>OZ005662.1:211875919-213338419 GCA_963930645.1 Salticus scenicus
CCAGGAACTGAAAGGAAGGTTTTCAGAGATAGAAGGTAAACTGAAGAGAATAGAAGAAGATCTGGAGAGAAAAGTAGAAGGAAAGTTAGAATCCATGCCCCAGGAAACTGAAAAGAAAGAGAGAAGAAGCCAGAATCACGAATTTATTAAGCTATCTACCTACGACGGCAGTTCCTCCTGGCATGTATATAAGACGCAGTTTTCCATCGTAGCTGAAGCTAACGGCTGGGACTCTACCGCCAAGTCGGTCCACTTAGCAGCAGCATTACGGGGAGATGCAGCCGAGATACTGGGAAATGTTTCTAAAGAAGAAAGGAACGACTTCGAGGCCTTGACTAGAGCACTGGAGCTACGGTTTGGAGAGAAGTGTTCTAAGGACTATAGTCGCCTCCAGCTAAAGTCCCGTTACCAGAAAACGGGCGAAAGTTTGCAAGAGCTGGCAGCGGACATTCAGAGATTGTCACACCTAGCATTCTCAGACTGCCAAGCTGACACTCGAAACGACTTAGCTCTTCAGTACTTTATCGATGCTGTTCGGGATCCAGAAATTCAAAAAGCGCTGAGATTCTCCAACATCAGAGACGTAGAATCAGCTTTAGGCTATGCACTTAGGATAGAAGCAGCCCAACAAGCCTCCCGTAAAGACCGCCATACCATAAGAGCAGTCTCATTAAATGATACGCCTGCTGATGAGAATGAAATGAAGAGAAGTTTTGCAGAGATCTTAAAGAGATTGCGCAACCTGGAAAATAACATAGAAATAAAGGATCGGAAGATAAAGTACTGGGGCTGTGGAGGGGATGGTCATGTGAAGAGGAACTGCCCCGTACGACCAACTATAGGAAATCACCCGGCTTCACCATCACTGCAGGGAAACTAAGAGGAGGCCATCTCGCGGGGCGGAGGTTGCCTAAAATTAAAGAGCCCCAATTTACAGTATTTCATGTTTCATCGATGAGTGGCGGCGATAATGGACTTCACGTCTATGGCCAAGTCAACAACGCCACCTGCCGGATGATTCTGGACACAGGAGCCAACGTGACCATCATTAAAACGGATTTGGCTCAAGAACTAAAAGAGAAGATCATTTGGACGCCACCCTGTGTTAAACTCCAGACTGTGACCGGAGACGAAATCAAAATATATGGGAAAATGAACTTGACTATCACTTTTGGGAATGCCAGTTACCATCATATGGCATATGTGGCAGATATAAGAGATCCTTTAATCATTGGAATTGATTTCCTGAGAAAATTTAACTTTCAATTGGACTTCAATGAACTGCATTCGAGTTCGGAAGACATCGCTGTGTTCAACACTGAAAATCAAGACATTCAGACAATTTGCCAGATAACAGCCAAGTCTGAAATTTCCATCCCTCCACACACAGAGACAATAGTTTCAGGAACACCACCTACAAAGCAATACTTCCGCTATGGACTGATTGAATACCCGAATACTGACAATAGCCCAAGAGGAGTTCTGGTAGCTTCATCTCTAGTTGATCTCTCAAAGAGTACTATTCCTGTGAGAGTCGCAAACATCAGCGATAAGGTCCGAACAGTGAAGAAGGATGAGGTGTTAGCAGTCTGCACTCCTGTAACATGCATAAACCGCCCCACACAATCAACTGAATCCAAGTCTTCTGAACAATTAATAACGGAATTACTCAAGAATGCAGAGTTACGAAAGGACCAGAGATGTGCTGCGGAGAAGCTACTCCAAGAATTTAAAGACCTTTTTTCTCGAACACCTAAAGACGTCGGGAGAACGAACATCACCCAGCACAGAATTGATACAGGAAATCATCCTCCAATCAAACAACATCCAAGAAGACTTCCCTTTGCTAAACAGGAAGAGGTCACTGAACTTCTAAGTGAAATGCAGCACAATGATGTCATCGAGCCATCAACGAGTCCTTGGGCCTCTCCCATAGTACTGGTGCGGCAAAAGGATGGTTCAACAAGATTTTGTGTGGATTATCGTCGTTAGAATGACATCACGAAGAAAGACAGTTACCCTCTTCCCAGAATTGACGACACATTAGACACACTTGCTGGCAATAAATGGTTCTCGACGTTGGATCTGAAGAGCGGTTACTGGCAAGTAGAATTACATCCTGATGATCGTGAGAAGACTGCATTCACCACGGGACAAGGACTGTGGCAATTTAAAGTTATGCCGTTCGGATTATGTAATGCTCCTGCCACCTTTGAACGCCTGATGGAGACAGTGCTAAAAGGACTTTCCTATGAAGCCTGTCTGGTGTATTTGGATGATATTATCATTGTGGGGCGCACCTTTGAAGACCATCTACGAAACATCCGAAAGGTGCTGGAGAAACTCAGAATGGCTAACCTCAAATTGAATCCAGGCAAGTGTAACTTGTTCCGTCGTGAAGTGAGCTACCTCGGCCATATCATCTCTGCCGAAGGTGTGAGAACTGATCCTGAGAAGATCTCTGCAGTCGAGAACTGGAGTCGCCCTGAAAATGTACACCAACTACGAAGTTTCCTGGGGTTATGCACTTACTACAGGAAGTTTGTCAAGGGTTTCTCAAATATTGCCAGACCACTCCACAAGCTGACGGAAGCCAAACAGAAGTTCCTGTGGACAGATGAATGTGAAAATGCGTTCAAGCGACTTAAAGAGGCCTTAACATCATCGCCTATCTTGACGTATCCACAGCCCGACAGACAGTTCATACTTGATACAGATGCCAGCCATGAGAGTGTCGGTGCTGTTCTGTCACAGGAAATTGATGGTCAAGAACATGTCATTGCCTATTGGAGTAAGTGCCTGTCTAAACCAGAGCGAAATTACTGCACCACCAGGAAAGAGCTACTCGCCATCGTAAAAGCCATAGAACATTTCCATCATTACCTCTATGGCAGAAGATTCCTGCTGCGGACTGACCATGCATCTTTAACGTGGTTGCTCCAGTTCAAGAACCCGGAAGGACAGATTGCCAGGTGGATACAACGCCTGCAGGAATATGACTTCGAGATATGTCATCGTAAAGGGACTCTACATGGTAATGCAGATGCCTTGTCACGGAAGCCCTGCTCGGAAAGCTGCAAGTACTGCTCTAGAGCCGAACAGAAATACCAGCCGATAAATCCGGTTGCCTGCCAAGTTACAGTCTCAACACCATCAGATCAAGATCCCGATCCATGGAATGACGAAGAACTTAGAAAAGCCCAGTTGGAAGATCCTGACCTAAAGCCAATATTACAGCTGAAGGAGACGACCAGCAACAGACCTACCTGGCAAGACATTTCCGGATTTAGTCCCATTACGAAAAGTTATTGGGCACTTTGGGACTCTCTTCATTTCAGAAACGGCGTATTATACAGAAAGTGGGAATCTGATGATGGGAAAAGCTTCAGATGGCAGATTTTATTACCAAGATCAAAAATACCAGCTGTTTTAGAACATCTGCATAGTAGCTCTATCGGAGGCCATTTTGGGGTAATGAAGACTCTGCAGAAAGTTCGGGAACGCTTCTACTGGTGCAAGGCAAAGGAGGATGTGGAGAAATGGTGTAAATCCTGTGATGCTTGTGCGGCACGTAAAGGCCCGCAGAAACGAAGTCGAGGAAGACTGCAACGGTATAACGTGGGAGCACCATTTGAACGGATTGCAATCGACATCTTGGGTCCTTTGCCACGGACCTCCAGTGGAAATAAATACATCCTCGTCGTGATGGACTATTTCACCAAGTGGCCTGAGGCATATCCCATTCCCAATCAAGAGGCATGCACAGTCGCAGAGGTCCTAGTGCAGCAGTGGTTGTCAAGGTACGGCACGCCCCTACAACTTCATACCGACCAAGGTAGGAACTTTACCTCTGATGTTTTCAAAGGACTGTGTCAACTACTCGGCATAGACAAAACCCGGACTACACCCTTACATCCCCAGTCGGACGGCATGGTCGAGAGGTTCAATCGTACCATCCTGAATAACCTATCTCTTCTAGTATCAAGGAACCAGCAAGATTGGGACTTGAAGTTGCCATTGTTCCTGCTGGCTTATCGGAGTGCTGTCCATGAAACCACCGGCTATACTCCAGCCCAGATGCTGTTTGGACGTGAACTTCGTCTCCCGTGTGATCTCCTGTTTGGTTGTTCACCCGATGCGCCTTCATCGCCCGAGGAGTACATCCAAGATCTCCAGGCACGATTTGAGGACGTTCACAACTTTGCTCGGGAGCGAATTCACATTGCATCGGAGAAAATGAAGACAAGGTATGATCTAAAGGCTACGCAACATGAGTTCCAGGAAGGAGAGAAGGTCTGGTTGTGGAATCCTGTTCGACGCAAAGGACTCTCTCCCAAGTTACAGTGCAACTGGGACGGGCCGTACACAGTCTTAAAAATGCTGAATGATGTAGTGGTGCGGATCACTAAAACACCTTCATCAAAACCGAAGGTGGTGCACTATAACAGGCTAGCCAAGTACCACAATTAACGGTAATACTAAATTTAAAAATGTAAATACTGGTAAAATTTGCGCATGCGTAATGTAAATATTTGTATATAAATATTTGTACATATTTGTGAATTTTGTAAATATTTGTATATAAACACTTGAACATATTTGTGAATTTTGTAAATATTTCTCACTTGATTTGTATTTCTATTTTATCGTTATATGCAACTTAGTTTTTGTGTTTTAGATTGTGTAAATTTGTTTAGTTTCGCCTCTTGACCAAGGGTTGCACTGCCCGGGACGTGCAGTCCTTGGGAGGGGAGCAGTGTTACGAAATTGTAAATAATTGTGTTTATTTTTGTATAAATTCTTTCAAAGAGGCTTAGTAAGTTGATAAAGTGCTAATTTTGTGCATTTCTAGTCGTTTTAGCGTTGAAATAGCCTTATTCTCCCTTAAAAACGCATTAAAAAGCCCCAGTAATGCAAGTAATGGATTTGGCGCCAAATTTGGCGACTTTTTCCCACCTTGGCGATTTTTTTGTCGACCTTGGCGAGAAAATCCTTATATGGGATATACCAAATATGGAAGCTGTAAGTTGATTGGTTGACCACTTTCTAGAGTTTTCTCGAAAAATCTGGGCTCCATGGAACAGCATATAAGGAGCGCTTCCTCGCCAAGGCAGTTAGTTCAGTTCAGATCTCAGCCAGCTTCGCTAGTGCTTGCATTGCTCTTAAGCCTCTTTGAGGGAGACTTGCTTCAAGTGTTATTGGTATACAGTTTGTACTGTGGATTTGCTATTGACAGCTGTTGTTTAAGCTGTGTTTACTGTTTGAATTGAAGCTGATACTTGGTTTATAGACCTGCATTTTTCTGGAATTTTCTGTGAATAAATTACTGAATTTTTGTACGTTTGGCCTTTCATTCCCAGGCAACTCACGAACCCCCAAGTACGCAACAATAGTTTTGACATTGATGCTAAAAATACAAGGCTAAAAACGTGCATTTTTTTTTTCGCAATTTCTTACACTATACACACTTGAGCGACACTGCTCACCGTAGCTGGTGAGACATACGTTACATAGTTCAAAATACGGTTACTTGATACTTTTTATTTTGTTGTAGAGATCTTGGTCTGAAGTAGGTCCTATTATAACATCTTTACAATCTAAAGAAAATAAAGCGTCATCTTGTGAAAAACAGCGGAATTAGCGCTCCTATCTCTAAAACGGTTCAAGATGGAAGAAAAGTTAAATACGAAGTTATAGAGCACCATCGATTTACTACGAAAAGACAGATTTTAGACATTATTGCTAGAAATAGAACGCTTAAAACGTGCAGTTGTTTGTTCGCAATTTCCTACACTGTGCACACTTGAACTAGGTTGCACACTTTGCAGCGTAGCGAATGAGACGTATACTCTGTGGTTCAAAGTACTGTTACTGCAAGCGGTCACATATATTAGCGCAAAGTCGTTTTCAACCAACTTCAGAAAGGAAGGTGTTCTTAATTTGAGTTATGTGTTGTTGTTGGTGTTTGTAAGCTTATAACTTCGTGAGAGATGCTCTAATTAACCGACTTCAAAAACTAGGAGGTTCTCAATTCAAAGCGTATGTTTTTTTGTTTTTGTTTGTCAGCTCATAACTTCTGAACGGAGGATCCGATTTTGATACTTTTTGTTTAATTGCAAAGGTCTTGGTCTGAAATAGGTCCCATTGTAATATTTTTATGATCAAAAGAAAATACAAGGTGCCCAAAAATGTCAGTCCCGACTCTTTTAACTGCTGAACAGCTGCAGCTATAGTCATAAAAGTGGTATGTAGGTATAGTAAAATGGACATGTGCTACGAGATTCAACCGCCTAAAGCGCCACCTGGTGGAAAAGAGTGGAGTTAGCGATCCTATCTCGGAAACGTTTCAAGACAGGGGGAAAAAACTGAATTATAAAACTGCAGAACATCATCGATGTAGTACGCAAAGATAGTTTAGACATTAATGCTAAAAACAGAACGCTTAAAACGTGCATTTGTTCTTTCAAAATTTCCTATTTTGTGCACACTCGAACGACATTGCATATGTTGTAGCGTAGCGGGTGACATTTATGCTATGTAAAATTCAAAGTATGGTTATTGTAAGCGGTCACATCGATTAACGCATAGACGTTTAAAACCGACTTCATAAAGGAAGAGGTTCTCAATACAAACCATGTGTCTCCTTGTCGTTGTTGAAATTTGTTAGCTTATAACTTCGTAAGATATGATTTAATTTTAATACTTTTTTTGTTGTCGTAATGATCTTGGCCTGAAATAGGTTTCATTATGATTTCATTAAGATATAAACAAATTACAGGATACTCACAAAAGTCTAATCTCACTCTAAGTACTGAACGCATGCAGCTACACTGGTAAAACCAGTATGTAAGTATCGATGTTGAAACTTCTGTCCGTCTGCTGCAATGCTTATTTTGCTCTTTGTTTGAACTTTACGCTGAGCAATTCCCAGCGCAGCGGGTGACACGTATTCACTGTAAAGTTCAATATATATGCCTAACAGAATTTCCGGTTACGAATACAGCTTATCCGTTCTTTACATTTCGAAAGACTTTAATTTAACTTATGTTAGTTCAATAGATAGTTTTTTGCTCATATCGATAAAGGCAAGAAAAGTGACACAACTTAAAAATGCAGCATTTGAGAAAACCAACTTAAAAATAACTTGACTAGAATAAAACTGGCACAACTGTCTCTCGAGTGGATAACTTTCCAGATGGAGATGTAACATTTTTGTTCACATTGGGTGCATTTCATGTATTTTTTAGTGACATAAAACATTTTTTGAGTAATGTCACTTTTCTTGGAAGTTGTGATTTGTGAAACTTCCGTCGAACATCTTCTGATGCTCTGCTATATAAATAAGTTTTCACTGAAAAGAGAAAAATAAAATCTTTTTGTAAAAAAATAGAACCGACTCCAAAGAGGAACTACTATTCAAACAACTAAAAATGAAAGACAATGGGCAGAAAATGGAACTGTAAATTGCGCCTAAAAGTATAAAATAATTTCCTTCGCCAAACAACCTATAACACTGCAATTAATCATCACTTTTGAAGTCGGCGCAAAATTAAATAAAAATTGATACATTTATTCAATACAAAAATCAAATCCTATTCAAAATACACATCTCACATTGTTACCTGCAAAACGCAGCCGAAAACTACTTTGATTCAAGAAAACAAATAAGATTTCGTAAGCAGCAAAAGTTGGCGAAGATGCTGCTATCTGACATCCTTGGTGAAAGAAAAATCGCAAAATTATCTGGCAAACATATTTAATTTCTTTGGGCTATCATCAGTGGCGTAACTAGCCAAAGTGCCGCTCGGGGCGGATATTTATTTTGCCGCCCCTTAAAAAGTCTAAAAATACTTAAAAATGCCAAAAACTGGATAATGCAGGTATATATGTAGGTATTTATACTAATAAATGAATATGTCTTTGCATTTGTGCATCTGCCTGTGCAACTATAGTGTATGTAAACATCCAGACATCGCAGAACAATAAAATTTGGCAATCGGGGATATCGGAGAATAGGGGGGAATGCAACATAAAAAGAAAAATTATAACTTTTTTAAATGTTTAATGCAAACTTTGAAATTTTCACATTTGATGCTTTTTTGCTAGACTTCTATATGACATATGTTTCAAATTTCAGAAACTTCTATTATATTTAAAATATTTTTTAATGCAACTCACTCGGTCACGTATTGCAGACATTTTAACGAAATACATTTTAAAATATTTTCATCAAAGCATTGGCAAAATTTTTCAGTGTATTATCAGTACATTACATTAGGGCTGGTGTTTAAAGCAACACGATCAGTTGGACGCACCAGCAGACGGGTGTCCGCTCTGCCAGCAAACAGATTGTATATGTCTGACTCGGGTAAAAAGTTCTGCAGGTTTCTGTAAACGGGAGTTTTTCGCATTTTGAAATTTTAGGGGTCACGAATAGCTTGATGATTTTTGCCATGATCAGAACTGTTTAGAGCATTTGAATCTTTTACTATTGCTTTTATCTATAGTAAATAATTTTACTGATACAACTTTTTTTTTTCTAGCAGCATATAAAGCTCGTGTCTAATGTAATGAGTTACGGGCGCCAATAAGTGTTGTTTGTATGGTGGGTGAATGAATAATTTCTAAAGATTTGCTCACATTGAAGGCATCACAGGCGACTGCAAGTGGGAATTTGCCGTGATCAAAATTTTGAAGGATCGCTAACAAAATGGTAATGTTTACTACAGTCGGAATAGTTTAAAGAAAAACATTGAATTGAAAGTGAAGCAGTCTAAACTGGATAGAGAGTTGCTATAGTCAGAATTTTCAGGCGTTGCGAACTAGTTGGTTGCCGAAAGCGATTATTGCAAGAGAAAATACAAATATGTGAACAATTCATTTGCCCAGATATATAACGAAGATGTGTGTAAAAACTATCTATTTGCGACTAGAATTTACCTGCCTTTCTCTTCGTAAACTCTTGAATCAACAGACCAAAATCATTTTTATCCATAAAGTATAAAATATTGCTCTATAGGTAATATACATATATTAGTCAACCGTTTTTGGCTAATTCCAGATCTAGACCATAGGTAGATATTCATGAGCTTTAATTATAAAAAGGATTGTTGAACCAATTAACACTAATTGCATGAGCTGTGAAGACTTTTAAAAGCATTACAATATTTGACAATTAATCAGTAAATCTAAAGTACTGTCTGAAGAACTTGAAAAGACCCCTTTATATCTTCAGCATCATCAGCAATTGGCATTAAAATAATTTTGAATCGCTCGCTTTTAATATTTTCATCAAAAGCACCTACATCAAAAACTATAGCCTTTATCTGACAAATTGTACGAAATTAGCAAAGTGTATTCTTTTGAGTTATCATACTGTCTTTAGAATCTAGGGTCGATTTCTTCAACCAGTCTATCTGTCACTGAATCCTTTTATCTTCTTAGCTCAACCTCGTAAGATAAAGCGGTATCAACAAGTTCTTCATTGCTCATACCTTTTCTTTTTGCAAACATAACGCTCTGTGTCTGTATTGATTATTATATAAAACAAATTTTGGTTAAATAAATCAATCCATCACCTGCTGTTTTGTCTTTTTACTGTTGCCTAAGCATATGGATTTCTAAGAAGTGATGTTCATATCATCTCACTAATATTGTTTATTTATGTGTACGGCAAAGGAAAATGCAAAGGACTGAATGGTAAAGATTTTGTGAATTTTCTCATTTCAAAAATTGACGTTACTGTTGTACCATGGCATTATATTAGTCATATAAATGGAAATTGTATACGTACTACTCCGATTCAAAAAATTAGAATAATGTAAAAAAGAATGAGTTTGATGTTGCTAACGCGTCAATTTGCATACTGCGTCCAGGAAAAAATATATTAAAAGTATCTAATTATCTTCAGAGCATTTATAAATATAACATAAATATTTATTTTTATCTGATATATTAATAATTAACTATTTAAAAAATATTAGAATAATTCAAAGAAATAGAATACCTCGATAGCATGGTTCAAAAAATTAGAATATTCAAATTTTTCTTATAAGTTGAGAGAACGGCTGCGGGATTAACATCTGTGGGACTATAAAATGTGCTCCGTTGAAAATGAAAAGTCGTTTGGCATTTGATTGTAGCGTAGTATTTGCTTAATATGGGACGAAAGAGCGATTTATCTGAGGCTGTGAAATATCGTATTGTGTACTTGCACGAAATAGGAAAAACACAACTTTTTATAGCAAAAGAAGTGAAATGCTCTCAAGCAAGTGTGAGTAGAGTTTTGAGAGAATATTCTAATAATAAGTGTTTTCAAAATAAACACTTTAAAAGTGGTCGAAAGCCAGTAACTTCAAGAAGAGATGAAAGGCAATTGAAAAAGATTGTGAAGAAACATCGTTTTCGGAGTGTGAGATATGTGCATAGAAAGTGGAAAGAAATGGGTATAAATGTCTCCAAATCTACAACACTACGACGACTTCGCAAATTAGGTTTTAGATCACGTGTGCCTAAGATAAAGTCATTCTTATCATCTAAGCAAAGGGCTGCTAGAGTTAAATGGTGTAAACAAAGGCTATTTTGGGATCACGACGATTGGAAAAAGATACTTTTCAGCGATGAAAGTGTGTTTTGTGTGTCTCACGGAAATCAAGGTATACGTGTCTGGAGACTCAAACATGAAGCTTATAAGAAAGAATGTTTAAAACGTTCGTTTAAATTTGCGACCTCTGTTATGGTATGGGGCTGCATGACTGCTGAAGGCCCAGGCAGGTTGTGTATTGTTTCCACAACAGTCAATTCAGAAGTCTATCAAGAAATTCTTGAACATTTCATGATTCCTTCAGCTGAGGATTTATGTGATGACGATTTCTTGTTGTTAGCTGATTTAAATATATTTTCTATTTCATTGTAATGTGTTTACATTTTTATAATCTGCAAAATATGCTGATTCATATTATAGTACTTTATATTTGATATTGTTGATTATTTATTTGATAAATTCGATTTTCATTTCCCTTGACCATATTTCTTTTCATTATTCTAATTTTTTGAATCGGAGTAGTATAGTGCAAGAAATAAATAATATTAGTAAAATACTTTGTTTGTAATATGCTTAAATCCACAAAGGTGATTTAATTTAATGAATAAATATGTCCGGCCGATTACATCTAATTTTCAATTATCAGTTCTTCATAGCGTTTGAATTTCTTTTGTTTGAGCACCATACACTTATTTATTATTATTATTATTATTGAGAGAGAGCTATTTCTGTCATGCTATCTTAAATTTGATTTTAACAGCAAAATGTATAAAATCTATTATTTCCGCAATCGTAACATGTTTAGATATTCGAATTTTAAAACAAAAAATATTAAACATGTTGAAGTTTTAAATTAATAATAAAATTTTAAATTTAGGGAAGTTTTGAAACAGGGTGTCGACAATTGAAATTTTTCCTCTGATTCTTCCAACAGGATCTTTCTGTCGGAAAATTTAGTAGTACATTTGCACGATCAACTAAGTAAAAATTATTATATAAATATACTGGTGGAAGTATCGGCAAAAATTTTTCGATTGTCGACAACCTGTTTAAAAAAAAAAAAAAAAAAAAAAAAAAAAAAAAAAAAAGCATGTTTTCCTAAATTTTTATTCTGCAAAGAATCTCTTACAAATAATAAGAATGACTTTTCAGAATTTAACTTTCAATTGATAATGTAATTTCAGGGTGACAGGGATCGTGAACCTTCCCCTCCTCCCCTCCACTTAATGGTACACCAGCAAACAAATATATTTTATTATTTCTTCAAGTTTTTTGTGGATACATTATTGTTGATATATTAAGCCGATATAACGATTGAACCGCATTTTTGGAGCCAGGAACACTTCAGCTTAGGCCTCAATTTTTAAGACAAAGTTACGTTTAGAATTATCTTCTAATAGCATATTTTCTGCTGCAATGTCAACTCATATATAGAAGGTATATACGTGAAAATATTGCGAATGTTAAATATTTTAAGCTTTATGTGCTCCCTGAAAAGTAACTCAGTTTGCCTATTCGAAAATCATAAAGAATGTTCTTTAATCATTCGATAATCATGAAAAATACCTGTCCCCGAGCAAGACATTCTTCAGCGCTCTATTTTTTTTTTTTTTTTTACTACTAACTAGCATATTGTCTATTACTCACAGGAAAAATTAATATTCTCAATCAAGAAAAGGCACCTGTTAAACCAGGATTGTAAAATTATATGTTAGCAAAAATTACTAGTTCTTTAAAAACTAAATTTAAATAAAATAATGTTCTGTGTATTATTAAAATACAGATCTGTGTAATCAGAAAACGGCCAAAACCAGAAGCAAACACATTGCAAACGTTCGATGAATATGCATTGCATATGATCGCTTTGATATTCCAATCAAAAAGTTTATTTTTATGAGGCTACGTGAGAGAAGAATATTTATCATCACTTACAGACCTTATATTTGTGATTATAAAGTTTAAAAAAAATTTTGCTTGTTTTCTGGTAGGTTTATCCTTTTTTTAACTGATAATTAATAACTGAAGGAGCAGGTAAACGTCTGAATTACTCCCTGCTCTCCCTCCTGAAAGTCGGCTCCGTGGAGTTTCAGTTGTATCGGATTTATTTTACCGGACATCGATCACTTAATACTTCTTTCATTAAGCTTTCTCTAGCAAACTCTGCAATACACTTTGAGAGAAAAAAAAAAATTCAAATCAAAGTTTTGTGAAATAAGATAATAAAAATATTCTTTAGAGAAAATATTTTCTATAAAAATATATCAAAAATTTTTATAAAATCTTTTATAATTTCATAGAAAAATATTTTTCAAATTCAAGTTATATGTTTGAGATAGCGTTGAAGTTGAATTTTCAAGTATACTTTTAATGGAAATTACCAAAATGCCGCCCCCAAAATCGTGCCGCCCGGGGCGGACCGCCCCCTCCGCACCACCCTTGTTACGCCACTGGCTATCATGCTTATTTTTATAAGGTATATTAAGTAATCAAGTTTATGAAACAATACATCGTACAATATATATTATGAAAATATACATCTTGCGTGTATATTTTTGCCTTACGTTTTGATCGCCGAATCCAAAGCCATCAAGGATGATAGTTATCAAAGTTATACCAAATTTGCAAAGGAAACTCTAACTTCGTAGAAACATAAATACCACATTGTGAAGTATGTAAACTGTTCTATGTAGATGCTACTAATGGACCAATTTTATACAGTGATAAAATAATAAAGGAAACATGAAAATGGATCATTCGAGACAACAGCATTTGTTGCTACCGATCTAAAGACAAACCTTTAAAAACTAATTAAATTTTATTTAATTTTGCGCCGACTTCAAAATTTATGATTAATTGTAGTGTTATAGGTTGTTTGGCGAAGGAAATTATTTTATACTTTTAGGCGCAACTTACAGTTCCATTTTCTGCCCATTGTCTTTCATTTTTAGTTGTTTGAATAGTAGTTCCTCTTTGGAGTCGGTTCTATTTTTACAAAAAGATTTTATTCCTTATCAAGTAGCCGACATTTTGTTTCAAAATGGCGGCTACAAATTATTAATGCACTTGGTAGAAATATTGATGTAGGCTATGCACATATGGAGTTTTAAGCAAATCGGTTCATAAATACATTTTTATGTGAATTTAAAATTTTCTAGTGGCCGGCGCTTGGAAAAAAAATGGTGAGTTAAGTTGACAAATATATGAAATGTATTTGTGAGATAAGTCTACTGTACACATATAGTTCAAATTAATTCAAAATCTCAAAAATCATTGTGTTGAAAAATTAAGTGGCTGCCACTTCGATCAAAATGGCAAAGAAAGTTGCTCATCTAAGATATCGTTGCAAATTTAAAAATAATTTTTTTTTTCTAGAAATTCTTTCAAAGATGCTTAGTAAGTTGATAAAATGTTAGTTTCCTGCATTTCTAGTTTGTTTTAGCATTAAAATAGCCTAATTTTTCCTTAAAAACTCATTAAAAAGATCCAGTAACGCAGGTAATGGATTTGGCGCCAAATTTGGCGACCTTTCCCCTATGGCGACTTTTTTGGCGACTTTTGGCGAGAAAATACTTATTATCGATAAACCAAAGATGGACGCAATAACGTGATTGGTTCACGAGTTACGTGATTTTTCTAAATTTTTGTTGTTTGATTGATAAATCCATTTTTCAATGATAAATCCATGTTTACTTTCTCTTACCTATAAGGTAGAGAAATTATTGTTTTTGGGTCAAATTTTCGAACGCGAGATTTTGTTATATTTACACGTTTTGGGGTGCCCTGAATACGAAAATCATGTTTTTAGCAAATGGTCTGTGTGTGTGTCTGTGGGTGTGTGTGTGTGTCTGTTATCAGCATATCTAAAAAAAAATTATGGCAGAAAGTTCAAACTTTGTATTCTAAATGTGTATCATATAAGGACGCCACACTAAACTTTTCGTTAAGATCAAGCAAATGGTTCGTGTACAGGGATACTCAAAAATATTCAAATACATTACGTCTATGGGGGGAATTGCAGGTAAGTTGAGTTTAATATCTACAGACTGCACTAAACCAAATGAAACGAATATATATATTTTTTAATAGAGATAGTCAACTGGGAAAATTTTTTTATGTATGTAGGAGCATCACCTCCCCCCCCCCCTGGGGTGGGAAGTCCCCCCTCGAGGGGAGTAAATTTTCATGATGGGTATCTTTCAAAAGAGCTAGCCAATACCTTTAAAACGAATGGTTGAACCATCGCTCTGCGATGATTTGAAATGTTATCAACATTTTTTATTTATAACAATTTTTTTTTTCTTTAATGTAATATTGAGAATAAATTCAACTTTTTTTTTGGATATTTAGTGTTATACTACTTATCTAATGTGGAAATCGTCTGCAATATCATAAAAGATAATTTGTTTAAATGATAATTCTAATAAATTATTGTTTTAAAACAGAGTTATTTTTGAATAACCGAATTAAATTCCATATAATTGTAGATGCATTAATGATACGGGGGTTGAGGCGGTCGGTAGCCCCCCTCACACAGAACAAATTATCATATAAAACTCTTCCGAAGCTCATTTGAATTGTTTAACATAGGTTTACATAACAGTACTCGTTATCTTACCTCTTAATCTCCAACCTGTATTTGAGTAATTCTCTGAAAAGTGGTCATTTTATGTCCCAGTTGTCTTGAGGGCCTATTTTTAAAAGCACAAAAACAAGAAGCAGTCCAAACTATCACCATTAATTGGTTTTGCATGTAAACTGTCATTCTTTGGTTATTGGAATTCAAATATAATTTTAAAATATTTTTTAAAATGCAAAATATCATTCCCTCACTGTGTTCCCATTCCCACATGTAAGTAAATAAAATGGTTTCTATGGTATTAAAGCATCTATATTTAGATTATTTGAAGTGAAAATTTATTAAACATACTTTAATAAATATTTATCCATTATACTACATTTATATATTATGCAATGAAAGAAATTAGAACACTTATTATTGTTGTCCCTGGTAATAGATATCATTCCCTCATCAAACTGTAATTATACCTCTACTCACTCCAATAATGGCAGCACGTACTTTATATAAGTCAAACTTAATTTATATAGAAGCAAAGTAAAGAAAACATTTTGTGTTCTGTTGGAAACATTTTACATTGAATAGCATATGGCTCTCAAACGCTAGATTGAAATACAGTATTTTTATTATATGTCATTCCCTCACTCATTATAAAGTTAACTAAAATAAATCAAATTTGCTTTTTTATGCTATTATATTAATAAATATGTTTTAATAAATATTTAGTGTTTGAAAATATAGCTAAACTTAATAATATTTTTATAAAGTAGTTTCTAGAAGAAATTTGTCATTCCCTCACAATCATTCCCTCATTTTTCTAATTAATAAAAATAATTACTATTTCAAAAATTATCAGATACAGCTTGGTTAATATTATTTTTTATTAACTGTGTATGTATTTTTTATTATTTTTATTAACGTGTATATGCACAAAATTAAAAAAACAGTTGGAGCAATTTTATTTGAGCTACCTTTTTTTTTTAAAAAAAGCCCAATTTTCAGAGAATGACCCATTTGTAGTATTAAATTTCAGGGTAAGAGAAAGTCGTGTGAGTGTCACGCCAAATTATTCAACTTTGATTTGAATTGATTAAGTATTTCTAAAGTTCCAGAAAACACATCGAAGATATTTGAAGCATAGTTTACTGTCCAACTGTGGTTTAAATCAGTGCCGTGTTTCAAAAGTTATTATTATGGCAAATTTTCAAGTGGCAGTCTAAGTGGCTGAGACTTGGAAAACAAAATAGCAAAACAACTTGCCCATCGAAATCATTCAGTATACTTGTACGATAAGTTTATTGTCTAGTTCTAGTTTAAATTAAATCAGTATTTCAAAAATTATCGCCATAAGAAATTTTTAAGTGGCACCACTTGTAAAAAAAAGTGGAGTGATATGCCCAGCGAACTTATATGAGATATTTGAATGATAAATCCACTACCCAAATTTGATGCGAATTGATTCTGTATTACTAAAGTTACCATAATGACAAATTTTCAAGTGGCCGCCACTTGACAATAAAATTGCGGATCAAGTCACCCAGTGAACTTATCCTAGATATTTGAACCAAAAGTTCACTATCTAGCTTTTATTTGAATCAGTTTAGTGTTTTAAAAGTTATGGTGATGACATATTTTCAAGTGGCAGTGTGATTTCAAGTGGTCTCCACTTAAAAACAAAATAGCGGAGCAACATGATTAGCAAACTCATCCAAAATATAAGTTCACTGTCCAAATTTGGTTTGATTTGGAGTACTATTTCAGAAGTTATCGTGATTTTAAATTTTTAAGTGGTAGCCTGATTTCATGTGGCCCCGCTTAACTTAAGATATCTGCCACTTTATTAAAAATGGTGAATAAATTTCATTGAGACCCTTATGCGGTCTGTATTTACATCAAAATTCAAACAATTTTGGAATACGCTTTTTACAATTTAAATTTGAAATTTCCAAGTGGTTCCACTTGAAAACAAAATGGCGGAGCAACTTGGTTAACAAACTCATCTAAGATATTTCTAAGATAAGTTAAGACACTGTTCAAATTCGGTTCCATTTGGAGTATTATTTCTTAAATTATCATGGTTTTAAATTTTCAAGTGGTAGCCTGATTTCAAGTGGTCCCGCTTAACTTAAGATATCCTCCACTTTATGAAAAATGGCGGATAAAGTTCATTAATAAAGTTATTTGAGATACTTGTGTAATCTATGTATACATCAAAATTAAAAAAAATTCGGAATACGCTTTTTACAATTTAAATTTGAAATTTTTAAGTGGTCTCCACTTGAAAACAAAATGGCGGAGCAATTTGGTTAACAAATTCATCCAAGTTACTTATAATATAAGTTAAGACACTGTCCAAATTTGGTTCAATATGGAGTATTATTTCAGAAATTATAGTGATTTTAAATTTTCAAGTGGTAGACTAATTTCAAGTGGTCCCGCTTAACTTAAGATATCTACCACTTTATTAAAAATGATGTATAAATTTAATTAATAAACATCATTGAGACCCTTATGTGGTGTATATTTACGCCAAATTTCAAACAAATTCGGAATGCGATTTTTACAATTTGAATTTGAAATTTTTAAGTGGTCTCCACTTGAAAACAAAATGGCGGAGCAACTTGGTTAATAAACTCATCTAAGATATTTATAAGATACGTTAAGACACTATCTAAATTTGGTTCGATTTGGAGTATTATTTCGGAAGTTATAGGGATTTTAAATTTTCAAGTGGTAGCCTGATTTCAAGTGGTCCCGCTTAACTTAAAATATCTGCCACTTTATTAAAAATGGCGGATAAACTTCATTAATAAACTTCATTGAGACCCTTATGTGGCCTGTATTTACATCAAAATTCAAGCAAATTTTGCTTTAAATATGCTTTTTACAATGTCGGTTTGAAATTTTCAAGTGGCTGCCACTTGAAAAGAAAAAGTCGTAGCAACTTGGTTAATTAACTCATCCAAGATATTTGTAAGATTAGTTCACTGTCCAAATTTGGTTCGATTTCGAGTATTATTTCGGGAGTTATCGTGATGACAAAATATTCATTATAGATAGATAGATAGATAGATAGATAAACGAAGTGATTGCAATAGGTCGATTTCTAAAGAAATCATCCTAAAAATTCATTGTTATCGTGTTTTGAGCTATTACAAAAGTTTGAAATGGAGCTAGCCGGGAAGTTATTTAAAAATCGATTGCAAGCTTTGTACTGGTAACGCTGTTGAAGGCAGCATTGACCCGAAACAGTTGGTTAGAAGTATTTTAAAAAATACATTTTCACCGTATTCTGAACTATTCTGAAAGTTTCAAATGTCTAGCTAGTCGAGAAGTTGGTTAAATAAATTTTCTGCTGAATGATGTAAACGATCCAGAAGGCAGTGGGGACCTGAAACAATTGACTAAAAGTGTTAAAAAATGTATTGTCACCGTGTTCTGAGCTATCCTGAAAGTTTCAAATGCCTAACTAGTCGGGAAGTTGGTTAAAAATCGATTGCAATCTTTGTACTGGTACCGCGGCCGAAGGCAGCAGGAACTCGAAACAGTTGGCTAAAAGTATTAAAAAGATGTATTTTCACCGTGTTCTGAACTATTCTGAGAGTTTCAATTGTCTAGCTAGCCGGAAAGTTAGTTAAATAAATTTTCTGTTGAATCATATAAACGCTGCAAAGTCAGTAGGGACCTGAAACAGTTGAATAAAATTATTAAAAGAATGTATTGTCACCGTGTTCTGAGCTATCCTGAAAGTTTCAAATGTCTAGCTAGTCGGGAAGTTAGTTAAATAAATTTTCTGTTGAATCATATAAACGCTGCCGAAGGCAGTAGGGACCTGAAACAGTTGACGAAAAATGTTTAAAAATTGTATTGTCACTGTGAGGAAGTTACTCACATATTATTCAAATAAATCAAAATTTATTCTAAATTTATTAAGTATCAAATTATCAATTAAATAATTAAATAAATAAATTTAATTTAAATCTAATTCGCAGTTAAGTTACTTAAAGTATTCAAAATTATCTGAAAAGCTCACTTTTATTTATATCTGTTCTTGCAAGTCATTTAAAGAAAGAATACAAATTTTCTTATAAAATGATAGAATGACTGATTGAAAGATCACAGCTTATGTGCTTTCCGTTGCTCAAATAATTAAGAATAGATTTATTGCTTTGTTTATTAAATATGCAATAACTGATGCAATTTAAATCCTTTCTGCTTAATAAATAACTCTTTGTTTACCCATCTAAATTCAACAAAACTGACAGTTCAAAGTATAATTTATTAGATAAATTACTCATTTATAATAATTAATGTCAAATAATATTGCACAAGTTATTTCATCATAGATAAATTTAGAAATCTCTGTCAGTTAAATCATTAAAAAATAATTTAGTTTCTAAATTACAGTTATTGTCCAATCGTAAGATGTAACGGATTTTAATTTGACTGATTTATTTCATTGGCGAAATAATTGGCTATAACTTTTAATAACGAACTTTCGAATTCAAAATATTTATATCATTTTATCCGAGAAACAATGAAAGTATTTGGCACTATAATTTGGCTTTTTTTCTAAAATTTGGCTGTTTTTCTTCAGACATCTCAGATCTGTTCTAGTGTAAGGATCTCAGAACTGCTCCAGATCATAGTATAGTAACGACGTAATTACGTTCGCTCTCTCCCCCATCTTACGTGACAATCTCAACGTTTCACTAGGGTTATTGAATTTGTATTATAATGACCAACGCTATGTATTTTAAGATTCTAAGAATAATTATCCTTGATGTTGTTTTAAAAGACTTTTCACAAAATAAAGACTTCCTGATGACTGCAATTGGACTTCTTCTTAATATATTGCTAATATACCTTTCATTGCAGATATGGCCGCTAAACAACGATCACCTCTGCGTGAAGAAACTAAATAACAGTCACCATGTTCAGAACTGTCCCGAAAGTTTCAAATGTCTAGCTAGTCCGGAAGTTTGTTAAAAATCGATTGCAAGATTTGTACTGGACAAACAAACAAACAAGAATCGAAGTTAATAAAAAAGGGGTAAAATAACTCAATCTAACACATGTAGACAGTATTCTCCTCATCTGACTAACCATACCTTTCGAATGTTACCATTTTCAACCCTCTACTCCCATAATAATATGTTGAAAAGCCACCACAAATTTTATGCTTGCCTATTAATATATATATATATATATATTAATTATTAATTTTTCTGGCAAATTTATTGTTTATAACTAGAACGGATTTCCAAAAAATTTTACAAAACTATCAGAAAAATTGATAAAACATTAGAGAAACATAATTCTGAACTATAAAATACATACGTTTAATAATCCCTAAGAAATGAGCATTTATTGTTCATGTTTTTCTACTGCGCATTCACGAAAAATAAAGAAATTTTTATTACATAGGTTGAGAGCTTTGAAACAATAAATTTTCAAATTTTCATATTGGAAAACTGCAAGTTACAGGAAATACAGTGCGTCTCAAAAGTTTATAGACAACGATTTTTTTTTTTTTTTTTTTTTACCATTTAAAAAAATTAATAAAGATTTCAAAATAATTTTTAATTATAAGTAATATCAAGACAATAATAATATTATACAAAAATAATATCTTACAATCAAAGACATTGTAACAAAACTAAAACTGAAAATTTACTGTTCCAAAAGTTTACAAACAACCCATTATTTTTTATTTAACATTAAACTATTTTAGCCATTTTTCTTAAACACTTCAAAAACTCGATCAGGCATACTCAAAAAAAATTTTTGAAGAATTTCTGGCCTTAAAGAAAGCCAACTTCTTTCAATTTGCAGTATTTGATCATGAACTGACGCAAATTGGAGCCATTAGCATATATGTCTCTTACGAACATTCCCCAATGGTTATCCATTGGGTTCAGGTCAGGACTTAGGGCTGGCCAGTTTATAACAGTTACGTGATTTTATCTAAACTATTGCATTGTAGAGTTTGACATGTGAATGGAGTAACTGTCTTGCTGATATATCCATTCTTCACCATCTAGCAACTTTCCAAATAGAAGTAACCGTACTTCTAGCATTTTCTGGTAATCTTCGGAACGTTGATGACCTTTTAAAAAAACAATATCGGTAGTGACGATAGTTCTTTTAAAGGAAAATGCTCCCCGCACCATGAGTGAGCCCCCTCCTGGTTGTCTGCTCAAAAATGTTTCCTTGCGAATATCGTACTAGTAATATTCCCAACAATCAGAGCCATTTAAATTGAACTTCTTTTCATCACTAAACAGAACACTCAACCATTCATATGTCCAATTCATATGATTTCGAGCCCACTAAACACGAGCGTCTTCATGCCGTTTTGTCAACTTTGTTAAATGACACATTTTTCGATAAGCAAGCATTTTACTTACCTGCAGCCGTCGATGCACCGTGAATTTTGATACTAGAATGGTCACCTCTTTAGAAATTGACTGTACAGACAGGTTCTGGGTTGAAACTAATCTGAAAATCTCTGTGTCTTGTCGTTTAGTTGTTTTCTTTGGTCGCCCAGAACGTGATTTTGTTTCAAAATTGTCACCTTTTGACAGAATGCGGTAAATACCAGTCCTGCTGCGTCCAATTTTTCTTGAAATGTCCACAACTTTCATTCCTTGAGCTTTGAAATAATAAATTTTCTAAATTTCATTATAGGAAAACTGCACGTTGCGAGACATCTGTACAATCTGTCAAAAAAGAAAGACAGCTTCGCTTTTATCTCAGAAAACTATTACGTCACAAGTACATGAACTTGGAATATGCAAATTTGAGGACCAGTACTTCAATTAGCTTTTAACACCGTTTATCTATATATTTTTGGGACAGCATTATTTCCTTTTTCCATTTTTTATATTATATTTATGTGTGTTTAAAGTTCTTTAAGTATTTCATTATTTGTATTACGTCAATACATATTTGCATAATTTGTTTCGTCTTTCTTACTCGTTTAATTATCTCTTAAATCCAAAAACAACGGTTGTCTGTAAACTTTTGGGACGCACTTTATATCGGGCAGCTTTTCTTAAAAGTTTTTTGAATAGAGTAAAATAAATAAATAAATAAATAAATAAATAAGCAAATTGTCGGCGACAGAACGAGCTAGATTTTAGGTATTTTCTAAAGTTGAAATTTCATAAGAGGTTTTTCATACACAGCTTAAATAATTTGAAGATCCAATTATTTTGAAGATTCAAATCATTCTAGTTGTAAGAAAAAAACTTGCCTAAAACATTAATAATTTTTGAAAAAAATAATTACATCTACCTAAATAATTGTGCGATTTGACACACATGCACACAAAATAAATAAATAAATATATATATATATATATATATATATATATTGTACATGGTATGTACAACAATGTGTTAAAGTTACAAGTCACTTGTGTACATTTTATGATGCGGGGTGGTCGAAAGTTTTTGCGCTTTTCTTCATTTTGTGGTTGGACCCCCAATCGCACTCTGGACTAAATCGACAGTGAAAATGTAATTTTTTAAATATTCTATGCATGTCTGAAATTTCAAGCCATTTCCTCCAGTATTTTTTTTAAATCGAAAAAATGTCAAAATAATAAAAATAAATTCTAATAATTTGATCACTCACTGTATGTTCGACCCGAGATGTCATCAGTAAGTAATGTTCCAATTTAAATTTTCAGATTAGGGGAATCTTTATTTTAAAAGTTAAATTTGTTATGTAATATTGTTTTTTTTAACAGATTTTTACTTCCGTATGTGTATTCTAGTAGGTTTTTTCTTCTTATTGGAGAACAAAACAAACTAGTTGCCATAGGTGGACTCTGCTCAGTTCCCCATCATATGTATGTTCTCATAAATTTCTTGTACAGGATTTATTATACTTATGTTAAGAGAAATGAATTTCACCAAACGCTTGACACAGTGACAGAACGAAATCCTCGCCTAATATGCTACCCTCCATTCAGTTCGATATCTTATTCTAATCCATTAATTTATTTTATTGGGATCAATTTCGTAGTTTATTTTCATGCTACTATTTCCAATGCAACTTTCCTAAAAATGCGTACTTTTATGAAATATCTCCCCATTTTGCTATGTTGTTAAAATCTTAAATTTCGAATAACTTACGAAATTTTCCTATTAGAATATTTGTAGTCAATCATGTTCATACAAGTATCATAAATGCTATTTTGAAATTGTCTGATATATTTATGATCCTTAAAATGGACGTTTATGCTCGATTTTGCCTTATTCTGCCATTTTAAGTAAATCGTAAATTCCAAATAACTTACGAATTTTTTAAATTGGAAAAATCATACTCTATGATATTCATGTCAGTATCCTAAATAATATTTCGAAAGTGGTTTGACATCTTTACGAGGAAAATATCCCTCACGATTGACGTTTATTTGAAATTTTGCTCTATTCTGCCATGTTAAGAAATTCGTAAATTTCCAATAACTTACGACATTTTAATATTGGAAAATTCATAGTCATTAATACTCATGCCAGTGTCCTAAATAATATTTCAAAAGTAGTCTGACATCTTTACGATGCAAATATCTCTCAAAATTGACGTTTATGTGAAATTTTGCCCTATACTGCCATGTTAAGAAATTCGTAAATATCCAATAACTTGTGAAATTTTCAAAGTAGCATGTTTATAATTACTTATGTTCATCCCGGCATCAAAACTGATATTTTAAAACTGGTTTGACATTTTTACAGTAAAAAGTTTCCATTTAATGCACGTTTAAGTGAATTTTTGTTCTCTTCTCCCATGTTAAGAAAATCGTAAATTTCGAATAACTGCTGAACTTTTTAAAATCGAATGTTGCAAATGAATAGGGTTCTTGCCAGTGTCGAAAGTAATATTTTAAAACTGATCTGACCTCTCTACGACAATTTGTTCTTGAGATATCGTGTACACAGACTAACAAACTAACAGACTAACAGACTAAGAGACACCCTACAGATGGGCATCATACAAATTTTGTCATTTTCGGATTCCTCACACCTGAAAACGTGTAAAAAAGTCAAAAAACCGAGGTCGAAAATTTTCACGATTACCTAAGTTCCCCATACCTATAGTATGATGGGGAACTAATAAATATAAAGCAATATATTCTTTACACTGGGCTGGTAGGACTTGCTATATTATTCGAACCCATTGTAGAAAGGCAATGGTGTCAATCCTTAATACATCCTTTTCCATTTTTACATATGGTAATCATCCATTAAATTTCAATATATTTTTCCTGATAGCTGTGAACAATCACAAAGATAAAGAAATGAACAAGCATTTCAATTTCCTATTGCATTTTCAATTCTAAATGTAAATACATCGATAATACATTGTGATGTAAAAAGTAAATACGCATGGAATATGTACAAACTCAAATATTTTTTCAGGGGGAAATTATTTAAATAATTATATGACCCTGAGTGAGAAAATTTGCAGTTATCTGTCACGCGATGTGTACTTTGTACGGTATTTTATTATAATTTTGCAAGAAAGAAAAGTGAATTTAACTTATTTAAATTGAATCCCGGTGTGGAGTCAATACATACCAGAAACCAAAAGACATCTTGATTTAAGTATCACATTTTATTTAGGTATCCAAGATGAAAATTTTGGTAAGTTAATTTTATTTATATGTAATTTCAATGAATTAAATAAAAACTTTTATTAATTTTTACTTTCTTGATATTAAAAAAAAAAAAAAAAAAAAAAAAAAAAAATCTCACATATAATGCTAGAAACGGGTGTCATAAGCTAAAACAAGTTAGAACAGAATTAAAAAGGTAAACTTTAATACATGGTTTTAAAATTCATAAGATAATGAAAGAAAAAAATGATAATTTATCAGAAAAATTGCATCCCATTGTACACAATACAGGGTGTCCCTGAATTAATGGGGCAAATTTTAATGCTAGAAAAAATACATATAAAGAAGCGTTTTCTATGTAGCAATATGGGATCGGAAATAAACATTTTCGGCAAGACTCGAGCGCATCTTTCCTCCGCTTCAGTTTATTTATTTATTTATTTTTCCTTCTTCTTCTTCTTTTTTTTTTTTTTTTTTCCACACATGCAATTTTTGAAGTGAAAACTTCTTTAGGCGCGTTGAGCACTTTTTGGGTGAACAAAAATCATGGAACTCGCGCCATCGTCACCGAACGCTTTGAAGTGAAAACTTTTTTAGGCGCGTTGAGCACTTTTTGGGTGAACAAAAATCATGGAACTCGCGTCATCGTCCCCGAATGCTTTCCATGAGCTATATGTATGCTGTGTATATATGTACATAGATATACCTCCGTGCGTTATTAGTATACATTATATATATACAAAGAGTATATCTCTCTACATATATATCCATATATGTAGCGCACGGTGCGGCATGCCTCATATACATATATATATATATATATATATATATATATATATATATATATATATATATGTATAAAATGTATACTAATACGAGTAGTATACTGGCTACTGGCATCTGCATTTTTCTAGTTCTATACTCTGTGTATGCGTGTACTTTTTCCACAGTATATACATACTTCACAAAGCACGTGTTTTTATACAGACCGTTATATTCTTCTTTTTGCTTTCAATATAAATTTTCAAATAAATAATAAAAAAAAGAAAATTACTTTAGTCATATTACAGTATTAACACTTCTTTACAAACCAAAAATAATTCAAAAATAATAATCTAATAGCTAATAAGTTACTTAGTTTTCACTTCTATCGGCAGTCCCCAAAGGCTGCCCCGTTTTTTTTTTTTTTGTTATTTTTCTCAATTACTTTTTTTTCCCCCCGTTTCTTTTTCATGCACTTTTCTACGGATTTTTTCCTTTATTTCTTATTGTAAAGTACAAAGCATTTCTTGCTTTACTACCTATACTCTTAATTCCCTACCCCATATTGCTATGCAAAAAATGCGCTTCTTTATATGTGTTTTACCTACCGAAAAAGTTTGACCGTGAGTTTAAAGACATGCTAAATATGGAGAAAATAAAAATGAAACGTTGTCTGTGGTTTGTAATAATAAGAAAGGGTCCTTTTTAAAAGAAAATAGATAAGATAATATTTTATGTAAACAGATATTATCGTAGAAACCTCACTTTGTTGATTAATGTGAATGATTTTGATCATAATGTTAGTTCCGTTTTATTTTACCATGTTTTTTTTTTTTTTTTTTTTTACTTCGATTCTTGTTTGTTTGTTTGTTTTTCCAGTACAAATCTTGCAATCGATTTTTAACTAACTTCACTACTAGGTAGACATTTGAAACTTTCAGAATAGCTCAGAACCCAATGACAACACAAAACTTTAATTTTCGAATTATTCATTAGTTTTCTTTGAATTAATTAAAATATGAAAATAATAATCTCCGAATAGCTTTAAAAATAGCCATTAAAATATTAGCTATTATTTAATTGTTGAAAAAAAAAAAAAAAAAAAAAAAAAAAAATACGAGTTCATTTTCTTTCGACCAAAAAATAAATACCTTTAATGAAACGTGAACGTTAGAAAATTGTAAAAAGTCAAATTATGCATCGCACAAAAATTGACGTTATTATCACTTTAAAATTTTATACACATTGATAAAGTGCTAATGTAGTTCACACAAGCGAAGTGGTGACGTCACTGATTGTCCGTGGAGCCAGGTAAAAGTTTTCCGATGTTAATTGTCTATTGGATTTTTGTAAAAAAATATTAAAAATTAAGGAAAATTATCTCCCAATTTTAATACCCATATTTGAGTATAGTTATATATAAGTTACTGTCTACATGTGTTAGATTGAGTTATTTTTGCTGTAAATATGATAAAATTTGAATTTTAAATTTCAAAACTCTAGAAAATATGGCTAACTTCCATATTCGATTGAAAACATAAACATTTCAATTCAAAAGGTGATATTTACACAATAAATATCCAACTAATATACTAATTAAAAAGAAAATGATAAATATTCTATCATAATTTGAAGTCATTTTTTTTTCAAATGTCTAAACAAAGTATCTGATATAAGATACTAACATGTTGCATCGGAATAGATTTGATATCTGTCATCCTTGGTGAAAAATAATTACCGGCAAATTATTTGTTGAACATATTTAATTCCTTTAAACAATCATGGTTATTTTAACAACTTATATGAACTTATAACTATTTATGAACTTATAACAACTTATGAACAACAATGAAAGCAATGAGAGCAATTAATATGAGAGTAATGAATAATATGAGACAATATTTTGTATAATACATATTACGAAAATATACATCTGGCATGTATATTTTCGAATTACGCTTTTGATCGCCAAGTACAAAAAAAAAAAAAAAAAAAAAAAAACGCGAAGGACGACAGAGTTTTGAAATTTAAAATTAAAATTTTGTCATCAGCTTATATGAGAGCAATGAATAATATGAAACAATATTTCGTACAATATATATTACGAAAATATACATCTGGCATGTATATTTTCGTATTATGCTTTTGATAGCCAAATACAAAAAACGACAGAGTTTTGAAATTAAAATTAAAATTTTGTCAATTTAACAGCAAAATAACTTAATTTAACACATGTGCACGATAACTAATTTATAATTATACCCAAATTATATTTGGGTGATTGGAAGGTGGAGATTATGGAGATTAAAATCGGGGAGATTAAAATCGGGAGGAGATTAAAATCGGGAAATAGCTTTTCTTAATTTTTAATATATATATATATATATATATATATATATATATATTACAAAAAATCGAAAGGACGATTAACATAGGAAATTTTTGACGCCCCAACGACGGTCAGTGACGTCACTCTACGCTTGCGTATAGCTACAACAGAAAATTTAGAAACGTGGTATATAAAAAGTTTTTTATCTTGTAATCAT
Source organism: Salticus scenicus (assembly GCA_963930645.1). Classification (NCBI taxonomy): domain Eukaryota; kingdom Metazoa; phylum Arthropoda; class Arachnida; order Araneae; family Salticidae; genus Salticus; species Salticus scenicus. The sequence goes on from OZ005662.1 coordinate 211,903,972, forward strand.
TTATATATATATATATATAACTATTGAAATGAATTTATATATATATGTAAGTTTAAAGATTAGAGAAAACAAAAGGAGAATTACAAACCAATGCGCAAAATTCGAACGAAAGGAAATGCAAAACTTAAATGTAGGAATATATAAACAAATGAATGAAATTAAACCCCAAAAAACACTGAGATCTTCATCACTGAGGCCCCTCAGTGTAGGGATGAAAGAGAAGTTTTTGAAAGGATAGTAGCAATAAGGTAATAACTATCCTTAGCCCCCAACTTCTCACCAAACAGAAAACCACCAACAACTGAAGAGAAATCAAACATATATATAATGTATAAAAATACTAAAAAAGTTATAAAATTACCAAATTGCAAAAGTTACAAAATTACATCAATTGATTTAAAAAAATATACAATACAATAAAGAATTACTGAAGGTAAACAAGAAAGTATAAAATAAAGTAAAATAAAACCCTTCTTCGGCCGACGGGGCTACTCGTCGGTACTTAAATATCGCCCTTGGATGAGGTAGTAGCTAAGTTCCAAAAAAAAAAAAAATCGCATTACTTTAATCGCATTATATGCAAATCGCACAGATTGCACAGAATCCAAAAAAGTATTTGCCATATCTTTAGGCTTCATACATCATGGAAACCAAAAAATTTCTTCAGAGTATTTTCTGTGTATGTGTGTGGAAATATCGCTTTACTTTTACGAGTAGCGCTTAAAAACAACGTGACGGAATTATACAATATTTGGCAATGATTTTGCCCTTAAATGCAAAATGTCTCAAAAACAAAATGTCTTTAACTCCTAATTAAAGTATTAACCGCAGTGAAAGTTTTATTTTGGCTGTATGTTATATTAAGTTGGTCCATTCGAACGAAGTATTAGAAAAAAAAAGGAAATCTGCAAAGTGGCATTTCAAAGGGATATTTAGATTGAAGAATTATTCTTGTGTGACGAAGAAATTCATAAAAGAAATGACAATAAAATTAAATTTTTTGGAAGTTTATTTGAAAAATTCACCTTTTCTTTATTTCATAATAATTAGTAAAGAAATATATGCATACTTTTTTCTTAGCAATTAAGCGATATTTTATGATTGTACTGTATGGTGTATTTTTTTTTTTAATTTTCATTTTTACTTCCATTACCTACGGTAGTAGGGTAGATAGAAGTAGATAGAAGTATAAGTGGATAGAAGGTATAAGTGAATATAGGTAGATAGAAGTACTGTGTTTGGTCCAAAAATTCGATATCGAGATTTTACCTGATTTACACTCTTAAAGGTCCCTGAGTCCAAAAAAAGTGGTTTTAGGCAATTTGTCAGTGTGTGTGTATGTGTGTGTGCGTGTATGTGTGTGTGTGTATGAGTAGAATCTTCTGGCTATAATATCTCCCAAACTAATAAATATAGAACTACAAAACTTCAGAATACAGGTCTGGTGTACAGATCTGATGGTGTACAGATCTGTTGAAACAGGTCTGGTGTACAGATGAATTTCACTTCCCATCTTCCTTGCAGGGTTGCCAAATTTGGCCTTTTTTTTTTATTCAATAGTCACCAATAATTCTTATTTGTAACGTTTGACTAATTACTTCGAAGATTGATAGTGTATTATATATATCAGATGTCACTTCTCAAAATTATTGGTGACTATTGAATAAAAAAAAGGCCAAATTTGGCAACCCTGCTTCCTTGCAATAAGTAAATCCTTCGAGAGCATTGTCACGATCATTTAATTGCATTCCAAAACCGCGGGAACCGTTTCACTAGCAGCAGCGTAACACAAAGGTTCGTACTTCGGAAAAGCGTATATATACGCCCGGGGCAATTAAGGGGTTAAATCACACAAAGGAAGCCAAAAATACCTTCGCTGTGTAAATATTTTTTTTCTCATTTAAATTATTTTTCTTGAAATACAAAATTTTTTTTCTAATTTTCCGCGCGAAGAACGGGTATAACAGCTAGTAATAAAAAATAAAAGAAAAATATTAAAAGCGATAATAACATGCGATTAAAAAAAAAAAAAAAAACTTTTTTGAATGCATATTTCAGGTTTTAACTTCCTATTTTTTTTTAACAAATATATAAGCTGAATTGAAAAATGATAAAAATATAATCTGGTGCGGCAACAACATTACTTTTTCTTATCCCCAGTTTTAATGGAAGATATTTTTATTTTAAACCTTGCACTGCACCCTGCATATTTCAGGTTTTAACTTCATATTTTTTTTTTTTAATAAATATATAAGCTGAATTTTAAAATGATAAAAAAATAATCTGGTGCGCCAACAACATTACTTTTTCTTATCCTCAATTTTAATAGAAGATATTTTTATTTTAAACCGTGCACTGCATGTTAATGCTTTTGTATAGATAATTTTAAAAACGTGATATAATTTTAGTAAAGCACTTTCGTCAATTCCACTTTGTACGATAGAACAAATTCAACTATATCTTGGTAGCCTATATATTGTTTATAAATTGTATACATGCTACTCACTACATGGTCTATTTAAATTTCAAAAAGTAAATAATGTTCGATAACGCAATTTGAATTTGACTTTGAGTCATTTTTAACCATAAACACATATGTATCCCAATTCATTTGTGTAAGTCTGTAGACGTATAGTGGGTGTTTTTAATACCGTATTCTATGTGAAACATTAGATTGCGCGTATAAAAATAAAAATTGTTAAATATATTACGTTTAGTTCGGTCTAAAAATATAATGATATACTACCAGAAAATGTTTCTCGTGCAGGTTTTATTTATTTATTTATTATTATTTTTATTTATTTTTTTAAATTATTCTGTATGTCTCTGTAAAAGAATATTTGTCTGATTCTCAGTAAAAAAATTTAAATAATATTCCTTTATAAAATAAAATTAGAATATCATATTTGTATTTCATATAAATATACGTTTTTCAGTTATGCTGGTAATGTAAACAAACAGTCAGATGCAGGTCAGATGTTTTCGTATGTAAGAACCTAAAAACATGTATCTATAGCTAAGACTAACTCAGTCTTCCAAAAGTATATTATCTGTCATATATGGGTAACAGAATGTAAAAAACGAAGAATTACATGAACAAATACTTATCATTTAAAAAGAAACCTTAACGTAAGTTAAAAAATTAAAGTTATAGTGCAACCACGTATCCGAAAACTAGCAGTGAGGACGCGTCCAACCAGCTTGTCCGACAGTTTGAAATTTGGAAAACATCCAGTAATTCCGCATTCTGTTATTGCTCATTTTTCCTGAGTCAGATGACTGTCACCCCTAGGGCTGGAGTATTTATCAATATATCCCCAAGTATCAATATTTTTTAAGTATCGCAATAACGATATTAAAGATCTAGCTTTGCTGATATATCCCTCTAACGATATTTCTTTAGCGCACACTGAGCGATCGATCGAAACGCCGATAAATAATGTTTCTCACTAGCACCTACCACCAGTCGCCACGCTCGGAATAAAGAGAACGCCGAATAGCTTATTCACCGTGTTTTCTAAAAAAACAAACAAACCGTTTGGCTAGCGGAAGTGACGCAACCCCTTGTGCGCGCCACAAACCTGCATCACCGCGCGCCAAGCAAAGCCCGAAAAAAAAAGAGACCTGAATAGCTTATACCAATGCAACCCCCTTTTTCCCCTCCCAACCCCAAACAATCCTTCCTCTCCAATCCTCTCTATACCGCAATATATCTACTTTCTTGAAAATATCACTGTCCAAAAAGTCAATGATATTCATCAGGAAAATTAAACTATCAAAGTATATTGACTTCCCATAGTATATCGACTTCTTACAGTATACTGACTTACTGACTTCTCATTCTACATTCATGAATTTCCCTGGCTCTAAACGCTAATATGAAAGAATTTATACTACCGTTAGTATAAGTTCTTTGATAATATTGCACATTATCGCTCGTGGATCGTACGTGTAATACCACAGACAGGCGATATAAAATCAAACGCTTATTATGAATGAAAACAATATCTTTTGTTTTAGCTCATTTCCTGCTATTGGTTCATTGATATTGGTTTATTTTAAAGTATCCATATCTTCTGGCCAATAAGATGCGACATGTGTTTAACTCGCTTTGGGCTCAGTGATGCCAGATTGGGGATTTTGTCCCCATTTTGGGGATTTTTGAGGCTTTTGGACCAAATGTTTGTGGGGACTTTTTTGGGGAATTCTAAAATTTTTGGGGACAAATCTGGGGAGTTCTTCAACTCTCTGTCAATGTTGATAACGTAATGATTTATCCCTACGACTAGAGACTTTCAATATCTTTATTGGTATTTGGGGATTTTTTTTTTTTTTTTTATTGCCTTCTTTTGGGGAAAAATCGGAATTTTTATCACAGAAAAATCTGCTTGATATTTTTTTTTGAAAAAATTTTTATTTCCCCTTTTTAGTAGAAATCAAATTGGGGATTTTTTCGAAAAGAACCTCCTGAATTGGGGAAATTTGAAGACCTGTTTGGGGAAATAATTTTCGACCATCTGGCATCACTGTTTGGGTTGTACATCAGTCCCTTTCTCCTTTCCCATGTTATCGAATGGGATTTTCGTTGCTTCGTTTTATAAAAATATCTCATTCAAAAATGAAGTTTTTCGAATTCTGTTTTTTGAATATTACTCTTTGAACGGGTCGCCTTTTAGCTTAGTGAACAATTTTTCGAAAAAATTTATTTAAATATTTTATTTCAATAAGTAAATTATGGACTCTAAGTGTGGATCTCTAAGTAAAATATTTAAATTTATTTTTTCGAAAAATTGTTCACTAAGCTAAAAGACGACCTGTTCAAAGAGTAATATTCAAAAAACAGAATTTATGCTAAAAGACGACCTGTTCAAAGAGTAATATTAAAAAAAAACAGAATTCGAAAAAGTTCATTTTTTAATAAAATATTTTTATAAAACGACGCGACAAAAATCCCATTGGAAAACATGGGAAGGGAGAAAGGGTGCTATCTGACTGATGTAAAATAAAGTTTTATCTTCAGTAATTTTACAGTGACAGTTTATTAAATTATATAATATTGGATAGTTTATTACTTTTTTTTATGTAGCATTTATTTTTTCTCTTTCCTTTTCTTTCTTTCTTTCTTTTTTTTTTTTTTAAGCCGTACATGTAATTGCAAAATGAGTTACTTTAAGTAACAAAATGAAACTTTAACATAATTTTGTTTAAATAATATAATTTTTATACTGACAATGTATATATATATAATGAAACTATTACGAATATATGAAACTATTACGAATGTGAATTGAACACATATACATTTAAAAAATATTGTAATGATTTGGTAAGCAGATACAAAAATAAAAATGACAAGTAACTGACATTTAGGATGCATATAAGAGTTTTAAGTAAAAAATATTACTCTCTACGACCAAAAAAGGTGTATCCAATGGCAATTCTTAACTATTTAGAATGATTTTCCTTTTTATTTAATTTTTCTTAAGCTTTATTTTTAGTAGAATTATGAATTTTGATATACTTGGTACAAATAAAACACAGATCGCATATTAGCTGTGTTAAAATATGATTTTAAAATAATTAATGCTTAAAATGGGAAGAATAGAGGACAAACTATACAGAGGTATACTAAAAAGCAACAGTATAAGTTATAAGAAACACAAAATATTGATTCACTTTTTATGTTTTTTTTTTTTTTTTATGATAAAGTTATGGTAGTAATATACCAGAAAATACATGGAAAACACTTTATACTTGTATACTTTAAAATTCGTGTGCATATGTCTTTAAAAAATAACAAATGTCTATTTTTTCCTATCTTGAAAGAAATATCGCAATATATCACATAATATCGATATTAACTTGGTGATATATCGCGATATTTAATTTCTGATATCGTCCAGCACTAGTCACCCCTATTTTAGCATTGGATTCGTTGAGTTAGCACTTGCGCAGATACTTCCATGGTTTCATCAAATGTGGTCGAAGAATAACTATTTACTTTTTTTTTTTTTTCAGGTTCTGTTTATTTGTTCATTGTCTCTTTTCAACGTCAATGGAGCACCTTCGTTTCCATTTCCAGGAGGACCCCTGCAACAAATGCAACAAATGGCGCAAAAGGGTATGCAAGTTGCTCAACAAATGGCACAGCAGATACCAGGAATGGGTCAAGGTGGCATGCCCGGTGGTGGCATGCCCGGTGGCGGCATGCCAGGTGGTGGAAGAAATCCAATTGATCCATTTCAAAAACTATAAAAATATGATTGGTTCTTCACGACGTTTCTTTATGATTCTTTAAATTGTTTATCTAATAAATTTTGAAGAATTCGGCGTTTCCTTTTTATTTTATTTATATTTATTTATAATAAAAACGTTTTCACGTAAAAAAAGTTTGTATCTATAAAAGAAGCTGGTAATTTTAAATTTACATTATATAAGAATGAAAAACATAAAAAAAAACTTTCATATATAAGAATTAAACATACTAAAACTAGCAAGTTGTGGCCACCACAAGACATTTTTCTATGTAATCTTATACAAATTCATGCTGCACAAGCTATTTTTTAAACTATTCTTCATTAGAATTATTTTTCAGGGTAAATGCAGACGATTTTTGTTTAACATTCAATACCGAAAGAAAGTCAAATATATGAAAACATAAGAAACATGATTTTTTTTTTCTTTTCCATTAAAAATGAAAAAAAAAATAATTATTATAATAAATCTGGTGTCACTCACACGACTTTCTCTTACCCTGAAATTTAATACTATAAATACAGGTTGGAGATTAAGAGGTAAGATAACGAGTACTGTTATGTAAACCTATGTTAAACAATTCAAACTTTTATATGATAATTAGTTCTTTGTGAAGGGGGCTGCCGCTCCCCTCAACCCCCCGTTTCATCAATGCACCTACATTTATATAAAATTTAATTCTGTTATTAAAATTAAAAGTTTACTTAAAATTAAACAGACAATTTTCACACGCAACATTCATTGAAACTTATCAATCTTGATCAAATTTTTCCAGCAACAAACTTATATTAACTTCAAAATACAACATTTGGATCTCCTAAAATTATTCGTTTTTAAGTTACTCTAAGAGACACAGACAAAGATCAGACGTTAAAAAACTTGACTACGGTAATCAGGAAGCCTCAAAACGTGTAAATATACAAAAAAAAAAAAAAAAAAAAAAAAAAAAAAAACAAGCGATGACTATTTAGCTTAAAACATATATTATTTACCATATCTCTATGAGGAATTTTTTTCAATTCTCGAACAGCTTTCCTGGAAATGGTAAAATATTATTAGTAAAGCACATCCACTAACAACAAATAACTAGTGTGTTGTGGCCACCACACGACTTTCTTCTATATTTTCCTATACAAATTCACTCAGTAAAAATAATTTATTAAAATTATTATTTAAAAAATTATCTTCCATGATAATGCAGACGATTTCCATATTAGAGAAGTAGTATAACACTCATAGATATAGTAATAAGACATAGATTGATCAACGAAGGCGAAAAAGTGATGCCTTTTTTACTCGGGGAAAGACGGCCATTTCACTCTCTTATGGATGTCTTTCCCCGAGTGAATATACACGGGAATACATACAGATAATCTAGCAAATAAAATTTATCAATAATTTATGTATTAAAGATGAATGAAAAAACGCCAGATACTCATTTTCTTTCTCTCTTTTCTTCTTCTTCTTCTTCTTTTTTTTTTTTTTTTTTGTATGGAATAACGACATTTAAAGAAATGTATCGTTTCCATTTACTATTTCTGTCTGGTTAGAAGTTTTTTGGTCGAAAAACCTATTGTACTTATCCTCATCTTTTGAGATAATCGAGTTAATCCTTTAACTGCCAATCGCAATACAATCGGTAACAAAAGTGTCCGAACACTAGCAAAAATTCCTATGTAAAAAAAGTACACTTCATAAGGTTTTGTTTAATAAATCATTATCGAATCGTGTTCTAAGACCTAAAACAATTGGAACATCCCTAGCTTCAAGAAAATTAGTGTTAACCCTTTAACTGCGAATCGCAACCTGTAGTAGAAATTGAATTTACTCAGAAATGGTTAAAACGATTTTGATTAAAGTTTGGAGTTAAGTGTCCTTTTTTTTTTTTTTTTTTTTTTTTAAACAGAACTAAAACGTTTGGATATATCCTCATCTTTAGGAAAATTTGCGTTAACCCTTTAACTGACAATCGCAACATATAATAGAAATTGGTTTTACTCGAAAATGGATATAACGATTTTTATAAAAGTTTGGGGTTAAGTGTTCTTTAGAGAGCTAAAACGATTGGGTATATCCTCATCTTCAGGAAAATTCGCGTTAACCCTTTAACGGCCAGTCGTAACATATAATAGAATAGGTTTACTCGGACAGGTGGGCAAGCAGACAGGCAGAAAAACTAATTAATGTCATAATATTTTCTTAAACCTTGTTCGAAACTGTAAGAAACGCTTAACACAACTAAAAATGCAATTCTACCAATTTCGAATTATAGCCCCTAATATGAACGAAATTCCACCAAACTTATATTCAGTTGGACCTTGACCTAAACTGGTGCTGATTAGATTTGGGAATCAGTCGCTCAACAGGTGATGCTGCCATTCTATTTTTTTTTTTTTTTTTAAGTACTTAACATGACAGTATAGGACAAAATTTCATATAAATGTACATAATGTGGGTTATTTTTAACGCATGAATGTAAAATTTATATGAATTATTGATAATAGTAGAAATAAACTCGAAAAAAAAAATTGCATGTAGGAGCATTGCTTTCCTCCTGGGAGGGAAGTGCCCTTTCCCCGGGGCCTGTGTAAATTTTCAATGTGGATATCTTAGAAAGAACTCGTCAATATTTCTAAAACGAATGATTGAACCATAGATCTGTATTAATTTAAAACGAAGCAACCGGTTTCTTTTATTTTCAATGTTAAATATATATAGATATATATAGACATATATATATACAGTCGAACCTCGTTAACGTGAGTTACTTTTAACATGAACTGTTACCGCAATCCCCGACAAAATTAACATTACTTTAGTTATATGACGATCAGTTACTAATAGCATGAACTACTGATAACATGAACAGGTTTTTTTTTATCCCCTTTGAGATTCACGTTAACGAGGTTCGACTGTATATCTTTTCATGTCTCACAAAAATGATTTTTTTCAGCATTTATTATTATACTACTTTAAGAAAAAAAATCGTCTGCATTCATCATGGAAAATATCTTTAATAAATTATAACTTAATAAATAATTTGTATTGCGCAAATTTGCATAGGATTATATATAGAAGAAAATATTGTGGTAATACTAGTTATAATATATTAAAACAAGCGGGCTTCACCTCTGCGGCTGCTAACTACATTTAAAAGAATTTTGAAAATTCGATATTACTTACTAATATAAAAACTTAAAAAATATTGAAATTTAAAAAAAAAGTATTCAATTAAAAATCAAAACAGTATTTAAACCAAAATAATAACAAAGCAACTGATTCTAAAAAATCATATTTTTCATAAATTAGTTAAATTTAACTTACTTATGAAAACTTATTCCATTTCCTTTCATAAATGTATTTCTACAATTAAAAGCCACGCAGCATTTCGGCATTTTCAATATATATCATCATTCTATTCCATTATTGTTTCCGAGTTTTATACTCTCTCATGGCTGACGAAAAAAACTTTTTCGGCATCAAAAATCTTTGCACGTTAACATGGGAATGATAGATCTATATATATTACTATATCTATGATAACACTAAATATCCAAAAAAAAAGTTGATTTTATTCTCAATATTACATTTTTTTTTTTTTTTAATGAAAAAAATCGATAACTTTATTTTAAACTATCGCAGATCGATGGCTCAACCATTCGTTTTAAAGGTATTGGTGAGCTCTTTTGAAAGATACCCATCATGAAAATTTACTCCCCTGGAAGGGGGAGGCGAGGCTCCTACATACACAATTTTTTTTTTCCCAGTAGACTATCTCTATTACAAAAAATATGTATTCGTTTCATTTGATTTAGTGCCGTCTATAGATGTTAAACTCTACTTACCTGCAATTTCCCCCATAGACGTTATGTATTTTAATACTTTTGAGTGTCCCTGTACACGAACCATTTTCTTCATCTGAACGAAAAGCTTAGTGTAGCAGGAGACCTTAGAGGGACCTCAGTATTCAGGGGACCTCAGAACATGTAAATATGACAAAAACTCATGTTCGAATATTTGACCCTAAAACAATACTTTCTCGACCCTATGGGTAAGAGAAAGTAAAAATCGACAACTTTGTTTTAAAATATCACAGATCTGTGATTCAACCATTAGTTTTAAATGCGAATTTGAATTCTTTCGAAAAATACAAATATTGTAAATATGCAATATTTGTGTGCGCAATAAAAGTGCATGCATGAAAGAGCATCGCTCTCCCGGGCGGAAGCCTTTTTTGTAGTTTACTGCTATTATTATCGACAATTCATATGAATTTTCACAATCATGAGTTAAAAATAATTCTCATCATGTATATTTATACGAAATTTTGTCCTATGCTGACATGCTAAAAATTTATAAAAAATGAAATAAGAGCGCTACCTATTGAGCGATTGATCCCCAAATATAATGAGTCCAATTTTATACAACTAAATACCCGGATACAACTAAATACCAAGTTTGGTTAAATTTAATTTTTTTTTGGCCACACTATTTATTATACACAAACACGGACATATACACAGACAGACATTTTCTAAAAACAGGCAAATCGAAAACTGGGATTCGAACATTTTCACGAATCCAATACATTCTTCTTATATATATAGAAGAAAGTAAAAATAATTTCATTTAAAAATGTTTTCGAGTAAACAAAAACCAAGAATAAAAGAATTGAATATAGGAGTAATATTCTGCCATGGCCTAAACTGCTTTCTTTTCTATTACAGATGTATTATATAGCATTATTACAATTTAAGGTGTTAGATGTAAGGTCCTGTATTTAAACATTATCTTAAAAAAGTTTTTAAACTTTCAAAGGAAATTTTATTTGAAGTTGTTGTATCTTGTGTGTTGGGGTCCACTAATAACGAATACTTAGTTAATACACACATTTAATCACGATAAACTACACAAAAAGGAATTATATACAGGGACGCTTAAAGTTACCGTACGCTAGTACGTCAGAAGAACAACAACAACAAACATAGAGTTTATACGTAGAGTTCACATTGCACAACACTGAAACAGCGACCTCGTGCGGTCAGGCACGATCGGAACAAGGAACAAAGTGTAATACATGACACTCCTTCCCCCTAGGAATAAACTGTATAGTCAGTCAAATGTTTTGGCGAGGATCGGGAGCGTTCAGAACGCCTTAGAACGGGAAAGTTCAGCTCGTCGGCTACAGGACACACAGAAGACTCGGTTGGTGAATCATGTTGAACCGGAACATCTTCCGGAGAGGGCGAAGGTGGAATCACAGGAGGTTGTGTTGATGTTTCCGCATCTTTTGACTGGCTGCGAACTTGATCAACATGACGTTTTTGGATTATTCCGTCTGCTAAATTTTGGGTCTAACAGGAAACTGGTCCCGTTGGCTCTATAACTTTAGCAGGAATCCACGCAGAACCTGAACTGTAATTACGAATGTACACTGGATCGTTCTGTTGAAACTGACGTAGGCGTTTATTTTTGTTTTCCTCAGCTAGCTTTTCTTTTTTGAATTTCATCTCTTTATTGAGATCAGGATGTAACCTATCCAAGAGTTATGTCAAACGTCTATTCATCAACAGTTCAGCAGGTGATTTACCGGTAGTAGTGCATGGCAAAATATGCTGTGAAAATAGGAATCTAGCTAGTCGGGTTTTCCAATTGCCTTGAATTATGTGCTTCAAAGCCTGCTTGGTCGTAGCCACCATTCTTTCAGCCTGGCCGTTGGATGAAGGATGATAGGGAGCTACGAAAATTTGACGAATCTGGTTTTGCGCTAAAAAGTGTTGAAATTCAGCAGATTTAAATGTAGTGCCATTATCAAAAGCTATTGAATCCGGAAGTCCATGAGTAGCAAAAATAGATCTAAGGTTATGAATGTCGGCTGTAGATGACATGGAGGAAACTAGTATAACCTCCAGCCACTTGGAATGAGAATCCACCACAATGAAGAATATTTTCCCTTGAAATGGACCAGCGAAATCTATATGAAGGCGTGACCATGGCTTTTCTGTCCACTTCCAAGGATGTATGAAAGCCTTGTTTGGTGCTCTTTGATTCTCCTGGCACAGACTGCAAGTGTTTACTGTATTCTCGATGGCGCTGTCCATATTGGCCACCACACATAGCTGCGTGCAAGACCTTTCATTCTCACAATGCCGGGATGTCCATTATGAAGGAGGATGAGTACCTGCTTTTGGAGGGGCTGAAGGTATATTTACCCTGCTACCCCACAGGACACAATTTTTATGAACGCTCAAGGCGTCTGAAATAAGGTTTAAAATTTTCATCAGTCAATTTTGAAGGCCATCCGTTTAAAACCATTAGCGAAATTCTAGATAGTACAGGATCCTTTCTTGTCGCTTTCGATATCAAACTAGCACTCAATTGAGTGAGCGGATCATTTTCCAACAACAGAATGTCTGCCGGTTCAAGCAAGTTGGCTTCCGGAGACTACAAAGGTAAGCGACTCAGAACATCAGCGTTGCTAATGTCTTTACCCTTCCTATACTCTAACTTATAATCGTAAGAGGATAACAATAAACTCCACCTAATAACACGGGGTGACATCATTTGGGGTAATGGTTTCTCAGGATTAAACAGTCCCAAAAGAGGTTTATGGTCAGTTATGATTCTGAATTCTCGCCCCTGGAGATATTGATTATATTTCTTTACCGCCGAAATAATAGCCAGAGCTTCGCGGTCAGTCTGACTGTAATTTCTCTCGGGCTTCGTTAACATTCTGGAATAATATGCTATCGGCGATTCAGTGCCATTAGGGACTCAAGACAGCTCCAACTCCATAGGAGGAGGCATCACATGTTAAAACTACGGGAAACCTTTCATCAAAGTGTGCCAAAATTATGTCTTTCTTAAGCAATTCCTTAGCGGCCCTATACGCACTATCATGGTTGGCCGTCCAACGCCAAACTCTGTCGTTTCGAAGCAACTAGTGCTAAGGCTCCAAAACATCTGAACGGTTTTTTAGAAAGCAACCATAGAAATTTAACATTCCAAGAAAAGCTTGAAGTTCAGTTTTATCTTTTGGGCTAGGGGCTTCATGAATGGCTTTAATTTTATCGAAACTAGGCTGAATGCCCTTTTTATGTACTCGGAAACCTAATAATTCAATTTCTGGCACCGCGAACTGACATTTCTCACGTTGAGGCTGAATCCCGGATTTTTTTAAGCGTTCTAGCACTTGTTTTATTTTTTCATTATGATCCTGAGTATTTTTCCCTTCAATAAAAATGTCATCTAATTACGGCTGGACGCCATCGATGCCTGCTAAGACCTCTTCTATTCGCTTTTAGAAAATAGCGACGGCTACTGAAACGCCAAATGGAAGTCTATTAACTTTGAAAAGTCCCTTAATCGTGTTTAAAGTAAGAATTTTAGAACTGGGCTCATCCACCGGAAGTTGCAGATAGGCCTCAGAAAGATCCAATTTAGAAAAAATGTTACCTCCAGTCATCGTAGTCAGAACTTCATTAACCGTAGGTAAGGGATATGTAAACTGTTTAACTGCTTGATTCACCGTACTACGGTAGTCGCCGCATAAACGAATTTTGCCATTTTTTTTTACTACTGGTACTACTGGCGTAGACCAGTCAGAATAAGAAACAGGTTCTAGAATACCCTTCCTAACCATATTCTCTATTTTCTCCGTCAGCTTACTGCGTAATGCTAGCGGAACATTCCTAGTCTTAAGGAATTTAGGAGTACTATTTTCATCTATTTTTATTGACACGGGCGGACCCGAAAATTTCCCTAGAGTCTCATTAAAAATATCCCGAAATTCTTATAAAATGGACTCGAGAGGTTTAACACAAATGGTATTGACAGAAGAATTATCTGTGCTTAACTTAATGCCCAACGCATCAAACCAACTTCTACCTACCAATGATTTACCCTTAGCCCCAAGAACTAAAGGCAAAATAACATCATAAGATTTATAAGAAACATTTACATCAAAATAACCATGAACATCTAATTTATCAGAGTTCCATGTTTGGAGACACTGATCAGAGATACGTTTTAAACTAGGGGGATTAATGGGCCACAATTTAACAAAAGTATCCGAACTAATTACAGAATGTAGGGACCCGGAATCTATTTCCATCTTATGTTTAATTCCATTTAAATTAATTAACACATCATGGGGTTGATAATTAAGCACCGTACTAATTGAATTTATAGTATTAATATAAGAATTATCTTCATAAATATCTGACTTACCTGTGTCAATGTTTTGAAGTTTCGAATTATTTTCCCCCCCAAATTTCTTGAAATTTTTAGAAATGCACATTTTTTTTATGTGCCCACCTTCTTACAAAAACGACAGACAGCTTTAAGAAATTTACATTCGCCAAAGGGGTGATAATTCCCACACCGTTGACATGGCTTCTTGCCCTGAGGCGTACCCTTTAGTTGTTATCCAGTACTCTCTCAGGAACTTTTTTCTTAGTTTTCAGAAGGAGGACAGCATTGGACCCTCGAATTTCAACGGTTTGTTTAGCTGCTGCTTCGCCTGCTAAAGCTACATCCAAAGCTGAAGTGAGAGTTGACTGTGTATCGGACAGAAGCTTCCTTTGTATGTCTTCATCTTGAATTCCACATACCAGGCGATCTCGTAGCATTGAATCTAACTGCGTTCCGAAATTGCAGCTTTCCGACAGTTTCCTAAGCTCCGCCACAAATTCTGCAATAGATTCATTCGGGCGTTGATCTCGTTTACTAAATTTGAAACGAGATAGTATTTCCGACGGTTTTGGCGAAAAGTGGTCGTCTAGAACTTTTAACAGATTTGAAAAGTCAGTTTCACTTGGAGAAGCTGGCGTACATAACGATCTTATTAAGGAATACAGTGTAGGACCCGCAACACTCAGAAATATTGCTCGCTTTTTAACATCATCAGTAATGCCACTGGCAGCAAAATAAAAATCCAGACGTTCTTTGTATTCTATCCATACAGATCTCCCGATAATGAATTCCACAACTTTACCTACAGACATTTCGAACAAAAGGATCAAAACTCTAATGCGTAGAAGAAGAAAATTAATAAATACGTCCAATTGTCCTCGTCGCCAATGTTGTATCTTGTGTGTTGGGGTCCATTAATAACGAATACTTAGTTAATACACACATTTAATCACGATAAACTACACAATAAGGAATTATATACAGGAACGCTTAAAGTTACCGTACGCTAGTACGTCAGAAGAACAACAACAAACATAGAGTTTATACGTAGAGTTCACATTGCACAACACAGAAACAGCGACCTCGTGCGGTCAGGCACGATCGGAACAAGGAACAAAGTCTAATACATGACAGAAGTACATTGGAGTGGGTTGTCGCTTCTTTAACCACTACTGATGTCCATGATCAAGGACATGTTTTTTAGAATTTTCTTTAAGTCGTTTTAAAACTAATTTCAAAATTTTGTCCGCATTTTTAGTTATTTTCTTACCAAAAGCTCTGATATTTTAAAGTAACACTAATAGGTGCCAGCACCAGACCGTTATATAGATGGAATATTTAATCATGGTCGACACCACGTGTTTACGTCCAGGTAGCGAAAGGGTTAACTCCAAGTTTGAATTTTACAACTACATTCATAAAATAGTTAAGGCTGCTATTGAACATTAAAACGTAATTCGAATTTTTTGGAAAATTGTGAACAATATCACTCTAATCACTTCTTTATTAATTTTGAATAACCCTGTATATTGTCTCAAAGTTAAGTACGCACCAAATAGTGCACTCAAATACAGCGCTGTAAAAAAAAAAAAAAAAAAAAAAAACTCTGAACACAACTTAAATGCACTTCGAGAGATTTCCACTCAGAGTGCGAACGTATTATTATACTTTTGTGGGGTTCTGTATACAAAAGATAATTACTTTTCATACCATGAGCCGAAGCGGGTACTCCAACCCCTTCGAAGAGGAACAACTTTATGATTATTATGTAATCGCAAAGTTGTTCCTCTATGAAGGGTCCTAGGAGTGGTGTTACTCCGGACCACTCCTTGAATCCCAGACACAGGACGTTCAGTCAATCTCCCAGACCGTCGCCAATTCATCGATGCATAGTTAGAGTGCGATAAACAGTGGGGTATTTGACGAATCTGGCTGGTCAAAATTTTTGTTGTTGTTGTTGTTGAAAACCAATTTATATTAATTATTTAGTCCTGAAACTATTATTCTGAACTAGCCGCCTTCGGCGACCAACTGGTTCGCGATCCTAGAAAAGTCCGACTTTACGAAACAACAGCTCGGTGGCGCCTGCGGCGCCTTTTTCCCGTTTCACGTCTTACAACAGCTTATTGACATATAGTGAAAATAGCATTATTGAAAAATTTAATCGCAATAAATTCCTGCTCGGTAGCGCCTGCGGTGCTCTCTTTCCAGTTCAATATCTGAAACAGCCTGTTCGCTCACCATGTTATGATCTTTCAAATTTCTGACTTTAGCAAAGTCCCGCTCGGTGGCGCCTGAGGCGCCTTATCCCCATTTTAGAACTTACAACACCTTCCTCTCTCATTAGAATTTGAAATATTGAAATTTTTAAAATATTACAGCGCCATCTAGCGGTAGAAATTTCTGTAATCTACTTTTAAATTCCAAATCAACAAAGCTTTCAAATGATGTATTACTTATGAAATTACTTTAATTAGTAGCTGAGATACAAAAGAAAACCTAATAAGGACACCTTAAAATATGTAAATCAGTTGAAATCTCGAATTCCACTTTCGATAATGTAAAAGTACTTTAAAATATCTTTCGAATGATGTATTAAAAATAATTTTATCATAATTACAATTTGAAATATTGAAATCTTAATAAAATTAAATTTGCAATTAAAATATTAATTAAAATGTAAATTTTTTGTTTATTGACGAAATCAATGAAATTTGAACTGCAAGTTTGTCTTGTGATGTTCACGGTATATAGTAAGCTTTGCGCGCGGGAGAGAAAAAATGAAGAATTTTGAAAGTTGCAATTTTTAATCCCAGTCAAAATCATGTGTCCTCAATCAGTAACAGATGTTTTTATTTCTTTCCACTTTTGAGATTTCGTCTGCGAAGTTAAAAGAGAGTTGCCATGGTAACCAAAATATCAAGTATTGTTCGATCGGCAAACTCAAGAAGCTGGATTAAGAATCTCTTGAAAAAGTACAGGATGCAGAATATTAAAAAAATTATAACTGATTGAGTTTTTGAAATAATCTCTCAATCTTTTGAGATAAGTTTCGTTTCATCGAGGTCTATATGGAAAAAAAAAAAAAAAAAAAAAAAAAAAAAAAGATTTATCTCAAAAAGATTTTGAGTTATAAAATGTTTTGTGAAAAAAACGATGTTTCGTAAAATCTAAAAATATGGATCGCTAATAAGTATTTTGTTAAAATTTTTATATGTTCAAAAGAGGATTAAATGTCCTTTCAAAATATACTGGTTGTTAAGAAATGGGACAATTAGTCTTTTGTAGAAGGCGGTTCATAAAAGACGATCGAAAAAAAGAGAAATTTTGAACTTAAAAATAATAAAAATCCGTATTTTTCAAAAAAAAAAAAAAAAAATTATATCGTAAGAATCGGTAATAAATGCTCTTTCTCGTGGTACAGGCGTATTTTCAATATCTCGAATCGTTGAGCAGGGATCGGTTTACAAAAACCCGCGAAATTTTCCCTCTGTGCTTCTTCTTTTGAGGAAAGCGCTGAATTCTACTTGGAGGGTGTAAAATACGATCCGCTGGCTTTTTAATTAGACCTAGGTTGACGTTTTAATTAATATCTACGGAACTAAATAAAATGTTTAAATTCTGTTTTCAGGAGCCCTCGGGAAGGCTCCTGAGCACCCGAATGCAAAATTTTGTACATCTACGTTCAGTAGGCCTGAACGTATAGATGCAAAGATAGACAGACATCTTCTTTTATTATTATAGATAGACATATGCATAATAATATTTTTATGATATATATATATATATTAATTTTATTTATTTATTTTTTTATTTGAAGTGTTTATTTACTGTAAAACAATAAATACTATAAAAGAATTACAATACAATGAAATTAAATAATACAAATTACTTAAGATATCATAAATATAAGGAAATAAGAAATAAAAATGTTCATATAAAAATGGTATTAATGAAAATATTTATTCATACAATTAATAAATCAGTAAGGTAGAATTTCTTCAACACTGCCTATTAAAGAGCTATCATCTGTTTTTTCGTAATCGGAGGTCTATACAAGGTCTGTCCCGAAAGTAATGCGCCCCATTTTCTTCTGCCGCAACTATCCATCGCACAGGGTTGCCGCTTGCACGGAAGGTTGGGTGGAGTCTTGGGAACACAGCGGCAACAGCGACAGTCGGCTCCGAGCTCCTGTAGAGTCACAGTGCCTGTTGTAGTGAACCCTTGTGTGAGTGCTCGGTCGAAATCAAGATAGAAGAAACTCTCCAGCAGAATTGTTGCAGTGTTGTGAGGACGATCCTACTTTTTTGGACAATGTGGTAAGTGGTGACGAATATTGGATCTTGTTGTAGAACCCATAAATAAAAAGACGAAGCGCAGAGTTGCACGACGTCGTCCACATGCCCCAAAAAGGCAAGAATGAGCAAATCGCAGGTCAAAGGGATGCTCATTGTTTTTTTGTTTTTTTTTTTCCTATTCCAAGGGAGTGGTCGATTTTGAATTTGTTCCATCTGGCCAACCAGTCACCGTCAAATTCTATGTTGAAGTACTGAAAAGGCTAAACAACGGGTCAACCGCGTCAGGCGCGAGATCAAGAATTCCTGGAAGCGGCGATGACAATGCTACCAGCCACACCGTCTTTATGACGACCGACTACCTGACCAAGATAGGCATCTCAACGCTACCCCAGCCGCCTTACAGTCCTGATTTATCCATGCCCGACTTCGAAGGACAGCATTTGGGAACCCTGGAGAACATCAAGGCGGCTACGACGAATCCCTTTGAATATTCAAAATATGGTATAAAAATAATAGAGAAAAAATGCAGTATTTTAAATTTCCTTTAAAAGTATAAAAAATATTTTCTTCTCAACTAAGACAATAAAAAGCATTGCGCACTTATTTGCCTCAACCCTTTCTATAGCCATTGAATTTCATACAATTCCTAAATTAAAATAATTCACATTCAAAAGGAAACACTATTTATTAGCAACTAATTAGCAGAACATCTTCTGAAAAAAATATTCGTATTTCAACTGATATCAAGAAACCCCTGTTTGTTCATATGAGAAGAAAACGGTATCACGAGACTCCCCATTTATTTATCTTTATCACACACCCATATTTTCACACGTAGCTTGTAATATTCAAAATCGACTTTTGGCCAGCCAGAATTGTCAAGTACCCCCCCCCCCCCCCTGGGCGAAGTTAAAATCGATTCTCAACACTCAAGACGTACCATAAGCTAATTAACGTCGCACTAAATCTACACAGAAAGCCCTTAACTATGGGTCTTCGAATCAAAGAAACTAGAAAAGTGACCCGAACACAATCACAATTTCTGCCATCCATGTTGTTGGTGTTGATATAAAAATTAAAGTCAGTTATTTATACTAGGGACCTAGGCGTGGTTGGAATGTCTTCTGTCGTGGTCATTCGATGGGATCCTAGCCCGGGTTTACGCAAGTTTCGGGGAAAACCACGTAAAATGCCCAACTGCTAAACCAAAGAAAGTGACCTGCGTTGCAGCCATATATCTATTGTATACCTGATTCGAAAGCAGAACCAATCAGTCACTGATGACTGATCTGCCACTGGGAATGGCTCTTCCATTTTAAAATTACGATAATCTACGACCGAATTCGAGCACTTGTTGTTACATCACAGGGAGAATTAGACACTTTCGTACCCCGTTTATTTTGTATACTAATCATGAGAGCCATAATTCTTCCGATTACGGTTCGCAATACTTCTATTTGGTGTTGTAATAATAACCGAGTTTAAACAATTTGTTCACTAAGGTACAATTTAACAATAATTGACTTCTTTCCTATCCTAATTATCTCAGTTCCATTAGAGACTGACAAGTTCTGTCTTAAAAGTTGTTAGAAAGCAGGTGCACGGTACGAAACCTAATTGCGCTTCTTGAACTAGTTTTTCGAAGTTTTCCGTAGTTTTTTTTCCATAACATATGTAGGCCTGCTAACTATGCTAGTTCTTTCGTAAATGGTATTAACCATAAAAGTCTGAATGTTTTTTATTATGATTTCTCATTGTGCCTAAATCGAAAACTTCAAAAAAAATGTTTGAAATTTATCATATGTGCAGTCTTGGTAAGTTCGTCATATAAACTTTAAATCTGATGTATAAATAAAATTCTTAATATAAATGTGCTGATTTATTTATTAAATTTAATCTGCCATCGTTGAATTATAAATCATTGAAAATGAAATACTGAAAAACGGGAGACATTATATTTTGTGTGCTCCAAATCGTTAGCGGGCTTTGCATACAACAACACTCTATTCATCTTCCATTTAGCAAAATAAAATAAAATACATGTTACAAGAGTAAACAAACAAATAATGCATATTGCATGGGTTAAAAGTTTTAAACAGTTACCAAAAATTCACGATTTATGTAGAACTAGTAGGCTTTGCCCGTTTAGCTAGTCACTATATTTAAATGAATTCTCAAAATTCCATATCCCTTCCCTAACAGCACACTTTCTCCAAATAACATTCTCAGGATGTCCTATGGCTGAAACCCAGACAGCACATCACATCCCCAGGATATCTTCAAGATGTCTTCTGGATGAAAAGACATCCCAGAAACGTCCTTAAGATGTACTGTGGATAAGTTAACCCTAACTGTGCTGTTAGGGAAAGGACATCTGTGGACATCTATGGATATTTTCAGGATGTATTATGGACAAGTGTGTTGTTAAGGTTATATATATATCGATCTCAAAAAAAGAAATAAATAAATAAATAACAAGACTATGGATGAAATTCTGTCTATGACAGAATTTCATTTAGTATGACAGGACTAATGATATTTGAGTTTTAACACCCTTAAAAAAAACAGTAATAGAGGGCGTTCAGTAAAATTCCTAAACACATATTAAAATAGTATATTGATTTTTAATTCCAAATAAATTATTGGAATTTGAATGCATTGATTGTATAGTATCTTTTCCTAATTGTTTAATACTTATTTACTAAATATTTTAATTTTTAAAATAATCTTAAAAACAATTTCGCATTTATTGTTAATAATTAACAGTGTCTACTTCTACAGAACAAAACATAATATTAAAAAAAAAAATTATAAACTGATTATTCGATACTTAAAGTATACTCAAAATTCCTCACAGATTAATTAATATAATCCATTGACAATCAGCCAAGCCCAGTTGGCGATGTGGTCAGAGAACCGAACTACGAACCCGAAGACTGTGAGTTCGATCCTCACTAATGGTAAGTTGGAAAAAAAAAATAATATATATATATAAATGTTTTTACTGATTTCACAAAATATTTTAATTTGGTGATTGGTTTTGGTTTAAACTAGAGAATCAAATAGTAAAATTATAGAGAGAACATTAGAGCATTAGAGGAAGAGTATTAGAGAATTAAATAATAAAACTGGATATTAGCAGGTATTTTTGAGGTGGAACACTATAAATTGGTAACTACGCAAAATAGCAGATTGAAAAAAATAGTCTTGTCGTACTAAAAATACTTGAAAACACTAATCTAAATATTTAGAAATATTGAGCCATTAACCGTTGGCTGTGTGGTCAGAGTACAGAGCTACGCACCCGAAGGTTGTGCGTTCGATCCTCACCGATGAGAAGAGAAAAAAATTCATATAGAGGTATTTTACAAAAACTTTTAAGACAGAGAAAGAAATTAAATGGTAGAAATGGATATTGGAATGCATTTTTGAAGTGGAACACTATCAATTGGTAACGACACAAAATGCCAGCTTGAAAGAGATAGTCCAGTCGTACTAATAAAAAGACATGTTAATTATAATTAACATTCGGAAACATGAGCCAAAAATAAAAAAAATTAAAAATTTGTGTTTTTTATGTATCATTAAATTATTTATGAAAATTTGTTTCGGTATGAATTCAACAAACTTCTAGATGTAAAAAAAATTACTACATTTAATCACTCTCACTGGAAATTAAAATCTCGAAAACCATAAGCAAGATTAAAATAAAAAAAAAACGAATTTACAATGGTATTTTAAAAATAGCACTACAACTTTGCTATTCAAAAATACGCTGCGAAATAGCGTGCTCTTGGTAAAATCATATTCCCACTACTAAAAAAGTGTTAGTTCAAATTGTGACTATAAATATCGACTTGCGCAAAATTACATAGGCATTTTCGAGGTAGAACACTATAAATTGGTAACGAAACAAAATGCCAGATTGGAAGAAATAGACCTGTCGTACTAATAAAATATTAAAAAATAAAATCTTTGAAATCTATCAAAATTTTAGATACTCTTTAACTACATTTCTTGCGACCATGGAAGCCGATTCAACGAGTCCACTAGTAAAATAGGGGAGACAAGCTTTTCGTTGAGAGAAAATAAGCGATAAGGGAATACCGAATGACCAGATGCTTACTAAATTCAAACCTGTTGGTCAATTTGGAAACCCTCGAAGATTTTCGACTCGTCCTCACTGCTAGGCTTAGGAAACGTGGTTGCACTATAAAGTTCCCTCTGCTTTCGGCGGAGGTTTTCCGCTCATAACATGCTCGCGTATGCAGAAGAAAACGTATTCATACATGAACCTCTGTTGGGTACACAATGTCCTCGCACGTGGCTCCCAATTGTCCCCACTGCAAATGTCTTTCCCGTCTGCACAAAATTAAATTTCCAGCACTCCACAGCGTGTGGTAGCGCTATACCCACATATGTGACACGTACTTTCCTCTTTCTATTCATTTTAATTAGGCAGGATAGTAAACGCAATTAATTCCCAAACATGTAAATTGAACCAGTTGAAAATTTCATAAAATTCCGTCAAAGTGCATGTTGTGTACACTTAACCAACATCCACACACCAAAATTCTCATTTCTCAGGTAGTTTGGAAGATTAAGTAATTTCGCAAATTCTTTATAATGAAGTTTTGGGTATGCATAACCTGCCGAAACTAGTTGGCATAGGTGGACTCTGCTCACTTCCCCATCATATGTATGTTCTCATAAATTCCTTGTAGGACACATTATGTACGTTAAGAAAAATGAATTTGACCAAACGCTTGACACAGTGACAGAACGAAATCCTCGTCTAATAGGCTACCCACCATTCAGTTCGATATCTTATTCTAATCTATTAATTTATTTTATTGGGATCAATATCGTAGTTTATTTTCATGCTACTATTTCCAATGCAACTTTCCCAAAAATGCGTATTTATATGAAATATCGCCCCATTTTGCTATGTTGGTAAAATCTTAAATTTCGAATAACTTACGAAATTTTCCTATTAGAATATTTGTAGTCAGTCATGTTCATACAAGTATCATAAATGTTATTTTGAAATTGTCTAATATATTTATAATCCTCAAAATTGACGTTTATGCTCGATTTTGCCTTATTCTGCCATTTTAAGTAAATCGTAAATTCCAAATAACTTACGAATTTTTTAAATTGGAAAATTCATACTCTATGCCTCTATGGTATTCATGTCAGTATCCTAAATAATATTTCAAAAGTGATCTGACATCTTTATGATGAAAATAATCCCTCAAAATTGACGTTTATGTCAAATTTTGTCCTATTCTGCCATGTTAAGAAATTCGTAAATATCCAATAACTTTCGAAATTTTTGAAGTAGCATGTTTATTGTAACTGATGTTCATTCCGGCATCAAAATTGATATTTTAAAACTGGTCTGCAGCAAAAATATTTCATTTAATGCAAGTTTAAGTGAAATTTTACCCTATTCTCCTATTTTAAGAAAATCGTAAATTTCAAATAACTTACGAAGTTTTTTAATTCGAATATTGCAAATAAATAGGGTTCTTGCCAGTGTCGAAAGTAATATTTTAAAACTGGTTTGACCTCTCTGCGATCATTTGTTCGTGAGATATCGTGTAAGCAGACTAACAAACTAACGGACTAACACACTAACAGACACCCTACAGACAGACACCATACAAATTTTGTCATTTTTGGATTCCTCACACCTGAAAACTTGTAAAAAAGTCAAAAAATCGAAGTCGAAAATTTTCACGATTACCTAAGTTCCCCATACCTATAGTATGATGGGGAACTAAAAAGCAAACAAGCACCATCCTGAGATTATTTGGAACAGAGTTACACTTTGAAACATGTTTTTTGCTCCCCAACATTAAAGAGGGAGGGGGGAATTTCACAGAATCCTTTTATAGTGCGTATTGAGAACACATATCTAATCTACACATAAAAAACATCATTTTTGAGATAATTTGTAGCAGAGTTACTCTTAGAAATGAGTGAGTTTTTTGCCTCCTCACTCCAATCCTTTATAGTATGCGTTGAATACACGTAATCAACCCACTCTTCAAAAATTGACTTTCTGAGAAAATTTTTGGCAGAGTTACTCGTAGAATAGTATTTTTGACCTCCCCCCCCCCTCCGCTCCAATGGAGTTATTTCGCAAAATCCCGTTACAGTGGGTGTTGAATTCACATGACTAACCCACACACCAAAATTCGTGACCGTAGTCCCCATAGATTACCTAGGAAAAATTTAAAACAAAAGAAGATTCTTGAATTTTCCTCTCGTAATCCCCTCCCCTACCCAAAAAAAAAAAAAAAAAAAAAAAAAAAAAAATTAAAAATCACAAAAAAATCCTAATTTTTTGGAATATCCTCAAGAAGTCGCAAGACCGTTTTGAACCTTTTTGTTCCATATTTATTAAAGTTCTATTCAAAAATCCGAATTTTGCGAAATGTTCTCCTCAAAAATCGATTTTCCCCTTCGCCTCTTAAAAAAACGAAAATTCAAAAACTGCCAAAAATGTCTTTTTGTACTCAAGTCCAGTCTTCTGACGTGCAATTTCTTCACCGTGAAGTATGTTGCAGCCGGGTTATGCTCGCAAACGTGGTTTTGCTCCTGCACCCTAGGGGGGAAAGGGGAGAATTTCGTAAAATTTAGTCGTATTCGGCGTCAGGGTTCCAAAACGAACCTTCACATCAAAATTTGTGACATCGTATCCTATAGAATTGCCGTGGCGGTTTTGAGTCAGTCAGTGAGTGTATGCATTCTTTTATACATACAGATTGCCAATAATAATGCAAGAATTAATTTTAACAATCCATCGCAGTTTTACTTAAATGTCTAATCAAACTACAGTATCTATTCAACAGTAGTCTATAGCTTTCGATTTAAGACATATTGTCAAATCTTACGTAAGATATATCATAACTAAATGGGCGATGTGTATATATGTATACTTTTTTTCTTTCTTTTTCTTTTCTTTTCTTTTTTTTTTTTTTTTTTTTTTTTAGATTTAAACTCATTTCCTCGTGCTACTAAACTTTTTTTTTACTTTTAAATTTTCCTCATCCACAAAAATAAACGACAAAATTCTCTGCGGAATATGAATGGTTTTAACGCGGATATAAAATATAGATACATGTGTAAAACGCATTTTAAAATAATGTATAAATGTAGAATCAAATAGTATACCTATACTATTTAACGTGAAACATGTAAAAACGTAATTGACCCTGAACTCTACACGCAATACTATATTGTGTGAAATTACATATAAAGTAAGGGTGCTATTAAAAATTTTGGAATTTTGACATGCAGTAAAAAAAATCTGAAGATCTCAGAATTCAAGTGGATATTACTACAAAGTCATTTTTGCTTCAAGATGAAATGTTTGGTATGTCTGCACTTTTTTTATTCGCCTATTCAATGAAATAATTTTTAAATACAGGTGAAATTCTTCATAACGAAAATTAAGGAACACGTAAAATTTGTTTCATTAAACTCAAATGCTCTAAATATTTCGAATATATCGAAATAAAAGTTTAATCTAGAAAACTTAATTAGGAAAGTTGAAAAACACATACTTTTTTTTTTTTAACTTTTCCGACAAACTCAAAGTATACTTATAACTTCAGTTCTTCTGTTTTTACGCAAATTTAGTTCTTTGCTGGTCTCTCTTGACTCTAATTTCCTTAACATTTTTAGAATATCTTGAAACATGTGCTATTCATGTTTAATATGACAAATTTCTAAATAAAAATGGCATAAATAGCTCTATTGATATCTATAGAAGAATCAATAAAATAATTCCAGTATTTCTGTGATTTAAATTATCACATATTATAATAAAATCTTTTTGTAAAAAAATAGAACCGACTCCAAAAAGCAACTACTATTCAAACAAATAATAATAATAATAAATAATTGTATGAAATGAAACTAAATTGCGCCTAAAAGAATAAAATAATTTCCTTCGCCAAACAACCTATAACACTACAATTAATCATAACTTTTGAAGTCGGCGCAAAATTAAAAAAAATTTAATTAGTTTTTAGGTCGGTAGCAATAAATGCTGTTGTCTCGAATAATCCATTTTCATGTTTCATTTATTATTTTATCACTGTATACAATTGGTCCATTGGTAGTATCTACACAGAACAGTGAACATTCTTCACAATGCGGTATTTATGTTTCTACGAAGTTAGAGTTTCCTTTGCATATTTGATATATCTTTGATAACTATAATCCTTGGTGGCATTTGAATTTGGCGTTCAAAACGTATTGCAAAAATACACACGCAAGATGTATATTTTCATAATATATTTTGTACGAAGTATTGTTACATATTCTTGATTACTCTCTTAATATACCGTATCAAATTAATCATGATATCCTAAAGAAATTAAATACGTTTGCCAGATAATTTTAAGATTTTTCTTTCACCAAGGACGTCAGATACCAGCATCTTCGCCAACTTATCCTGCTTACGAAATCTCATTTGTTTTCTTGAATCAAAATAGTTTTCAGCTGCGTTTTGCAGGTGACAATGTGAGATGTGTATTTTGAATAGGATTTGATATTTGTATTGAATAAAAGTATCAATTTTTATTTAATTTTGCGCCGACTTCAAAAGTTATGATTAATTGTAGTGTTATAGGTTGTTTGGCGAAGGAAATTATTTTATTCTTTTAGGCGCAATTTAGTTTCATTTCATACAATTATTTTTTATTATTATTATTTGTTTGAATAGTAGTTGCTTTTGGAGTCGGTTCTATTTTTTTACAAAAAGATTTTATTTTTCTCTTTTCAGTAAAAATCTTATTCATATAACAGAACATCAAAAACGTTCGACGGCAGTTTCACAAATCACAACTTCCAAGAAAAGTGACATAACTCAAAAAATGGTTTATGTCACTGAAAAATACATGATATGCACCCAATGTGAACAAATAAGTTACATCTCCATCTAGAAAGTTATCCAGTGTCTGCCAGTTTTATTCTAGTCAAGTTATTTTTAAACTGATTTTTCTCAAATGCTGCATTTTTAAGTTGTGTCACTTTTCTTGCCTTTATCGGATATGAGCAAAAAACTATTGAATGAACATACGTTAAGTTAAAAAGTCTTTAGAAATGTAAAGAACGGATACGCTGTATTCGTAACCAAAAATTCTGTTAGGCATATATATTGAACTTTACACTGAATATTTGTCACTCGCTGCGCTGAAAATTGCGCAGCGTAAAGTTCAAACAAAGAGCAAAATATGCTTTGCAGCTGACGGACAGAAGTTTCAACATCGATACTTACATACTGCTTTTACCAGTGTAGCTGCATGCGTTCAGCAGTTAAAGTGAGAACAGACTTTTGTGAGTATCCTGTAATTTGTTTATATCTTAATGAAATCATAATGAAGCCTATTTCAGGCCAAGATCACTACGACAAAAAAAAGTATTAAAATTAAATCATCTCTTACGAAGTTATAAGCTAACAAATTTCAACAACAACAACAACAATGAGAAACATGGTTTGTATTGAGAACCTCTTCCTTTATGAAGTCGGTTTAAAGCGTCTATGTGTTAATCGATGCGACCGCTTACAACAACCATACTTTGAATTTTACATAGCATAAATTGTCACCCGGTACGCTACAACATATGCAATGTCATTCAAGTGTGCACAAAATAGGAGATTGTGAACAAACAAATGCACGTTTTAAGCGTTCTGTTTTTAGCATTAACGTCTAAACTATCTTTCCGTAATAAATCGATGATACTCTGCAATTTTATAATTCACTTTTCCCCCCTGTCTTGAACTGTTTCCGAGATAGGAACGCTAACGCCACTGTTTCCCACCAGATGGCGCTGTAGGCGGTTGAATCACGCAGCACATATCCACTTTACTATACCAACATACCACTTTTATGACCATAGCTGCATCTGTTCAGCAGTTAAAAGATTCGGGTCTGACTTTTTTGGGCACCCTGTATTTTTCTTTTGATCGTAAAGATATTACAATAGGACCTATTTCAGACCAAGACCTTTACAATAAAACAAAAAGTACCAAAATCGGATTATCTGTCCAAAAGTTATCAGCTAACAAACAAAAAAATACAGTATGAATTGAGAACCACTTCCTATTTGAAGTCGGTTAATTAGAGCGTCTCTTACGAAGTTATAAGCTTACAAACACCAACAACAACACATAGCTCGAATTAAGAACACCCTCTTTTCTCAAAATTGGTTGAAAACGACTTTGCGATAATCAATGTGACCGCTTACAGTAACAGTACTTTGAACCACAGAGTATATGTGTCATCCGCTGCGCTGCAAAGTGTGCAACGTAGTTCAAGTGTGAACAGTGTAGGAAATTTCGAAGAAACAACTGCACGTTTTAAGCGTTCTATTTTTAGCAATAATGTCTAAAAACTGTCTTTTCTTAGTAAATCGATGATACTCTACAACTTCGTAATTAACTTTTCCCCCATCTTGAACCGTTTTTGAGATAGGAGCGCTGATTCCGCTGTTTTTTACCAGATGGCGTTTTATTTTCTTTAGATTGTAAATATATTACAATGGGACCTACTTCAGACCAAGATCTTTACAACAAAACAAAGAGTATCAAGTAACCGTATTTTGAACTATATAACGTATGTCTCACCAGCTACGCTACAATGTGTGCAATGTAGCTCACGTGTGCAATGTAGCTCAAGTGTGCATAGTGTAAGAAATTGCGAACAAACAAATGCACGTTTTTAGCATTGTATTTTTAGCATCGATGTCTAAACTATCTTTTCGTACTAAATCGATGATGTCCTGCAATTTTATAAATTAACTTTTTCCCCCTGTCTGAACCGTTTCCGATATAGGAATGCTAGCATGAATGTCTAAACTATCTTTTTGTACTAAATCGATGATACTTTTCAACTTTGTAATTCACTTTTTTCTCTAGAACGGATTTCTAGATAGTAACACTGACTCCGCTATTTTCCACCAGGTGGCGCTGCAAGCGGTTTAACCTTGTACTGCATGGCCACTTTGCTATACTTACATACCATTTTTAACACTATAGCTGCAGCCGTTTAACAGTTAAAAGTGTTGGGACTGATTTTTTGGGGCACCCTGTATTTTCTTTAGATTGAAAGATATTAGAATGGGACCTATTGCAGACCAAGACCTTTTCAACAATACAAAAAGTGTCAAAATCGGAGCATCCGTTCAGAAGTTATGAGCTAACAAACATAAAAAAAACATACGGTTTGAATTGAGAACCTTCCTTCTTTTTTGAAGTCGGTTAAAAATTGTTTTATCTCAAAAAGATAAGTGAATATTCTAAATAAATATACAGTCGGCCCCGTTTAAACGAATATCTGCCGTTCCAACTATATTAATTCTATTAAGCAGGGTATTCGATTATGCGGGGAAGACTAGAAATGCAATTACATGTATAACTATAATGATTTATATTTACGTGAAAATTTAAATGATCGATACCTCTTTCTTATTCAAATATTTAACAAACTTTTACTAAGTTAAAATATTATAGTAATTTATAAATGCAATTAATACTGGAATAAATGTAAAATGAAGTGTACTTATAATTTTATTTTTAACAAACAAACAACAACAACAAAAAAAAAACAGTTATGAATGAATATTTTGACATAGACTTAACTAAAAATTTTTCGATTTCTTTTTTTAAAGCACATAAGTCTATTTTAATCGCTTCTATAAGACTCAAAATGGCGATGAATAATATTAAAGGATTTTGCAACTTCATTCATCATTGGAGGAGGATCTCCTTGCTCTTCTTCATCGCTTTCATTTAAAGCTTTTATTAGAAGATTAAACTCTTCATCTCTTTCTGTGTCTCCATCTTTAACTATATCTATGAGTTCATTAAGTGCTATTTCAATCATCTAAAAACTTTCAAAATTTGTGATTTTTAATTCCTAGAGATAATTTGTATTTTAATTTCTAATTTCATCATCAGTTGCGGATTTCATAAATTTGGCTTTTGCAAAACAAATTTTATCACCTCGGCAGGAATACCGTCTCATGTTTATAAAAGGTTTTTAAAAGAAGAACGGTTTTTTTTTTTTTTTTTTTTTTTTTTTTCTTTCTTTTTTGAGAATGAGAGGAAAAAATCTGCTCAGAAATAGAGGAATTTTATTTAAGAAACTTTGAGTGTTTATGCGATTCAGCGGGGTGGCGTTATAAAAAAATATTTCTTTAAACGAGGAAATTTAATACTACTTCTATGGGAAAAAATTGGTTCTATAAATTTATATTCTTATAAGCGGGGTATTCGATTATCCGTTACCCGATTAAGTGGGGACGACTGTATATATAAATTTCTATAAAGCATACTTCATACTTTAATAACCTTGTACTGCACTAAACACATTGAAATTTGTATTTTAATTAAAGTAAAAATCGAAGCAATATACATTGAAATATACAATTGAAATATTAAAATACATACAACATAAATTTAAACGTTTCGAGCTTTATTTTAGGCTCCTCATCAGTAAAAAAAATCAAAAGTAAACACTAAGATGGACAATAGATTTCCTCTACGAAAGCACATCGTATTCTGCAGGGAGTGCATATGCCTCATTAAGAGGTGAAAAATGTTTTTTCGAATACCAGCCCTCAAGGAAAATTCTAGAATAATAATTTGAACAGTTAGATACAATTACAGGGTAAGTCAGAATGAATATAGCGATTACAAACGGCTATAACTATTTAATGAAAAAGAATTTATCGATAAGATTAACACAGAATGTAGACGGAACTCCAAAATTTTGTATACATACTTCATAGAAGTTCTATGTGACTTCCCTTGGTCACACGGACAACATCTAGCGGTAGTCCATTTCACGCCATACAGTCTGAAGCATTTGTTCAGTCACCGACGCAAGCGCATTACAAATGCGTACTTTGAGTTCTTCATTTGTTTTGGGCATTGCAAGCGCATGCACCCTGTCTTTCACATAAACTCATAGATAAAAATCTCAGGGTCTCAAAGTACGCATTTGTAATGCACTTGCGTCGGTGACCGCATACATGCTTCAGAATGTATGGCGTGAAATGGATAACCGTCTAGATGTTGTCCGTCAAAGGACATCTATGATGCATGTATACAAAATTTTGTAGTTCCGTCTACAATCTGTGTTAATCTTATCGATAAATTCTTATCCATTAAGTAGTTATAGCCGTTTGTAATCGCTATATTCATTTTGACTTACCCTGTATTTTAGTATTGTCAAAATCAGGTAGATGGTCGATTTCTATGGAATGCTGGACTATTTTTGAACGAATATCGCGGGTTTTGAAATTTCTTTTATGTTCGCGAAATCGAGTATTAAAGGAAAGGCTAGTTTCACAAACATAAACAGAATTGCAAGATTTACAAGGAATAATATAAATAACACCTGCACAGGAAAAGGGGGAAATAATTAAAATTTAAATACTGGCCTGAAAATGTAGGTTTCCTATAAACAGAAGTGATAAATTTAGTATGAGTATTAGAAGGTAATTATTTAATTTAATTCAGTGAACCCCTCTTCACACAAGTCTGCTGTTTTCCATACTTTACTTTGCCGTGCATTGCAGTACTGAAGAATTTTTCCAATTAGAATTAAAAAGATCTTTTTTGAACTTAAAACGTAATAATTATCCCCCTCGCTGGCTTAAAAGAAAATTAAATGAATACGACTTTAACATTGATAATCACGATATTAACTCCTCCAAATCACTTAAATCTTTCGTTACTATTCCATACTATATACATATATACATATATATATATATATATATATATATATATATATATATTAATCCATAGCAAAAGTATTACGTACTCTTAATATAACTGTATCCTATAAACCTCAACTTCTGATTCGCAATTCCCTTTCTGATTTTAAACCTGTTACCCCCCCCCCCGCCCTTTTCCCGTACAGGAGTTATTTATAAGATTCCTTGTAAATCTTGCCATTCTGTTTATGTTGGTGAAACTGGCCGTTCCCTTCATATTCGATTCTCGAACATAAAAGAAATTTCAAAACCCGCGATATTCGTTGAAAAATAGTCCAGCATGCCATAGAAACCGACCATCTACCTGATTTTGACAATACTAAAATAATTGTATCCTGTTCAAATTATCATTCTTGAATTTTCCTTGAGAGCTGGTATTTGAAACAGCATTTTTCACCTCTTAATGACGCATGCACAGTCCCTGGCGAATACGCTGTGCTTTCGTAGGGGAAATCTATTGTGCATCTCATTGAGACTCATTGAAACCTTTGGACAGCCCCTGCCTGCCTGGACGTGCCAAGCTTAACGGGTTGGATGCTGTCCGCCGGAGCGAATAAATCGCCGGATCACTGCATGATAGCTGCCTACTGCCAGACAGTAATCTAGACGCAACAGAGAATGAGCTGTGTCCGAATGGCTCGTTCAGACTTCTAACTTCAATCGAGAGAGGACCACTCTTCTGCTAGGCAACAAGGTGACATCACAAGACAGTTCTGGTAAGACAGGGTTGCGACATCTGCTTCTGGACACATAATGCTCGACTGACACACCACACCTCCAGATCGCACA
Source organism: Salticus scenicus (assembly GCA_963930645.1). NCBI lineage: Eukaryota > Metazoa > Arthropoda > Arachnida > Araneae > Salticidae > Salticus > Salticus scenicus. The sequence goes on from OZ005662.1 coordinate 211,937,310, forward strand.
AGGTAGGAAGCGCACAGGCACGCTACCTGGGTGCAGAAATTTAGAAAATGTGCACACTATCGGAGAGCCAAAAGGAAATAATAATAAAAAAAAAAAAAAAAATTAATTAAAAGTTTGAATTTTGGGAAGGGGGGAAACGCAGGGGGAACCAAAATGATAAGTTGTGCACTCAGATTTATGCCGAAATGAGGAGGCCAAGTAGAAAACGGGGGGGGGGGGGGAGCTAAACACCGAAAACTGCTGAACGACAAACGAGAGAATAAATAAAATAAAAAAAAATAAAAAAAATTTAATTCTTGCCACATGTGGAAGGAAGAAAAACTTTAGTAGCGCATAGCCTAGAGATTTGGAGTGGCTGGTCGAAAGGGGGGAATGGGACCATGCGCTAATGGCCTAAATGGAGAGGAAAGGGGGACCATCGCAATTTTGATCCACCACGGAGGGATGGTGCCCCGCGTTGGTAGCCCGACGACTGCTTAACGACCCCATCGAGCACTTGACGGTGCAGCACATTTTTACGAGGACTATTGTTCATCTCAGCGTTTACTTTTGATGTTTTTTACTGATGAGGAGCCTAAAATAAGACTCGAAACGTTTAAATTTATGTTGTGTGTATTTTAATATTTTAATTGTATATTTTAATGTATGTTGTCTTTATTTTTACTGAAATTAAAATATAATATAATTGTACGAAACGTAATGATTTTTAAATATTTTAAATACTGAAATTCATATATGTTATTTAAATGCGCAAAACATGTTTTTTATAATTTATGGCATGAATAAACTTGGAGTTTACAAGATCGCATACAAATATTTAGATAAGTTGAATGCACCAGTAACTGATCATTTAGTCAAAATTTCTTAAAGCTTTATCTTATTCTCTAACATGAACAATGACAAAACCTTTGGAAATTTTTCTAAGCAATAATCATATTTAAGGATTAATAACTCAGAATCATTTATTTGTTCTCCTTTCTACAGTATGGTCGAGTGATTCTGTGCTCAAAGCTGGTAGACGAAAATTTCCGGGTTCGATTCCAGGTAGCGCTCGTCGACCTAACCGTTTGACATTTTCTGTGGTTTTCTCCGAATCTCGCGTAAATGTGGGCTAGGACCCCTCCCCCTCCAAGGAAGACACACCATCCTTCTCCTAGGATCCTCGTGTAGTCAATCGGCCTTAATCCCAAAACAAAAATCTCTTTCTAAAATACGTTATTTACAATCAAAATGAGATTTTGTTAATAATTGACCATATAAATACAGTAAATAACATTACCGCAAATAACTATTTCAGTATTTATAATACTATTTTCAGTATTTATTAGTAATTGCCTATTTCGATTTCCCTATTTAAAAATTGCTAAGAATAAAAGTTATTGGTAAACATTATGTACTTAAATTATATTTCAATGTAAATATATAAAACATATAATTGTGTATTAGTAATTAACACGAATCGATACATTGATTAATACTTTTCCTGCAGGCTCCTATTTGTGTGGATTTCAGACCACTGAAAATCGCCCATTGCGTATCAATCCTAACTTACAGCAAACTAATTCCTTCTTCGAAGACTTTGCCCAAAAATGATTCCACATTATTTCTAAATCACTTAAACTGTCGAATTAAAACACACTATCAAAATCGTGCGTTATAAGTCTTCGCAAGCCGAGAAAGCTGCTGAGAAAATACCACATAGGTTAATTACTGAAAAAATTGAAGACAAGCAAATGCTCAGTAGTTGGCCAATTTGGTCTCTTTACTAACAGTGATAACCTAGTAATTCCAATAAAAACAAGTATTTTAATAATAAATAATTATAAGATAAAAAACTTTTTATAAACCATGTTTTTAAATTTTCTGTTGAATCATAGCTATAGATCTAATTACATTAGCAATTTATCAATGCGTATTGTTACGAAATTGTAAATAATTGTATTTATTTTTGTATAAATTCTTTCAAAGAGGCTTAGTAAGTTGATAAAATGTCAATTTTCTGCATTTCCAGCTCTTTTTCGGACTAAAATAGCTTAATTTTCCCTTTAAAACGCATTAAAAAGCTCTAATAGGCAGATAATGGATTTGGCGCCATATTTGGCAACTTTTTGCTCTTGGCGACTTTTGGCGAGAAAATTCTTATTATCGATATTTCAAAGATGGACGTTCTAATGTGATTGATTAAAGAGTTAAGGGAAGTTTGAATTTTTAAAAAAAGTTGGTTTTACAAATAAAATATTAATCCTTTCAGAACTACATATATTTGCATCAGGGACTACAGTCGGTAACAAAAGTGTCCGAACACTAGCAAAAATTCCAATGTAAAAAAAGTACACTTAATACTGTTTTGTTAAATAAATCCTTATCGAATCATGTTCTTAGTCAGTCTAAGAACATGATTCGACAAGGATTTATTTAACAAAACCGTATGAAGTGTACATTTTTTACATAGGAATTTTTGCTAGTGTTCGGACACTTTTGTTACCGACTGTACATTAGCACTTTATCAATGTGTAGAAAATCTGTAAAGTGATAATGACGTCAATTTTTGCCAGATGCATAATTTAACTTTTTACAATTTTTTAACGCTCACGTTTAATTAAATGTATTTATTTTTATGTCGAAAGAAAATGAACTCGTAATTTTTACTTTCTTCTATATGTAATATAGAGAAAGTATTGGATTCGCGAAAATTTTCGACCTCCGTTTTTTGACGGATCTACACGTTTTGGGATGTCCTGAACACGAATTGATAGTTTTTAAAAAATGTCTGTCTGTGTGTCTGTCTGTCTGTATCATTTTTTTGTGGACGCTGTATCTCACGAACCAATGAATGAAATTTAACCAAACTTGGTATTTAGTTGCACCCTGACATGAACTGGTGCCCATTAGATTTGGGGATCAATAACTCAATAGGTGGCGTTGTGATCGCATTTTATGCAAATTTTTAACATGGCAGCATAGGACAAAATTCCGTATAAATGAGCATAATGAGAGTTAATTTAAACTTGTGATTATAAAATTAATATGAATTATTGATAATTGTAGTAGTTAACTAGGAAAAAAAAATTGTGCATGGAGGGGCATCGGTTCCCCCCCTGGGGGAAGTACCCCCCCGGGGGGGGGGTTAAATTTTGAAGGTTGGGTATCATTCGAAAGATCTCGTCAATACCTTTAAAACGAATGGTTGAACCATAAATCTGTGATAATTTAAAACAAAGTTATCGATTTTTTTTTACTTTTAGCAAAAATAAAAAACAAAAAAAATCGTATATTTTTTTTTTTTTTTTTTAAACGAAATTTTACCAAACTTGGTATTTAGTTGGTTCCCGACATAAACTGGTGCTGATTATATTTGGGGATCAATAGCTCAACAGGAGGCGCTGTGATAGCATTTTATCTAAATTTTTAACATGGCAGAATAGGACAAAAATTCGTATAAATGTGCATAATAAGAGTTATTTTACACTTGTGATTGTAAAATTAATATGAATTATTGATAATAGTAGTACGTAACTAGGAAAAAAATTTTGTGCATGTGGGGGCATCGTTTCCCCCACTGGGGGGGAAGTACCCCCCCGGGGGGGGGAATTTTCAAGATGGGTATCTTTCGAAAGATCTCGTCAATACCTTTAAAACGAATGGTTGAACTATAAATCTGTAATAATTTAAAACAAAATTATCGATTTTTTTTAATTTTAACAAAAAAAACAAAAAAAAAAAAAAAAAAACTTAGAAAATTTTTTTTTTTTTTTTTTTTAATTTTGTTACTGGTTGAATATGTATTACTTTTAACAAAGTTTAAAAATCGTACTTTTTTTTTTTTTACTTTCTTCTATATGTAATATAGAGAAAGTATTGGATTCGCGAAAATTTTCGAAGTCCACTTTTTGATGGATTTACATGTTTTGGGATATGGAGAACACGAATTAATAGTTTTTAGAAAATGTCTGTCTGTCTGTCTGTCTGTCTGTATCATTTTTTTGTGGACGCTGTATCTCACGAACCAATGAATGAAATTTAACCAAACTTGGTATTTAGTTGCACCCTGACATAAACTGGTGCTGATTAGATTTTGGGATCACTCGCTCAATAGGTGGCGTTGTGATCGCATTTTATGCAAATTTTTAACATGGCAGCATAGGACAAAATTCCGTATAAATGGGCATAAAGAGAGTTATTTTACACTTGTGATTGTAAAATTAATAGGAATTATTGATAATAGTAGTAGTTAGCTAGGAAAAAAATTTTGTGCATGGGGGGGCATCGGTTCCCCCCCTGGGGGGGAAAATCCCCCCCCGGGGAAGTAAATTTTCAAGATGGGTATCTTTCGAAAGGTCTCGTTGATAATAGTAATAGTTAACTTGGAAAAAAATTTTGTGCATGTGGGGGCATCGGTTGCCCCCCCACCGGGGGGGGGGAAGTTCCCACCCGGGGGGGGCAAAATTTCAAGATGGGTATCTTTCGAAAGATCTCGTCAATACCTTTAAAACGAATGGTTGAACGATGAATCTGTGATAATTTAAACCAAAGTTATCGATTTTTTTTACTTTTAACAAAAAAAAAAACAAAAATATCGCAATTTTTTTTTTTTTTTTTTTTAACGAAATTTAACCAAACTTGGTATTTAGTTGGTCCCCGACATAAACTGGTGCTGATTATGTTTGGGGATCAATAGCTCAACAGGTGGCGCTGTGATAGCATTTTATCTAAATTTTTAACATGGCAGCATAGGACAAAAATTCGTATAAATGTGCATAATTAGAGTTGTTTTAAACTTGTGATTGTAAAATTAATATGAATTATTGATAATAGTAGTATGTAACTAGGAAAAAAATTTTCTGCATGGGGGGGCATCGCTTCCCCCCCCTAGGGGAAAAATACCCCCCCAGGGGGGGTAAATTTTCACATTGGGTATCTTTCGAAAGATCAGGTTGATAATAGTAGTAGTTAACTAGGAAAAATTTTTGTGCATGTGGGGGCATCGGTTGCCCCCCCCCCCCCGGGGGGGGAAGCTCCCACCCGGGGGGGCAAAATTTCAAGATGGGTATCTTTCGAAAGATCTCGTCAATACCTTTAAAACGAATGGTTGAACGATGAATCTGTGATAATTTAAACCAAAGTTATCGATTTTTTTTACTTTTAACAAAAAAAAAAAAATATCGCATTTTTTTTTTTTTTTTTTTTAACGAAATTTAACCAAACTTGGTATTTAGTTGGTCCCCGACATAAACTGGTGCTGATTATGTTTGGGGATCAATAGCTCAACAGGTGGCGCTGTGATAGCATTTTATCTAAATTTTTAACATGGCAGCATAGGACAAAAATTCGTATAAATGTGCATAATTAGAGTTGTTTTAAACTTGTGATTGTAAAATTAATATGAATTATTGATAATAGTAGTATGTAACTAGGAAAAAAATTTTCTGCATGGGGGGGCATCGCTTCCCCCCCCTAGGGGAAAAATACCCCCCCAGGGGGGGTAAATTTTCACATTGGGTATCTTTCGAAAGATCAGGTTGATAATAGTAGTAGTTAACTAGGAAAAAATTTTTGTGCATGTGGGGGCATCGGTTGCCCCCCCACCGGGGGGGGGGGGGAAGCTCCCACCCGGGGGGGCAAAATTTCAAGATGGGTATCTTTCGAAAGATCTCGTCAATACCTTTAAAACGAATGGTTGAACGATGAATCTGTGATAATTTAAACCAAAGTTATCGATTTTTTTTACTTTTAACAAAAAAAAACTTAGAAAAATATCGCAATTTTTTTTTTTTTTTTTTTTTAACGAAATTTAACCAAACTTGGTATTTAGTTGGTCCCCGACCATGAACCTATAAAGAGAAGGACGGCGATCGCGATGTTTCAAGAATAACCCCAATTTTCTCCCTTCTATTCTCCGCAGACATCTCGGGTCTTTGCAGCGCCATCACGCGGCGGTATCAGAAATTCCGTCTTTCGGATTATTGAAAGGTAAAAGAAAAGATAAAGAAGGATTGCGCAAAAAATCGCGGAATTTCATTTGGAAAAAGTTAATAAACTTTTATTAATTCCGCATTAACTAATAATGTTGTAGATTCCGAAAGTTCGATAATTTTAAAATCATTCTGCAAAAACTTTTTTGAGAAATCTAAAATAAATAATAATAATAATAATAATAAATTAGTCTTGTATTTCGTTTAAATAAATAAATAAATAATAATAATAGAATGGAACAATCAATTTGAAATGTTCCAAATAATAATAATAATAATAATAATAATAATAAGTGGGAAAAAATGAAAAGAAAAAAACCCACCAAGGAATCATATATAAGGAATATTTATCAATTGTTCTTGAAATCATTTTCACTATTTAATATTTAGCATTTGAAATAGTTTGTTTTTAAATATCTACATTTTGAACTCGCACTAAACATTTTTCATTTATAAAAATTAAAACTTTCTTTCAATTATACACACACACACATATATATATATATATTCCACACATGTGCAATGCAATATTATAATAATTATTATATTTATATTTCTTGAAAATTATTAAATAAATACTCCCTGCTAACTAATTATTATTATAATTTTCTTTCCTACAGCTCCACTAGTGATTGAGAGGTTCTGCCCTTAAAGTTGGACGATGGGAAGTGCTGGGTTCGGTCTCAGGTCACGCTTGTCGACCTAGCCATTCGGAGTTTTCCGTGTTTTTCTCCGAAACTCGCGAATGATATGGGCTAGTACCTCTTAGGTCCATGTCCCTAGTGTAGACAATTCACCTTAAACCGAATACCAACATTTTAGAGGTTTGGTTAAGTTAATAGGTCCCACTAGTAGCCGAGAGGTTCTGCATTCAAAGGTAGTAGCCGAGAAATGCAGGATTAGATCCCAGGAAGCACTTGTCGAACTAGCCGTTTAGAGTGTTACGTGGTTTTCTCCGAAACTCACGTGAATACAGCTTAGGATCACTTAGAAAGACCCCTACAGAGGGCATCCTCTTTAGGCTCAAGTCCCTAGTACCAAGTCCCCAATAACTTTAAGCCAATAGAGGAAAGTTGCATGGAGCATGGTTCAAGTCCACGTCATTTGTCTGCCTAGACGTTTCTTATCTTCTACAAAACTTGCATAAATATGGGCTAGGATCCCTTAGAAAGACCCAAGGAGGCAAACCACCCTGGCACAAGTTTCTAGAGCAGACAACTGGCCTTAATATAAATTTAATATAGATAGATATAGATATAGATATAGATATATAAAGTAATACTTGAATATACTGTTAAACTATAATAAGGTAGAATCAAGGTGAAAAATTAGAAATTAATGAGCAGTAATCATTTTAAATCTTTTCAAAAAAATCTGAAATTCTAAATTATCTATTTTTAAATAATTTTTGGGAAAAATTGATATACTTAATAATCTCATAATTTAATGCATATGTATGTGCATTTTCATAATTATAAAATAGTAATTTATAAAACGTTTTATAAAATTTACCACCCGCTTTCATAATAAATTTATCTAAAATTTTTCCAGTTACAGAGCGCAACTAATTTATATACAAAGATATTCAAAATAATTTCAATGTATTTCGTTCAATAAGAGATAATATTTAAAAAAAAATGTTTTAATACCTTTGTACTAAACAACACATAAGGAAATTGACCTTATTATTTTTATGGTTAAAAATGTTTTCTGTGGAACAGGGTACGAGTAGCAAAGATTTACTGTTAAAGGATACACAAAAATATTCAGATGCATTATGGGCTGTAGTTGAAAATTGCTAGAACTGCATTTTTAATTGTGTTAAGCATTTTTAATAATTTAAAACATTGTTAATGCATGATTATGACTTTAATTGGTGTGTCTGTTCTTTAATTTCTGGTGGTATTTATAAAATACCTTAAAATTAATATATGTTATTTAAGTGCCAAGTTCTCTACTGAAAATGGTACAATAATACTGTACAGGATGGCTAAATAAGTTTTAGACTATATATAGGCTATACAAATGCAATTTTTTCCTCAATTTTTTCTTTAGACATAAAGCTGTAAAGAAGCTTTTGTGAGATTTTTTCCTCTATTGCTAAAAACAAAATATATTTTTGCAGCCTTGTTTTTTGAAAATATAAAGGAGTACAGAAAAACAATATGTCTTTTAGTTTTTGTTTGAAATTAAAACCATAAAGATATTCTTTACTTTATTCTATATCCAATAGAAGAAAGTATTAGATTCGTAAAAATTTTCGATTTCCAGTTTTCGATAGATTTACATGTTTTTAGAGGTCCAGAACAAGATTTAATCAATTTTAGAATATGTCTGTATAACAAAAATTTTATTCCAACTGTATCTCAAGAGCTACTTCAGAGAGTTTCATACAAATTGATATGTAGTTGCACTTTAACATAAACTAGGGTCTATCAACTTTTGGTGAAAATCGTGCAGCAGGTATTGTTGCCCTCCCGTTTTCTCTTAACTTTTAACTTAGCGGTATAGGACAAAATTTCTTATAAATCTACACAATTGGAATTGTTTTAATTGAATCCTTATGAAATTAAAAATATTATTCATAATACAAATAGGGAGCTAGAAAAAAAAAAAAAAAAAATAATAATAATAATAATAATGGACATGTAGGGGCAATGCAAATTTTTAATACTGATATCTTTCATCGATAAATTTAAACTGTATATTTGAACCCTTGACTTATGATAATTTAAAGCACAGTTTAATTATTATTTTCATTAAAAAAAAAAAAAAAAAAAAAAAAGCTCAATTTTTAAGATATCATTGTAGAACATAACATCAACTTTATTTGGGCTTTTAGTATTATACTTCTACCAAAAAAAAAAAAAAAAAAAAAAAAAAAAACTACATTTATTGTGGAAAATAGATTTAATAAATTTTAACAAATTATTTACACTGAGTGAATTTGTATAGAAAAATATAGAAGAAAATTTTGTGATAGCTACAACATACTACTTTTTAACACGCTTTTTATTAGCTTCACCTGTATGTAGGTTTGTATGTTTGTAACCACTCTGGGAGCAAACAAAAAATCTATATAGTAAAAAAAGACTTTTCCTACGTGAACGCTGTGGCTGTGAGGTAAAGCTCCGCGCTACGAACCTAAAGGACTATCGTTCGAGCCCAATCAGGGGAGATTTTTTAAAAATGGTTTTTGTTTAATTTTAAATTATTTTAATTAAAGATTTAAGTGTATGTAAATATTATGGTGTGTCACTCACACGATTTTCTCTTACCCTGCATTTTAATACTAAGATAGATATTTTGTACTTTTTAGTTTTCATTTCTATAAAAGCGTGTTCTTTAATTTTTTAAAACTATAATATTATTGAAAGTTTTCTTCCTCAGTAAGAAAATACAAATTATATTTTAAAGCCTCATTACAGAGAGAGACAATTTGTTTTAACACCATATACCACATCCTATTTCCATTGAATATTTTTAAGTTTAAATACTCAAAAATTATATTACATTTCACCATTCAGATATTTAAAAAAAAAATTATTTTACGATGAATCAACAAAGTAATACCTGACTATCGTTAAGGGTATGCTCTTAAACTATAATATTGTGAAATCCAGGGAGAAAAAATGAAAAACTAGTAATCATTTTAAGTATTTCCAAAAACTGACATTTAGAGTTTCAGTTTTTAAAATTTAAATAGTTTTTGAGAATATTTAATATACTTAATATTTTATATTTCAATGTGTATGTAAATTTTCCCAATCCTAAACCAGTAATTTACAAAAAGTTTTATAAAATTACTGTCTTCTTTCACTGTAATAAATTTACTTAAGAAATTTCCGATTTCAATGTTAAAACTTCTTTTTTTTTTTTTTTAATCAATCTTTACAATTTTTACCATTATCTTGCATGGGTGGATTCTGGGCAAAGCAATTTTTTTTTAATTTCACAAAACTTTGAAATACTATTTCATACATATATATATTTTTTCATATACACATATACATACATAACGCATGGTTTGTCTTGATTTTATTACAAGCTAATCGTTATTAATTAAAATCGTTAATTAGACATTAAAAGCAAGTTATTTTTACTAAGAGATGAAAAACATTAAAGTTTCTCTCCTTTTTTTTTATTCTAAAAATCCTTTATTTATTTATTATTCTTTTTCATTTTTCTGAAATTTTTGAACAAACAACCCCCCCCCCCCCCACACACACACACTTACCTTGTTAAGAATTTCAGATTTTGTGCATGTATTATTGACCAATATATATATAATTATAGTTCCCAATAACATGCAAATCTGATTATCTTATATATATATATATATATTATTTTGTAGATAGTTATCATTAGATTTCAATAATTTTCTTTTATAAATACTTAATACATATAGTATTATCTGTTTATCTATCTAAATAAAGAAACGAAACCTGTAAGTCATTTAAAAAATTTTATTCATTAACAAATCAAATTTCATTTCTGAAATTGATTAAATAGCATAATATGTCACAAATAATAAAGTTATGCTTATTGTACATTTTTTTCATATTCACATTTCTTTAAGTCAAATATTCATAAAATGAGAATTTTTAAAGGCCTTCAAATACAAAAAAGAAACGACACTGGTCCATAAAAACGCAGATATGCATTTTATACTAAATGAGTAGCTACTTATAATACTAGAAATGAAAATTATTTGTTAAATATCAGTATTAAAGCTCTAAATTAAGTAGGAATAACTACCCTCAGGAGCAGAAAATTAACTTGCATTTTTCTTCCTTAAAGCTTTATTTTTTGCGATAGTTGATCGAAAGCCGCTTTTACATACATAAGCAAAGCAATTCTTCTCCATTATCACTTTGTGGGCAATTTTAATTAATTAATATCAATTAAAATCTCAAATTTCTTGCATACTTCTCGTGTAAACGATGAGTCTAGTATGTTCGGAGCGCCCCCTATCACCCACTTTCTTTTTAGGTCCGTTTTTCAATGCTTATCGCCATTCCCGTTTCCTCTCCTCTAATTATGTAACTTCATGTCCCCGACATAAACTGGTGCTGATTATGTTTGGGGATCAATAGCTCAACAGGTGGCGCTGTGATAGCATTTTATCTAAATTTTTAACATGGCAGCATAGGACAAAAATTCGTATAAATGTGCATAATTAGAGTTGTTTTAAACTTGTGATTGTAAAATTAATATAAATTATTAATAATAGTAGTATGTAACTAGGAAAAAAAATTTCTGCATGGGCGGGCATCGCTTCCCCCCCTGGGGGGGAAGTACCCCCCCGGGGGGGATAAATTTTTAAGATGGGTATCTTTCGAAAGGTCTCGTCAATACCTTTAAAACGAATGGTTGAACTATAAATCTGTGATAATTTAAAACAAAGTTATCGATTTTTTTCACTTTTAACAAAAAAAAAAAAAAAAAAAATCGTATTTTTTTTTTTTTTTTTAATATTGTTACTGATTGAATATGTATAGGTAAATATAGAAGAAAGTCTTGTGGTGGCCACAACATACTAGTTTTTTTTTTTTTTTTGGCAACAATTAAATTATAGCTAATACTTTAATGACTATTTATATTGATATTAGGAGTTTATTATTTTCATATTTTAATTAATTAAAAGAAAACTATTCGAAAATTCGAAAATCTGACTTCGAAGTATTGTGTTGTCACCGGGTTCTGAGCTGTTGTGAAAGTTTCAAATGTCTAGCTCGTAGGGAAGTTAGTTAAAAATAGATTGCAAGATTTATAACGGACAAACAAACAAGCAAACACACAAACAAGCACACAAACAAATAAGAATAGAAGTAAACAAAAACATGATAAAATATATTTATTTATCTAGACCAAATATAAATGATCTGCATTCTTAAATAAATAAACTCTTGGAATCAAGTTATACTTGGTGCTTGAAGATTTAATTAAACATCTCCTAACGTCAATACTAACAGCTAAATACTGCCAGTTTTGTGAACAACTATGTAATTGTTTAATTTTAAAATCGAATCAAAATATCAGCTGCTACTGTAATTTGTAACAGAATTTTATTGGATGTTAGTTATGCATTCTACCAATCAGATTCAGAACTTTCACATATTATTTCTTGTTTTAGGCTGGCAGATCAACCTATATTAGGAAATATAATCAGAAATTGCTGAGTATGCCTTTTTAGTTATGTTACGAGTAAAAATAAGATAAAAATAGATTGAAGGCTAAAAAACAGGGTTATTAGAATTAACGTTCACCTACTGAAAAGGCTCTGGAGCCGGTTCTATAGCTCCAGACAAAACAAAATTTCGCAAGTATTTAGTACACGGTGATGCATTTTGCGAAAATCGAAAACAAAACAGGTTAAAACTTTTGTCAATACGTCGCGCTGCGCTAACATTAAAGGCAATCTTTGCAGAGTTTTTGAAAAAAAAAATAAATAAATAAATAAAATTTTCGTCTGGATTAACCGAAATTGATAGAATGAATCTGCAAAAATTACCAACTGTGAAATAAATTTTCCTTTGTTTCGTTTCTTACAAAAATCTGCAAAAATCACCTTAGATATTAGCGCAGCGCCACCTACTGATGAAAATTTAACTTTTTTTTTTTCCTCGATTTTCGCAAAGCGCATTACTTGTACTACATAAGAGTGAAATTTTGTTTTGTTTGGAGCCATAGAATTAGCGACCTGCCAACCTAATCCGGCAAATTGTTAGTACCGCCCATTTTTCTACACCACTTAATTTTTAGAGTAATTCTCTTCAAATATATTTACGATGAATTAAGAAAACAAATACTCTAAAAATTAAGTGGTGTAGAAAAATGGGTGGTACTAACAATTTGCCGGATTAGGTTGGCAGCTCTGGATTTGGCTCTAGAAGCTTCTGAATGGACGAGCCTCAATTTAACAGGATTTAACAAGGAGTAGGTGCCACTCACCGCTCTAAGAGTGGTGTCGAGCGCTTCTAGGTATGCTAGGCCCCTACTCCGGAACGTTTATTTAAAAAAAAAAAAAAAAAGGAAAAAAAAAATTTACAAGGTTCGCCAGAACAATATTCCCGCGCGACATAGGGCGAAGTATTACAAATATGTATTAATTATTAACAAACTTAAAAATAAAAATAAATAAAAATTAAATACACTAAAGTAAGATTCGCCAGTGGAGAGTACTCACGCGACAGGGGGCGAAATAAAGTAAATCTTGAAAACTCAAAAGCACAATGAGCTAGAATTGAACAGGAAGGAGGGAGAATTGTTTACAAGTAAATCAGTTCGCCAGAACAAGGTTCCCACGCGACATAGGGCGAAGTTGGTTGTTTTACGACATTTACAAACACATGAGGAAAGAATAGATATCTTAGGGCTAGTGGGTAAGTGAAAAGGATTATTTAACTTATGAGATTATTAAATACTTTTAATTTATTTAACTGTTTAGGAATTAGATAATTTTAAATGACTTAAGAAGAATTTAATTTGTTCTATTTGAAAAATCTATGAGTAATTCAAAAATTCTTTTTAGTTTTATGGCAAGTGAAGGTCTTGTTATAACAATCCTGCACATTGAAAATTTAACGATGTAAAATGTTAGAACATTTCGAAATTTCTGTGAGTTTTGTTTTGATTTTAGACGCAGATTGTCAATCTGATAAGAATAACATAGAGGAAATTTCTAATTAGCATACTACCTAGTTTGTATTTCTTATCTAGTGAACGGCATTTAGGAAAGAAAGTCAAATTTTTGTCTTTCATTTGATATTTTTTAACTTATTCTGTTTAAGAAGGCGAATCAATGGTTTTTCACCCATCCCTTTGGAGAACAGAAAATGTTTTTAGAAATCTACGAGAAGAAATTTGTAGAAGTTTCGACAAAATATACTTGCTCTTTCCTCGTTTTGCTTTTAATAAAATAATTTTATTTTTTTTAATTAAATCAACTCTTAAAAAATAATCCTCGTTAAATTCCTGCTAATTTTATATCAGGACTCAATATAAGCGATTTAGTTTACATAATATTACACAGCATCTCAAAATTTTAGAGATAGTGTCTTTTTCAGCTAATAGTTCAAAATATCACTATTTGGTACAGGATGAAAGAAAGTAAAAAAATTATATTCCCTAATTGCGTATATTCTTCTTTTTTTTTTTTTTAATTTCTATCCCTTTATTGGTCTTGAAAAAATTTTTGCTCTTTAACAGTTTTATATACGCATCTCAAATTTTTAATATGTAATATTTTGTTTATTTATTTCAATATTACTTTAATAATATTTAATTAATATTCAGTGATAATCTGTATTATCTCATATATATTTTTATTTTTATTTATTTATTTTATTTTTTTTATGGTCTGCAAATTTATGTAAATATGTTTATAAAATAAATTTATCATAATGTAAATGTAATATAACACAGTGCGATGCGAACTGCGATGCAATCCTTAGTTTGGTTTACAATATCTTCAAAACTAAATGCAAAACTGGTGTACAAACGATAAAAAGACAATAAGACTTCTTCACACACCATAAATTTTAATCCAACACAACCGGTTTCGAAAGGACGTAGCCTTCCTTCATCAGGTGCAAAAAAACACGTGCTACTGCCTTGGAGGCAAAAGCAAGACTCCAGAATAAGGTCAATCACCAAAAATAAATGCAAAACTGGTGTACAAACGATAAAAAGACAATAAGACTTCTTCACACACCATAAATTTTAATCCAGCATAACCGGTTTCGAAAGGACCTAGCCTTCCTTCATCAGGTATTGCTTTTGCCTCCAAGGCAGTAGCACGTGTTTTTTTGCACCTGATAAAGGAAGGCTACGGCCTTTCAAAACCGGTTGTGCTGGATTAAAATTTATGGTGTGTGAAGAAGTCTTATTGTCTTTTTACAATATCTTATTTAGAAAAAAGCCAAATGGTGTCTGCATTTCGCGCATGTCAGCTATTTCCAGGAAAAAAAGAATCCACATTTAAGACGTGAAATTCGGCAAACACATTTTTAATTTTTAACAACTGGTTTGCCTGGAAAGCTCGTGCCGACTTTTGTTAGGTGGCATATGGACAGATCTGAATATATCAGAATGACTAAAAATAAATGACATGCGTACATATTCTGAAAGACGGTACTTCAGGCATACTTAGAAAAAATTTTGGTTACAATACATTAATTGTTGTCAGTTTTATATGGAAGACTATGGAAGCAAACAAAATGTATTACAGGCATTTAATGATTTTATTTTACCGTGAAAGCAAAAATGCCACACATGCGACAAACAAAATATACGCTGCTTATGGCAAAAGTGCTGTAGCTGAAAGAACTGTGCGAAGTGGTTTGCTAGGTTTAAAGCTGGTGGTTTCAACCTTCAATATCAAAAATGCAAAGGTAGGCCTCCACCACAGATGAGGATAAGGTTAAAACACCGATCGAAAATTACCCCCTCCCAGTAGTGGCACCAGAAATTCCGCGACGGGGGGACACCACCTCCCCGACAAGGGGGCACTACATAAAAAGAGTTTATTATATAAGTATTTATCAAAAACTGCAATACTGTTAATAATATTACTGTTAATATTTGTACCATTCCATTTGTTAGTACTCCTCGTGGTTTTGGAGATCATCGTGCCACATACAGACATTTTCTAAAAATATCGTGGTCAAAACGTGTTCTGGACTTCTCAAAATGTGTATATTCATGGAAAACTGGAAGCTGAAAATTTTTACGAATCCAATACTTTCTTCTATTGAATACAGAATGGAAAAACTGAAATGCTCCGAATTTGTACAAGGAAAGAAAAATGCTGCCAAAAGTAGATAAACTGAAAATTTTGTATTTCCCTCCCCCCGAGATATTTTAGGAGTATGCCCCGATGGGGGGGTCACAGACTCCCCGACGGGGGGGGGCCTGTGCCCCCGGCCCCCTAGCTGGCGCCACACCTGCCCCATCCCCCCCCCCATATACGACAAGCGAATTAGCAGAAATGTAAAAAATATCAAAATCCACTATCTACGAGCATTTAAAAGTGTTGCGTTTCAGTTTCCCTTCAAAATCGGCACGAATTTACCGGACAACCCGATAGGAAACCAATTATTAATTAAAACATGAATTATTAATTGAAACATATTATTTGAGGTTTTTTGCCAAGTTTTTCGTCGCCCTTTCCCCCTCTGACGAGAAAAACAGAAAATTCTGCTGTTTCTTCATTCAGTGCGCTATAAGACGCTAAAAATGCCCTATTGACTTTCCGAACATACACAAAACATATTAATCGTGATTTGTGAAACCGATTTCGTATTTCGCATAGTTCAAAAAATAAATGGTCGTAGAATTTTGCAAATCTACATTTATGATTGCCATGATGTCTAGTTGTACTTTTTTCCAACTTCAGTCTTAACACAATCTCCCCTTTTAAAGATATTTACGATTTTAGACAATTTTTCGAGTTGTATGTGTATGTGTGTATACGAATGTTTGTGAATGAATACGATAGCACCTAAAGGCTTAGTTAGAATGAGCTGAAAGTTAGTATATCTGTTATAGGTCAGCGTAGAACAAATTCTAAATATTTTGGTGAATTTAGCACTTGTAATTTTTTTACAAGGACAAAAAAATATTCTTTGTCATTATGCCTAAGGCCTCAAATTATTTAAAGTACAATAGCGTTAAATTAAACTGCAAGGACTTTTTTAAATTAAACTTTTAAATTATAAATAGCATTAAATTAAACTTCTTTTTGCAAGGACACAAAAAATATTCTTTATCTTTATGGCCTAAGGCCTCAAATTATTTAAAGTTACAATTGCGTTAAATTAAACTACATACTGCATAGGAAAAATACTCAAACAGACTATTATTTTATTTTTAGAAAGTCGAGTGGAGTCATTTCAAATTTTTTTAATTCGAATGTTTCATACGCTAATGAATGGATATACGAGTTGTGGCTATTAAATAACGAGACTATTGCTGTAAAACATTTTATTTTAAATTTATACGTATTTGGTTATTATCACCTTCAATATACACCCCTCCTCTATCCCTACAACGCTCCATGCGAATTTTCCATTGTTCGAAGCAGTGCTGGAAGTCTTGTTCTGTGAGCTCCAGCATAAGGCGTGCCGCTTTTCCTTTCACAGCTTAAACTGACTCAAATCATGTTCCTTTTAATTCAGATTTGACTTTGGGAAACAGATAAAAGTCACATGGGGCCAGGTCAGGAGAATGAGGCGGATTGTCTAAAACTGGGATGTTGTACTTGGCTAGAAACATCTTGATAGACAATGCAGTGTGAGCCGGCGCGTTGTCTTGATGGGGAACTCGTGACTTGTTCTTAAACAATTCGAGTTGTTTTCTCCTTACTCTTTCACGGATTTGAGCAAGCACCTCAAGGTAGATAACCGACGGTCAGATCTAACCAGATTAGCGACTTTTTCGATATTTTCATCCGTTTTGGACATGGAAGGGCGACCCGGGAGGTCTTCATCTCCAACGTCTTCTCGGCCATCATGGAAACGCTTGAACCACTCAAAAACTCGCGCACATGATAAACATTCATCACCATAAACTTGTTTTAATAAAAGATAAGCTTCAGTAGCGGTTTTACCAAGTTTCACGTGAAATTTCACGATAATTCGTTGCTCCATTTTTATACTTATCATGTTTTCGACAAAACGGCTCTAGGGGTGAGTCCCAGACCGTCGCCAATTGCCCATCTGCGCAGCACTAGTGCGACGTAAACCCAACCAACCAACCATCGACAAAACGAAACGTACACCTCTTACACAAACGAAGGTTACGGCCAGACTGACTTCTCTACAAACTCGGGAGGCGCAGCAATTGAAAGAGCAGCCTTTACGCTGCATAGCTGTCGGTCGTTCGGATTTGGCGCATATGTAGTTCATCTGTAGCAGCAATAGTCTCGTTATTTAATAGCGTCACCTCGTATATATATATATATATATAATAATTTTAACATCAAATTAAACTTCATAACATATTGTAGTACTATGTGTGTGGATAAATTGCTGTTAATTTACGGTCGACCGAGTAAACCAAACACAATACAGGAGGTAACATGGGTGTAAATAGTATGTATAGTTCTTTTAGTGTTGTTCAATGTAATTGTGATTTAAATAGGAAAGGGATACTTTGATTTTTTTATATTGTCGGTTCCGAAAGTGTCGTCCGATAAACATCGAAATCGAAGTCTAATGGAAAAGCAATGGTTGTTTCAGCCAATAAGAACAAGGACGCGATATATTGGAGGTGAGAAAGATGCTGTCGAAGGCAGTCGGCACCCTAAACAAGTTTTTGAGCGATTGCATGCAATAGCTTCTTTTTTTTTCTGTTTAGTTTATAAAGTGAAAATAGTGATTAATTTATTTTAATTCATTTAAATGTAGCGACCAGCGAAGCGAACAACAGCTGCTGGTATCATATGTACAGTCGGTAACAAAAGTGTCCGCACACTAGCGAAAATTCCTATGTAAAAAAAGTACACTTCGTACGGTTTTGTTAAATAAATCCTTATCGAATCATGTTCTTAGGCTGACTAAGAACAGGATTCGACAAGTTTTTATTTAACAAAACCGTATGAAGTGTACTTTTTTTACATAGGAATTTTTGCTAGTGTTCAGACACTTTTATTACCGACTGTAGGTAATGTAATATTTAAGGGAGGCACACTATTGTAACAATCGCAGCTATCGTAGACCACAAGTCAGATCGTACACTCGGCAGCAAAAGTATCCGAGCACAAGGAATAATCCCTGTCTAAAAAAAGTACATTTAATACTGCTTTGTTAAATAAATCCCTGTTTAATCATGTTCTTAGTCAGTCTACGAAAATATGGCTCGACAAGGATTTATTTCAAAAAGCAGCATTAAGTGCACTTTTTTTAGACGGGGATTATTGCTAGGGCTCGGATACTTTTGCTGCCGACTATAAGATCCGACTTGTGATCTACGATAGCTGCGATTGTTACAATAGTATGCCTCCCTAAGTTAAATAAAACGGAATAAAAATATTAGATATAATATTTTTATTCCGTTAAATACCAGGAAAATATGATTATAAGCTAGCTTCTATTTAATTAAAATCCAGTGACCTTTAGTTTAAAATAAAAGTTCCGAAATTATGACTAGATTCTCTATCAGCGCATTTCCAGCACCTAGCCTCGCCTGTTACAGTTCTGTGCAATCCTTTTTTGAACAGTATTTAACTGACATTGGTTAATCTTTAATGTATTTTATTTCCAATTCAATGATTTTAAAACACTTTGTTTTCGGTGGAAGAAATTTCAAAAATACTATATTTATAGCTTCGCCTTTAAAAGAAAGCAAAAAAAAAAAAAAAAAAAAAAAATCTATAATGTATTTTTAAGTGTGCATGCAACTGAAAATTTTCTAAAACTTGTACAAAATTTCCAATGAAAGATAAAACAGTGTACATAAAGGTTTTTAAATATACTTAAAAATTTCTCTTACAACGCAATGTACCATAATTCTTTTTTATTCTATATGCATAAACCAATAGTTATATTCATTTTATTTTTAATGGAAAAATGTTTTATTTCTAATACTATACAACATGAAAACTCATGTAAGTTACAGTCGGCTGCAAAATTATTCGAGCACTAGCAATAATCCTTGCCAAAAAAAAGTACACTTAATACAGCTTTGTTAAATAAATCCTTGTCGAGTCATGTTCTTAATCAGTCTAAGGACATGATTCGACAAGGATTTACTTAGCAAAACAGTCTTAAGTGTACTTTTTAAATATAGGAATTATTGGCTAGTGCTCGAATAATTTTGCAGCCGACTGTACAAGACAATCTAAATTTATTTACGGAGTCGAGAACGCGGACAAATAGACACACAATCGAGCAAAAAAAGATACTTTTTAAATTTTTTAAAAAGTGTTACAAATAACGCCTGTTATTAAAAAAAAAAAAAAAAAAATGAAATTAATATTATATCTGTATTTTTTTATGTATATTTTATCCTTTTGATAATTAATAATCTAATAAGCATAATGCTTTCTTTTATTAGTTTTATTATTATTTATAGGTTTTTTTAGTGCTTTGTCTTCTGTGTCACTATAGTGCCTTTGCAGCTCCCGGACACGGAATGGGACAAGGAGGAATGTCAGAGATGGCCGAGAAAGCTGCACAAATGGCGCAGAAAGGTATGGCACAAATGGGACAAGGAGGACAAGGCGGAATGGCAGAAATGGCTAAAAAGGCAGCACAAATGGCACAGCAAGGGATGGGACAAGGAGGACAAGGAGGACAAGGAGGAATGAATGAAATGGCAAGGAAAATAGCGGAAATGGCGGAAATGGCACAGAAAGGGATGGCACAAATGGGACAGGGCAATATGAATGAAATGACATCAAAATTCAAAGAAAGTTTTGGCAATTTTCAAGAAATGGCTCAGAAGATGTCTCAAATGAAAGGGGAGGAAATGATGCAAATGGCAACAAAAATGTCCCAAATGGCACAGGAACAAATGGCTCAAATGGGACAACAAAATATGACAGCAATGGCAGAAATGTTTAAAAAATTTATGAATAGTATTCAGGAAATGGCACAGAAAATGATGCAAATGGCTGGCTCTTCAAGATGAGAATAATGTCCTAAAAAGAAAAGTGATGCTAGCTAGAAAATATATTATGAATTCATTTCAAAATGTTATTTCAATAAAAAAAAAAAATTAATTAATATTTCAATTAATTTTATTTGTAATTTCAATATTTTATTTATTTACTAGGCGTCTTCGGCAACCTGCTGGTTCGCAATCCATGAAACTTCTAAAGGTATTACACTCCCGCACAGTGGCACTTAGACGACCTTTGAAAGTTCTCGCAATAGTTCGTTTCCACTCGAAAGCGCCTGCGGCATATACCCTTTTTTCAGAACCTATAGCTTGCTCGTTCACTGCTCGAACACCTTTGAAATTTCTAATTGCACCATCTCCCACTCAGTAGCTCCCTTAGAAAGACCCCCACGTATAGTACATCATCTACGCCTAGGGCCGTCATGGAATCTTAACACCATTCCTAGTGCAAACTAAGTGGTGCCCTCTGACTGTTTCAGGACCTGTATTAGCTTTAGCCTATTCGTTCACCGTAAAAATGGTCTTTGAAAGTTCTGACGGTAGCAAAATTAAGCTCAGATTCGCTTGCGACGCCATTCCTCCCGGGTTGAACCTAATCCTGTCGAACCCCCCCCCCTTTTTTTTTTTTTTTAACCCATCTGAAAAAAACACAGAATATTCCCCACTTTTGGGTTTTATATATATATATATATATATATAAGGCATCCTTCGATTAAAAAAAAAAAAAAGCAAAATACAAAGCAACTGAAACTCAATCTTTTCCTTTATTTTTAAACGAAACAGTTTATACAAAAATAAGTTTTTTATTTTTAGTTGCATTTTTTTACAAAAATTTAGCATTACATTTACATTTAGATGCTTACTACAATAGTGCGAACACTGGAACATAGCTGGCATAGGTAATATCTGTACAATTCTCCATCACATATTTGCTCTCATAAATATTTACAGTAGAATATATTATATTCAAGATTAGTGCAATCAACTTTGCTGATAACCATTTTCCAGTCACAGATTGAAATACTTCACCAACAAGACTAACCTTCATTTGCTTTGACACATTTTATCTTTATTGGTTTGTTGTTTAATCTTATAGATATCAATTTCGCATTTAATTGGTCATGCAATAATTTTCATAATACACATTAAAATTAAATTTTGCCATATTCAGCTGTGTTTTGAAATTTTAAATTTTGTATAAGTTTACAAAGATTACAAAATAATCTGGTGTGTCACTCACACGACTTTCTCTTACCCTGAAATTTAATACTATAAATGCAGGTTGCAGATTAAGAGGTAAGATAACCAGTACTGTTATGTAAACCTATATTAAACAATTCAAATTAGGCTTCGGGAGAATTTTATATGATAATTAGTTCTGTGTGAGGGGGGCTACCGCCCTCCTCAACCCCCCGTTTCATTAATGCACCTACATATATAAAGAATTTAATTCGGTTATTAAAAAATAATTCTGTTTTTAAAAAAAGATATATTAAAAGTATTATTTAAAAAAATTATCTTTTATGATAATGCAGACGATTTCCATATTAGAGAAGTAGTATAACACCAAATATGCAAAAAAAGTCCATTTTATTATATAAAAAAAAAAAAAAAAAAAAAAAAAAAAACGATCTTTTTTCTGTTTTTTTTTTTTTTTTTTTTTTTTTTTCGTTAAAAGTAAAAGAAAAAATCGATAACTTTGTTTTAAATTATCGCAGATCGATGATTCAACCATTCGTTTTAAAGGTATTCGTGAGCTCTTTTGAAAGATACCCATCATGAAAATTTACTACCCTTGACGGGGACTTTACCCCCAGGGGGGGAGGCGAGGCTCCTACATACACAAAAAAAATTTTCCCAGTTGACTATCTCTATTACAAAAAATATGTATTAGTTTCATTTGGTTTAGTGTAGTCTATAGAAGTTAAATTCTACTTACCTGCAATTTCCCCCATAGACGTAATGTATTAGAATTCTCTTGATTGTCCCTGTACACGAACCATTTGCTTGATCTTAACGAAAAGCTTACTGTAGCATCCCTATATGATACACATTTAGAATACCAAGCTTGAACTTTCTGCCATAATTTGTTTTTGAGATATGCTGATAACAGACAGACACACAGACAGACATACACATAGACACACACACAGACATACACATAGGCACACACACAGACATACAGACCATTTTCTAAAAGCATGATTTCCGTATTCAGGGGGCCTCAGAACATGTAAATATAACAAAAACTCGCGTTCGAAAATTTGACCCAAAAACAATACTTTCTCTACCTTATGGGTAAGAGAAAGTAATAGAAAATTAAAATCAGGGTCCTGGCCAATTCATAAGCGATACTACTTTAAATCTGGTCTAAATTTTTATACATCATTCATTTATAATGCTCTACACAAAGTCAGCTGACTAACTTAAATACGAACACTACATCTCTTTTGCGATTTTAGTACAGCAAAATTTATAGGAGTCTCAAAAATTAAGGTCATGAATACTGAAGTTTCCCATACTTACAGAATCTAAAAAAGATTTTTTTTTTTTTCAAAGATGAATACATACATTTATTACTTTCACTTACCCATAGGGTCGAGAAAGTATTGTTTTAGGGTAAAATTTTCGAACGTGAGTTTTTGTTATATTTACATGTTCTGAGGTCCCCTGAATACGAAAATCATGTTTTAGCGAATGGTCTATGTGTCTGTCTGTCTGTGTGTCTGTTATCAGAATATCTCAAGAACAAATAGTAGCAGAAATTCCAAACTCGGTATTCAAAATGTGTGTCATATAGGGATGCTACAGTAAGCTTTTCGTTGAGATGAAGCAAATGGTTCGTATACAGGGACACTCAAAAGTATTCAAATACATTACGTATATAGGGGAAATAGCAGGTAATTAGAGTTTAACATCTATAGACTGCACTTAACTAAATGAATCGAATATATATTTTTTGTAATAGATATAGTCAAATGGGATAAAATTTTTGGGTATGTAGGAGCCTCGCCTCCCCCCCCCCTCAGGAGGGGAGATGTAATATTGAGAATAAATTCAACTTTTATACATATATATATCTATATATATATATATATTTAGTGTTATACTACTTCTCTAATGTGGAAATCTTCTGCATTATCATAAGAGATAATTTTTTTTAAAAATAGTTTTAATAAATTATTTTTTTAAAACAGAATTATTTTTTAATAACCGAATTAAATTCTATATAAATGTAGGTGAATTAATGAAACGGGGGGTCAGGGGGCGGTAATCCCCCCCCCCCCCTCACACAGAACTAATTATCATATAAAACTCTTTCGAAGCCTAATTTGAATTGTTTAACGCAGTTTTACGTAACAGTACTCGTTATCTTATCTCTTAATCTGCAACCTGTATTTATAGTATTAAATTTCAGGGTAAGAGAAAGACGTGTGTGTGATTATTATTACACCAGATTATTACTATTTAAAATTGGTCAACAAATTCAAAATCTTTGTATCAAAAGTCAAAAATTGCTTTAACATTTATTATATTAAACAATTTATTTAAAATTTTGCAGTAAAAGGTTGTACATTCGTAAATTATTGTAAGTAAAAAATGAAAACTTCTCATTGGATTTTAGGAATTTTTGCTTAATATATTTTGATTTTTAACACTTTTTTATTTTTCCAACTTTTCAGCAATTAAGATAACGAGATAATGGAAATTTAGAAAATCTTTTATAATTAATCAATTATTTTTTTTTAATTAAGTACAGTAGTCATTGCAAGTACATTAAATTCTCTACGCCATTTGTTAAGCTTGCAATTTTTGTTTACGGTTGTATCAGCCAGTACCAGCCGTTTAAATAAGTAAATATCTGCCGCCGTCGTCAGCCGTGCGTAAGTCATTCATTTCTAACTTGGTATGAGAAGCTTAGTCACACTATTTTCATTTACAGAAAATGATTAATTATCATAGACCTTACAAATCGAAATAATTGAAACGCGGGATCTAAAAAGTACGGTTCAAAAACGCAGTCAAAAAATACAATTTCCTAATTTAGAAAATTTATCTTTAATGTATAATTTGGAGAAAATACTTTTTTTTTTCTTAAAACGTTTAAAAACGTTTATCCTTAAAATACCGACGTCGAACTCAATACCAAAATCTTCACAACTTTCTTTAACTCTTCCAGTATATCCACTGGAATCAAACACCAAGTTAAACTAAATGGACTGTCAAAAATTTCTTAAACTAGTTTAACTCTTCCAGGAACAATCTTACACTTTCTCCGAGACCATCACCGGCTAAAACACAATCGGTAACAAAAGTATTCGAACACTAGCAAAAATTTCTATATAAAAAAAAGTAGAGTTAATACTGTTTTGTTAAATAAATCCTTGTCGAATCATGTTCTTAGACTGACTTAGAACATGATTCGGCAAGGATTTATTTAACAAAACAGTATTAACTGTACTTTTTTTACATAGGAATTTTTGCTAGTGTTCGGATACTTTTGTTACCGACTGTAGATAACGTTTTTCTTTCAACCTACTATTACAGCGTCTAGAATAAACAGTGTGGCAATCGCCTATAACCGTGATGTTAAAATGATGCTACAAAAATTAAGCTTACCCAGATGTCGCTGTGATCGAAGCTATTGCTCAAATCGAAGACCTGATTGGCTTTTCCGAGTTTCGTCAGTTTAATCACGTGATCTAAGCATATAATTAACCAATAGGGAGTCTCAGTTTTGCTGTCGTGACACTATTCGATTACAATGACATCTGGTGACAGGCTTGATTTTTTTAGTACAATTTTATTCGCCTCTTTCCACACTGTTTATCATAGACGCTGTACTACTATTATATAGACAAGTTCAGCTCAGTTTCGAACACTTGAATTCCAAAATGATTGTGTGATTTCTCACATCCTTACAGTTTTAGCGCAGATTTGTGAGTTTTAAATTTTCATTATTACTTTATTGTTCAAAAAGTTGTTTATTCTTCATGTAAACATATCACACAACGAAAAAAAAAAAAAGTATTTGAAGCTTGTGGGCACCTTTGAGGACCTTGCCCAGACAGCACATCGCTTCCCCAGGATATCTTCAAGATGTCTTCTGGATGAAAAGACATCCCAGAAACGTCCTTAAGATGTACTGTGGATATGTTAAGCCTAACTGTGCTGTTAGGGTGGGGGCCCATCCATGATAATTAATCTGATATTTCATCTGTTTTATGCAACAAGATATATAAATTAGAGTGCTGATTCAATGGATGAAGGATTAGCTTTCCGTGGTTCAAGATGAATCACGTGACATGCTCCAATATAGGTTGCTGTGTTTGGCCCTTTATCGCTATTTTTTTTTTTTTTTTTTTTTTTTTTTGGCATTTAAAATATCAGTTCGACAAATTATCATTATCATTAGGTAACATGACAGTCCTATGACGGAAATAAATTGTTTTTAAAATAATTTTACACGTATTTCACATTATAATAAATATTAAAATACCTTTTTTTTCATCGTTTCCCAACAAAGTTTAAAAGTGTATATAAAAGAAAATTTAAACTTTTAAGGAGCTAAGTTTAACAACAAATAATAATTTTTCAACTATTTTTAAACATTTTATCGGTTAAAGTTCAACTACACGAAATAAAAAAGAAGTAAAATCAAAATCAAAATGATTTAGAACAAAATAATATTAAACTACGCAAGTAAACAAAAACATTGGCTCCGAAGAACAATCTCCAAACTGTTGCCATAGAAATTTACTGAAAATAAGCTGTTACCGAGGGAACCACCGAATATGCATGTGCAAGGAGAGCATGTCACATAACTCATCTTGAACCTTTTCAAGGGTTACCATTTATCACTCTATATATCTAGTTGGTTTTATGTATGTGTGTGTGTATGTATTCATATCAACGACCATGATCGTAAGGGGGCGTCCATTAATTACGTGAGGTGGTTTTGATGATTTTTTGATCCCCCCTCCCCCTGGTGAGATTTCGTGAGATTTGTCTCGACCCCCTCCCCCCCTCCCCTAATCTCACGTGAGATTTTTCAAAATTTCTACTTTTACTATAAATTACTCGGCTCGTACACTGCAACGTTCGTCGAGTCACGCGTGTGGCTGACCGATCGCGCCTGAAAGAATTGAAAGGCTATACTGTGCTGCTTCGCGGCGTTCGGTTAGCCACGATAAATATTATCGTGTCAGATTTTGTCATATCAAAGTCCAGAAATTTTTTTTACTAGAATTTAACTCAATTTTCTCGCAATTTTACGATGATTTTTGCGGGGGAAAAAATTACGTGATATTCGCCGAGACCCCCTCCCCCCCCCACATGAGATTGGGTGAGATTCGGCTTGACCCCCTCCCCCACCCTGAACACCTCACGTAATTAATGGACAACGCCTAAGGATAAATGATTGAATAGACAAATTTTGGAAAACGAGAATGTACAGTTTTATAGATAATTTTATTAATATTTTATTTTTCTACTATAATGACCACAAGTTTTTTATTCCAAACAAATTACACAGGTCTGTATCTAGATTTTTGATTTGATAATTTTTGTTTATATTTATGCTTTATGTGTGCAAAAACTGAAACTGAAGCCAATTTTCCTCTATCACGCACAGACTTTTGTCAATACGTCTACCGACACAATTTCTCCTGTGATTCTTCCACTATTGTAACTATATGGTAACTTTTATAGAATGGTTCCATGATTAATTATAGGTAAGCAAAAAAACATTTAGAAACTCAATTTTTATTAAAATCACACAATCAACTGATTGGAAGAAAATCACATTTATTGAAATTTTATTTTTCCGACTGAGTGAAAATAATGCCTGGACCGGGAATCGAACCTCGGATCTTTGACTTACAAGGTAAAGGTTCTTCCAATTGAGCTATCCAGGCCGACAACCGGTCGGCATTACTCACTCTGACAACCTTTAGACAGAAACATCTGGTCTATCATGTAGATAGCTCGACAGAAATAAGCCGCAGGTAATGGAAAACACCATTAAACAATAGGAGAAAGAAATACAATTTTTATTAAAATCACACAATCAATTGGTAGAGCCTTGACCTTGTAAGTTAAAAATCCGTGGTTCGACTCCCGGTCCAGGCATTATTTTCACTCAGTCGGAAAAATAAAATTTCAATAAATGTCATTTAGAAACTACCGTAAATGAAGATATTATGTCGATAGACACGCTGTATTGACAAAAATCTATACGTGATGATGGAAAACTGGCTTCATTTTCGATTTCAACACACCAAAACTCTTATGTACAGCTAAAATTATGAAATAAAATTTTGTCCACACTATTTTTGCAAACCTGTGTTATTAAGAATTATATTAAAAAAAAAAAAAAAAAAAAAAAAAAAAAAAAAAGAACTGAAAAAGACCACATAATCATATATGTAAACAAGATTTAAAGTGAGTGAACATGTCAGCTTTAAAACTGAAATCTTTATGTTTATCATATATATCGGAGAATAATCTGCTATCTTTAATTGCAAGTTTAAATTTAAGAAAAATTCCAGTATTTCAAATTTAACAAATTTTAGATATTATTAAACCAGACAGATAATTAAATTTGAGATATATATTTTTTATATTATTAAATTTGAAATTTCATTTATGGTAACAAAGATAAAAAACAGCTTATATACTTAAGTTAGTATCCCTGTGTGAGGAGCCGAGTACTTGAACATATAGTATTTTATTAATTAAAAAAATAATCTGGTGTGTCAGTCACACTACTTTTTCTTACCCTGAAATTTATTACTATAAATATATGTTAGAGATTAAGGGGTACGACAGTTCAAATTAGGCTTAGGAAGAGTTTTACATGATAATTAGTTTTGTGTGGGGGGGGGGGGGGGGGCAGGGGCTCAACCCCCCGTTTCATTAATGTACAAAAAACAAGCGATGTATATTTACCTTCAAACATACATTAATTACCATACCTCTATGAGGAATTTATTTGAATTCACGAACAACTTTCCTGGAAATGGTAAAATATTATTAGTAAAGCACATTCACTAACAACAAATAACTAGTGTGTTGTGGCCACCACACGACTTTCTTCTACATTTTCCTGTACAAATTCTCTCAGTAAAAATATTTTATTTAAATTATTTTTTAAAAAAATTATCTTCCATGATAATGCACACGGTTTCCATATTAGAGAAGTAGAGTATTAGAGTACACTAAATATCCAAAAAAAAAAAGTTGAATTTATTCTCAATATTACATTTTTTTTTAATTAAAAATGAAAAAATCGATAACTTTATTTTAAATTATCGCAGATCGATGGTTCAACCATTCGTTGTAAAGGTATTGGCGAGCTCTTTTGAAAGATACCCACCATGAAAATTTACTCACCTCGAGGGGGGAACAGGTGAGGCTCCTACACACACAAAAATTTTTTCTCGGTTGATTGTCTCTATTACACAAAATATATATTCGTTTCATTTGGTTTAGTGCAGTCTACAGATGTTAAACTCTACTTACCTGCAATTTCCCCCATAGACGTAATGTATTTCAATACTTTTGAGTGTCCCTGTACGCGAACCATTTGCTTCATCTCAACGAAAAGCTTACTGTAGCATCCCTATATCATACGCATTTAGAATGTCGAGTTTGGAATTTCTGCTACTATTTGTTCTTGAGATATGCTGATAACAGACAGACAGACCATTTGCTAAAAGCATGATTTTCGTATTCAGGGGACCTCAGAACATGTAAATATAACAAAAACTCACGTTCAAAAATTTGACCCTAAAACAATACTTTCTCGACCCTATGGGTAAGGGGAAAGTAATAAATAAATAAATAAATAAATAAAAATATGACAAATTACAAAATTGGAAAAGTGTGCGAATGAATTTTGGATTTTCCAACTAACAAATTAAGTCAATCTCTATTTCTTTCTTTCTTTCTTTCTTTTTTTTTTTTCTATGGAAGTATCTCTTTATCTTCTGTTTATCCTCTCTATGGAAGTTTTTCTTTACTTTAGGTATTCCATAAGTTACTTTATGTTTTTTTTTTTTTTTTCAGAAAACTTTGCAGCATTTATTTTTTTTAGGACGGACGACTATTAGTCTCAATCTACGGATAAAACGTTGTCGCCAGTTTTACGATGGTTGGACATTTATCGAAATCGAAAATTTATCGAAAATATAATTGTATAATTTGAAAACGATGTTATAATTTGAAGGAAAAAAAAAAAAAAGGACAAATAATCCTCCGTACTAAGCAAAATTTTTCTTTTACCAGAATTTCATCAAAATCTTCCTTTTTTTTTTTTTTTTTTTTTTTTTTTAAGGGAAAAAAAAAGATAAAAAAAATATATTAAAAAAAATATATATATATAAATACCTTTAGAGCTATAGTGACGTCAATTTTACCCTGCAAGTTTAATTTTTCACAAAGTTTTACATCAATTTTAATATTTACGCGTGAATTTCTTTTCATTTAAAAAAAAATTAAAATCAATTCGTAAACTTTTTTGGTAACAATTAAAAATTAAAATAAATTATGTATTTTTGTCAAAAAAGGACTTCTTTAACTTTCTCGATACTGTCTGTTTCGACACTGAGTATTATAATTTTTCTTTTCTTTTCTTTTTCTTTCAAAAAAAAAAAAAAATAAAATAAAAGATTAATACCTTTATTCCTAATTATCCTGTTAATTTTCTTATTCAAGTTAATTTAAATTCAGTAACCTTAAAATAATAACAATATTAATAATATTAAAAAAAAAAAAAAAACTTTAGAGCTATAATGACGTCGATTTTACCCTGCAAATTTAATTTTTCACAAAGTTTTATATCAATTTTAATATTTACGTGTGAATTTCTTTTCATTTCAAAAAATTTAAAACCAACTCGTAAACTCTTTTGGCAACACTTAAAAATTAAAATAAATAATGTATTTTTGTCTAAAAAACAGCTTCTTCAGCTTTTTCGATACTGTCCGATTCGATATTGATTATTATTAATTTTCTTTTCTTTTTCTTTCAAAAAAAAAAAAAAAAAAAAAAAGATTTTGCTGAAATTCTGGCAAAAGCAGAATTTAGTTTAGTACTGAGGGCTATTAGTTTTTCTTTTCAAATTATAACATCGCTTTCAAATTATTTAATTATATTTTCGATAAATTTTCAATTTCGATAAATGTCCAACCATCGTAAAACTGGCGACAACGTTACATCCGCAGATTGAGACTAATAGTTCTCCGTCCTAAAAAAACGATTTTGATGAAATTCTGGCAAAAGCAGAATTTAGTTTAGTACGGAGGACTAATATTTATTATTATTATTATTATTATAACATCGCTTCAAAATTTTCGCTTTAATTTTTTTCCTTCTAATAAAAATTTGATTTAACCTAACAAAATAACCTTAACAAAACATATAAAATTTTAATCAAATTTTTTATCGAGTGTAAAATTAATATATATATATATTTATTTATTTATTTATTTATTATTATTATTATTATTATTAATAAAACTTAGGTCAAGATTATATAATAATTATGTACCTTACAGTACATATCATATTACAAAATATACAATAAACTTTAAATACATATCACAAGAATAATACATATAACAGCAATTATATTCGGCAAATAGAAACTAGTATGTTGTGGCCACTACAAGACTTTATATTTTCCTATACAAATTCACCCAGTTCAAATAATTTACAAAAACTGTTATTTATTAAAATTATCTACCATGATGAATGGAGACGATTTTCATCTTAGAGAAAACTAACACTAAATATCCAAAGAAAGACAGTTTAACTAACATTTTAAAAAATGCATTTTCATAAGGTGTATCTCATATATCAAATTCCGTACAGTTAAATGTCATAAAAGTTGAAATATAGCATTCCCGTTCTCGGGAAAAATTGCACTATAGCTATGCAACCTATTGGTAAATATACATCCAAACCTAATAGGCACAATGTTTCATAATGGCTTTTTCGCACATCAAGTGTTATTTGATTATACGCATCAGAACCTGAGATATAGTCATCCCTTGAACTGAGGAAATCGCTGTATAGCAGCACCGCCTGTTGAGCAATTAGTACCAAAATCTGACAGGCATTAACGTATGTCAATATGCATCTACATAAAAATTTATATGCATTTTCATGCAATAGTTTTTGAGGTATAGCCTCTTCATAAATTGTGGAAATCGCTGCATAGCAGCCCCACCTGTTGAGTGGTTCACACCAAAAGTTGACATGTACTAATTTATATCAGGTTTCATCTATAAATGAAATTATGTAAATTTTTGTGCAATAGTTCCTGAGATATACACACAGAAAAAAAAAAAGTTGTAAGTTGACAATACAGAACTGACTAACCCAAATAGCTGACTAGGAAACTTCAGTTAAAAAGTGTACTAGCTGAACAAGTCTCCAAAACAATACCCCAGACTAGGAAAGTTAATATTGTCAGATATAGCCGTCTTAACTGATAATATTAAGCATCTTAGTCTGGGATTTTGTTTTGGAGACTAGTTCAGCTAGTACACTTTTTAACTCAAGTTTTCTAGTCAGCTGTTTGGGTTAGTCAATTCTGTATTGTCAACTGACAACTTTTTTTACTTTCTTCTATATGTAATATAGAGAAAGTATTGGATTCGCGAAAATTTTCGACCTCCGTTTTTTGACGGATCTACACGTTTTGGGATGTCCTGAACACGAATTGATAGTTTTAAAAAAATGTCTGTCTGTCTGTCTGTCTGTGGTTTCGTTTTTTCACCGTATCTCACGAACCAATGAATGAAATTCAACCACACTCGGTATATAGTTGGACTCTGGCGGGGCATTGTGCTGATTAGATTTGGGAATCAATAGCCCAGCAGGTGGCGCTGTGATCGCATTTTATGTATATTTTTAACACGGCAGTATAGGGCAAATTTTCGTATTTTTCACCGTATCTCACGAACCAATGAATGAAATTCAACCAAACTTGGTATATAGTTGGAACCTGACGGGGCATGGTGCTGATTAGATTTGGGGATCAATCGTCCAGCAGGTGGCGCTGTGATCGCAAAATTTCATATTTTTCACCGTATCTCACGAACCGATGAATGAAATTGAACCAAACTTGGTATATAGTTGGACCCTGACATGGAATGGTGCTGATTAGATTTTGGGATCAATCGCCCAGCAGATGGCGCTGTGATCGTATTTTATGTAAACTTTTAACATGGCAGTATAAGACAAAATTTCGTATAAATGTACATAATGAGCGTCATTTTAAACTTGTGATTGTAAAATTAATATGAATTATTGATAATAGTAGTAATTAACTACGAAAAAAATTTTGTGCATGTGGGGGCACCGGTTCCCCCACCTGAGGGGAAGAACCCCCCGGGGGTGGGGGGTAAATTTTCAAGATGGTTATCTTTCGAAAGATTTCGTCAATACCTTTAAAACGAATGGTTGAACTATAAATCTGTGATAATTTAACACAAAGTTATCGATTTTTTTTACTTTTAACAAAAAAAAAATTAGAAAAACTTTTTTTTTTTAACGAAATTGAACCAAACTTGGTATTTAGTTGCTCCCCGTCATAAACTGGTGCTGATTACATTTGGGGATCAGTAGCTCAACAGGTGGCGCTGTGATCGCATTTTTTCTAAATTTTTAACATGGCAGTATAGAACAAAATTTCGTATAAATGTACATAATGAGAGTTATTTTTAACTTGTGATTGTAAAATTAATATGAGTTATTGATAATAGTAATAGTTAACTAGGAAAAAATTTCTGTGCATGTGGGTACATCGCTTCCCCCCTTGGGGGAAGTACCCCCCCCCCCCCCCGAGGGGGGTAAATTTTCAAGATGGGTATTTTTCGAAATATCTTGTCAATACCTTTAAAATGAATGGTTGAACCATAAATCTGTGATAATTTAAAACAAAGTTACCGATTTTTTTTATTTTTAACGAAAAAAAAAAAAAAAAAAAAGAAAAAAAAAAAAAAAATCGTTTTTAAAACGAATGGTTGAACCATAAATCTGTGATAATTTAAAACAAAGTTATCGATTTTTTTTATTTTTAACGATGTTCTCAAATCCAATAGTGGGAGGTTGCGGGTTCGATCGTAGGTAGCGCTCGTCACCCTAACCGTTCGGAATTTTCCTTGGTTTATTCCAGAACTCACGTAAATACGGGCTGTTTTTTTTTTTTCTTTCTTTCTAAAATATCAGATTTAAATAAAAGTTTCGATTTTATCGGAATAAGATTGATCAATCGCTCAAAAGGTGGCGTTGTGATCGGATTTTTTCTAAATTTTTAACATGGTAGTCGCTTAATTACAATTTTTAAGCTCAACCCAGTACGCAAATAAGTCAGTGGGTTAAAAAAAAAAAAAAGTAAACATATATCAGTAAAAATAACTAACAGTGAAAAGTCATTTTTTTTTTTAGATATTAAAACTCATCACATCTTTTTTTTTTTTTTAAATTGAGTTTTAAATATTTATTTGGCTAACAACAAAAACTATTTTTGCCGTAGATAACAACAGGCTGATGTCTAATGTTCTCAAATGCAATAGTGGGAGGTTGCGGGTTCGATCCCAGGTCGCGCTCATCGCCCTAACCGTTCGGAGTTTTCCGTTTGTTTCTTCCGAAACTCATGTAAATACGGGCTGTTTTTTTTTCTTTCTAAAATATCAGATTTAAATAAAAGTTTCGATTTTGTCGGAATAAGATTGATCAATCGCTCAAAAGGTGGCGCTGTGATCGGATTTTTTCTAAATTTTTAACATGGCAGTCACTTAATTACAATTTTTAAGCTCAACCCAGTACGCAAATAAGTCAGTGGGTTAAAAAAAAAAAAGTAAACATCTATAAGTTCATCACCTCTTCTTTTTTTTTACTTTCTTCTATATGTAATATAGAGAAAGTATTGGATTCGCGAAAATTTTCGACCTCCGTTTTTTGACGGATCTACACGTTTTGGGATGTCCTGAACACGAATTGATAGTTTTTAAAAAATGTCTGTCTGTGTGTCTCTCTGTCTGTGTATCTGTCTGTGTGTCTGTCTGTCTGTGTGTCTGTGGTTTAGTGTTTTCACCGTATCTCACGAACCAATGAATGAAATTCAACCAAACTTGGTATATAGTTGGACCCTGGCGATGCATTGTGCTGATTAGATTTGGGGATCAATAGCCCATCAGGTGGCGCTGTGATCGCATTTTATGTAAATTTTAAACATGGCAGTATTGGACAAATTTTCGTATTTTTCACCGTATCTCATGAACCAATGAATGAAATTCAATCAAACTTGGTATATAGTTGGAACCTGACGGGGCATGGAACTGATTAGATTTAAGGATCAATCGTCCAGCAGGTGACGCTGTGATCGCAAAATTTCGTATGTTTCACCGTATCTCACGAACCGATGAATGAAATTGAACCAAACTTGGTGTATAGTTGGACCCTGACATGGAAAGGGTCTGATTAGATTTTGGGATCAATCGCCCAGCAGATGGCGCTGTGATCGCATTTTATGTAAACTTTTAACATGGCAGCATAGGACAAAATTTCGTATAAATGTACATAATGAGCGTTATTTTTAACTTGTGATTGTAAAATTAATATGAATTATTGATAATAGTAGTAGTTAACTACGAAAAAAATTTTGTGCATGTAGGGGCATCGGTTCCCCCCCTGGGGTGGAAGTACCCCCCGGGGGGGGGGGGTAAATTTTGAAGATGGGTATCTTTCGAAAGATCTCATCAATACCTTTAAAACGAATGGTTGAACTATAAATCTGTGACAATTTGAAACAAAGTTATCATCGATTTTTTTACTTTTAACAAAAAAAAAACTTAGAAAAAAAATCGTATTTTTTTTTTAACGAAATTTAACCAAACTTGGTATTTAGTTGGTCCCTGACGTAAAGTGGTGCTTATTACATTTGGGGATCAATAGCTCAACAGGTGGCGCTGTGATCGCATTTTTTCTAAATTTTTAACATGGCAGTATAGGACAAAATTTCGTATAAATGTACATAATGAGAGTTATTTTTAACTTGTGATTGTATGAATTATTGATTATAATAGTAGTTAACTACGAAAAAAGTTTTGTGCATGTTGGGGCACCGGTTCCCCCCCCTGGGGGGGAAGTACCCCCCCGGGGGTGGGGGGTAAATTTTCAAGATGGTTATCTTTCGAAAGATTTCGTCAATACCTTTAAAACGAATGGTTGAACTATAAATCTGTGATAATTTAAAACAAAATTATCGATTTTTTTTACTTTTAACGAAAAAAAAAAAAAAAAAAAAACTTGGAAAGAAAATCGTATTTTTTTTTTTTTTTTATATTGCTACTGGTTGTACTTTTAACAAAAAAAAAAAAAAAAAAACTTAGAAAAAAATAGTAATTTTTTTTTTTTTTTTTTTTTTTTTTAATATTGTTACTGATTGAATATTTATATAGGAAAATATAGAAGAAAGTCTTGTGGTGGCCACAACATACTAGTTTTCTTTGTGATAACCTTCCCTTGACTTGTGAAAATCGCTGCATAGCATCGCTACCTGTTGAACAGTTGGCACCAAAAGCTGACAGGCTCGAATTTAAGTCAAGGTGCATCTACATATAAAACTATATGCAATTCTAAATATTTCAGTTATTCATGTAAATCTTAACACTAAGCACGTCATACTCCATAGAAAAAAAAACTTTTTTCTTTACTTGGCATATGAACAATAAATGTCAATTTCATAATGATTTACGCGGCAAAAAATGTTATGTAAATATAATTTATAAAAATGCCTCTATTAGGACGCTATGCATTGATATTCTTTTGGGTGTCCCTGTACCCAAACAATCTGTGCTATTTATATCATTTTCCATAGGAAGCACGACACAGTGAAATTGAATAAAATATGTCATTTTGAAAAAAATCTCTAAATATTTGCAAATACTAAAAGGTACATGCAAGCAGACAGGATGACAGATATATAGATTATTTGAAATCATAATCATTCTTAAATAGCGTTAGAGAGTGTTAATAACGCTTAATAAAAACAAAAATACAATTCAAACGACTTTTAATTATGCTGTTAATGTATCTGACTACTTTTGAAATTGCCTGTAAATCTTAATTTGAATCATTTTCTATTCCCTAAAAGATATATTTTTGGCTACCTGAACAATAAATATCTGCTTCATTATGCTTTCAATAAAATGAAGATATTATTATAGGGTTTTTAGTAATACATCTCATAGAACACTGTGCTCTGGAAATATTTCGGGTGTCTTTGTATACAAACCAGTGGTTGTATTTATCCCATTTTCAAAAGAAAACTTCCCATAATGAATTCGAATAACATAATTCAATTTCAAGAAATTCCATGAATATTTACGGGAGTTGGAGTGCTGACAGACAGATAGACAGACGGACAGTCAGATATACAAATACGCTAATTCAAATCATATTCACACTTTAAAGTTATTAAAAAACACTTAATTTAAACATAAATGCAATGAGGAATTTGCACACATGGGGGATTTGAACAAAATCCTATTTTTCTGATAGTTTTAGGCCCATAAATTTCAAAATGTTTATTAAAAATGCAAAAAAAAAAAAAAATTCTCATTAATTTAAAAAATAACTTTAAAATTAACCAAAAATCACGTGACTTCAAAACTCTGCCTGACTTCACACTTTATGATGCTTCAATGTTTACATTTTGTTAGCCTGGTTAGTAAGCAGCAATTCGTTTTAACTTTCGTAATTATCAATCGTTTATGTGATTTCTGAGCATTTCTTTGTCATCTTATGATCATTCAATATCAATATCATTATTTTCCATTATCATTACTATCAATTGCTTTCTTTTCATGGCGGTTGTCCAATGTTTTCGTTTAATAGAATGCTGTGGAACGCTAAAGAATAACTTTCGAGAAGCATTAGCCGTTGTATTAGTGCAAAATGGTACAATACAATATTTATACTACGATTTTCTAATATCATTATTATAACATACAAAACCTATTTCACTGATTCAAGAAGCAATGCAAAGCACGAAATCGAATGTAAATAACGGTTACTTCCGTTTGTTGTCATAAAAAGTGACGTCACGATATATTATACTGCGTTTTCTTGATAGAGTAAATAGTGAGATGTTAAAATTGTTATAAATCAGTCATTAGATTTCAAATAAAGAGAATGTATGTATTTATTTTCTTTTCATTTTCTATTATTTAAGAATAAAATCAGAAAACGTGCAAATTGTCTATTCCTGCAAATTTCTAATAATAGCCTTTAAATTGAATATTGTTGTGTGGCCCTGTAAATCTTAATGCTAATCATGCTATGTTCTACAGAAAACATTCTTTTGTGCATATAAATACCATATTTCAATTTTATTAAGATTTATTTAAAGTTACTAAAATATGGTTTATAGAAATACCTATCATAGAACACAATGTTTTGGAATGCTTTCAGGTGTCTCTGTACAGAAATCAGTGGTGATACTTGCTTCATTTTTAATAGGAAGCATCCGATAATGAGTTGAATAAAATATTTCAATTTTATTAATATTTATGCAAAGTAAAGGTATTAAAATATGGTTTATAGAAATACCTCTAATAGAAAGTAATTCTTTGGTATAATTTCGAGTGTCTCTATACACAAACCAATCGTGGTATTTACTCCATTTTCAATAGGGAACATCAGATAGTGAACTTGAATAACATATATAAGTTTCAAGAAGTTCCGTAAATATTTACCAGAGTTAGAGCGCAGAAATTCAGACAGATGGACAGACAGACTTTTTTACCCATATCTCCCATATCAGTTTTAAGAAATGCAATGAAAATTGGTGAGACAGACGCGGACAGACAGACGTTTTTTATTTATATCTCCCATACCAGTTTGAAGGAATGCAATAAAAAATTTAAGACAGACGCAGACAGACAAACCGAAGTCATATACACTTTCAATTTTGTTGAAATATGTTTAAAAGAAAGCAACAAATCTAGAAAAATATTTTGTTAAAGCTGCGACACGGGTGATAAAATATAAAAGGACAGTTGATGTAAAGTAAACGAATACAATCAAGGGTGTGAGGATAAGCTCACAAAATTTATGGAAAATCACTTGTACATGATCCGTTCGTCACGATTTTTTTCTCCCATTGTCTTCAATAATGAATAACAATAATAATAAATTTATAGGTAGAAGTTACTGAGTAGCTATTAATCAGGTCATTCTTCTGCAGTTCTGTCACCAAGTCACTGCTGTATATTTAAAGTTTTAGCACATGTAAGTCATAAAAATGCTTAGCAAAATGTGTTATTGCGTTTAATTTTTAATGTAAATTGGTACAATTTGATTTTTATTGTTCATTCAGTTTAAAGCCTCTTCAAAATGCTGCAGTTTCACAGGAATTTTGCTTTAACTTTAATTTATACGAAATATTCTGATACTTCAAATTCTCTTTTAAACTTGAATTTAGATTATTACAGAAATTTTGTTTTAAGCTAAATTCGCACAAAGTAAAATTATTTACTCTTTTCAATTCATTTTTACTTTTATATATTGTTCTCTATCCAGTTAAAGCTCTATTTCAAAATCAGTACTCTTATTTGTAGAATATTGTGGTTTTACAGAAATTTCGTTTTAGTGTAAATCCATACAAAGTAATTTAATTTAGTCCTTTTAATTCATTCTTAACGTTTATATATAGTTTTCCATTCAATTTGAATTTTCCTTTAAAATCAAAACTCTTATTTGTAGAATATTGCTGTTTTACAGGATTTTTTTCATATGTAAATCAGTACAAAATCATTTAATTTAATATTTTTAATTCATTTTACATTTATGTATAGTTTCCTATCCAGTTTA
The DNA here is from genome assembly GCA_963930645.1 of Salticus scenicus. NCBI lineage: Eukaryota > Metazoa > Arthropoda > Arachnida > Araneae > Salticidae > Salticus > Salticus scenicus. The sequence continues at coordinate 211,976,795 of OZ005662.1, forward strand.
AATTCTCCTTCAAAATCAATTCTCTTTTTTCTGAAATGGTGCAGTTTAAAAAAAAAATAATAATAATTCATCGTGGTGTAAATTCGTACAAAGTAATTTAATTTAGTCTTTTGATTTCATTTTTATGTTTAGATATGCATTTTTTATTTTTTATTCAAAATCGGTACTTTGAATTGCATAATACTGTAGTTTTACAGGAATTTCGTTTTCATATAAATTTGTCCAGAGTAATGTAATTTAATCTTTTCGACTCCCTTTTATATTTGGATATATATTTCTATCCTGTTTAAATTTTCCTTCAAAATCAATACTCTTATTTACTTAAGGTTTTGCAGGAATTTTGTTTTAATGTAAATTGGTACAAACTAACTTAAATTAATTCTTTTAATTTGTTTTTTAATTTATGTATAGTTTTCAATCTAGTATAAATTCTTCTTCAAAACCAATTCTCTTATTTGCAAAATACTGTGGTTTTACAGGAAATTTGCTTTAATGTAAATTAGTACAATGTTATTTAATTTAACCACTTCACTGACTATCCCAAAAATAACTCGGAGGAAAATTAGCCTTCCACACATTATGGTGTGGCTGATTATTATTTTTTTTTTTTTTTCTATTATTTTTTAACATTCAGAAAATTCACAACCATTAAATTTGTGCTTATTGTTTTCATAATCAAAATTATTTTGATTTTAACAAATTACTGCACCAGATATGGATGCAAATTGTGCAGTGCTTACGAATGAATTTGTTAATGACTGTAACAAAGTTTTATTACATTAAAGTATTATTTAATTTTTTATTATGTTCAAAAATTTCTCAACAGACACTAATAGAAAGCAGAAGATATTGGAAGTTACTGTTAGAAACAGTTTCTTACCAGAGTACCAGTTATCAGAAAATGTATAAAAGTAAGTGATTTTCATTTTTTACTTTCTCTTACCCATAAGGTAGAGAAAGTATTGTTTTTGGGTCAAATTTTCGAACGCGAGATTTTGTTATATTTACACGTTTTGAGGTCCCCTGAATACGAAAATCATGTTTTTAGCAAATGGTCAGTGTGTATGTCTGTGTGTGTGTGTGTGTGTGTGTGTCTGTGTGTGTGTCTGTGTGTCTGTCTGTTATCACCATATCTCAAAAACAAATTATAGCAGAAAGTTCAAACTTGGTATTCTAAATGTGTATCATATAGGGATGCTACAGTAAGCTTTTCGTGAAGATCAAGTAAATGGTTCGTGTACAGGGACAATCAAGAGAATTCTAATACATTACGTCTATGGGGGAAATTGCAGGAAAATAGAGTTTAACGTCTCTAGACTGCACTAAACCAAATGAAACAAATATATGTATATTGTAATAGAGACAGTTAACTGGGAAAAAATTTTTGTGTATGTAGGAGCCTCGCCTCCCCCCCTGGGGGGAAGTCCCCCCTCGAGGGGAGTAAATTTTCATGATGGGTATCTTTCAAAAGAGCTCGCCAATACCTTTAAAACGAATGGTTAAACCATCGATCTGCGATAATTTAAAACAAAGTTATCGATTTTTTTTACTTTTAACGAAAAAAAAACTTAGAAAAAAAATCGTACTTTTTTTTTTTTATTGAGAATAAAATGGACTCTTTTGGATATTTCGTGTTATACTACTTCTCTAATATGGAAATCGTCTGCCTTATCATAAAAGACAATTTTTTTAAATAATAATTTTAATAAATTATTTTTTAATAACCAAATAAAATTCTATATAAATGTAGGTGCATTAATGAAACGGGGGGTTGAGGGGGGCGGTAGCCCCCCCTCACACAGAATTAATTATCATATAAAACTCTTCAGAAGCCTAATATGAATTGTTTAACATAGGTTTACATAACAGTACTCGTTATCTTACCTATTAATTTGCAACCTGTATTTATACTATTAAATTTCAGGGTAAGAGATAGTCGTGTGAGTGACACACCAGATTATTTTTCTTCCTATTTGAGTTATAAATTATTGAATTTTTTTTTTTTTTACTGATGACCTTGAACGTCATCTTAAAAAGAACGCGAGAAAATAATGTATAGTTAAAGAAATCGTTATAAAATATTTAATATCGAACTTTTGCTTCAATGTGTTAATGGTTAAAAACAGTATTATTATTATTATTTTAATTCTGGTTAATTATAATATAAACTAAAACCAGTTAAAAAGAATCTGGAGTGACTCCTCCACTCGACTTTCCGAACATTGTGTGTAATTAACGGTTTTGTAGATAGAGTAAAGTAAGAGGAGATGTAAAAAACAAAAGAGAGAAAATTATAATATCGCCCTAATTACGCTATCGCACTTTTCAAAATTTGGGCCCATAGACCATAATGATAAAGAATTTTTCTTTGTGTCCCTGTAAAAAAACTATAAGTGCTAGATTCACCAAAATCTATACAGTTCGTGCAACTGTTACTTGAAATATGTATATATATATATATATATATATATATTTTTTTTTTTGCTCAGTTTAATAAGGCGTTTAGACGCTATCATACTTTTAAAAATTTGGCCCCATACGCCATAATGATAAATAATTTTTCTTGGTGTCCCTGTAAGTTCTAGATTCACCAAAATCAATAGGGTTCGTTTTACGGTGACTTACAACATATGTACCAACTTTCAGCTCATTCGAGCAAAGCGTTTAGACGCTAGTGTGTTCACACACACATACATACATCAACGTAAAAATAGTGAAATAGGACTCAGAGGACCTCAAAACGTATAGAAAATCCAAATCTCAAATTCGGATTTTTGACATGATTACAATACTTTCCTTTCCTTACATACGTATGTCCGGAAAGTAAAAAAAGCACTTACAATAAAAATTAAAGAACAACTGCATTTCACCTATAATAATATAGAAATTCAAACATGACCTTTTCTTACTACTCTATTAAATACAAAACTATTAAGGTGTAACATAACAAATACTGAATATAAATATACCACAAGAACAGTTTAAAATTGTTTTAGAGACAGTTTTATTGAAAACTAGCAGGCTACGCCCGCTTCGCTGGTCACTATATTTAAATGAATTTTCAAAAGAATTGGATCAGTATTTATTTTTTACATCACATTACAAATAAAAACTTAAAAAAAAAAAAAAAAAAAAAAAAAAAAAACTGAAATAGCTTTAGATTTCGCTTCTTTGGATACCCGTTTTCTAAGGCAGCTCTTTTTTCTACCCGTACTGCATGGGGTCCAGTTTCCCACTGTCTACAGAAAGGTCTTTCCCGGGCACTTCAATCTGGGTATTTATCGACGACTTGTGGATTTTCTGTTATTTAAGAACTACGATTTTAAAGATGACTGTATCTCAGCATCTATTATATATTTTAGTTTTTGAACCATATGTTTTATTGCCCCAGTTATTTACACTATATTACGATTTGATTCCGACCAGTGCAATAAAATTAAATAAAATGTAGATTTTCTTTTAAAAAGAATTAAATACATGAAAAACGAATTTTAATCAGTTTTATACTTTCTACTATAAACTACCATTTTTTTCACCCAATAAATATAATAAATAATAATAATAATAATAATAATAATAATAATAATAAAAAGATTTTTCTCTTAAAGGAATTAATTAAAAAAAATGAAAAATAAAAATTTGCTATAGTATAAAACTTATACATAAACGTAACAATTTATTTCTATTGCATTACCATTTGATTTTCAATAAATATAATAATAAATAAATAAATAAATAAATAAATAAAAATAAAATCGCCTTCAAATGATTGCATTAAATAAAAAATGAATTGCATAATAGCCGTTGCTAAGATACGCAGATGATTACAATCGAAGAATAAATTCATGAAAAATGAAGCATTATAGCCAATATTTAAAATCGAAAAAACATTAATTTAAAAAATGCAAATTCGAAATTCTAAAAAATCTCGATGAGGTGCACATCTGCAGGTTCCCAGGCACCTATATACCAAATTTGGAAGCTCTGCGATCAATAGTGTGAGCACCAGAGCGTAGACAGACACACAGACACACACACAGACACTTCTCTTTATTTATACTAGCAGGCTTTGCCCGCTTCGCTGGCCACTAAATTTAAAGGAAACTCATTTCTATATAGCTTTATAAAAATAAAATAAAATAAATTACTGAAATTGTTCAAAAGCTCGTTCCAGGTCCCTGCTGCATTCGGCAGCGATTTGTCATCCACTGCAACTCGGGCGCTTGTCCCTATTACCTGCGACAATAGTTTACCAATGAGCTTCCATTTAGGTGCTTATTATATAACAGTTTTAAAATAGATAGTATCGAAAAAATTGGAGTTTCCCTTTTATATTTGAATCCCAGTTACATGTGTCCAGTTACACTATAGGTGTTGTTCACATGTAACTCGGACTGGACTCAATTGTAACTGGGTTTAGACAACATAATATTTGATTTTACGTTATTTCATATGTTTATTTTGTTTATCCAATCAACCATTCACGCCAAATATTACAGTATGCTGTGACCGGCTACGTCTGTCGCATGAGACAATTAATTTTTTTGTGTTTATATATAATTCATGGGTTGTAAACCTGATAGTACAGCCTTAATATAGTTCTCTTTGGCGGCTTTTGAATTTTTATCACCATTTTAGACTTAATCCATTGTAACAATAAGACTTAATCCCTTGTAACAATATGCTATGAGTGCTATTTCTGCCGTATTTTAGACAATTAATCATTTTATGGTTATATATATTTCCAATTAAACATATTTTTATTTATTTATTTAAATATTAATTTGAATTTTTCAAATATTTCTGTTCGACAGCGTGCAAGTGCAGTAACACACAGAGGCTCATTTGTTTGTATGATAAATTAGCATAGTGATTATTATATAAAAAAAATAAATAAACAGGTAAACATTATCGTGTTACACAACTTTATTATGTTGCTCCATTGGCGGCTTTTGAATTTTTGTCGCCATATTAGCGATGGATTTTTTTCACTCGGGAAAAGACGGCGATTTTACCAAAATATGGCAGTCTTTCCCCGAGTGAATACACACGGGAATACACACGAATGTTTTAGTAAATAAAATTCATGAATAATTTATTTACTAAAGGTGAATGAAAAGCTCCAGATATAGTTTCAAATTCATTCTTCTTTTTTTCCTTTTTTCCTTCAATACCACATAATGGCTGATTCCAAAGCTTTTTTTTCGGCATCAAAAATCTTTGCAGGATAATATGGGGATGATAGATCTATATATATTATTATATCTATGATCACATAAATCTTTTCGAAGATAGAATAAAACTTAATTTGAAAATAAATAATAATAACTTTTGTTTATTAATCAAAATAATTGATGAAATTTGAAATGCAAGTTGGTCTTGTGGGGTACAGGCTGTATATTATATTTTTGTGTTCGTGAGAGAAAATTTAAAAGAATTTGAAAACTGCAATTTGTAATCCCACTTAAAAATCATGTGACTTAATGTGAAGCAGATTTTTCATTTTTTTTTTCTCCTAACTGTTTCCATACAATCTTCTGCTGTTGCCACCTAAAATTCATACTTTAGTTAATTTAAAAAAATCTAATTGTCCGACTGATAAGCTGTTTAATGCATCGGATTTACAAAAATTTTCCCTTTCATTTGCTATCTTATTTGTAACGATGCGACTGATATTTCTAATTTATTTTCCTCATTTTAAATAAATGTACGTTTTTTTTTTTTTTTTTTTTTTTTAATTATTATTATTTTTGTCGTAAAAAAATTGGCAACAATTAAATTATGGATAAAATTTTAAAATTTAAATGGCTTATTTATCAGAAGTTAGAAGGTTATTATTTTCACATTTTAATTAATTAAGAAAAAACTAATCATCCGATTGATAAGCTGTTTAATGCATCGGATTTACAAAAATTTTCCCTTTCACTTGGTATCTTATTTGTAACGATGCGACTGATATTTCTAATTTATTTTCTAATCTTTCTGATTTATTTTCCTCATTTTAAATAAATGTACGTTTTTTTATTATTATTATTATTTTGTCGAAAAAAAAATTGGCAACAATTAAATTATGGATAAAATGTTAAAAATTAAATGACTTATTTATCAGAAATTAGTAGGTTATTATTTTCACATTTTAATTAATTAAGAAAAAAACTAATCAAAAATTCGAAAATCTGACTTCGATGTGCACAATGACCCTTCGGGGGGCACCTTTGTGTTAAATCTCGTGACTGTCCGAGCTACCGTTTTCGAGAACAGTGAAATATACAAATATTGCTCACTTAATAGTATAAGATAGATATATTTCTGTCTGATAGGGACAAACCAACAGGAAACTTGTGCAGTGAACTTGAATAATAAACATAAATTTCAAGGAATTATAAAAATATTTTCAAATAGGAGGTCGCGGATAGACCGACAGGAAGATACACCAACAGACAGACCAGCGCAGTGTTGCTAGACATGGGGACTTTTTCATTTAGTAGTCACTAATAACTTTGAGAAGTGATATTTAATATGCTTAACAGATGGTTGATCTTCAAAGTGATTAGGCAATCATTACAATTATAATTTAATGGTGGATATTGAATAAAAAATTACCCAAATCTGGCAACACTGGGCCGGCAGACGAACTGAATGTTTAAGCACTCTTTAACTTTGTTAAAACTTATTATAAACAAGAACACATTGTTAAAATAATAATAATAATAATTTTCAACAAATATGTTAATTATTTCGGCTTGCTCGTCTCCCATTGTCAGTCCGTCTGCCAGTTTGTCCGCTATCTAACTTGCATAAATATTTTTAAAAAGCTTAAAAATTTATATGTGCTATTCTTGTTCACTGTGACAGATTCCTTATTCGAAACTGTATGAATTGCATGAATGTACAAAAACCTCAACACATATCTGTACACAAAAAAATTTTACGAATATTTTCTTCACAAGAATTAAAAAAAAAAAAAAAAAAAAAAAAATAGTACAAGTTAAAGTAATTAATTTTAAAGCGATAGTGAGCTTTCAAATTAGTAAAATTGGACTAAAAAATCAATGTTTTAATTTTACTAAAATACAAAACTACATATATGTCGTAATAATAATAATAATAATAACAGGAGACTTGGGGTTGGAAAATTAAAACCCGAATAAACTACTACGTCAGAAACGCCAAAGAAAAATTTTCGAGATGCATACAGCTGTTTCGGTAGACTTAAGCGTACCGTTTTCAATGCAAAAAGAATTCTTAATCTGGAAAAGTGCTCGTATATATATAGGAGAGTGACCGAATTTAGTATTGGTTGAACTAAATTCGGTCCCTACGAGCACTTCTCCGTATTCAGAATTGTTTTTGCACTGAAGACGGTACGCTTAAGTCTACCGAAACAGCTGTATGCATCTCAAATACATATATGTCGTCTCGTTGCAAAATCGACTATCTGCAAAAATTGACATTTTTTGGAAAATGCTGATTTTTTTATCACATTCAGCCACATTAAGACTACAACCAAAACTTTGTAGTTTTATAGTCATTAGGGCAGTATATTTGAAAACTCAAAGTAGCAGGGGTACGTAAAGGAGGGGGTTATTTAAGTTTTGGATTTGGATTTGGCCGCCTTTGCACTTTACTTTGGAGTTAGCCGGTTTTGCAAGAAACCAGAACTTAATTTTCTCTAAATTTAATATGAGTATTCGATCTTTAGGGTTGCAAATATAGAACAGCCCCGCTTATCCGAGGTAATATGGACCGAGGGCACCTCGGATAATCGAAAAAGACTCTGTCGAAAATCGGAAGGGAAACGTACGACAAAATTTAAAATGGATGAAAACGTAGTCAATGAAACAAAATAAAACACACATTACATATTAAAACATACCTACTAACCACCTTATTAATAAGCGTAAAGTAAACGCCCCTTTTTTTACACCACTTTATTTTTAGAGTAATTCTCTCCAAATGTTGCTACGATTAAATAAGAGCAAAATGACTCTAAAAAATGACTGATGTGGAAAAAAAAAATGCAGATACTAACTATATTACGCTTCATAACGAGATGGTTGGCAGATATGATTTAAATGTAGTCAGTTAACAATGCAATACAATACATATGTACATAAATTATAAAATATTGTGATGTATAATAAAATTTGTCAAAGTTATCTATACCACTTGTCAATAGCCACGCCTCCTACGGGGTGTGGCTTTTTCAGGACTACCTTTGTTAATCCGGAACTCGGTTAATCGGGGCTCGGATAACCAAGGCTCTACTGTGCACAAAATGTTTTGTTCTTTTAAATTTTATTTAAAAATAACTGATTTCTGTCATTTGATATTTTAAAAAAAGAGAAAAAAAAAGGAAAAAGGAAAAAACTAATAAAAATTAAAAAATAATAATAATAATAATAAATACTGATATCCATATCAAAAAATAATTATAGAAAATTATAAACATGTATAACAAATTATCCCAAATTCATTAATCACGAGCTATCCTTTAATAGAGTGGGAAATCATTCGAGTTGTAAACAAACTTACATAAACACGTCGCTATAACCCTAACAGCACAGTTAGGCTTAACTTATCCACAGTACATCTTAAGGATGTTTCTGGGCTGTCTTTTCATCCAGATGACATCTTGAAGATATCCTGGGGAGGTAATGTGCTGTCTGGGAACCTGCTGAATCATCAAAGGTATGTTATTAAATTAATAACATAAAATTATTAATTATAATATGCTAACTACGATAGTATTATTTTATCAATTAATATTATGTTATTACAAATTGATAGTACATTACCTTTGAACTTTGGCTTTGTTCCTTTTCCACGTCGCAGAGTCACTTTTCTTCTTCCATGATTTATTATAAAATACTTCTTCTACAAATTTCTCCATTGTCGAATAAAACACGAAATTCGATTATTAGAAACTTTGTGTGCACCAAGAAAAAGCAGTCATAGGCAAGAGAAAACACGATAACACTAACCTAATCAACAAGTGCACTGCTGTAATTAGGTGGAACAAAATCGCGATCTCACAGATGTCGAGATGACCAGTTTTGAAACTCACCAGTCTTAGCATTTGACCGGTCTTGCAGCACATCATGATTTTCAAAAGCAAGTAACACAGAGATAGATCGGATTTGGCATGGTTTCTTGTTTCCAGATGGTGTAAACGTTTACTTAGAACTTAAAACGCTGAAAAAACGTATTTTTCAAATTTAAGGAGTTTACCAGTTTTGCATCTAGACGACATATTTTAGTAGTAATACGTGGCAAAAAGAATTTTTCATTTGATATTATTTTATGCTAAGTTATAAGAGTTTATATTTGCAAATAAATGTTGATTATGCTGTAAAAGGAAAACTCCATGTATTATTTTGTTAAAACTAACTTTTACGTTGTAGAATGTTGCATGCATCTCTTTTATTTTATTTTCTCTCTCTCTCTTTTTTTTTTTTTTTTTATGAATCTTCATGAAACTTTATTTATTGGTTTTTTATATATCATAGAAAAAAGAAAAAGTTAGTTACTATCTCCTCTTTTTTTTTTTTTTTTTTTTTTTTTTTTTTTGTAGAACTTTAAAATTTTAAAAATAAAAATAATAAAATAATAGAATAGTAATACTTTTTTTTTTTTTTTTTTTTTGGAAAAACACTGAAAACAAAAATTTACTTAATAATGATTGTAATTAACTAAATTTTGTAAAAAATCATCTAAAACTACCTGTAAAAAACTTTTCGGTGTTTAAGTAAAAAATTAGTGTTCAAGCAGCATTTTGAAATTTAACGATTAATTATTAACTTTAATTAATATCTTAATTAATTATAATGTGCATGTTAGTTTTAATACGGTATTTCTCATTATAAATAACTTTATAGGAAACTGTAATTTTTTGTAGTACTAAATTTATAATTGCATTTTTTTTTTTTTTTAAATAAGGGCACGGCGAAAAATTATTTATCATTATGACTTATAGGTTCAAATTATTTTAAGTCCGATAGTGTCTAAATGCCTTATCCGATTGAACTGAAAATATTTATATATGTCATAGGTCACCGTCGTACGAACTGTATATATTTTAATGAGTCTAGCTCTTATAAATTTTTACAGGGACACAAAGAAAATTTTTTTGTCATTATGTCCTACTGGCGCAAATTGTTTGAGAAATAGTGTTAAATTATATATGGAGAAAAATACTCAGTGGGGAATACTCATAGTGTACGGAGAAAAGTACTCAAACAAGTACTCCTATTATAATTTTCTTATTTGTTTATTTAGTTCTCTTACTCTATTTATACAACCGTTAATTACTTAATGTTAGGAAAGTTGGTTTGAGTCACTCCATATTTTTTTAAGTCTATGTACACAATCATTGCTCATATCCTGCATAGATAAGGGGAAAAAACCACATTTTAGAAATCTATGATGCTGCTGCACATTTTCAGTAAAACGATAAACTGGCGTAAAGCAAACGGATACAGTCAGGTGAGTATGTCGCATAAGCTCATAAAACATCAAAAATATAGAATATTATTTAATCCCTTTATCATGAAATCCTAAACATCTTCATACGAATGATAAAAAACAAATTAAAGTCGCAATTGCACATTCAGTAATTCGGTATATATCCTGCGTTTAAGACAATTTTTCTAACGCTTAAGATGAAGTTTTTGGTAAGTGGTAACCTCAACTGGAAAATTTTTTTATTTTATTGAATTATTAATTTAAATTGAAAAAGTAATAAGTAGTTTAATTTCTCTTTTTATTTTTATGTGTAAACCTCCGATCGGCTTATAGGAGCTTTTACCTTCACTATGCATTATTTTTTTTTTCCCCTAGTACACTTATGGAGTTTTTCATGCGTCGACCTGACCCGAAACCCGACTACTTTTTACCCGAACCTGACTGGAAACCCTAAAAATATATGAAAATTAATAATTCGTCAAAAAATCATGCAAAATTATTTTAAATTATAAAGAAAAGTAAATTTTCATTGTCACACAATTGGTAAATAATTTTAGAAAGAATTTAAAATGTAATTAATAATGCGCTAAAATTAAACATAATTTATACGTCTCATTAATATATTAAAACCAATGTAACACTTAAAATGAGATAAAAGATACAAAAATTTAAAACTTTAAAAATACATTCAATATTGACACTAATTTAAATTTAAATACTGTTCTTGATCTTACCACTTTTTGTTTATCTTCTAATTGTTTTATTTTTAATGATTCTTACTACCGTCAAATTAACGGAACTGCCATGGGTGCCCCTATATCTGTCATTATTGCTGAAATTGTAATGCAATACTTAGAAAACAAAATTAATTCCCAGTTATATGATAAAAAAAAAATTCTGGAAAAGGTATGTGGATGATATTTTTATAATTACTAAGCAACCTTATGTTAACGATATTTTAGATTTTGCTAACTCTTTATGTCCTGCTATTCAGTTTACCCTTGAAACAGAAATTAATAATGAACTGCCCTTTCTTGACATCCTTATAATGCATAAAACAGTCAATCATTTTTTACATTTTTCAACTTCAGTCCATAGAAAACCCACCTTCTCTGGTCAATATCTTAACTTCAATTCAGCTAATCCTTTATCGCATAAACTTGCAGTCATTCGTACTCTTTTACATCGTGCAAAGCATTATTGTAGTAATCCCGAATTATTAAATATTGAACTATCCAGAATCTTTTCTGATTTAAAAAATAATGGTTACCCCCCCTCGTTTTATTAAAAGAATTTATAAAGAAGAGTTTTATTTTTCATTTAAATCAGTTTATCCTAAAGTTAAAAATTCCACTTATCGTACTACTATCCCTTATTATAAAGGTATCTCTGAAAATATCTCAAAATTACTTAGAACAGTAAATATTTCTACTAGTTTTAAACCTCAACTCCGTATTAGTAACTTTTTCTCAAACTTTAAACCAGCTGTCCCCCCTCTTAAACGTCTTGGTGTAATCTATAGTATTCCTTGTAAAAATTGTGATTCTACATATATCGGTGAAACTGGCAGAACAGGTGAAATTAGATTAAAGGAACATAAACGCTCATATAAAATAGGAGATTTAAGATCTAAACTTGTAATCCATTCTCTCAATAGTGATCATATACCAGATTTTGAAAACTTTAAAATTTTAGCTTCAAATATAAATATTTATGAATCCCGTATTTTTCTAGAGGGCGCTTTCACTAAAATGCAACATTCTGCCTTGAACGAGGCTAAAGCTATTCCTCCTGAATATTTAATCTTGATATGATGTATTTAGAATTTTTGTAAATGTTGTGTTTGTATGTTTGACACTGAGGAGGGCTAGTGTTCTAGCCGAAACGTCTGTCTTGTGTTTTAATGTTTTTTTTTTTAATTAAAATGTATTTTTAAAGTTTTAAATTTTTGTATCTTTTATCTCATTTTAAGTGTTACATTGGTTTTAATAATGCGCTAAATTAAAAATTTTAAAATATAAAAATTGGATTGATAATCATTTTTAGATAAAAATTTTAAAATATGAAAATTGGATTGATAATAATTTTTAGATATCTCTATGTGTATTATGTACTTCAAGTGGACAAAAATGTGCTTCAAGTTGAATGTTTGTAGTTCATTGTTCAATGCTTAGATTCTTAAAATAGATAAATAAGTGCTTTATTTTATTTATTTATTTATTTTATTTTATTAATATTTATTATTATCATTATTATTTATTATTTTTTTTCATTGCTTTTGTCCGATTTGAATATTTACTTTACTATAATAATTTAAATATGCATATATTTCATCGTAGGTTGGGTATATATCGTATGTTTTTACATCAGTTATACAGATATATTAAACAAAATTCTGTTTACTATGGTAAAATATTTTTGAAAAATATTTTTAAGTCGACCCGTCTTGTTGAAAACTAAACACAAACCCAAACCGATCCGCAAGAGAAAAAAAACTAGCCAACATGACCCGATACAGAACTTTATATGCTTATAATACAGAAATGCATAATTATAGATTTTTATTTTATTTTTTAAGTATGGAAATCACACATAATAATTTTATGGTTTATCTTTAAATGCATAATTATATTTTTTATTTCAAGCAGAAACAACTTTGTTTTTAGTACATTGTGAAGACCATGCTGTGAAAAGAACATTTTAATTCTGTTTTATCAGTGGGTTAATATTTTTATTTTAATATTTTTTGTACAGATAATTTAATACAATTTTAACCCTTTCATTCCCAATTTTTTCCCTCCATAAAATAATAAATCTTATATTTAATCATAAATTTATTTCAAAGGTAATATATATAAATATTTTTTTTTTAAATAGGAGTAACAGCAGAGTACGAATTAATATAGCTAACAAAGCAACTGAGAGGTGTTTATTTGTGTTTAATATAAACACTGATGCCATTTAAAATCATAACTTTTCAATAAATAAAAGTATCAAAATTTTGGAAGAAATACATATTGCAATTAATTAAAATACAAATTATAAACATTAAAAAATAAAATTAAAAATATTTCAAATGTTTAATTTACTTAAATTGCCCAAAACAGGAAAGTGATTCCGATATTATTATCAGAATGGAGTAAAATATACTTTCAATTATCAACAAGGATAGTGAAATCATCTAAAATATTTTTTTTTCGGTTGGAAAATGTATATAGATTTTAATATTGTTCATTTTGAATCAGCGGGAGTGTTAGATGGTGAGAAAGAAAATCTGAAATTTTATAATTCCAATAGGCATCACGGGGAAAGAAAGGGTTAAACCGAAATTTCCAGTTTATCGGTGAGCAAAACTTATTTTATTCACCTCAAATAAATTACCTGCTAAATATAAGTTAAAAAGCTGTTATTTATTTATTTAATTTCTTGAAATTTCTTTACTTTACTTCTTATGTGTAATCTATACTATTACAAATCCGTTTAATTGTGATGTATGAATTATTAATTTGGGTTTAAAAATAAATAAATTAGTGTAATTTCTATTTCGATTTTATATGTTTAAACGTTTTCTTTTTATTAACATTTTTTGTACAGATAATTTAATACAGTTTTAAACTTTATTGGTAAACAAAACTTATTTCATGTACTTAAGGTAGGTTTCCCGTAATACATGATTTATAAAAGAAGTTATTTACTTATTTCATTTGTTGAAAATTTTACTTTAGTTCTTTTGCGTAATCTATATTATTACAAATGCGTTTAATTGTGATGTCTATGTTATTTATTTGGGTTTAAAAATAAATAAATTAGTTTAATTTCTGTTTACATTTTATATGTTTAAATGTTCTTTTTTTTTTCTTCTTTTTTTTACAGATAATATAATAAAATCACAATAAAAATTTTCAGTTTATTAGTAAACAAAACTTATTTTATTCACTTAAGAAACATTACCCACTAAATATTTTAATGGTGATGAGTAAATTATTAATTTAGGTTGTAAAAAGTAATTTGTTTAATTTATGTTTATGTTTCATATCCTTAATTATTTTTATTTTATTGTTATCTTTTGTACGGTTAGTTTAATACAATTTTAAATAGAAAATTTTCAGCTTATCATAAGCAAAACATTTTTTTTTCGCTTAAGATAAATTAGACATTAAATATCAGCTAAAAAGGTGTTATTTATTTATTTATTTATTTATTTATTTTTATTTTTATTTTATTTTTTTGCTTCAGTTTCTTCGCCTAATCCATATTATCAAAAATGCGCTTAATTGTGTTATCTAAATTAATAATTTGGTTTTTAAAAAGTTATTAGTTTTATTTCTGTTTCTGTTTCATATGTTTAAATGTTTTTATTTTATTATTATTTTTTATACAGATAAATAAATTAGTGTAATTTCTGTTTCGATTTTATATGTTTAAATGTTTTCATTTTATTAATATTTTATGCACAGATAATTTAATAAAATTTTAAACTTTATTGGTAAACAAAACTTATTTCATGTACTTAAGGTAGGTTTCCCGCAATACATGATTTATAAAAGAATTTATTTACTTATTTCATTTGTTGAATTTTTTTTACTTTAGTTCTTTTGCGTAATCTATATTATTACAAATGCATTTAATTGTGATGTCTATGTTATTAATTTGGGTTTAAAAATAAATAAATTTAGTGTAACTTCTGTTTATATTTTATATGTTTAAACGTTTTCATTTTATTTATTTATTTTTTAACAGATAATTTAATAAAATTGTAAACAAAAATTTTCAGTTTATTAGTAAACAAAACTTATTTCATTCACTTAAGAAACATTACCCACTAAATATTTTAATGGTGATGTGTAAATTATTAATTTAGGTTGAATAAAGTAATTCTTTTTTGTTTCATATCTTAATTATTTTTTATTTTATTGTTATTTTTTGTACGGTTAGTTTAATACAATTTTAAATAGAAAATTTTCAGCTTATCATAAGCAAAACTTATTTTTTTCGCTTAAGATAAATTGCACACTAAATATCAGCTAAAATGATGTTATTTATTTATTTAAAAAAAAAAAAAAAAAAAAAAAAAAGTTTGCTTCCGTTTCTTCGCCTAATCCGTATTATTAAAAATGTGCTTAATTGTGTTATCTAAATTAATACTTTAGGTTTTAAAAAAGTTAGTTTTATTTCTGTTTATAATTTATACGTTAAAATGTTTTTATTTTATTATTATTTTTTATACAGATAATCTAATACAATTTGATCAGAAAATTTTCACATCATCGGTAAAGAAAACTTATTTTGTTCATTTAAGATAAATTGCCCATTAAATACGAGTTAGAAAGTTGTTATTTATTTATGCGTACGGTAGATCGTGCTATTTCTTTCAAATAGCGGTTTTGCATTGTTGCCAATTTTTGTCTATCACCTTGAATGAACGCGAAAACATTTTTGTTTTTATCTAAATAAATAAAGCTGAATTGTATCTATCCTGATTTTTAAATTTTATCAAAAATTGGTATACTTATTAATCAGGACGAAATCGACTTAACGCTGTATTTTTTAGCTGAATCGGATAATTGTTTCAAAAGATATTAAATATAAAAACCCATTGTTACTATAGTTAAAGAGAAAAAAAAAATATGTTGGTGCCATAAATATATAAATATGTTAGTAAATATATTTCTTGTTATGTCGAAAAAGTAAAAAATTAATGACAAAACTTTTTTAAAATAAGTAAAATAAATTTTAGAAAAAACGTGCTAAAGAAATGAAACAGCTTCAATATAGAACGATATATATATTATCATTATTTATATATATTGAAACAAAATTAAAAATTAACTTAACTTGCATGTATTTATTATGATTTTAGAAGGATATGACGTCATTAGTTAAATAAGAAATTTATTTGGAAATATTTTTAATTAGCATTTTAAAAATTACTGAAAATAAAATTAAAGTTTCTAAAATAATGATAGCAATTTCTAATAAACAGAAAAAAAAGGAAAAGGCTTAAATAAAATAAATGGAAATTTCTGAAAGCAAACAAACGTCTGACATAATTTTGATTATTAAATTTTATTAAAACTATAAAATCTATACATGGAAAGATTCTATTATTTATGTGTCAAAAATAAATAAGTAAATATATTTCTTTTTTATGTCAAAAAAATATGAACGTGCAAGCATTTTTTTTTTTTTTTTTTTTTTTTTTTTTTTTTTTTAATTAAAATAAAATTGGGAAATATTGCGCTGAAGAAATGGGACAGATTCAGCATAGATCCCCTTGGCGAAATTTGAAATTTAATCCCAAAGTAGCTGGGATGTTTCTCGCCAACACCATCTCTTATGCAATTGCGATACCCATTTTAATTCATCGCCAAAATGACAACAAAAATTTAAAAGCCATCAAAGGGCTTTTATGCTAAAGCTATGCCAAAGAAATTTTAAGAAATTTACATTGTGATTATAATTAAATTTACGATTTGAAAACGCTATAATTTTAAATCTACCCATCAGAGCGATTTGATATTTTACCAGAGAAATCGTGAGGCAATGAAATTTTGTTTGGCAAAAGAAAAAAAAAAGTTCCAAAATGTGCTTTTAATTATCCATAAAGTATTTGTTTCATGACGTTCTTCTTTTTCTCTTTTCACTATGACTGTTTCCGCTGTAAACACGTATTCTTGTCTTTTTGCTAAAAAAAATTGTAGTAAACCCTTGAAATCTATTGTTTCCTGCTATTCCATTGTGTTGCTAATAATATTCCTGTGTTTAATGAGTCCGTTTAGGCATTTCCCTTGACATTTAGAGACCTATATTAGGAAGACACGGAAAGTCGGCCATTTTAGTGCCAAATCGGAGCGATCCCCTTAGCACGTAATTTTTTTTTTTTTTTTTTTTTTCGCGATTGACACTTTACTATACTACATAAATGGAAGTAAATTGTATTCAATTTGTTCAGAAAGTAATGCAGAATATAAATATGTATTTTTTTTTTTTTTTTTTTAAGAAGAAAAGAATTTTAAGGAAAACGAATTTCGTTTTAATCTTCGATAAGATATAGTTACTTTTTCAACTCCAATCGAAAACATAGGGATTTTTTCTTATATGAAGCAAAATACGTTAACTGTGAAAGTAATTCTACCTTGTTTTTTCTGAAGACATACATTTTATATTAAAAAAGTTAGAAATTTTTTAACAAAAATATGGTAATTTTAGTTTTTTGTCAAGTAATTGATGAATAAATGTAAAACTACGGCAGAAGAAAGGAAATTAATTTTTATTATTTTACAAAGATATTTATGTAATATTTTTACTAGCTAAAAATACATACTTTATTTATTTCAATTACGCATTATTATTAATAATGACGTAATTATTTATTTTTGTAAAAATGTTAACCAATAATTAAAAATAAGAATTTAATTAATAATAATTTGTCAAAATATTAACTTATATTTTTAGAAATTAAAAAATATGTTTTTATTTATTTTATTTACATTTGCTTATTCCATTGATTTTTTTTTTTTTCATTTTTTAGTTTTGAAAAGCATTATGTAATTAAAAATAACAACTGATTTAAATATTATTTATAAAATTTATTATGGGAAATATTATTTAGAAGAAATTTATATTTCATATGACAGTAAATAATATACATTTTATTTTCTTTAATTTTATTAATTTATTTTAAGAAAACGGATTCATTTTGCGTACGAGCAAATAATCAAAATAAATTTGTTTAATATAGTTATTTTAAATATGTATTTTAAAATATATTAGAAAAATACATGCTAATTTAGAAAAATACATTCAGATCTAACATATTAAATATGTCACAAAACAGAACTTAAAAACTAATAGCTAGCAAGCAAATAATGTCATTATCTCATTTGTTAGAAAATAAATACGCAAAACAGCAGCTATAACAGAATTTAAAGTATTTAAACATAATACAAAATAAATTATTATGCATTTTTATACTTTAAAAATATTTCAAAATCAAAGTAATTTATTTTCTAACAGAGTAAAAACGTAATAAATAAGTTCCAGTTACGAAGCGATGCAATAGTGACGTCATAGAAAAAGAAATTTCTTAGATTCATGGCATAAATAAATTTAAAAGAGAGACGAAGGAGAAACATATTACGAGTTATATGGATGCCACGTAAATATTTCTACGCTGAGAATGACAAAAACTGAATGTAAATAAACGAAAAGTAGATTTTATAAATAGAAGCAAGTATTTGAACGGATCAAGATAATTCGCAGCATAGTGAGTAATTAATAATAATGTAAGCGATCGCCGAATTAAAAAAAAAAAAAAAAAGAAAAAAAAAAAAAGAAAGAAAGAAAAAGAAAAGAAAAGAAATAAAATTTGAAATTCGAATACTTTTCTTATTATATCCAATATTTTGTAGTAAATTTTGGCCAAAATATACCATTATTTACCATTGCCAATTTTCCAAAAAGTAAAATGCTCGAGGATAAAAAATAATTTATATACATGAGCAATAGTTAAGCACACTGATTCAATTCAAATATCATTTGTCTTATTAGGTCATTTCATACGAAAATGTATTTTTAAAAGTTGTATCTTTATACTATTTTTGCAAGCGTCATTTTAAACCTATCAATACTTTAAAAATATAAACAAATATGAATTATTGTCATTAACTGAATAAAGAACGCAATAATAAAAAGCATAATCAAAATAGGCACTAAGCTCTTTTAACAAACTATTATACTAAGATAAATAAGTAAATAAATAATAATATTATAGTTTAAAAAAATTAAAGAACACGCTTTTATAGAAATGTGAACTAAAAAGCACAAAATATCTATCTTAGTATTAAAATGCAGGGTAAGAGAAAATCGTGTGGGTGACACACCATAATATTTACATACATTTAAATCTTTAATTAAAACAATTTAGAATTAAACAAAAACCATTTTAAAAAATCTCCCCTGACTGGGCTCGAACGCTAGACCTTTGGGTTCGTAGCGCGGCTCTTTACCTCGCAGCCACGGCGTTCACGTACGGAGGGTCTTTTTTTTTACAATATAGATTTTTTGTTTGATCCCAGAGTGTTTACAAACATACAAACATACATACAAACAAACATACATACATACATACATACAGGTGAAGCTAATAAAAGCGTGTTAAAAATACACCTCTTAAATGCGACAAATGTAAAATTCACCGCAGCTTTAGTATACTAAAGCTGTATCTTGCGGATATTTGAAAACTGAGTCTTCAAACATTAATTTTATTTTGAAACTTTTTTTTGGTTGATTTTGGTTTAACTATCATCAACGTTTTATCTTACGGTATTAATTTAGGTTCTAGTAATAATTTGACTCCTGGTGAATTAAAATTTAAATTGGGTGGGGTAATTGGTTTCAAATTTATGAATTTCAAATTTTAAAAGTAAAAAAGACAAGATATAAAGTGCAAAAATTTCGCACGTTCCTGCTAGTTTAATTTAAATTATAAATTATTATTATATAAATTAATATAAAAAAATTCTTATGTTAATTATAGTTTCTATATTATATGTTTAAATACTTTCACTTAGGGATGCATACTATTGTAACAATCGCAGCTATCGTAGATCACAAGTCGGATCGTACACTCCGCAGCAAAAGTATCCGAGCACTAGCAATAATACTTGTCTGAAAAAAGTACACTTAATACTGCTTTGTTAAATAAATCATTCTCGAATCATGTTCTTAGACTGACAAAGAACATGATTCGACAAGGATTTATTTAACAAAGCAGTATTAAGTGTACTTTTTTTAAGACTTTTTTTTGCTAGTGCTCGGACACTTTTGCTGCGTAGTGTACGATCCGACTTGTGACCGACGATAGCTGCGATTGTTACAATAGTATGCCTCCCTAAGGTTAATTTTACTTTGTAAAGTTAATTTAATATTGTATTTTATTTATTTATTTATTTTACTTTATTTGTTTATTTGCCTTTTTATTTAGTTTGTAAAAAATAAGTTCAGTTTATTTTTTGCTTATTTATTTATTTACATAGTTATTCAAAGCCTGTACAGTTAATAATTATTCACAATTGTTTTCTCATATTTCTTGAATAATTTCTCTAATGATAATATTTTAAAAGGAAATTAAAATCTTTTATTCGAAACAAATTTATTCGAAAAATAATTTTAATAGTCATATACTACTACTTTTATATACATGTCGAAATTCCATATTGCATAATGCATCAAAATCACTTTTTGTATAAACAGCAAAGCGAAGGAGAGATGACGCATTTAATGTCATAACACTAACGTGTATTTCGCTATATTTTATGTTAATTTCATTCCTCGTAAAAGTAAAATAAATTAAAGTTAGTTCTAGAAGCGGATTTCGTCCATGCTCTAGTTGTCACCTTTTCTTATAAAATGACATAAGCAAAAGAGCTTCTGTCTGCCATACACAAATAGAGTGGCTCATAAAACAGAAAGAATTTAAATAATATTTGATCGTGGATTTTATCGCTTCGGTTGTATTCAGTTACAAAACATGAACAAAAACAAGTTGATACATGAAATAGTTGGCATAATAAGTACAAAACTTTGAATAAACACTATAAAATGCAAGAACTCGCAACAATTGTTTCAGGTCGAAAGAAAGTGCGTTGCTGCTTTGTTTGCAGCACTCGTGGTTACTTTGCTCACCTGACAAAGGGCCATGTCTGTTTTTGACCCGAAACAATTGTTGCAAGTTCTTGCATTTTATGGTATTTATTCAAAGTTTTGTATGTACAGTCGGTAACAAAAGTCTCCGAACACTAGCAAAAATTCCTATATAAAAAACTACACTAAATACAGTTTTGTTAAATAAATCCTTGTCGAAACCTGTTCTTAATCAGTCTAAAAACAGGATTCGACAAGGATTTATTTAACAAAACTGTATTAAGTGTACTTATTTTTATATAGGAATTTTTGCTAGTGTTTGGAGACTTTTGTTACCGACTGTACGTTGCTGCTTTGTTTGCAGCACTCGTGCCTACTTTGTTCGCCTGGCGAAGGTTCTGGTCGTCTTTTAAACCGAAACAATTGTTGCGATTTCTTGCATTTTATGGTGTTTATTCAAAGTTTTGTATTTATTACTTTTAAACGCCATTTATCTATGATGTTTTTTTTATAATAGTTAGCATAGGTGATTTATGCTTGGTTCCCATAATATATTTGTTTTCATAAATTTACACTTATAATATATTCATGATAATCGAAATAGTATATCGCTCATACTACATTCATGATAACGAAAATTAAATCCACCAATCACTCGCTATGGTATCAGAATGGAATGCTCCACCAAGAAGGCTACCCTCCCTCAGCTTCGATACATTAATCTTATATATTAAGACTTAATTTTAGTATATTTAGTTTCAAATTTCAATGTTCGTAATATTTTGGACTATTTTTCGGTATTATTTCCAATCTAGTAATCCGCTAATGCAAGCTTGTGTTAAATATTGTCCTAATTTGCCATGTTAAGAATATCGCAAATTTCGAATAACTTAACGAATTTTAGAAGTAGGATGCCCAGTAACCAGAAGGATACTTTAAAACCTGTGTAACATTTAAACTTTCAAAATAATGCACATAACGCAAGTTTATGCGAAATTTTGCCCTATTCTCCCATGTTATGAAAATCGTACATTTTGAAAGCTTACGAAGTTTTCAAAATGTGATGTTCATAGCCAATGATGTTCAAGTTAGCATCATAAATATTACTTTAAAACTGGTCCAATATCTTTACGATGAAAATAAGATTCGTAATACAAGTTAATGCATTTTTTTTTTTCCTATTCTCCTATGTTATGAATTTCCAATAAGTTACAAAGTTTTTAAATTAGAGTGATCTAAACAAATAGTTTTCTAGGCAGAATCATAAATATTACTTTAAAACTGGTCCAATATCTTTACGATGAAAATAAGCTTCGTAATACAAGTTAATGCATTTTTTTTCCTATTCTCTTATTTTACGAATTTCCAATAAGTTACAAAGTTTTTAAATTGGAGTGATCTAAACAAATAGTGTTCTAAGCAGAATCATAAATATTACTTTAAATCTGGTCCACTATTTCTACGATGAAAATAACCTTCGTAATATAAGTTAATGCATTTTTTTTTTCCTATTCTCCTATTATGGTGAGAAAACTTAGTTAGTTTTTCTCACCATTATTTTTAAATTTAATCTTTCTATCCTTTACATACATAGATTTTCCTCATATTACTAAGTTGCTTTAATCAATTATCGTGGCTCTTTCTCTTTTTATCCTTCTTAAAGTTGATGCTTTCTTTAAACAAAACTATTTACACTTTATGAATGATATAAACTATCAATTTGCTTCTAAAATTAGTAAATTCCACTCTGCCTGGAATTTTAACTCTATTAATGATAAACCTAACTTCAAATAAAATATATTAAATTAATAAATATTAAGATTCTATAATTTACAGATTTTTTTTTTGTGTATAAAAGACTATAAAATAAAATAAAGAAATAAACAAAAAGGAACTCATGTCTAAATTTAATTTGAACCTATTATCTTTACCAGTAACTTCTTATATATCTATATCAAGTTTCTAAAATAAGGCCAAAAGATAAAAAAAATAATCCAGAGTTTTCCCTGGTTTTCTCATACACTGCTAAAAGCAACTTTTATAACAATCAAATTTTTGATATCCTGTTAGAATTGTTTACTAAAAAATTACAAGAAAGCACCAGACTTTTTCTTTAATAAAAAATAAAACAAAATTGGCCAGTATCGTATAGTGTCAAAAGAAGATTTAAAATCGTTACTTCACCTTTCGATTTATCTCTCACAAATAAAATATAATTTACTTTAAACAAAATAAAAACTTGCGTTGTGTACCCAAAAGAAACCCAAGTAAAAATGAAGGACAATGATGACAGCGTTGTTACTTTTATGTTACTAAATTACTAAATCATATACCTCAATGTAAACAAATTTTTAACTAACTCTTCAAATACAACTGGACCTTTCAGTACACAGACACCAAAAATACATGAACAAGAAAAAAAACATTTTATTTATTTCTTCTTTCAGGGTGCACCTGGAAAGGAAACTTACCACCTCAACCCTCTTTGGGAATCGTTTATTGACCAGATTTTAACTCCTAATATCTAAGTCACAAGATTTGACTATACTACTTATTTAACTTCAATTTATTTTTTTTTTTTCTTTCACAATTCCCAATCAGAAGGTTAAAGTAGCTAACTGAAGGTGTCCAGTTACGATTTTATTTAATGATTTCATTTAAAAAAAATGTTCCTACAACTTTTAATATATTAATATAGTCCTTGTCATTAGACTTTCCTAATATTAAAATTCAATCTATTTTTAGAAGACACATCGATTCAAACTACATTTATTCTATATTAAAGCTTGGTTATTAAAAATTTTTAACAGAGTTAACGATCTCTAAATCTATATATATATATATATCTGTAGGTCTCATTAACAAATTTATCCTACACCAGAATAATAAAGTGAAAACTGTCATCATGGTTCATCATTGGGAACTTTAATTTTTTTTTTTTTTTTTTTTAATATTATCATCTTACATACTTCCTAAACAATAAGATTTTTCTTTTATTAGTAATCTCTAGTTTCGGCTGAATAACATAATTTTTCTACCCTAGAATTCTCTAATGAATTAGAGAACCTCCTCCAATAATAAAAAATTTAGGTATTTAAAGGATGGCTTCCTCCTGGAAACTCCAACTTAAACATACTATTATATAAATTAAAAAATAGTAAAAAAAAATAACAACAGAATCTATAAAGAAAAACTAAGTTCTCTTAAAATACAAACAATAGTATTTATTTGATCTCATTATCCTACACTAAAAAAACAAAACATAAGAAATATATAAATAATCAGGAAAAATATTACGTTCTTTTAACACTATATAACATACGACAACTTCGTATGAAAAAATAAACGTAAGAAACCAAGAGTTTCATACACTTTCGAACACTTTATCATTTAAAACCCTTTTTTTTTTTTTTTTTTAATGCAAACACTAAATAAATAAAAAAAAAGCTTTAACAACTTACAATTAAGACCTTCTCAAGTTGTGGCTGTTATTCCTTTAGACTAAACAGGAATCTGGCTATCAGGAATCATGGCCTTCAAAATTGAACACTGGGAATTGGATGAGTATGCTGCAGGGCGAAGTCCTCCCTCATGCAGTTGATGGTCAGCTGGGGCTTAGTACCAGGGCATTAGTTGTCTCATTCCAATTTATCTTTTCAATGACGGATTTAATTTCGTAGAATATTGCTACAATGACCTCATTTTTCAACTCGTGGGTCATTTCTGCTCCTCTTGAACGAACGAAAAAAGGACGGATGCTACTAAAAAAAACGGACGATAGCCTTAATGCCGCCCCAATCTCCCACCTATAAAAAAAGGTCTTCACTGAATGGGGTGGTCGGCAAAGCCTTTTGTTTTGTCCACATTATCAATTAAGGTCCAACCTATGACGGGATATAGCCGCTGGCCTCAAATGTCATTACCGATGTCGAGATTCACCGTCATAACTTGCAAGTCGCCGCCACTGGAGTGAGTCAGGGCCCGCTACCGTTCAGTCCTAGCCTGCCTTCTGTGATGCTGCGAGAGCGCCAAGAAAACGAACCTTTACGTATGAAGTTCTCCAGCTGAAAACCTCATCTCCGGGAGCCCGGAGGCCCCCTTCTCCTTATAAGGAAAAATTTCCTACATCTCAGTCCTGGATGGAGTCTTCACATCGAAAGAATAAACATTTTTCCCCCAAAAAAGGGAACTCAATTCTCACTTGTTACCAAAATGTATTTCTAAAATTATTCATTGTCCAATGGAAATCCAATTTTTTCAAAAACCTACACCTCTTCGTGATTACCCCCACGCGATGATAGGCCCACTAGGCTGCCTCAAGGAGGAGCCTTTCTCACCCCTATACAATAAAAAAAATAAAAGAATTCCGCCAGATGCCCCTGACAGAAAAAAACATCTGGGATTTCTCCGTCAACCCACAAAATTCCAGACCTAGACTTTTTGAACTTGACAGATTTTTAGACATACCCGTGTCATAAACTCTTTGAATTCGACAGATTTTCTGACATCCCCGTATCATAAATACGGCTTTATGCAGTCCTCAGAAACATAAAAAGTTTAAAGTTTCTCGTCTCCCTATCTGAACTCTGGCATTTCACAGGCTAGATAGCATTTTTCGAGTCATCAACCGCTCAGTTTCCCGGGAAAAGAGATCACACAAAGTGTTTCTCCAGAAAGTTAGGGGAAGCCCAGTAAACATCATTCAACAACATCTGGAAAAGTCAGTCTACCCCAAAACATCTTGCTTTCCGAGAAGAGAAAAAAAAAATTAGAAAATTCTTAAGTGCCGCTACCTACAGCAAAAGAGTATATATAAGTTTTTAAATAAAAATTCAAACTGTTCGTGTAACATTTAACTTTTTCCTTTATAATTGATAAATTTTAAATAATATAGTTTTCTGAGAAGGGGTCTGAAAAATATAGTTTTTGTAAAAATAAACAAGTTTATTTAAAATATTAGCAAAAATTTAAAATATTAACATTTAAGAAATACAGCTTTTGTAGGAAACCGAAATCCATCTTAACACTCCTATGTTACGAATTTCCAATAAGTTACAAAGTTTTTAAATTAGAGTGATCTAAACTAATAGTATTCTAGGCAGAATCATAAATATTACTTTAAAACTGGTCCAATATCTTTACGATGAAAATAAGCTTTGTAATACCAGTTAATGCATTTTTTTTTCCTATTCTCCTATGTTACGAACTTCCAATAAGTTACAAAGTTTTTAAATTAGAGTGATCTAAACAAATAGTGTTCTAGGCAGAATCATAAATATTACTTTAAAACTGGTCCAATATCTTTATGATGAAAATAAGCTTTGTAATACAAGTTAATGCGTTTTTTTTTTTTTTTTTTTTTCCTATTCTCCTATGTTACGAATTTCAAATAAGTTACAAAGTTTTTAAATTAGAGTGATCTAAACAAATAGTGTTCTAGGCAGAATCATAAATATTACTTTAAAACTGGTCCAATATCTTTACGATGAAAATAAGCTTTGTAATACAAGTTAATGCATTTTTTTTCCTATTCTCCTATGTTACGAATTTCAAATAAGTTACAAAGTTTTTAAATTAGAGTGATCTAAACAAATAGTGTTCTAGGCAGAATCATAAATATTACTTTAAAACTGGTCCAATATCTTTACGATGAAAATAAGCTTCGTAATACAAGTTAATGCATCTTTTTTTCCCTATTCTCCTATGTTACGAATTTCCAATAAGTTATGAAGTTTTTAAATTAGAGTGATCTAAACAAATAGTGTTCTAGGCAGAACCATAAATATTACTTTAAAACTGGTCCAATATTTTTACGATGAAAATAAGCTTCGTAATACAATTTAATGCATTTTTTTTTCCTATTCTCCTATGTTACGAATTTCCAATAAGTTACAAAGTTTTTAAATTAGAGTGATCTAAACAAATAGTGTTCTAGGCAGAATCATAAATATTACTTTAAAACTGGTCCAAAATCTTTACGATGAAAATAAGCTTCGTAACATAAGTAATGCATTTTTTTTTCCTATTCTCCAATGTTACGAATTTCCAATAAGTTACAAAGTTTTTAAATTAGAATGATCTAAACAAATAGTGTTCTAGGCAGAATCATAAGTAGTATTTTGAAGCTAGTCAAACTTCTTTGCGATATACACTGTGCTTTTTTATATACTGTTCACTGTCTAAACTAACGAAACTAACGCAGTAATGAACTAGCAAACAAACTTAGACCCTACAGACGAACACCACAATGATTTTGTAATTTTCAGAATCCTCAAACCTCAAAACATGCAAATCAAGATCGAAATTCTTCAAGATAACCAAAGTTTCCCATAAATATAATATGGTGGGAAACTAAAATAAATTATGTGTGTTTTCTGTTGTCAATACTGCAATCGGGTGTCTTAACATTAGGCGTTTAATTGAGATATTAAAAAATAAAATTTTCAATAAGTATAAGCATCATGTTTTGTTTTTCCTGTAGTTTGGTGCTGTATTTTTATGCAGGTACGTATAACTCAGTACGTATTCATGCTTTGGAAACGTTAGTATTTTCTTACGAATTTTGAAAGCGTTTATTAATTTGGTTTATCTATCAGTGTGTCCGCCTTCACATATCCCTAAATTCTTTTTGCCTGAAAACAAACATATATGATTCAGGTTTATTATTTAATATTTCCGTTAGAAAAAGGTATAGGCTAGGTGCTCCAGTGATTGGATTGGCATGCTCCAGTAATTGACATCTAACCCGAAATAATTAATAAATAATAAAAATAATAAAATCATATATTTTACATATAAGAATTTTAACATTTTATGTCAAACACTGGAGCATAGGGTGCTAATAACTGGTAAAATGAATAACCAGCAGTGTCAAACACTGGAACATAGGGGCCAATTACCGATAAAATGAAAAACTGGTAGTGTCAATTACTGGAACATTGAATGGGTGTCAAATAAAAATTCATAAAAAAAAAAAAAAAAAAAAAAAAAATTGTTATCAAATGTATATATTTAACATATAGGTGGTTTTGAGTGTCTTTCATACCATATGTACTAACTTAAGATTTCTAAAAAAAATTATCTGATGATTAGAACTTTAAAAACATCAGAGATTGCTCTAAAAGTGTCAATCACTGGTGCACTTGCCCTGTGTTTATTTTTTTATTCACTACTTATTTATATACAGGTACTCATAAAGAAAAATCAGATAAACGATGTATAGTCCTTCATCTGTGGCCGAGAGATTCTGCTCTCAACGTTAATAATGGTTGGTACCAGGTTCGAACCAAGATATCGTTCGTCGAATTATTCGTTTGTAGATTTCCGCTGTTTTTACCTAATCTAGCTAGAATAGAGAATAATATTTCTCAGGAAAACCCTCAAAAAGTGCAATCGAACCATGCCTAGGTTCCTAGAGTAAAAAAATCGGCTTTAATTCTTTGAAGAACGATGATGCCATTACAGCATAACATAATTTTGATTCCCAACTGTAAAAACTCACCCGGAAATTTTTTATAGAATTTTTTACTTTCTCTTACCCCTATATATGGTAGAGAAAACACTGTTTTTAGGCCTAATTTCCGAAATTGAACTTTTGTTATATTTACGCGTTTCGAGGTTCCTTGAAACCGAAAATCATGTTTTTAGCGGTTGGCCTGTGTGCGTGTGTCTGTTTATCTCTGTGTCTACCTGTCTGTGTGTGTGTGTCTGTGACAAGTACAGTCGGTAACAAACGTGTCTGAACACTAGCAAAAATTCCTATGTAAAAATAGTACACTTCATACGGTTTTGTTACCTAAATCCTTGTCAAATCCTGTTCTTACTCAGTGTAAGAATGTAATTCGATAGGATTTATTTAACAAAGCCGTATGAAGTTTTCTTTTTTTACATAAAAATTTTCGCTAGTGTTCGGACACTTTTTTTACCGACTGTATATCTCAACCCTAACAGCACAGTTAGGCTTAACTTATCCACAGTACATCTTAAGGACGTTTCTGGGATGTCTTTTCATCCAGAAGACATCTTGAAGATATCCTGGGAAAGCGATGTGCTGTCTGGGAAGAAATAGTAGCAGGAAGTTCAAACTCGGTATTCTAAATCTGTTTCATATAGCGATGCTATCCTAAACTTTTCGTCGCGATCAAGCAAATGGTTCATGTACAGGGCCATCCAAGAGAATTTAAATACATTATTACATCTATGGGGGAAATTTCTGGTAAGTACAGTGTAATATCTATGGACTGCCCTAAACAAAATGGAGTGAAAATATTTTTTATATGCATAAAAGCATGTTTTGTGTAGATTGTGGCATGGAAATCGTTCATCATTCGTTTACAGGGTTATCGAAAGTATTTGGATATATCGGTGCCATACATGGGAATAGCTAGAAATGTATTTCATTTTGTATTGGGCGTTTTACGTATAAGACTAAATTTAAGTACACAATATGATGAGCATATAATTTATAGAAAATATACAGGGCTACCAAAAATTAAGATAAACGTTCTTTTTTATTGAATGTAATTGATGAAAGTACTTTGCTACGTTTTATTATGTCGAGGAACACTGCTCAGTAAAGAAAATTAATTTTTCACACACACATACTGTAAACAAAGTATTTTTCTAAATTTGCATTTTCAGGTCTAGTTTTTTGTATAATATCATGTTTTGAGGTATCCTGAATACGAAAGTCCCATTTTTAGCGGCATACAAAAATGAATCTGACAAAATTTGATTTGATGATTTCAGCTGATCTTTATGTTTTTTGATATGCTGAAACCGAAAATGCAGCCAATTTTTTCTCTATCACGTATAAATTTTTGTCAATACAGGGTGTTTACCGGCACAATTTCTTACATATACCATCATAACTATAGGTTGGTTGGTTGGTTGGTATGGTTTTAAATATCGCACTAGTGCTGCGCAATTACAACAATAGGTATCCATGATTAATTATTCATGGAAACATACTATAAAACTTACCATATGATTATACTGGTGGAAGAGTAATGAAAGAAATTGTATAGGTAAGCACCATATATTGAAAAAAATCTATACGTGATGGAAAAAAACTAGCTTCATTTTTTAGTTTCAGCACACCAAAAAACATAAAGATCAGGCAAAATTATAAAATCAAAATTTTACGTGTCGACCTGTGTTATCAGTATAACTTAAAAACAAACAACTGCATAAAATTCAAATTTGGTGTTTAGCAGTTCGTATTAGGTAGCCATTGAAATATTTAATCAAGATTAGTAAGTTTGAAGGCAAATTAATAATAGTCTTGTATTTTAATTAATATAAGTATAGGCACTGTAATTGAACGGGGGGTTGAGGGGGGTGGTAGCCCACCTCACATAGAATTATATGTCAAATAAAAATATTGCTAAACCTATTTTAGATTAGTTTAAAAGTAGATTGAACTTTATTATCTTACCTTCTTCATATTTGCCAAACATCAATTTTTAGTACCCGCCTTTTTTTTCACACCAGTCATTTTTTAGAGTAATTTCATTCTTATTTAATAGTAAGAACATTTGGAAAGAATTACTCTAAAAATAATGTGGTGTGAAAAACGGGGCGTTTTTTCAAGGGGCGTTAACAATTGTACGGTTATTAATGAGATGGTTGGAAAGTATGCTTATTGATCTTACGATTTTATCTGCAATCTATCTTTATAGTATTGAAATATAGAGTAAGAGAAAGTCGTGTGCGTGACACACTAGATTATTTTTACAATTTAGAGTAAAAATTTTATTTATTTCTTCTCTTTTATCATTGTTCATAAATTCTACTGATTTTTGATTTCAGATGAGCAAAACTACTCGGCTCCTGAAAGGGTTAAACCTCACACCATTATTTAATTGATGCATTACAAACCGTAATATATATTATTCAGACAGACGCGAACGTGTTTTCTTCAAAATATGGTAATATTAGCATTAATAACAAAGAACTGCGTTTCTACCAGATACTCCTATGCATAAGACCGTAAAAATGAAGGAATTTAAGATAATATTTGATCGTAAATTTTATTGCTCCGATTGTTTTTAGTTGTGAATGACGTAAGAAAACAGGTGGGTATAAAAAAACAAGTTAGTATAAGAAAACAAAATAAATGATTTTCTGTGACTATCGCTGTAATCGAGTGTTGTATCATTAGGAGTTCAGATGTTTAAAATAAACTTATCAGTAAGTATAAGATTTAATTTTGTTTTTCAACAAATATTTTGGTGCTGGAATTTTTAATGCAAATATGTAGAAATTCGTTTTGTTATATTTATAGGTTCTATTTCATGTTGTTAAATTATTATTTTCTTACAAAACTGAAAAAACTTTATTCAATCAACAGACCTATAATTCGTATTTCGCATCTAATCCGCATTTTTTTTTTTTTTTTTTAATGTAAACAATCGAATATACAACTTAAAAAAAAAAAAAAAAAATATTGAGACTTTAGCTTAATTCTTGCTTTCAATCTTTAACTATACTGCAAGTTTTAATTTATAAGATGATTCAATAGATATGAATACTTCTAATTTTAATAAATCTAATTTTAATGTGTTATAAACATAACATACTTAAAACTATCAGGAAGATTTTCGTATTTATTATCCTGCAAATTGTATGGACTGGCGTAGGGTCAGGCCAAAGAATGTCGGGAAAGTATGTCAATATTTAAGACAAATACTGTTGTATGAATGCACTCCTTCTCATATTTATAAGGACACTTTATGTTTTGAAATAACTAATGTAAAAATAATTGTGAACAAGATTATGCTAAGTGTACTTAATATATCTAGTATTCTAAAATCCAAAAGAGTTATAATTTTTTTAATATGAAACATAATTAATAAAAAATAGTGCAAAATATTTTGTTCTCCATGTTTTTATAGATGTTCATAATTATAGGGACAATCAACATTTTTTCGTTTTATTTAACTTACTAGCGGATATATTACATTCAGTTGACATGCGAAATTCTTAACTACTGGGCTAGATTAATTCATATATAAGCCTTCAATTTTTTTTTTTTTTTTTTTTTTTTTTTGGACGGACATTACTGATAATTCCTCGAAAAAAAGAACGTTCATGTAGTGAAGTATCATAAATGTGTTTTTTAAGTGGAAGGATAATTTCAATCCACCGACTTTCTAATGAAATTCGAAGATCTAAAATTGCTGAAGGAAATGTGGTCAAACTTTGAACTGCTGGTTCGATAGGAGAGAGATCTAATGCAAAATCAGAGTTGTTTTACAGAGATCAAAGACTCATAATTCCTCTTACTGTTCTACTTATAATGACTGCTGATGAATTTGCTCGTAATTTTTAACGAAATGTTGGAGTACACATTTATGCATGTTTAAAATATTTAATAATATGTTAAAATTAATAAAAAACCTGTAATAATCAATAAGCATTTAGTGGGGGAAAGAATGTCTGTGTTAAAGTTGAATAAAGACAATATCAGATGGTAAAATGTTGCATTTTCGGATGAAAAACATTTTATTCTTGATTAACCAAATGCTTTTAACAGTAGCATGATCTGAAGATAGCGAAAGAGAGAGCAGAATTTTTAAAGGCAGATATGAGTCGGGCATTTTAAAGGTAGATCTATGGTGCTCTGGGGAGCTGTTTCTACTGAAGGCAGAATGAGTTTAGCAATTTTTTTCTATGATTATGAACATCAAGAGAATATCCGCAAATTTTAAACGTGGAATTCTCAGATTTTTGTTAGATTTTGGGAGTTAATAATATTTTTTTTTCAACAAGACTTACATTTTTGCTCAACTTCTAGAGCAATAGGAAATAGTTTGAAGAAAGAAAGTTCTGTATTATTGCCTTTCCCGTGGCCTAAAAGTTGAAAAAAACCTTATCTTATCATATTAAAAAAGTGTATGCAAGTGGAAAGCAATTTTAAATAGTTTAAATGTTTTCAGAATATTATCTATGCTGTATGAAATGGTATTGAAACTGAATATTAAAAAAAAAAAAAAAAAAAATGTATAAATGTATACCAGAGAGAATGTCTGTCTGTTTCACCCTAAAAACAGACCCCATAAAATATTAATTTAAAGAATAACTGAAAAATATATACTAAGATTCGAGTTGTCCTTATAATTGTGAACACCTGAAAAACCATCTTTTTGACCGTATTTAAAGATTTTTAAGATAGAAAAACGGTAAAACTTTTTAAATATAGTCTTAATGAAATTCAAATTAATAAAAAATATATTTGTTTAAATAATAGTGTTCAGTGTTTAGTTAATATAGAAAAACGGGTGTCCTTATAATTATGAGAACCAGTGTATTTAACAAAAATAAAAATAATCAACGATGAATATTCATTTCTGCACTCAAAGTATATTTTCTTTTGAATTTGAAATCAATACATGTTTATATATTTTATTGATGTGTATTATTTGAGCCTGTTTAAATTATTTACCTTTATATGATTAGTTTTATTAATATTGAAGAAATATTTTATTATGAAATATACTCTTTTGGTTTTAACCCGTATCGTACCAAACATTGAGATTTTTTTTTCTTTATAAAATCTTAAATATATGTTTCTTTAAGCCATGTGCACATATAAAATCAAAACACTTACCATCCTTTCATTACCTTAATCTGTACAGGCTGTCCTAAAAATAGAACAATGGTTTAGGACAGTCAGAAATATAAAGAAAACAGATCATTTAGATATATTTTTTTATGTAATTGTTCCACCAGTACAAAAGTGTAGAATATTACCTCAATAAATTTATGTGTCAATTATTATTGAACGTAAAACCTTTTTAAGTAACAATGTGTTGAAAATGTAATGAATAAATCTTCAAAAATCGTCATTTTTAAAATAATATATATATATATATATATATATATATATATATATATTAAACGTTAATTTAATCTAACGATAAAGACATATATGTATTTATTGGACTTTTAAATAATATATAGTCTTTAATTTGAATTAAAATATTCAAAATAATGTATATAAATACCACTTATGCATGGTGTCCTATTTTTAGGACGATGGTGAAATATGGGTTAATTCTATTTATATGCATCTGTTTATATCCATGAATAATGAAAATTCATTTTATGTCTGCAAAAGAAAAATGTAATCAAAGACAAAAAATGACCTGTACTCCGCAAAATCCTATAATCCACACAATGTTTAAACAAAACTTTTGCGGTTCACAGTATATGTATATTTGTCTATTAGTTTATTTTCGTTCTCATTTTAGCAAATATTTTTTAAATGCCTCGTGAAACTGAAATATGTAATTCATGTCTATTACACTGCTCGGCATTATAATTGCCTCTGACACCATTTCAGCATATTCTTATGTAAAATGACCTCCTGAATCCGAATAGGACGCCCATTTGGCCCTATCACTCACCGTTTTTTATTAATGACCCTCTATTTTTATCATTTTTCGGTGATTTTAAGGCTATAAGTTTGATTTTTAGGAGGCAGAGGATTATTTTTAACTGTTAAATATCTTCTGAGGGGCTACAGAGTTGGAAAATTCTGAAACATGGACATATGCGACAAGAGAAAACTTTTGGGGGAATTTGCCTCTGAAATTATGCATTACGTATCTTATATTTTTTGTTATTAATGTTATTTTTTAAACTTTATATATTTTTGTTTTTAGGTGTTAAATTAATTATTTTTCATTCTTCAAACCAAATTCATGGTCATAAAATTATCGAACGGGGAAAGAAACTGAGAGAGGGGGTGATGTATTTAGAAAACGGTGGGTGACTGGGCAAAATGGGAGTCATGTTCGGATTCAGGAGGTCATTTTACATAAGAATCAGCAAGAATGGTATCGATCTCTTTTTTTTTTTTTTTTTTTTTTTTGCAGAGCAGTGTTATTAAAGGGGAGATCAAAATTGTCAAAATCGATGCAATTAAAAATATCCACATTGTTATTAACAAATGCATGAAGTTATACAAAGTTTTAAAATAATATCCTTTTACATTTTTCTCAAACATTATCTAAATGCTTTTACAAAAATTTAAACTTCAAATTAGTTTTTATTGGATTCTATATTTCGATTAATAACTACTTGTAATATTCCATGTGAATTTCTTTACATTCAAAGCTTTTAAAATTTTTAATGAATGATAATCAGTGTCAAAAACCCAGTATTAGTTTTGAAATCTGAAAATTACACTATCCACCAATAAGTATTTGTACGCGTACAAATTTAGACTTTTGTCAACTATCTGGAAAACTTCTTGCAGTGGCGGCTCGTGAACCGAAAATAGGTGAAGAGCTCAAAAATAATACTTAAGTATTATTAATCATAATTTTTATTAAGCATGGTTTTAACCAAAATTAACTAAAAATACTTATTTACGTGTAAATTTATATTCTATAAATGAATACAGCGTAAAATACAGAGTGCCTCTTCACCAATTTTCAGTGCACGAGCCGCCACTGATTTTTTGAGTAATCATCTTGTAACTTTAGTGGCATAAAAAGCATGTTATACATATATTACATGTTATACATATAAAGCATCATATATTTCAGCAAAAGTTTTATCTTGAAAAGGAAAAGGGGACCAGTAAAAAATTAAACAAAAATCAAAATGTTTTGTATCACCCTGTAAAAAGCAATGCTGGAAATTCGTTTTGGGTGCGGAATGTGATTATGCGTATTTTTCTTATTATGATTATTAATTTTCATGAGGCTGCCACGTATATTCATGGAGATAGGGTAGGTGCTCCAGTGGTTGGCATGCTCCAGTAATCGACATCTCCCGAAATAATTAATAAATAAGAAAAATAAGAAAATCATATATTTTACATATAAGAGTTTTATCATTTTATGTCAAACACTGGAGTATAGTGTACTAATAACTGGTAAAATGAATAACTAGCAGTGCCAAACACTGGAACATAGGGTGCCAATTACTGATAAAATGAAAAACAGGCAGTGTCAGTTACTGGAACATTGAGTGGGTGTCAAATAAAAATTCATAAAAAAAAATAATTGTTATCAAATGCATATATTTTAACATATATGCGGTTCTGAATGTCTTTCATACCATACGTACTAACATAAGATTTCTAAAAATATTTTCTGATGACTAGAATATTAAAAAAATCAGAGATTGCTCTAAAAGTGTCGATCACTGGTGCACTTACCCTATAACAGTTTCATTAAAAAATGGTTTTAAAAAAAAATACATCATTTTTTAATTATAACACATAGTGTATTAGACCCAGTTCAAAACCATTTTTCAAAAACTTGATAAACTACATTAGACGCAGCATACTGCAATCAGAATGCAAAAATCCTAAATATCTTACGAAATATGAGATTTTATACTAAATAATTTTTAACTCGCATGCGCAATCTTTTAAAAAATTTCATTTGCATAACTTAATAGCCAGAAGTATGGAACAACTTATATGAAAACTTCAAACAAATTCTCAAAAGTTTATTAGAAACAAAATGAACAGAATTACTGTTCCCCTCAAACGAAAAAAAAGGGAGGAGGACAATGGCGGAGCTAAGAGGGGGGGAGCCCCCTAGCCCCCCCCCCCAAAAAAAAAAAGCACTGACATTCACAATTGAATATTGCAGTTGTAAATTTTTCATTGATCTCGGATAACATCTTGAAAAATTTTAGCCCCTGCCCCCCAAAAAGTTAAGTCCTGGATCCGCCACTGGGAGGGGAAGATGATTGCGGGGTTTATGAATATTTATTTACAACCAGCAGACAATGTAATAATCCATTGAGCATAAAATAAATTATTGAGCATAATTGAGCATAAAATATTGAGAGTATATTATTTATTATATTGAGAGACATTGAGCATAAAATATTTGATAAATCCATTGAGCATTGATTGAATCGAAATAAAAATATGAGTAAAACCGTTTATAGCTCAGTATCTATTTTCAGAGGAATTGAAATTCTCATAATTTTTTGAATTTGCATGATATTTGTTTGGGGCTTTCATATAAGGAGCTCAATACTTTTTGGATGTTAAATTATATAAATGAAATTTTGTAAATCTTGCACATGCGTAGTTCAAAACTAGTTAGTAAAAATGCTCATATTTCATAAAATATTTATCATTTTTGCATTCTAATTGCAGTATGCTGTGCCTAATATAGTACGACAAATTTACAAAAACTGGCCTTTCACTGGGTCTAATGCCCTACTTATTATAATTTAAAAAGGGACTTTTTACTTCCATTACCCTACTACCGTAGGTAATGGAAGTATTGTATTCGGTCTGAAAATTCGATATCGGGTTTTCACCTGATTTACACGTTTTAAGGTCCCCTGAGTCCAAAAAAGTGGTTTTTGGCAATTGGTCAGTGTGTATGTATGTGTGTGTGTATGTATGTATGTATGTATGTATGTATGTATGTGGAGAATCTTCTGGCTATTATAGCTCAGAAACTAATAAAGATAGATCTACGAAACTTTAGAATTGAAATACATCTGGTGTACAGATGAAATTTCTAAATTTTGGTGAAAATTGAAAAACCGGAAGTGGGACATCGGAAACCGGAAGTGGGACCGTAAGTCCGTATCTCAAAAACGGCTCTAACGATTTTCTTCAAACTTGCTATATAAACACTCTATTAGGTGTCCTTTCGAATGATATAGTTGGTTAGCTCAGGAAAATTGATAGGCGGCCTGTATAAATAGCTCAATTTCAGGCCTCGCAAAGGCGTTCCTTTAAAAACGGTTGTACGGATTTTTTTCAAACTCGCCATTTTAATTCACTTTTAAGTATGCTTTTGTATGTAATTATTGTTTTCCTGTCAATAATTGAGTTTAACCGGAAGTGGGACATCGGAAACCGGAAGTGGGACCGTAAGTCCGTATCTCAAAAACGGCTCTAACGATTTTCTTCAAACTTGCTATATAAGCACTCTATTAGATGTCCTTTCGAATGATATAGTTGGTTAGTTCAGGAAAATTGATAGGCGTCCTGTATAAATAGTTCAAGTTCAGGCCTCGCAAAGGCGTTCCATTAAAAACGGTTGTACGGATTTTTTTCAAACTCGCCATTTTAACTCACTTTTAAATATGCTTTTGTATGTAATTATTGTTTTCCTGTCAATAATTGAGTTTAACCGGAAGTGGGACATCGGAAACCGGAAGTGGGACCGTAAGTCCGTATCTCAAAAACGGCTCTAACGATTTTCTTCAAACTTGCTATATAAACACTCTATTAGGTGTCCTTTCGAATGATATAGTTGGTTAGCTCAGGAAAATTGATAGGCGGCCTGTATAAATAGCTCAATTTCAGGCCTCGCAAAGGCGTTCCTTTAAAAACGGTTGTACGGATTTTTTCAAACTCGCCATTTTAATTCACTTTTAAGTATGCTTTTGTATGTAATTATTGTTTTCCTGTCAATAATTGAGTTTAACCGGAAGTGGGACATCGGAAACCGGAAGTGGGACCGTAAGTCCGTATCTCAAAAACGGCTCTAACGATTTTCTTCAAACTTGCTATATAAGCACTCTATTAGATGTCCTTTCGAATGATATAGTTGGTTAGTTCAGGAAAATTGATAGGCGTCCTGTATAAATAGTTCAAGTTCAGGCTTCGCAAAGGCGTTCCATTAAAAACGGTTGTACGGATTTTTTTCAAACTCGCCATTTTAACTCACTTTTAAATATGCTTTTGTATGTAATTATTTTTTTCCGGTCAATAATTGATTTTTTGTAAAAGTTGGTATCTCAAAAATGGCTCTAACGATTTTCTCTTTAGGTCACTTTTATGTTTTCTGATTACATTATCTCTCAAAAATGCATATAATACATGTAATAGCGGGTAATGGAAGTCGTGTGGTTGTTTCACACCAGATTTTTTTTTTTTTTTTTTTTTTGGTAACATTTTAATAAGCCATCATATCTACATGAATATATGTGGTAGTCTCATACAAATTTATACAGATAATAAAAAGAATCTTCAAAACCACATACTACAGCCAAAACACATTTCAAGCATTACTTTTTACAGGATGGTCCAAAATATGTTGACTTTGCTTAATTTTTTATTAGTCCTCTTCACCACCTCAAGATAAAACCTTTGCTGAAATATATGAGGTATATAACACGTTCTTTATACTTCCAAAGTTTCAAGATAGTTCCTACAGAATTTTTCTAGATGTTTTACAAAACATCTAAATTCAAAAGTGTCCAAATACTTACTATAGTAGATAGTGTAGTACAATTATTACAAACTCTTGAAGTTAATCGCAAGACGAAAATTCATGAAACATTTAAATTGTGCACTTTTGTGTTTGATTCTATGATTAAAATTAAAAAGAAAAAAAAATTAAATACACAGATATGTTCAGTTACATACAAGAAAAACATAGTAAAAAGTCTAGAGATTTAAATTAATGTAGAATTTTCATGAAGCATTTTGAATTTGGGTATCATTTTATGCTTTTTCTCTATGCATGAGATTTTTTCATCTCTAGATTTACTTTTCATCCTTTAAAATATGACTGATACAAATAATAAATTTTGAAATATACAGTCGGCTGCAAAATTATTCGAGCACTAGCAATAATCCTTGCCAAAAAAAAGTAAACTTAATACAGCTTTGTTAAATAAATCCTTGTCGAGTCATGTTCTTAATCAGTCTAAGAACATGATTCGACAAGGATTTACTTAGCAAAACAGTCTTAAGTGTACTTTTTAAATATAGGAATTATTGGCTAGTGCTCGAATAATTTTGCAGCCGACTGTATATGATTTAAAAAGTGATGGAAAGGAAAATAAAAATAATTAATTTTCGTACCTTTAAATAGGTAGCATTGAAGGTTTCATATAAAAGCTTATATTTCCATTTTATATTTATAAATGAACTCTTCCAAGCGTCGTCTGCACAGTCATGTGATAGGGGAAAACAAAGAATCGAATTCAATTAAATATTGTTCTTAAGAACAATTGTGTTAATATTTAATATATACTAAATAAAAGTAATACTGTGCATTTGTTAACAGTAGAATAATTGTATTTGTAAATTTAATATTTTTTTTAAAAAACACTTTATGTGTTATTTATTTTCACCTGTAAGAATCGATTTTTGTATGTTGTAGTATAACTGTTACATTAACTGTTACATTAACTGATCTAGCAATAAATAATAGCTTGTTCTTGTGAAATGTTTATGGATTATAATTTGAAATTTTAAAACGTTTTCAATTAAATTTAATTGCATAAAGGTGTTACAACAAGTTAATTAACTTAGTTACTGGCCTAAATGGCTTTACACCGTACGATGTCGCACTGTTAATGTTTTAGGTACATAAAATCAGAGTATTTAACATGTTATCCATGAACATCAATAGCAAATATAAACTAAATGATGATTGTAAATGTATACAGCAAACAAAAGATGATGAATAATGATATAAAATGGATTAAAAATGATGATTATAAAAAAAAGTAACATAAATTAAATACAAAAAATCAAAAATAAGAATAGAAAATATATTATTTCAAAAATCGCTATAGATATAGAAGACTTCGTCTGCAGTTCACTATAGATAAACAAGACTTTGTCTGCTATTTGTTTTTCACCTATCATGTGACCTCTGACATCAGGTGGGAAGAGCCCATTGTTCAGTAAAATATATTTACTTTATATATTTATTTACTTAATATATGTACTATTTTTACATAGGAATTATTGCTGTCACTCAAATAATTTTGCTGCCGACTGTAAATTTGGGGAATTTGGTTGGGTTGTTTGGTTGGTTTTAATACCTCACTAGTACTAAGCAATGGGTAATTGGCGATGCTCTGGATGCCTCCTGAGAATAGTCCGGAGACGTGACATTAGAATTTTGATCCTCCGTGGATGGCTCCCCTGCTTCGGTGACCGCCAAGGTATAATTTAGATGGTAACATGGAGGACATTGCTGCCACGACGTAGTTTACGTGCACCAGCCACCATTAGTGTACACGACGGTCTTTGCCCGGCTCGAGTATCGAAACCTCAATCTTCCAATTACGAGCTCAGTGCTCTACTGACAGGGCTGCCGCGGCCCTTTGGGGAATTTAGGTAATCGCGAAAGTTTTCAACCAGGGATTTTTGAGGGTTTTTACTCAAGTGCGAGGAATCCACAAATAATAAAATTGATAAGGTGTCTGTCTATAGGGTGTCTGTTTGTGTGTTAGTGGGTAAGTTTGTTAGACTGTGTACGTGATGTCTCAAAAACAAATGGTCGTAAAGAGGTCAAAAAAGTTTTAAATGTAACTTTGACACTGGCAAGAACCCTATTTATTTGCAACTTACTACTTTAAGAACTTCATAAGTTATTCGAAACTTACGATTTTCTTAATGTGAGATAATAAGACGAAATTTCAATTAAAAGTGAATTATATCAGACTAGCTTTTCAATGCAAATCATGAAATTTTGTAAATTATTGATGTTTAAGAATTTCTTAAAATAGCAAAATAGGGTGCTTAAATGTGCAATAAAAGGTATATCATTATCGTAAAATGTTATATCAGTTTTTATATATCAATTTTGATGCTCGAATGAACATATTTAACTATGAACATTCTACTTTGAAATTTTCGCAAGTTA
Organism: Salticus scenicus; assembly: GCA_963930645.1. NCBI lineage: Eukaryota > Metazoa > Arthropoda > Arachnida > Araneae > Salticidae > Salticus > Salticus scenicus. Next base: position 212,018,509 of record OZ005662.1, read on the forward strand.
TTCACAATTTGCGAATTTTTAACAAAGCAGAATCGGGCAAATTTTTACTTAAACTTCCATTTTGAGGGATATTTTCATTGTAAAGACGTAAGGCAATTTTTTAAATACCATTTGTGATAATGGTTTGAACGTCATTGGCAACAAATATTCTAATTTGAAATTTTTGTAAGTTATTCTAAATTAACAATTTTCTTAACATAGCAGAATAGAGCAATATTTCACACAAACTTGCATTCTGGGAATTATTGCATCGAAAATAATATAGAATAGCAGGAAAATTCAAATACGAAACTGACTCCAATAAAATTAAATTAACAAATTAATATAAGTTAAAGGTATTGAACTGAAAGATTGTACAATATTATGTTGCGAATTTCAGTCTGTCACTGTGTTGAGCGATTTGACAAAATCATTTCTCTTAACACAAACATAGTCTGCCCTCTAGTAGAAATTTATGACACAAATATATGATGGGAAACAAACTAGAGTCCACCTATACCAACTAGTTCATGTGCATACAATAATATTTCCTGGAGATATGATTGGCACTGATAATTGGTTTAAAACGCCGCACAAAAAATATTCAGATATATCATAAAAAATCAGTAAAAACTGCTAGGAGAGCATTTCCAGTTGGGTTATGTGTAAAAATATTTTGTAAACAGAATCTAGGCAAAGTGAAGAAGCATTTAAGAAAACGGATGTTCTGTGGATTACGGGTTAAAACAATCGTCTACATGAAAAATCTAAACCAGGTTTATATGCTCTTGGGGGCAGTTTTTCTAAAGAGTCCTAGCCTATATTCTCGCGAGTTTCGGAGAAAGCAACAAGAACGTTTCAACTGTTAACTAGTGAGTGCAATTAGAGTTCGAACCAAACCAGGAATTATCCGTCTACCAGTTTTTAGTGGGTGTAGTCGGGTGTAGAGTTTAATGCAGCTTCTCTGCACTATGAAATTAAGCCTGGGTAAAATGTCCTTTTTAACAGTTTTTCTAAATGAGAATCTTTCTAAAGGAAGTCTTTCTAAACTGTCCTAGCCCATATTAACGGGTTTTCTTGGGCGAAAATACGAAAAACTCTAGACGACTAGGACAGTTAGTGTTACGTGCATTCAAACACTGTTTCTCCTGTTTATCCGTTAGATAGCAAAACCTGTCAGCTACTAATAAAACCTACTAGTGTTCAAAGCGTAATATCTCTGCTTCATATGGAGCATATATAACTGTTGGAAATTATTTTATAATCGACACAAAATGCATGATTTTTCTTTCTTCTTCAAGTGATGATTCAGGTTCTAATTGTTGGGAATATTTTATCTGTAAAATAAATACTTTTGTGAAATTTTGTTTATGAAAAATATTGCTATGAAAAATATTATTTATTTTTATGAAAAAAAAAAAACTTGTGTGAAACAACCACACGACTTCCATTACCCACTATTGCACGTATTATATGCACTTTTTGGAGATAATGTGATGAGAAGACAGAAGGTGAACAGAAGTGACCTAAAGAAGTAGTAGGAACCTAAAATTTTTCCGGTAAGAGAAACTTTATACACATGTAAAGACATATAAAACGAAACTTACATATAGCGAGGTAAAAAATAAGAAAATTCCAAGATCTAAAATTGACCTACCTAAGCAGGATGACTGTTAATTCTCCGCTAACAACCGCGTAATACATGAGAAAAGAATGGATTTATATAAAAATTTTCAAGAAAATCGTTAGAGCCGTTTTGAGATACCAACTTTTACCAAAACTCAATTATTGATCGGAAAACAATAATTACATACAAAAGGATATTTAAAAGTGAGTTAATATGGCGGGTTTGAAAAAAATTCGTACAGCCGTTTTTAAAGGAACGCGCTTGCGAGACCTGAAATTGAACTATTTATACAGCACGCCTATCAATTTTCTTGAACTAACCAACTATATCATTCGAAAGGACATCTAATAGAGTGTTTATATAGCCAATTTGAAGAAAATCGTTGGAGCTGTTTTTGAGATACGGACTTATGGTCCCACTTCCGGTTTCCGATATCCCACTTCAGCTTTTTCAATTTTCACCAAAATTTGGAAAATTCATCTGTACACCAGACCGGTCTCAATCCTGAAGTTTTGTAGTTCAATCTTTATTAGTTTCGGAGATATGCTAGCTAGAAGATTCCATACATACACACATACATACATACATACATACATATATACACACACACACTGACGAATTGCCAAAAACCACATTTTTTTGACTCAGGGGACTTTAAAACGTATAAATCAGGTAAAATCTCAATATCGAATTTTCGGGCCTAATACAATACTTCCATTACCTACGGTAGTAGGGTAATGGAAGTAAAAAATAAATAAATGAATAAAAGAATCGTTTAAATCCTTCCATTTTATTAGCCACATTATATAATATTTAATATCAAGTTAATAATGTTTTATTTAACCAAGTACAAGCAATCATTGACAATAATGCTTCAAAACAGGGGAACAATTTTATAAAAATAATCTGGTGCGACACTCACAGAACTTTCTCTTATCCTACATTTCAATACTATAAAGACATATGGAAGATTAAAGGGTAAGATAACAAGTGATGTATATGAGTCGACAATAGAAAGAATTCAAAACAGGTTTAGGAACATTTTCATTTGACATATAATTCTCTGTGAATTCCTTTCCCCGTTTTAACGTACAGTCATTTGCGAAAGTTTAACCCTTTCAGGGGCGGTGGTTGCATAATGCAACCACAAATTTTAATTCAAAATTGCAAAAACTGTCCCCGGAAATTTTTTATAAAATTTTTCTTTTATAACTTAGGCGAATAACTTCATTTACTTTTTATCTTTTAATATTGTTGGTGATTTCTGGTGGCTGTTTATTTTAAATGAAGAAAATTTGCTTGCCCCTGAAAGGGTTAGGACCAGTAGCCGATTTTCAGTATTTTAACACATTGCTTTCTTTTCACAGATTATTGCGTCATCTCATGTGCTGATTGCATCCAACCTATAAATAAAGGTGCTCGGCACGTTTATTGCCGGTTGTTCATTGAATTTTGTCGTAGACCGTGCCGTTGTGATGTGTAAAAAACCTTCACTTGCTGTTACAAAAAGGTCTGAAATTTTGACCCTGCATAAAATTGGATTTTCTGAACGTCAAATAAGTTCAAGGATAAATATGAGCAAGACAACTGTGCATCAAGCTATTAGTAAATTTAAAATTTTCGGGAAAATTTGTGGACCTTAAGAGAAGCGGTCGCCCTAGAAAAACGAGAGCACGTAATGATCATGTGATAAGGATGGGTGTAGGAGATCCAAAAACCTTCTGCAATACGATTAGATATTCTCTGGCTACAAAAGGCACCAACGTCAGTTTGAGTACTATTTCAGGACGTTTGGCCAAAGATTTTGGTTTATCATCCCAAAAAACCTGCAAGGAAACCTCGACTTACTCCAAGTATGAAAAAGAAATTACTCTTAAGGTCCACAAATTTTCCCGAAATTTTAAATTTACTAATAGCTTGATGCACGGCTGTCTTTATCACATTTAGCCTCGAACTTATTTGACGTTCAGAAAATCTAATTTTATGCAGGGTCAATATTTCTGACCTTTTTGTAACAGTAAATGAAGGTATTTTACCCATTAAAATAATTACACAACAGCACTGTCTACGACAAAATCCAATAAACAACCAGCGATAAACGTGCCGGGCACCTTTATTTATAGCAGTAGAATGCGTCTGATGCAATTAGCACATGAGATGACGCAATAATCTGAGCAAGTGATACAATGTGTTAAAATACTGAAAATCGGCTACTGGTCTTAAACTTTTGCAAATGACTGTAGTACATGCATTTACAAAAAATTTAAGGCTGTAATTAAATTTAAAAGCTTACACCAAATTATTATTAAAATCACACAATCAACTGATTGGAAGAAAATCATATTTTTGATTTTTTTTTTTTCGACTGAGTGAAAATAATGCCTGGACCGGGAGTCGAACCCCGGATCTTTGACTTACAAGGTCAAGGCTCTACCAATTGAGCTATCCAGGCCGACAATCCGGTCGGCATTACTCACTCAGACAACCTTTAGGCAGAAAACATCTGGTCTATCATTTAGATAGCTCAACAGAAATAAGCCGCAGGTAATGGAAAACACTATTAAATAATGGGAAAGAAATACAATTTTTATTAAATTCACACAATCAACTGATTGGAAGAAAATCATATTTTTGAATTTTTTTTTTTCCGACTGAGTGAAAATAATGCCTGGACCGGGAGTCGAACCCCTGATCTTTGACTTACAAGGTCAAGGTTCTACCAATTGAGCTATCCAGGCCGACAATCCGGTCGGCCTTACTCACTCAGACAACCTTTAGGCAGAAAACATCTGGTCTATCATTAGATAGCTCAACAGAAATAAGCCGCAGGTAATGGAAAACACCATTAAATAATGGGAAAGAAATGCAATTTTTATTAAAATCACACAATCAACTGATTATAAGAAAATCATATTTTTGAATTTTTATTTTTTTATTTTTCCGACTGAGTGAAAATAATGCCTGGACCGGGAGTCGAACCCCGAATCTTTGACTTACAAGGTCAAGGCTCTACCAATTGAGCTATCCAGGTCGACAATCCGGTCGGCATTACTCACACAGACAACCTTTAGGCAGAAAACATCTGGTCTATCATTTAGATAGCTCAACAGAAATATGCCGCAGGTAATGGAAAACACCATTAAATAATGGGAAAGAAATACAATTTTTATTAAAATCACACAATCAACAAAGTCAAAGATCCGGGGTTCGACTCCCGGTCCAGGCATTATTTTCACTCAGTCGGGAAAAAAAAAAAAAATTACACCAAATTATTCAAACTATTTCCCCTGCACCATTCCTTGAAAACTAACAATCTTGATCAAACTTTTCAAATAGCAGCCTCCCAAATACAAACTAAAAATACAAAATTTTAACTGCTTGCAATTATTTGTTTTTAATGCATGCTAACAGACGACACAGAGATCAACGATAAACTTAACATTAGTATTCAGGGAACCTAAAAAGTGTAATTATACGAAATATAACACTAACAATCTAACTTTAAAATTACTTTATCTACCGTATGAGTGTGATAAGTTAATTTTTATTCCTGGGCATCTCTCCTGGACATAGTAAAATGTAGTGATGCGCTTTCATCAATTACATTCAACAGAAAAGAAAAAATTTCGTTTAATTATTGGTAACCCTGTACATTATCTATAAATCATATACACACAACACTGTGTACTTAAATATAGTCCTACATTGAAAACACATAGCACAACCTGAAGTACACTTCTAGCAAAATCTGTATAATCCCAATATATTCCAATTAATTTTGGTATCTCTATAAACGAATGGTGAATGATTTTCCTAGAGTGTATTTTTATTCATTTAAAAAATATATATTCCTTTTATTTTGCGTCGTGCTGCCTAAAGATATAACCAATCCTATCGGAGATATCGTCCGTTAGACGTAATGTATTTTTCAATTCGTCACTGTATACGAACCAACTGTTTCATCTTAACGAAAAGTTTGGTGTAGCACCCTTATATGATACAGATTTAGAATACCTTTAGACTTCGTACTAGTATTTGTTCATGATAAGTACTGATAACCGATGCATGCACACAGACCAAACACTAAAAAACTAGTTTTCGGATTCAGGGACCACAAAACGCATAAACATAACAAAAATTTTATTTTGAAAATTTCATCCAAAAAAAATATTTCTCCATCATATATATGGGTAAGAGAAATAAATCAGCCAAATAAATATTCATGCTAAATGCTGAAAATTGCAATAAAATATTCATGGAAAAATATATAGCTGAATACGTCAAAATTTAAAATTATTAATCACTTATTTGATCAATTTGTGATACTGAAAATTACAGATTTTCTGCCAGTTAACAAATTAATATAAAAGTGTTGTTGTTTAAATTAAAGCCAACTGGGTATATAGCCTTAAGAAGAGGACCTCCGTGGGGCAGGATGGAGGTCTTTCTAAAGGGTCTTATATAATTTATTGATGTACAGCGGAACTTAAAGTTAGTTCAGTGCGTCAGAGGGTGGTTTGGGCATCCATTCTCTGATGAATTTGAAATAAATTTTAACACTAAATAAAAACTTTATATGTTTTATTAATATAGCTACAAAATTCAAACCAAGTTTAAAGGACATAGAAATTAAAAAAAAAAAAAAAAAAAAAAAAAACTTTTAACTGTTTTTTTCTTTTTTTAATACACTTGATACGTAAAGATAAAGTATTTCATATGTTTTACCTCAAACTGTAATAATATGGCTACAGTAATGTAGGGTAAAAGAAATTAGTGTAAGTGCAAACACCAGATTCTTTTCTATTGCCTCTAACGTGAAAAAACATTAATATTTAACCTCTTTTTCTTCTTTCAGGTTCCGTTTGCAACTTGTCTATTTTTTTCTATTCTCTTATTAAATGCCGTTCCAACTCTATCCGATAAGGACAAGGAGAATAATGGCCTAGGGAAAGTACTTCAGAAATTATTCACAGAGGCCATTGAGGAATTAAAAAACAACACTGAAAAAGTCAAAAAGGATGGTCAAGATTTCTTCACTTCAGTGGAAGAAACCACCGGAAAGAAAACTGAAGAAATGATGGAAAATATGAAAGATGTTCTGGACAAAATGACAGAGCATGTCGAAGATAATGTAAAAGAAACTCATAAAAAATGTCAAGAAATGATGGATTCGTGGAAAGAAGCTAGCGAGAAAACGAAAAAAGAATTTGACGAACACGTCAAAAAAACCATTGCAGCAATCAAAGAAAATACTGAAAAACTGAAAGATCATATGCTACAAATGTTTTCTGAAGGAGAAAGTAAAGATTAAAGTTAAGAGTTCTATTCCGTTGATGACATTAACTTTAGAGTGCAAATTTTGGTTTCTCGCAAATTTCTGTAAGATTAATGCAGCTATTTTAAACAGATTAAAATGAATTTTTTGGATCAATAAAGTTAGAGTAATAGTGAATGGGTTGTTTTATTTTATGTGTACTATTAACAACATTTTTACAAAAATACTGAATCAGAAAAAGAATAAACCAGAAAACTTTTTTAAAATCACAGGAAGTTTATTCATAGTTGCTACCGTATACATTGAATCAGAAAAAGAACAAACCAGCAAACTTTTAAAAAATCTCAGAAACGTAAGTCTAATATTCACAGTTATTAAAGTCTACGGATTTTAACACCAATGTTTTATTAAAACAAGAAAGAAAATTCATGCAGTATGCATTCATTAGTAACACTTTCCAACTATACGTAATTCTTGTATCGTATAACATTTAACCCCTTGAACTGCAATTTATTTTCAGTCAGCACTGATCATGCAGACAATTTAATTTTCTTAGTTTTAAGAGGAGGGATTGATATAGAAACTTACGGTTTTGTTGCTCAAATAGTTTTTTATTATTAAAAATAATACTTGTTTCACACATTTATATGAATATTTATTGTTATATATACATATAAGAGCATAATTAGTGTCGGAAAATTCATGACGAGCTGGACACGCCATTTCAGTTCAAGGGGTTAATATTCTTTGCCTACTTTATCACACAACAGGCAAAAGGACTGAAAAATATACATATAGTCTAATTGATTTTAAAATCATTCTTAGGTATTTAGGAACGTGTTAAAAAGGCTTAACGCAAAATAAAATGCAGCCGTTAGATTATAATTACACCTTTTAATCTATCTGAACATTTTAGTGTAGCCCTGTAAATCTGAAAGTTAACCATATCATATTCTATACAAAGCATTATTTTAGAATATTAACAACACATGTCAGTGCTTTTATGATTTTTACAGTAGAAAGTTTTTTAACTATAAATTTTAAAAATGTCTTTCCTAAAACGCAATGCTTTTTTTTTTTTTTTTTTTTTTTTTACCCTGTACACAAACTAGTTGTACAGGACCTATTAATGTCATTTTAAATAGGAAACATTCCATAGTGAACTTGATTGTATCCTTTTTCAAAAATTCTCAAAATATTTACGTGAGCCAGAGAAAAACAGATAGAAAGTTAGACAATCGGACAGACAAATACACAAATTGAAATCATATTCCCACTAAAATTATAAGAAAGTGTTAAAAGGCTTAATGTAAAGGAAACTGCAATTTCAGCAAATTTTTATTAAGAGCTCTTAATGAATCTGAATATTTTTGTGTGGTCCTGTAAATCTAATGCTAATCATACTATATAGAATACATTCTTTTATGCATACGAATAATATATTTTAATTGCATTAACCTTTTTGCAAAGCAAAATTATTGAAATTTGGTTTATAAAAATAACTCTCATAGAACGCGATGCTTTGGAATACTTTCAAGTGTCTCTGTACACAAACCAGTTAGAAAGGTACTCTATTTTACATAGGAAACATCTGATAGGAAACTGGAATAGCATATTAAAATTTCATTAAAGTTTCTGCACAGTAAAGGTATTAAAATATGGTTTATAGAAACGCCTCTCATAGAACAAAATGCTTTCGAATACTTTTGGGTGTCCCTGTACACAAATCAGAATAGGTATTCACGCCATTTTCCACAGGAAACATCCGATAGTGAACTTCAATAAATTATATCAATTTGCTGAAATTCTATAAATATTTACGGGAGATACAGCGCAGAAAACGGACAGAGAGACAGGCAGACGGACAGAAGAGCAGTCAGGCAGATACACAAATTGAAATTATATTCACAATTAAAAAACGTTTGAAAGTTTTAAAATAACTTTAATGTAAACGACTAGAGGGCTCTGCCCACTGCTCGCTCCGCTCACCAACCCCCGAAGGAGGCTTCACCTCCTCCCCGACTCAGTTTACTTATAAACACATGCAAAACTCTGCCCGCCTATTCGCTGCTTTCTTTCACTGAAAAGGGATGTTAATAGTGCATATTACAAGACAAAAGAAGAAAATTATTATGGAAATCCTCATATTCAGTGTCAAAGTGAAATAGATAATATTTATATATATATATTCTTTAAATAGAAAGAAATCATAATATCTAGACCATTTTGCATTACAGCTTTTGTGCATGACCCTTTTTATTTCTTTTTTACAACCTTAAATCCGGACCACGGTACCCCAGTTGGTCGAGCGCCGAGCTCGTAATTGGAAGATTGTGGGTTCGGATCTCGAGTCAACCGTCGTGTACACTAATGGTGGCTGGTGCACGTAAAATATTCCGGGGCCACAATATCCTCCGTATTCCCATCAAAATTATACCTCTGGGAGCCACCAAAGCTGGGGAGCTATCCCCTTCGTTTAGGACCAAAACTGTGGTGGCATGTCTCCACAACATCCGTAGGGATGCGTCCCAGACCGTCGCCAATCATCCATAGCGCAGTAATGGTGCGACGTCAATCCCAACCTACCTAATTATTTACCTACCTACAACCATGGATCATATTTTAATTTCCCCGTGTAAGAAGATTAATTTTCTAAAAATAGAGAAAAAAAGTTTATATATATTTTCTTTGTTTTGTTTTTTACATCCATGGTTTCGGGCCGCTGTACCCTAGTCGGTAAAGCGCTGAGCACATAATTGGAAGATTGCCGATTCGATACTTGAGCCGTCCAAAGACCGTCGTGTACACAAATGGTGGCTGGTGCACATAAAATCTGTCGTGGTCGCAAAGTTCTCCATTTTCCCATCCCCACTATACCTCTCAGGATCACCAAAGCGGAGGGGGATCCCCTCAGTGAAGGTTCAAAATTGTGATAACATGTCTCCGGAACATCTCTATGGGTGCGTTCCAGACCGTTGCCAATTACCGATAGCGCAGTATTAGTGCGACGTTAAATACAACCAACCTACCTACCTACATACAACCATTGATCATATTTTAATTTTCTCGTGTAAAATGACTTCATGACGAAAGAACAACGCCACTGGGAGAAACTTTTTTCAAAATAGCATACCTTCATAAACTTGTCGTTTTTAGTTAATAACTTCTTTAATTAAAATGATAGAAATTTCTAAGCGGCTGAAATGTCTTCCTTGGAGTACTCGGAACACATTGATACCTCTCATGACGCAAAGGACCCTGCCATCCGTTAGAAAATGCTGTCGCAGACAAAAAAAAAATTGACGCCAGTGGCAGTAACTTTTTTTTAATATATAGAGAATACTAGCAAACTTTTATTAATAGCTCTTAATATAACTGAATATTTTTGTGTCACCCGGTAATTATATTGCTAATCATGCTATATTCTATGCAAAGCATTCTTTTGTGCATATAAATAATATATTTGAATTTCTAAAACTTCGTTCAAAGTAAAGTAATTAAAATTACGTATATAGAAATATCTCTCATAGAACGCAATGCTTTGGAATACTTTTGAGTATCACTGTACACAAACCAGTGGTGGTATTTACTCCATTTTATACAGAAAATATCCGATAGTGAACTTGAATAACATATTTCAATTTAATTAAGATTTGTGTACAGTAAAGGTATGAAAATATGGTTTATAGAAATACCTCCCATACAACACAATGCTTTGAAATACTTTCAAGTGTCCCTGTACACATACCAGCAGAGATATAAACACCATTTTCTATAAGGAACATCCAATAGTGAACTTGAATAAAAAGAAATTCCATAAATATTTACGGGAGTTAGAGCGCGGACAGACAGACAGACAAACCGAAGTCTTTAACATTTTTCAACCTTGTTGGAAAGTGTTAAAAGAAAGAAAAAATTCCTTACTTAATCATGGAAAATTTTTACAAAAATGTAAAAAACTTTTTTATTAGAAACTAGCAGATTTACCCGGCGTCGGCCAGGATGAAGAAGTGTTTATAGAATTTTCAAATCAGTGAAAGAACTGAACAAAGGTGTAAAAAGAGAAACACATGAAACCTTTTCTGAAGTCTTTATTAGAAAACATTTTAAATAAATAAATACAGAAAGCGCAGATTTAGTATGGGATCCCCCTTGGTGACATTAAATATTTTAAGCCATTTTTGTGATGAATTAAAATGGCTATCTCAATTGCGTAACTAAAGATCTTGGCTAGAAACGTCCGAGTTACTATGGCGCCAAATCTCAAATTTTGCCAAATGGGTCCGATACTAAAGCCATACAAATACTATCGATACAAATGGAAAAAGAAAAACTGTTTTATCATATTTACAAAGTATTTATATATATATATATATTTGTATTTTTATTCAAGCGTAATTAAAAATATTTTATTTCCGAAAAAAAATAAACAAATAAATAAATAAGCATGTATTTAATAATAAATAAATAAACATGTATTTTATTTCCTTATTTTGGAACCAAATATTTCTTTCATTTTAATCATTTTAAAGTTAAAATGGGGTATCTATTTAATATCTTTTGATTCTATTATCTGATTGAACTAAAAGAGGTAAAGAACTAAAGCTATTCTAAAAAAGAAAGAAAAATACTGTTTTATGATATTTACAAAATAAAAATTAAAACAACTTTTTTTCTTATCTTCTTTTATCACGATTATATGTTATACTTTAACCTTACTATTTAACTTTCTTAAATTCATAACTAAGATTTAAATTTAATCTTCTTCTAAGTTTCATGGAGCTTTGAGAATATTGCTTTTAAATTGTTTAACTAGCATAAGCTCCAATTATATTATATTTCGCTAATTTACCATAGATCGTATATAGTCTACACAAATCAACAAATTAACAAAAAACATGCGTTGTGTTCTCTAACCAAAAGGAAATCTAATTAAAAGGTAAATTTTATAACAGGTTCGTAAGAATAACTAGGCAACGCCTAGCTGTAGTTAAAATTTTAAATTTAAATTAAATTGAATAAAAATAAATTCATTCTAGTCACTTAAGAAAACAGACTCAAAAAAATTAAATTATATATCAAACTTTTAATAAATTCTAATTAGTTTGATTCACAGAGTATAAATGATTTTGACATTTTTAGTTTGGTTTAATCTATTATACGTAAATTATTTACCACTCTATGATTTCTAATAACATCTTACAAATATACACTTTCAATGCATAAAATTGGGTAAAAACTTAGTATCTTGCATTTATAAAACATAAATGATTTGTTACAGATTATGTTTTAAACTCATGATAGTACATTGCTGTTTACTCACTATTAATATTCAACTAGATATCTAGTTTCCAGATGGTACCTTAGTATTAAAAAAACGTATGTAACTTAAATCATACATTCATAAAACAGTTCGTATAAGCTAAATATATAATGAAAATTTAAGACAGTAATGACGTGACTTATATAATTCTTTGATGAACTATGACCACGGATTAAGAGAATCTATAGGATGATAAACGAGATAGGGCAGCCAGCGCGGAAAACAGAGCTTTCTTTTCCGCATTAATTCAGCCGAGTAGATGAAAACGATCCGATCGCCGCCTGTTGTAGTATCTTTGAAACTTATCGGAAGAAAGTGAAAGCCCGCCCCTTCGGCTTCTGTCATCATCCGATTTCCGAGAACGACCAATGAACCGCTACAAATTTAAACAAACGCGCTTATTGGTGGATTCTCGAGATCTGGTAGCCCTCTATATGTAAGATGAAAATTTCTACCTTTCCGTAACATTCGTTATATATCCTATAGACTCTCCTAATCCGTGGCTATGACCGTCTTATCGAGGGAAGAGGGAAAGACTTTTACTATAAACCCAGGAGAAGGCACGATTCCGAAAAGTCTCAGGTCAATAACAACACTGGGAAAGCCTCTCCGCTGTTCAAGTACTCCGAATCGGGCACGACGATTACCTCCTCACAGTACGCTGTTAAAAATTGCAACAGAAAACTATGTGTAATCTATTATCTTAAGTCCTACGTAAAATTACCGAGAAAAATAAACGGAGATGTTTAAAAACTTATTTTATACATTCAATTTAATAACTAATATTAATTTAATTAATTATTAGTGAGAATATATTTCGGACTTGGAATGCTTTTTCTAAAGTAGAAACAGTCATTTTTAATTTTAATTAAAAAATGAAATAATAAAATTAGGTAAAAATACAGAATAAAGATTGATAATCTCGATTATTCACTTTTAACTAAGAATTACAGTAAATTTACAGAGACTCATGATAAATATTTACATTAAATTTACAGAAATTTTTAACAGTGTACTAGGGATGTTCTAGGGATTACATCATCGAAGCACAATTTCAATCAAAAGCTTCGAATCATTAACTGCACTTCTCTCGAACGCTTGCAAGCAGTCAGGCTCCAAAAGCCTTCAAAGTAATAGAAGACGTAGCTACATCAATTCACACAACAAAAGTTCTATCGAAGAAATGAGTCACAAGATCTACGAATAATTCCATAATTTTCTTTTTTTTTCTCTCGCTCCAGCCACTATATAAAAAAACACACGCCAAGGGGGAGGAAGGAAAAACAAAACTATCCAACTAACCCAATCCCCCAAAGCAAAACATGCCCCTAGACCTTAAACTTAAAATACGTGGGAATCATCCTAGGGACCACGTTCTAGGGACCACATTACTGAAGCACAATTTCAATCAAAAGCTTCGAATCATTAACTACACTTCTCTCGAACGTTTGCAGGCAGTCAGGTCAGGCTCCAAAAGCCTTCAACGCAATAGAAGACGTAGCTACATCAATTCACACAACAAAAATTCTATCAAAGAAATATGTCACAAGATCTACGAATAATTCCATAATTCTCTTTTTTTTCTCTCGCTCCAGACACTATATAAAAAAGCACACGCCACGGGGGGAAGGAAAAACAAAACTATCCAACAAACCCAATCCCCCAAAGCGAAACATGCTCCTAGACCTTAAACTTAAAACACGTGGGAATTATCCTACGCAACAGCCCACAGCCCATGGCAACAGGAAGCGTCCTGATATGCAGAGAGGAGCCTGACGTCACCCCTCGTCGTCCAGGGAGGGAAGAGAGGGGACTCGGAACTCTGCAGCTACAAATCCAATAAAAAAAAACCACCCCGAATTCAGAAAGAAATCGTAAAGATAAAGAACTAATCCTGACTGACAATATCAATCAGGTTTGAATACCTGAGATACAAAGAAAGCAGACAGAGACAAAAATGATATTTCCAGAATGAAAAGGAGAATAGATTCAATGGAATGAAATAGTTTAAGCACCCAAGGGATTTATACTTTAAGAGTACATAGAGTTCACAGATTTACTATTCATCGAAAGACAAAAGGGTATTAAATAACTAAATGAATTTCAATGCCTTCAACTGACAAACGTATTCACACAAGATCCTTCCTTAAATACGTTCTTAATACCTTACATTTTTATCCTTTTTATAATTTCACACAAATGAACAAGTACACAGAAACCCATTTATTAAAAGGCTTTTAAACACAAGAGAGATTAACTGAAAGAAAGAAATAGTTCAACACCTTTCCAGAATTTTAACTGCCTCATTCATTTATTATTATTATTACTAGTATATAACCCCGTCAAAAATGACGGAATGTGAACGATAAATCTTGAAAACAATGTTTAGATCATGATGGTTACCACGTGATCATTTAAATGTATTTTCAATTTTTGTTTATAAATCAAATGTGTTTCGATATTTTATAATTTTCGTTCTGAAATTAAAAAAATTCTACCCGATCAATAAATATGAATGACAATAAAAAAACTGCTTGTTGACAAAAAATATAGGCCCGACAACACAACAGCAACAACACATCCCAGTATTCCATTAAGTGCTCTATACGCAAGCGAAGTGTGACGCCACTGACCGTCCGTGGATGCAAGAAAATGATTTCCTATGTTATTCGCCCATTGGATTTTTTGTAAAAAATTATTAAAAATCTAGGAAAATTATTTCCCGATTTTAATCCCCATATTTGGGTATATGTATTAGTTATCATGTGCATGTGTTAGATTGAGTTATTTTGCTGTCAAATTGCAAAATTTTAATTTTAAATTTCAAAACTCTGTTGTCCTTGGCGTTTTTGTATTTGGCGATCAAAAACGTACTACGAAAATATACATGCCAGATGTATATTTTTGTAATATGTATTGTGCGAAATATTGTTTCATATTATTCATTACTCTCTTAATATAAGTTTTTAAAATAACCATGATTTTTGAAAGGAATTAAATTATATTCGCCAGATAATTTGGCGATATATATATATATATATATATATATATATATATATTTTTTTTTTTTTTTTTCTGCCAAGAATGACCTATATAAAATCTATTCCGCTGCAACATATTACTATCTTATATCAGATACTTTATTTAGACATTTGAAAACAAATTTCACTTCAAATTATGATAGAATATTTATCATTTCCCTTTTAATTAGTATATTAGTTGGATATTTATTGTGTAAATATCATCCTTTGAAATGAAATGTTTATGCTTTCAATGGAATATGGAAGTTCTTTTTTTATCTAGAGTTTTGAAATTTAAAATTCAAATTTTATAAATTTTAGAACAAAAACAACTTAATCTAACGCATGCACATGATAACTAATACATATCTAAACCTAAATATGGGGATTAAAATCGGGAAATAATTTCCCTCGATTTTTAATAATTTTTTAAAAAAATCCATTGGGCGTTTAACATAGGAAATATTTTTCTTGTATCCACGAACGGCAAGTGACGTCATCACTTCGCTTGCGTATTTAAAGTCCTCATAATAAGAAAAAACGATTCACTTCATTTTACCAAAATACTCTTTTTTAAGACTATCCTGATATCAAATTGTCTAACTAACTATCCAATAACTACAGACACTCCATGCTAACCCGAATTCACCTCTACTCGATACCTCCAACCAGCTATCTCACCCACAACAACGCCAAAATATCCAGGATCCAGCTAGGGACTTTCTCAACCGAACATTTTACCTTGACTCGACATTATCACCTTAGACTGCTTAGACTACTCTACTTTCAATACTCATTTCAACTGGTGACTTTTACTTGCCCAACCAAACATTCTATCCCAACTATCATTTTACACTAATTTCAAAACTAAAATCAACTGGCGGCATTTACATACTAAACTCGACGCCAATCATACCTTACCATGTAAACAAACAATGAAGTTTGATAAAAATATTTAAAGGCTTTAATGCGTTTTTACAAATATTTTAAGATTTTTAGGGCTTTAATATGTTTTAGAAATATTTTAAGCGTTTTTTTAATGAAACAGTTAAAGAGTCGTTCATTCGGAATTAAAAAGTTGTCCATTTGGAATTTGTATTTTCTGAATGGCAACAGTTTTGGTTTGTTTTTATCTGGTATTGCATTGTTTATAATCATGAAGTTACATAATTCTATTTATAGGTTCATGTTTATAATAGCCAGTGATCCGAAAAATTTAATTTAGACTTTTAAACATTTCAATTGAATAGTGTTTCAAGGTTTTATAGGAAATAAATAAGAATATGTGCGATACAAAACATGTATGAAAATGATATGTATGTTTCCTAAGTTGAATTAAACAAACGGGAAAAAAAATGGCTGCCAAAAGTTTCTGTTTTGAAGCGGTACTAACCGGATTCGTTCATGACAGATGAGGGTCATTATATATATTAATTATTATTATTATTATTATTATTATTATTATTTTGTCAAAAGTTTTAATTTCCCAAACCTTTCACATATTTTTTCCTTACAAAACACAATTTTAAAGATTCGTTTATCACGGCCCACACAAAAATTACAAAAGCTTCAATTATCACCGATATACTTTTTTTAATACATATATTAATAGGCAAATATGAAATTTGTGGTACACTTTTAACATGTTAACTAAGGGAATAAAGGATTGAAAGTGGTATCGTTCAAAAGTACGATTATTAGAGCAAGATTTGCAGAATACAAAAATTATTTTTTTACGATACCAAGAATATATTTAAAAATACTTTTACTTTTTTATACGCTTTCATTTTACACTCGTAATCTTTTGTATTTAATGTTCCTTTCATTTCGATTGTCTGCATTCCTATAGCAACAGCTCGAAAGTTTATACAATTAAAGATGTACGCAAATTAAAAGTATTTGTTTTATGAAAGTTTTATTTATTTTTTTTTTCTAATTTATTTATGATTTTTTTTTTAATGATTAGCTCTTTAATTATAATTCACGCAAAATTAAAAATATTTTATTTCAAAAAAAAAAAAAAGCAAGAAAAAGGAATCGCGTATTTTATTTATTTGTTTTGGCATTAAATAATTCTTACTTTATATTACAGTTTTTTTTTTCTTTAAAGCTTATATTCTCTGTCATATACCGCCTAGAAATATGAGTTCTACCGTTACAAATTTGGTATCAATTAAAAGGGGCAATTTTTTGAATCCAGGGGTACAAACAGTGTTTCGATCCCTAACAACACACTTGTCCACAGAAAATCCTGAGGAGGTCCATAGGATTTCCCTTTTATCCACTGGACAACCTGAGGATGTCTTTCGGAGAAAATGTGTTGTTAGGGACACGACAACTAGATTTTTTTAAATTAATTAAAGTATGAAATTTACGTGACAACCTTTCATTTTGATCGTTTCATACTTTTTAGTGTGAATCAAACTAATAAAAAATTCTTAATTATTTTTATTATTATTACTAGCAGGCTTTACCCGCTTCGCTGGACATTAAACTTAAATGGTTTGTCAAAATCCCATATCTTTATTAACAACCTAAGTTCTCGCTGTGATTGGTAGAGGTTTTCTCGCTCGGAATGTGAGGAGTCTGGGTCCCCACTGACTTCGGCAACTTACCCACTTCTTACTTCCCCTTCCTCAGCGGGTGAGTTCGAAGTTTGGCAAAATCCCCCTAATGTACGTAATGCGTACACTTAATCAATATCCACGCACCAAAATCTGCCTTTCTAAGATAATTCAAAGCGAATTCAAACGGAAAAATATGTTTTTACACATATTTGTTTATTGCACTCCGACTCAGAGAAGGGGGGGGGGAGGAGGGGGGGGAATTTCGAATTCCGTGAAATCCAGTTACAATAAGTGCCGAATGCATACAAACAATTTACGCACCAAATTTCGTGACCACAGAAGTCTTTAATAGAAAATATTTTTAATAAATAAATACAAAAAGCACAGCTTTAGTATGGAACCCCTTTGGAGACTTTAAATATTTTAAGCCATTTTTGCGATGAGCTGAATTGGCTATCTCAATTGTGCAATTAATAATCTTGGCGAGAAACGGCCCAGCTACTTCGGTGCCGAATTTCAAATTATGCCAAAGGGATCCGATACTAAAGTTGTTCCATACACAAAACAAATAAATAAATAAAATAAAATAAAACAAAATAAAAACTCTTTTCTGATATTTACAAAATAAAAATCAAAAATCAAAAAATTTTGTTTTACTGCAGGAAAGAAAAGTACTACTTAATTAAATAAAATATTAAACTAATGCCAAATATCTCTATGAAAATATTTATTCACATACAAATTCCTGATTTAAAAAAAATCACCAACTTTTGTATGTATTTTTCTCTCTAATTTTTATTTTTATTCACGTGAAATTAAAAATATTTCATTTTATTTCTGAAATATAAAAATATATATAAATATAAAACCTTCTACCGAATCTGGGTTGAAAACGGAAGAAGGGTAAAATAAATTAGAAATATCAGACCTATATTTATAAATTTGATACCAAATGAAAGGGCCGATTTTTCTGAATCCAGGGGTGCAAACAGATTTTCGATGCGACAATCAGATTTTTAAAAAATAACTAAAGTATGGAATTTAAGTAGCAACGGAAAAAGGAAAAAATAAATTAGAAATATTAGACCTATCGTTACAAATGTAGTACCAAATGAAAGGGGTGATTTTTCTGAATCCTGGGGTGTAAACAGTTTTCGATACGACAATTAGATTTTTTAATATTAACTAAAGTACGAAACTTAGATGGCAACACTTCATTTCAATCTTTTCATAATTTGTAGTGCGAATCACGCGAATAAAAAAGTCTTTAACTTAAAAAATTATTTTTATATTTTATTTTTCCATTCAAAGCGTTTTAGCGAAAAAATATTTATGGCGCATGCGCAGGCGTTTTTTACCCACAATTTAAACACTAATCATAATTTTGAAAATTTATATAGATATAATTTTAAGTTGGGTTAAGACCTAAGTTTCTGCCAAGCGCCGTTGAATTCCGTCCAGCCGTTCTCGAGTGATGCCCGGACAAACGTGTTTTAGTCTTTTAACCCCCAGGGGGGAACGGGGGGGAAATTATGAAAAGTTGATAGATATAATTTTAAGTTGGGTGAAGACCTCAGTTTCTGCCAAGCGCCGTTGAATTCCATCCAGCCGTTCTCGAGTGATGCCCGGACAAAAAAAGCGACGGACACGATGACACACACACACACACACACAGGCAAAATTTTCTGATGTCATTTTCGGCTTCCATGGGGTGTGAAACGTGAAGATATCGCAAAATTTTTCGATTCCGACAAATTTACAGACAAAAGTCTGATTTTATTAATATAGATTAATGCATTTTAAAGTTTAAAATGGGGTTTTTATTTAATATCTTTTAATTCAATTATCCGGCTGAACTAAAAATTTTGGAGTGACACCACTCGACTTTCTGAACACTAAGTAATTAACGGATTGTATAAATAAATTAAAGTAAGAGTAGTCGTTAAATAAACAAAAGAGAAAATTATAATAGTTTATGAATACTTTTCTTCCTATAGTATGTTGTTTATTTTAACACTATTGCGCTTCATATAATTTCAGCCCATAGATTATAATGATACATTTCCGTTGAGTCCCTGTAAAAATCTATAAGTACTAGACTTGTGCGGTTTGGGTGGATGCAGACCCCATTTTAACCTCAATTAACTATATGTACTAACTAAACATAAGTAACTAATGAATATATGAGCACGAAACGCTTAAGTAAAATAAAATAAGATATTTATTCAACTTTAATAAAGGGAAGACTAAATTGGCTTGATTAACTCAATCACCGTAAATTAAGTACTTTAGAAAATAGGCATAAGAAATAACTTAGATAATTGTAAAATAGATTTCACCCACAGAAGGTAACAGAAGAATAGTGACGGGTATACTCTTTTCCACTGGATGATGTGAACTCAAATTATCCGGTCGCTTCCCAAGCCGGAAGAATTTTCCCTTCACCTTATCTAACACTCTCACACTACTACACACGTCAAACCTGCTATCTCCAAGAAAGCAGGACTTTAAAACATTCGAACTATGAACTAATTTAAGGACTATGCTACCAATTATAACTTATCCAGACGTCAGATCTATCTCTGTTACACACCACACTCTCTACGAAATTAACCTCCTATTTATACCTCCTTTAATCAACTCCCCGTCTTTTCACTTCAACCAAACTTTAAAGCCGCTTCGCATTCGCCTACACTCCGCAACTTACTTCCACCGGTGAAGCGCTATGTTGACACAAAAGCATTCCAACCTAAAATTTCGCCGACTACTGGCGCTGAAGCATTCTTAACCCGTCCAACTTATTGCTTCCCTGGATCCAGCACAACTTTCAACCAATAGTGACCTACCATTGTCTCAACCTTACAGACTTAACAAAATCTATAAAATTCATACGATGGTTACCTATAACATGCATATGAATTTCCAGATCAATCAGATGAGGCATTTAGACGCTATTGCATTTTAAATAATTTGATACCAAAAGCCACAATGATAAAGTATTTTTCTTTATGTCCCTGTATTATATATATATATATAAGTATTAGTTTCACTAAAATCTGTCTGCCACTCTGACCTGTAATATGTTAGGAATTTTCAGCTCATTCAAATAAGGAGTTTAGATGCAATCACATTTTAAATAATTTGAGCTCATAGGGCATAATGATAAAAAAAAAAATTCTTTGTGTCCCTGTAAAAACCTATAAGTGTCAGATTCACCAGAATCCTTATGCTGCATGCTAGGGTGACCTACAGTACGTGCATAAATTTTCAAGTCAATCGGATAAGGCATTTAGACGCTAATGATTTCAGCTCCTAGGTCATAATAATAAAGATTTTTTTGTTGTGTCAATGTAAAAAAAAGCTGTATGAACTAGATTCACCAAGAGCAATACAGTTCTAACAACAGTGACCTTTTACACTTATATAAATTTTCAGCTCATTCTGTTAAGGCATTTAGACGCTATCGCATTTCGAATAATTTCAGTCCGTAGGTCATAAGGTTAAAAAATTTTTCGTTGTATCCCTGTCAAAAAACTGTACGCGCCAGATTCACCAAAATTTATGTACTTCGTGCAACAGTGACATGTGTATAAATTTTCAGTTCAATTGAGAAAAGCGTTTATACGCTATCGCAGTTAAAAATATATTGGTCCATCTAGACTGTAATCATAAAGAATTACTTTTTGTGTCCCTGTAAAAAAAACTGTAAACGCTAGATTCACCGAAATTTATACAGTTTGTGGGACGGTGACTCATAATATGTGTATGAATTTTCATCTCGAACGAATAAGGCATTTAGACATTATCGCACTTCACAAAATTTGGGCCCATAGACCATAATGATGAAGAATTTTTCTTTGTGTCCCGGTAAAAAAACTATAAGTACTAGATTCATAAAAATCAATAGGGTTCGTGATATGGGGACGTATAATAAACATACCAAATTTCAGCACATGTGAACGAAGCATTTAGACGCAATCGTGTTCACTCACACACATACACACATACATACATCATCGTAAAAATAGTAAATATGAATTCAGTAAACCTCAAAATTTGTAGAAACATCAAAATCTCAAACTTAGATTTTTTGACATGATTACAGTATTTTTTCTTTATTGTGATCAGAAAATAAATAATTATAAGATAAAAAACTTTTTATAAACCATGTTTTTCAACTTTCTGTTGAATCATAGTTATAGAAATAACTACATTAGCACTTTATCAATGCGTATTGTTACAAAATTGTAAATAATTGTATTTATTTTTGTATAAATTCTTTCAAAGAGGCTTAGTAAGTTGATAAAATGTCAATTTTCTGCATTTCCAGCTCTTTTTCGCGTTAAAATAGCTTAATTTTCCCTTTAAAATGCATTAAAAAGTTCCAATAGGCAAGTAATGGATTTGGCGCCAAATTTGGCGACTTTTGGCAAGAAAATCTTTCTTGTCGATATACCAAAGATGGACGCTCTAATGTGATTGGTTAAGGAGATACGGGAAATTTATCGAACATTCTGGGTTCGGCAGAGATGTATAGCCTCTTTGACTGAGAAAAGTATAGCCTCTGACTGAGCCTCTTTGCTTTATGTGTTATTGCTATACAGTATGTACTGTGGATTTGCTGTTAACAGCTGTTTCTTTAAGCTGCGTTTATTGGTGGAATTGAAACTGATACTCAGTTTATAGAACTGTATTCTTCTGGAATTTTCTGTAAATAAAACTCCTGAATTTTTGCAAGTTTCGCCTCTCATTCTCGGACAACTTACGAGCCCCCAAGTACGCAACAGTATGAAATCTTTAAATTGATAATGACGTCAATTTTTATGAGATGCATAATTTAACTTTTTAAAATTTTTAAACGTTCACGTTTAATTAAATGTATTTATTTTTATGTCGAAAGAAAATGAACTCGTATATATATATATATATATTTTTTTTTTTTTTTTGGCAACAATTAAATTATAGCTAATATTTTAATGACTATTTATAAGGTATTAAGAGGTTATTATTTTCATATTTTAATTAATTATAAGAAAACTATTCGAAAATCGGAATTAGAAGTATTGTGTTGTCATCGGGTTGTCAGCTATTGTGAAAGTTTCAAATGTCTAGCTTGTAGGGAAGTTAGTTAAAATTCGATTGCAAGATTTATGCCGGACAAACAAACAAACAAACAAGAATAAGCTAATAAAAGCATGGTAAAATACGGCATTAAGTAGATTTTGTCCTGATTAATAAGAGTGCAATTTTTCGTAGCGATCGATTGAACGGTGTAGATTTGTATAGCAAACCAAAAATTCGGGCAAACAAACAATCAGCGTTATACATACAGTCTAGCAGGCTTTGCCTGCTTCGCTGGTCACAGCATTAAAACGAATCCTCAAAATTGTATCACTAAATTTTTTTAACCCTTTAAAGATAAGAAAACTTTTTAAAAAATCCCAATAAAGTAGCTCTCAGCATCGGTTAAGGTACCACTGCTTTTGACAACCTCTTTCTCTCCTATGCTATGTTAAGTCAGATCCCCCATTGCCTGCGGCAATGCTTTTTCCGGGTGCTTCATTTTGATTATTTATTGGACGACGGATAAAGTTGCTATTATTCAAGAACTACGATTTTACAGATAGATGTATATCTCTCCTGCCTACTTCTCAAAACAACGAAGGATAAAAAAATGTACTCCTTTCTTTGTAAAAGTTTTAGATGATGAATTGTTTCCTTGCCATAATTAGAAATATGAAATGTAATATCGAAACGTTTAATTCTGTAATGTTAAAATATATATATATCAAGGCGAAATTAGCAGATGCTTCATTTACAAATAAATTTGAGTTTGACTATAAAATATACATTTTTTTTATTGCGAAAATATATCTGAAGTATTTTAAAACATGTTTTTAAATAAAAAAGATAAATAAACTTTAAAACGAAAAGAAATGTAGTCAGTTATATAGATATTATTTAAATTAGTATCTCTCTCTTTCAAATATTAAAGTATTGGAAACTTTTTCTTAAGAAAATGTTTCCTGTAAATCTTTTAGATGAAATTTCAGAGTAGAAGCAAATCATTCTCAAAACTTCGCAACATTTGGCATTCCTGCAAAATAGTAACAACCAATTATACCAAAGAATTCATCGCCAAATTATTACAAAAATTTTAAAGTCGCCAAGGGCGTCATATTCTAAAGCTGTAAAGCAAAATGACCTACATATTACGAATTTCTTTCTATTCTAAAAAAATTTACGGATTTTTAGCATAATATTTCATAAAAATAAATAAATAAATAAATGTGATATTAAATATTATGTATTTCAATTTGACACTAAATATAAGGATTTCTATAATATTGTTCTGCTTTTGTCTTTTGTTATGAGCTATTAATATTCCTATTTAGTGAAAGGCAAAGCAGCGAGTAGGCTGGTAGAACCCTTCAGGGGTTAATAAGCGAATCCTACCTGGGGGGGGGGGGTTGTGAGTAGAGCGAACAGGGGGCGAAGCCCCCTATTAGCCTAATATTGAACTAAAATTTCAGGAGGGAAAACTCTCGTAATTTGAGAAAGCGTAATCTCAGTTATTTCAACATTTAAAGTTAAATTTTTATTAATTTTTTCTTCATAATTATGTTTCATTTTACTTTCTCGCACTTGCATTAGAGTATACAGAATTAAAAATTCCGTCTTCCAAACTTCCAATGCTTTTTTTTTTTTTTTTCCTAAAATTTTAGTTAAATTTTAGGTCGTATATTTACAAGAGAATATTTATGTAGAACGTAATATCTGTTTTCTCAAATTTCACGTAATTTTATACTGGAGATTTTGAAGCATAATCATCTGAAAATTCGGCAAAAAAAGAGTGTAAACAGCTTCACCAGTCAACCATTATACGCACAAACTAAAACAGCATTGTTTATCATAATGACCATTTCACGCATCAAACTTGGTACAATTATACACTATAGAAGCTAATAGTAATTCTTCGTAATAGGAAAAATTGCAGCATCGTAGCGCCATTGACAGATCGATATACAGATAAGTTGAATCAGCTTAATTTTTTTACTAAAGGATCTGCAGATCAGGTACCTCAACTTCCTGTTTGCATAATACATTATCCAGCCGATCATTTTTATTTATTCCATATCGTTTAAAATAATTATGTATTTGTATGCATAATATATCTATATATATATATATACATATATACATGCATATATATATATATATATATTGAAATACACATATTTGAAGAAACCAAAGTTTATTAATTAACAACTTGCAGAACCGAACTAGCTCAACAAAAATCTAAACAGAAAAAGAGAAACAGAAACGCAAACGGAAAATATATATATATATATATACTCGTATATTAGGGTGTCCCTTAATTGTGGGGGAAATGTGATTTTTTTTTTTTTTTTTTTATCCTGTACACATACCCTCTAATTTTTTTCTATTTGACCCTAAAAACTTTTTAGCAAAATAACAGATCTCTTATATATATATATATATATATATGTGTGTGTGTGTGTGTGAACAGTGGGTGTTCGGCCATTGTGGCTTTTTGGGCAATGAACAATCGGACTTCCTTGCAAAAAGCTTATTACAACATTTTATTACAGCAGTTTCTTACTGGAGGTTTAAACTGTTTTTTAAGAATTTATTTACATCTAATGGCTTACGAGATATTGAGAATCGTACAGTTCTAAAGATCTGGAAGAATTTAAGTCCTTCTCTTATTCCTGATAAAGCAAGACGTATGGCAGTTGAGACTTTCCGCCTATCTACAGGCACGGCCTAACTCGATCTTCTCCTCTCTTTCTCAGAGATGAGTTCGGCCGCGCTACAGGACACGGCTGCCTTGCTGCTCATTTGAAGCGCATAAGTCCGGTTTCCACTGACGGTTGGTTGGAGCGGTACCATTCAGAATCTTTTGATGTGGTCATCTGGGCTCAAAACCCTCGAACGTGGTTGGAAGTCTAGAGACCTAGCCCCCTGCTGAGATAATTGAGGGGCCAGAAGCAGATATCTTTGTCAATTTTGCATGCTTTTCTTTGAAGTAACTGCGCAATCTGATAAACAAAAGGCTACAACTGATGACAAAACATTTGGGTCTTTGTGTCGGAAGCGTGATTAAAGGCCAGTTTCCATTGCGGTTGGAACTTCGAGGTTCAAAAAACCATTAATCACGCTCCCGACACAAAGAGCGAAATGTCTTGTCATTAGTTGTAACCTTTTTTTATTAGATTGCGCAGTTACTTCAAAGGAAATCATGCAAAATTGACAAAGATATCTGCCTCTGGCCCCTTAATTATCTCAGCTGGGGGTTAGAGCCAGGGACATTCTCCCTTCGAACCAACCCGAAGAACCAACTCCAACCGCTTGACCACATCAAAGGATTCTGAATAGCGCCGCTCGAAACGACTTCCAACCAACCTCAGTGGAAACTGCACTTAATGGTTTTTTGAACCTCGAAGTTCCAACCGCAATGGAAACCGGCCTCCCTTTTGTGATTCTGGAGAAGTAATGGACAGGGACCATCTGCTCCGTTGTGGGGCTTTTCGATGTTCTACAGAAGAGTCAAGATATTTGGGGGCAAGATCGCTCCTTAGGCAATGAGGCTCCTTCTGTATTTTGTTCTATGTTATATTGTTTTTAATCTGTTTTGTAACTTTATAGTCCTCTGTCACTTTTGCCTAGCCATTGGAAATAAATATATATATGTGAATAACTCTCTACATAAACAAAGACGATTGTTAGGGGGCTGCCGTCCCCCTCAATTCCCGTTGTATCCGTCTGTCTTTATGTATCTTAGAGAATATACATATTTCCTTGTAATTCATAGCCTTCTGTTAACTCCATGTAACTCGTAAATATTTCTAAGAAATTTCATGACAAAGGATTGCAATCATCTTACATATAAAATTTGGTGCAAATACACACAACAGAAGCTAAATATTACTTTCTCGTAAATGGAAGAAAAAAATGCAGCTTTCGTTGACCAAACTACACACAAATTGAATCAGCATAGCTTTTCAGAATCATCTTACGTATAAAATTTGGTGTAAATATACACCATAAAACCTGAGATAGAGTCTTTCCGAAAATGAATTTTTGGAATCAAAATACATATCTAATTCTTTACAAAACTCTTTATAAATCCAATATACTCCTCTGGTATATAGAAGGAAGTGGAAAAGAAAAGAAAGAAAGAGAGAGAAAAAACACTCTATTCATTTGGCCTGTTTTTTTCTGATACAGTCAGACCTCATGTCCTAAATAGTATGCAAATTGTATCAATGAATTGATACAATTTAATTTTCTCTCTATATTTATTTTTCAAAATTGCTAAACTTGTTTCAAAACTAGCTAAACCCAAAGATGGGATCCGTACAAAATCTCGCCGGGCCAAATATCGTGTCAAAAATTAATACGATCTATTTAAAAAGTTTGAATCTGTGTTACGGGTGATCTCTGGAGGTGGACACAGGGCCTTATAAATATAAATTAATTAATTAAAATAAATAAATATATATATATATACATATATATATATACCATAGAGTGGAATTTCATTGTTTTATCTATACTTAAGTTATTTTATCATTTGTTTTTTATCATTCAAAATACACTTTAAAAATATTGTATATCGCTGTTAACATCAAAGCTGAACACTGTTCACAAATCTAAATTAAAAATTTTAAAACTGATAAGCAGGACTGAATACATTATGATTAATCTTGACAAAATTAATAAACACAGTTTTAAAACACTTTTAAGCGAAATTTATAATAATTTTTGCGGTGGGTTTGTCTGTATGTCAGTGCTCTGACTAAGTAAGGTATGTGCTTTCATGAAATTTTATACAACATTATTAATAATTACCAACTCCTTTTTGCTTTCCATTCATCTGTGTAGGCGGCATTTTGTCCTCGCGAGATTTTGTCTCCAACCCATCAAGATGTACAGCTGATTAAAGATATATGAAAAGAATAAAAATTAGCATTTTAAAATTTTCCAATAATTTCATGTTTCAGGCATCTATATGTGAATCCGATTAAATTCAAATAATAATTAATTTAATTAATAAATAACTTCGTAAGTAAAAACTCAAAACTGGAATCCCCGTATTTCTCATACATATCATAACTTTTAAACATATAATGTTTTCAAATTAAATGAATCCGTTATAGTATCTCATTCGCAATATTTAAAAGAATTTTCACCTCAATTGACAATTTACACGGTTTCTTATATAATAGAAAATGAAAAGGTACGAAAATAAATACATACATTTTCTTTATTTGAAATATAAGGACTGATTTATAACAATTTTAACATCGCACTATTCACTCTATCGAGAAAACGCAGTATAATATATCGTGACGTCACTCTTTATGACAACAAACGGAAGTAATTGTTGTTTACATTCGATTTCGTGCTTTGCTTTGCTTCTTGAATCAGTGAAATAGGTTTTGTATGTTATAATAATGACGGATATTAAAAAATCGTAGTATAAATATTGTATTGTACCATTTTGCACTAATACAACGGCTAATGCTTCTCTAAAGTTTTTCTTTAGCGTTTCACAGGATCCTATTAAACGAAAACATTGTACAACCGCCATGAAAAGAAAACAATTGAAAATAATGATAATGGTAAATGGTGATAATGATATTAAATGAATATAGATGAAAAAGAAAGCCTTAGAAATCACATAAACAATTGATAATTACGAAAGTTAAAACGAATTGCTGCTTACTAACCAGGCTAACAAAATGTGAACATTGAAGCATCATAAAGTGTGACATCAGTCAGCGTTTTGAAATCGCGTGGTTTTGAGTTACTTTTAAAGTTATTTTTTAAATTAATGAGAACATTTTTTGCATTTTTAATAAACTTTTTGAAATTTATGGGCCTAAAACTACCAGAAAAATAGGATTTTGTTCGAATCCCCCATGTGTGCAAATTCCTCATTATGATTAACTAATGGCATAAATAAATTAGGGTGTTGTTGTCCTCCCAAAACTTTCTTGCATATTGTGCAGTACAAATTATTTATTGCATTTATTTTCCATAGTGAATGCAGGCGAATTTCATTTCAGAGATCTATACGCTAAATGAAGAAAAAAAAAAAAAAAAAAAAAAAACTCAATTTTGTGATCTATAGACACCAAGAAACGATTTTCAATATTTTACTTTTAAATTATCAGAGATCTTTCATTTAACCACTCGTTTTAAAGGTATTGATAAGTTCTTTTGAAAGATGTCCATATTGAAAATTTACACACCATGGGGGGGGGGGGATTTTGATACATATTTTGCACATATACAAAAACATTTTCTACTTGACTATCACTGTTTATTTATTTTTTTACTTTTTTCTTTTACATGAAAAATTCAAAATAATTCTCATTATGTACACTGATGCGAAATTTTGTTCTATACTATCATTCTAAAAAATATGAAAAACAAATTAAATAATTGGGCCACCTCGAATGATTGATCTCCAAATGTAAACAACGCCGATTACAGTCAAATGTAATAAATGGACGGTTCACTGTAAAAGTAGTGTATCTCCAAATTTTTGAAATATACATATTTTTGCTTAATTGTATCACATTTTGTCACACCTTTCATTATAAAAATGAAAAAACTCCAATAATTGCATTAAAATCCTATAAATGGCATTACTCGTTTTTCTCAAAAAACTAAAACTTCTAAATATTTATTATAAAAATGAAGTTTCTAAGTTACTTCAAATTATGTTTAATATAATTTATAAATTCTTATAACTATGATTTGTATTAAACACTAAAAATCAATAACACTTACTGAATTTTGGTTTTTTTCCTTACGCATAAATTTGCGAAAAGCTCGTTATTTCGAAATTAATTTATAAGGAGATAATTCCTTTTTACAATGAACGACCTAAATATCAAGTTTGGTTAAATTCCTCTCACTGGTTCATGATATAGAGCATCCACAAAATTTTGGACATATGCAAAGTCAAACGCTTTCTAAAAATGGTTAAATCATGTTCAGGGGCTACCAAAACGAGTAAATGAATCAAAAACTGAAGTTCGAAAATATTCACGAATCCAATCCAATTTGTCTTATGTATTTAGAAGAAAGTAATATTCAGTATCATAGAACATCGAACTTTTATCCTGATCACTCAGATAAAACAAGTCATTATCTGGCTTGTTTGGTCCATTTTTTTCTTTTCTTTTCTGATATTAATGATAACTTTTTCATAATTTGTTATCGGCTTAAAGCAAAAGATTTCATTTAACAAAGTTTTTCGCTGCTCCTGAAGATTAAATAAATTCGCTTGTTAAAAAAATAGTATAAATAAGATATTTTTGAATCGCATAGTTTTATAATCTATTGGTTCAGTTTTGGCAAATAATTGGAAAAGAATAAGAATCCAGGAATTAAATATATTTATGAATGAGTAACGGAAAGAATGAATTCTTTTCCAGATATTTATATTTTGTCTAAGTTTTCGTCATTACCATGTGAACTTAGAAAATATTTACCCAGTAACGTACATATAATTGCAGCTGATTTTCCAGGTAAGAAGCTCCATTCACAGTGTTTATTTATTTATTTATTATATAATACTGAATTGTATGTTGAATAACTAAAGGAAATTTTAATATAATATTTTACTCTTCTCTATATTTAACAGAGAAAAGTATTATAATAGTAAATTTTTCGATTACCAGTTTTCGATCCATTTACGCGTTTTTATCGGACCAGAATACAATTTGACCATTTTTAGAAAATATCTGTCTGTGTTGTGTTTGTAACGAAATTATTGTGACAACTGTATCTCAGAAATTACTGCACAGAACTGAATATAAATTTATGTATAGTTTCATCTTGACATAAATTAGTGCCTAACAACTTTCTGGCATCTGTATCTCAGAAACGTTGATCAATTGATCACCTATCAATCGCTCTACAGGTAGTCATATTATTTGCGATTTCTTTCATTTAAAGGAAGATCAGGTTTTATTGTGTATAATCGAAAAAAACTTAGTATGCGAGAATGCTATTATGAAAGACAAAACTTATTCAATTTTGGGGCATATCGGCCGATAGGTGGCGCTTCTATGCTGAAATTGAAGAAGGCAACATCGAAGATTCTATGGCATATAATTGTACAAAAGTTGGTACATAAGAGGACCATTAAAAAGCATTGTGCAAAATTAATTTGGCTGCATATTGGCCGACAGGTACGTTATTGTATTAGTACAATTTACCTCGTAAGTCGGAAGGCTAAATCTCAATTTCTATCGCATAGAAGTGCACCAAACTTGAAATGTGAGATAACCATTATGAAAACGAATGCTGACCTTTTTGAGGAATATATCGGCCGATAGGTGGCACTACTATTACCCATTTTTTGTGATTTTCCAAGTGGCTATATCTCAGCATCTGTTGATTAAAATTGTACCAAACTGCATATGTAAAGTCTTACTGTGAAAAACTATGTTTAAACTTTTGTGCATGTTAAACAGTAAATGGTGTTTTTATATAGAAATGTATGGAGGAAAGCTATGCAATGATCACGACATACATTAAGCGACAAAAAAAAAAAGCCGCACTTGGATATTTTCCTTTCCATCTTCTACAACCGCCAATTTTATCGTTTAAAAAGCAAATTTAAAAAAAAACGGTTTTTAGCAAGATATAAATTTTTTTGGCTGTTTAAACTGGAAATTTGGCTTTAGGCGGCCATGTTGCTCGTCCAAGCGAGATGACCGTAAGTTAAAAAGCCATTGCTTGTAAAATCAGTTTGTATTACATTTAGAACATAAAAGAGTTTCAGAAAAAGTGTTTAGCAACATAATTTCTTTAACTACAGTGCAGAAACTATTAAACAAAGCAGGTTTAAATGACAGAAATTTTGAAAGAATGCCATTCTTAGTGAAGAGAATTAGGAATGCAAAACCTCAGATGGCTAAAAAAATTAAAAAATGATTAGTTAATTATTGGGCTGAACTGGTTCTCTCTGATGAGTCCAGTTTAACTTATTTCGAGCTGAAGAAAACAAGCAGATCTGACAACGAAAATATCACCGACTTAATGAAAATCGCACTTTTAAAACAGTTACACATTCTCATACATTATGGTACAGAGGTGCGTAACTTTTCAAACAGTCGGGCAAATTTTTATGCTCAAGGGATCAATTAACTCGAAATAAAACACAGTCTTTATAAAAATGGTGCCTGACCGGCTGTTTTGGAGGTATCTTGGACATTTCCGCAAACAGCATTTCAAGATGAAAATACACCATACTGCACGGCGTCTGTGGTAAGTTTATTCACTTCAAATTATCAAAATTTCCTATCATTCCCATGAGAACCTATATTTATGTTAGTAATCATATCTTTTTTCACTTTAAGTTAAATCCCACAAAAGATATAGTAGAATTTCTTTTTTACCAGAAATGAAAATAGTCCTAATTGCGATCCGCTCGAAAATGTCTCGTCTATAAAAAGGCGGGGGAGAGGGGAGAGGATTTGAAATTTGCAGCCTATATATAACTCGGTCAGAACTAGAAAAAAATATTTGTGATATTTCACGCATTGAAATTTCTGAGATTTATATTAAAACACTGTATAAAACTATGCCATTGCGCATTAAGGCAGTAATTCCATATAAAGGTGGAATTAACCCAATGCAGAATACATATTTTTAATAAAAAATTGCTTAGATCTAATAAATAAATAGTTTTATTTCATATATTAAAATATAACTTGTTTATTTCTTATAATAAATCATAATAGAATACAAAGTGTAAGGTTATTGCATTATGTTTAAAACGAAAGTTTTATGCAGATTCTTATAAAGTACTTTGTAGAGTGTAATAAAGCGAATTATTATATCGAAAAGTACATAGGTATCATTTCATCCCATTGGTATTATGCAAACAAGACAGTTTTATTTGTTTCAACCCTTAATTTTAAAGTTATTACAAATAAAATAGGTATAAGTCTTTTTTTCTGCAGTGCGACTTTTTTTTTTTTTTTTTTCTGTCGCTTAGTGTACTAGTTTCCTTAAAGACGCTTTATCAGTTTTGATAAAATTTAGTGACGATTATTACTTTCTTCTATCTTCAATAGAAGAAAGTATTGGATTCGTAAAAATTTTCGATTTCGGGTTTTTGATGGATTTACACGTTTTGAGAGCTGTAGAACACGATTTTAACATTTTTAGAAAATGTCTGTCTGTCTGTCTGCCTGTCTGTCTGTCTGTGTGTGTGTGTGTGTGACAAAATTTTGTGGCAACTGTATCTCTGGAACTACTGCACAGAATTTCATACAAATTGGTATGTAGTTGCACCTTGACATAAATTAGTGCCTATCAACTTTTGGTAAAAATCGTCTTACAGGTTGCGTTGCCATCCCGCTTTTTCTAAATTTTTAACAGGGTGATATAGGGCAAAAATTTTCAAGATGGGTATCTTTCGAAAGGTCTCGTCAGTACCTTTAAAACGAATGGTTGAACTATAAATCTGTGATAATTTAAAACAAAGTTATCGATTTTTTTTACTTTTTACGAAAAAAAAAATTAGAAAAAAAATCTTTTTTTTTCTCTCTCTCCCCTTAATTTTATCAAACTCCCACGGTTTCCGTGTTCTGACAAACTTAAACTAATTTTTGCTTTTTTCCCCTAATTTTGTCAAAGTCCTACGGTTTCCGTGTCTTGACAAACTCTGACAAAATTTTGGGTAAAATGTGAAAATTATTCTAAGTTTGTCAAAACACGGAAACCATGGGACTTTGAAAAAATTGGAGGAAAAATGCAAAAATTTGTTTAAGTTCGTCAGAACACGGAAACCGTGGGAGTTTGCTAGAGTAAAGGCGAGAGGAAAAAAAAAAGTGGGACTTTGACAAAATTTTGGGTAAAATGTGAAAAATTGTTAAAGTCCCACTTTTTTTTTTTTTTTCCTCTCCCCTTAATTCTATCAAACTCCCACGGTTTCCGTGTTTTGACAAACTTAGAATAATTTTCACATTTTACCCAAAATTTTGTCAAAGTCCCACTTTTTTTTTTATTATTATTGTTACTGAGTGAATTTGTATAGGAAAAGATAGAAGAAAGTCTCGTGGTGGCCACAACATACTAGTTTTTAATTCTATGATAGGGGCTGATAAATCCCGAAGGCTGATATAAATATCACTAATAAAATACAAAATGCGATTCCAACTTATGAAACGATTTTGAAAATTAGTTTTTGTGTATAAGTTAATGCTCCTTGTCTGTGCTCCTTGTCTGTTACCCAAATCTCATGATAACCAATGGGAAAAATAATGCCTAATGTTATTCATTGTATAATAAATATTTTTGCTTCCTTCTATATTCAATAGGAGAAAACATTGGATTAGTAAAAATTTTTGACTTCCGGTTTTCTATCAATTTACACGTTTTGAGAGGTCCTGAACACGACTTCACCATTTTTAGAATATGCTGTCTGTCTCTGTGTGTGTGACAAAAATTTTGTGGTAACTGTATCTCAAGAACTACTGCACAGAATTTATTATAAGTGTACATGTAAATGCCCCATGACCTAAATTAGTGCCTATAAACTTTTGGTGTAATTTGCTCAACAGAAGAAGCCGCTATACGGCAATTTCCATAATTCAATGTAAGGCTGTATCTCAGGAACTACTGCACATAATTGCATATAAATTGGTATGTAAATGCACCTTAATAAACATTAGTGCCTATCAACTTTTGGTGTCAATCGCTCAAAAGTTGGCGTTGCTATATACATATTGCCGAAATTTAAGAGAAGGCTATATCTCAGGTTCTATTGCATATAATCAAGCAAAACTTGATATGTGAGAAGGCCATTATGACACATTGTGCTCATTCAACTTGGATGCATATCGGCGAATTTTTTTCGAATATGGGAAGGCTATACCTGAACCATTATGTAAACACATTTTTAAGATATTATTTATAAAAAATAAAACCGCCTTTCTTTTGATATTTAATGTTAGTTTTCTCTAAGATGAAAATCGTCTGTATTCATCATAGTAGAAAATTTTAATAAGTAATAATTTTATTAAATTATTTGTACTAAGTGAATTTGCATAGGAAAATATAGAAGAAAGTCTTGTGGTGAGCATAACGTACTAGTTAAATCCTATTTCCACATTCAGAAAATTCATGGCTATTGAAATCATTTTCCAAAAACTGATTTTTACTTTCCTAACATACATATCTAAGGAAAGTATTTAACCATGTAATCATTTAACTATGATATTTTGGTGTATTTACACATTTTGAGCTCTCCTGAGTTCATTTTAGCTATTTTTAAGAGAATATATGTATGTATGTATGAATATGTCTGCTATTTGAATGAGCTGAAAGTTTTTATACATGTTACGGATCACCATTTCAAGAACTTTGTAGATTTTGCTGAATCTTGAACTTAGAGTTTTTTACAGGGACCAAAAGAAATGTTTTTTATCATTATGGCTTATGGCTCAAATTATTTGAAGTGCAATAGCATTAAAATAAACATCATGCTATATAAAGAAAAATACTCAAACACACAATTATAATTTTCTCTTCTTTTAATTTAATGACTTCTCTTTAATTTATTTAAATAGCCATTAATTACTTAATGTTCGAAAAGTCGAGTGCGGTCACGCCAGATTAAAAGCCGCAAAATGCGACGTTTCAGAAAGTGAAATTTCGATTTTTTACAAATTTAAAATAAATTTGAAAAACTAAAGAAATAATCTGGTGTGTCACTCACATGACTTTCTCTTACACTGAAATTTAATACTATAAATACCGGTTGCAAATTAATAGGTAACATAACGAGTACTGTTATGTATACCTACATTAAAATAAATCAAATTAGGCTTCGGAAGAGTTTTATATGATAATTAGTTCTGTGTGAGGGGGGGCTACCGCCGACCTCAACCCATCGTTTCATTACTGCACCTACATTTATATAGAATTTAAATCTGTTATTAAAATTAAAAGTTCACTTAAAATTATTCGGACAACTTTCACATGCAACACTCGTTGGAACTTACTAGATTTGATCAAACATTCTCAGCGCCAAACTTATATTAATTTGAAAATACAACTTTTGGATCTCCTGAAATTATTCGCTTTTAAGTTACCCTAAGAGACACAGAAAATAATCAAACTTTAAAAAACTTGACTTTGGTGATCAGGGAACCTCAAAACGTGTAAATACACAAAAAAAAGTGATGAATGTTTAGCTTAAAAACATACATTATTTATCCTATGTCTATGAAGAATTCATTTCCATTCCTGAGCAGCTTTTCTGAACATGGTAAAAAATTATAGTAAAGCACTTCCACTAACAATAAATAAGAATGTTATCGCTTATATATTTGCATCCCTGTATATCTTTTGAAGAATATGTACAAACCACATAGTGCACATAAACATAATCCTATAGTAATAATACACGGCACAACCTGAAATATACTTCCATCAATTTTCAGCTATTGTCGCACTATAATCTAGTTCTTTTGTGTAGCCCTGTAAATGAACAGTGAATGATTTCCCTGCCATATTCTACACGAGACATGTTTTTATGCATACAGAAATATGTATTCATTTCATTTGTTTTAGTGCAGTCTATAACTGTTAAACTCTACTTACCTGCAATTTCCCCCATAGACGTAATGTATATGAACTCTCTTGGGTATCCCTGTAAACGAACCATTTGCTTCAACTCAACGAAAAGCTTAGTGTTGCATCCCTTTATCATACACATTTAGAACACCAAGTTTTAACTTTCTGCTACCATTTGTTCTTGTCCTCTCTACCTTATGGGTAAGAGAAAGTAAATAATCTGGTGTGTCACTCGCACGACTTTCTCTTACCCTGAAATTTAATACTATAAATACAGGTTTGAGATTAAGCGGTAAAATAACGAGTATTGTTATATAAACCTATGTTAAAACATTTCAAATTAGGCTTGGAAGAGTTTTATATGATAGTTAGTTCTGTTTGAGGGGGTACCGCCCCCCTCAATCCCCCTTTTCATTACTGCACCTACATCTATACAGAATTTGAATCTGCTATTAAAATTAACAAAATTATTCAGACGACTTTCACACGCAACACTCTTTGGAACTTACTAGTTTTGATCAAACTTTTGCAGCGACAAACTTATATTAATTTGAAAATACAACTTTTGGATCTCCTGAAATTATTCGCTTTTAAGTTACTCTAAGACACACAGACAAAGACCAAACGTTAAAAAACTTCACTTCGGTAATCAGGAAGCCTCAAATCGTGTAAATATGCAAAAACAAGCGATGAATATTTAGCTTAAAAACATATATTATTTATCTTATTGCTATGAGGAATTCATTTCAATTCCTGAACAGCTTTCCTGGACATGGTAAAATATTATAGTAAAGCACTTCCACTAACAATAAAAAAAAAAAACGTTGTCGCTTAAATATTTGCAGCCTTGTATATCTTTTGAAGATTATGTACAAACCACATGGTGCACATAAACATAATCCTATAGTTATAATACGCGGCACAACCTGAAATACACTTCCCCGAATTTTCAACTATTGTCGCACTATAATCTTGTTTGTTTTTTGTTTTTTTGTGTAGTCCTGTAAATTAACAGTGACTGATAGCCCTACCATATTCTGCATGAGACATGTTTTTATGCATATAAAAAATATATATTAATTTCATTTGGTTTAATTCAATCTATAGACGTTAAATTCTACTTGCCTGCAATTTTCCCCGTAGACGTAATGTATATGAGTTCTCTTGGGTGTCCCTGTACACGAACTCAATGTGCTTCATCTCAACGAAAAGCTTAGTGTAGCATCCCTATATGATACGCATTTAGAATACCAATTTTGGACTCTCTACTATTATTTGTTCTTGAGATATGCTTATAATAGACAGACACACACACACATACAATGTGAGTGGTCTATTGCACAAAAAGGTAGTATAACAAAGTTCTTTCCGTCAGTGCAAGATAGACTAAATAGAAATATAAACTATACTTATAAACTCACTCAGATTCTTTCAGGTCACGCTAGAACAAAAGATTATTTATTCAGGTTTAAGCATGTGGATTCTCCGCAGTGCTTCTGTAATCAGAATGAAATAAAAAGCATAGAACATATCTTACTATTTTGCCCTTTTCTCGACTCTTTCAGATTTGAACTATATAACTATATTACAATGAGTGGAATACTGTGACCTCTGACTGTAAAATTTTAATCAGACCTGAATGTTTTTCTCTATTTTTACGATTTATCAATAATATACCTTTCTTGGATATTTGACTTTTGTTTCTGTAATTTGAATATTCATATTGAACTTAAATTTAATGTAAAATGAACGTTTGTTTAATGCATGTAGTATGACTCCGCCTATAGTCATGCAGCATGCTGTATTAAAGGTTGTTTCTTAAAAAAAAAAAAAAAAAAAAAAAAAAGCGACAGACACACATACACGCATACTCACACACAGACCAACCGCTGAATGATGAAACATGATTTTCGGATGCAGGGGACCTCAAAACGTGTAAATATAACAAAAACTCACTTTCGAAAATTTGACCCAAAAACAATACTTCCTCTACCTTATGGGTAAGAGAACGTAAAAATTATCAATTTTTGCAAAACGAGACATAATTTATCAGTCATGATTTTTCTGAGTGTGAAAACAGAATTTAAAAATACAGAATATTTAAAAAATAGTAGTGTTATTTTTTCGCAGGTTAATATTAGGTTTGGATGACCTTGAAGCTGTCTGTTTACCAGCCTTAAGGTATCTGCCTGGGTACGGAGTACTTTTTTCTAAAAATGCACACTATGCATTAAGTAATTATATTTTCAGTTATAAACGGACATAGAATTATGAAAAATAGTACATTTTAAGCAAATATTTCTTTATTTTGCAGAAAAATAGGTGATTTTGTGTAAAAAATGAGCAAAAATTCACGTTTACGCCAAACCTCATATACTCGATAAAAATTAATATAATTCAATATCTATTGAAATACATAATGATATGACCCTTATCTGTGCATTGAACTAAAAGTTAAGAGATATTCTTAAAATTGACTGAAATATGGTAACTAACAGAGAAAAAACAAGAATTTTCCGAAAAAAAATCTGTTTTTTAGAAAATAAACACATGTAAAATCTTTAAAATAGTACATAGAACATATCTTTTAGTTCATTGCGTGACTGGAAATCTGTTATACACTCTAAAGAAATTTCATAGAAATAACTTGAAAACTTTTGGAGAAATCAGGTTTATCGCATACACAAAAATCGAAAAATATAGTTTTTCAGAAAACTCATTTAAAGATTTTACTTATGTGTAATTATTTGTTGGAAAAAATAAATAAATACATGGGGTATAATAAAAAAAAACCCTGAATGATTTAAATTAAAGATAAATGTGAAATCAAACCTAATTACCAATGTTTACCTATTGCCAGCTCTTTAAACTGGCGAGATCGAGCACTTCCTGTCTTAAAGAATCTCACTTCCGGTTTACTTAATTGGCTATAACTTCAGTTCTAATGGACAATATTCCTGTGACGTCACAGTGGGTAAAATCGCCGAACACGTGGCCGATATTTTGTAAACAAATTAGATTCAAGATCTCATTTTATTGTTGAGCATAACATTTTCCTAAATATTTCTCCAGTGAAACTTAATAATCAGATATCTGTTCAAACAAGAACAAAAGAGAAATGTAAACAACTGAATCGAATGATAAAGTTAAGACTATTCCATATCGTAAAATTGCAGAACATTTTATGAATACACACACATATATATATAATGAATAAAAGATTAATAAGAACATTTTATACACACACACATATATATAGACATCAAAGCTTAAATAATTAGAATTTCAATCACTTTAATAAAGGAATTTATTAAATGGAACATCCATTTAAATTTGTTAACATCGCCACAGTTCACATGGCAACTTTTAATAATACATATGTTGATTAATATTAAAGTATATTACTAAAACTGGATTAAAAACAAAACAAAGGTATCTATCACTCTTACTTCAATTTCCTATAATCTGTCACTCTTATAAATCTGTACTGATAAGTATAAAGGAGTTAAGTCCAAAAATGTCGATTTTGAGTTAAGTACATAGTCAGACTGAGAAAAAAATTCTCCATCGATTGATATAAAGGATTTAAGCCCATGTCATTTAGTCTTTGAGAAAATGCATTGGTAAAAAAGATTCAAGTGAGAAATTTAGCATTCATGTTTGGTATAAAAGGTTTAAGTCAATTTGTTCCCTTTATGAAATGAAATTTGATAATCACTTGAATGTTATAAAGGGTATAAGTCAACATAATCCCTTTTTCCTGATCGAGTCTTCTGATTAGTTTTTGGTATAAAGGATTTAAGTCCACTTTTCTCTTTTTGCGCTGTGCCACTTGGCGGTAAACAGGTTTTAATCCAATGTAATAATGAGATTATAATTATTCAATTGCTTATTATTATTGTATTTTATGCTTTAATTTATAAATGTAGAACTGGTATCGATAAAAAAATTACCTACTTTTCAATTGAAATTTAATATATATAAATAATTTACTACATCATTCTTTACCAATAATTTACTACATTTAACATCAGAGAAAAGCAGACTTAGCCGTCTGAACAGAAAAGGCTTGGCAAAGCAGAAGCCAAAACTGATACCTCAAAACTGTGTTTAGTTTTTGATTTACAACAGTGTCTAGCAACTCCATTTCTGTCATCATCTGTAGCTTTCTACAAACGCCAACGTTGGACTTTTAATTTGACTATACGTGACAATGCCATAGGTAAGTCATGCCATTACATGTGGCACGATGGTCGTGAAACTAACGAAATTGCTTCATGTCTTTACGACTACCTACGAAATGTACCCGATACTGTTACAAGTGTAACTTTCTATTCTGACACATCAACGCAACAAAAACATCCATGTGTCAGCGATGTTTTTGAAGGCGATGGCTGTCTTCCCTCATTTCTCCAGCATCAATCACAAATTTCTAATTTCAAGTCACTCGCACATGGAATGTGAAGTAGACCATGCTCTAATTGAGAGAGAAAGGAAAAGTATGGCATTTCAAGTATTCCACCCACATGATTGGTATCAGCTTGTTCGGTCTACAGGGAAGAAAAATAAATTCACTGTTAGAGAGATGACTCAAGATGATATTTTTTATTTTGCATTACTGTCAATAAATACTCTCGTTGTGAAAAAGAATAATGTTGATGGAGAGCCGTCCAAGTGGCAAAAGGTACAATGGTTGGTATTGCTAGGAAGGGGGTCAGATATTTTATAGGGACAGTCTACTTGAAGGCACTTGCAAAAAAATTAGTATTCTTCGACTAGGCAAAACAAATCTCCGAATTACCCAGATTCAAAAACGGTATAACAAATCTGTTCCAATCGCAGTACAGAAGAAGAGAGATCAACTTACTTTGCTTCCTCTTGTGCCTCCAGTATTCCATAATTTTTACAAAACTTTACGAACATCAGCTAGCATAGAAAACATTGACTCTGACTTAGAATTTAGTGATACTAATGAAAATGACCATTAATCACCATGACCCATGGTTCAGTGGAAGGAAACACGAATTTAATATTGTGATGGTCAATATTCTATTAATCCTAATGCTTTGTATTTTACTCACTCTTAAAAATGGTTTCTTAAAAATGAGCTAAATTGTCTCAAAATAGCTCCGAAGCAATATAGGGGAGACTGGGGCACAGTGGACCACTTTTACACTTTTAATTTTTTTTTCACCAAAAATGAAAAAGCAAGGTACTTGAAAAAATTAGCAAACATTCTTTAAACCTTTCTTGACATGTCCTAATTTTTGTATAACAATACTTTTAATACATTACAAATAAAAAAATAAATTGTGTGGACTGGACTCACAAAGTTGACCACTGTGCCCCATCACCCGGGCACAGTGGTCCACAACCCGGGGTACAGGGGACCAACCTCTGTTGTTCATGTTTAATTAATATAAATTACTCATTTTCTTTCCTAAAATTAGTTTCTTATGCAATTCTAGTCTAAATAACATAATTTGAATATTTTCATGAAATACAATTACCAAAATTTAAAGGAATACAAAATAAATAAATAAATAAATAAGAAATCAAATTAGAGTAAGAATTCTATATCAGATTTCCTTTGTCTTTTACGTGCCATCACTAAAAACAATAAGATATATTTTTAATTTTTTTTTTAATGTTATATAGTTATAAAAATTATGAAATATATAATTAAACATTATGTTACTATTCAAACATTTTTATTAATTATTTTGAGATATTAGTACTTTACATTATATTTGTGAGATAGGTTTAACTAAAATTATTCTACTTTTATCTTTTACATGTTATTCCTAAAAACAACAACAATAAATTTATATAACCTACAATTTATTATATAACATATTCATTTTATTTATTTTTTTAATATTAAACAATTCAAATAGTTATTAAATTTAGATATTCATAATTATTATACTAATATTCAACTATTTTCCTTTTTCAGAAATTTATATAATGTTAAGTTTATTATTTTTTTATTAATTATTTTGAGTCACATTATATTTGTATATGTAAATTCAACTAAAATAAATAATGTGTTAAATATAATTTGGAGTTTTAGGCACATTGGAAGGTGTTCTACTGTGCCCCATATCCAAACAAGACAAATAATAATATTAAAATACTATATAGACTATAAATATGCTAATAATTTTTATAAATTTAAAAACAACAATATCTTAGCTTTTCTTAACAACTATCCAATACTTGTAGTCAATAGTTCTGTCCTGATAAAATTAAAAAAAACTTCAAACTTGAAAAATTACTTTGAGCAGCTCAAAACATAAAAGTTGTATAAAATGGCTACCATAGCATTTACCATGTTTTTTTTTTTTTTTTTTTTTGATGTGTAGAAGTTGTACCATGCTTCCATCTATGAGTCTCAATATAAACTATAAGAGTTAAATACTAAGGGATATACTTAAATTTAAAAACCCATGTACTCATTTTTGAGTATATTGGTATGTCAAATATGTGGCTATTGGTATTCTTATTGTTCAACCCTATTTTTGAATTTGTCAATATACTCAAAAATGAGTACATGGATTTTCAAATTTAAGTATATATATTGT
Organism: Salticus scenicus; assembly: GCA_963930645.1. Lineage (NCBI taxonomy): Eukaryota > Metazoa > Arthropoda > Arachnida > Araneae > Salticidae > Salticus > Salticus scenicus. The sequence continues at coordinate 212,061,520 of OZ005662.1, forward strand.
TTCGGAGCTATTTTGAGACAATTTAGCTCTTTTTTAAGGAACTATTTTTTACAGTGTGTTTTAACTTTAGTGTTTTGCTTGTGGTTTATTAATGACGTATTTTGTTGCCATTTAATAGGGTGATACATATTTTTGTTTTTTAATCTATTATTTTATTTTTTAATCTATTATTATGTTCTTTTTTGTTTATCATCATTATTATTATTAATAACTATTTTCAACTAGAGTATATCGTTTATTATGATTTATATTCTTCTAATCTTCAAAAGTTTTATAACAAAAAAGGACAATGAAATTTTATAACAACAGCTTCTAGAGGTAAAATACAAAAATATTTCATCATTTCTCAAACAGTTTCTTTCATTATCTCTCAATCAGTTTAGCTTGAGTAATATTGTACATCAGATATATTTTTATTTGGTATATATTATAAAGTGCATATTATCTTTATTTAATTACTTCATAGACATTGAAGGTTTTTGAGCATTAATTTTCAATAATTGTGTAATAATTCCTATCTTCAATATGATAGTCTATAATATTGTATTCAATTCCTTGTTTGAGGTAATAAATTCTTTCAATAATGTTTATCGTTCATGTTTCACGAACCTGGATTTACCATGGACCCTTACCTAATAACATTTCATTAATCTTAGATTTCTAAGATGAAAGCATTTGGTAATCCGGCACAACTTTGTTCATATATCTTATTAAAGTCATGAATCAATATGTTGAGGAAGTTAGAATTGATAAGACCTTATTTTTATTAGGTTCAAATTATTTTGAACATCTACTGAGGTCATAAATCCAGTATTTTTTAATGCTGCAGCCATGTATTTGGACTGTCAGCATAATCATAATGTTAAATGAATGTACAAGTCAAAGTGGTAAAAAGGAGTTAAGTCCTGGGTTGAGTGATACAAAGGATTTAAGTCCTGCAGGCATTTTTTCAAAACTATATAAATCTGTTCAAAATAAACAAAATTCATAATTAAATGTATGTAGTTTATTCACAAAATTGTATATTATGATAATATCTTGGTTAAAACTGTATTGAACGGATAAGTTTTTATACAGAATTTTTTAAACTTTATTTTTCGTCTCCTGAAAAAATCAAGAATATGGACTTAAATCTTTTATACTTATCAATACAGAAATAATATTGCAAGATAAAAATTTGCAAGCCACAATGCTTTGCTACGGTAGAGTTGAGAATTGTTTTCCGAAAACAGCTGATTTTTTATAGTCTCGAACCCAAAGGAGGAATATGGTCCAAAAAGTAAAGGTGTTTTAGAAAGCTAAAAGTCTATTCTTTAAAACCAAATAAAAAACAGAAAATTGATTTTTTTGTCAAAAATGGTCATTTTAACCCATGGAAATAACCTTAAAGGGAGTAACTTTTATATAATTTACTTCTACAGCAGGGTGTAAAATAATAAGAACTACTCAAAAAAAAAAAAAAAAAAAAAAAAAAAACTGTGTAATATGAAAAGCATTTATAAGACTTTTTCTTATGGAATGGACATGGAATGTTTGACATGGAATTATAGTCAATATTCCATAGCTGCCAACAGCTCGAATTTTTTAATAAATGTTATCACCACTATTTTTTTTTTACTTTCTCTTACCCATAAGGTAGAGAAAATAATGTTTTTGGGTCAAATTTTCGAACGCGAGATTTTGTTATATTCACACGTTTTGAGGTCCCCTGAATACGAAAATCATGTTTTTAGCAAATGGTCTGTGTGTATGTCTGTGTGTCTGTCTGTTATCAGCATATCTCAAAAACAAATTATGGCAGAAAGTTCATACTTGGTATTCTAAATGTGTATCATATAGGGATGCTACAGTAAGCTTTTCGTTAAGATCGAGCAAATGGTTCGTGTACAGGGACAATCAAGAGAATTCTAATACATTACGTCTATGGGGGAAATTGCAGGAAAGTAGAGTTTAACGTCTATAGACTGCACTAAATCAAATGAAACGAATATAAATTTTTTGTAATAGAGATAGTTAACTGGGAAAAAAAAATTGTGTATGGAGGAGCCTCGCCTCCCCCCCCCCTAGGGGGGAAGTCCCCCTCGAGGGGAGTAAATTTTCATGATGGGTATCTTTCAAAAGAGCTCTCCAATACCTTTAAAACGAATGGTTGAACCATCGATCTGCGATAATTGAAAACTAAGTTATCGATTTTTTTTACTTTTAACGAAAAAAAAACAGAAAAAAAATCATCTTTTTTTTTATTTATTTTTTTTTTATTTTTTTTTTTTTTTAATGTTGAGAATAAAATGGAATTTTTTTGGATATTTGGTGTTATACTACTTCTCTAATATGGAAATCGTCTGCCTTATCATAAAAGATAATTTTTTTAAATAATAATTTTAATAAATTATTTTTTAAAAACAGAATTATTTTTTAATAACCGAATTAAATTCTATATAAATGTAGGTGCATTAATGAAACGGGGGTTGAGGGGGGCTACCGCCCTCCTCACACAGAACTAATTATCATATAAAACTCTCCCGAAGCCTAATTTGAATTGTTTAACATGGGTTTACATAACATCGTTATCTTACCTCTTAATCCGCAACCTGTATTTATAGTAATAAATTTCAGGGTAAGAGAAAGTCGTGTGAGTGACACACCAGATTATTTTTTTATTTTTTTATAAAAATCTGTCATATTAATTTTCATTTAATTTCATAGAATAAAATCATACGTATTAATTTCTTTTCTGTGATTAAATGAAAAATATTCTAAAAACGGTCTTGGATAAAGAATACCAGGAAAAGCAGGATAATTGGTAGCTACGATGTTAGAATATTTTTCAAACAACAGTTTACAAAAATTGTGAAAGTTAAAGCTAGGAGAAATCGCGTGGTAGGAGAGTTAGTGGGAAAGAGAGTTAGTGGGGATCGGTGGGAAAGAGTAGAGTGGGCGAGTTGCAATTTTAGGTGGTTGTACAACATGAATAGTGAAGTACCGACATGAATGTGCATGTTGATTGCTTCAAGTGAAAAGATAAAACGTGGTTATTTTGTCTCGGTCTCAAAAATAAATGCTTGAATTTTCATAACCATTCCTAAGAATTTCAGTGCAATGGTAGTAGTACAAAATATTTTTAATTTAAACAGTTTTTCATAAGCTACTATCCTAGACAACGGTGCGAGCACCACAATATTCTCTAAAATCGAATATTTTTTTAATAAAAGACTGCGCAATCTCTCCTACTAAAATGGAAGAATTTGTACTTTTGCTATTTAGGAGAGACTGCGCATCGATTTTTATAAAATTCTATACAAACCGAGATTTCTACAATTACAGTGTTAATAATAATAATTGCACATAAATGACATTGTTGTAAGGCATTTGTAAACAAATATTTTTGCATTGAGAGTGGATATTTTAATTCAGAAATTAAAAAATCCGAAAAATAAAAGAAATTTAAAAAGAATTACAAAAATTTATTTAAAGAATAATATTAAAAAACCAAAAAAACAAGATAAAGATTGTAAAATAACATTAAGTTACTAAATAACTCGTTTAACTTAAAATTAGTACATTTTCTTTTCAGTTTGAATAGTTTCTTTTTTGCTGACCAAATTTCTCGTTGTCCACAATCGTTGCTCTCGGTGAAGTTATCATGCAACTTCCTACCACAAATAAACCTGTTAGAGACGGTGTTCAATGCATTTTCGGATAATAATTCTGCCTACTTTTAATCCTCGAATCCACCATCATTTACTATTTATTAAAAATTTACGTTTTCTTAAAATATTCCGTGCAAAAATGTTCAAAACAAAAAAATAAATAAATAAATAAATTTCACTTGGTTTGAAATTTTCGCTTTACACTTTAAAACCATTTACGTTTACTTAATTTATTTTATTTTATTGAAATTTGGACAATTACAATCCTTAATAAAAAAGAAGTTTAAGTAGGTTAATATTTTTTGCTTCCATTTACTTTTGTCGTTTCTAGTTAAGAAGTCAGCAGCTGCACAAAACTTGAGCCTCACTCTTGAAAATATTGCAAAACTAAACGATAGATAATAACATTTAAATACTTTGTAATAAATTTCTCATAGGTTAATATTAGCATTCGAGAGGTAAATCCCACCAAAGGTGTGGCTTTTGTCGATCGTGCCACTCTAAATAATGTTCAATTTCCAATTCTGGGGACAGTCTCAAAAAAGATGCGCTGTCTCGAATGGGTTGAACTAGTCCAGTTGTGAGGTTGAGACTGTAGGAGGTCTCTACAGTTTGTTTGAAATTAAGCTTGGATCCAGCAAAGTGTAAAGTTGGGACGGTTAAATCGCTTCGACGCCAGTGACTCGTCGAAAGTTTTGAACGGATTAGTTTTGTGTCAACATGGTGCTGCAACGAACGAATTAAGTTGCGAGAGGTAGATGAATTAGAAGCGATTTTAAAAGTATTGATTGAAATGAAGAGAAAGGAAGTTGGTAGAAAGTAGTATAAAATAGAGATGGTTTTCGTAAAAAAAGGGTGTAGATTGTGAAGATTCTTAATTTGGCGAGTATTGAGGAGTAGAGTAGTGGAGATTTAGTGGTGTTAAGATTAAGTATAGTTTGATGAGTGTTGGTGTGCGTATCTGCTAGCATTCGTAAATGTAAAATTGGATCAGCAGGGAATCCGCTGATCCACAGTGAAGTCGCAGTAGTGGAGTAAAAGAGTGCACCCGTCTCTACACCTTCGACTGTTTGCTGGGGTGAGATATTTCAAATTATCTAATTTAATTCTGATACATATATTTTGATAAAGTATTTAAATACGCTGAGTGAGCTATCGCGATTGCCAGATCGCCCTCCCATTAATCAGTTCAAATAAAAGTCTTATTTATAATTTATATTCAAGTCTCGTGCTCTTCATTTATCTATTTAGTTATCTAATTAATAAATTAAGATGGAGTTTGCATCAACACAAACCTCACACAGTTACTTGTAGAAATTATTTCCTGGTATAGTTACAGACATTCAACAAACTCATCTCATTGTCTTGTCTTTATCAATAAGCTCCAAAATTTCTATTAGTAGTATACAACATTATAAAAATCAATGCTGTTATATTGTTTGTTAGTCTGTTTAAACATACACTCTATAACAACAACAAAAGGAAAAAAAAAAAAAAAACGACGCATCAAGAAGAAGTGGGGACAAAAATCGGTAGATGGGGTGGAATGGGTGGTCCGAATGGGAGAAAAATTGGTTGATGTGATGTACATATGGAGAAAAACAATTGATTATACAGTTTCAGAAAATTTGAAGGATTTAATGAAGAGAAAGGGCCTCACAAAGTAAACAAGTCAATAACGCATTGGTCCACTTCTGACCCTTATGTACGCAGTTATTCGGCTTGGTATTAATTGATAGATTTAGCAGATGTGCTCTTGTGAAGTATCTGCCAAATTCTGTCCAATTATTGCGTTAGATTGTTAAAATCACGAGCTGGTTGTAGGACCCTTTTTATGATGCTGCAAACGTCCTGAGTGGAAGAGAGATCCGGGGACTGAACTCAACCCCACTGAGCCGTCTATTGAGGGTATTTGAAGTCACTGAAGTACCAGTTGCACGTAGGATCGACGATAATGATGAACTGGTGTTTGATTCCATCAAAACCTGTATGTATGTCAATTTGTGTCCAGTTTGCATTACTCCTTCTTGGTGCGTCACTTTTTTTGTTATTGAGTATATTATGCAGACGAAGAAATAGTTTTTGATTTATAAATTCAGTTAGCTAATGAAGAGATATACTACCAAATTAGACTGAGAGACTTTCAGTATCATTTCAAGCAAATGGACGTAATAAGTACGTACGGCCGTACACAGTAATCCAAGTTGAACATACTGACATGAAATGTTTTATTTTACTTAAAATTTTGACAAAAATATTCCTGTATTACATTAATTAATTATCTCTTGACAAAGAAATCATTAAAAAAAAAATTCCATGATAAAAAATTGTTAATAAGAATGAGGACGGGGACATGGGGAGTACGGCGTAAAATGCGAAGAGTCTTTACATCTCAGAAGACGAAGAAAAAGTGGTCAAAGTTTGGCTCAGTTACTTCTCATCAAAAACCACAATATGATCGCCAAACCTAAATCTTAAAGAAACCAAGAGCAACACTCAATTTTTCAATTACGATGTAATCAGTAAATTTTTAAAAATACATTGGCGACCCTAATTTTAGACAAAAATATCGTTAAAAGATCTTGGGAAAATGAAAGATGTACATTAGAAATCTAACATCAAGAATTTTATTCACAATAGATGTTTTTACTTGTAATGGTTTCATAAACCTTTGAGCCGATACGAACTACATAACTTTCTTTTCAAAGAGCACATCTATTCTTTACTACAAATAACAACTCCAGCAAAAGCCATTCTATATTATTTTAGTGAGAAGAAAGGAGAGCAGAAGAAGCTAAAGATTTGCCTCCGATCTTTTTTTTTTTTTTTTTTTTTTTTTAATTATTGCAAGAAACAGAGAGAGATTAAATTAGATATTTCGCCCGCTGAGAAACCGCAGACTTTATTTTAAATGTACAATGTTTTTAGAAATCACTTTTCTCAAAGATGGGAAATTAATTAAATTTGAGAGATAATGCGTAATTTTGAATATGTGATTTTCGATATCACAAATGCGCAGTCTCTCCTAAGCGCAAACTGTCCCGTTTTGGTACTAGAGATTGTGGAGTCTTTTATTAAATAATTATTTGGTTTTAGAGAAAATCATGATGCTTGAATCGTTAGTCTGGGTTAGTAGCTTATGAGAAATTGTTTAAATTGAATATATTTTGTACTACTACCATTGTATTGAAATTCCTGGGTAGGATTGTGAAAATTCAAGCATTTATTTTTGAAAACGAGACAAAATAACCACAATTTATCTTAGACTCTTAAAGCAATCAACATACACATTCAAGTCGGCACTTCATTATTGATGTTGTACAGCCACCTGAAATTGCAACTCGCTCACTCTACTCTTTCCCGCCGATCTCCTATGTGCGCAATCTCTCCTACCGCGTGATCTCTCCTAGCTTTGCCTTATATTTGTACCCAGAGAAACATGTGGAAAGGTGCATATTAGGATTCACCAGAAGCGACACAAAGCGAAACACTCACATTAGGGAGTAAACCAAAGTTACTGATGTCATTTGTAGAGTTAAGAAGTTAAAATAGAGCTGGGCTGGGTACCTTGCCAAGTGAAATGATAATAGATGGACCACCAAAGTCTTGTTTTGGATACCGACAGATAAGAAAAAGTCGAGGAAGAAACCCCAGTGTCGTTGGAGAAATGAAATTGTGAAGTTTGAACGAGTTGAATAGAGAATAATTACAAAAAACAGGGTAAATTGGAATCACCTAGAAGAAGCCTTCAGTGAGTAGTAGATTGGTAAAGGCTGAAATTGATAATGATGATAGATGTATTCTTAACCAGCCATACCAACATTTTACTTTATTCCAGAACATTGTTAGTATCCACCTTTTTTTTTTTTTTTTTTTTTTTTTTTTTTTTTTTCTTACTTCTATTTTTGAAGGATATTATTCTCCTTATTTAATTTTGATTACATAATAGAAATAATTTCCTTAAAATTAAAGCAGTGTGAAAAAATGATGGATACTAACAATGCTCTGGGATAAATAAAAATGTTGGAATGGCTGCATTAAGTCAGTAGCATCGGATTTAAACACCTTATTAGATGCTGTGAAATCTGATTAAATACAGTTGAACTTCGTTAACATGAATCTCAAGGAGGATAAAAAATTTGTTCTTGTTATCAGTAGTTCGTGCTACCAGTAACTAATCTTCATATATCTAAACTAATCTTCATTCATGTTAAATGTAATTCACGTTAACGAAGTTCGACTGTAGTAACATTATAATATCGTTAGAACCTACATTTTTTTTTTTTTTTTTTTTAAGAATAACTTTGTGTTGAATTAACTGGTTTAGATAACTTCCGTTTCGTCTGCTATTAACTGTAAACAACCATATTGGTTGGCATGAAATGTTCAATTTTGTTCTCAACAGGATGATCATAGGACCACCTCCGCATTCACATACCGAGAATAGTGCAGCACACATTTACAGTTGGGTTTGTCATCCTAATGAGACACTACAGCAATTTCATGCGACTACAGTTCGTCATCCGATGCGATTGGATAAATTAAGGTATTTAAAAAATATCTTAAAAACCTTGAACGTATCTTTGATGTTTACAAAAAAATTTAAAAATAAAAGAGATGAAATGCCCTCTGGCGACAGAAAAGGTAAATTTTAAATTGTAATAAGTTTCATAGATACAAGGTGCTGCGTTTTTTGGATATCTGTATTTTTTAGTTCCTATCTCGATAACAGTACGAGATAAGAGAAAAAGTGATTTACAAAAAGAGAATCAACAATTTAATTCGAAAAACACCTAGATATGAATGATAAAAACAAAACATTTAAAACAAACATTTATTTGTTCGTGATTCCGTACACCATGACACCGAAACGATCTTAGGAAAAAAAAAAAAAAAAAGGTGATCACCGGATGCCTTTATTTAAGATATACAAAATTTTCTCCGTCAGTTGCAATGCAAATCTGAACCTTTATTTGAACTTTATGTAGCACACATGTCTCCTCTACCCTACAGCATAAAATTTAAAAGAGGTTCTAGATATGAATTGCAGCCAGTGATGCCAGATGGCAGAAAATTATTTCCCAAAACAGGTCTTCAGATTTCCCCAAATCAGGAGTTTCTTTTTCGAAAAATTCCCCAACTTGATTTCTACTAAAAAGGTTTTTTTTTTTTTTTCAAAAAAAAAAAAAATATCAAGCAGATTTTTCTATGGTTTAAGCTCAGATATTTTCCCAAATGAAGGCAATTTTTGAAAAAAATCCCCAAGTAACAATAAAGCTATTGAAAGTCTCTAGTCGTAGGGATAAATCATTACGTTGTCAACATTGACAGAAAGTTGGAGAACTCCCCAGATTTGTCCCCAAACATTTTAGAATTCCCCAAAAATTTTAGAATTCCCCAAAAATGTCCCCACAAACGTTTGGTCCCCAAAATTGTCCCCAGAAGCCTCAAAAATCCCCAAAATGGGGACAAAATCTCCAATCTGGCATCACTCATTGCAGCTGACGGAGAAACAAGTGACCAAATATGTATTTCACCTGATGGACAGAAGTTTGAATATCGAAAACAATGGTATTTTCTAACAATTAGCTGTTTTTCTTTCTAAGGCCGTTTCGGGACGTCACAGTTTATGAAATCGAGAACAAATGAATATGCGTTTCAAGCGTTCAGTTTTTATCATTCATGTCTACAAGGTAAACATCTTATTATTTGTAGGATTTTATAAAATTATATGAATCACTTTTGTTCCCCTATCTCATACCTTCTTCGATATAGGAACGTTAACCTCGCCAATTTCTACCAAATAGAGCTACAAGTGGTCTTTTAAAGTAGTCCATAGATACTTTACTATACCTAGACACTATTTTTATGCATATAGCTGCCACCGTTCAGCAGTTAAAAGATGAGAACAGACTTTACCTGTGTATGTAAACAGTCGCACTTGAAATTTATATTTCAATTTCCCACCATTAAAAGTAATTAGAAATATTTACAAATAGTACTTAAAGCGATTTTCATTACAATTCGCAACGAGCATCATTTCCTAATTTCAGTATGATGTTTAAGGGATTAAATGCTTAAAATGGAATAAGTTCGAACAAACAAAAATATCTCACTCTATAATTTGCATTTTTAAAAGAACGGAATTTTTCATTCAGTTTTTAAAGAGATTAGAATAATCAAAGAAACTGCTTTTATTTCTATTAGCACGAAGGTTATTCATCAGTTTAACAAAAATTTTAATAACAATGTTTCTTTTCTAAAACCCAGATTTAGATCTGAATACTCAAGAAAGGATAGAAATTCCAAATAAAATAGTACAGTGGATGGAAAAAGCTGAAGTTGTAATTACAGATGCGACTTGTGTGGCAAGCCTCATGCATAAGCTTCCTAATGTTAAATGGATCCAAAGTACTAGAGCTGGTGAGACATTTCATTATTATTATTATTATTATTATTACTACTACTACTTTAATGAAAAAAAAAAAAAAATCTGCACCTGACATCTAGAAAATAAATTGTGGCTCAAGTAAAAATAATTCCGTGTCATCCTTTTAAATTCTAGTTACTTTTAAATAACTAGTGAATTCTAGAAACATTTATTAAAATTCTAGAGCGATTCCTAAAACGATAGAGCGGTTAAAGCCACTCCTGATATAGTGCAATTCTTATCCTTTGCGATTGGGGACTTATTTTATTCAACTATCACCAATAATTTTGAGAAGTGGTATTTGATATAAATAACGAACGTTTAATCTTCGAAGTGATTAGGCAGCAGTTACAATTAAAATTTAGTGGTGGATATTGAATAAAAAAGAGTCCCCAATCTGGCAACACTGCCTTTGCGGACAAAGAGTGACCTATGTCAGTTACTTCAAAGTCAACGGTGATTTTTAATTATTTTACCTTTTGGAAATCAAGTGACTTCTCAGAGTTTCTCTCCCTATTTTACGGCACCTCTTCTCGTCTACCTAAAATTCTAATTATATGTTTATATTACTATAGGATAAGAAAAAGTAGTGTAACGACATTTTTTTTTTTCTTCCCAACTGACAAAGTGCATTACGGCTGAACTCCTAATTGCCAAATTAGCACCTTTTGGGTACTGGAAAATGCTAATAGAAATATTTATTTTATTTAATCAGCGAACTGTAACGGTTTTCACTGATTAAGTAAAATAATAATAAAAAAAATTATTAAAATTTTACGGTAGCCAAAAAGTGCTAAGTTGGCAACTATGGCTGAACTTAGTCTTGTAATTGTGAAAAGCAAAGGACCAGTATTCCATTTTGTTCGACAAACTGCGCAAGAAACGACTCAGTATTATTTGATCTTCAAATTTCTTTTACTCCTTAAGAGCCTACACTATCTAATCTCGTTAACAGTCAAGGCCCGTGTTATTCTACAGAAAAATTAGTTTCCACAAACACCCATTACCTAAAGCATATCGGATAATATTTATAATTTATTCCAGAGTACTATTAGACCCGCACTTTTTTCACACGACGATCTCAGCCAGAGCCTGATTAAGGGGGAAGCACACATTATCTCCGCTCTCACCGGAATACTTTTACAATTATTTGTTACTTCATGTCATAGAAATTCCACGCTTTGACGAGGAAATATTTTTTATAAAAAATGAACGGCGTAAAACAATCCAATTTACTCACCGTTATTAGACACTAGAATTCTTTTAAAATAATTTTTAATGAGAATTTTCTGTTTATTATAGGAGGAAAGTATTTGTTAAAAAATAACGGTGTAAGTATAAATAATGTGTGCTTCCGCCTTAATCAGGCTCTGACCATAGCTACCAACCTAATGCGGCGTATTGTTCTTACCCGTCCCTTTTTCTACACCACTTAATTTTTATAGTAATTCTCTTTAAATGTATTTACGATGAAATAAGAAGAAAAGTTCTCTAAAAAAAGACTGGTGGGAAAAAAAAAGGCAGGCACTAATAATCTTCCGGATTATTAATTAGGATGTTGACAACTCTGAAGTATATTTTAGGAGCACTTTTTTCTTATTATATCGTAATTGCATATTCGCCAAAATTTCTCTAAAATGAGTGGTGTGAATAAAGGACTGGAATAACAGTACTCCGGAATAAATTACACTATCAGAGCTGCCAAAATCCTAATTAATTATCTGGAAGATTATTAGTACCCGCTTTTTCTTTTTCACACAATTTTTTTTTTTTTTTTTTTTGAGTACTTTTCTTTTTGTTTTATCGTTAACACTTTCTGTCTTTTTGCCTGTAAGCTCCGCCTGTGGGCGTTGTTCTCCCTGGTTACAAAATTTTAGAACAATATTTTTTGTATTCACATTTATAATACAAATGGATATACATAATAACTATACTTTTTCTAACCAAAGTATTTGTATCCGTACTACATTGATTGTACAAATATGAATATTGGGTGTATTCTTAAGAAATGAATAACATACAAATTGCGGAGGTAACGCCCACTGGCGGAGTTACAGATTTTTAAATGACGTGAATCTACGCCAGCAGTCACGAAAATGTTAATGCATAGGTGTTAACTTGCACGTTTTTTTTTTTTTTTTTTTTTTTTTGCTATCAGAAATTTTTTATAGAAATTTTTAATTACCTTTTTAGCTGCTTTCTTCGATTAATCATAATGATTTCTTACACAAAGAAATACTGGTGTTAAAAAAACGTACAAGCTGACACCTATGTTTAAAGAATTTAATCAAAATTACTATAGAAATTAAGTGGTGTGGAAAAAAAGAGGGAGGTACTAACAATACTCCGGATTAGGTTGGCAGCTATGTATTACCTTTCTGTAAATGACCGGACATTTTTGATTTCAAGCATTTTGTTAAATATCTCGAAAAGCATTAAACAAATCATCTTGAAAGTTCTGGAGTGTAAAGAACATGTTATACTTCATATATTTCATAAAAATATCTTTTCACCCATTTTTAGGAAACTTGAGCTACTGCATTAGACATAGCGTACTGCAACCAGAATGCAATGAATCAAACATGAGCATTTTTATTTTTATGAGCAAAGCTTTAGCGAAATTTCATTTGCATAATTTGATAGCCAAAAGTATTGAGCTACTTATATGAAAACCCCAAACAACTATCGTGTAAATAAAAAAATAAAAAAATAGTTACACGCTAAACAATAAACTACTTTTCAGTTCTTCTAAAATAAATAAATAAATATAAGGCTAAACTATAAGGGGTTTTACTGACATTTTTATTTTGATTCAATAAATGGTAATACAGTGTTCGTTGATTGTAAATAAATATTGATAAAACCTCGTTATCTTTTTTTTTTTTTTTTTTTTTTTTTGAGAACTGATAGTCAGTTCTTTCTATCCCGTTCAACATTTTGAATTTACACGATATTTGTTTGGAAATATTTTTGATATAAGAAGCTGAATGCTATTGGACATACAGAGCAGCCAACATTTTTAACTTTTAAATCAGAATTGACACTAGTACTTTTAAATGGAATATGTTATATATATTTTCGACGATGAATATTACCGAAAACAGCTCTAAAGTTTTCCGGTTTGAAATCTCCCTTGAAAAATTGGAGATTTGGCACCTATGGAGTATGGACATAATATTATGCAAATGAAGCTGTAACATGATTTTTATAATTCGGAAATTTCAAGTTGACTCGTCTAGTACTTTTTGTTGATTGTCAAAACGTCGAAAGTGTCCGGTGACTTAAGGAAAGATAATGTATAAATGTCACCAAGTATGCTAATTTTTTTTTTTTTTTTAATTCCATTTTTACATTCACGCAGGGATGAAAGTTTTCCGACTTTTGGCGGAACTCTTCCAACAGAAATTTTTTACAATAATCTGTACCCTATTTAATCAAATGATATTAGAGTAAATATACGCTCATCTTTTCTAAATAAAAATAGTGGTGTCGATAACGATACCCACTTTCATCCCTAATTTAGAAAATAAAAAATTATTCTATAGTACAAAATTTGGGTATTTAAATGCAAGTTGGGGGAATGCAGAAAATAGCAAATCGTTTTCCGGTGGTGTAATTTTGTTCGGTAATTCATTAATATCTTGGAAGTGTCATAAACAAAAAAGTGTAAGTTTATCAACCTGTGAAGCTGAATTGTTTGCTATTTCAGAAATTTCTAAAGACATAACATGGATGGTAAATTTATTATCTGAACTAAATTGTAAAAATTTTATAAATAATACTGTACCACTAAGTTCGGACAGTCAAGCAGCCATGCAAAGGGTCAAATGTACAAGATGCACATGCGCGTGAGAGAGAGCTCTCCAACCGCTCCGGCTGCGAGCGCGCCAGATGAAAAGAAAATGTTGCTGTGTGCACTTAGGTCTGTGTGGCCGTTACCTATGTGGTATCAAAGAACAAAAATGTATGCAATTTATTACTATTTAATCTGCCGTAATTTCGCGTATATAAGCCGCGGCGGAATGTAACCCGCAGCATAAAAAAAATTATTTAAGAATAATTATAACCGAAAGGTACCCCGCACTAGAAGATACCCTGCACTTCTAAAATCACATGGTCGGCAATCGCCGTTTATAATTTCAATACTAATTGCTATTGTTTTAATAATAAGTAGGAAAAGATACAAATAATAAACAAATTTACGACTAAATATAAATAATAAACAAATTTACTTACCTATAATAAAAAAGCAAATAATCATAACATAGTATTAATCTTTCTGTCTATATAAATTAATATAAATTGGAGTAACTTCTAAATGATTAACACCTTTATTCAGTTTATAAGAAAATTATAGATTAATAATAAATTTATTTACAAAATTCATTCAAATCCATCGAAATCGGATTCTTGCGTATCAGAATTAAAATGTCGCAATATTGTTTGGGACAACGTCTTCATCATCCGTATTATCCTCCTCATCAAGTTCCTTTTCACTGTCCTCAATTTCATTGTCATTATACATTAATAATCGAGACTTCCGAAAAAAAAATGAAATTGGTGTTGATTTTCTCGTTGTTCGCGATAGATACCCCGCACCGGATGATAGCTCGCAGGACATACAGAGTCAGGATTTTTTTATAGATTACCTGCGGGTTATATACACGAAATTACGGTACTTATAATTCTTCTTAATTTCGTATGTGTGTATCGTATTTTCATCATGTTTATCGTCTTCAATAAATGTTGTTAATGTACATTTAAGTATCAAAGTATTCCATGGATCTCTGATTACAACAGATATGACATAACAAAATAATTTAAATGCATACATACTTGCCAACCATGCCAACCATGACGTTAATTATTGTAATATTGTCACACTCTTTTAAAGCACGCCCCTTTTTCCACACCACTTTATTTTTAGAGTAAATTTCTTCAAATATAGTTCCGATTAAATAAGGATGAAATTACTCTAAAAAAAGTGTAAAAATTCAAGTCTAAAAATATCACGATTTATAATCAGATGGTTGGCAGGTATGTATGTGCATATATGTATAAGAATTTTTACGTGTTTGTGAATGCAACGTAGAATCAGACAGGTAATATTTATAATTTATTCCGGCCTACTGTTATTACACACCTCTTCTTTTTCACACCAGTTTGCTTATAGAAAAAATTATCTTCAATATGTAATTACGATGATATAAGATAAAAAATTCTCGTTAAAATTTGTGGTGAGAAAGAGGGCACCCATTACCAATACTTCGTAATAAAGTATAAATAGCATACTTGTTAACCATCTCATTAATAAGCATGAAATTGTTAATGCCCCTTGAAAAAAAAAGCCCTTTTTTCCACACCAATTTATTTTTAGCGTAATTCTCTCAAAATGTAGTTACAATTAAATAAGAATAAAATTACTCTAAAAAAATGTATGGTGTAAAAAAAAAAAAGGCGGGTACTAAAAATTTTACGCTTCATTTCATAATGAGATGATTAGGAGGTATGAAATAGTAACAGGTATGGTAGAATGCAGAATGGAGGTCGTGATCCATATTGATCTCCGAAATATACTACTTTTTTCCGAATTGCCAACATTTTAATTTATTCTCGAGCACTTTTAACTCCTCCTTTATTTCACACCAGTTTATAACAGAATAATTTTCTCCGGTATAAATTACAATAAAATAAGATAAAAAAATTTTTTTTTTAACAGTAAGTATGAAATAAAGGTGGAGCTAAAAATATTCCGGATTAAATTAAAATGTTGGCAATCTTGGTTTTTATATTTTTTAATAAGTAAATTGTGAAAATATATTTGAAATAGTTTTATTTTTACAGGAATTGATGTCGTGTTTGAAGACTTTGATTCTTCAAAGGTAATGCAATCTAGTTTTTTAAACTGCTGCAAATTATTACATTATCTCATAAAAGTATTAATATTGCCAAAATATAATAAAATATTATTGCACAATAGACAGCTTGGTAAAATATTTACATGTAGTCTCTAGACTTATCATTTGCTGTGTTTGTAAAAGAAAAAATTTTATCTCCATCCTGTTTTCAATTTTAAAACTTTGGTAAACGATGCACAGCAGCTACCTTTTAAATTTATTCCGTTGCATTAATAAACACCGCTCTTTTTTTTTTTTTTTTTTTTTTTTTGTAATACCACTTTTGTAGAAAAGTATTTTTCTAGGACTCGCAGTGTTGCTGAAGTTTTAAATGTGTTTTATTATATTGTTATCACTATTTTCAAAAAGAAATTGTTCTTCAAGGTTTTAATGCTATGTTAATATATTAAAAATAACTCTTCAGAAACAATGGTGAAAAAATAATAAAACGCATTATAACATTTTGGAAAGCTGTGAAACCCGTTTTCCTCTCCATAATTACATATCGTAAAAAAATACTGTACAAAGAAAGTGATGAAAAAAAAAAAAAAAAAGGCGGTTACAATCAATAATGACGAATAAATTAAAAAGCTGGCAGCTCTTTGTACATCGATCTGTATACACTGCGATAGCGATCATGTAAATCACACAAATATATATCGAACTAATACGTGGAACTAGTTGGATATATATTTCATGTGTAATGTTTATCGCTGGTGTGCCGGGTTACATAAAATTATTCCGATAGATCATTTTCTATGGGAGGCACTTGTTTCAAGAGTATTTTAAAATTAGCATATTCATTCAGTAAAATAAAATAACTTACAGTAGTAAAATTCCTAAAAGTATGGTTTTGTTTAAAAAAATATATATATGAATAGATTAGTAATCAGTTTACATGCTCGTACAAAAGAATTCTGATACATTATGTATTGTAGGTGATAATTATTATTGTTTTTCTTATTTTTATTTTTATTTATTTATTTATTTTCACGATAGTGTTATAAACATAATGCACGAAGAATATAAATGTTTAAAGTTTTAAAGATCGGACACCCCCGGTACAGATATGTACCTCATCATTAAACTAAATAACTCAAAAGGAACAAATGAAGTGCTGTAGTCACATGAAATTGCTATGGCATTTAATTAGAATGAAGAACTCAACTCGCAAATGTTTTTTGCACTCTTCTCAGCATTTGCAGGCGGAGCTTATTTGTACTAGAAGTAGCAGGGTTCGCAATCTGCGCCTTTATTTTAGGGCACTTTCAGCATACTTGCCAACCACCTCATTAATAACCGTACAATTGTTAACTCCCCCTGAAAAAACGCCCCTTTTCTCACACCACTATATTTTTACAGTAATTCTCTCCAAATGTTGTTATGATTATATAAAACTAAAATTACTCTAAAAAATTATTGGTGTGAAAAAAAAGGCGAGTACTAAAAATTGGACGATTCATAATGATATGGTTGGCAAGTATGCTTTCTGGAAAGAAAAAATTTCCGGCTTTTTTATTACCACAAATTTTATAAAGGAATTTTTATGGTATTTTCATAGTAATATGCCGTGATTAAACACGATACAGATTTTTCTATAAGAATAGTGTTAGTAAAAAAGATGGAAATGTCTCATCCCCAAAAGTAGTATAAATAAAAGGCAAAGAATGCAATCCCTGCAGTAGAAGTATCCACCCTCTTTTCAAAACATTTTAAAAGATAAGAAATTTCCGCGATTGGTGCTACAACTATTTTCATACAAAAATCGTTACTTTTTTTTTTTTTTTTTTTTTTTTTAATAATATGTCGTGATTAAGTATAGAGATTATTGTGTAAAAATAGTGATAGAAACACAGACGGAAATTTCTCATCCCTTAAAATATCCTGAAAGAAAAGAAAAAAAATGGGGGCACAGACTTCGAGCTCCGTTAACCCGTTAGTAATCGCTAGTTGCCAGATTTTTTTATTCAATACGAGGGTTGCTATTTATATTTCTGGCCTAATAATGAAAAAACAAATATGTAGGATCGAAATTGGTTTTATTGTTTTTCAAAATATTCTCCATGATGATCAATACACTTTTGCATGCGTTTGAACCAATTTTCAAAGCACTTTTTCCAGTCCGATTGAGGTAACTCCAAAACATGCGTTTTGAATGCATCAACCGCTTCTTCGGGGGTCGAAAATCGTTGTCCACGTAATTTATTTTTGATGTGTGGGAATAAGAAGAAGTCATTGTGTGCCAAATCAGGGCTGTACGGCGGATGACCCATCAGTTCGATCTTTCGCTCAGTCAGAAATGCATTTGTTTGAGTCGATGTGTGAGAGCTCGCATTGTCATGATGAAGGATGATTCGCCTGTTCTTCTGCTTTTTTCGAATTTCTCCGATGACTTCTGGCAAACAAATGGTCGTGTATCATTCAGAATTGACCGTCCTGCGTTGCTCTAACGCCACTGTTGCCACATGACCGTTAATGCCGAAGAAACAGGCAATCATTTGTTTCGATGTGCTTCTTCCTCGAACAACTTTTGTTGGTTTTGCCTCGCCTTGGAAGACCCATACAGTTGATTGCTGTTTTGTTTCCGGCTCATATGCATAGATCCATGATTCGTCACCTGTGTAGATGTTATACACAGCCTTTGATGTACCTTGAACGTATTTTTCCAACATTTCCTTGCACCAATCGACACGAGCCTTTTTTTGAGCGTTTGTCAGATTATGCGAGATCCAACGCGAACAAATTTTTTTTACGCTCAAATGTTCATGCAATATTTTATTGATGCTAGTCATACTAATGTCCAAAGACGCCTCAATCTCACGGTATATCACATGACGATCTTGCTTTATCAGTTCACGCACAGCATCGATCTTTTCTGGCACAACAACGAATTTTGGACGACCTGCACGGGATTCGTCCTGGATCGAACATCGACCACGATTAAATTCGTTATACCAATTTTTTACAGTGCTGTAGGATGGCGCTTTATCGCTGTATAAAGAATTAAGTTCATCGAAGCACTCTTGTCTTGACAACCCACGTCGAAAGTTATGAAAAATAATCGCACGAAAATTTTCACGATTCAATTCCATTTTTTGAAAGAGAAGAACTTTTCAATTTACTGTCAACAACACAAATAAAGCTATAATGGTAAATCGTCTGCTGAATTTACGTTTAAAAATATCAAACTTTCGATTAAAATCGTCTGCGGTCGCCTAGCAACACTTACTGTTGCCAAGGCCAGAAATATAAATAGCAACCCTCGTAGCCACCAAAAATTTTTAAAAAGAAGTGGCATTTGATATACGTCAAATCGAAGAAACGTCGATCACATCACTTCTTAAAATTATTGGTGACAGTTAAATAAAAAGTACGCAATCTGTAAAAGGTGGCGCTGTCTATAGCGACTACTAACGGGCTAGAGTCGCTGCTAGCTTTCGACCTTTCGGTTGAGAACAAAAGTAAACATTTCAGACTAAAAAGTACGATTATGAAGTAAAATGTGTAGATCATTAGATTCTGTTAATCGTTTATAATTACGTCATCACGATCGGCATAATATATATATATGTGTGTGTGTGTGTGTGTGTGTGTGTGTGTGTGTATTATCTTGTACAATGTTTTAATAGGTTTTTAATATTATAAAAATATATTATTTAAAAAGTATTGACTGTAGGCACAATGCGGTTTTCACTGAAATACAGAGCCTGATTAAGGGAGAAGCACACATTATTTATACTGACACCGTTATTTTTTAACAAATACTTTCCTCCTATAATAAACAGAAAATTCTCATTAAAAATTATTTTAAAAGAATTCTGGTGTCTAATAACGGTGAGTAAATTGGATTGTTTTACACCGTTCATTTTTTATAAAAAATATTTCCTCGTCAAAGCGTGGAATTTCTATGACATGAAGTAAAAAATAATTGTAAAAGTATTCCGGTGAGAGCAGAGATAATGTGTGCTTCCCCCTTAATCAGGCTCTGCTGAAATATGCAGAAAACTATAAAACAAAAAAAAATTATATATAAGAAAAATATTAGTTACATTTTTAAACAATAGATGTCACAATATTCACAGTATCTTTTCACATTTTTAACAGAACCACATTCTCAAATGATGTTATATTAGGAACACTGATTAATTTGACTTTGATGTATTGCAAATAATTTCAAATGTTGGCGAATATTTAAATTAAATATTTACACTTATTACTACTGTTAATTATTCTAAAAAGAAAGTCATAACATATATATAATACACTGTTAAGAGATAAATTATTGTTAGTTAAGCTTTATTGTGAGAATTCCTAATGCTCAACATCTGACGGCCATCACATTGAAACTTTATTATTCCAGTTGAATTGTTGAATGTACTACGCCAATATAAAAAAGTAATTTTACAATTAAAGCGTCATTTAATGGACAAAAATTAAACTAATTTGGCGATAAATCTTTTGTTAATTTAACCCTTTGCCGGTCTTATTTAATTCATTCCTCTGGTCAGTATTGCCAAATTTATGGACTTTTTTATTCAATAATCACTACTAACTTTTAACTGTAGCGGTTGTGTTATTGTAGCGGGGATATTATCCCGCCCATTATGTATATTGCATTACACTCCTGATTCCTGAAAATTAATGGTGGAAGTTGAATAAAAGGATCCCTAAATTTGGCAACACTATTTGAGTGCTCCATGTCTTTCTGTGCATCTCAGTAAAAATCACATAGGGCAACAGTCAATACTTTTTTAATACTAATATATATATATTTTTTATTTTTGTTCTCTGACTTTCGGATCACTCAGAATGGACTCTTCCCAGCGTCGTCTGCTCAATCATGTGATAGACGAAAATGAAGAATCGAATTCAATTAAATATTATTCTTAAGCACAAGAGTGTTAATATTTAATATAAAATAAAATAAAAGTAATATTGTGCATTTGTAAACAGTAGAATAGTTGTATTTGTAAATTTAATAATTTTTAAAAACCACTTTATGTGTTTATTTATTTTGAACAGTAAGAATCGATTTTTGAATGTTCTAGTCTAACTATTACATTAACTGATCTAGCAATAAATAATAGCTTCTTCTTGCGGAATGTTTATGGATTATAATTTGAAATTTTAAAATGTTTTCATTTAATTTAATTGCATAAAGGTGTTAATACAAGTTAATTAATTTAGTTACTGGTCTAAATGGATTTACGCCGTACGATGTTACACTGTCAATGATATAAGTACCAAAAATCAGAGTATTTAACATGTTCTTCATGAACATCAATAACAAATATAAACTAAATGATGATTGTAAATGTATACAGCAAACAAAAAGTGATGAATAATGATATAAAATGGATTAAAAATGATGATGTATAAAAAAAAAAATAACGCAGATTAAATACGATTGATCAAGAATAAGAATAGAAAATATGTTTTTTCAGCAATTGCTATAGATATACAAGACTTCGTCTGCTATTTGTTTTTCATCTATCATGTGACCTCTGACGTCAGGTGGGAAGAGCCCAATATATATATGTATATATATATATATATACGAAAACCTTTTCAAACATTTCACAGAAGGAACAATTGGAAGCTATGAAAAAAATGGAAGATTAATTTAAAAATATTTTCAAAATCCAAGAATGAAAGCGTACATTATAATAGTGCTGCTTCATGAGGGGTGGAAAATGAATAATGTATGCAAGTAATAGATGAATTTCTCTACATCTGTAAGCCTAAAGCAAAAATACTTTACAGATAATACTGTCTAACTCACCTAACTAACTGTAACCAAAGAAACGTGAAAGCAAGATATATTTAATACATAGATCAAATGGAAGGCAAGAAGAAACTAGAAGATAATTCTTACCAACTTAATTGGAAAATATTTAATTGCTTTTAATTATTTATACATAGAAAATTTATGATGATAAGCATTTAAAATGTGAAATTTAACAAACTAGTAATTGACATGAAAGTTGGAGTGTTTTTACATTTCGTAACAGAACTGTTTAATTAATAAAGTTAATAATTTATATTTTTTAATAATAATCCAAATTAAAAATAAAGTATATAAAATCTGGTTTATATTTAATTTTAATTAATAACAATATTAATTTACCAAACCAGAAAAAGAACTCCATGTATTGTAAATATAATGAGTCGAAAAGAAACCCGTAGTATGTATGTGTTTACGATTTTATCACCTGATGTTACAAGTAACCTTTCAAAAACCTTGAAAATAATTTCAAATACTAAAAACAAATTATAATATCATAGGTAAAATGTAATTATTTTCTTCACAGTCTTTATATTATTTCATACTTTCCAATATACTAATTAACATTTCGTAATATTGTTAGCCCCGCCTTCTTTTTCACACTAGTATCTTTATAGACTACTTTTCATCTTATTTAATCGTTATTGCATTTGGAGAATATTACTCTAAAAATTTACTGGTGTGAAAAAAAGGGCGGGACTAACAACACTGCGTACTATTAATTAGGATATTGACAAGTATGTTATTTGAACAAATACAATTTTTTGGAGTTGGATAGTATTCAAAATCTGCAATATACAGATTTTTTACTTTTCTTCTTTCTTTTCTTCTTTCTTTCTTTTTCTTTCCTTCTTTTTTTTTTGGTCAATCGTTTTACAAATTTCACCCACCATTACTTCTTATTGGTCAATTGTAACACCAGCAAAAGTGGCATAAAACGGTTATTTGATAAGATAGAAATCTAGACCGTCATAGTACACACGTATAAATATTCTCTTATAAATATATACTTATATAATAACACATGCATAAATATATCAAATATAAATTAGATTACAAACATATACAGATGCATATATATAAAGTGATTATAAATATTGTTACACACAATGCGTACATTTTTAATCCAAAGTACGTTCATGATTTATGAATCTTTGCGTGTAGTATAATAATTTATGTACAGTGAACTTGAATAATTCGAACTTGTTTAATTCGAAATTCTGGATAATTCAAACTTTTTACTCGGTCCCTTGAATTTTGTATTAAAATAATGTTAAAAAATCGTGGATAATTCGAAATCTATTTTGGATAATTCGAATTTTTCATACGATTACCTTTAAAATATTACTATAAAATTTGTTCCCGAGATTTTTCTCAGCTAATATATTTTAACAGTCTTTCAAAAGAAGGATAAGGAAATACAAGAAAAGCTTTTAACTAGTGCATCAGAAGATATGGTGCATATACATGAACTTCGGGATTTTTTAAAATTGAAAGTCATGTCTGATGAAGAAGATTCTATTTTTGTATCAAGTCATATGCTATGACACTAAGATTGTACTTAAAGAAGAAATAAAAAATATCTGACTATTTAAAAAAAAAGTATTGAATAATTAAGCTTGTAAAAAATATTGATTTAATGGGAGGGGGATGTAGTAGTATTCTTAGATATAAAGTTTTATGTATTAAATCTTTGATCGTAGAGTTTTAATTTTTTAATTTCTCTCTTTTGACAAAATAGTACTATATGTAATTCGAATTTTTGGATATTTCGAATTTTTTTCTGGTCCCTTCAACTTCGAATTATCCAAGTTCTACTGTATCTTTTTTTTCTTCTGTTTATTTTTCTTTCTTTCTTTCAGCCTATACCAACATTTAAATTGACGAGGTTCTCTGATACTTATATGGGAGACTCAATTGCGAACTACGTCCTGGCACAGATTATAAACATCGAAAGGAACCTTTTCTTTTATCATGATAAACAGAATTTGAAAAAATGGTAGGTCTGGGATATTATTTTTCTATTATTATTATTTTATAAATTCCTTCTGTATACCAAAGAAGAAACTATTAGATTAATGAACATTTTCGACGGATTTACACGTTTTAGCATATCCTAAACACAATTCGGCCATTTTTAGAAAATGTCATGTCTGTGTGTACGTGTTACCAAAATATTTTGGATGTTGTTTCTCTTGTGTCAACGAACGGAATTTAATCATACTTTATAACTGATTGCACCTTGATCTAAATTGATACTGATTAGCTTTTGGTATATGTCGTCCATTAGGTGGACCTAGAGCCCCTTAAATAAAATATATAGGCCGGCGCATCGCCGTCATTTTTTTGCCTCGGAAGAGGACAGCATTCCCGCTTGGCATCCTTATCGCTTCACCAGTGATTTTAAGAAATCTTGAGCTGAAGCTACGACCGGCCAAGATAAGAGCAATAAGCAACAATAATCTTCCTAAAAACACATTTTTTTCACAGTACATTCTGAGAATGTCCTTTTATTCTGACAATATCGAATGGATGTATTGGGATAAAATACGTTGTTAGGGCAGTCTCTGTTTCTTATACAAAATGTCGCCAAAACTCAAATACACAGCGACAGAAGGTCTGTGAACACTTTATATTATCTTCTTGAATGATTATAGCCGTTTATCGCCTAACAAACTCCCATATCATAGTTTACTTAGCTAAAATTTTGAAATATAATGAAAGAATTTACTCAAAAGTAACGTAAGGCGATACAAAAATTATGATTGAGTTTGTTTATCAGAAAAACACGCTGGGTACATGTGGCAACCCTAAGGCAACAAAATGCCTGATTCGCCAGCTCGTTTATATAGGAGCCTTAGGTGGACCTGCTGATTGCAGTATTGTTGTGATATTTAATCTCAGAACAATTTTATTAACTTTCGTTTTCATATTCCAGACTTCTTTTGCTTCCCGCCAAACTGATTGTTTAATGCATCTGCCGCACCACGTGACGTTATGTCGCGTCTCTCTACGAACTGTAATACTTTTTCAATCATGTAACCTTTCTTGTTCGGGACAGATGTTCCATTTTTTTTATTCTATTTAATCGTAATTTTTTGTCTAAGATGAATAAATTTAAAGGCTAAACATCTAGGCATTCTTCTATTACGCAGCAATATCTGAATAATTGTGAATAGTAATTAATCTACACATTGTGTAAGATCATAAATTCTAACCTACATTTATTATAGAAAAAGAAGCAGTTATGGTTTAAAACAGAAGTTCCATAAAATATATATCTATGCATTTTTCATCTAATTTCAAGTGTACAATCTGATGATAAAGTAAGGAGATTGTTCTTCATCAATGGCATATATGATTACCTGTGACAACCCAGGTAAGTCAAACTTTATTTAATTATATGACTGTTGATATTTCAAATAAAGAATTATTTGTTATAAAATATATTTGAAATAACTAATTTGGGAAGCTGCGAATTCATGCCTTCATATATAGTATTCTTCTAACAAGTATGACAGATTTTCTTGTGTAATAGAAGTGTCTGAGATAAGACCAGAGGTGCCAAGTTACTACTAACGAAAAATCAATTTCATGCCACAATAAAGAAAAAGTAAAACTTGTCCTATTAAACTGCAGATAATTATTAAGAACACATTAAAAAATTGCCAGTATTAAAATTACGAACAATCCGTAATAAACTGGCACCTCTGGATAAGGCAATAACAAGTGTCTGAGAAACTTTCGTTACACAGCTTATTTAAGTTATTTTTTAATGCAAGCAAAGTTAATTTTTAATGGACCATATTCCTCCTTTGGGTTCGAGACTATAAAAAAATCAGTTGTTTTCGGTAAACAATTCTCAATTCTACCTTAGCAAAGCATTGTGGCTTGCAAATTTTTCTCTTGCAATATTATTTCTAAGAGTTACAGATTATATGAAATTGAAGTAAGAGTGGTATACTGATAACTTTGTTTTGTTTTTAATCCAGTTTTAGTAATATACTTTAATATTAATCAACGTATGTAATATTAAAAGTTGCCGTGTGAACTGTGGCGGTGTTAACAAATTTAAATGGATGTTCCATTTAGTAAATTCCTTTATTAAAGTGATTGAAATTCTATTTATTTAAGCTTTGATGTCTATATATGTGTGTGTGTGTATAAAATGTTCTTATTAATCTTTTTTTCATTATATATATGTATGTATGTGTGTGTGTGTGTATACATAAAATGTTCTGCAATTTTACGATATGGAATAGTCTTAACTTTATCATTCGATTCAGTTGTTTACATTTCACTTTTGTTCTTGTTTGAACATTATTATTAAGTTTCACTGCAGAAATATTTAGGAAAATGTTATACGTAACAATAAAATGTCATCTTGAATCTAATTTGTTTACAAAATATCGGCCACGTGTTCGGCGATTTTACCTACGGTGACGTCACAGGAATATTGTCCATTATATGAAAGAAAAATCATAATTTTTTATTCCTAGATTCTTCCAAATTCTTATTTCAGGGGTCCCAGCGTTCCTATGTTTTTACGATCATTTTATTATACTGTCACCGTAATTTTTAAAATGAAAATTTTCTTGTAGATTTTGATGCTATTTTTGACATGAATATCTTCATGAAAATTTCTTTTGGAAAATTGTGGGTGAGAGTATAATAAAACGATCGTAAAAATATAGGAACGCTGGGAGCCCTGTTATTTGTAAAGATTTCTATTTAACATTTTCACCTATTTGTAAAATACCTTTAAGCTAAAATAGTTTTCTGTAATAAAAGTAGTTTCATGTGTATCACAATCAGAGCCTGATTAAGGGGGAAGCACACATTATTTATACTTACACCGATATTTTTTAACAAATACTTTCCTCCTATAATAAACAAAAAATTCTCATTAAAAATTATTTTAAAAGAAATCTGGTGTCTAATAACGGTGAGTAAATTGGATTGTTTTACACAGTTCATTTTTTATAAAAAATATTTCCTGGTCAAAGCGTGGAATTTCTATGACAGGAAGTAAAAAATAATTGTAAAAATATTCCGGTGAGAGCGGAGATAATGTGTGCTTCCCCCTTAATCAGGCTCTGATCACATTCTAATTTGTTCGTGTTTATTAATTCTAAATTTCACTTATAGGGAAAGACCAAGTTTTATGCCAACTGTACGTACACTGAAAGATTTAACTGTTGGATTATTAGGGGCTGGAACGATTGGATTATCTA
This sequence comes from Salticus scenicus, assembly GCA_963930645.1. Classification (NCBI taxonomy): domain Eukaryota; kingdom Metazoa; phylum Arthropoda; class Arachnida; order Araneae; family Salticidae; genus Salticus; species Salticus scenicus. Next base: position 212,088,516 of record OZ005662.1, read on the forward strand.
GTGCGTAACTTTCATATTTCCTTTTAGGATAGATATTTAAGCATGATTTTTATGCATTTTCTCTTTGAAACACCTTTCAGTTAAAAGCACACCTGCCAACCGTTACGCTTTTTGACACCAGCATTTTTTTATGGATTTTTTTTTTCTTATTTGTTTAAAAAAACTGCTACAAAACATTATAAATAATTCCTATAGAAAGATACCAGTGTCAAAAACTCATAACAGTTGGTAGCTATGATTAAAAGCAATTACAATTAAATTAGTAAACATGATTAGACAATGCTGATACATTTGGTCACATACAGTTCTTAGCAAAGACCTTCATAGTTATATTATCATAGATGCCAACATTTTAATTTATCCCGGAGTATTTTTAGCCCCGCCTTTATTTCATAATATATTTTATGGTATTATCACATAGCCTCCTTAACTAGATGCCTGTCACGTAGCTCGAAAATTAGGCAACAGTTGAAGCGGTAGACAGCGCCATCTGACCTGGTACAGATTGCGAGACTTTTTTATTCAACAGCCATCAAAAATTTTTAAAAGTGGGATAGGATATACAAAAAATGCGAATAGAATCGAAGAAACGTCGATTTTATATATCATGTATCACTTATTTAAATTATTAGTGACAGTTGAATAAAAATGTCCCGTAATCTGTACAAGGTGGTGCTGTCTACTGCTTCAACTATTGCCTAGTTTCCGAGATACGCGACAGGCATCTAGTTAAGGAGGCTATGATTATCATGTTGATAAAATATGTTGAATATTGAATAATGCAACAAATAAGTCCAGTTGAAGAGTTTTTTTGTAACCTTGCCAAAGTACGTATTTTTTGTTAAGACATTTTGCTCTTGCTGTCAATAAAACATCTCTATTTTATTTTCCTTTTGCTGTTATAGTTGGAAAGCTTTTGAAAAATGTTGGTTGCAGGATTATTGTTTTTGTAAGAAAAACAAGACCTGGGTCATCGGAAAGTTATAACGAGTAAGTACAATAACGACTTTATGCCTTATTCAGTTCTTTTACCCATATCTGAAATTAATTTTAATTTCAGGTCAATTATCATAATGAATAATTGTTAATGCAACGTTTAAATTTTTTAACTTTTAAGCTACAAAATAAAAATTTTAACCTTGCCCTGTTCAGAAAAACTGTGCTTGAAAACGTATGAAATTAAACAATTGTACAGAATTCTTAACTGAAAAAAATTAACTTTAAATAATAAATAATGCCGTGAGTGATTAAATCTGTATCTATATTTTGAGAGCGGGTATAACTTCAGTATAACCCCACAGCTGAATTTGGCAATTTTTCTTTGGCGCCGTTTTGAACGACAATGATATCGTTCTGGACTGTTTGCGATATAATTTAGCAGCCTATATGTTGCTTATTTTGGATTTATGATTTTATGTTTTATGATTTTATGATTTATGATATAGATTATGATTTTATCATTAATCATTTATGATTTATGATTTAGTCATAATCGCCAACAAAAAATCGCCAAATATCGTTGTGGGGTTATACTGAAGTTGTTCCTGAGAGCGTGAGAGGGACAACTTGCAGGTATTCAAGATGCAATGGCCCTTTACAGAAACGTTTGTCATGAGAAATTAGAGTAAAACACATGAATAACACAAAATAATCTGGTGTGGCACTCACACGACTTTCTGTTATCCTAAAATTTTATTGTATAAATACAGATTGGAGATTAAGGATTAAAATAACGAGTACTGTTATGCAACCCTACGTTGAGAACAATTTAAATTAGGCTTCGGAGCAGAATTTGGCAAACAATTCTGTTTGAGAGGGACTACTGCCCCTTCAACTCCCACTTTGAATATTGTACCTACACTTATATAGAATTCAAAGCTGTTATTAAATTAAAAAATTCGTTTAAAAATATTCAGAAAACTTTTACCCGCACCATTCCTTGAAAATCATCAATCTTGATTAAAGTTTTTAAGTGACAAACTTAAATAAACTTCAAAATATTGTGTAATCCCGTTTCCTACGCCTAGCAGTGTGGACGAGTCGAAAATCTTGGAGGGTTTCCAAGTTGACCAACAGGTTTGAATTTCGTAAACATCCAGTCATTCGGCATTCCCTTGTCGCTTATTTTCTCTCAACGAAAAGCTTGTCTCCCCTATTTTACTAGTGGACTCGTTGAATCTGCACTTGCGCAGAGGCTTCCATGGTCGCAAGAAATGTAGTTAAAGAGTACAACATTTGAATTGCTTAAAATTATTTGTTTTTAAGTTACTCTGATAAGAAACAGAAACAAAGACACACATGTTAAAAACTTGATTTCAGTACTCAGGAAATCTCAAAACGTTTAAATATACAAAAAAAACAAGCAATAAATATTTAGCTTTAAAAATACTTTATTTACCGTATGGGTATGAGGAATTAATTTCAATTCTTGAACAGTTTTCCTGGACATCGTAAAATATTACAGTAATGCAGTTTCACTTATGACATTCAATAAAAAAATAATGTTTTCGTTTAATTATTGGCATCCCTGTATATCTTCTAAAAATTATATACACACCACATGGTATGGTTTACATAAACATAATCCGATATTCACATAAACATAATATATATAGTTCACATAAACATAATTCATACTCCTGAAATACACTTCTATCAATTTTATTTATTGCAGTTTTTACTTTCTCTTACCCATAAGGTAGAGAAAGTATTGTTTTTGGGTCAAATTTTCGAACGCGAGATTTTGTTATATTTACACGTTTTGAGGTCCACTGAATACGAAAATCATGTTTTTAGCAAATGGTCTGTGTATATGTCTGTGTGTCTGTCTGTATGTCTGTGTGTCTGTCTGTGTGTCTGTCTGTGTGTCTGTCTGTTATCAGTATATCTCAAAAACAAATTAAGGCAGAAAGTTCAAACTTGTTATTCTAAATGTGTATCATATAGGGATGCTACAGTAAGCTTTTCGTTAAGATCGAGCAAATGGTTTGTGTACAGGGACAATCAAGATAATTCTAATACATTACGTCTATGGGGGAAATTGCAGGAAAGTAGAGTTTAACGTCTATAGACTGCACTAAACCAAATGAAACGAATATATATATATTGTAATAAAGATAGTTAACTGGGAAAAATTTTTTGTGTATGTAGGATCCTCGCCTCCCCCCCCTGGAGGGGAGTAAATTTTCATGATGGGTATCTTTCAAAAGAGCTCGCAAATACCTTTAAAACGAATGGTTGAACCATCGATCTGCAATAATTTAAAACAAAGTTATTGATTTTTTTTTACTTTTAACGAAAAAAAAAAACTTAGAAAAAAAATCCGTACTTTTTTTTTCTTTTTTTTTACTTTCCGAACACTATAGTGAGGAAAGTATTGTAATCATGTCAAAAATCCGAATTCGAGATTTTGATGTTTCTATACGTTTTGAGGTCCCCTGAGTCCGTTTTCACTATTTTTACGATGATGTATGTATGTGTGTGTGTATGTGTGTATGTGTGTATGTGTGTATGTGTGTATGTTTGTGAACACGCTAGCGTCTAAAGGCTTTGTTCGATTAACCTGAAAGTTGGTACGTATATTGTAAGTCACCATAGTACGAACCCTATAGATTTTGGTGAATCTAGCACTTATAGTTTTTTTACAGGGACACAAAGAAAAATTCTTTATCATTATGGCCTATAGGACCAAAATCTTAAAAGTGCGATAGCATCTAAACGCCTTATTCAATTGAGCAAAAATTTTATACCCATATTATAGGTCACAGATACTCAATCTGTATAGATTTTGGAGAATCTAGCACTTATAGTTTTTTTACAGGGACACAAAGAAAAATTCTTTATCATTAAGGCCAATGGGGCCAAATTTTTAAAAGTGTGATAGCGTCTAAACGCCTTATTAATCTGAGCAAAAAAATTGTACACATGTTATAGGTCGCATTTGCACCAACTGTATAGATTTTGGTGAATCTAGCACTACAGTTTTTTTACAGGGACACAAAGAAAAATTCTTTATCATTATGGCCTATGAGACCAAATTTTTAAAAGTGCGATAGCATCTAAACGCCTTATTCAATTGAGCTGAAAATTTGTATGAATATTATAAATCACTGTTGCACTAACTATAAGCATTTTGGTGAATCTAGCATCTATAGATTTTTACAGGGACAAAACGAAAAATTCTTTATCATTATGATCTAAGGGCTCAAAGTTCAGTAGCGTTAAATAAAACCTCGTGTGATATATGGAGAAAAAAACACTCTATTATGGTTTTCTCTCTTTTGTTTGTTTAGCAATTCCTCTTTCTTTATTTTATCTACAAAACTGTTAGTTACTCAATGTTCGGAAAGTCGAGTGGAGTCACTCCAGATTTTTTTTTTTTTAATTTTGAGAATAAAATGGACTTTTTTTGGGGGGATATTTGGTTGTTATACTACTTCTCTAATATGGAAATCGTCTGCATTATCATGAAAGATGCCCCCCTCACACAGAACTAATTATCATATAAAACTCTTCAGAAGCCTAATATGAATTGTTTAACATAGGTTTACATAACAGTACTCGTTATCTTACCTATTAATCTGCAACCTGTATTTATTGTATTAAATTTCAGGGTAAGAGAAAGTCGTGTGAGTGACACACCAGATTATTTATATAAAAACGATTTGCAAACCTGTAATTGGGTGAAAGATTGGAAAAAAATGGGACAACTGCAGATTTTCAAATGTTGTCCCATTATATTTTAGTTATTTTGTGTAGCACTGTAAACGGATGGTGAGTAATTTTCATACCATATTCTACATGAAACCTGCTTTTACACATGTAATATATATATACTGTGTATACATTTCATATGATTTAGTGCAGCTTGTAGATGGTGAGCATTTTCTGAAAATTTCCCCAAAGACGTTATATATTTGAATTCTCTTGGGTGTCCCTGTACACGAACCATTTGCTTGATCTCAACGAACAGTTTAGTGTAGCCTCCGTATAAGATACAGATTTTGGAAATCGAGTCTGAACTTCCTACTGTTATTTCATCTTGAGATATGGTGATAATAGACATACAGACCAACCGTTAAAAAAATATTTCAGATTCAGGGTACAAAAAACATGTAAATACAACAAATACCCAATTTCGAAAATTTGACCCCAAATCGATACTTTTTTTAGCATATAATTGAGTAAGAGAAAGTAAAAAATCCCAAGGCTCTAAAGTATGGTAAAATGAAACACAAAGAAACTAACAAAAATTTTATTTGGAAATTAAACAATGGACTCTTCCCAGTTTCGTCTGCCCAATCATGTGATAGAGGAAAACGAATAATCGAATTCTGATAATCGAATTCAATTAAATATTGTTCTTAAGAACAAAAATGTTAATATTTAATATAAAATAAAATAAAAGTAATATTGTGCATTTGTAAACAGTAGAATTGTTGTATTTGTAAATTTAATAATTTTTTATAACCACTTTCTGTGTTTATTTATTTTTAACTGTAATAATCGATTTTCGTATGTTCTAGTGTAACTGTTACATTAACTGATCTAGCAGTAAATAATAGCTTGTTCTTGTGGAATGTTTATGGACTATAATTTGAAATTTTAAAATGTTTTCATTTAATTTGATTGCATAAAGGTGTTAGAACAAGTTAATTAACTTAGTTACTGGTCTAAATGGATTTACGCATTACGATATTGCAAAGTACCAAAAATTAGAGTATTTAACATTTTCTTCATGAACATCAATAACAAATATAAACTAAATGATGATTATAAATGTATACAGCAAACAAAAGATGATGAATAATGATATAAAAGGGATTAAAAAGGATGATGTATAAAAAAATAACACAGATTAAATACTATTGATCAAAAATAAGAATAGAAAATATGTTATTTCAGCAATCGCTCTAGATAAACAAGACTTCGTCTGCTATTTGTTTTTCCTCTATCATGTGACCTCTGACGTCAGGTGGGAAGAGCCCATTATGCAAGAGTTGTACTTAAAAGTTAAAATTTTATATATTTCCCGAATTATAAAAACTGAGCTGAAAAATATGTACACTGTGATAAAGTCTGTAACTATAACTTGAAAACTAAACAATTGTGTAAGTTTCTTTCCTAACTGTTAAAAAATTAAACGTTGCTTCTGTTAAAAAATTAAACTTTGCTTTAATCGTGAAACTATGTTAATATGTAAGAACAAAATTATCAAAAAGAACCACACGATGGTTATTTTATTCTATTTCCACAGAGCTGTCTCCGATTTGAGCGTTATACTACATGAATGTGACTACATATGTAATGTACTTCCCAGTACAATAAAGACAAGAGGACTTTTGGACAATGATGTACTGAAAGACTGTAAAAAAGTATGCTTGTTTGTTCGTTTTAATCAAATTGTATATACCATTTGCACATAATTTAATTGTATATGCGTGAATACGGACTAGGACCCCTTAGGGAAATCCCACACGGACAGTATTAAACCCAGGCCTAGGATCCACGCGTAATCAGTTGACCTTAGCCTTACAGCTACAGTCGGTAACAAGTCTCCAAATACTAGAAAAAATTCCTATATAAAAAAAGTACACTTTATACAGTTTTATTAATTAAATCCTTGTCGAATCCCGTTCTTAGTCAGTCTAAAAACAGGATTCGACAAGGATTTATTTAACAATGCTGTATTAAGTGTACTTTTTTATATAGGAATTTTCGCTAGTGTTCGGAGACTTTTGTCTCCGTTTAAGACGCCTTTTCAAAATTCTGACCATAACAAACTCTCCTAATTTCAGATACAGTCGGTAACAAAAGTGTCCGAACACTAGCAAAAATTCCTATGTAAAAAAATTACATTTCATACGGTTTTGTTAAATAAATCCTTATCGAATCATGGTCTTACACTGACTAAGAACAGGATTCGACAAGGATTTATTCAACAAAACCGTATGAAATGTATTTTTTTTTTACATAAGAATTTTTGCTAGTGTTCGGACACTTTTGTTACCGACTGTACCTAGAACAAACTGTTCGCTCATCATACAAAAGATGAAAAGTACGACCGTACTCGCCTTTTTTTTTTTTTTTTTTTTTAACCTACTTGTTGCTTGTTACTCGCCAATGCAAATGACCATAGAAATTTCTGACTGTATTCGCGACCTTAGAAAAATCTGACCATAACAAACTCCCGCTCAGTGGCGACTACGACCTGTACCCCAGTTTCAGGCATTTTTAAGTCAGTTCTGTTGATGTTTCAATTAATACATTCACAGCTACTAAAACAAGTAGAAACGACAACGTCAGATTGCCAAAGAGAAAAAATTGGGAACCAGACAGCTGTTTCGGTAGCGTTTAGCGTATCATCTTTAGTGCATAAAGTAATGAAAGCAAAGTGATCTTATAGATAGAAAAGGAATCGAATTCTATTCAACTAATAAAATTACGCGGAAGCTGGGGGTATTGGCCAATAAGGAATTTTAGAAAGACTAGTTATGAAAACTGTAGGAAAAATAAGAAAATGTGGACTGGATGTAAAATTTCCAACAATAAGACAAATAGGATACACCGAAATCACAATTAACAATATTTTTAAGATTTTCATAAATATAAAAAGCTTGAAAGAAATCAAGCGCCAATAACACAACGCCAACTCTCCTTTTAACATTCACAGCTGACTAAAATTTTTATTTATTTTTTCCCTACCTCTTTCTGCTCTCTTTATTTTACCCATATTTCAATTTTTGTAATTTTTCGGCGCGTATTTTTTTAACATCGTTTATTATTATCGATAATGTTTGCTGCAATGTCAAACTGAATCAATTATTTCACGTAATAAACATAATAATAATAATGACCATCTTCTGTCAGGAACAATTCCGGTTAGACCGCTTCAAAACATAGACTTTCGGTCGCTTTTTTTTCCCCCCTTAGAAATGCTATGTATTTTTATTTTTTATTTATATATATATATATTTTAATCTGCATAAATGTTACATCATTAGAAAGATCTTTCAAAACTGAACATTTTTTGTGCTTTCACTTTTCCCTTAATCTCAATATCTATTTCTACGAAAGTTTATTACTACCATTGCAATTCTAAAGTACCCATGGGGTATAAAATTAAAATTTAATATAAAATTCAATAATAAAAATTAAGGGCTAATAGTTATTACATCATTTTCTTGCAATCATGATAATGTACTTATCTGATATAAACAAACAGTTGATTGTGACGTCATATTTAACAAATTAGTTAAAATAAATAAGGTTACAAACAAGGTACCTAAGGTTACTTCGTTACAAATATGGTACCTTTCATTTGGTACCTTATTTGTAACGAAGTTTTGACTAGATATTTTAAAATTAATTAAAATATGAAAATAATTTCAAAATTGGACATTTAAATTTATGATTGTTGCCAAAAAAATTTACCAGTTATTGTTATATATATATATATTTTTTTTAAGGGCGGGGGGGCATAATGGGGCACATAATGTTTTCACGCGAAAAATTAAAAATTAAAAACTATTAAATTTGCCCATGCATATAAAAATTACTTATTAAAGCGAGTCGAAGAAGGAAGCAAAATAAGTACAGAGTTATATTACGATAAATGCGACATATAATATGATACGTTATATTAGACATCGTACAGGGTTAGTAGGTATTTTTGTTAAAAGAAATAGTTTGTTCGTTCAAAACAACTTACATATTAGTCCCGTCAGGTGCAACTTGCACATTAGTCCCCTCTAAATATAGTGTCCAGCATAGCTGACAAAGCATTCGTTGATTCACTACCTTAACTGATTTCACATTCCGTCATTTTTGACGGGGTTATATACTAGTTTTAAATATTTAGATTTTTCCTCTTCTATGCCGTGTATATCCAAATATAGACTATACGAGTAATACAAATCGTTAAAAATGCGACAGAATAGTGCTTTCTATTTAACAAATGAGCAATAAAATTAATTTTTTCAATTGATAACAAAATATCACAAGTTTGACATATAAGAATAGCAATGCATAAAATATACAATTGTGGCTACATCTTTCACGGGATGAACATCCGTGCATAATTATTTTGATTCAAAACAACTGATGTGTGCTTATACAGTTTATCATATTTGCATACAATTGTTTTAATCATCTGTCGATTACGTTTTCTACTAAACAGACATTCAAAATCAGTCAAATTATATTCAGACAACTTGAAAATATGTAACTTTATCAAAATTGATGGTTAAAAAAAAATAATAATAATAAAAATAAAAAAAATAAAGATACCTTCTAACTATTATGAATGGATGAAATAATGATAACGAATTCAATTGTAATTTTGCTTTAATGCCGTTTTTCAAATTTTGTATTAGTCTGTATTAAATATTAGGTCAATTAATATAAATTTTCCTATAACAATAATAAAAAAAAAATCTGGAGTGACTCCACTCGACTTTCCGAACATTGAGTAATTAACCGTTTTGTAGATAAAGTAAAGAAAGATGAGTTGTTAAACAAACAAAAGAGAGAAAACCATAATAGAGTGTCTGAGTATTTTTCTCCCTATATTACACGATGTTTTATTTAAAGCTACAGAACTTTGAGCCCATAAGATCATAATGATAAAGAATTTTTCGTTGTGTCCCTGTAAAAACCTATACATGCTAGATTCACCAAAATGCTTGTAGCTAGTGCAACAGTGATTTATAATATTCATAAAAATCTTCAGCTCAATTGAATAAGGCGTTTAGATGCTATCGCACTTTTAAAAATTTGGACCCATAGGCTATAATGATAAAGAATTTTTCTTTGTGCCCCTGTAAAAAAACTGTAAGTGCTAAATTCACCAAAACATATACAGTTCGTGCAACTGTGACCTATAATATGTGTACAAATTTTTTGCTCGGATTAATAAAGCATTTAGACGCTATCGCACTTTTAAGAATTTGGCCCCATAGGCCATAATCATAAAGAATTTTTCCTGGTGTCCCTGTAAAAAAACTATAAGTGCTAGATTCGCCAAAATCTGTAGGGTTCGTACTATGGGGACTTACAATATACGTACCAACTTTCAGTTTATTCGAACAAAACGTTTAGACGCTAGCATGTTCACTCAGAGACATACACACATACATACACACATACATACACACACACATACATACATCATCGTAAAAATAGTGGAAACGGACTTCGGAGACCTCGAAACGTATATAAACTTCAAAATCTCAAATTCGGATTTTGACATGATTACAATACTTTCCTCACTATAGTGTTCGGAAAGTAAGAATACCTTCCTACTATTATGAATGGATGAAATAATGATAACGAATTTAATTGTAATTTTGCTTTAATGCCGTTTTTAAAATTTTGTATTGGTTTATATTAAATATTAGTACAATTAATTAATATAAATTTTCCTATAACAATAATAAAAACTAATATGTTGCGGTCATCACAAAATTCTCTTTTCTACATTTTACTATACAAATTCATGCAATATAATTTTATTTTATTAAAATTACTATATAATTGTAGTAAAATTACTTTAATTGATAATTGCAGGCAATGTTCATCTCTAAGAAGTATAACACTAAATGACCAAAAAAAAAAAAACCATCAAGTTCATACTAAATTTTGACTTAACAAATTCTTATACAGCAGTAGAATAACACTTTATTTTTTTACTTAAAGTAGGTTTAAAGATAAAAATTCATGCAGAATTCAATTTATTTCGTGCATTTAATAAATATAAAATCATTATTATTTGAAAAACTCCGGGGGAAAAAATGTTGATTTTACATTTTATTTCATAAAGATTATTTTTTTTAATTTTTTTTATCGTTAACTTTTAAATAATTTTTAACATTTTAATTTTTAACTTTTAATTTTTAATTTTTAACATTTCCCGTTTTAGAAACCAGTATTTATGAATGTAGGCAGAGGGGACATCATCAAAAATGTAAGCATTGTGAAGGCTATAAGGTAAATATATTCAGGTTGCTTTGTGAATTTTTATTAATATTGATGTGTTATTGTTGTTATTATAAATAATAACTAGTTTGTTATCATCATCACGAGTATTAGGCAATTTTTAAATGAATTCCTAATTCCTTTTAAGGTATCATAAAATTGTAATTTAAAATTTAAAATGCAGTTACAGTTACAATCGAGATAAAGAATATGGATACAAAAATTCATTTTACAGTCGGCAGCAAAAGTATCCGAGCACTAGTAATAATCCCTGTCTAAAAAAATCTGGAGTAACTCCACTCGACTTTCCGAACATTGAGTAATTAACAGTTTTGTAGATAAAGTAAAGAAAGAGGAGTTGTTAAACAAACAAAAGAGAAAAAATCATAATAGAGTGTTTGAATATTTTTCTCCGTATATTACACAATGTTTTATTTAACGCTACTGAACTTTGAGCCCATGATCATAATGATAAAGAATTTTTCGTTGTGTCCCTGTAAAAACCTATAAATGCTACATTCACCAAAATGTTTATATTTAGTGCAACAGTGATTTACAATATTCATATAAATTTTCAGCTCAATTGAATAAGGCGTTTAGATGCTATCGCACTTTTAAAAATGTGGTCCCATACGCCATAATGATAAAGAATATTTCTTTGTGTCCCCTGTAAAGAAACTGTAAGTGCTAAATTCACCAAAATCTATACAATTTGTGCAACTGTGACATATAACATGTGTACAAATTTTTTGCTCAGATTAATAAGGCGTTTAGACGCTATCGCACTTTTAAAAATTTGGCCCCATAGGCCATAATAATAAAGAATTTTTACTGGTGTCCTTGTAAAAAAACTATAAGTGCTAGATTTGCCAAACTCTATAGGGTTCGTACTATGGTGGCTTACAATATACGTACCAACTTTAAGCATATTCGAACAAAGCGTTTAGACGCTAGCATGTTCACTCACAGACATACACACATACATACACACATACGTACACACATACATGCATATACATACACCATCATAAAAATAGTGGAAACGGACTCAGGGGACCTTACAACGTATAGAAACATCAAAATTTCAAATTCGTATTTTTGACATGATTACAATACATTCCTCACTATAGTGTTCGGAAAGTAAAAAGTACACTTAATACTGCTTTATTAAATAGTACATTGTCAAGTTATGTTCTTATTCAGTCTAAGAATATGATTCGACAAGGATTTATTTAATAAAACAGTATTACTATTAAGTGTACTTTTTTGATATCGGAATTATTGGCTAGTGCTCGGATACTTTTACTGCCGACTGTAATACCATATCCTCTTAAATTAGATGCCTTCCGCGTGGCTCTTAAACTTGGCAACAGTTCAAGCGCTAGACAACACCACCTGGTACAGATTGCGTGATTTTTTTAGTCAACTATCATCGATAACTTTAAGAAGTGATATATGATATATATAATTGACGTTTCTTCAATTCTATTCACCTTTTATGTATATCAAATCCCACTTTTAAAAATTTTTAGTGGCTGTTGAATAAAAAAAGTCGTGTTATCTGTACCAGGTGGCTCTGTCTACCGCTTGAACTGTTGCCAAGTTTAAGAGCCACGCGGAAGGCATCTAGTTTAGAAGGCTATGGTAATACTGCTTTGTTGAATAAATCCTTGTCGAATCATGTTTTTAGTCAGTCTAAGAACATGATTCGACAAGGACGTATTAAGCAAATTAGTATTAAATGTATTTTTTTATATAGGAATTATTACTAGTGCTTGAATAATTTTGCTGACGACTGTAAAACAAAACATGGACATATGCTTTACGGATCCGCCTTTTTCATCTGAAACTTCCACCCAAGTTCAGAAACTATAAACATCTCTTTAAATTTAAAGAATCGTTTAATGACAGAAATTGCCAATTATAATTACTGGTGAAAGATTTGGGTAAAAAATATGGATCATACGAACTCTATTGGAAACTACCATGTTGTGGCTAACACAAAACTGTCTTCTCTATCATTTTTATAACAGCACATCTTACTGTTTAACACGCACAAAAGTTTAATCATAATTTCTCAGAATAAAAATTTTACGCTGGGAGTTTGGTGCAATTTGAATTAAAAGATGCTGAGATTTAGCATTGTAGAAAATCATAGGAAATGAGTAATAGCAACGACACCTATTGACTGGTGTACACCGAAATTAAGTCAACAATTGTTTTCATAATCTTTATCCCCCATATCAAATTTGGTGCATTTATATGCCACAGAAGTTGAGATTTAACGTTCCTATTCTAGGTATAAATTGTAGTTCAGCAGCACGATCTGCCTGTCGATAGGCACCCAAATTAAATTAGCATAGTCTTGCATAATGGTCCTCTCACATGCAAAATAGAATCTGAGATATAGCTTTGCCATTTGCGGGGAATATTGCAGTATACCAGCGACACCTATTGGCCGATATGCACCCAATTTCAATGGTCTTAATCTTTCATTATGTCTTTCTCGTGTACTAAGTTTTGTTCAATTATACATAATAGAACCTGAGATAGAACCTGCCCTTGGAAGAAATCGCAGTATAGTTGATGTGCACCAAAATTTAAACGATTTTCCCCAGAAGTAGATAGGCACTAGTCAATGCCAAGATAAAGTTACATATAAGTTATTTGAAATTATATGTACCTGGATATACCGTTACCACGAAATTTTTCGTGACACACACGCAAGTAGGATGGACAGTCAGACAGATATTTATAGATTTCTCGAAACGTGTAAATCCATTGAAAGCAGAAATTGAAGAACTTTTATAAAACCAATACCTTTTTATTGGATATATAGGAAAGTAATAAGGTAAGAGACTTTCTTTAATGGTCGTTAGTAGTGAGATATTTGCTTTTCTCCTTCCCTATAAAATCCAATGGGATTTTTGTTGCTTTGTATTATCTGGATATCTCTTTCAAAAATAAAGTTTTTCAAATTCTTTTTTTGAATTCCACTCTTTGAACATGTCACCTTTTATCTTAATAAGCATTTTAAAAAAATAAATTAATTAATTAATTTTTTTTCCAAAATTGAAAATTTGACCGTTAAATTTGCTTAATGAAGTAAAATACTTAAATTTATTTATTTATTTATTTTAATTCATTTTATTTTAATTTTTTTAATTTGCTCACTAAGAAAAAAAGCGAAATGTTCGAAGAGTGGAATTCAAAGAACAGAATTTGAAAAACTTAATTTTTGAAAGAGATATTGTAACATCCTAATAAATTTGAAAGCGATATCCTAATACAACGCAACAAAAATCCCATTGGATTACATAAGGAAGGAGAAAGGGGGGAGGGGATATCTGACTACCACGGACCTGTTCCAACATTATGGAAGAATCACAAAATGACTGAGAGTTGCTAAGAGTATGTGAATAAAAATTTTTTAGCCTAACAAGGAAACATTCAAAAGGTGTCGTCTTCAAAAAATATTGAAAAAATATATATGTGATTCTACTCTTCATAAAACACCAGGAAGTGAAAAAAATATCGGCTAAAATGAGTTACAGCGACCACAAAAAATTATCAAAATTAAGCATATTTGGCGATTTAGCGCTGTTAGGCGTTCAGTTCGCTAACACCGAGATTGCCGTGTACGAACAGAACCGTGTTTTGTTTCTCCGCCAAGTACTCAAAATCAATTTCCTAACAATGTGAAATCGCCAAATATGCTTAATTTTGATATTTTTTTGTGGTCGCTGTAATTCATTTCAGCCGATAATTTTTTCATTTTCTGGTGTTTTAGGAAGAGTAGAATCACGTATATATTTTTTTTTTTCAATATTTTTGAAGACGACACCTTTTGAATGTTTCCTTGAAAGGAAAAAAAGAGACTTTTAAATATACTGTAATTAAGTAACAAAAGAAGGGTAAGTAATTTAAGAACCCACATTTTTAGAGTTGGCGGGGCTCCGTACATTAATGCAGTCATTTATGGCACTTTATGCGATTTATCCAATCTACTGTTTCTTTTGTAAAATAATAGTTCTCCTCACATTCGAGGCAATTGTTTGTAAGATCACTTTCGTCATTTTCAATAGACATGTCCATCACCAGCTGTTTTGACGCTTTGCTAAATTTAACAGCGGATTTTAGCTTTTTTTCTTGGATGTGATCTTGGGATGTAATGACCATACCCGACTGTATCTTTCTTTTTCGGCATCTTTCCTTTAACCTAGGTACAGGGGGAATCTGTTGCAATACTTTTGTCGGGGAGGATGTTTATTCAGTTGATTCAGAAATTTGGGACTGTTCACACGTCTGTTTCAATTCTTCACTTATGGAAAAGAAGTGGTTTGAAATCGCTGCTTGGTATAGAGGAAAAATCCCCGTCTCCCGAAAACCATTAATAGCAGTGTCAACAGAAGCTGCCCTTTTCCAGGCTATACCAATCAGTTCCGCAGCTTGTATTCTCCCAATGGTCCTTCCTGGATGATTAACAATCCATTTCTTTGCTTCCTCTTTAAAGTAGTGTTTTAGTGACTTAAAAAAGGACCGGTCAAGAGGCTGAAGAGCTTGTGTCGCATGGCTGGGCAGGCATACAATTATAATGTCATTCTTGTCCGCAAATTCCTGGGAAATACTGTCCTTCTGCATTGCAACAGGCAATGACTGTAGCATTTTCTCCTCTCTCTGTAGACGTCAAAACATGAACATCTTTTGCCCCTTTGGTAGCCACGACCTTTCTTGAAACTTTATTTAACTGACAGCCTGTTTCGACCATATTATAAATCCTCCCCTGTCTGGTAAAGAATTGATTTTCTTCAAACACTCTTGAAAGAATTTTTAAAAAGTGATCAACGCTTTCTCTGTTCATGCCTTCCCCCTTTGCTAAAGAGAGCCCCTGGGCTTGTCTAATACTTAGTTCTGGGTTTCTCTTAAAAAATGATGACAGCCAGGCGTACCCAGCCATTCTTGCTTCTAAATTAAATCGATTCTTGAGACCTAGTTTTTCAGCAAACTGAAATGCAACTGTCCTAATTGTCTCTCTGCAAATCCACATTTTACTAAACGTTGGATGTGCTTGACGAGATGTTTTTCATTTTCAACTCCAAACACTCTTTGTGGCCCCAAAGAACTTGTTTTGGTGTTATTACCCGTTTTTCTTCGACGACGACGAAATGTCCGAGAAGGAATTCCATAGTACTTAGCAGCTTCATTGACACCGATTTCCCCTGCTTCTAGTCTTCTGAGAGCCTCTTTTAAATCGTCTTCTGTCCAGGTCGCAGGAGCTTCTCCAGTATTTTTTCTTTTGTACACTGTAGGCATCTTTCCCGAAACAAACAAGAAGCACTGAACAACTACATGAACAAATACAATAATATACACTCACTGGCACAATTAACCGCCCACGTACAATTTTGTTAGCGCCCAAGTTTTATTTATGTTATGTTTTAAATGTCAATATTCAGTTTAAATGTCAAAGGTCAGTCTGACATACCTGTGCGTTTTCTGCTTTCTTATCTGAGTTTAATCTGCATTTTTGTGATTTCGTTTTGAGTTGCCACTTCTAGCGATCACGCGAGTTTGAATTTTATTTGAAGAATTTTAATCAAAATTTATAGTTGAAAAATATTCCATTTACAAATTTTAAGCATTTTATAAAAACAACACGATTTAAAAAATATTAGTTTAAAACTTAAACAATTAAAAGACTTTTCTCCCTGAAAATGTATGTGGGGCATCTCACCCGAATATTATCTGGGGCGTCTATCCTTTTGGTATGGGAGAGATGCCCCGGAAACTGTCCAAAATATAAGACAGCAAAAATGGCCGCACAATGCCCGAAGTCGACTGATCAACTTCTTACTACAAGTTTTTAAGCTTATATAAAAAAAATCCCTACTTATTAAGTAGTGCCTGCCTTACAATGCAACATCACTCTTATAACAGAGTAGAAAAAACATGGTACAGTCAGCCAAAGAAAAGAACGCCACCCCTCCCACCTAATTTCGCCGTAAAATATCGTAGAAACATGCGATTGGTACCGATCAGTTTGTAATAACGTCTAGTTTATAATGTTATAGTTAGATTTTACTTAGGGGGTCGTCTACATATTAAAACTGACATCAACTTCATTTTTTTCAATGGTAACCCCCCTTTTTTATAATTTATTTGAATTCTTTGGATCAAATCATCACGGAAAACAGTATAGTTTATATATTTCGCTCAATTTTTCATAGAGTTATAAGCTGTCAAAGTTTGGGGATGCTAATGTTAAATGAATGTGAAAAACATTAAATCATATCTTCCTGAATAATTATGATATTTAAATTCTGTTTCTTTTATTCGTTAGAATGAAGTGACCCAAACATATTCCATGCAAATTTTTGCTAAAAAAACATTTTTTGAATTATGAAAATTATTAATACATTCATATTTGAAAAAATTATGAATTATGACCTATGTTAATTTTTGCACGAATAGAACGGGCATCATCAAAAACATGGGTTTCCAAATTTACAGCTCGTTCCTAACATTATTTTTTGAGTTACAGTGATATTTCAATTTTTATTCCTGTTAGGGGGCCGTCACTTGTTATAATCTGTATCCACTATAAGTAAATGTTTGTATATAATTTGACGGAAAACTATTTTAATTTACCTTTATGTTATTTTTATTGTTTCCTAAGCAATATTTCGATGTTTATTATACAAATTAGCATATTTTTGTAAAGTTATCACAATGTAGGCGAGGGATTGTAAAAGAATTTCAAAAGAAAAGAAGCCCCGCCTCTGATTCGCTGAAACACTATTTGAAGAAAAAAGACTAATTTGCATATTCCTATTTGACTCTATATGTGACGCTGGTATTCATAAATCACAATGGTATTTACTACATCGATTATTGAAGACAAAACTTAAATGATTTAATTACAAATATGCAAAATTATTTTGTTTTATATTATAAAGTTTTAGAAAATTTGTGAAAAGGCGTGGCTTACGGTACAAGCGAGGAATATATCCGATCCTAATATGTTAAGTCTTTCTTCATAAGTATTAAATATCTTTTTCTAGTTTTTCGCTGCTAAAATTCTATTTTAACCCTGTTACACTTTTTTCGCATTTCAATATTCAAGAGTACGTACACCTCTAGTTAAATAGCATGCTTTAGAAAACACGGTACAGCGAAACTGATTGCATGAAACAGCAATTATGCATTCGACAATCGTTTTATTATTATTATTATTATGAATATTTAATAATTTTAAAAAGATTTTTTACCATGAATTTTCTGTTTAAATTTTGTTGTGACATATTTGCATTTGGTTACTGTACCGTTTGTAAGCTTTGTGTTATTTAAAATTTATCCCATAATGTAACATAATAAAATATCAAATTTCTATTAAAAGTTTTTTAATACAGAATCAAATACTGAAAAATTGCTTTTTTTTTTTTTTTTTTTTTTTTTTTTTTGACAGTTTAAAAAAATTGTCAATTAAAAAAGAAAAAAAAAATTAAACTTGTGCGTATTTTGTAAAACAGACTTAATTTTAGTTAGTCAACTTCAATTAAAAACCAAGATGTTAAAGAAAGTATAAAGCTCCATTCGCAGGAAATGACCACTAAAATAGACGGAAATATAATTTGAAATCATGTGTCAAATAAAAATTAAATCAATAATCTTCAGTATCCATATATTTAATTAATATTTAAAATAAATAATATTTTATGAGATAATTTTGCAATGAACAATTTCATAATTTCACTATAAGGAAGTAACAGGGGGTTTGTATTTTAAAATACATCTTTCTCATGTATCTCAGAAAATTAAATGTTATTATTATTATTATTATTATTATTTTTTTCACAACTAGCTACAGTACGCTTACGTCCTATTTACATTAAGCTTTGATATGGAAGCTATGTTGCTGTTTTTCGATGCTGCGAAATTTACAAAATATATTTGTGTTAATATACTATACAGATAGAAAAATAATTATATAATATCAACAAAACTTCTTTAATCAATATGTTTATATACATTACCGTATAAAATGTTTATATATGAATATTGTATTTATTTTTAATGAGACATATAAACACAAAATACTAAAAAAAAAAAAAAAAAGAAGAAAATGTGATATAATTTTTTTATAAATCAAGTGAAATATATATGCATACTTGCCAACCTAACCCGTAACATTGCTAGTTCCCGCCCCTTTGTGTACACAATTTAATTTTTAGAGTAATTAACTTCAAATACATTTACGATTAACTCATTGAGCGCCACGCGAATTCTTATGGAAATCCCATTCAGGCCACACGCACTGCTTAGAAGCGTGTTATGTTAATCGAGTTTCAATAAACCCCATTAGGCCTTAACGATATAATCCTATAAAAATCCTATAATAATAAAAAAAAGGGGGGGGGGATAAATTTTAAATAAATTGTCAGTAATTACTTAAAACTATGTAAATTCTGTAGTTTTATATATTTTACACTGCCGGCTGACTTGGCCTAAATGGAAAGATCAGTGTCAGCCACCGATGGCTGACATGGCGCTGAACCTGTTAAATAAAGAAAAAATATTCTACAATGACTGATGTGAAAAAAATGTACGGAAAGGGGCGGGACCAGTGATCCTCCGGGTTAGGTTGACAAGAATGTATATACATAGAGCAATGCCAGAAAATGTTCTTTATTTTTCATGAACCGGATGAATGGTACTTTTTTTCTGAATAGTCTATGTATAAAATATAATGCTGCTTTAAATACCCTTTAAATGAAAAGTTTTATTACATAAACTAATTTTCTGGCACTCTACAACTCCCAAATGACACACAATACGAAACCCCGCCCTTTTCCAGTGTTTACAGGGTATTAACGTTTAATATGCTTTCAATTCGTTTTGATCTTTCCTCCTCCTCCTTATCTTCTTCCTTTTTCCTTAAAAAAAAAAAAAAAAAAAAAAAAAAAAAACTGCAATCTGACACAATTTTGTTAGCTTAGACTGATCATGAAAAACGGCAGTTTTTCGAGTGACGCAAGCGGAAGCCCAAACTGACGCTGCGAACTCATATATACGGCTAGTTTGACTTCAAAGAGATTTGTAAAAGCCGACACTTAATATCTCAGCAAATATACCATATTTTGTTCTGATCTTTTCAAAATAGTCTTTTATCTTCGCTCTTAATCTATCCTGAAATTTTTACATTTCTACATGCAGTATGTTTTGAGATCTGAATCTCAATTTAAAGCCAAAATGGGAAAACGGTTGGAGTAATGGACTGAAATTCTGAAAAATATCTCTAAAACGGCTCGAAGGATTTTCATATAATTAATATATGTTGTTAATAGGATCTTTCTGAATCTAGTAACGTCTTCGTTTTTTTCAGGAAAACTCTTGTTTTTTATAAAAGTTGTTTTAAAAATGGAACTATATTACTCCGCCAATTGCATGCTTTCCTTCGGCGAAAACGTCGTGATGTGGTTTTTACTAGCAAGGCTTGAGAAGGCCATGTTGGTTGGTTGACCAACGTGAATGCAGTCAATGAATTATTTAAAGTTTCCTTTTTTTAACGCAAAAATACTTTATTGCATTTTTTATATATTTATTGTATATATGCTAAGTCAAATTCACTTAAATATATTTTCTCTTCTGCTATGAAAAAGATATTTTTGATTTCAAAATATCATATTTAGTCAAAAAATTATTTAGATAATATTTTAAATAAGGAAGTATTTTGTAATTTTAGATATTCCATTTTATCATATTAATGATGAATTTACAATTTTTTTAATTGAAAAAATTTTTAATCATTCATGAATATCGATTTTATAATAACTCAATGATTTGCGATTCCTATTCATGTATCCTTACGCGCCGGGAATGAAAAAAAAAAAACAGCAAATAGAGTTTTGGCGCCATCTATCGTTTTTATTTAAAACGTACTCTTTCGTAAATACATACATATATATTATATGTATATATATTTCTTTTTAAAAATTAAAAATCTCTTTTTGAAATACAGTTAGTTTATTCATATATTTACTTTTCAGACTTTAAAATGATCCCTATTTTAAATATTAGCATAATCAAACTAATTTTTTTATTATTATTTAAAGCTATAATGACTAGGGAATGAAAGAAAAAAAAAACATGAAAATAGAATTAAAATTCATGAAAAGTGTGTCAAATAGCAATTATTGAAAAGCACGTCAAAGTAAATAAATAACATCTTTACTTTGAAACCCATGATTTATTTTAAAAATATAATTCTCTCTTTCTTTCTTTCTTTCTTTCTTTTTTTTTAATTAATTAATTTCTGCATGAAAAATTCCATTTCATAACTATATTTAAAACTACAATAAATAAAAAACCCTCCTTTAATTTTAAATATTTATTTCTACATGTTTCTAAGCAATTAAAAGTGTTTTTTTTTTTTTTTTTTTTTTTTTTAAGAAAAATAGCTTAAATATGGGAATGTATGGTTTTATCATGAAGGTAATAATTTGGCCATCTAGTGGCGCCATCTTGTAGTTTGTATTAAAACCATATACATTCCTATATTTAATATTTATTTTTCTTAAAAAAAAAAAAAAAAAAAAAAAACACTTTTAATTGCTTAGAAACATGTAGAAATAATTATTTAAAATTATTGGAGGGTTTTTTTTTTTTTTTTTTTTTTTTTTTTGCTTATTTTAGTTGTAAATATATTTATGAAATGGAATTTTTCATGCATAAATTAATTAATTAAAAAAAAAAAGAAAGAGAGAATTATACTTTTTTAATAAATTATTATGGGTTTCAAAGTAAAGATGTTATTTATTTATTTTGACGTGTTTTTCAATAATTGCTATTTGACACATTTTTCATCAATTTTAATTCTAATTTCATATATATATATATAGCGTATTTATCCGATCGTTCATCCCTATCCATTGTTGCTTTAAATAATAATAAAAAAATTAGTTTGATTATGTTAATATTAAAAATATGTATCATTTTAAAGTCTGAAAAGTAAATATATGAATAAACTCTAACTGTATTTTAAAAAGATATTTTTAATTTTTAAAAAGAAATATATATATAACTTGTATTTTCCACAAAACTTAAGCTTAACTTGTATTTTACTTATTAACTTGTATTAACTTTAGCTTAACTTGTATTTTCCATAATTTTTTCTCCAAATGATTTTATCTTATTTTTAAAATTATAGAAATATAGAGCTTAATTTATATTTTGTCTATTTTTTTCCACCAAATATTTTTATGAAATAATTTTTACCTGCACTTTTGATGAAAATTTAAATTGTGAATATTGGAGCTTAGCCTCAAAAGGAAAAAGAAAATAAATAAATTTCCATTTTTAACATTAACTTGATTTTTTTAAATTGTTTAATTTGCATTTGTAATTCTCTAAAAAGAAACTTGCAAAATGTAAATTACGTAATTCTAACTTAAATTTGAAATTTCCCACTTATTATTATTATTATTATTATTATTTTAAAGAGTTTGAGAATCCCACTCAATATTTTTTTCTAGTGCAAAGCTTCTCCATTTTGTTTCCAAATGGCAGGCTACTTGAAAATTTGTCGGCATGATAACGTTTGAAATACTGAATTAATTCAAACTAAATTTGTAGTGTGGATTTATCTCAGAAATGTATTTGTTATGTTCATTTGCCAACTTAATCTACCCTCTTGTTTCCCTGTGCCAGCCCACTGAAAATTTCAAATTTACATTAGAAAGGTTCTATGTTAAAACTCCATATATACAAGACTTCATTAATAAATCCATCAAGTCCATTAATAAATTGTAGAATTGAAAAATTGTAGAATTGTAGAATTTTGAAAAAAAAAAAAAATGGTGGCAACTTCATTATAAAAGATAAATCAGTTTACCCTTCCTAGGAGCCAGAAGGACTTGTTTTAATTTTTTGATCAATAACCCCTAAAAAGTAATGATATCAGTACAAAAAACCCTTAACGGGTTAAAAGTTTGTGACGCCACTACTTTATGGCTAGAAGAATTTGAAATATGAAACTTAAAAATAATGATATGAAATTTTAAGTGACGCTTTGCAATTAGTTAAAATATACATAGATTTTCTTTAAAGTAGAAAGTAAATGATCAAATAAGAAAATCTATGTATATTTTAACTAATTGCAAAGCGTCACTTAAAATTTTATATCATTATTTTTACGGTTCATATTTCAAATTCTTCTAGCCATAAAGTAGTGGCGTCACAAACTTTTAACCCGTTAAGGGTTTTTTGTACTGATAATTATACAGAGAATTTTAACAGGAACAGAGAGGAGAGAACATTTTAAAAGTATGATTCGTAATAAAGTTCTATTTTTATGTATTTATTTTATTTGTGTTCATGCGATTAATTGTTGTGTTTACGAGGAAATCTTATCATTTTCACATTGCTAATTTATAAAATATAGTTTTTTGTTCTCAATATATTGAGAAATAAATAAATATATATATATCTGCGAGAATATCGAACATTTCTCTTAATATTAATTAAGTCAAGGCACATTTTTAAAATCCTCGATAATGAAATTATAAAATTCTACATTCGAAAAGCTTCATGTATGTGTAAATCATAAAATATTAATATTTAAACGTGTGGCTAATCTGACGCAAAAAAATTAACTTTTATTTAATTTCTAACTATTTAAATTTTGAATACATAAGTTAACATTACAATCTGTATTCTTTTTATAAAAAGTTTATAAAATAAAGACTTAACTTGTAAATTGTATTAAGAGAAAAAAAAAAAAGAAAGAAAACGAATATATATATATATGTTAGGCAAATTTTATGCATATTTTGTAAAATCATAGAATTTAGGAAACTTAAATATTTGATATTTTTCCCATAATCGATGCGTATTCATTATGACATCTCTTTTTTTTTTAATAGAGTAATGTAATATTTTGACCTATTCAACTGAAGATTTAGATTAAGGGTAGTCAGCCTTTCTACACCCACCGTCCACTTCGGTATGTGTGTTAAGAGTAGAATTTTAGAACATCCCGTTAAGTAGTAGGATTTATTATTTTGCATATTAATTTGTTACACATTATAAAATATAAAAGCAAAAGAATATCGTGGAGATTTATGTAAAAGTTTTTAATAATGTCATGAAAAAAATAATAATTAATTAAAAAAATAAATAAATAAAAATAAAAAAAATCTATTTTAATATTTTTAAAAAGTCAATTAAATTAAAGAAAATGAAAGTACTGCAGTATCAGAACAAACTCCAATTGTCACTGTGAAACGGCCGTGGGAACCAGGTTGAGTGCTACCGTTTCAGACAATTATACGGCAGCTTCAGTTAAAATAATTTTGAATTTTCAACCAAATTTAAAATCATTTACCGTTTTTTACTTTCTTCTATATGTAATATAGAGAAAGTATTGGATTCGCGAAAATTTTCGACCTCCGTTTTTTGACGGATCTACACGTTTTGGGATGTCCTGAACACGAATTGATAGTTTTTAAAAAATGTCTGTCTGTGTGTCTCTCTGTCTGTCTGTCTGTGTGTCTGTCTGTCTGTCTGTCTGTATCATTTTTTTGTGGACGCTGTATCTCACGAACCAATGAATGAAATTTAACCAAACTTGGTATTTAGTTGCACCCTGACATGAACTGGTGCCCATTAGATTTGGGGATCAATAGCTCAACAGGTGGCGCTGTGATCGCATTTTATAGGACAAAATTCCGTATAAATGGGCATAATGAGAGTTATTTTAAACTTGTGATTGTAAAATTAATATGAATTATTGATAATAGTAGTAGTTAACTAGGAAAAAAAATTTGTGCATGGGGGGGCATCGGTTCCCCCCCTGGGGGGAAGTACCCCCCGGGGGGGGTTAAATTTTGAAGATGGGTATCATTCGAAAGATCTCGTCAATACCTTTAAAACGAATGGTTGAACCATAAATCTGTGATAATTTAAAACAAAGTTATCGATTTTTTTTACTTTTAACAAAAAAAAAAACTTAGAAAAAAAAAAATCGTATTTTTTTTTTTTTTTTTTTTTTTTTTAAATATTGTTACTGATTGAATATGTATAGGAAAATATAGAAGAAAGTCTTGTGGTGGCCACAACATACTAGTTTTTTTTTTTTTTTCATTTGATAGATATTTTAATATCTATTCAAGCTATTTAATTTTCTTCGTATGAAGTGAACTATTTGATGTTTAATCAATAGAAACCAATAAAAATCTTTTAATTTATACACTAACTCAGAGAATTCTGTGAATTAATCATTTTTTTATTTTATAATTAACATTTCTGAAAAAAATTTCCGGTGTACAACTTAATAAATAATGTATACTGGGTGGTAGATCATGATTTATATTTTCTAAATGTATAGACGGACCCCTAATAAATTTTCACTTGTAACTCTATTTAGAATTGATTAAAAGTATATAAATAGGTATGTTTTCCGAACCGCCTTGATCTCAGAAATCTGAATATGAAGTCAAAAACAGAGGTTGCCATTGAAGAAAATGAAGTTAATGCTAGTTTTAATATGTAGACGACCCCCTATGCAAAATGTAACTATACCGTTATAAACTAGACGTTATTACAAATCGATCGGTACCAGTCAAATGTTTCTACGATAATTTACGGCGAAATTAGGTGGGGGGTGGCGTTTTTTTTTTGGCTGACTGTACTTACTTGAAATATTGCTGTGGTAGCAGAAGACAAAGAAATGACTTCACGTAACTTCCACAGCACACTATTCAACATCTATCTGAAATAATAATTGGACTTGCAGAGCCATCTAGCGTTACGTCTCGAAATTACATAAAGTGGGGCATCTCTACCGGTGGGGCAACTCACCCGGAATTACCTTATACAGTCGGCAGCAAAATTATTGGAGCGCTAGTAATAACTCCTATGTATATGATGCGTATCTAATACTGTTTTGTTAAGTAAACATTTGTTGAGTCACAATCTTTGTCTTATGTTGTTTATAAAAAAGTAAGTTGATAATAAAAAAAATATATATGAAAGATGTGGGTATGTGCTTCAATAGTTTTGCTGCCGACTGTAAGTACCAGTCGATAAAATACGTAGTGGAGACTATAAAAATGTGCAAAAATGCATTTTACATGGAACATTGTCATTAATATTATCAGTCGATTAAAAAATTTATTTGTGATTTATCTTCAATTTTCAAGATATAACTAAATTCTAACACAGGTGATAGGTTCATACAATAACGTTTAGAAATAGAAAAAAAGACATTAAAAATGTCACCTTGAACAAATACAACTTCATGGAACCACGCATGTCCTCTAGTGAGAATAAAGAAGACTTGGTACGTTTAAGTATCGACGACATTCCAGTATCGCAATGTATTTTATTCAATTGGTACTTTGTAATAATGGTACTTTTAAGTACCATCGGTAAATTACAGTTTATTAATTTATTTTTATTTATTTATTTATTTATTTTGCTTAATGATATAAAAAAAGAGCCACAAATGACGAAACATAGAATTCAAGTAATTATGATGTTCTTATCATTTGTTTATTTTTAATCTAATGGGTACTATAACTATGGGTATCGTCTATAAATAAAAGGTTAAATGCTTTCCTGAATAATCTGCAAAAAATTCACCAATGACGAGCCGTAGAATACAAATAATTATGATGTTCTTATCATTTTACTGCTGGATTTATTGGTAACATATACATCAGATTTGTATGCTTGACTTATAGTCCGCTTTTAAATCTTCGTCAGCTTTACTGCTGGATAAATTTAACATACTTGTCAACCGTCTCATTCAGTGTTGCTAGAAGTGATATTCTATATACGTAATAGACGATCCTTCGATGCGATTCGTCTATTTTGTATATTAAATATCACTTTTCAATATTATTGGTGACTATTGAATAAAAAAGTCGCAATGTCTGGCAATACTAATCTCATTAACCCTTTCAGGGGCGTTGGTTACGTAGAGCGACCATAAATTTTAATTCAAAATTGCAAAAATTGCCCCAGGAAATTTTTTATAATTTTTTTTTATAACTTTGGCGAATAACTTCATTTATTTCTAGTCTTTTAATATTGTTGGTGGTTTCTAATGGCTGTTGATTTTAAATGAAGAAAATTTGCTTGCTTCTGAAAGGGTTAATAAACGGAAGATTTTTAGTACCCGCCTTTTTTTTCCACACTAGTCTTTTTTAGAGTATACTCATAGCCTCCTGAACTAGATGC
The DNA here is from genome assembly GCA_963930645.1 of Salticus scenicus. Classification (NCBI taxonomy): domain Eukaryota; kingdom Metazoa; phylum Arthropoda; class Arachnida; order Araneae; family Salticidae; genus Salticus; species Salticus scenicus. Next base: position 212,115,729 of record OZ005662.1, read on the forward strand.
CTGTCGCATGGCTTGGAACCTTTGCAACAGTTGTAGCGGTAGACAGCGCCATCTGGTACAGATCGCATGACTTTTTTATTCAGCTCTCACCAATAATTTTAAGAAGTGATATATGATATATGTAATCGACGTTTCTTCGATTCTATTCGCCTTTTATGTTTATCATATCTCACTTTTTAAAAATGTTGGTGGCTATTGAATAAAAAAGTCGCACAATCTGCACCAGGTGGCGCTGTCTATCGCTTCAACTGTTGCCAAGATTCCGAGCCACGCGACAGGCATCTGGTTTACGAATCTATGGTATACTTATTCAATCGTAACTACATTTGGAAATAATTACTCTAAAAATAAAGTGGTGTGAAAAAAAGGTTATGTACTAAAAAGTTCCGATTGATAATTAACCCTTTGCGCTCGGCATATTTTCCGTAAGACACGCCTGTTGGCGTTCCTTTAAAACGTCACACATATAGTTTCCAACTTATTACATTTTGGCTACCGAAAAATTGTAATAATTTGTTTTATTTTACTTCATCATTAAATAAAATAAATCTTTCTGTTAAAATTTTCTGGTAGCCGAAAGGTAGCCTATAGTTACACGTTTTAGAAAAATAACATTTCATTTGCAGAGGAACACCTTAAGGCGTGGCCCGATTTTTTAATGTCCCCTCAGAAGGAGCATACGAGCGATAAGGGTTAAAATGTTGTTAGGTATGATTTAAGAAAACATATATTTTAAAATATACCTATAATTTTTGTAAGTTATTGTTATATTATTAACTACAAAATCATATATTTATTATACTTTAATGAAAATACTTGTAAATTTGCACATGACAGAATTTCTTTTTCTATTATTTTTGTGTCGTTCCTATCATTTAGCACACCCACTTTATACTGTGTATATATTTGCAGAAACGGCTGGATATCTCATGCTATACTGGATGTATTTGAACAAGAGCCCCTGCCAACCGATGATCCTCTCTGGGATATACCTCAAGTAAAATCTTATGCTTTATATAATTGCCATGTTTTTATTAACTCGGTTTCTTGTTTGTTTGCTTGCTCAGTACAAATCTTGCAATCGATTTTTAACTAAATTCCTGACTAGCTAGACATTTGAAACTTTCAAACTAGCTCAGAAAACAGGGACAATGCATTTATTGTTTTAACCCGCTAGTAGTCGCTATAGACACTGCCACCAATAATTTTAAGAAGTGATGTGACCGACCTTTCTTCGATTCTATTCACATTTTATGTATATCAAATGCCACTTCTAAAAATTTTTGGTAGCTATTGAATAAAAAAATCTGACAACACTTAAAGATGGGCGGCAAATCGACCAACTAGCGACTACTAACGGGTTAATACTTTTAGCCAAATGTTAAGGGTCCCCGCTGCTTTCAGTAGCGTTTATGTGATTCAATAATCATATGACTTCTCGACTAACGAGGCATTTGAAACTTTCAGAATCGCTCAGAACACAGTGACAAAGCATTTTTTTAATACTTTTAGCCAATTGTTTCGGGTCCCCGCTGCCTTAATTAATGTTTATATGATTCAACAGAAAATTTAAAAAAATGGTATATAAAAAGTTATTTTTATCTTGTAATTATTTTTACTTATTTCTTTCTTCATTAATTTTTTTTTTTTTTTTTTTTTTTTTACAATTTAGGTTCATATTACTCCTCATATTGGAGCTTTTCCGCAGTGTGAGCATGTAAGTATTTTAACTAAGATCCCTATAGAAAATAGACTGTAACGCCACCTCGCGGTAAATGAAATTAGACTTTGATCTGAGTAATATGCACCTCATTTGAGTTTCGTAGCATGACGGGAATCAGTGGCGGTTCGTGAACCGAAAACAGATGAAGAGCTCAAAAATAATATTTAAGTATTTGTAATGCATAATTTTTATTAAGCATGGTCTTAACCACGGAGTAATATTTAATAGGAGAAGAAGGTAATGCTGAAATTTTGTGATGTTGTTTTATAATGTTTACAGATGGCGCCAGCGTACAATACTTCCTTCTCTCCAGCTTCCGCAATGTTATTCAATGGGGAAATGCTCGTTTTAATTATTTTTTTAAAAATAATATCAAGCTGAAAAAAGTTCGATTGCAAGCAAATTTCAATAAATAGAGTATTCTACCCAACATTTTTTTTTTTTTTAAAGAGCGATTTTGTGCTAATTTTACTTTGAAAGAGAGCTTTTAAAAAAAATGACGATCTTTATGAACCGAAGCTAGCGAAAACAGACAATTGGGAGAAAGGAGAATGGAAATCGTTTGTATGTGTCGTTTGAAAATGTAGATTATTATGGATGTCTTATAATTTTTCATTATTAGTATATTTGACGTATCCTAGGGCTTTTTTTTTTTTTTTTTTTCTTATCACTATCATAGCCTGTTTTACAACTAGGAACGAAGCATTTATTTGAAAAATCTGAATTATGCAGTTTTAAGCACTTACAAAAAAATTAAATTGTTTAAAATTAAAAATTTAAAATGTACTCCAGCAAAATTCTATTGAAAATAACAGTATATCCGCCCCGAGATAGGGAGTAATGACAAGTGGCGCCCTCAATATTTACCAAAAATTTAGATAACAGTTTCAAAGCTTTCTCCCATTGGACCTTCTTCTCCTATTAAATATTACTCCGTGGTCTTAACTAAAATTAACTAAAAATGCTTATTTAAATGTAAATTTATATTCTATAAATGAATACAGTGTAAAATACAGTGTGCCTCTTCACCTATTTTTGGTGCACGAGCCGCCACTGATGGGAATACAAAGATGTCGGCACGATTTGACAATAACTTATTTGGATTGGTTTGCTAAACAATTTTTCTAAATAAATTGTTTTAGCTTAAATTGCTTGTATATATATATATATTATTGCAGATGCTTAAATATGGGCTAGCTTAATCATTAAATAAACCAATCGACTGTTTAAGTAAAACTGGATTCTAAAATATAACGAAACTTTTGCATTTTTAAATTTGCCCCCTCCTGAAAAAAGTTCTGGTGGCGCCGCTTTGGGAACATCGGTAAAATTAGGTCCAAACTTAAATGAGAACTGATTAATTTTTAATCAAAACAAATTAAAGATATATTGTTAAAACCATTGGTGGTTTTTGATAGACCGTACCAAAATCTTTCAAGGGGTATAAAGCAATTCGCGAAGAAAAGTTTCGTTACGATGCAGATGAGATATAAGAGGTATTATCTACACATGGATAGCGTGGAATCTTGGCAAAAGGGGAATAAGGATAAATCCATAAAAAAACAGTGTAGAAGTGGAAAAACAAAAAAAAAAAAAAAAAAAGAAGAAGAAGAAGAAGAGAAAGATGTTCATTTATTTTTACCAATTATTTCCCACCTACCCACTTTTACAGAATTTTGTCAAACGCATTTTTATATGAGCTTTGAATATTTAAATTTTTGACAAATCAGACTAGACTTACTTTCGCTTAATAGACTTGCCCATCTCCTCTATTTACTAGATGTTAACCGTTGCGTACTAAACGCATAGTTACCAACATTTTAATTTATTCCGGAGCATTTTTAGCCCCGTCTTTAATTCGTTTCACTTTATTTTTAGAAGTTTTTCTCCAATATATAACTACGATAAAATAAGAGAAATTTATTCTAAAAAAAATAGTAGTAGGGAATAAAGACGAGCTAAAAATGCTCCGTAATAAATCAAAACGTTAGCAACTCTGACTAAACATTGTTGAATAATAAGTTGTGTCTGCACATAGCCTCTTAAACTAGATGCCTTCCGCGAGGCTCTGAAACTTGGCGGTAGACAGCGCCACCTGGTACAAATTTATTATTGTAATTATAGGTCTCAAAGCTGTCAAATAAATAACATAGCACAGTACGATGTTTTGGTCGGCATAATATGGCTCCTGTGGTAGCCTTGTCTGATATTTCGGCAGCCATCTTGAGTAGGCAACAGTTAACTTCATTTGCTTTCATGCTGATACGCCGTATGGCAACTCACTTATATCATTTCTCCAAGCTATCATTCGTGGACTTTCTTTTTCTTTTAATTTACATGCCAATCTTAGTATTCAGCACATAAATGTGACATCACTGTGTTTGTTGCTTTCTCTTACCCATAAGGTAGAGAAAGTATTGTTTTTGGCTCAAATTTTCGAACGCGAGATTTTGTTATATTTACACGTTTTGAGGTCCCCTGAATACGAAAATCATGTTTTTAGAAAATGGTCTGTGTGTATGTCTGTGTGTGTGTCTGTCTGTTATCAGCATATCTCAAGAACAAATTATGGCAGAAAGATCAAACTTGGTATTCTAAATGTGTATCATATAGGGACGCTACAGTAAGCTTTTCGTTAAGATCAAGCAAATGGTTCGTGTACAGGGACAATCAAGAGAATTCTAATACATTACATCTATGGGGGAAATTGCAGGAAAGTAGAGTTTAACGTCTAAAGACTGCACTAAACCAAATGAAACGAATATATATTTTTTGTAATAGAGATATTTAACTGGGAAAAAAAAAATTGTGTATGTAGGAGCCTCGCCTCCCCCCCTGGGGGGGAAGTCCCCCCTCGAGGGGAGTAAATTTTCATGACGGGTATCTTTCAAAAGAGCTCGCCAGTACATTTAAAACGAATGGTTGAACCATCGATCTGCGATAATTTAAAGCAAAGTTATCGATTTTTTTACTTTTAACGAAAAAAAAACTTAGAAAAAAAATCGTACTTTTTTTTTTTTAATATTGAGAATAAAATGGACTTTTTTTTGGAAATTTGGTGTTATACTACTTCTCTAATATGGAAATCGTCTGCCTTATCATAAAAGATAATTTTTTTAATAATAATTTTAATAAATTATTTTTTAAAAAGAGAATTATTTTTTAATAACCGAATTAAATTCTATATAAATGTAGGTGCATTAATGAAACGGGGGGTTGAGGGGGGCGGTAGCCCCCCTCACACAGAACTAATTATCATATAAAACTCTTCAGAAGCCTAATATGAATTGTTTAACATAGGTTTACATAAAAGTACTCGTTATCTTACCTATTAATCTGCAAGCTGTATTTATTGTATTAAATTTCAGGGTAAGAGAAAGTCGTGTGAGTGACACACCAGATTATTATTTCTATATTTAATAATCTGGAAATCCAAATATGAAGAAAGAAGAAAGAAAAATCATGCGGTTCGCGCGGGTTATAAAACTCTTTCTGCCTGTACTTACTGTTTAAACGTCAATTTATTTTACCTTCGTGAAGACCGTTTAAAATATATTTTGTTCTTTATTGCGGGGAAAGATATCTCATTACAATTTCTTGAGTTCACTTTCATGAGAAAGCATAAAACTATTTACCCGAATGTATTTCATGCTAAAGTAATTTACAAGTAGCTGAAAATGGGCTTAACGCAATTTTCACTTATATCCAATAGTGATGTGAATAGTTTTCTGTGGCCCAATAAAACAATAATCCATGCCAATCGTATTATATTACATAGAGTGCATGTTTTGTTTTATTTCAATAACATTTGATAATTTTATTATGTTTTATGCAACATAGAAATATTAATGTATGCTTTAAAGATATAACTCTCATTGGCCATAATGTATCCGAATACCTTTGTGAATCTCTCTACACAAAACAATTGTGTTGTTTATACTACTGTGTTGTTTATACTTGTTTTACTTGGCATGAAACTACTTGAAAATTCAAAACATAACAGATGTTTATATTGACTATAAAACAGCTTATATTTAAAATTAAATTAAATATAATTAATAAATATAATTAAAATAATTTATACCCAAAATACTGAATATAAAATAGCTTCATTACAGCATGAAAAGTTTCTCATCAGGGGCAAAAACGTTTCAGAAGGCATGAAACAGCTTGAGATTTCGAAACATACCAGATGTTTATATTGAATATAAAACAGCTTATATTTAAAGTTAAATATTATTAAAATTATTAATATAATTAAATATATTTAAAATAATTTACATTTAAAATACTGAATATAAAAATAACTGCATTATAGCAAAACATCCGAAAAGTTTTTGCCCCTGATGTGAAACATCAAAAAAATCTTTTCAGAAGGCACAAAATTACTCAAGATTTCAAAACATAGCAATTGTTTATATTGAATATAAAACAGTGTATATTCAAATTATCTATATAAAGAAAGAGAAGTGTCTGTGTGCGTGTCTGCGCTCTGGTGCTCACACTACTAATCGCAGAGCCTCCAAATTTGGCACATAGGTACCTGGGACCCTGCAGGTGTGCACCTCATCGAGATTTTTTCGAATTTCGAATTTGAATTTTTTAAATTAATGTTTTTTCGAATTTAAATATTGGCTTCAATGTTTCATTTTTCAGAAATTTGTTTCGTTTCAAAAGTCTGCGTATCTTAGCAACGGCTATTAAACTATTTATTTATCAAGCAGAAACGGTCGTTTTGCCAAGCCAAGCTCAGAGAAAAGCAAAACAAACAAACTACCACTAACATAAAGCAGAACGCGCCAATAATAAAATCGACAGAAATAACCCAAGATCGTTTAAATGCTTATTATACAGAAACCAACTTTCCCATGTTAAATCGGCAAATTTTTTTTCCGTAAAGTTTTAAATATTGGACGAACCAAATATCGCAGTAAAATGAAACAAAAAGTAAAATATTCGTATCAACGAGATCTTTAATTTGAGATAAAAACGAACTTTCTAAGTTAATAAGTAAAAAAATGGGAGCATTTTCAATTTAGCGTAAAATTAGATGTTTTGACAACTTTTTGAAAAAATTTCTTCTTCGAGAAATTTTTTTTAAAACAAGCTAGAGAATTCATAAATGTGGAGAATTCTTTGAAAACTGGTTTTTCAGATAGACAATTACTTAATCTAGGAACTTTTATAAAATTTAGCTTTTAAAAATCAAAATTTCCTATCTTAATTGCTGAAAAACTGTTAAATATCGCCAAAGAGACATAAATCGCCAAATATGAAATTGCTTCATCTCAGTTTACCCGAAAAATATTAATTTCAAATTGAGCTGCTTTTTCTTTTTATAAGTTATTTTTTTAACCAAAGAATCTTTGCTTTTATTATTTTGTACAATTTTAAACTTTATATCCCTGAAAACAGAAATGAATACATTTTTGAATAACATTTGTTTCAAATCTATAGCTTGAATTGCTGATTTTTTAATATTTTTCATACCTTAGAATAAGAAAGTCAGTACACGATATAGTCAATTTTAATATCCTTCAATTCAATCTGGCAATGTTAATTATGATGCATAAAGATTTCTACTTCCTTCTATATAGTATACTAGCAGGCTTTGCCCGCTTCGCTTGTCATATTATTGAAATGAATTTCGACTTTCGGTTTTTAATGGATTTACACGTTGTAAGAGCTCCTGAAAACAATTTGACTATTTTTAGAAAATTTCTATTTGCGTGTGTGTGTTCTATGTGTGTGGCGAAAGTTTTGTTCCAACTAGATATCAGGAGCTACTGCTCAGAATTACATATAAATTTATATGCAATTGAACCTTGATGTATAATAGCGTTTATCAATATTTGGTGTCAATTGCTCAACATGGTGCTGCTATACAGTGATTGCTGCAATTTCAGAGAAGGCTATATCTGAGTAACTAATACATGGAATTGCATAAATTTACAAATAAATTTACATTGTTACAAATTATAGTGCTTATCAACTTTTGTACCATTATCTCAACATGTGGCGCTGCTATACAGCGATTTTCGCAATTTAAGGAAAGGTTCTGTTGCATATAATGAAACAAAACTTAATATGTGAAAAGAGCCATTATGAGACATTATGCTGATTCAATCTCGATGCCTATCGGCCGATAAGTGGAGCTCATATACTACAATTTTTTTTTTTTTTTAGAACTGAAAGGATGCCATCTGCATGGTGAAAATTTACTTCCGTTGGACATTTTGTGCAACAGTACCTCTCTGAGTTGATAATATTCAGCATTCATAATGAAAAAAATAATTAATAATTTGTGCTGCGTTAATATGTATAGGAAAATGTAGAAGAAAGTTTTGTGATGGACACGACATACTAGTCTGCATAGAAAACTCATGGATAATGTCTAGCAACCAGAATTATAGAAAGTTTAACGCAAAGAACAACAACGCACGAAAGCTGAGTTGAAATCCAGGACATATCTGATGTAAAGTATCAGGTTAATTCCAGTAAATATAAAAACTATTTTAAAAAAAATAAATGATATCTACAAAAAAGACACTTAAAATGTACAAAAAAACCAAGCTCAAAGAAAGAGAATTGATTAAAGTTGTGTCTAAAAAGGGTGTGATATCAAATTCCCAAGCTTACATTCAAATACTTATTTAATATTCCCTTTTAACTAAATTTTCACATGTGAATCAAATGCCTTATGATATGTTGATAGAAATCCTTCTTTCCTGTACTAAATATATCATAGCGTGTTTCTGAAAAATATTATTATTTTTATTTATGTATGATGGGCTTGGCGGCCATCTTTCAAGTAATGAATAAACATTCACACAATTTGAAAGAAGTTTCTTAAAATATATCTCATATAAAATTAATTTTGCTATTCCATTCAGCAGAGACGGAAATATTTCGATAACATGATTTCTTATAATTATTTAGTATTAAGTGCACTTCCATCCCATAAATGCCGGGAATAAAGAATATAAAAATTTAAATTAACGTAAAAACATGAAGGAGAGGGGGGGGGAAGCATAGAAGCTTCCACCCCCCGTTATATTTACCCAATTTGAATTTAGCTTCTTGGAATAAATATCTCGTAAAAATAATATGGTTATTCCATTCAACAGGGGTTGAAATATTCAGATTAAAAAAGAAAAAAAAATGCATTAAAAACATCGCAAAGCCCACCCTCCCACGCACTCCCATCCTCCCATCCTATAATTATTTCTCATTGCGCAGCACTAGTGCGATATAAAACTCAATTAACCAACCAATCAACCAACTCATCCTATAATTGATGAGATTTATAGAATTCAAACTAACGTAAAACTTTGAAAGATGGCCGCCAAGCCCATCATACAAAAATAAAAATAATAATATTTTTCAGAAACACGCTATGATGTATTTAGTACAGGAGAGAAGGATTTCTATCAACATATCATAAGGCACTTGATTCACATGTGAAAATTTAGTTAAAAGGGGATATTAAATAAGTATTTGAATGTAAGCTTGGGAATTTGATATCACACCCTTTTTAGACACAACTTTAATCAATTCTCTTTCTTTGAGCTTGGCTTTTTTGTACATTTTAAGTGTCTTTTTTGTAGATTTAAATTCATTTGAGGAAGAAATATTTTTTATTATATTTATTGAAATCAAATAGTTATACACATACAGTAGAAAAAATTAAACATTTTAGATTTTGGCATATAGGTACCTGGGACCCTGCAGGTGTTCACATTATCGAGATGTTTTCGAATTTCAAATTTATTTTTTTTAAATTAATGTTTTTCCGATTTTAAATATTTGCTTCTTTGTTTCATTTTTCATAGATTTATTCTTTTGCTTCAATCGTCTGCGTATCTTAGCAACGGTTATTACGCAACTTATTTTTATTTCATACATTCATTTGAAGGCGATTTTTTTTTTTTTTTTTTTTTTCTTAATTTGTTATATTTATTGAAAATAAAATCGTAATGCAGCAGAAAAAATTAAGGAAAATTTGTTTTAAATTTAAAAACGTATTTATAACAGTTATGTTTAATTTTTTTTATAATAGAACAACTTCCTATTTTTCATTTTTTAATTAATTCCTTTAAAAGAAAAAACTTTTATTCATTATTTTTTTTTTTTATTTACAGTATTTATCGGGAAAAATTGTAGTATATACATAGTAAAAAGTATTAAAATTTATTTGTAGATATATATATATATATATATATATATTCATTTATTAATCTACTTTTTATTTTATTTTCTTTAATTACATTGGTCGGAATCATATCGTAATATAGTGTAAATAGCATGGGTTATAAAATACATGGTTCAAAACTAAAATATTTAATAGATGCTGAGATACAGTCATCTTTAAAATCGTAGTTCTTAAATAGTAGCAGATTCCCCCTGTCGTCGATAAATATCCAGATTGAAGTGCCCGGGAAAGATCTTTCTGCAGGCATGGGAAACCTAGATCTGATGCAGTGCGGGCATGAAAAGAGCTGCCATAGACAGCGGGTACCCGAAGCAAGGTTTGGAGCAATTTCAGTTTCTTCGCCCCCCCCCCCCTTTTTTTAAAGTTTTTTACTTTCTTCTATATGTAATATAGAGAAAGTATTGGATTCGCGAAAATTTTCGACCTCCGTTTTTTGACGGATCTACACGTTTTGGGATGTCCTGAACACGAATTGATAGTTTTTAAAAAATGTCTGTCTGTGTGTCTGTCTGTCTGTCTGTCTGTCTGTCTGTGGTTTAGTGTTTTCACCGTATCTCACGAACCAATGAATGAAATTCAACCAAACTTGGTATATAGTTGGACCCTGGCGGGGCATTGTGCTGATTAGATTTTGGGATCAATAGCCCATCAGGTGGCGCTGTGATCGCATTTTATGTAAATTTTTAACATGGCAGTATAGGACAAATTTTCGTATTTTTCATAGTATCTCACGAACTAATGAATGAAATTCAACCAAACTTGGTATATAGTTGGAACCTGACGGGGCATGGTGCTGATTAGATTTGGGGATCAATCGTCCAGCAGGTGGCGCTGTGATCGCAAAATTTCGTATGTCACACCGTATCTCACGAACCGATGAATGAAATTAAACCAAACTTGGTGTATAGTTGGACCCTGACATGGAAAGGGTCTGATTAGATTTTGGGATCAATCGCCCGGCAGATGGCGCTGTGATCGCATTTTATGTAAACTTTTAACATGGCAATATAGGACAAAATTTCGTATAAATGTACATAATGAGCGTTAATTTAAACTTGTGATTGTAAAATTAATATCAATTATTGATAATAGTAGTAGTTAACTACGAAAAAAATTTTGTGGGGGGGAAGTACCCCCCCGGGGGGGTAAATTTTCAAGATGGGTATCTTTCGAAAGATCTCGTCAATAGCTTTAAAACGAATGGTTGAACTATAAATCTGTGATAATTTAAAACAAAGTTATCGATTTTTTTTACTTTTAACAAAAAAAAAAAAAAACCGTATTTTTTTTTTTTTTTTTTTTTTAAATATTGTTATTGGTTGAATATGTATTACTTTTAACAAAAAAAAAAATTAGAAAAAAATCGTATTTTTTTTTTTTTTTTTTTTTTTTAATATTGTTACTGATTGAATATGTATATAGGAAAATATAGAAGAAAGTCTTGTGGTGGCCACAACATACTAGTTTTTTTTCTATAACGTAGTGTAAAAAAATCAATATTAATTCAATTCTTTCGAAAATTCATTTAAATATAGTGACCAGCGAAGCGGGCGTAGCCTGCTAGTAATTAAGTATAATTAAAATAACTTATATTCAAAATATTGAATATAAAATACAATAGCTGCGTTACATTCAAAATCCTGAAAAGTTTCTCATCAGGGGCAATAACATTTCAGAAGAGATAAAATTGCTCAAGATTTCGAAACATGGCAGCTGTTTAAGCTGCAGACTATGCCATTATCCGATATTAAGCATAAAATGTAAGGAAAAGGAAAAGGGAAAAGGAAAAATTCCCCATAACCATCAATTTAAGAGATTTAGTTAAGTGGCATATGGAAATCTCTTAGCCCTGAAGAGTTAAGTTAAAAAATTCATTTATTAAATTAAAAAATTCTTGGAAAAAAAATAAAACTGCTTACATTATTTATAAACGGAATTTAATTTAGTGCAACAAGGATTTATTTTAGTGTATCCTTTCATATCCTTGCATGCAGTAACTATAAATCAACTTTAGCATCGGCTACTATATTCGTTTTGTAAAAATCCCTTTGGTATAGCTTTAGTTTAGGAGCCCCTGGGAGGCTTTTATATTTTTATTATCAATTCGGAGACGAATTAAAATAGCTATCGGAATTGCGTAAGTGAAGACCTTCGCGAGTAACGTCCAAGCTAATTCGGTGTTAAATTTCAAATTTCGCAAAGGGGTTCTATAATGAAGCTGTTCCATTTCTTTAGCACGATTTTTCTCAGTTTTACTTTAATTATTTTTTAAAAATATTTGCATATTATTTTATTTTATTTATTTATTTTATTTATTTATTTATTTATTTTATTTTATTTTTATTTTTTATTGTTAATTCATTTATTTATTTTTATTTATTCAATTATTTATTTTTGACATAAAAAGAAATATATTCACTTATTTATTTATTTAGCTTTGGCATCAATTTATTTTTACTTTCTCTTACCCATAAGGTAGAGAAAGTATTGTTTTGGGGTCAAATTTTCGAACGCGAGATTTTGTTATATTTACACGTTTTGAGGTCCCCCTGAATACGAAAATCATGTTTTTAGCAAATGGTCTGTGTGTGTGTGTGTGTGTGTGTCTGTGTGTCTGTCTGTTATCAGCTTATCTCAAAAACAAATTATGGCAGAAAGTTCAAACTTGGTATTTTAAATGTGTATCATATAGGGATGCTACAGTAAGCTTTTCGTTAAGATCAAGCAATTGGTTCGTGTACAGGGACAATCAAGAGAATTCTAATACATTACGTCTATGGGGGAAATTGCAGGAAAGTAGAGTTTAACGTCTATAGACTGCACTAAACCAAATGAAACGATTATATATTTTTTGTAATAGAGATAGTCAACTGGGAAAAAAAAAATTGTATATGTAGGAGCCTCGCCTCCCCCCCTGGGGGGGAAGTCCCCCCTCGAAGGGAGTAAATTTTCATGATGGGTGTCTTTCAAAAGAGCTCGCCAATACCTTTAAAACGAATGGTTGAACCATCGATCTGCGATAATTTAAAACAAAGTTATCGATGTTTTTTACTTTTAACGAAAAAAAAACTTAGAAAAAAAATCGTATTTTTTGAAGTGAAAACTTGTTTAGGCGCGTTGAGCACTTTTGGGTGAACAAAAATCATTGAACTCCCGTCATCGTCAGCTAACGCTTTCCATTTGAAGTGAAAACTTTTGGGTGAACAAAAATCATTGAATTCGCGTCATCATCAGCAAACGCTTTACATCCTTGTATGATACAAGTAATGTATCATACAATTAACTTGCTAATGTGAAGTGTTAGTAATTATATACTGTATACTGTTTTAAAATCTGGTGCGGCTCTACACGACTTCTCTCATCTCCGGGCACTGTCTCTATTGCAGTTAGACCTCACAAAACCGTGAGAATGCCCAAAGCTGCCATTTTTCTCACGTTTTTACAATCTGGTGTGGCTCTACACGACTTCTCTCATCTCCGGACACTGTCTCTTAAAGATTGCAGCCGGAAACGTTGCAGTTAGACCTCACAAAACCGTGAGAAAGGCCAAAGCCGCCATTTTTCTCACGTTTTTACAATCTGGTGCGGCTCTACACGACTTCTCTCATCTTCGGACACTGTCTCTATTGCAGTCAGACCTCACAAAACTGTGAGAGAGGCCAAAGCCGAAATTTTTCTCACGTTTTTACAATCTGGTGCGGCTCTACACGACATCTCTCATCTCCGGACACTGTCTCTATTCCAGTTAGACCTCACAGAACAATGAGAAAGACCAAAGCCGCCATTTTTCTCACGTTTTTAAAATCTGGTGCGGCTCTACATCACTTCTCTCATCTCCGGACACTGTCTCTTAAAGATTGCAGCCGGAAACGTTGCAGTTAGACCTCACAGAACCGCGATAAATTCCAAAGCCTCCATTTTTCTCAAGTTTTTGCAATCTGGTGCGGCTCTACACGACTTCTCTCTTCTCCGTAAACTGTCTCTATTGCATTTAGACCTCACAAAACAGTGAGAAAGGCCAAAGCCGCCATTTTTCTCATGTTTTTACAATCTGGTGCGGCTCTTCACGACTTCTCTCATCTCCGGACACTGTCTCTTAAAGATTGCAGCCGGAAACGTTCCAGTCAGACCTCACAAAACCGTGATAAATGCCAAAGCCGCCATTTTTCTCACGTTTTTACAATCTGGTGCGGCTCTACACGAATTCTCTCATCTCCGGACACTGTCTCTATTCCAGTTAGACCTCACAAAACCTTGAGAAAGGCCAAAGCCGCCATTTTTCTCACGTTTTTACAATCTGGTGAGGCTTTACACGACTTCTCTCATCTCCGGCCACTGTCTCTTAAAAATTGCAGCCGGAAACGTTGCAGTTAGACCTCACAAAACCGTGAGAAAGGCCAAAGCCACCATTTTTCTCACGTTTTTACAATCTGGTACGGCTCTATACGACTTCTCTCATCTCCGGAGAATGTCTCTATTGCAGTTAGCGCATTAAATAAAATTGTAATATATAATTTTTGTAGTAGTAGTTTATATTAATGAATAAAAAAGCACTTCATTTAACAGTATTTCCTACACAATAATATATTTCCTGGCGATTCAAGAAATACACACGTAATTGTTCACGTTTTCACTTCTGTCGGCACTCCTGAAGTGCAACTGTTTTTTTTTTTTTTTTTTTTTTTTTTTAGAATAAAATGGACTTTTTTTTTTGGATATTTAGTGTTATACTACTTCTCTAATACGGAAATCGTCTGCATTATCATAAAAGATAATTTTTTGAAATATTAATTTTAATAAATTATTTTTTAAAAACAGAATTATTTTTTAATAACCGAATTAAATTTTATATAAATCTAGGTGCATTAATGAAACGGGGGGTTGAGGGGGGCGGTAGCCCCCCTCACACAGAATTAATTATCATATAAAACTCTTCCGAAGCCTAATTTGAATTGTTTAACATAGGTTTACATAACAGTACTCGTTATCTTACCACATAATCTCCAACCTTTATTTATCGTATTAAATTTCAGGGTAAGAGAAAGTCGTGGGAGTGACACACCAGATTATTTATTTTTAATTTATTTATTTATTTTTATTTATTCATTTATTTATTTTTGACATAGAAAGAAATATATTCACTTATTTATTCATTTAGTTTTCGCATAATTTTTTTTTTAAACTTTAAAATTAAAATAGGGCTTTTTTTTTTTTTTTTTTTTTAATGAATTAATCAGATTAAGCTAAAAATTACAGCATTAGCTAGATTTTGTTCTTATTAATAAGCGTACCAGTTTGTGATAAAATCTAATAATCCTGACTAATACAATGACAAACATTCAGCTTAATACATTTCAAACAAAAATAAAAATGTTTGCACGTTTATAGCCTCCTAAACTAGATGCGTGTTTTATTCAACTGTCACCAATAATTTTAAGAAGTGATATATAGTGTATCTAATCGACGTTTATTCCATTTTATTCGCCTTTTGTGTATATCATATCTCACTTTTAAAAATTTTTGGAGGCTGTTGAATAAAAAAGTCGGGCAATCTGTATCAGGTGGGGCTGTCTACGGCTTCAACTGTTGCCAAGATTCCGAGCCACGCGACAGGCATCTAGTTTAGGAGGCTATGGCACGTTCATACAAGGCATGGTGCAACAAATTGTGACAACGCAAAATCGCTATCTGAAAGAAATGATCCTGTCGCACTATTAAAAAAAAAAACACTTAGAAAAGGTAATAATAATAAATAACTATGGATAAAAAATAAGTGCTGTCATATTATATAATTATATTACATTAACATGCGTTAAATTATTTTATTACTTCCCTATTTCCGCCTCCACCAGTGGCTGAAAAGTTTTGCTCTCGAAGTCGGTAGATAGCAAATTCTAGGTTCTATCTGGGTTGCACTCGCCAAGCTAACTGTTCGGCGGCCAAAATTCACCTAATTACAGGCTAAGACACTTTCAAATGACTTCCGCAAAGGGCATTTCACCCGTGCTTACGATACAAGTGCCGTCAATTGGCCTTAACCCCTACACCAGTACCATTCTTTTCTTTCTATCTCTCCCTCTCTCTCTCTCTCTCTCTCTTGTAACGATAATAAACAATTTATGTATATACATGCTACAAATCATGTTCAAATAATGTATATATATATATACATAATAATTAAAAAATTGAACATGTATGCCAGTAAGAAACTTAAAAATTAAAGCAGACAGAAAAAATTAATAAATCCAAAACATATGAGGCCATCGTCAAGGAAGCCTATAAGTGCAGGGCAGAAACAATGAGATGTTTCAAGAGTTACTAGTGAAAAACAAAATTAACTTAGCTTCTACATCTTGCATATAGAAAAGAACTCAACCACTGCAGTTCAGAATACAAAAAAAAAAAAAAAAAAAAGAAAGAAAAAAAGAAGGGAAAAAAAAAGAAAAAAAAAATATTTAGATACTTTTTTTTTTTTTTTTTTTACGATGACCTTAATGTCTTTTGGGTTAATTCATATTTTCTATCTGTCTTCTTTCAAATTTAAGTTTCTTTCCTGCATACATTTTCGATTTTTACTTTATAATTATGTTAACGTATCTTCTATTTGTTACATTTTCTTGCATATTATATATGTGAATTTGTTATCCTTACATTATTAATTTTTAGTTTTTAATCTTTCCAACTATATTCTTTTGTATGATATCTATACATATATCAATTAAACATGATATTTTTTGCTTTAAAAGATGGCGAGATTCATTGCAGAAAACTATCAAAAATATATCAATGGTGAAGACCTAATGAATGTTGTTGATTGGGAAAATGGCTATTAGGTAAATTTGTGTTATTATAACTACTATTATTTATAATTGTTGTGTTGTATTTTTTCTGGTTTCATTTTCTTTAAGATTTTAATTATTACAACATTTTAAATATTATAATTTAGAAAAGGTAATTATATTGTTTCTTTTATGAAAAGAAATTTAAATTAAACATTAATATATATACCTAAATATACATCTTTTAAAATAAGAAGATACAAATATGGACTTTTATGTTTCATTAAAAAAAAAAAAAAAAATAAATAAATAAATTAGTTCGTAGTGGCCAGCACAAAATTGTCTTGTATATTATTTTATATAACAGCGCCATATATTAGTTAACATATATACAAATTTAATTGTAATTTTTTTCCGTAAATGTTTTACATGGAATGTAGTGCGGTTTTAACCAATTAACGGCCCTCTTCACTTACCGTCGCCGGAAGCCCGATCCAATGTTATTCTATGGGGAAATTTTCTTTACAAATAACGTATTAACTAATACATATTTTTAAATTCTGTTTTCACATTCTGAAAATTCCCAACTGTTAAATTGACGGACCTTTTTTAAAAATGTATTTTTTTAATTTTTAATGTTTTATTTTGAAATTGCAAAATGAAAAAAATTCACATATTGAAAATTCGTATTTTGCAGCTTCAAAATAAAATGTTAAAAATTAAAAAAATAATTTTTAAAAAAAGGTCCGTCAATTTAATAGCTGAGAATTTTCAGAACGTGAAAACAGAATTTAAAAATATGTATTAGTTAATAAGTTATTTGTAAAAAAAAAAAATTCCCATAGAATAACATTAGCTTCGGCTTCCGGCGGCGGTGAATGAAGAGATGTAGACATGGAGAAAATTCACAGAAGTTGAGTAATAGTAGCGTAGCGCAACCTGTCGGCTGATATACACTCAAATAAAAACAGCATTTTTTGCAAAATGGATTTTTCGTATATAAAGTTTGATGTATTAACATACGATAAGAAGCTGTTATATAGCATTCCCATTCATGGGAAAAATTGAAGAATAGCAGCTGCCAATCGATATGCACCAGATTAAAGCAGCATAATGATTTTAAGCAGTTCTCTCACATATCTAACATCGTGCAATCATACACAATTGCGCACAATTCAAATATAACTCTCCGATTTACGCGAAAAATTATAGCATGTCAGCGTATTCTGTTTGCCGATATACACCTAGATTCAATCAGCATAGTTTTTTATAATGGTCCTCTCACATATCAAGTTTCATGCAATTATACACCATAAGCTGAGCTATAACCTTCTTTTAAATGGTAGAAATCGCAACATAGCACCTGTTGGTTAATTAGTACAAAACCTTGATATGCACCAATATATGTCAAAGTAAAACTAAAAGTAACTTATATGACATTCTATGTTACAGTTCCTGAACTAAAGTTATTATAATATTTTTGTTACAGATAGATAGACAGAAGCTTTTTAAATAAATTTTCAAATTTTCGACCTCTCAAAACATCTAAATCCATAAAAATTCGAAAGTCAAAAAAATTTTTACAAATCCTATACATTTTTTAACACGCTTTTATTAGCTTCACCTGTATGTATGTTTGTATGTAACCGCTCTGGGAGCAAACAAAAAATCTATATTGTAATAATATTATAGTTTTTAAAAATTAAAGAACACGCTTTTATAGAAATGTGAACTAAAAAGCACAAAATATCTATCTTAGTATTAAAATGCAGGGTAAGAGAAAATCGTGTGAGTGACGCACCGTAATATTTACATACATTTAAATATTTAATTAAAATAATTTAGAATTAAACAAAAACCATTTTTAAAAAAATCTATGCTGACTGGGCTCGAACGGCAGACATTTAGGTTTGTAGCGCGGAGTTATACCTCAACGCCACGGCGTTCACGTAGGGAAATTATTTTTTTACAATATAGATTTTTTGTTTACTCCCAGAGCGGTTACAAACATACATACATACATACATACAGGTGAAGCTAATAAAAGCGTGTTAAAAAAAGACTTTCCCTACGTGAACGCTGTGGCTGTGAGGTAAAGCTCCGGGCTACGAACCTAAAGGTCTAACGTTTGAGCCCAGTCAGGGGAGATTTTTTTTAAATGGTTTTTGTTTAATTCTAAATTATTTATTAATTCACATTTCAATAAAAGCGTGTTCTTTAATTTTTTAAAAGTATAATTTTATTTCTATTGAATGTAGAAGAAAATAATAAATAAATAAAAGAGCAATATTGTATTTATTGTTTTGAAACGTGTAGAACATAATACTACATTTATTACTCAAAATAAAAAGGTAGCAATTGTGCAAATAACTTTTAAAAAACTCACCCTTAAGTTTTATAAATATCATTTTTCTATGAAAAGCGTAGGAGAAAACAACGCATATCTCAACGCATATCTGGTTTTGAATATTATTAAATATATTTTTTCTATATTTATCCTTAACCCATTCATGGTCACGCCATTTTTAATTTTTTCGTTTCGAAGCCATTTTAGTGGGATGTGTTTTATGTATTTTTAAGTCATGAAGTACTAATAATATTACAAATTTATCAGGAATTCTGAGAAACTGATTGTTTTCTATTTAGCAAATTCGTAGCAATGAATAAATGATTTAGAAGTAAAAAACTCTGACCGTGTATACACGTTCATGACCATGAAAGGGTTAATCAGGAATGAAAGTATTCTGTCTTTTGGTGGAACTCTCCCACCGCTATTTTTTAACACTAATCTCTATCATATTTAATCGAAAGGCATTATTGCAAAAGTACATTGAATTTTTTTTTAAGTAAAAATAGGGGTACCGCAGACGCTGATTACTTTCATTCCTCTCTCTAATTTTCAGCCGAATTTAAATATTTTTGGACTGTGAACCCAATTTTTATTTTGTGTCGAAACCAGCTGAGTATTCACAAATTTTATTATACTAAAATATAGAAACCACGCGACTTATCATCTAAGAGTTAAAAGTTGCAAGATTGGCAGCTCAAAAATTTTTCCGGGTGATCCAAAAGTTACAGAAAAAATATATATCATCATCATCATTATCAACTTCAAGGAGTAGGCAGGGTGCCTGTTCCGGAATCATTGTCAATCCACCGCTTTCTCGGACGTCCTTGGTATCTTCTGCCTTTCGGGGTGTAGTCAAAGGCAGCTCTGGGGAATCTTATCACTGGCATGCGTTGTACATGGTCTTTCCACTTAGTACGATATTCTTGTACTCTATCACATAAGTTGAATATCTTCTATTCATTCATGATGTCTTCCTTTCGGATCTTGTCGGTGATTGTGCAGCCCTTATTGATCTTAGATGTCTCATTTCTGTTGCTTGAATTCTACTCAGATCTTGGCTCCTCAAAGTCCATGTCTCTGAGCCGTAGAGCAAGACAAGCGTGCCCATGCCTTTATAAAGCTTAAGTTGATTTTCTTTCCGCGTTCTCT
Organism: Salticus scenicus; assembly: GCA_963930645.1. Lineage (NCBI taxonomy): Eukaryota > Metazoa > Arthropoda > Arachnida > Araneae > Salticidae > Salticus > Salticus scenicus. Next base: position 212,135,942 of record OZ005662.1, read on the forward strand.
CTTGATGGTTTTACTCAAGGTTCCGCAGATATGTTGGAATTTGTGCAATTTCTTTTGTATTTCGTTCTCATATTCATAAGTAAGATCACATCCCAGGTAGGTAAAGTGTGATACTTGTTCTATGACTTCATTTTCAATGACATTTTTTGTGCGAATAGGTTCTTTATCTTTGAAAGCCATAGACTAAGAGAGACACCCTGGTCCTCCAGGTTGGGGGTTTTTGCGTAAGGTTGATAACCTTATCTTGTAAAAACATAACAACTCGTAAGCTTCAAAGATCTACACAAAACCAACGAGGTTGAAACTAACCAAGGAGTCTGGCAGGGTTGTAGTCTATCTCCAACCTTGTTTAATCTCTTCATGCGAGCATGGAAAAATTCGGCCTCACCAGGCATTGGGCTAAATGCGGCCACTAACATCAACACATTGCTAAGAATATTGATTAATCATTAATTTTCCTCTTAACGGCCCTCTTCACTTACCGTCGTCGGAAGCCCCAGCCAATGTTATTCTATGGGGAAATTTTCTTTACAAATAACTTATTAACTAATACATATTCTTAGATTCTGTTTTCACATTTAGAAAATTCCCAACTGTTAAATTGACGGACCTTTTTTAAAAATGTATTTTTTTTTTTTTTTTTTTTTTTTTACATTTTATTTTGAAATTGAAAAATTACAAAATTTCACATATTGAAAATTTGTATTTTGCAGCTTCAAAATAAAATATAAAAAATATTAAAAATGTTTTTTTAAAAAAGGTCCGTTAATTTAACAACTGGGAATTTTCAGAATGGGAAAACATAATTTAAAAATATGTATTAGTTAATAAGTTATTTGTAAAGAAAAATTTCCCATAGAATAACATTAGTTTCGGCTTCCGGCGGCGATGAGTGAAGAGGGCCCTTAAATCTTAACATTTGCCGGGCAGTGCCCGCAGAACACGTCATATCATTCCATAACTCGTCGGACTTCTCTGGCGTGCTCACGGATTAAGAAAATCTATAGGATGATAAACGAGATAGGGCAGCCAGCGCGGAAAACGGAGCTTTCTCTTCCGCATTAATTCAGCCGAGTAGAGGAAAACGATCCGATCGCCGCCTGGTGTGGTATCTTTGAAACTTATCGTAGGAAAGGGAAAGCCCGCCCCTTCGGCTTCTGTCATCATCCGATTTCCGAGAACGACCAATGAACCGCTACAAATTTAAACAAACGCGCTGATTGGTGGATTCTCGAGATCTGGTAGCCCTCTATATGTAAGATGAAAATTACTACCTTTCCGTAACATTCGTTATATATCCTATAGACTCTCCTAATCCGTGGGCGTGCTCTTGATGTACCACTTGCGGCCTAGTTAACTTCTTTTAAAAGATTAGTTGTATTTGGCTTCTCTTCAGTGCCGCGGTCACGCCATCTGTTTACAGAGGTGCTGCATGGAGAGATGTCTTGCCGGACGCCCACATGACATATATAATAGGGAAAATATTAGTTATATTTTTCACCAACATATCGCGCTGTATTTGCAGTATCCCCTCACATTTTAAACAGAATCGCCAAATCGAATGGTGTGATATTTCGAATACTGAAGCTTGTTTTTAGGAGAATTTCCAATGCGCAACGTCTGACGGTTATTCTAATAAATAATGGCTGTCACAATGAGCATTTATAGTCCTAGTTACGTTGTTAAATGTACTATACTACTATTAAAAAAAAGTAATTTTACAATTAAAGCGCCACCTGCAGAAGAAAAATTAAACTAATTTTCTAATACATTTTTTATTACCTAATAAAATCCTATTTCTTTATGTTCATTTCAGTGAAAACAGCATATTGCTACGATCAATACTTTTTGAATAATATATTTTTTATATTTTCTGTGGCCTTTTGTATCACCCTGTTAAATATCAATGAAAAGTGGTCGGGAAAAATAGATTTTGTTTAATAAAAAAAAATAATAATAATAATAAATCCATCAATAACATTTTTATCAAACATAGCTAAGAATCATTCCGATTCAATCAACGTTCTAATTCTAATAAAAAAAAAAAAAAAAAACAACGAAATTGGTCTACAGCACATACATGTACACACTGACAGGCAAAGACTTCAAACTTATGTCACATCTCTTCTTTATCAGGCGCTAAAATGTGACAAAAAGCTGTTAAAACGTTGCATTATTAATAATTTTTACCATTTATTAACAATAATATAACATTATAAAACGTAATTATACATTTTCGTACTTCGAATGTGTTCACAGTGTTGTTCACAGTGAGTATGTTGCAGTGAAATACACAGCAAAATGTTGTTATAATAATAAGACTTTGTAAGCAAACGCAATATATATATATATATTCTTTTTTTTTTTTTTTTTTTGAGAACTCGCAGCAATTGTTTCGTGCTAAAATAATAGCATGAATCTTCATCAGATGAAAATAAATGCATGTACTATTACCAAATAAAAGCAGCATTGAACCTTACGTAATTTCTAAATTTTGTTTCAGCTTCAGGCTATAATCACCAACCAGTATTTTTTAGGACTGTGGGCCTATTAGTCTCAGACAGGGATTTTTGCGTTGTCGTTTTCGATAGTTGGACATTTGTCGAAATCATTTTTCGATAGTTAGACATTTATCGAAATCTAAAATTTATCGAAAATATAATTGAATAATTTGAAAGCGATGTTATAATTGGGAAGAAAAAAAAAAACTAATAGTCCTCCGTCCTAAACTAAATTCTGCTTTTGCCAGAATTTCATCAAAACCTTTTTTTTTTTTTTTTGAAAGAAAAGAAAAGAAAATTAATAATAATCAGTATCGTTACAGGAGATATCGAAAACGTTTTTTTTAATAATTTTGAATAGGGCAGTTCCTTGTTTGTAAACAAACATCTCAACTTTTATGAGTGGTTGGCAAAAAGGCTTGGAAAAAGCACAGCGATGGCGGATCGCCAATATAGTATCAATGGTGGGCGGGGCGCGGGAAAGTCGAGCGCGCTTTTCTGCCAACCACCAGACGTCACGAGGAAATGCTCTATTAGGAAATAAATAGTGCGCGTGCAATAATATGAAATAAAAATAAATTAATTAATTAATTTAATGATTTGATTTTAATATAAAACACGATCGCGTGCTATCTTAAAAAGTAGATGTAAAATTTAAAGTTTATTTTTTTTTGGCAACAATTATAAATTAAAATAAATAATTTAATGAAAGTTTGTTCTTTAGATATACGTCCGTGTAAGATGTCAAAAAATATACGACAAAGTATTATATCTCTTTTATTATTATTATTATCAGTTTGTATAAATATATTTTTATTTTATTTGTATTATTTTAAATTGTTAATTTGAACATTGATGTGGCTTTGGGATGAGGTACTATCTGAAATCCGAATTATATTAATGTGTAATGTCAATCACTTTGCAAGCTCTCTCTTTAATGACCCCATGTTGGACAGTCGCAATGCTACCAACGGTCACTCTTGATTAATTTAGTTGATAGAACAGGAATCTAGAATAACCATTGTTCGTCAGATAATTGCAAATCAAAAATATCACTGGTGTATTTGAAAAATCTTTCCAAATTCATATTGTTACGGAATTGTAAATAATTGTATTTATTTTTGTATAAATTCTTTCAAAGGGGCATAGTAAGTTGATAAAATGCTAATTTTATGCATTTCTAGTCGTTTTACGATTAAAATAGCCTAATTTTCCCTTAAAAACGCATTGGAAAGCTCCTATATAAGGCAGGTAATGGATTTCGCGCCACATTTGGCGACATTTTCCCACCTTGGTGATTTTTTTGGCAACCTTGGCGAGAAAATTCTTATTACGGATATACCAAATATGGAAGCTCTAATCTCATTGGCTGATGAGATACGGAAATTTCTGGAATTTTCCACACTTTTCTACAGGAGAATAAAAGGGACGTATTTTCGCCAAGGCTAGTTCAGGTCGGTTCAGTTCTCAGCCAGCTTCCGCTAATGCTTGCATTGCTTTGAGTCTCTTTGAAAGAGACTTACTTTATGTGTTATTGCTATACAGTTTGTACTGTGGATTTGCTATTGGCAGCTGTTGTTTAAGCTGTGCTTACTGGTTGAATTGAAGCTGATACTTGGTTTATAGACCTGTATTTTTCTGGAACTTTCTGTGAATAAATTATTGAATTTTTGTAAGTTTCGCCTTTCATTCTCGGACAACTCACGAGCCCCCAAGTACGCAACAATTTATATATAAACATATAAGAAGAAGAAATTATTCATATGTTATTTATACTTTCGGTCGCATGGATTAATAACATTTTTTAATTGTATAAGCTCGTTAATTGTTTAGCTTTTAAATGGTCACAAAGCTAACGTGATCACACAACGAATAGACTGAAAGATACACAAGTAGACAAACTGAATTCGTAATATCTCTCAAACATTGTTGGTAAGCGTTAAAAACTTTTTACACGAACGGAAACGAAATTCTAGTAATTTTCAGTTGCAGCCTTTAATATATCTGAATAATTTAGTTAATCTTGTAAATTTAATGTGCGATTCTGCAAAATGTGCGATTCTGCAAAAATGTGCGATTCTGCAAAAAAAAAAAAAAAACTTTTTTTTTTTTCAGCATATGATCAATAAATGTCAATTTCACTATGTTTTTGCAGTAATTTAAATTTGATTTATCCTCCCATAAAACGCATTGGCATCTTCTTCGTGTCTTCCTACAAAACTCAGTTGCGCTATTTATACGGGAACATGCCATAGTGAACTTGAACAACATCTACCATTTTTAATAGAAATTCAGAAAATATTTACGGGTGCTAAAGTCGGACAAATGGCCAAAAAGATATGCAGATAAAATAACTCAAATCAATCAAAATCACTTATAAATATCCTTAAAAAGTATTTAAAATGCTTTAAAATTAAAATACACCACCAGAAACTTCGAATTATAGCCCTTTTGAATATTTTTGTGTGACCCTGTAAATTTTGTGCCAATCGTACTATATTCTATTGAAAACTTCTTTTTTTTTTTTTTTTTTAAATATGTGTAATAATTTTCAATTTCATTACGATTTGTGGAAAAAAAAAAAAAAAAAAAAAAAAAAAAAGGTATTAATGTGTTTTATAGAAATACCTTCCATAGAACGCAATACTTTAGTATTATTTCCGTTGTCCCTATACACAAATCAGTGCACTGTAAACTTAAATGTCTTAAATTCAGTTACAAAAGTGTCTTAAATGGATGGTAATTTTTTAAGCGAAAAAAAAAAGTCTTACTTTTTAAGACACCTTTTTAATAGATAAATAAATAAATAAATATGGTGCGCGATTATGTTTTTCTGTTAAAAATACATTTTAGAATTGTTTAGAGCATTAATGAGATATTTATATTAAAAAAAAGGGGGGTATTAATGTGTTTTATAGAAATACCTTCCATAAAACGCAATACTTTAGAATTATTTCCGTTGTCCCTATACACAAATCAGTGCACTGTGAACTTAAATGTCTTAAATTCAGTTACAAAAGTGTCTTAAATGGATGGTAATTTTTTAAGCGAAAAAAAAAGTCTTACTTTTTAAGACACCTTTTTAATAGATAAATAAATAAATAAATATGGTGCGCGATTATGTTTTTCTGTTAAAAATACATTTTAGAATTGTTTAGAGCATTAATGAGATATTTATATTAAAAAAAAGGGGGGTATTAATGTGTTTTATAGAAATACCTTCCATAAAAAGCAATACTTTAGAATTATTTCCGTTGTCCCTATACACAAATCAGTGCACTGTGAACTTAAATCTCTTAAATTCAGTTACAAAAGTGTCTTAAATGGATGGTAATTTTTTAAGCGAAAAAAAAAAGTCTTACTTTTTAAGACACCTTTTTAATAGATAAATAAATAAATAAATATGGTGCGCGATTATGTTTTTCTGTTAAAAATACATTTTAGAATTGTTTAGAGCATTAATGAAATATTTATATTAAAAAAAAAAAGGTATTAATGTGTTTTATAGAAATACCTTCCATAGAACGCAATACTATTTCCGTTGTCTCTATACACAAATCAGTGCACTGTAAACTTAAATGTCTTAAATTCAGTTACAAAAGTGTCTTAAATGGATGGTAATTTTTTAAGCGAAAAAAAAAGTCTTACTTTTTAAGACACCTTTTTAATAGATAAGTAAATAAATAAATATGGTGCGCGATTATGTTTTTCTGTTAAAAATACATTTTAGAATTGTTTAGAGCATTAATGAAATATTTATATTTAAAAAAAAAAGGTATTAATGTGTTTTATAGAAATACCTTCCATAGAAGACAATACTTTAGAAATATTTCCGTTGTCCCTATACACAAATCAGTGCGCTGTAAACTTAAATGTCTTAAATTCAGTTACAAAAGTGTCTTAAATGGATGGTAATTTTTTAAGCGAAAAAAAAAGTCTTACTTTTTAAGACACCTTTTTAATAGATAAATAAATAAATAAATATGGTGCGCGATTATGTTTTTCTGTTAAAAATACATTTTAGAATTGTTTAGAGCATTAATGAGATATTTATATTAAAAAAAAGGGGGGTATTAATGTGTTTTATAGAAATACCTTCCATAAAAAGCAATACTTTAGAATTATTTCCGTTGTCCCTATACACAAATCAGTGCACTGTGAACTTAAATCTCTTAAATTCAGTTACAAAAGTGTCTTAAATGGATGGTAATTTTTTAAGCGAAAAAAAAAAGTCTTACTTTTTAAGACACCTTTTTAATAGATAAATAAATAAATAAATATGGTGCGCGATTATGTTTTTCTGTTAAAAATACATTTTAGAATTGTTTAGAGCATTAATGAGATATTTATATTAAAAAAAAGGGGGGTATTAATGTGTTTTATAGAAATACCTTCCATAAAACGCAATACTTTAGAATTATTTCCGTTGTCCCTATACACAAATCAGTGCACTGTGAACTTAAATGTCTTAAATTCAGTTACAAAAGTGTCTTAAATGGATGGTAATTTTTTAAGCGAAAAAAAAAGTCTTACTTTTTAAGACACCTTTTTAATAGATAAATAAATAAATAAATATGGTGCGCGATTATGTTTTTCTGTTAAAAATACATTTTAGAATTGTTTAGAGCATTAATGAGATATTTATATTAAAAAAAAGGGGGGTATTAATGTGTTTTATAGAAATACCTTCCATAAAAAGCAATACTTTAGAATTATTTCCGTTGTCCCTATACACAAATCAGTGCACTGTGAACTTAAATCTCTTAAATTCAGTTACAAAAGTGTCTTAAATGGATGGTAATTTTTTAAGCGAAAAAAAAAAGTCTTACTTTTTAAGACACCTTTTTAATAGATAAATAAATAAATAAATATGGTGCGCGATTATGTTTTTCTGTTAAAAATACATTTTAGAATTGTTTAGAGCATTAATGAAATATTTATATTAAAAAAAAAAAGGTATTAATGTGTTTTATAGAAATACCTTCCATAGAACGCAATACTATTTCCGTTGTCTCTATACACAAATCAGTGCACTGTAAACTTAAATGTCTTAAATTCAGTTACAAAAGTGTCTTAAATGGATGGTAATTTTTTAAGCGAAAAAAAAAGTCTTACTTTTTAAGACACCTTTTTAATAGATAAGTAAATAAATAAATATGGTGCGCGATTATGTTTTTCTGTTAAAAATACATTTTAGAATTGTTTAGAGCATTAATGAAATATTTATATTTAAAAAAAAAAGGTATTAATGTGTTTTATAGAAATACCTTCCATAGAAGACAATACTTTAGAAATATTTCCGTTGTCCCTATACACAAATCAGTGCGCTGTAAACTTAAATGTCTTAAATTCAGTTACAAAAGTGTCTTAAATGGATGGTAATTTTTTAAGCGAAAAAAAAAGTCTTAATTTTTAAGACACCTTTTTAATAGATAAATAAATAAATAAATATGGTCCGCGATTATGTTTTTCTGCTAAAAATACATTTTAGAATTGTTTAGAGCATTAATGAAATATTTATATTTAAAAAAAAAAAAAAAAAAAAAAAAAAAATTCAATATCCGGCGTTGGGATTCGAACTCACACTGTCTGTGGAAACCGAAGCCTCAAGCTAAGCACGGTGGGACTCAAGCATTTACCAATCACGCCACCGTTGAATGCCGAGCATAAGAAGTTTTTATGGTAAGTACTTCAGTATTCGCGAAACAAATCGCAGTGTTATGTTTTATTTCTGATTTTTTTGCTATAAAACTATTGATAGTATTGATCTTAAAGTTAATAATTATTATTATCTTAAATTTTATATCTAGAGGTATAGTATTTTTTCATAATGCATAAAAAGTATGTGAAGGTTGCAGCCCTCGATTATAACGATTTCTTTCCTTAAAGTGATATTTAAATAAAAACAAACTATAATCATGAATAAAAGAAAATGTGTTGTTTTACATTTAGATACAGGTAAATATGTGCACGAAAAAAGTTTTTGAATGAATAATAAGAAGAAGAAAGAAAGAAAAAGTTATGCACAAATTATTCATGATTGTTCACTTATAAATTCGCTTTCTCATACTTGCTACGTCCGTCTTCACACTTTTTCTTTTAATATAAGAAATCTTGAAAGATATATATATATATATATATATATATATATATTAACGAAATAAGCTCTATATGTAAGTATGTTGTTTATGAATTATGTTAAAGATAATAGCATGCAAATATCATTCACATCTTTAGAGCATTATTCCATAAAAAATTAATTTCATAAATCTACCATAGTTTAAGTAGCTTAACTTTTTATTATATAAAATAATAATATATTTATTTAATGTGGAACGAAGTAGGATATGCATATTTTCTTAAAGTAGATTCCATATGATATATGAAAAATTTTCTAAGTAATGCAAGTGTCTGAATTTCTAACGTGTCAGAAAATTCAAACGCGTTTTGCTGTCTGAGAATTCACGTATTTACGTGTTTCAGACATTTTTGTATCTAAATTGGTATTTCAGACATATTTCTGTCTTAAATTAAGATACCTACAGTCCTTCTCATAATTATAAGGACACCCGTTTTTCCATATTAACTGAACACTGAACACTATAATTTAAACAAATATATTTTTAATTAATTTGAATTTCATTAATAGACTATATTTAAAAAGTTTTATCGTTTTTCTATCTTAAAAAACTTTAAATATGGTAAAAAGATGATTTTTCAGGTGTTCACAATTATAAGGACAGCTCGAATTTTTTTCAGTTTTTCTTTAAATTAATATTTTATGGGGTCTCTTTTTAGGGTTAAACAGTCAGACATTCTCTCTGGTATATATATATACATTTTTTTTTAATATTCAATTTCAATACCATTTCATATAGCATATATGATATTTTTAATACATTTAAACTATTTAAAATTGCTTTCCACTTGCATGCACATTTCTAATATCATAAATTAAGGTTTTTTCAACTAATAGACCATGGGAAAGGCAATAATACAGACGTTTCTTTCTTCAAACTATTTCCTATTGCTCTAAAAGTAGAGAAAAAATGTAAGTCTTGTCGAAAAAAAATATTATTACCCCCAAAAATCTAATAATTCGACGTTTAAAATTTGCGGATATTCTCTTGATGTTCATAATAATTGAAAAAATTACTAAATTCATTCTGCCTTCAGTAGAAGCAGCTTCCCAGAGCACGATAGATCCAACTTTTAAATGCCCGATTCATATCTGCCTTTAAAAAATCTGCTCTGTCTTTCGCTATCTTCAGATCGTGCCAGTAACTGTTAAATCCATTTGGTTAATCAAGAACAAAATGTTTTTCATCCAAAAATGCAAAATTTTACCATTTAATATTGTCTTTATTCAACTTTAACGCAGACGTTCTTTCCCCCATTAAATGCTGATTGATTATTGCAGGTTTTTTATTCATTTTAACATATTATTAATTATTTTAAACATGCATAAATGTGGAACCTAATCTTTCGTTAAAAAATACGAGCAAATTTAGCAGCAGTCATTATGAGTAGAACAGTAAGAGGAATTATGAGTCTTCGATCTCTGTAAAACAACTCTGATTTTGTATCAGATCTCTCTCCTATCGAACCAGCAGTTCAACATTTCATCACATTTCCTTCAACAATTTTAGATCTTCGAATTTCATTAGAAATTCGGCGGATTAAAATTATCCTTCCTTTTAAAAAACACATTTATCATACTTCACTACTTGAACGTTCTTTTTTTCGAGGAATTATCAGTAATGTCCGTCCAAGAAAAATTGAAGGCTTAATATATGAATTAATCTAGCCCAGTAGTTAACAAATTCGCATGTCAACTGTAATTTATCCGCTAGTAATTTAAATAAAACGAAAAAATCTGGATTGTCCCTATAATTATGAACATCTAAAAACGTGGAGAAAAACACATTTTGCATTATTTTTTATTAATTTTGTTTCATATTAAAAAAATTATAGCAATTTTGGTTTTTAGAATACTAGATATATTAAGTGCACTTAGTTAATCTTGTTCACAATTACTTTTACATTAGTTATTTCAAAATATAAAGTGTCCTTATAAATATGAGAAGGAGTGTATAATGTCTAATCTATATTTTAAGGCATTTATGCGTCTTAAATGCCGTTTCAGTTGCTTTTATGTCTTACTTTAAGACCCTTTTATTTGCAGTGTGATGGTGGTATTTAACCCCATTTTTATTAAGGAACTTCCCATAGGTGAACTTGGAAAGCTGCATCAATTTTAAGAAATTCTATGAATATCTACGGAAATTAGAACGTGGACGGACCGATATACAAACGAACCGAACTCATAAGCACGTTTCAACTTTGTTAGAAAGTGTTAAAAAGCAAATCCTAAAGATTCTGTGATCAAAATTAATTTACACAGTGGTTCAATTCAGTTTATTATTATTATTGTTGTTGTGTTAATTAGTTAGTTAATTTATTTATTTATTGGTTAAAACTTCATTTTGACATATTTTAAAAAGCAACATTGCACAGTTTAATAATATATATATATATATATAAATAAATAAATAGATTTTTTTTTTTCTGTTACAGTGCTCCAATAAATGCAGAATTCCAGTGGTCACAATAAAATGGTATTGAGGATTTTAAAGAAAGCTCCAAAAAATAATTTATTTTTAAAAATATTTCAATTAAGCATTTTAGTACTAACGATTTTTTTGTGAAATAGAGTGGGATGATGGTGATGGAGACTTTTTGTGATGAAAAACTTATTTTTTGTGAAATAAAGTTTTTCTTTTTTTTTTTTTTTTTTTTTTTTTTTTGTCCTGTATTTTTACATTCCAGTAGCTCTCACTTAACTAGTATAATATTTTATCGTTTAGTCTTACAAGCTGACAGGAAACCAGACACAATGTTCAATGCCCCATCCCTGCGAACATCATTCCTACATCCCCCCCCCCCCAATCTCTTGCACGTATAGTGATATCAATGTTGAATAGTGATACCAGCTTGATATCTCGTATATCAAGCAAGTGTTGTACCTTCCCTTTCCTGATTTCGAATATTTTGGAGCTTGAAAGCACCTGTGCCAAAAGCCCCGCACATGAAAATATAGTATAGTGAGAAAAATCGGGAATTGTATTGTCTACCACACAGAAGGGTAATAACAAAAATAATAATGTTAAACTGCAACAGATGTAATAAACAGAAAATAATAAAAAGCTCATAAGAATTTACCCAACTTCTCCTATATACCTTTAATTTTATCCCAATGTCGTGCTTTTTAGTTTTCTATTACATAGCTTCCAACATTCTAATTAATAATCCAAAGTCATGTTAGTACCCGCCTTCATTTTTTTTTTCCCCCACAACAGTCTTTTTATTTTTTTATTTTTTTAAGAATATTTTTATTTTTATTTCATTGTAACAAATTTGGAGAGAATTACTCTAAAAATTAAGTGGAGTGGAAAAGAAGACGTATTCTAACAATACTCTGGATGTTGGCGGCAGCTATGATAGTCAGAGTTTCCAACATATTAATTTATTCCGGAGCATATTTAGTCTTATTTCATAGCACTTCTATTTTAGCATTTTTTTTTTTTTTTCCTTAATCGTAGTAGGATAGTACTAGTAGGATTGTAGTTGGAAAAAATAACTCTATAAAAAAATTGGTGCTATATAAAGGCGGGGCTAAAAATGTTCCAGAATAAATTAAAATGTTGACAACTATGCTATAGTTAGGTATTTGTAATTTTTATAAACCTGTTTTATTTTTATTTTTTTACACTGTCTGAGGCTTGGGGAATCCGAAAATATCCAAATCAATATGGTGTTTATCTGTTGGCTGCCAGTTTGTTAGTATATTAATTTGTTAGCCTGGATATACAATACCTCAAAGTTGTAAAGGGATTAGGACCAATTTTAAAATGTCTGACAAGAACCCTATTAATTTGCAGCATGCTAATTTAAAATCTTCATAAGTTATCTGAAATTAACGATCTTAACCTGGTAGAATGGAGTAAAATTTCGCTTACTTGGACATTAAAAAGAACATATTTATTGTAAAAATATCAGACCAGCTTCTAAATATCAGTTACGATGGCATGAACATGATTAAAGAAACAGGTTTCTACTTAATTATCGTACCCGATAGTAGACCTGCTAACTATGCTAGTTTATCCGTAATGGCATTAGGCCCCGCCTTTTTTTCACACCAGAATAGTTGTAGAGTAACATTCAGCAATACGTTCTAATGATTAAATAAGAAGACTATTGCTCTACAACTATTCTGGTGTGAGAAAAACGGACAACGGGATCAATACCATTACGGATAAACGAGCATAGTTAGCAGGTTTACCCTACGGTCATGTTGCTTCGTAAAACTGCTAGATTAAAATTTGGTTGAAAAGAAAAATTGCTGAAATTTACAAATTGAATTTTTAAAAAGGGAAAAGGCGTGAGATTAAAATATATTCAATTAATGCATAGTTTTTATTCGCTTATATCAACTAAATTCTCCAATAAAGGTTTAACAAAATTTTATTCTCTAAGAATCACTTGAAAAAAAAAAAATCCTATATATTGTTCAGCTTTTTTATTTACAAGTAGAACAAAGCAATCAGTAAAATAACATAGGTCTACAAAAAAAAAAGTTTACAGAATATGATTTTATAATTTTGGCTGATATACAGGGTTATTACAAAAGAATCACCGGGTTTCCGAAGCATTTATTTCGGAACATAATTGGGTTACAACAATGAGTTATACATGAAAATAAACCGAAAGCATCCAAGATTGACGTCCATACTATAAATGTTGTATGCGGTTTGTTGATTTCTTGAAACTACGGATGAAACTCTCTCTAACTCTGTTCACTGTTTCTTCAGTAACGCTTGGCCGGCCTGAACTTTTGCCTAGCAACCAGTTTCTTTGAACTGTCGATACCATAGACCTTATATAATAGACCACGCATCCCTCCTCATTATCTGTCTGCGACATGAAGTAGCTTCCCCAGCGAAATTATCACGTGATGTAGACCAGGAGAGAGAGACGAGAATGAATATTATGTGATTCTTCCATAGGAAAGAAAGTAGTTTAGAGTTTTTTAATTTCTGTATTGTACACATACTTTTTATTTAAGCCTTTAGATTTACGCATCGTTGGAAAGGTAAAATGTCATAGATTAATTATAAAAAAAAATTCTTTTGTGAGAAACCATTCTGAAGGGGAAAATTTTTTGTTTGAATTCTTACAAAAATAAGTGCTTTCTTATGGAAGAATCGCCCTCAACTCCATGTCACGTGACATACGGTGCTGACCGCAAAGGATGAAGGTTTCAGATTACACCCTCATGTTGAAGACATTCACTATAATGGGAAGTCCTATTGGTGGCGCAGTCTACATATATATAAGGTCTATGGTCGATACCGGAGCAGAATTCTTTGCTGGGTTGGTAGTTTGTATTTGTATACCTGCCGGATGCTCTCTGAACGGTTATGAGCGATTCACACTTTGAAAATTCTAGTACACAAAACGCTTTCTGCTGTCCAGTCATCATTTTGAATATTACGTTCGCACAGCAAACATGGCAACCACACGCAGCGTGAAACTGCAGTTAATGCCCTGTCGTTTGCATTGTCATGGAAACATATACGTTTCCAAGTTCGGACGTAGTAATGTATCAAAATCCGATGATTCATTTGTAATTACCTGGTATATGTTTTTGATGAGCTGAAACCTAAAATGAAGTCAATTTTTCTCTATCACTTATAGATTTTTGTCAGTACAGGGTGTCTACCGACACAGTTTCTTTCGTTTCGGTACTTTCTAGTGTATTTCCATGATTATTTATAATTAATCATGAAAACATACTGTAAAAGCTAACATAAAATTATATTGGTGGAAGAGTCACTGAAGAAATTGTGTCGGCAGACACCCTGCACTGACAAAAAAATCACATGTGATAGAGGAAAAGTGGCTTCAATATCGGTTTCATCGCAGCAGAAAACATAAAGATCAGTCAAAATTATTGATAAAACAATTTTAGATGTAGACCTGTATGATTACACCCCTGTTCAAAAGTTTAGAAAGATTTGCCAACGATCAGTTTTTTTCAAATTAAAAACTTATCTCTGAATGAAAGATTTTCAATCATTGGGTATTTAAAGAACTGGGTCTTCCTCATGTTTTTCAGTGAATATTGGTTTAAGACAACAATTAGGGGGCCGGTAACAAATTGAGCAAAATTAATAACGTTTGTGATCACCCTGTATCATTATATAAACGAAATGAACTGTAACTTTAGGATATGTTAACATAAGTAGACAATAAGACTTCTTCACACACCATTTAGGGTGTGTGAAGAAGTCTTATTGTCTACTTATCGTTTGTACACCAGTTTTGCATTTAGTTTTTATGTTAACATAGACTCAGTTCAATTTGTGGATGAAATTGTGTGATGATAGCATGTTAAATAAGGGAGATATAAGCATATATTTTGAAACTCCAAAAAAAAATAAAAATGTTTTTTATTTATAAGATACAGAGTTTTTAACGAAAATTATTCCCACTTTCAGATAAGTTGGAAAACCTCTTTTAAAACAATGTACGGCAATCGGAATACAAATATCTTAAATATCTCATGAAATATAAACATTTTTATGAAAAACGTTTTTACTGCGCATGTACGAAAGATAAAATATTTTCTTTTGTACAAATTGAAAGCTAGATGTATTGGGCAACTTTTGTCAAAAGTGCATTTAAATAGAACTAAAATTAAGAGAATTGTACAAAAAAGAACGAGCCAGATTTTAGATATTTTCCAAGAAGTGAAATTTCTTAAGGGGTTTTTCACAAGCCGTGTAATTAATTTGTAGATCCAATTATTTCAACTACTTTTCCAAAGGTTATTTCCCTTGTGATCTCACAAATCATAGTAAATAAACAAAAAATATGTTAGAGTTACAAGCTTATAAGAGATTTTTCACAAAAAAATACATTTGGAGTGTGGTTGAAATAATTGGATCTACAAATTAACTACGCAGCATGTGAAAAATCCCTTAAGAAATTTCAACTCTTGGAAAATATCTAAAATCTAGCTCGATCTTTTTCGTACAATTCACTTAATTCCCGAAACGTCAGTGGAGGCCCTCTGTTGAGACTCAAAACGGTTTTGGGCTGTGTCTGTCTGTCTGTTTGTCGCGCGATAGCGGCCGCAAAAATGGCGCTATTGACTTGAAATTTGGTACACATGTTCATGAGCCCCACGAAATCAGCTGTATAGTTTTTGGTATGTATTCCATTTCTACTTCGTATACAGGGACACGCAAAAGTTTTTCTTATCATTACGGCCAATGGGAGGAATTTGTATGTATCGCGATAGCGACCACAAAAATCACGCTATTGACTTGCAATTTGGTACACATGTTCATGAGCCCCACGAAATCATCTGTATAGTTTTTGGTATGTATTCCATTTCTACTTCGTATACAGGGACACGCCAAAGTTTTTCTTATCATTACGGTCAATGGGAGGAATTTGTATGTATCGCGATAGCGGCCACAAAAATCACGCTATTGACTTGCAATTTGGTACACATGTTCATGAGCCCCACGAAATCATCTGTATAGTTTTTGGTATGTATTCCATTTCTACTTCGTATACAGGGACACGCCAAAGTTTTTCTTATCATTACGGTCAATGGGAGGAATTTGTATGTATCGCGATAGCGGCCACAAAAATCACGCTATTGACTTGCAATTTGGTACACATGTTCATGTGCCCCACGAAATCAACTGTATAGTTTTTGGTATGTATTCCATTTCTACTTCGTATACAGGGACACGCAAAAGTTTTTCTTATCATTACGGCCAATGGGAGGAATTTGTATGTATCGCGATAGCGGCCACAAAAATCACGCTATTGACTTGCAATTTGGTACACATGTTCATGTGCCCCACGAAATCAGCTGTACAGTCTTTGGTATGTATTCCATTTCTACTTCGTATACAGGGACACGCAAAAGTTTTTCTTATCATTACGGCCTATGGGAGGAATCTGTATGTACCGCGATAGCGGCCACAAAAATCACGCTATTGACTTGCAATTTGGTACACATGTTCATGTGCCCCACGAAATCAGCTGTACAGTTTTTGGTATGTATTCCATTTCTACTTCGTATACAGGGACACGCAAAAGTTTTTCTTATCATTACGGCCTATGGGAGGAATCTGTATGTACCGCGATAGCGGCCACAAAAATCACGCTATTGACTTGCAATTTGGTACACATGCTCATGCGCCCAACGGAATCAGCTGTATAGTTTTAGGTGTGCATTCCATTTGTAGTTCGTGTACAGGGTCACGCCAAATAGTTCGATCATTACGGCCTATGGGAAGAATCTGTATGTACCGCGATAACCACCGCAAAAATCAAGCTATTGACTTCCAATTTTTTCCGAAACGTCAATGGAGGCCCTCTGTTGAGACTCAAAAGGATTTTGGGTTCCGTCGGTCCGTCCGTCCGTCTGTCTGTCTGTCGTACGATAGCGGCCGCAAAAATCACGCTATTGACTTGAAATTTGGTACACATGTTCATGAGCCCCACGAAATCAGCTGTATAGTTTTTGGTATGTATTTTATTTCTACTTCGTACACAGGGACACGCCAAAGTTTTTCTTATCATTACGGCCTATGGGAAGAATTTGTATGTACCGCGATAGCGGTCCCAAAAATAACGCTATTGACTTGCAAGTTGGTACACATATTCATGAGCCCAACGGAATTAGCTGTATAGTGTTAGGTGTGTATTCCATTTGTCGTTCGTGTACAGGGACACGCCAAAATTTTTCTTATCCTTACGGCCTATGGGGAGAATTCGTATGTACCGCAATAGCGACCGAAAAAATCCTTCGATTGACTTGCAAATTGGCGCACACGTTCCAGCTTTGCATATAAGTAGCTGTATAATTTTTATTGATATATTTTTTATAAACTGTGTACAGGGACACGCAAAAATTCTTAACATTAAGGCGTATGGGGGTGAATTTCGTTTAAACGCATTTTAATATCATTACTTTGCAATGAAGAAAATGAAATTAGAGCACGTGAGTAAGATGCTTAAACTTATGTTGTTTGAAGAAAATATGTGCTCTTAAGCTTTCTAATTAATGTACAGGACCTTACAAAAGTGTTCTGACAATGTCACTTAGTCATCCAAACGATGTTAAATTTGGAACAATTATTAATTTTAAACGCAAAATAAGTTGAATAGTTTTTACTGATGTATACAATGTTTATGGTTCGTTTACAAAGACACACGAAAGAATTTCGTAACATTAGACCCTATGGACAAATTTTTAATTTAAGCGCGCACTTTAATGCGTTTATGCTGAATTGAACTTAATAAAGTTAACATACATTATAAAGTTGCTTAAAATCATGTTTACTCTTAAAAAAGGTTATGTATAGACTAAATAATTTATGGGACCACACAAAATAATCCGAGTATGTACTGTAATCATCCAAATGATATCAAATTAGTTCGAAAAATTAATGAGTTATAATTAATTAGGTTTATTCTTATTATTAGCGTTTATAATGACTGTGGCTACTTTTCCGGCATACATAAAGGAATTTCGTACTATTACGGTCTATAGTCGGTATTTCTTAAAAGTGTATTTTAACATGGTTACACCCCATCAAATATAATAAAATTTTATTAGAATTTTAAAAGCATGTTTTCCTGTTGAAAATTGTGGGCATAGAATTGATAATTAGTTTAAAGGTTATGCAAAATATTTCCGATATGCTATGTAATTTTTTTTTTTTTTTTTTTTTTGTATAAAATTTGGTATTTATGAATTTCAGGGAAATAATACAAGACCGTCGTTTATTAAGAATACATATTGTTGCGTACTTGGGGGTTCGTAAGTTGTCCGAGAATGAAAGGCGAAACTTATAAAAATTCAGTGAATTATTCATAGAAAATTCCAGAAAAATACAGGTCTATAAACCAAGTATCAGCTTCAATTCAACCAGTAAACATAGCTTAAACAACAGCCGTTAACAGCAAAACAACAGTACAAACTGTTTATCAATAACACATAAAGCAAGTCTCATTCAAAGAGGCTCAAAGCAAAGCAAGCATTTGACGAAACTGACACAGATCTGAGATTGGCCGCCTTGGCTAAAAAAATGCTCCTTTTATACTATTCTATCGAACACAGACTGTTCTGGAAAATTCTTGTATCTCATCAGCCAATGAGATTAGAGCTTCAATATTTGGTATATCCCTAATAAGAATTTTCTCGCCAAGGTCGCCAAAAAAATCGCCAAGGAGGGAAACAGTCGCCAAATTTGGCGCCAAATCCTTTTCTTCCCTTATTGGAGTTTTTCAATGGGTTTTTAAAGGAAAATTAGGCTATTTTAACGCTGAAACGATTAGAAATGCACAAAATTAGCATTTTATCGACTTACTAAGCCTCTGAAAAAAATTATACAAAAATAAATGCAATTATTTACAATTCCATAACACTTTATATGATATACAAATAGGTATACAAAGAGAGATACAGCGGGGGGGTTGAGGGGGGCGGCAGCCCCCCTCAGGAATGTATCTGTTTATGGTAATAAGTCTATCGAATCAATATATACTATTATATAATAAGGAATAAATAAAAATGACCTATTGAAAAATGTCTGATGCAAATAGGACGTTGAGGCTCCTGATCTGCAGATCCACTAGTTTTATTTCTATTCAAATGCACTTTTGAAAAATTTGCCCAATACATCTGGCTTTCAACTTATGCAATAAAAAATGTTTTACCTCTCGCACAAGCGCAGTAAAAACATTTTTCATAAAAATGTTCATGTTTCACGAGATATATAAAATATTTGTATTCCGTTATTTGTTACAGTATATTGTTTTAAAAGTGTTTTTCCAACTTATCTGAGAGTGGGAATAATTTTCATTAAAAACTCTGTATATTATAAATAAAAAACATCTTTATTTTTATTTATTTATTTATTTTTATTTATTTTATTTTATTTTATTTTATTTATTTATTTTTATTTTATTTTTTTTTTTTTTTTTTTGAGTTTTAAAATAAATGCTTATATCTCCATTATTTACCATGCTAGCATCACACAAATTCATCTATAAAATGAACTGGGTCTTTATTAACATATCATAAAGTTACAGTTCATTTCGTTCACTTAATGATACAGGGTGATCTTAAACATTATTAATTTTGCTCAATTTGTTACCGGCCCCCTAATTCTTTAAAAATCCAAAGTTTGAAAACATATCATTGTGCGATAACTTTTTAATTTGAAAAAACTGATCCTTTGCAAACCTTGCTAAACTTTTGAACAGGGGTGTAAATGAGGTATGTTTGAACGGTAAATCTGAAAATAAATGTAAGCAGCAAAAATATACTATTCTATAAAAGATATAGTAGAAATTAAAACTAATTAAAGAAATACTTAAAAGTAGAACATTTATCCTTACAACATTTTATGCATTTCAGAAGTTTAATTTCAGTGTCTTAAAAATTTACCTTAAGGCTTTTTTGTAGGTGAGTGTCAAGGTCATTCAGATTGCACGTTAACCATGGGGAAAATAATCCTTATTGTTATTCATTGCTAAAAGAAAATATTTTTATATCTCTTCATAGCTGCCAATATTTTAATTTACTCCGGAGTACTTTTAGCCCCGCCTCTATTTCGCACCACTTTATTCATAGAAAAATTTTCTTCAATACATAACTTCCATAAAATAAGAAAAAATTACTTTTAAAAAATAAGTGGTACGAAATAGAGGCGGGGCTAAGATTACTCCGGAATAAATTAAAATATTGGCAGCTATGTCTCTTTTACATTCAGAAAATTCATGACTATGAAATTATGTCTCATTTTTCAAAAACGGATTTGTTAAACTTTTAATATTTTATTTTGAAGCTATAACATGTGAAATTTCATAAAGAAAAATTTTGTGCTTTGCAGTTTCAAAACAAATTTAAAATTCATAGGAAAATCAATTTTAGGGAAACGAGGCATAATTTCACATGCACGAATTTTCTGAATGTGAAAATGGAATTTAAGAATATGCATTATTTAATGAATAATAACAGGGATTATTTTCGCCATAGGTAACATAGATTTTGGATGACCTCTACGCTCACTGATAAATAGCCTTAAAGGGAAGTTCTATTTATAGTCTTCGAAAGCCGAATTCAATGTTATTCTATGGAGAATTTTGCCCCGTTTAACTCATTAACGCTTTCGCGACCGCATGCTTTAGTCTTTTTGACAGAAAGTTCCGCCTGTGGGCGTTATTCTCCCAAGTTGCAATATTTCAGAATAAAATTTTCTATCTTCAGATTCATATTACAAACCAGTTTTCATTATAATTATACTCTCTCTATTCAAAGCGTTTATATCCATAGTACATTAGTTGTACAAATATTAATATTGTGTATATTTTTAAGAAATAAATGACATACAAACTGCAAAGAAAACGCCCACTGGTGGAGTTACAGATTTTCAAATGACGTGAATCTACGTTAGCGGTCGCGAAAGTGTTAACTAACACATATTTTTAAGTTTTGTTTTCACATTCAGAAAATTCACAACTGCTAAACAGATTATCGCTTTCTAAAAGTAGATTTTTAAAATTTAAAATTTCATTTTTTAAGCCCAAAAATACAAATTGCACATTGTAAAAATTCATGTTTGACAGTCTCAAACTAAAATGTTAAAAATTAAAAAAATCAATTTTTAGAGAGCGATAACTTGTTTAGCAATTGTAAATTTTCTGAATATGAAAAATAAATTTAAAAATATGTAGACCTGCTAACTATGCTAGTTTATCCGGAATGGTATTAGGCCCCGCCTTTTTTTCACACCAGAATACTTGTAGAGTAATATTCAGCAATATGTTCTCATGATCAAATATTAGAGGGACTGGAAAGTAATGTCTCTTTGAATTAATAAAATGAAACCGGAAATTTTTGTTTAACAGTGTTTACATGGCACTTTACAAATAACCATCTTCTAAGTTACCTAAGAATATCTTAAATTTTATCTAAGATAAATTTCCGATGTCAGTATTCAAAACGACATTATTTGCCGCTCCCCCCTAATAAGTAGACTATTGCTCTACAACTATTCTGGTGTCAAAAAGAGGCGGGGATTAACGCCATTACGGATAAACTAGCGTAGTTAGCAGGTCTAAATATGTAATAGTTAATGAGTTAATGGGGCAAAATTCATCATAGAATAACATTGGCTTTGGCTTCCCGGAACAGTAGGTGGACAGTTCATTTAACAAATAGTCTCTCGTTTTGTAACCGTATTCATAATCAAAAACATTTAAAGTTTGTTTACCGAACAAATCTTCTTTTAAGTTATCTAAGATTAAGTTAAGTAAAAGTTAAGTCTTTTAAGTTAAGATTAATACAAAAAGAATATTAACGCTTTCGCAACCGCTGACGTTGATTCACATCATTTGAAAATCTGCAACTCCACCAGTGAGCGTTTCTAACGTAATTTGTATGTTATTTATTTCTTAAGTATTTTCACAATTTTCATATTTTTACAGGAAAACATACTATACTATTTCATTAAAGTATTTGTACTATGGGTACAAATACTTTGATTACAAAGAATATAATTATAATATATATTCATTTGTCATATAAATGTGAATACAAAAAAATTTTGTTCTGAAATAGTGTACCGTGGGAGAATAACGCCCATAGGCGGACCTTACTGTCAAAAAGTCAAAATCATGCGGTCTCGAAAGTGTTGCCGGATTTAGAGACTTTTTTATTCAACTATGACCAATAATCTTGAGAAGTAATATTTAATATATATAATTAATATAATAGACAATTTATCTTCCAGTTATTACGCAACCTCTACAATTGAAATTTATTGGTGGATATTGAATAAAAATAATTCCAAATCTGACATCACGTGTTGATGTGCAAAAGCGCAAAGCATGGGAATTGTAACTCCGTTAATTTTTATATTGTATTGTTTTCATAGAATAAATTTTGAAAGAAAATACTGAATAAATAAAGGGAAAGTTTTAATGATTCATATTAATCCATTCCGTTGATTCCATCGCATAATCAAATTATTTCTTACAAAAAATTTTATATTTAAAAGTAACAATGTAAGTTATTAAAAGAACTTTTTTTATACATATAAACATTTCTTTAAATTCACATTTAATTTTATAAATCTTCAAAAAGGTTACACAATCTAAACTTTAATTTAATAAAAAAATAAATAAATAAAATAAAATGAACAATAAGATTAAAATTATGTCGTAAACAAAATTCAGTTGTAGACAAAAAGCGTAAAAAAAAAAAAAAAAAAAAAAAAAAAAAAAAAAACCTAAATGTCAGTTTTATTAAGGTCATCTACAGCAAAACGCGACGAGTTTTATTTATGTATTTATTACGTTTTTTTCCGTTGGAAAGGAAAAGTCCTCTTAACATAATGAAAAATGAATAAAATGCAAATTTTTACACATATTCATACTTGCCAACCATCTCATTATGAACCGTACAATTTTTAGTACCCGCCTTTTTTTTTTTTTTTTTTTTTTTTTTCCACACCAGTCATTTTTTAGAGTAATTTTATTCTTATTTAATCTTAACAATATTTGCTGGGAATTACTGAAAAAATAAAGTGGTGTGAGAAAAGGGGTGTTAACAACTGTACGGTTATTAATAAGATGATTAGCAAGTACGCATAGTCTACGAAGCCTGAAAATGCTTACATTCTCTCTGTATCAGATGCTGGCCACGTCCAAGCGCAAAGTTTCAAACACTAAATTTGATATTTAACATAACCCTCCAATGATGTCCGTGAAACTTGGAATAAATATATTGCCTGTCAAAATATACATATTATTTAATATTTCTTTTTCAAATTCAAAATCATTCATGAATTGATCAATTATAGTTTTATTACTATTCATTTTTTTCATAATCGTCACTTGTGTCTGAGTTTCGAAATGGAACGCGTAATCGTTATAAAAATAAATCAAAATAAATACAGTTTATTATTATCAATAGTTTGACAATAATAAGCTATGAAAAATATATCAGCGTGAAATATGAAATATATAAATATTTATATGAAAAATATATCAATATTTTCCTTGATAAATTAAACAATAAAATCTTTGTCAAATTTATTATCAATCTAAATAGGTTGTTATCTGGTGGCATCTTGCAAGGAACATCACCCAAGTGTCCGGCTGCGATTTTAATGAAATTTTTATTTCTGATAGAGGTCACGTACCAAATATTTTTGATCATAGAAATATTTGCTATCGTTTATGTTTTCTATATTTATTGAATTTTTAAAATGTTAAAAACCACATCAGCCACATATCGACAGTAAGCTCCGCCTTTGGGCGTGACTTAAAAATGATTTTGCGCTTTCATGTTTAATTTACAAATGAAAATTTATATTACTGAAAATTATTTCAACTGAATTATTCATTTGAGTATTTATTCACTTGCTGTATAAATACAAATTTTTCGCATATTTTTGAGTAAAATTTGAAAGCATATCAAATATGAAAGAAACGCCTAAATTTCATTGAAATCCGAGCCGGCCACTTGGGTGATGTTCCTTGTTGGTAAAACATTTATAGCAACAGGGATCTGTTAGAAAAGAAAAAAAGATACCAAAATGAAATGTGTGCTTTTAAAAGTTTATAGCTCTGATTATATAATTTCTGTAATTAGATTAAAAAAAAAAAAAAAAAAAAAAATCGTAAATACTAGTTTTAGAAACTGCTTCAGTAGGCCCAGCCTTAAATTTTTTTTATTGAAATAAAAAAAAAAATATATATATATATAGTTCTGAACTTTAATTAACAACCTAAATATCATATTGGTTATAAGTTTTGTGTGTGACAAAAGTTATGATGGCCTTATTCAAATATCTTCTAAAAATAGTTAATTATTCTATTTTAATTGTTGACCAAAAACCACACCGCGTATTTTAATTACAATTTTTAAAGAACACCCATTACGAAGGAGGAGTTAACTAAATTTCTAAGTAATTGGATGCATACCAATTTAAATAATTCTCGAATGAGCATAACTAATGCATCCATATTTTATTAATTTAAGTAAATTTATTGAAAGCGTTGATAAATATTTGAAGAACATTGAAAATATCATGTTATAAATGCAAAAGTAAAAAATATTTTCTCCCTGATGTCGCTTATAATCATATGTAACGCAAAACTTTTTTAATATATGTATAATCGGTTAATGGAGGCTGTCGTCTCCTTCTGAACTTCAGGACTTTTTTCCATTGGGTTCTGTCCAGGCATAGCTTCTGATTAATACCCAATTTTTCAATGGCTTGGGTAATATTTTCCATCCAGGCTCTCCTAGGTCTTCCTCTCTTTCCCTTCCTCAAAGATTTGTATTCCATAACTTTCTTTGGCAATATCTCTTCATTGATTCTCTTTACATGTGCAAACCAAATTAATTGATACACCATATGATATTGAAGAGAAGACAGATACACCATAGGGAGGGAACTTTTTTAGTAATATTGTTAAATTCACATCATTTGGGAAATCTATAACAACGTCATTGGGCGTTTCTCTTGCAATTTGTATGTTTCTATATGTCTTAAGTATATTCTTAATATTCATATTTATACAATCAAAATAATATGCATACAAATACTTTAATTACGGAAAGTATAATTATAATGTTTTTTAATCTGTATCATAAATATGGATACAGAAAATTTTTGTTCAGAAATAATGTAGCGTTCTTTCGCACCGCTATTGATTTAAGAATAACGCCCAGAGGAAATACTTTCTATCATAAAGACAAAAACATGTGGTTGCAAAAGAGTTACGAGAAGACTGGTAGTCGCTAGTGTCCAAATATACGTACAATAAAGGCGTAGACTAGCTAAGAAGGTACTATCGTCTAGCCCTTGACGGGCAAATCCTGCGGCGGCGATGTCGTTTCAAAGTAGGCGTTGCCCCTGAAGCGGGAAGTCGTGTTTGTTGTAATCGTGGTTTACACTTTCGATTTACTTTCCAGAGGATAAAGTTTCAAAATTAGAGATATGGAAACAAAAAAACATATGCATAATTTTGAAACAGATTTAAACGTAATGGTGGATATTTTATTGCACAATTTTTGTGGTATTGGTTTGCTTTGTTTTTGTGAATTTATAACCACTCTCCCAGCTTATATGAAGAAAAGCAAAATGACGCAGAAATATATGGTTTATTGTTTTATTGTTTAAAATTTAAACTTCAGATTAAGTTTTTAACATTTTCCAGCAAACTTGAATAATGTTTATAACTTCGAATCGTCTCGCTGTCTAATTCTCGTAAATATTTTTTAGAATGCCTAGAAACTTTCAAGTTCATCTATTAAAATAGTGCAAACAGAATTATGTATTGGTTTGTGTACAGAGATTCACAAAATTAATTGTGTATGAGCATTATGGTGTCTGAGAGGTATTTCTTTAAGTAGGGTTGGCAAAAACCAAGTTTTTTTTTTTTATTTTTTTATTAACATATGTTTCCCAGTCGCATTAAACATATTTTTAAATAACATTGCCCCTTTTAAAAGGGATTAATATTCCAATATTAATTATAACTTCATCTAAAAACAATTTATGTTATTAATAATAAGCAGGGATGAGATTTTTTTTCAGCTTTTTTTGTAGGTTGTGATTTTCTTTCTGTAACAATGCATACAAGAAAGAAAGCTTGAACTTTCAGATATGATATTCTCTTATATATCTCATGTAATTAAAAAGTTTTCATATAACCAAGTCAATAATACATTTATTTATTTTTATCTATAATAATAAAAGAAGATGTTTGTCTGTCTGTCTGTCTGTCTGTGCATCTATACGTTCAGCCCCTACTGAATGCAGAAGTATAAAATTTGACATACGGGTGCTCAGAAGCATTCCCGAGTTGATAGTGAAAACAGAATTTAAAAATTTTAATTAGTTCCGGAGATATTAATTAAAATGTAAAAAGCGATCTCAATTAATAGATATTTTAACGGAGTTAAAATCAGAAAAAGTGGAAAATAAATTAGATTCGAAATAGTGGAGAATAAATTAGTTCGATCGTTACAAATTTGGTACCAAATGAAAGGGGATTTTTTTCCGAATCTGAGAGTGGAAGTGGCTTATCTCTACAGCAATTAGATTTTTTAAAATTAACTAAAGTATGAAATTTAGTTGGCAACAGGCAGAACACTTAATTATTTCATTTATCAAAGATTCTTCAGCGCCAGGTGCTAGACATGCTGGCTAGACTATTCCTTCCGGTCGGGAAAAATTGCTTTTCTTTTTTGGACCACATGACAAAGTACTGGAAATAAAAAAAGCAGTTTTTGAATTTTTTCAATTTAAAATCGATCAAAAGCAGAACTTCGAAATTGCCCGTCATTATGACTCACCTGTATGCAGTTAAAAAATCTAAAGTATAACTTTAAAAATAAAATAAATAGACATATTATATTTATTTAAATTCATTTTTATTTCATCTGTTAATGACACCAAAAGTTACTTTTAACAGAATATTATTGATTTTTTTTTTTTTTTTTTTTTTTTTTTCCTTTTTTTTATGAACTCGGTTGTAAAAAAGCAGTTTTGTAATTCTTAAATTTTAGACGGATTTCAATAGAAATCGTTAATCGCCCTTGATAGATTAGCAATTTTGAGTCTAAAATATATCAAAGATATTCATTATTGTAATACATAATACATCATTCAAAAGATATTTTAAAGTATTTTTATTGCAGGCTAGTAAAATGATATAAGCCGTTCAAATTCTGTACGAAACTTTCAGAGAAAACTACGGAAAATCCAGAAAATTTTTATTCTTTTATATTTTACAGTTTCAAATTCAGATTTTCGTTTACATTTCGTACTAATAATGTTTAACGGTATATAGCCCGGAATTAAGCAAGTTTTGGAGAAAACCACAGATAAGTCGGACAACAAAAAAATGTTTGTATTATCTTTGTATTTCAGCTTCTAATGAGTATAATTTCATTTTTATATTATCGAAAGTGGAATTCGAGATTTCACCTGATTTACACGTTTTAAGGTGTCCTGATTAGGTTTTCTTTTGTATCTCAGCTACTAATCAAAATAATTTCATAAGTAATACATGTTCTAAAACGAGGATAAGGCGCCGCAGGCGCCACCGAGCGGGACTTAGCTGAAGTCAGAAATTTGAAATATCATAACATGGTGAGCGAACAGGCTGTTTCAGATATTGAAAAGGGAAGAGGGCGCCGAAGGCGCTACCGCACGGGAATTTACTGCTATTTCAATAAGCTATTTTCACGATATATCAATAAGCTGTTATTAGACCTGAAACGGGAAAAAGGCGCCGCAGGCGCCACCGAGCGGGAGTTTCGTAAAGTCGAATTTTTCAGGGATCGCGAACCAGCTGGTCGCCGAAGGCGGCTAGTTTAAAAATAAAACAATCAAATCATTTATTTCTGTAACTTAGGCTTTTGCCACCTGAATTTTTATATTTTGCTTCAATGTTTATCTTTTTCATAAAGTTTTATTTATTTATTTTACTTTATTTTGCACTTTTGTCGATCTCATCCTTGAATTAAAGTCTCATCCTTGAATTAAATTGTATTATAGCTAAAATATTTTATGTTCAGAACTTCTAATAATATTCCATAACTATAGTAATGAGATTTTATTAAAATGATGTAAATGGTAATAACTTGAATACTGTGAGTTGACAAAATATTAAACCTAACATGCCTTTCCTACAATTTATATATAAAATAATAACAATAAAATTTTTAATTTAATGAATTAGGGAAAAATTAAAAAAACTCCAGTACAATGAAAAAGAGTTATAGGAAGAGATTTAAGAAAAAATTATACTTTTGGATTATGTAATGGAATATTGCAATCCAATTGAAAGTTACATATTGAGTAAAATTTACATTTAATATTTTTAATAAAATTAGAAGTTTTATAGCTTTTATTGAAACTAAATTTTCTATTTTAAGAAAACACTCTTCATCGGATGTAAAATCATTTGCGATTAGAATTACAGAGCTGCCAACCTAATCCGGCAAATTGTCCGTCCATTTTTCTACACCACTTAATTTTTAGAGTGTTTTTTTAACTCATCGTAAATATATTTGAAGAGAATTACTCTAAAAATTTAGTGGTGCAGACAAATGGGCGGTACTAACGATTTGCCGGATTAGGTTGGCAGCTCTGGAATTATTACAACATTTTTCAATGCTTCTATATTAAAATTTTTAATGTCATTTTCTTAATTCTTATTTTTAATTTTAATATGTCCTTCAATGGAGAACTTTTTGCATGAAATTTTAAAATCAAAGTTTATTTATTTATTATTTTTTTAACTGCCTGGACAAATTTTAATGCAGCTTCTTTTTTATTTGATAATTCAGAATCAGTGTATCTTGCATTTGGATTTAGTATATAGATAAGAAAATTGGCTGCTATTAATTATATTATAACAAATACCATATACTTAAATTTTTTAAAGACTATTTTGTTCAGTTTTGAATAAAACAAAGATCAGAGCAATTTCTTTAATTATACAATTTTCACTTTATATCTTGTGCAAAATAAATATGCTTTCCATTATTATTTATTTCATTTTACTTTACTGCATTTAGCCTTCTTAGACCCTTTCATTTATAATTTTTTAAGATAATGAATACAGACATTTTTCTTCTACAATTTCTAGATTTTTTTTTCCTTCCCCATATATAATAACTTTTAATAAAGCCAGGCAATCACACATGAAACACATAACTAAAACCTTCTCTGAAGCAAAATTACAATTGAAATAGACTGAATTAAAGGTAAAAGTTATTTACATGCAAATAATTTATAAATTTCAATTAAAAAAGGGACTATAAAATAAAAATTTTGAATTTTTTGGAAGGGAAAAAAATAAAAAAACCCAATTGGTCCTTATGGGATAAAAACCAGTTGGTTTAAACAGTGCCAACCCTGGTTTAAGCTGTTTACAGCATAACGAAATTAACATCATTCATCTGTACAAAATCATATTTTTTATAGAATGTGATTGTGCCGTAAAATAAAATTTAACTAACCAGAATTTTGAATAATAATAATAATATATATATATATATATATATTGCAGGAAATATAACGATATGCAAGTAAACAGAAAAACTAAATGTTTCAGTTTAGAAGAACAATTTTACACTTGTTTTGATTGATTAAAAGGATGTTATATGTAAAATGCAGTCTCATTGCTTAAAATCCGCTCGCATGAAACAATTTTACTACCTTTACATTGAAACGTCATTGCAACCGCAGCAGTTACCCGTCGAGGTCTAGAGAAATATAAATCTTAATTTAAATTCAACCCCTTTCGGGGTTCCCAAAAATTGCCTATGCCGACGGTATTTCACGTCGTCATGGCGGGGTATTGGGAAAAGTTTTCAACTAGCAATAGTCACGCCTCGGTAGAACCTCATTGGCTATGACACTGCCTCTGCGCAAAGCTGGTGGTATGAAGTAAGCCCAACTACAGTATAACTTATACCACACGTAAAGACTGGTGTGAAAGTATAAAACTCATTAATAATTTTATTTCTCAGACTTATGAAGAAAAAAGAAGAAAAAAGTTTGTCTGCTCTTTCGTTTCAAAATTTTTTCAAAATACTGTATTACTAATTATTAAATGCTTATAACTGTCCAAGTGAACATTTTGTGTACTAGTACTACACCAACTTTTGAAAAATTATTTCTATATACAAAATTAGTTATAAATAAATAAACTCATATTATTACTTTCGAAAACAATTATAATCATATTTAGTCATAATATTTGTATATGCAATATTTATGTTTTTCGGTTTTCTTTTTTTTTTTTTTTTTTTTTTTTCATGACTTTTCATGACTTTTTTTCATTACCTTAAAATTATTTTCTAAATTTCAAAAAACTTCGCTTATTGTTTTGTAATACTTTTTTATTTTATATATTTATTTTTATTTATTTAATTAATTATTTATTTATTTTATTTTATTTATTTATTTATTTTCAGATAAGATATGAATTAAGATATGAATAAGATATGAATTAATGTTTATTTTCATTCAACTTAAGATATTAAGTTAAATAACATAATACAGTAGACTCCCGATTATCGGCGGTCGGATTATCCGCGGTCCTAAAGGGCCTGAATTTAAAAGGGAATTTAAAAATACAGAACAAACTTATTACAAAAAAAGATCGAAGAGAGTAATGACCCTCAAGGCTTTTGGAGATATTACACGATTCTTGACAGCATTTATGGCATACACACTGCTTGGGAGGCAGCAGTCTACATTGGTAAGGTCTTGAAGAAAAAAATTACCAAATGTGAAAAATACTTTGGTAGAGTTTATAGAGAAGGAAGAAATATCTGCTCATGATTTGGCAAATTTAGCTAAGTCTGTTACTGTAGGAGAAAAAGTCAATGAAGGAAGCATTGAAGAGTAGATTAATTTTGACGCCAATGATCTACGTATTGAACACCTTACAGATGAACAAATTGTGGGCCAAGCATTAGACCCAGTTTCAGAAGATAGTGAAGAAGAAGAGGAAGAAGGAGATGAAACTCAGCAGAGGATGAGCCGCGACGCAGCCCTAGCACATGCAGGGGGACTTATAAAATATCTCGAGGAACAGGACGATGTATCACTTTGTGACAAAATGCTGATAAAGAAACTGCAATCGCAAATTAATAAAAAGTGTTTTAGTATAAAAAAACAAAAATGCTTCACCGATTTTTTTGTTAAAAAATAGAGCAAAATGTAAGTAGAAACTTTTATTAGTATGTTAAATTGTATATGTAGGCCATGCTTAACTGTTAAATAAATAGTATTGCTCAAAAGGCTTTATGTGTTGATTTATATCCCCTTTTTGACCATTTTGACCAAAATGCTCGAAAATAAATTATGAAAGTTGGGAACTCTGCACGGAATATTGAAATTAATTTTGTTTTAGTATCTATGAAATTAGTTTAGATAATACTAGATTTTAAATAA
Organism: Salticus scenicus; assembly: GCA_963930645.1. NCBI lineage: Eukaryota > Metazoa > Arthropoda > Arachnida > Araneae > Salticidae > Salticus > Salticus scenicus. The sequence continues at coordinate 212,167,533 of OZ005662.1, forward strand.
CATTATTTTATAGAATTTACCTTCTATCTCTTCTTAAATCATGTATTGTCATGAAATCATTCATTTTTTATGCGTTTAGTATTTTCTCTGAAACCAGTTTTAGAGAAGGAAAGACAACTTTTATCAGGAAAATAATACAAAATAATGCCCCATTTTAAAATTCTCCATGCAAAGTATGAATTATTTTAAAATGCTGATTTTTTTTTTACTGAATTTTTTAAGCATAATTGAATGCATCTATTCATTCATTTGTATATATATATATATGTATCCCAATTACAGCATCAAATACAAAAGAAAAAAAAAGAAAGAAAGGAAGAAAGAAAAAGAAAAATTCTGTCTTTGATAGAATTTAATTTAATACTAATTTATACATATATTGCAATCTTGTAACTAAAAAGGGGGGGGGGGGGTTATTAGCCACTCTGGCGAATAACAGGCTCGGCATTTCTCACTTAATAACCGTTGGCAAGGTCACCGTATCTGCAAACGCAGATTTAACGGTTATTGTGTGAGAAACGTCGAGCTAGTTATCAGCTCCCCACTAGCACATAACATTGTCGTTACTAATTTTTTACTGTTCAGACTTATTTGCAACGCTATAACAACATTATGTGCTACTAGGTAGGGTGACTCAGTGAAAGAGCATCTGCAGGTTAAGCGGAGGGTCTGGGTTCAATTGCCGGCTCTGGTATTTTTCACGTAGTTGGTATTGAAAAAAAAAAAAATCAATCATATACTCTAAACTACTTAAAAGGAATTTTCACGTTTGATGAGTTTATCAATAAATTTTCTAAATAGTTTAAGAGAGTTTAAGAAATTAAATGGTAAAATTTATTATTCGCAGGCATCCTGGCATATTGGAAGGGTGACAACACAAAATCGCTGCCTAAAAGAAATAGTCCAGTCGTGCTAAAAAATAAAAAAGTTTAAAATTTGAAATCGTCGCGAATTTTTGTCATGCGACTGAATCTGATAGCTCTTAACACTTTCGCGATTGCATGATTTGTCTTTCTAATAAAAAATTCCGCCAATGGGCGTTATTCTGTTAATCTACATTATTTCAGAACAAGGTTTTCTCAATCCATATTTATGTTACAGATTAATATACATTATAATTATACTCTTTCTAATTAAAGTATTTGTATCCATAGTATTATGATTGTACAAATATGAACACTTAATTTTTAAGAATGTACTTAAGACATATAGAAACATACAAATTACAAAAGAAACGCCCACTGGCGTAGTTACAGATTTCCAAATGACGTAGATCTGCTTCATCAATTGCAAAATTGTTAATAACGCTAATAATTTCTTAAATTCAAAATGAATGCCCATTTTTATGACAAAATGATTAACATTTACATAAATTTTTAAAAGAAGTGGATGAAAAGAAATTTGCAAGGAGCATTATATTTAACTAACAAGGAACATCACCCAAGTGTAGACCTGCTAACTATGCTAGTTTATCCGTAATAATGGTATTAAGCCCTGCTTTTTTCCATACCAGAATAGTTGTAGAGCAATAGTCTTCTTATTTAATCATGAGAGGGCAATAGCCTTCTTATTTAATCATGAGAACATATTTACTCTACAACTTTTCTTGTATGGAAAAAAAGGCGGGGCCTCATACCATTGCATTTTACTTAGCAGGTCTACCCAAGTGTCCGGCTCGGATTTCAAAGAAATTTAGGCGTTTCTTTCATATATGATATGCTATCAAATTTTACTCAAAAATATGCAAAAAAATTGTATTTATACAGCAAGTGAATACTCAAATGAATAATTCAGTTGAAATAATTTTCAGTACTAGAAATTTTCATTTGTAACTTAAACATGAAAGCGCAAAATCTTTTTGCTATATCATTTTTAAGTCACGCCCGAAGGCGGAGCTTACTGCTGATGTGTGGCTGATAATTTTTAACATTTTAAAAATTCAATAAATATAGAAAACATGGATGATAGCAAAAATTTCTATGATCAAAAATATCTGGTACGTGCCCTCTATCAGAAATTAAAACGTCATTAAAATCGCAACCGGACACTTGGATGATGTTCCTTGTTAGCATATTCATGATCCCTGGAGCATTTACAGATAGATAAACGAACATAAGTTATATGCATTTTTGAATTATGTTGCAAAATGTAAAAGAAAAAAAATATGTTTGCTTATTTTTTTATTATCAGATACAATAGTAAAGTTAAACATCAGTTACTACTAACTTAAAAATAACGTTTTTACAATTTAAGTTAAATAGATGTTCCCATTTAATAGTTATTAGGAAAAAAAAATTTTTTGCACATTTGCTTTTCGCGAAAGATCGACACAAACAATTACGATAGTTGATGCATGTCTCCGTCCGTCATGTCTCAATATTCACCAAGTTCCGTAAAGTTAACACTTCTCGGAGCTCACCAAATCAGTGGGTCTATTCTGGCCTGTACGTTAAAAAGACAAAGCGATCGTTATTTTTTCGATCGAAATCTCTTTCATAACGATATTCCGTGGTAGAGCAATTCTGCCCTACGAACGTTATAATCAAACGAGGTGGGGGAAAACTCTTTCATCCAATCAGGACGAAGCACGTGGTTTGTTTTATTGTGATTACAAGTGAGTGAGAGAGAGCAGACGAAGATCGCCATGTTTTGTAAAATATAGGTTGTTTGTTTGTTGTGAAAATGAAAAAAATAAAAAGCAAAGACACAGTGTGGATTCTTTTATGTGTTGTAGCAGAGCAGTTTTCCCAGTTCAATTTAATTGTATCGTCTCGATGAGAAGGAAATTTAAAATAGCTAAGTAAATTTTTATATTAGACTGGCTGTTAAAATGAAATCGGCCACACGATATAATTATTTACTCGGCAAAATAAAGAGGAAGTATCACTTTCTAAAGATTCAAGTTAATAGATTTATTTTATTTACATGGTATGTACTCATGTTTTAATTATTTTTTCCAAAAATTATTTTTTAAATGTAGTACGTACAATGCACCTTGTTTGAACTATATTTTTTGTTTAAATGCAATTGAAATATTTGATATTTTGATATATTTAAGTAAAATTAATTAAACTGTAACGCTAATTCAGTGAGTAAAACATAAAAATATTTTTCTTTATTTATAAAATTATTTTTACTTAAATAATTGAAGTTAAAATTTATATAGCCATTGCCTATTGAAATGATATAAATATTTAAATATTGATTTGAACTAATGTGATAAAATTTGTTCGATTTTATTAAATTAAACGGGAATTTATTTTAATGATATTAGATCTTTTCTTTTTAAAAAAAGAAAAGAAAGTATATTATTATAAAGTATATAAGTGTTTGATTTACACTGTATATACCAATTTCTGGAAAATTATTTGTATATTTATATGAAAAGTACGTTTCTTAATTTTTTACATAAATATATGAATAATATATTGCTTTCAAAAATATATTAAGCTTTAAAGTTGTTTAGATTTACTAAGCCAAAATATTAAATAGAAGTATGCAATTGTTTAGAATTATTAAAAATAATTATTAAAAAAAGAAAGAAAAAGAAAAAAAAGATTTACAACTACAGCTGAAATTTTTATAATTTTAAAAGAAGAAAGTTTTTATATTATTCATTTTTTCTAATTTAGTAAATAAAACATAAAAATATTTTTCTCTATTTATAAAGACATCTTTATTTAAATATTTGAAGTTAAAACTTATAAAGTCACTGTCTATTGAGATGATAAAAAATATTTAATGAGTGTTTTATATTAATATCATAAAATTTGTTTGATTTGTATTAAATTAAATGTGAATTGTTTTTAAATAATGTTTTAATTTTTAACCCCCCCCCCCCAAAAAAAAAAATATATATATATATATATATATATATATAAGTTTGATTTAATCTGTATATTAATTTCTAGAAAATTATTTGTAAATTTATATGAAAAGTACATTACTCAATTTTTTACATAAATGTATATGATGAATAATGCATTGCTTTTTAAAAAACATTAAGTTTTAAAATTGTTTAGAAGATTTACTATACCCAAAATATTAAATTAAATCATAAATTTAAATAATAAACATTAAATCAAAAAATTAAATTATGAATGCAATCGTTTAGAGTCATTCAAAACAATTACTTAAATATATAATAATAATAATAAATAAATAACTAGGTTCTCAAATACAGTTGAAATTTTCATAATTTTAAAATAATAAAGTTTGTATTTTATTCCGTTTTCACTTTATTTAAATTTGGATATGTGTGGGAAAAACTAATTAATTTTTGTTTACATTCTATGTATTTTAAGCTTTGCTAACATTTCTTTAACCAAGTTTCCTTATTTCATAAATCATAACTATTTCTTAAAAAAAAAAAGGATGATTAATCACCTTTATAATACCAAAAAGGCGCGCCATATTGTAACGAATACAAGAGCCACTCAACGACAGCCTTAGGGCTCTCGAAAAATAACGAAGATAAATATCGCTAAAATTTCGATCGCAACAGCCCAGAATACCAAATTATCGTTATATTCCGAAGATCGTTGAATTCCGAAGGAATATAACGAAGCGAACAGGCCAGAATAGACCCACAGGAAAGCCTTTGCCTTCCCGAAGGATAAAATTCTCATAAATAAAACTTAATATAAAGTTATCTTCGCTTCTCTTAATATGCGTATATTGGCTTAACTATAGAGCGCTTTAATATTTTATTTATATTAAATAATGTCAATAATAATGAACAGGTAAGATTCCACTTACCTGAATAAGACATTCAGCACTGGTGAATTAATTGCATCCAGTCATTCCTGTGTTGACCGTCTTTATTCAATCTGTAAAATAGACTTGTAAAATGCACATCATTATTACACTCATGTATATATTAAATAATTAAAGGGATTTTTTTTTTTTTTATGCATATATTTTCTTTTTTGAGTAATAATACATATTTAATTTTATAACATTGTATATTGGTAAGAGCGTTTTAAACGCCCTGCTAGAATATATGTTTTTTACATGTTATCTGGAGAGAAGCAGTACAACATCTACATTTAACTGAAATCGCGCGAGAGAGTTTCATTAGGATAGCTGAGTAAACAATTTTGCTCCGTCATGAAACTGGGGGTGGCGCATACTTCGCCTTACATCTAAATTGATTGTTCTTTCAAATAATTCAGAGTTTCTAAAACACTTATTGAATAAAATGAAAAATAGCGGGCATATAAAAGTTATTATAATTTTCTGTTTTCTTACAGAAATTTGTCCGGCTATCCTTTGGAATGTATTTGCAGACTGTCGTCAATATCTCCTAGTATACCTTTTGGTCGACGTTTATCAACCCAACCTATAACATCATTGAAATGTTTTTTAAGGAATAACCATTCGTAGATAGTATTTATACCATTCGAATTATGTGTATTTGGATGAGAATTACAATATCAGCTGATATATACTTGGATAAACTACTAACATTACATTCAGGTGAAAAACGTTTCCTATAATTACGAACGAAATTCAAGAAATAATCGCTCATAACTAGTACTAAATGCAGATTATTTTAATAGGATATTCTATCTATTATCGCCGGGAGCCAATGACATTATTTTATGGGGAAATAATATATACATTATAACCATGAAGCTATAGATATTCTATTACCATGGTCGTAGGTATGAAGACACAACATTTAATGTAAAATAAGTAAACAGAAAAAAATATAACATATCTGGCTTCCAAGAGCCCATTCTAAAATTTACTATTGAGTCTCTTTTTTGGAGGGAAAAAAGTACTTTTTCGCGCATGCGCCTGCTTCTGGTAAGCAGGTGTTGCGTAAGTCGAAATGCAAAGAAAGAAAAGTCTCAATTCTCTCAAACTTCCATTTTTGGAAAACGCATTATTCATCGTTTTCGATTTTTAGTTACATTCATCTGTCATATTAGATTAATCATCACTTTAGAAGATGCTTTCTTTTTTTATCTTTATCCATTACGAAAGAACAAAAACCTTTTTTTTTTTTCAAATATCAGGGATGGAACACGGGCGCAGAATTCATACCAGTATCAATGTAAGAAAATTTTCTACTCCTTAAATCAACGATATTACAGTTACAGAAATTTCTTAAACAGATTCTGGTATGAAATCTGCGCCCGTGTTCTATCCCTGAAATATAACTTTTTTCCCGGCTGATGCGCCAATTTTATCGATGAATCAGTGGTAGAATATTTCAAGTGCAAATAAACATTACATCTTTCTTAACTAAGATTTACTAACTTATTTACATATTAAATTTACAGTTATTTACATATATTACAATATTAACATATTTAGGGTCTCCCATTTTGACCCTTATATTTCAGAAGCCTGCCACACACTGACAGCAAAGCAAAATAGTACATGTACCGTACGTGTCTTGACACACGGCGACCCCTGGTGGAGAGAATCCGTAACACATAGTTTGGGTAAGCGTATATTTATTGTGGGTATATATAGCAAAGAAATTTCTACTTATTAAGAAAATTTATTTTGAAGAATGTTCTAAAGCTTTGCAATCTGTAATTTTTAAATTGTTTACTGATCAAGTACAGAGCTCGAAATCTCTACCCTTATTTTAGGACACTTTCAGAAAAGAAAAAAATTTGGCTTCTTTACCACCTTTATATTTGTACAGAAATATTTATTGCGTTTTATATTAAAGTGTCGCGATTAAATGCGATAGAGATTAATGCATAATTATGCATTATATTTAAATATAATGGTATCAATAAAGGCGGAAATTCCTCATCAGTGAAAGTGCCCTGATAAAAAGGCGGAGACTTCGAGATTTGCATTCTGCAAGTAAGAAACACGCGTAGCCCCCCCTCCCTCTCATTTAGTTTCCCTTTCATTTTCATAATACTTATCGAATAAATAAAATCTTCCAAAAATTAAATTCTACATAACTTTAGAATACAATTTTATTACAAATTTCCTTTCAGTAGTTACAGATTGTTTAGGCATTTATTTGCATAATTGGAATTTAAATTGCTTAGTATATATATATATATATATATATTTCAATATATATATATATTCCAATTATGCAAATAAATGCCTAAACAATCTGTAACTACTAAAAGGAAATTTGAGAATATTTAAACAATTTTCTACAAGTAACTAAATAATTTAAAAATGCAAAATACATGTAAAAGGGGGAAAATTACCTTTATTAGATCTACTTGTCCATCACACCCAACTCTAAATCCAACAGGCAGTCACTTTAAAGACATAAATATAATTACATGCAATGGTTTCAAATGTGCTGCAAGGTAGATTTAGTCATTAGACGATTCCTTACTCCTTCAAAGTATACTAATACATAAAAATGCCTAATGACACATCGATGTCTTTATATCGCAGTTATTACAAAATATGAAAAAAGACAGAAACAATATTAAATGAATAATAATAATAAAAAATCTCATAAGTATGCAAAAATAAAAAGTCACACTAGGTATTTCAGTTTTTCTTTCTATTAAGGGCCCTCTTCACTCACCGCCGCCGGAAGCCGAAACTAATGTTATTCTATGAGAAATTTTTCTTTACAAATAACTTATTAACTAATACATATTTTTAAATTCTGTTTTCACATTCTGAAAGTTCCTAGCTGTTAAATTGACGCACCTTTTCTAAAATATTATTTTTTTAATTTTTTATATTTTATTTTGAAGCTGCAAAATACGAATTTTCAATATGTGAATTTTTTTCATTTTGCAATTTCGAAATAAAATATTAAAAATTAAAAAATTACATTTTTAAAAAAGGTCCGTCAATTTAACAGTTGGGAATTTTCTGAATGTGAAAACAGAATTTAAAAATATGTATTAGTTAATAAGTTATTTGTAAAGAAAATTTCCGCATTGAATAACATTGGCTCGGGCTTCCGGCGACGGTGAGTGAAGAGAGCCGTTTGACTTACTTACGTAATAATTACCAAATTTAAAGTTAATTTTGGAAGATAACATTGAGAATGTGTAACAGATATTATGCACAAGAACAATTTTAAATTAAAGTGTGATTTTATTTCACAGATTTATAATTTAAAAGTTAAATAAAACAATGATAATATAATACTTGATACATTATGTATAAATTATTCTACATACCGTTTTAATTTCATTTTTAAAATACTTTAGTAAATAGATTTCGTATAAGATACAGATATATAAATAGGTTTAATCAAGAAGTAACGCAAGCCAAAATCGTATAATATGTAAAAAAAATGCATTGTTTGCATAAATATAAATATATATATATATATATATATCACTGATACAAAATTAAGGTATAATAAGAGTTCGAGAGAGGAAATGCACACCATTGAACAACTTATTTTCAATAAAAATGTAATTTTCAATGCTATTGACATTCGAAATGCAGACGATGGCATGACATTTTTTCGTATGAAGAGTTAGTTTCCTTTTAAATTTCATTGAGTGCTTCGCCGAAGCATAAAACATGCGCTCTGTCATTAAATGTGATTCTAATATACCTGTTATAAAACCATTCTTCTGAATGGCTTCAAGCGAATCTTCTCGATTCTTTGTAATATAAAGATTGCAGGCTATTGCATTTAATCAAAATAATTTAATATTTTCAAACCATTTTAATTTCTAAGTAATAATCTTCAAACTGATATTTCAATATTCTTCTTACCTGTAAAATTCTTCGACGTAAAAAAATGAAGACTAATAACGGACACTTGTTTTTCTAGAAATAATAGCTTCTTCTTTAAGATGAGAAAAATATATACAGTTTATTAAATAAAGTATTTACATGAAGAAAATAACACTATTTACAAAAAGTATTTACATATTCGAAATTTCACGAAAACAATTTTCTATTCGTAATATTTTAATAACTAAGCCACCAGTTTTCTATTTCGTAATGACAATGGTGGTTCCATAAAAATAAATTAGGCCAAAGGTGGCCTGAGAGCATTCTATTTCATTGTGTTGCTCTCTTCACTAAAGACAAACTAAAACCAATCTAATCTAGGAGCTACTTTTTCTATTTCTTCAACGATAGCTCCATGAATAATAAAATCAGGCCAAAAAGGCCCCGAGAGCAAACTACTATTTCATGACATTGCTCTCCGTTCTAGAACAGAACTAAAACTAAACTAATGTCCCGCGAGAGAGTAAACAAAAAATGTTCTTCGAATTTCATCTCAACGGGACCTCTGGCGCCCTCTAGTGAGGCAAAAGTATATCAATACCTAACATCCTCCCACCTTTAATTTTTTAGGTGAGAGCTAAAAAATTAAACAGTTAATTAATTAAGAAAATTTAAACTTATAAAACTACATACTAAGAAAAATTAAAGCTATAAACTACAAATAGTAAAAATTTAAGTTACAAACTAATGAAAATAAAGAAAAATAAAAATAAAATATTTTAAAGTTCAATGCAATTTTAAAACAATTGTGATTGTCTTTAGAAAAGTTTTTTTTATAGTTTTTGACCACTTTCAATTTATTGTCTCTTTTGCTGCTTGTATCACTGGATCCTCAGCATCTGATATTTCTAAGGGATAGAGTTTTTGAAGTGGTCTAATCAATGTCCCAGAATGCATTTTCACTTCCACAACCCTGGCACGGCCATCTCGGCTGGGAAAAATTTTCACTACTCTTCCTATTGGCCACTGTAGTCTTTTCACACTGTTGGTTTCTACTAGCACAATGTCGCCTTGTTTAACAGGCTTACAAATCTGTTTACTTCGTTGTACCAACTGCGCTAGATACTCTTTTCGAAATCTACTTTGTAGTTGCCTTCGAACACTTTGGCAGTGCTTGTATCGTGCTCTCAGTTTTTTAGCATCAATGGCATCCAGATCTGGTACACCAATTTCTTGAATGTCTTGCATAAAACAGGAAGGTGTCAAAGGAATGAACTTGTCTGGTTCTTCTGATAGGTATGTTAAAGTTCGACTGTTCATTATGGCCACAACTTCGCACAAGATAGTAGAAAGATCTTCAAAATTGAGGGAAGATTTTCCAAGAGTTCTCAGTAGGAGGTTTTTTACACTTCTAATGAGACGCTCCCACCATCCGCCCCACCAAGCAGCGGTTGGGGGGATGAACTTCCATTTTATTGGAGCTATGTCATTCGTCTTTTGAATTTGATTCCAGTCAAGAGATTTAAAGAGATTGTTGGCACCGCGAAAGTTAGTTCCATTGTCACTGTAGATTGTCGAAATTCTTCCTCTTCGGGCTACAAATCTTCTTAGCGCTTGTATGAATCCCTCTGTTGATAGATTCGTCACTAATTCCAAGTGTATGGCTCGATATACTGCACAGGTAAAAATGACTATCCATACTTTGGATTTATTTTTCAGGTAAAGAGGGCCACATAATTCGATGCCAACAACTTCAAAAACTTTTGAGTCTCTGACTCTGTCAAAAGGTAAATGGATCGGAGGAGTAACAAATGGTTTGGAAGAAAAAATTTTACACTTTGTGCATTTTATCAATTCACTTCGGATTTTACGTTTTTCAGAAATAATCCAGTAATGTTCACGTAAGATCGAACCAACTGTCTGAAGTCCAGCATGGCAATTCTTCAAGTGGCAGTCTCTAATTAGGCACCTTACAACATGATGTTTTGATGGCAACAATATAGGATACTTGAAAGAAAAAGTGTCTTCTCGATCTAACAATTTTGTTTTGACTCTTAGAATATTGTCTTGATCTTTCATAACAACAAGTCCTTTTATTGTTTCTCGCACATCACCAAAACTTTCTAATTGTATGCTTGACCAGAGAAATTTTTCCGCCTCTTCCTTTTCTTCTGCCGAAAGTTCAGCTGGGAAAATATGATTTCTATTTCTACATTTTGTTGCAAATCTTCTTATCCAACAAATAATATTTACAAGTTTACTAAATTTCGAAGTTCTTTCATAATTCATAAATGGATGTACATTTTGACTCGAAAATAATGTCACTGCAGTTTTCTTTCTTTCCGACATAACTAAGACTTCATTAGGGACAATCTTCGGTTGGGGCCAGTTACTTTTTTCATCTGCTAGCCATTTAGGACCCTCCCACCATCCCGATTCCAGAAGGTATTTAGGACTACAACCACGGGAAGGCAGGTCTGCCGGATTTTGACTTCCTGGAACTAAGTACCACTGTTGAGGGTTCGTAAGTTGGCATATTTCTCTGATTCTGTTGCCCACAAAGGTACCCCACTGGTCATTTCTTTTAATCCAGGCCAAAACTGTCGAAGAATCAGTCCAAAAGTAAGTTGGTACTGTAGGGATGTCCAAAGCTTCTACGACATACTTTGATAGTCTGGATCCCAACACACAGGCAAGCAGCTCAAGGCGAGGAATCGTTAGAGCCTTTTTTGGAGCCAACCGCGATTTTGCTCCCAAAAATTGAATTGAAACTCTTTTTTCTTCTTCGCACCGTAGAAAAATTACTGTTGCATAGGCACTTTGACTTGCATCGCAGAAAATATGTAGGGTCCAATTTTCTTTATTTCCATAACCTATTCTTCTCGGGATCTTCAATTCTGTTAGCTGTTTTAATTCGCTGTACCATTTCTGAAAGTCTCTTTGAATTTTCTCTGGAAGCGGAGTGTCCCATGCTGATTTGCTGGACCAAGATTCTTGAATTATTATCTTGGCTGGTAACAATGCTGGAGCTAGAAAACCGATGGGATCGAAAATTCCTTGAGTTATGGATAGAATTTGACGTTTTGATGGATTCACTATTTCTAAGTCAAATTTATTGCAGACCATCAAGCTATCATCTGTTCTGTCCCATTTAATTCCTAAAACTGGAATTGGAGTTGAGAAGTCTTCCTTTTCATTTTCTAAAGACAACTTTTCTATTTCTTTTACAGGACCGAATTGCCACAATCTTAGTTCCATTTTAGCTTCAGCCATGATTTCTGTTGCCTTAGATTTAAATTCTTCCAATTCGGACGTGTTGTTTACAGATGTGACGCAGTTATCTACATAGAATGACTTCTGAAGTTTCTGAGCAATTGCCTTAAGTTCTTCTGGACACCCATTCAAATGATGTCTGATAACTGCGCCAAGTAAAAATGGACTGGAAGTAATACCAAACACCACTCTATTATGCTGATAGACTTTAATTTCATTCGTCTTCTTCCACCACGGGAACCTTAAAAAATGCCGATCTTCCTCTTTTATTTCGATCTGAAGGAAGGCTCTTCTAATGTCGGATACAACAGCGATTGCCTTTTCTCTGAATCTTAACAATATTGCGGGAATCTCTTCTAATAAATTTGGTCCTTTAAAGAGACAATCATTCAGTGACGGTGCTCTTCCGACTTTGCATGATGCATCAAAAACTGGTCTGATGGAGGTGGTAGAACTATCAGGCTTGATGACTGGATGGTGGCATAAGTAGTGTTCCCTAACTTCTTTCAGTTCTGTCTGAGGGACTTCCTGTATGACATTTTCTCTTTGCCATTCCTTGAAAATTAGATCGTAATCCTCAAATTTATTTAATTTCTTTAATCTTCGGGTAGTACTGAATAATCTTCTTTCCGCTTCATTTCTATTTGAGGGAATATTGACATTGTTGGAAATCCATGGAAGGCCCACTCGATAACGACCATCTTCATTTCTGGTGAGTTGTCTAAGAAACATATCGTGGGCTTGCTCTTCTTCTTCTCTTTTGGACAAGGTTTGTGCAGGGTCGTTGATTCCTATCGTTTCGAGTCGCCACAAGTCTGGAACATTCCAATCTTTTATGTACAGATTTGTCATTAATACTGATGTACCGCTATTCAAGCAACCCTGAGATGGAAGCCCTGTTTTTCCACAAACTGTCCACCCAAGTTTGGTTTCTATCGCTGTGAGTCCATTTTCTAATTGCTTGACTCGACCCGTTAACAGTTGACCGTAAACGTCACTCCCGATCAAGATTTCTATTTCTGTACTACCAGGACCGATATCGGACAACCACAGCTTATTTTTCTTGAGTTCTCTGCACAGATTTCCCTTTGGAATTCGAGGAATTTCACCACAAATTTTTTCTTGTTCTAGAAGATCAAGTTCATGCATGGAATTGACCCGATTATTCGATGCACCTACAGCAACTCTAAATATATTATGCTGTTTAGCTTCTATCTGTGCACCTCCAAAAACTGTATGGGCAATTATTTCTGTACCAATGTGTTTTAGCTTGAGCTCTTTTGCAGTTTTCTTTAAAATATAACTTTTCTGGGAACCACTGTCCATAAGACAACGCACCCTTTTTTGGCCTTTTTCCCCTTTTATATTTATTTCTAACGTCATAAGGGCTATTTCCTGGGAGCATTGTTCGGCGACCGTATTCTGTATTACTTCGGGAGATTTGTTTCTACTATTTTCACCCCCTTTCCTTATCTCTGGACAAAATAACTCTGTTTGTGGTTTTGAACAAACGTGGCACTTAATAAAAACCTTGCACGTTTTTGCCCGGTGTCCAAAACGCAAACATTTCAAACAGCAATTTTTTTCTTTTACTTTATTTTTCTTTTCGTCAAGGGAGAGCGATCTGGCTGTTATGCAGTCTTTACTCTCATGCGTTTTTCCGCAAAATATACAGCTTAATTCTTTTGCAGCGAATAAGCCTGTAGCAGTGGGGACCCTGTTATCTCTCTTGTGGAATTTATTTTTAACATTTTCCTTGGGTGAATTAATTTCAAAACCCGACCTGGCTAATTGTAACCTTTCTTCACCTTCCACTTCCCTTTTCAAAAAATTCAGCAATAGTGACAAGTTCGATTTCTGTGTGGTTTCCTTGTCATCTAACTCAGTAGAATCTTCTCTGGCCCCAACATTAAGTCTTTGAAATGTTCTAATAATATCTTCGGGTAAACAGGATTCTACCATTGGGTACAGCCACGCAGAGTTCTGATCAATGTTTACACCCATGCTTTCCAGCAATCTCAAGTGTGCTTCTATCTTGGTCACTAAATTACACAAATTTTTGCTATTTCCCCTAGTCTGTACATTAGCTGTAATTAATTTCAAAAATTCCCGAACATATACTTCGATTAAGATATCTTTATCCCCATAGCGTTCTTCAAAAGCCTTTACTGCCTTTAAATAATTTTCTGATGTTACGGGGTAACTTTCGAGTAATTCTCTGGCTCGAGTTCCTGGTTCTACGCACTGTAAAAGGTACTGAAATTTGTCAGCGTTGTCTAATTCTTCATCCTCATGAATTTTCTTAAATTGGGCCCAAAAGGGCAAATAATTTATCAATTTTGAATCAAATTTCTTGATAGCTAATTTTGGTAATTTATATCGCTTTGTTTTCAAGTTTGTTTCGCTTTCTATTTTATTTTGGCCTGTGCAATTAAAATTTACACTTGAATTCAATTTTTCATTAATTAGTCTTTTAACTGTGATAAATTCATCAGAGTATGCTTCGATTTCTTCGGCTTCTTTTATAATCAAAGCTTCATCGCATTTACTATCTTCCGACATAATGTCTAATATTTCATTGTCGAGTGTCTTTAATTCTGTTATTAAACCCTCTAATTTATTTAAATTATCTACAAGTATACCCCTCTCAAGATCTTCTTTATCTAGTTCTGTTTTTAAAATATTTAAAGTTTTAGTAAAGGAAGATCGTAATGGAGTTCTTCGCCTTTTTATTTTTTCCATTTTCTGATTTTTAAGCAAAAACAGAACAGTTTTATGTTAATTAACCAATTACTCGTTATTTATGCCTTTTAATTTAAATGTAAAAACCTTCACTCTTCTATTTACCAAGAAGATTTTATTCTAAGAACAACTTGTAAAAAATTCTATTTGGAGAGCCATTTTCTTTTCGTAAAATGTAAACAAAAGAAAATAACCATTTATTATTTTTTATTTTACTCTTATAGCAATATTTATTTTCAACTGAATGATAATTTTTATTTATTTAATAACTGTAAAAATTTATTGAATTAAACAATCACCAAATGTAATCCAAAAAATAAATTAAAATCGAAGCTTCTATCTTGCACATTCTGTTTTCATTCATAAATTCTAAAATAATACTTTATTTCATAATCATTGCGAAACAAAAAATAAAACAATAAAAATTCACTGCAATCAGATTTTGACATCATCTAATATTTACCATGAAAAAATGCTTTTTTATTCGTTCTTTCATCAAATGATGCTTCCTTTTCAAGGTCAACTCAATACTCAATTGCTTTTTTTTTTTTTACTTTTATTTATTTCAATCATAAAAAAAAAAAAAAACTATCTTATTTTGACCTTGATAAATTTACGTTTTAAATGTACAAATAATAGAACGAATAAAAAATCTTGTTTTATTTCAATCAATCAGACATTTTTAATTTTATTTACTTTGAAAAAGGAATATTCTATATTCTAAATAATTTCAATCTTAGATATCTTTTGAAAAACATTTCATATAATAATAACATAATCTTTAAACCATTTATTATTTCAAATGAAAATTCTTTTCTTTTCAGTTAATATAAACAATATTAATATAAACGATATTTCCTATATTTAATATAAACAATACATCCTGATGTGGCGGACGCCATAAAATTATGTTATAAAACCATTCTTCTGAATGGCTTCAAGCGAATCTTCTCGATTCTTTGTAATATAAAGATTGCAGGCTATTGCATTTAATCAAAATAATTTAATATTTTCAAACCATTTTAATTTCTAAGTAATAATCTTCAAACTGATATTTTAATATTCTTCTTACCTGTAAAATTCTTCGACGTAAAAAAATGAAGACTAATAACGGACACTTGTTTTTCTAGAAATAATAGCTTCTTCTTTAAGATGAGAAAAATATATACAGTTTATTAAATAAAGTATTTACATGAAGAAAATAACACTATTTACAAAAAGTATTTACATATTCGAAATTTCACGAAAACAATTTTCTATTCGTAATATTTTAATAACTAAGCCACCAGTTTTCTATTTCGTAATGACAATGGTGGTTCCATAAAAATAAATTAGGCCAAAGGTGGCCTGAGAGCATTCTATTTCATTGTGTTGCTCTCTTCACTAAAGACAAACTAAAACCAATCTAATCTAGGAGCTACTTTTTCTATTTCTTCAACGATAGCTCCATGAATAATAAAATCAGGCCAAAAAGGCCCCGAGAGCAAACTACTATTTCATGACATTGCTCTCCGTTCTAGAACAGAACTAAAACTAAACTAATGTCCCGCGAGAGAGTAAACAAAAAATGTTCTTCGAATTTCATCTCAACGGGACCTCTGGCGCCCTCTAGTGAGGCAAAAGTATATCAATACCTAACAATACCCTTATAGTACCGCTGGAGCCGAATTTTGACCTTGATGCAGATAACCTTGCTAGCCTATCGTCAATCAGCTTTGATTCAGAATTCCGTCTTGCAGCATTTATAATTATACATAGCTGATTCAAAACATTATCATAGCGCGTATCCAACAAGAACTTAGGGTTACATACAAACGGAACGCTTGCAATTTCGATGACGTAAATTTTGCAATTTTTTTTTTTTTTTTTTTTTTTTTTTTTTTTTTTTGCAAATACAGTCGGCAGCAAAAGTATCCGAGCACTAGCAAAAATTCCTATGTAAAAAAAGTACACTTAACGAAGTTTTGTTAAATAAATCCTTGTCAAATCCTGTCTTAGTCAGAGTAAGAACATGATTCGACAAGGATTTATTTAAGAAAACAGTGTTAAGTGTGCCTCTTTTACATAGGAATTTTTGCTAGTGTTCGGATACATTTGGAACGCTTGCAACCGGCAGTGTTTCATTTGTATGTACCCCTATACGAAAGATTAGCAAACAGTACTTTGCGTATGCAAGCTCTGCTTAACAAGAATGATATGGTGTATGAATTCTTTAAACATTGCATAAGGGAACTCATTTTTTAAATAAAACAAATTTTAGATAACTTTACTGGTGTCAATTAATATATTAGTTTTCGTTTTGAATTTAAGATTTTATTTCAAAATATTCCGATTAAATTCAGATGAGTTTCAATTTGATGAAGCTTATAGAGTCCTACAGGGGTCAGGTTTTCTTCTTCTTTTCTGTTTATTGCTTTAGTCGGATATGAATGTTTCTTTTACTATGGCAATTTGGGTAAGCGTATATTCATCATGGGTATACAGAGAAAACAAATTTCTGCTTCATTAAGATAAAAATTTTTTGAAAGATTTTCTCAAGTCAGCCCGACCCGATGCATGCCTCTACCTGGAATCGGAACTGGCACTCTCCCCGCTGCCTCTAATTCATTACTTTAGCGTTTCACGTTTGTAAATCGCAGAATATTAAAATTAGAACTGGCATAAATCACCGTAATTTATTACTTCTTTCTTCGGTATTTTATTTTCGCCGTTCTTTAAAATTACAGTACTGTTCAATTTTTTGCGTTAGGAAAAAAAAAAAAAAAACTTTTTTAATAAAGCAACTTGCTTTTCATTTTCACTTTTTTTTTTTTTTCCTTGCGTTATTCTTTTTTCTAGTTCCAATTTAAAAATTAGAACAGAAATAGTTAATACTATTTAGCATTTACATCTATGATTTTTTGAATTTCATCGTCAGTTTGCAAAAATGTTCAGCACCTGCACTGCTAGCTTATTATTATTTTTTTTTTTTAATCCAACAGCTTGTTTTACATTTTCACGGTTTTCTTGCGCTTTTCTTTTATGCCAGTAAGCTCCTCAATGTGTCCACTTTTCTCTCATATTTGTAAAATGCTTTTATAAAGTGAACGTAAATTATTTTTTAATACAAAAATTAAGAAAATGCCCTAAAATGTTCAAGCCCCCCTACATTTTTCATGGAAAGTCAGGATATATTTGTTGAGGCAGTAAAAATATAGAAATTAACATGTATTTTCCTCCTAAAATAACTAGTATGAAAAAGAATTTTAAACGAAAAATATATGTTTTTAAAGTTGCAGCGATAAAAAGAAAAAAATAGATGTAATTAACTTTTGGTTAACCGCCATAAAAATGGAAAAATTCGGGACATTCTTTTTTCCCACTTCCAAAACATCGATTATAAATTTTCCACTATTTTAAGAAGCTTGCGTTTTTCATTTTCAAAAAATCAGTGTCCGTTTTAACATAAAGCAAATCAATGTTCATATTTATAAAGGCGAATTTTAAACAAAAAAATAAATAACCTAAAAACTATCTCCTATTGGGATGAGTCTTTTGCTGGTTTCCTGAGAGCCTGAGGAGAAAGGTTGTTCAAAACTATCTAAATTCAGGTGAAATGGAGATGGGGCAGGTCATTTAATGAATGGTGGGCGGTGCTTTTGCGGTATTTTACAGCATTATCTTCTATTAAGAATCTAAACGACAATGAAAGGAACAGAAAGGCCCTCTTAATGTCCGAATTGGTGGTGGTCATCTCAGATACTTGGATGGGATTGTATAACTATCAAAAAGAAAATCCATGAGTGTTTCGAAGAAAGAGACGAAGATAAGGAATTGGGAGAGGGCGGTATAGTAGGTATTCCTGTTTTATCTTCTCCTTGCGGTGAAAACGAGAGAGAAAACTCTCATTAAGATTTGTAAGCAAATATTTGGTATTGCTTTGACAAAAAAAAAAAAAAAGTTTCCTAAAATTGTAAATAAAACATTGAAAATTTTCGTCATTTGGCGCCCTTTCATTTGTGTATCCAGCGAGCTCTCCGTCCGGCAGCACACTTCTTACACCCCTTGAACCGCCCCTGTTCTAAAGGATAGATGCCATTGGATGATTCCAATCAAGAATCATTTTTATTGAAATTTTTTTACACCAATGTTCAGAAGAAATTGATGTGTTTCGTAAATTCGTTGAAGTTTCTGTACAGAGTCATAGTAACTCAAATTTCATGGGAGGGACTCAAGAAATATCATTTAAAAAATGACTTAAAATTACATTTAAAAAATAGTCAATTAATAATTACATTTTCATTAAAATTAATGAATAATTAATATCAGGGCTGGATTATGGCACGGGCACGGAGCATTAACCCAGGGCTTCCAAATTTAGGGGCCTCATTTCTGTTCAGACTCACAGTAATTTTTGGAAATGAGGCCCCGAAATTGAGAAGTAATAGTTCAAATTTTTTCATTATACGTCTATTAAAAACAAAAATTTATTAAATTTTTCTTTCTATATTTTATTAGTTAGCTTAAACAATTATTAAATTTTGTGACTATTTCCTTAAACATTAGCTGATCAATGTGCTTCAGTTTTTCATTTGTCTTGAACATAAAGCTAATGATTTTGTTACAAGTTGCTAAAAAAATGAGGAAACTGAATATATAATTAAAGGAAAATTTTTAAAAAATGCACAATTTTTATTTGTTTATTTTAATTTTTTAGAATGAGTCTTTTAGGCGAGCCCTTTAGAGCAGGGTAAGGGAACCTCCAAATAGCATCAGTGTCGCGGGTCTTCAAACAGCATAGTCGGACCCTGATTAATATCAATTACAAAAAAATCACTAATAATGAACAGTTATAGGGCATAAATTTTATTTATAAAAAGTGATTCCATCATCTGGTATTAAAAGGAAATTATGAAATGTTAAATGAAAGAGCACTCTGATCCCCTCCTTTTCTTATGTCAATGTTTTTCCATATATCTTTATACAAAAAAATCTGGTGAGAAACAACCACACGATTTCTATTACCCACTATTACGCGTACTATCTGCATTTTTGAGAGGCAATGTGATCAGAAAACATAAAAATGACCTAAAGAGAATATCGTTAGAGCCGTTTTTGAGATACCAACTTTCACAAAGAATCAATTATTGACCGGAAAACAAGAGTTACATACAAACGGATATTTAAAAGTGAGTTAATATGGCGAGTTTGAAAAAAATCCGTACAGCCATTTTTAAAGGAACGCGCTTGCAAGACCAGAAATTGAGCTATTTATACAGGATGCCTATCAATTTTCCTGAACTAACCAACTATATCATTCGAAAGGACATCTAATGGAGTGTTCATATAGCAAATTTGAAGAAAATCGTTTAAGCTGTTTTTGAGATACGGACTTACGGTCCCACTTACGGTCTCCGATATCCTACTTCCGGTTTTTCAATTTTCACCAAAATTTAGAAAATTCATCTGTACACCAGACCTGTCTTAATTCTGAAGTTTTGTAGTTCTATCTTTGTTAGTGTCGGAGATAGGATAGCCTGAAGATTACACTTAGACATACACACATACACACACACATACATATACACTGACTAATTGCCAAAAACCACATTTTTGGACTCAGGGGACCTTAAAACGTATAAATCAGGTGAAATCTCGATATCGAATTTTTGGACCAAATACAATGTAGGGTAATGGAAGTAAAATGACAGCACTACTTAACGTAACCAAATAGGTAATAAATGCAAAAAAGCAGCTAATTTTATTTTTTACCTTTTTTGCGCATTAAATTGTGTACTCTTTTTTTTTTTTTTTTTTTTTTTTTTACTTTTATCGACACGACAAAACAGGCATCGTATTCTTTAGAATACTTACTTCTTTAAGAATTATTATTTGTTTTAAAAAACTTACGGCTCACATCAGTCAGATTCAATTTTACTTCCTTTCCATGCTGTACTATGGGATTTTCGTTGCCCTGTATTATAGGAATATCGCATTCAAAAATGAATATTTTCGAATTACACTGTTTGAACATGTCACCTTTTATCTTAGTGAGTATTTATTTAGAAAATAAATAAAATATTTTATTCTTTTTTAAGTAAACTTAAAACTTCAATTTTCATACTCTAAAAGAAAAATTTAAATTCATGATTATTATTATTATTTTATTGTTCCCTTAGATAAAAGATGACGTGTTCAAAGAGTAATATTCAGAAACAGAATTTGAAAAACTTCATTTTTAAACGAGATATCCTTATCAAACAAAACAACAAAAGTTTTTAAACGAGATATCCTTATAAAACAAAGCAACAAAAATTCCATAGAATAACATGAGAAGAAAAAAAGGGGGTATCTGATTGATTTGTAAATTGCAACCTTTATTGTTGATATGTTCGAAATGCAAATTATTACTCTTAAGTAATTAATATTAAGTGACAACGATAAAGGTTTAAAAAAAAAAAAAAAAACCTCTCCTCGGATGACTTTGAATATAACGATCGATACTATTACGCTTAAAATTCCCCCACTCAAGGCACACATAGTTGCCAACTTAGCTACTTTTGGCTCGGAAAGTTTCAATAAAAATAATAATTTTTATTTTATTTAATCAGTGAAAACTGTTGCCGTTCTCTGATTAAATAAAATAAATATTTCTATTAAAATTTTCCGGTTGTCAAAAAGCTCTAAGTTGGCAATTATGAAGTCACATTCCATAGATCGGTTGACATTTGAATCTGTTTTGCGTGTATTATGTGCACTTCTTAATTAAAAAATTTATTCCTATTAAAAAAAAAAAAGACTATACAAAATAATGTGTAACGCAATACAGAATTCTCACAAAGGAAAATTTGGATAACACTTTTTTTTTTTTTTTTTTAATAGGGACACACAGTTTCTTTCAGTTTTGTAATAACTAGTTTATAAAAGCTTATTGAATTTTTTGGTATACTTTAATACTATTGCTGTATGTTCGTTTGTTTCAGAGTTGCAATCAAAGCGGCAATCTACTTTGACTTTTTTATTTTCACAAATTTTGGAATACATCTGGTAGAAAACAAGACTTCTAAAGATAAGTTTAAGTCCCTATTTCCAGGACCCCCCATTACAAAATTTAAGCATTTCATTAAAAATAATAGGGAAAATAAATGAAAACAGTAAGGGTGAGTCCAGCCTCTGGACCACTTCGACCGATCCAACTGGGCCTTGAGACATTTGATCCACGACCGGTCGAAAGCAGAGGCTGAACAACTCCGATCCCTTTATTGGATCAAAATCAGTGCTGCCATCTGTAGGCTTAGTTTCAAATTAGCTGTAAAATATTACAAAATTAAATTAATTAAAGAATAATCTAATTCATTAATTAAAAATATGATTTAACTATGAATAAAAAAAAAGATAGATGCTTATCTATTTTTTTTTTTTTTTATTCTGCATAGTTGGGTACATATGCACTGAAATACAATAATAATAATTATATAATTGTTTTTTGAAAATTATTTAAATAAAAAAATAATAACAATAAAATTTGAATTTTAGAAAATTTTCCAGCAAAAATTTTTTTTAATTATTTCCCTCAATTATGCATTATTGTATTTTAGCGATATATTCAGGGGTCAAAGCAATCAAATAGGAAAATATAGGAATTTCCTCATACAAATATAGGAACATAATTTCAAGAGAAGATTAAGAGATTCACTAAAAACGAATTACCTCTAACATTATTTTGTAATCTCGAAATGATTGAACGACTTTGTAAATAAAATGCCCTAATTTAATTTCATCTAATTTAACATAAAATAAATGAAAAGATCTATTACTGTTTACTTTTCACATTATTTAGAATAGAACATATTTCCAAATTTATGATCGCTTATTTGTCTAGCTTTCATACCAGTTGATATTATTTAACATCAGTCCACATAATATTTTTTAAATAATGATATATTTTTTTTACATCGTACTGTTTAAAAAGTAAAAAAAAAAAAAAAAAAAAAAAAATCACAAAACTTCAATTTAACTACATGTAACTGGTTCAATATGTTTTGAAGCTGCTATCAGTGTCTACTTAATGAATTTGGCTCCCCCCACCCCCTCCAAAAGAAAAAAAAAAAGTAAATAAAAAGTAAAAGAATAAGTGAAAAATATCAAAACAGTAACGGCATTATAAATTCTTTTGATTGTATAATTTTTTTTTTTTTTCAAGTGATATTTGCTAAGCTCTAAAGTAACAATATGTTTAAATTAGAATATATTAGTTTCATTTTAAATTATTTTTTTATTTTATTCAGTTGAAGACATGGGTGAAAATTCCTTTCTTTTTATCTAATTTTATGTTAAATTAGCCTTTTGAAAAAAAAAAAAAAAAAATGTAGGCTTTCCATACCACAGTTAATTTTTTTTTTTATATTATTCGATAAATTGTTATAGCCATGAAGTTGAAATCTCAAGTTCATTGGATTATACTGGAATTGTTTGCGAAGTTAAGTCAATTCTTATTATGAAAGCAGGGATGGAACACGGGCGCAGAATTCATACCGGAATCCGTTTAAGAAATTTCTCTACTTATAATATCGTTGATTTAAGAAGTAGAAAATTTTCTTACATCGATAGTGGTATGAATTCTGCGCCCGTGTTCCATCCCTGTGAAAGTACTATACTGAATGCCTACGCACATTGTTTTATGGGAATATTTATATTTTTTAAATTTAAGAAAAGTGATTGATAGTGTGGGTGAATATTAGGCAGAGTGAATGTCAAGAAGAAAAAGCAATTATTTTTGCTCTGATTGGTATTTTGGAAAAATACGATAATTTAAATAGGATGCCTAGCAGGGAAAGCAGAAAACAAGTAAGAAAAACTTAAACTGAAGTAGTAGAATATAGGAAATATAGGAAAATTTTTCTGAAATATAGGAAAAATGTAAAGAATTATAAAATATAGAAAAATATAGGATGTTTTTCATGATTTTTTGAAATATATAGGAAAAATAGGAAATGTAGGAACACTTTGAGCCCTGTATATTGTAAACAATTTTAAGTATTATTTTATGGATTTATTATCAAGCTAATTTTTGTTAAATATTTTTAAGTTGGAATGCTGAAATTTAAAGCAAATATTTAGCATTAAATAAGATTGTAATAATAATTGATGTAAATAAGAAGTAGGTTCAAGTTTTATTATTATGATCTAAAGTAAGAAATATAAAACTATTACACATTGCCAAAAAATTATAAAATTTAAATTTTGATTTAAATCAATATTTACAATGTATATATATTGCAGTTTTTTAAGTTATCACTTCATTAAATTTGTTTCTTAAATTCAATTAATTATGATTTCAATCAATAATATTTTAATTGTTTAATATATTTATGATTTTGTTTTTATTATTATTTAAATACAAGTTACATATTGATTTTTAAATATCGTTAATTACTTTTATGTTTGAATGCTGAAATTTAATGTAAATATTTAATATTCAAACATAAAAGGGTTTTATAAAAATTAACTCATCGATAAATTAACAAATCAGTACAAATTATAATTAAATTATTTTGTTAAACTCAAAATTAAAAAATTGTTAGCAGGTAGCATTTTAAAATTTTATTTTATTAAATGTAAACAATATTCGATGAATTTTAATTTGCATTTTTGTATTGTATTTCAATCCATTGCATGCATAAATTTATCATTCTAAAACACTATTACAGTTATATAAAAAATAAATAAATGCTTGTATGCATATTCGCGTTTGTAATGACCGATAGATGGCGGAACCGCGATTTATGAAACGCTCCTAGCTACGACCATTTGAGGTGTGGTTTGATGACGTCACTACCGAAGGAGGAGTTTATGTTGAATGAATCACGATTCACGAACTATGGATCGGCACTTCGATAGAAAAGGTATTTTCACTTATTTTTCCTGGTAAGCTTATTTTTAAACATTAAATTTCTTAATCTACTCGTTTTATATACATAGAACGATAGAACATCGAAAACAAGCGCGAACGTCCATCTTAATTTAATGGAGACTTGCAATCGACGAATCTATTGTGTAATGTAAATGCAAAACTAAGGTAAACAATAGAAATTACTTACTGCATTCGAGATTTATAGATATGAATTAGTTATACAATTAGATATCAATGTCATTACCTGCTGAAAAACATTGCTAATATAAATAACATGTTCGAAATTTGTTTGCCACGTTTATAAAATTAACGTTGATGTAAATATACATTTGTTTTGTTACGAATATATTAATGTTTTAAAAATAATTTAGCTTTATTTCAGATTTAAAGATTCTGAATAGATAAATTGGGATAAAAAATATCCATGTTTCTTTGCAATAAGAGATAAAATTTGCTTTTGTGTTATCAAAATTTTAATGTAATGTAATTAGTTGCTGCATATAAAGTTTTTATTTGTGCTACTGTTAGTGGCTGTTAATGTTTGAAAGTGTTAGTTATGCAGGCTGTCTGTTTAAATTTTTATAGTTTATTACTTTTATTTCCTTTCTATGTGTGTACAATTATTTATCATTACATATATCTATGCTTAGCTAAGAAAATAAACTTCATTTTTTATTTCACAGAATCCAAACGTTTATTTCAACTGAATTAATATTGCCTTATGTATGTGATTATTAAAAATGTACGTACAAAGGTATTATCGATTCGGTTATTAACAACTTGAAGACTTCATGTAATGAAAGTATCCACCTGCATCTTACGAGGGAAATCCCAGCCACTAAGGGAAAAAAATAGATGCTAACCATAACCTTCAATGGTGAGTTAAAGAGATTCATTAATTTAATTATTATTGAATTAGTATATATTTTTATTATTGAAGAAATAATCTGTTTCTTATCAACTTTATCTCTTAATTATATATGACGTTAATATATAAATCTTGATTTTCATTATGTATTTTATTTGGATATTTGTAAAAAGTAAATAAAATATTTTGAGAACAATCATTTCACATAAATTGATTTGATTTATATTTTTACTGAAATGTGAATTTTGAGGTAAATAACAGAAATATAATGAAAATTTGAATTATTTAGATATTTGTGTTATTGTGGAATTTTCTAGTAGTAATTTGAAAAGTCATAATAACTGCAAACATGGAATATTTTAGAGGTAATTTCTTTATATAAATTTTAATTCCTATTTAATAATATTATTCTATTCAGTGAATTAAAATTAATGTTTAAATAAATATTGTGTAAATAACAGATATTTTGCATTTTAAAGATGTGTGTGTTTGGAACAAGAGTATTTTGAAAGGGGAAGATTATATACAAATGTAAATTAATATTGAAATTATCTGCTGCTTTAAATTATCATACATTATTGTACATGTATTTTGTATTTAAAAGGTGATTTTTTTACATCTGTATAATCTGTCTTTTTTTGTAATGGGCGCTTTGATTTTCATGTGCACAAAGCACTAATACATATGTTACAGTAATTACTGCAGTATGTTATTTGATGCATTTTATGAACATCTCATGCAGAGTGAGGTAGCAGTAACCAATGTTATTTTTTCTTTTTAATGTACATGGAGCGTAGATACATGCATAATAACAACTGCTGCATACTGGGATTTTGTGCATTTATATTGTTCAATCATATATATTTAATGATTTAAATTTTTTATTTAATTGTAGTTGGTTATAATTTTGTTATTTTTACTTTCTTCTATATTCAATGGAAGAAAGTATTGGATTCGTAAAAATTTTCGACCTCTGGTTTTTGATGGATTTACACGTTTTTCGAGCTGTAGAACATGATTTGACCATTTTTAGAAAATGTGTGTGTGACAAAATTTAGTGGCAACTGTATCTCAGGAACTACTGCACAGAATTTCATACTAATTGGTATGTAGTTGCACCTTGACATAAATTAGTGCCTATCAACTTTTGGTAAAAATTGTCTTACAGGTTGAGTTGCCATCCCGCTTTTTCTAAATTTTTAACATGGTGATATAGGACAAAATTTTGTATAAATGTGCATAAAGAGAATTATTTTTTAGTAATCATTATGAAATTTACAAGAATTATTTATAATAGAGATAGTCAACTGGGAAAAAAATTTTGTATGTGTAGGAGCCTCGCCTCCCCCCCTATCCTGGGGGGGGGGGGAAGTCTCCCCTCGAGGGCAGTAAATTTTCAAGATGGGTATCTTTCGAAAGGACTCGTCAATACCTTTAAAAGGAATGGTTGAACTATGAATCTGTGATACTTCAAAACAAAGTTATTGAATTTTTTTATTTTAACTAAAAAAAAAAGGGAATTTTTTTTTTATATATTGTTACTGAGTGAATTTGTATAGGAAAATATAGAAGAAAGTCTTGTGGTGGCCACAACATACTAGTTAAATGAAAATTTCAGTATTTATGTATTAACCACCTGCCAGAGATTAACTGCTGGCATGTGGTTAATACAAAATATATATTACATATGTATTTCAATATTTATATATATGTTACCGCTAAAGTGCAGAAATCAGATAATCTGCACATTAACTAGAGCGATCCGTTAAAGTAAGGAAAATTGTTTCATTTTTCAAATTACCTAGGTAATCTGCGAATTACCTAGATAATCTGCACATTACCTACTAGGCACTCGTTAAAGTGAAAATAAGATCTCTGTTGTAGTTTTACAGCACGCTGTATTGTATTTATTTTTTTCATTTGGGGGGAAAAAAATAGTTTTCTTTCTTTCTTTCTTTACTTATTTTAATCTGTATGTCTTTTTAATATGAAATATAACTTTAATAGCTTTCAATAAATTCTATTTTATAAATGAATGTTAGAACAGTAACGATTTCTTTTCAAAATAAAAATATTTAACCATTTAAATAAATATTTAAAAAAAGTTTTATTAACAACTTATATTGCTATTACTATTTTTTTTTTTTAAAGTTATGCACCAATTTTTAATTAGATAAAGAAATATTAAATTAGACAAATCAGAAGCATTATTTAAGAAGTACTTCAAATAATTAAAACTGCTTTAATAATTTTTAGAACGCATGAAAATTAAAATGACTGTTTTCCAATGCTTTATTAAACTATATTTTGCAGCATACATATATCTGTACAAGTTTAGCAAATATATTAATTTTACAAAAAAAAAAAAAAACTTTATTAACGTATTTTATATGTGATAAACTACAACGAAATTATCTGAAAAAGCGAACAAAATAAAAATTAAAATGTAATCATGATATATAAAATATATAAAGGAAACTTGAAATTGAAAACAACAACAAAATGTAATGAAATGCTAAAAAATGCATAAAAATTTCATATTAAGTATTTATTAAAGAAAGCCATAATATTGAATGTCATATTTTTCAGAGTTAAAAATTAATACTTTTTTTTTTTTTTTTTTTTTCAGTAAGTAATAGTAATTTAAATAAATTTTTAAATAAATTAGTTTTAAAAAGTTGTGTTTTAATAGTTTTATTTCGGGAGGAAATAATTACTGTGTTGTAAATTTTAATATTCATAATTGAAAATGAAGTTTCAGGAGATACAGCGTTTAATTAAGATTAGATTTCAATAATAAAATGCAGTGCAGACCCTTATCAAACTTATATTGACAGAATTAAAAAAGAGAAGAAATAAAATCAAAGTTAAAACAATTATAACTTACTTGTTACTTTAAGTTTTGTGTTGGTCATAATGAGAAACCTATAATAATCATGTCTTCGATGCTCCACATTTTACGTTTACCAATTGTCATAGCGGAGCGGAAAGGATGAAAGTTTTGGTTTGTGTTTGAAGGTCATTCGTGTATCTGTATCACACGACTGTTTGATGTCATAGTGAATGAAAAAAAACTAAGGCTCGAAACAAACATTTGAACTTTAACGACACAGAAGCCGCTAATCTGCAGATTACCTAGTTAAAATGCGGAAAACTCTTGATTCCACACTTTAACGGGTCATTTTAGTTAATCTGCAGATTAGCTAGGTAATCTGCACATTAACGGATTTCGAGCTTTAACGGTAACATATATATTTACATATAATTATCATAGAAGTAATCCTATAAAATATATTGTACTTTCTTACATATTTGTATTTATGCATATGAATAGCCTGCCAATGACATGCAGTTAACACGTAAATACCAAATTTTCTTTAAAAACTGCTTTGTGGTGATTTGTAGGGGCAAAAAAAAAAAAAAAAGAATTACAGCGTTTTAAATTGGTATTGTTAGTTTTTAAGGCAAGATAAATCGATTGCGGATATTTTCAAGTGTAAAATTATTAGAAGGGACGGGAAGGGGCAAAAATGTAGAAAAGGAGCGGTTGTTTCGGAGAAAATGGCAGAAAACCCAGAATGCCTTTATTCTTTTATATTTTGCAGAGATTCGAATTCTGATACTCCATTCACATTTCATACTATGGATTTTTAATAGTATTTAGCCCGGAATTATGCAAGTTTCGGAGAAAACCACGAAAAAGTCAGACATTATGAAACATCAATTTTTTCACAAAACATTTCATAACTCAAAATCTTTTAAGAGAGAAATCCTTTTTTTTTTTTTTTTTTTTTTCTTCTTTGCATATAGATTTTAAATTTTAATTATGACTAAATTATTTTTAATACATCATAAAGAAGATACTTATACTTTGAAGTACTTTTATATTATCGAAAGTGGAATTCGAGATTTCACCTGTTTTAAGGTGTCCTGATAAGGTTTTATTTTGTATCTCAGATACTAATTAAAATAACTGCACACGGGTCTATGCTGCCGATAGCAGTGGGGAACCAGAGCGACATTTTTCCTGATCAGATTTTTTTTTTTTTTTTCACATGATAAAAATTAGTGCAATTTTGAGAATACATTAATTATAGTGATTCATTCAAAAAATAGTGACCAGCGAAACGGGCGAAGCCTGCTAGTATTAAATATAAAGAGTATATCAAATATTTATATAAAATAATGAATAAAATAAAATAATGAACATAAATACTAGATTTTAGTTTTGTATTATTTCAAACTCTAAAATTCATTCATTTAACTCTTAACATAACTGAATTAAGCTACTTTGGTAACTACCCCAGCTACTATTTACATGGTGGTCCAGTTTTAAAAAATTTGCAATAGATGAAACTTTCACAAATCTTGTTTGTTACTTGATGGCAATGCCTGTTAGATCTGCTGGAATTGAGAGAATCTTCTCAAATTTCTCATTTGTGCATCACAAATTGAAAAATCGTTTAGGTTTAGAAACCGCATCAAAATTGTCTTTTGTTATAGAAGACTGAATAGTGTAAACAATGTAAACTTTGATTTTCAATGGCGATAACATTGTAAATGAATTTTTTTTGGTTAACATTTAATTGATTTTCCTATGCATTATCTATTGTATGTCAGTAATTATTTTTATGTCATTTTCTGAGTAGACCCGTGCGCGATGTGCACGCATGAATGCATATATATGAGCGCTGCGCACGCGTATTCCTTCACCACCCTTATGATTTCTCAAAATTCCATGTTATTACTCATAAACTTTTATTCTTAAGAAAAGGAATTAAAAAAAAAAAAAACATTTCTAATCGGGTAAAAAGTCACACCGGGTCCTCTCTGCTTTCGTCAGCGTAGACCCGTGTGTGCGCAGTGCTCACGAATTCATATATATGCTCGCTGTGCGCACGTATTCCTTCACCACCCTCTCTGTCCCTCCTTAATTTTACACTTTCGAAAATATCCTCATTCGACTCGTAGGCACTCAAAACCTATATATTCCAATTTCGAACGGTCTAACTCAATAATTTTTTGGCCCCCCTTGAGTATATCTTAAAACATATAAATCAGGTGAAATCTCGAATTTCGATTAGTGCCCTCTATTGGATAAATTTAATGTAGGTTATTCGATAATATAAAAGTACTTTAAAATAACTTTCGAATGAAGTATTTAAAAAAAATTAATAATATTTAGAATTCAAAATATTGAAATTTTAAAATATTGCAGCGCCATCTGGCGGTAGAAATTTCTGTAATCTACTGTTTAATTTTAAATCAACAAAGCTTTAAAATGATGTATTACTTATGAAATTATTTTAATTAGTAGCTGAGATACAAAAGAAAACCTAATCAGGTCACCTTAAAACGTGTAAATCTGGTGAAATCTCGAATTTCACTTTCGATAATATAAAAGCTCTTTAAAATATCTTTCGAATGATGTATTAAAAATAATTTAATCATATTCAGAATTCGAAATATTGAAATTTTAATATATTACAGCGCCATCTGGCGGTAGAAAAGTCTGTAGGATCTCCTGTTCAATTCCAAATCAACAAAGCTTTCAAATAATGTATTACTATAAAATTATTTTAATTAGTAGCCGAGATACAAAAAAAAAACCTAAACAGAACGCCTTAAAACGTGGAAATAACGTGAAATCTCGAATTCCATTACTTACAGTAGTTGGTTAACGGAAGGTGACAGAAATTTGTGGCGTCTACTCTTGAAATTCAACTCAAATAAGTTTCAAAATGACATATTACTTTTAAAATTATGCTAATTAGAAGCTGAGATACAAAAATGATATAAACACCATTATAAAACGACTTATGTCTGACTTTTTCGCAGTTTTCTCCGAAACTTGCGTAATTCTGGGTTAAATACTGTTAAAAATCAATAGTATGAAATGTGAATGGGGTATCAGAATTCTAAACTCTGCAAAATATAAAAGAATAAAGGCATTCTTGGTTTTCCGTTGTTTTCTACAAAACAACCGTTCTTTTTCTACGTTTTTGCCCCTTCTCCCCCATTTCTGTCCCTCTTAATAATTTTACACTTGAAAATATCCGCAATCGATTTATCTTTCCTTAAAACCTAATAATACCAATTTCAAACGCAGTAACTTTTTTTCCCTTCGCCCCCCCCCCCTCCCCCTCAAGCCCTTCCTAATAATTCTACACTTTCAAAAATATTCAGAATTGAATTATCGGGCATTAAAACCAAATATTGCAAAATTTCAACGGCATATCTCAATTTAAAATATGTACTGCAAAATATAAAACAATTTAATCTAATTTTTTTGTTTGTCCACATATTTTCATGGAAATTGAACACTAGTTTTATAATATGCTGTCTAGCCCGAATATTAATTCAAATGTAACATGAATGAAAATTTGAAAAAGTTTGAAAATTGCAATTTTCCCCTCCACTATAAATCACGTGACATCTTGATCTGTTACAATCATTTCCTTTTTCATGGCAGACGGTCGTCTGGCATTTGAAATGATGTTGCCACAAAAAATTCATACTTTAGTTAATTTTTAAAAATTTAATTGTTGTACCGATAAGCCGCTTGTACACTTAGATTCAGAAAAAATTCCCCTTTCATTTGGTACCGAAATTGTAACGATCGAACAAATATTTCTAATTTTTTTTTTTCTGCTTTTAACTCTGTTAAAATATCTTTTTTTATGCAATGGCGGTGAATTCTCATTCATTGAGATCGCTTTGAAATTAGACATGATTCGACATTTTAATTAATATCTCCACAACTAGTTAAAAATTTTAAATTCTGTTTTCAGGAGGCCCTCGGAAAGGCTCCATAGCATCAGTATGTCAATTCTTGTACTTCTGCGTTCAGTAGGGGCTGAACGTATAAAAGAACAGACAGACAAACCTTTCCATTTATTATTATACATATGTCGTTTATTGTATCTTGTTATTTAAAAACATATTTTAAATTACCTTGGATATACTCCAGATAATATATTTTGGGATAAAAACATTTTAGTCAAATTCAAACTCATATGAAGCATCTTTTAATATCCTAATGATAATTTTTTAACTTTACAGAGTTAGATATTCTTTTTTTTTTTTTTTAACAAGGACTACAAATATGAAATCTGTTCCTCGAGTATCCTTCGTTATTTTGAGAAATAAGCAGGAAAGAATTGAAAATTGAAGCTGTGGGGCATTTTTGCAACTTAAAATGAAAATAATGAAATTATTTCCTAACTGTATATTAGAAATATACATATAGAGTGTTATATATTGCCCTAAATTAACTAAAAAATTCAATAGTGAAGGTTATAAGCATTAGAAAAAGTATGTACTAGATTTTTTATAAAAAACAATTATCAAAAAAGTCGTCGTCAAATAGTTAAAAAAATTTAAATGTCGCCAAAGGGAATCATACTAAATCTGTAGCACAAAGTGGTCTAGATATAACAAATTTTCTTCTATTCTTAAAAAATAAGTTACTGATTTTTAACACATTTTATTTTGTCGTATTATTTTTTAAATGCTATTAAATGTTATGTTGTTCTATCCAGCATTGGATATGGGGATTTCTATAATATTTTTCTGCTTTTGTCTTATGAAATGCACTATTTATATTCATATTTATTGCATGGAAAAGCAGCAAAGAGGTAGGAAGAACCCCGCAGGTGTTAATAAAGCAAAGTGAGTCAAGGATTGGTGAGTGGAGTGAGGAGGCAGGGAACCCCCCCCCCCCAGTTATGTTTAAAAAAAATAATAAACACATTTGATACTAGGTTTTTTATGCAGTTAATCATCCCCCCCCCCCCCCCCCACACACACACAAAAACAAAAGTGTGGACAAATCTAAAATCCTGGTTGAAAGTGCTTGAAAATTTCCTGGGAAGTGGTTGAAAAGTACTTGATAACTCCTTGAATTTTTTTTACTCCTAAGTGTATGAACCACGGAATAGTTACTATTTATTTAAATCAAATTGGAGTGTAAAGGTTGATATTTTTTATTTATTATGAACTATGCGAAAAATACCAGAGCTGGGAATCGAACCTGGGCACCTCCGTTTAACACAATGATGCTCTACCACTGAGCTACCATGGCTGACCTGATATATCTGCGTTTGCAGACTCGGTGACTTTCCCAACGAATATTAAGTGAGAAGTGCCTAGCTGGTTGTCAGCCATGGTAGCTCAGTTGTAGAGCATCCATGCGTTAAGTGAAGGTGCCCGGGTTCGATTCCCGGCTTTGGTATTTTTTGCATAGTTGGTAATAAATAAAAATATCAACCTTTACACTCCAATTTGATTTAAATAAATATTCACGGTTGATGAATTCACGAATAAAAATTTCTAAATAGTTACTATTTAGTTTAAAGGATATTTGGTATTCAGCTGAAGTTAGTATTTCGTTGGCCGAATATTCGGTATTTGGCCAAAACTGATATTTGGTGCATCCCTAATATGTACTTTGGTGGGATTTTATTATTACTAACTTATCCAACTGGGAAGCGGGGAGTAAAAAGTGCATAAGTCGTTGCCAAAGGCATAGCTGCCAACCTTTGAGAATCAAAATTAGAGAGATTTTGTATCCGACATAATTTATGCCATAAATAGAATTTTAATAGTATAGTAATTGTTGGAAATAGAAGGAGCAAATAAAAGGGAAATTTTACAGTATCTAGAGACTTTCTTCTTATTGCAAATACATATGAATAAAATAATAATAATAAATAAATAAAACATACTAAATTTAAAATACTGCTAGATTATACTAAATTCTAACCATACTGAAACAATTTTTTTACATGCATACATTGATTTGGCGAAATGTTTCTGACCTGAAAAACCTATTAATTTTTTCCACATGTTTCCACATCCTATAGATATGACATGTAAATATTTAATTTAATTGTGGAAAAATAAATAGATTGATTAAGATCAGCAATAAAGTCTAAAAATAATTACATATGTTAGTAATGTTCACTTTTATTGCTTTATAGATTTTAGAGTTGCTCACTTTCCAGAGATTGGAAAAGGAGGAGGGATAGAAAAATAATTACAGAGTAAGAAATATTAAACTCTTTCAATTCTACTTCTAGAATTTAATAAAACAACTTTTAAATTAATATTATCATTTATGTTACAGATACATAAAGATTGGGAAATAAAAGACTTCTGCTGAACACTTGATTGCCGATCGTTAGTTGGGGATAAATTTGAAGGTGGGGGGAGGAAATAATTAAATGAGCAAGAAATATTTAATAATACTATTTCTTTACAGGTTCTAGAATCTCATAAAATATGTTTCAAACGAATATTGACATTTATGTTGTAGATGGTACAAGACTGGAAATTGGGAGCTTTCATAGAACATTTGATCACCGATCGTTCTATTTTTAAAATGAACGATATCCGTGACTTTTTTAAAGATTGAAGAAATAAATTCACGGAATTCTGCAAATTAGACAAAAATAAATAAATAATAAATAAAATAAAATAATAATGAAAAAAAAATAATAATGAGCATAACTGAGTTTTTTTTTTTTTTTTTTTTTTCTAGCAAATACAGTGCAGCATTACAAAATGGGTTTGGAATTTCATTGCTTGATTTGGGTTGTTAAAATAACAATAAGTAGCACAACATCTACAAAATTTTAGGAATTTAAGACAACTTATAATGAGGGTCTTTTAGGACATTTTTTAATTTTTTCAGGAATTTCAAAAAGTCACAAGTAACATGCAATACACTATGTTTCATTAAAATAAGATCATCATAATTTTATGAAAAATAAATATTTACTAATGAAATTGAGATAGAACTTTCAATATGAAATTCAGTGTACACATTTTTCCACAAGATACCAGGTAAGATTTTTTTTTTACCTTTTAGTTATACAAACACATTTCAAGATAAAATATTTTAATGCACATTAAAAAGGAGGAGGCTAAGGCTGGCTTTTTTAACGTTATCATAAAAAGCATGAAAGTATTTTTATGACACTCTTTTTTAATCTGGATATTAATGAATCATTTTATTTATGTAAGTGACTAAATAAATGTAAATAAATAAGTAAGCCAACCAAAATACAGGATTAATAAAATATGGTATATTTATGTTTAATGGAAAATACCGCTTCAACTAATATATGTGATAATTACAGTGCAATAATTACTACATATTTCAAAAATTTAATACAGTTAATCTGAACAACTTTGTGCTGTAGAAATAAGAATTTTTAAGAAATTCAATAAAACCGCTTTACTCAAATTAACGTTTTATTTTGTATTTGTAAGTGTTAGCGATAGTCTACGAAGACGGAGCCACAGATAGCCATGTTTGTGTTGATTTGATAGATTCATGAAAAGAACGATTCATTGAATTGTCAGCTTTGGCTCCTCCTACAGTAATTACGTCTGACCAATCGCTGCCTTGTATTTGCTTAATCTTCGTCGCTGAAATTGTTTCATAAATCGCGGCGGAACCAGAGGAATAACCAAGGGCCAATCATAGGGCGTGTTCAGTAGAGCGCCCGATCCACGACCGGTCGAAAGATTCCGAGCCAAAGCGTTCAGTGGTGTCGACCGATCGAGAGCGATCCAGAGTCACGTCGTTCAGTGGAATGGACCGATCTCGACCGGTCGTGGATCAGAAAGCCCAGAAAAATTTCTTGATCCATTGGGTCACGTGATGGATCAAATGCGCAATAGGTTGAAAATCAGGCTCTGATTGACATTACGCAGTGAAAACCTGAACAATGAACACCTGTTTTTGACAATGATTGTTTATTTGTTTGATTAGCTGAGGATTAATACAGATGTACCTATTTATATGCATTGTTTGTGCTGTAGAAAATAAGGTAAGTAATTCCATAAAATGCTAAACTATATTATGTTTATTTATTTATTGTGTAAAAAAGATTTTTTACGTAATAACGATTTTCGATACGTAATTTTTTTTATTGATGAACGTAATATTCAAACATAAAATTAAAACAAAAATTTACACAATTTTAATTGAAACAAAAAAAAAAAATATATATTTTTTTTTTAATTCGGACGCTATCATATTTTGTTAATTTAATATATAAAAATAAGCTGGGAAGAATTATATTTCTTTTTTTTTTTTCAGACAAAGCTTTTCATTCATGCGATTGTTTTTTGTTTACAAATAGAAAAGTTTGTAAACGATTGTATTTTTTACCTTTAAAACAATAAGTTAACTATAAGTAAATAAATTAAAATCCTTCCACATTTTTTTAATTTAGGTAAAAATAAGTTTAAGATGTCAATTATTAAATTTAATAAACCAAACAGACTGTAAAAAAAGTAGCTATAAAATTATGCAGTGTTGTTTACATTGCTAGTTTATTTTAATATTCAGTCGGTAATAAGAGAAAAAGCTCTTTATATTGATTCATAAATCGAAGAAGAAAGTAAGATTATTTTTTATATAAATCCATTACTGAACAGCATATTTCATATTTTATATAATTTATTTATTTTTTTTTTCTCAAAAACGTTTTTGTTGTACATTTCTGTTCATAATAAAATTCGAAGAGAAAGAAAGGTGTTTTAAGTGCTCATTTAAGATAAATCTACTCTGCTCCTTTAAAAATAAATGTAACGTAACATTCTTAACATTTTCATGATTAAAATTTATACGTGAATTTAGAAAAATCATAACCAAAGTAATGTATATTAGTAATTTGTCAGTACAATCAATTAATAGCTTCTTATTTTTTGTTAGCAGAGTACAGAATTCTACATTAATAAGAAAGAAGTAAAACTGTAATTACATAAAAGATCTTTCTTTCTTTTTTTTTTTTTTTTTTTTTTTTTTTAAGAAAAAACGTAATATAGTTTAGCATTTTATGGAATTACGTATTAAAAGTCCAGACAAAATAAACAGAAATACAATAACTTGCTAATTGCTAATACAGGTCAAATTAGATAGATGGCGCTGCTCCTATCACGTCAAAATTTTTCCAAAGCGTTCAGTAGATTCCTGGCCCGATCCAAGACCGGTCCAGGATCAGTGACGTCATCGCCCGGTCGAATTGATCCATCTCGGGCGCTCTACTGAACACGCTCTTGGCAATGGATTAGTAAATAGATCAAATGACTCAGAAAAATTTCTTGGGAGATTTGACCCACGACCGGTTCACGGGATGCATTCTACTGGACGACTTTGATCCAGAACGGTCCATGAGACTGGACGCATTATTCCAAGACCAATTGGATCGATCCTGGATCGGTCAAGAGCCCATAGAATAATAATAAAAGAAGAAGGAGCGTACGTGTTTTGGTTTCGATTTGTAAAATCCAGGAATGCCGGGTATAGGGTTGTAACAGTGCTTCCATCTGATTGGTGGGCGACTTGTTGGCGAGTTCTTTGAATCGTCTCGTCTCTCTGTCAATCAGTCTGCGAGGCAGCACCCACAACAAACAGCGATAAATGCACTGAGGATGGGTGCCCTACTTCAAGGTTGAGAGGAGCAAAAGTAGCTTTCGCTGGCATTTCACTAGAAGGGGTTTGTAAGCATTAGAGTATTGGCATGCTCCTTCTTCCTTTATTATTATTCTATGCAAGAGCCTTAACCGCCCTAAGTAAACCTAAGACTACTATATAGTAGTCTTAAGTAAACCATGGTAAATAGGGCAGTTCCTTGTTGTAAACAAACCTCTCAACTCTCGGAAGTGGTTGGCAGAAAGTTGACAGAACCACTCGTTGCCACTCTGCTGAAGAACAACTGGAGCAAATGTTTCCAAACCTTTACAGTTTACTTGATATTTGTGCGTGCCAGTTTTTGAAGAATTCGTCTGCTAACGTTGGAGCCAAGGTCAATCCTTGCTACAGATGCAAGGCTTTCAAAACACCCGGTTTTTTTCCCTGGACATTTTGAAATTTCCCCAAAACTGGGAATTTTGAAATTTTGAATATTTTTATAACTTTTGTTAATTATTTAGCCTCCGATCTTTAAATTAACTTCAACTTCAATTCCTGCATAGATTTCCTTTTCGTTTCCTTTTCCAGCTAATTCGAGCATCTTCGATGTTTATTCCGAAAACGAAGAAAATAATTAATTATAATTAATGCGGTGCTAACACTAACAGTAAGTTTCTGTCATTATTCATTAATATTATTTTGTTATGTTCTTGAGATATCTTTTCCATTCTTAATGGGAATTAACAACATTTAATTTTTTTTTTATTCATAATTGGTTTATGAATGTACTATGAAACAATTAGAGAATTGGACTTGAGATTTTAGGAAAAAAAACCCAACTAAATTCAAGTTTCATTAAATTTAAGTGACGTATTTAAGAAATTAGTTTGTTACCGGATAATTTTTAAATTGTTTCTCTTCTTCTTCTTCTTTTTTTTTTTTTTTCTTTTATTACAACAACAAAAGAAAAAGAAGAAGAATTCTTAAATTTAATATGTTTTAGGGAAATATATAAGTAATTAGAAAAATTTATCCACTTGTTGTGTTAGAAATGCAGAAACTTATATATATATATGTATAAAAATCAGGAAAACAATATGTATATAAATTTTTATCAAGAAATTTTCATTGTAGGAAATTTAATATCAATTTTTTACAATTTCTAATAAGAAATATTTATGAAAATAAGTTGTAAAAGAAACTACATCACTGCAGTAATTGCATAAAATATAAAATGCCATATCTTCTTTCTGAAAACCACTTCATTATTTTAAATAATTCTTTAGTTTTATAAAATAGAAATTCTTAAAGAACTTTTCAAACCTTAATTATTTCTCTTCTCAAACTACTACAGGATTATGTACATTGCTTTCCTTAATTCTTCAGCTTGTATAATATGTAAATTGTATCCAACATTCTACCGATACATTTATCTTAAGTGCTAATTTAATAAAGAAAGCTTAAGTTTCTTTTCAAATTTTGATTTGGCTGCAGTTCTGAGAAATTGAAAGTAAAATGATAAATTAATGTTATAAGCTTAACAGTATATAAGTCCTTAAAATTGCCATTTATATTAAGTAAACAACTTATATGCTTCAGAGATGTCTAATTTGTTTTTTCCAAGCAAAATTCCCAAATTTCCCAGTTTTTTCCCCTTGGTTTTAAATTCCCGGGTTTTTTGCATCTCTAGCTGCAGTTCAGATAAAATGATAAATTAAGACAATGTTATAAGTTTATCAGAATATTAAAGTTCTTAAAATTGTCATTTATATTAAGTAAACAACATATTATTTGCTTTAGAGATTTTTAATTTGTTTTTTCCACGCAAAATTCCCAAATTTCACAGTTTTTTCCCCAAAACTCCAGGGTTTTTTTCCTTGGCTTTAAATTCCCGGTGTTTTTGCATCTCTACACAGGAATAAACACGGATAATTTAGTAAATAAAATTTGTGAATAATTTATTTACTGAAGGTGAATGAAAAACTCCAGATACAGTTTCAAATTCATTTTTCTTTTCTTCAATACTCTCTAATGGCTGATTTTAGAACTGTTTTTCAGCCTCAAAAATTTTTGCTCGATAACTTGGGGATGATTGATCTATATATATATTACTATATCTATGGTCAGATGTGTGTTTTTTGTGACATCTAAACTCTTTGCTTTTCATGGATTGGTTGAAAAGATGAGTGCTTGTTCAGTAAATATGTGCATGTGTTTCTCTATGAAATAAACAAAACATTCCTACGAACCAAGAAATGTGAATGTATCGATATGTAGAGTATTTTTTTTTGTACAGCGTAATGAAATTTGAGATTAATAATTTGCTGACGCATCATTTAATCATAAAAATAAATTTATTTTACAATCTATAAGCGAGACAATAACATGATAGGGTCATATTTTTTAACTCCAACATAATGTACTCGGAACGTAGATACTTTGCAGATTGAAAACCAAGTCACAACTTCATTATTGCAGGAAATTCTGAAAAGAAAAGAAAAAAATCCCTCACAAGATAGTTTATAATTTGTAAGTCTCCTGAACTTGAAAAATGTTGTTTTATTTCAGTGATTTGCAAAGTAGTAATCATGCAGTTGTTTTATAATTTATTGATAATATTGCTCCGAATTGCAGCGTTTTAAAAATGTTCAATATTATGATTTTAAATATAATTTTTGTTTTTTAAAAATTGAGAATAAATTCGAATAGAGCTAATGCGTGAACTAATGAATTTATTTTGTGATAGATATATACAGGGCCCGACTAACAAAATTTTGTGCCCAGGGCACTTTCAATTTTTCGTTCCCCCCCCCCCCCCCCAAAAAAAAAAAAAAAAAAAAAAAAAAAAAGCTTTTATTATTATATTACAATTTATAGCAGGTGAGGCAGACTGAATGGAAAAAGTATTTGAGCAAAAAAAAAAAATCTATTTCTGTTTTTGGCTTTAATGAAATTACTCCACTCAGCCAGATATAGGTTCTGCCGGATTATAAGTTTCTGGATTATAGATGCTTCACTGCACGTTAATTGTAGAATTTCCTGTATTTCAAATGATCTGATGTACAGTAGCAATCACGATTTTATTTTAAAAAATTATTCATAAAAATAAAACACAGTTGAGTTAGAAAAGGAAAAAAAAAAGAACTAGGGGATTTAGGTCAGATATTTTTAACCATTAGTAAAATTTTGTGCCCCTCAGAAATTTCGTGCCCAGGGCACGAGCCCCGGGTGCCCGTGCGATAATCAGGCCCTGGATATATATGTACATCTATGGGTGATATCGCACACCGATTAGTAGGTTGTGTTTGCAAAAGCCCACTAAGAGCGTTAGCCCAGATGGAGGCTACAGTTTTTTGTAATTCATGTCTCGGAGAATGGGATATCTAGTGAGGTTTTCTTTTGATTTATTTGGATTGCAGTTTATGTTTATGGGACTGCTTGCCACATGTTTTTTTTTTTGGGGGGGTGATACCACTCTAAGTAATAATAGGGTAAAGATGCCTTCACAGAAGGCTGGCAAGCAGCATCATAAACTGCAACTTAGAAAAGAAAATTTAGATTTACACATTTCTTCCTCAGAGTGAATTTATCTGAGTCTTTACTAGAATAACTTTACATTTAGTATCAAATTTATTTAAGCAACAAATCCCGCAAATTGGCCTTTTTTTTTTTTTTTTTTTTTTTATTTTTGTGATTATGCTATTGAAATTTCAGTTTTCTATAATTTATGCACAACGAGATAAGAGTGTCCAGTGGCTGTTCCTTTCTGGAACAGATGCTGTATCATCCACCGTTTGGCGCCATTTTTCAAAATGGCGCCGGAATCACGCCAAAATGCCGTTTTCCAAAATCGACGCCATTTTTTATCACCCGCGATTACCGGAGTGTTTTTTTTAACCACAACATTAATTTCAACCAAAAATCGCATATTTTGTATTACAGTTGCATTTTTTAACCCTTATTTTTTCTTAAAATTTATGAAGTGGTTAAAAAAAACTCCAGAAATCACGGATGATAAAAAACTACATCGATTTTAAAAACGATATTAATAAAAAAAAAAACAAAAGAAATTAAAATTAAAAGAAAAAAATTTACAAAATAAAATAAAGATTTAATAAAAATTAATATGAATTTTAAGCAAAAATAATTTAGTTTTAAAAAGGGGGCTCCCCCCCTGAACCCCCCCACCATCCTAGTTATATTATTTAATAATATCTTAACATGTCATTTGCAGTAGCGGCACCAGAAATTCCCCCGACGGGGGGACACCACTTCCCCGACAGGGGGGCACTACATAAAGAGAGTTTATTATATCAGTATTTATCAAAAACTTCAATACTGTAAATAATGTTACTGTTAATATTTGTATCATTTCATTTGTTCCTCGTGGTTTTGGAGATCACCGTGCCACAGACAGACATTTTCTAAAAATATCGTAGAAAACTGAGTAGAAAAACTGAAAAAGTAGAAAAACTAAAAAATTTGTATCCCCCCCCCCCCCCCCCCCCCGAGAAATTTTAGGAGTATGCCCCGATGGGGGGGTCACAGACTCCCCGACGGGGGGGCCTGTGCCCCCCCAGCCCCCTAGCTGGCGCCACCCCTGGTCATTTGGAAACATTAAATAAAAAAT
Source organism: Salticus scenicus (assembly GCA_963930645.1). Classification (NCBI taxonomy): domain Eukaryota; kingdom Metazoa; phylum Arthropoda; class Arachnida; order Araneae; family Salticidae; genus Salticus; species Salticus scenicus. The sequence goes on from OZ005662.1 coordinate 212,210,014, forward strand.
TAAGGAATATTAAATAAAAATTATCGAATCTTTGAATTTTAATATGAATTTTAAGCAAAAAAAATTTTTTTTTTTTTTTTAAATTAAGGATCAGATAGCTTGTTACATGCACTGGATGAATCAATATATGCATATAACTTTATCATCATATCCAAAATTTATCCTTTTCAGAAATAACCTATAAAATAATCACATTTATAAATTATTCACATAATGCAAAATTAATACAAAATTACTTACAAATAAAAGTTTCATCATATCAAAAAAATTTTTGTACATTTTTTATTTTTTTTATTACATTTTTTCATTTTAAACTTTTTTTTTTGCATTTTTATTTTTATCTATTTTTTTTCCCTAAAAGAACAAAATTGAAAGAAAATGGCGACCTAAATATAAAAACGGAAATCACTCTTTAACTGTGATTTTATACTCATCCCAATTAATTTCACTAACAATTTCCAAAAATTTATTAAAACAGCTTTCCCCCTTAATATGGCAAAGCTGCCGAAACATATACACTGCCAAATAAAATTCAAAATCAGCTTGCCGATTGTAACTCGGCAAGAAAGCTTTCACATGCAGCCACGTGCTTTCAATTTGGTTCGTGTGGCATCCTGTTTCAGGATTCACAAAATTCAATGAGTGATTAACTTTTAAATGATCAAAACCCTCCTCCCCCAATCTATCATACGCTTTCCAAGAATCAGAGTAAACAGTCGTTCCCTCATAAACCCATTGTTTCAGAACACTAACCAAAGTTCCCGCAGTTCTATCGTGCACCGCTACCAAAAAAACCCTCCCAGAACCCCTCTCAACCCCGCCAAAAACCCACTGTCCCTCAACATAATGCCCCCCCCCCTATTATATTTTCGTTTCCCAAATTTCGACTCATCAATTTCTACAATTTTTCCAACACCCCCAATTTTTTCAGATTTAGACTCGACAAATTCTAGAATAGTCTCATGAACAAATTGCCTCCAATTACAAACAGTGTGACTAGAAAAAAAATATTGATTCATTATATCAGTACTCCTAGTTCCCAAAATAATTTCGTAGGTCAACAAAAAAATTTCCCCCAAATTTAACTTGCTAGTGGAAAACCACGATCCAAATCGAAAAGACTTCTGATGATTACATTTAGTTTCTTTTCTACGGCAAGAATAAATGCAACCATCAGACGAAGCAGATTTCACAGAGAGATTCATAGGATTATTACATTTACCACAAAGAGGTACTTTTAACAACTTAGTCTCTTTCAAAAAAGCCAAAAACAAGTCGTGTTTTTCCACTAGCTTATAAAAAAAAAACCTATTTCCCACCCCTTCCTTACCAAATGTAGGCCTATCAGATGAAAACCTAAATCCCGGAAAAGCACTAAATTTTTTTTGAAGATCCTGAATACATTTCGATACACTTTTTTGAACATCCTCATTACATTTCGATAAAGCCATGATGCAGAATAATACTCAATAAAACATACAACAATAAACACTATAAAATAAAACAGAGCAATACAACCTGACCAAGACAGTGAACCACGTGGAAAAAATCCGCTAAAAAAAGTACGTGTAACTAGCACAAAATCGAAGCAGCAAAGGAATCCGTAACGGTAAAACACAGGGGTTGCCACAATTAAAAACGCGCCACATTTGGCGAAAAATCGCACTTGGCGACTTGGTGGATGATACAGCATCTGCGCCGTTTTTCTTTCTTTCTTTTCTTCCTTCTTTAGTATGAGACTCCCTTAGTGAATTTTGAAAGCACCCAAGTAGCTTGAGTGTTTCTCATGAATGTCTTTAATCATGCAATTGCAAAGCCATTTCTGTTCCTTGCTAAAATGAAAAAAAAAAAAAAAAAAAAAAATAATAATAATAAAATAAGTTCCCAAGGGGTCCCATACTAAAGCTGTGCCTTTTTTCTGTATGAATGAAGTTCACAACATGCTTACTTCGTTTGATGCATTGTCAATTTTCACGCTTATATGTTTTTTCAACTTAACAGTGTATTTGGAAATCTTAAAAAGCTATATTTTATATTCTTCATACACAGTGCCGACCGATCAAATTTCATGCCCTAGGAAAAAAAAAATTTAATTATAGCGTTTAAAACAAAATTTTTACTGTAATATGAAACACAGAGACAATCAAATACTAGATAATAAATAACCAATTATTTATTTAGATTATACATGTTTTACATTATTATGTTTTCAGCATTACTTTTAACAAAAGTAGAAACAATATCCTTCAAATCAGTTGTTTTAGCTACATCTTGATCTGTTTATAATGTTGCAGTGGCACCGACAATGTGGGGGTTCGAGGGCTCGGGCCCCCTGCCTTAGAAAATTTTCTGTAGGGGCTTAGCCCCCTCCCAAAAATTTTGAATATGGACTCCTTATTAAACAAGAAATTCTTTCTTCCATTTCTTCTTCTTTTTTTTTTACCAAAACCATATCTTTAAATTAAAGTAAGGCTGTTGTATTTGAAAGTAGGCAAAAATAGACGTCTAAAGAAAAAAAAGAAATAGAAAAACAAGCAAAGGCTGAAACTCTCTTTATGGAAAGAGGGGGTAGTTCAGAGGAAGTTGATTACCGTCCCTGTTCTTTGGGAATCCCAATCATTTATAATTCCTGCATGAGGAGCGAAAGTTTTCCGAAACATCGATGCAGAGTAATATAGCTATTTTCACAAAAGTTACCAGCATATTGTTATTATTACATTTTACTTTTATTTTATTTTATTAATTTTGATATGCCTGAGGCTACTCTCTTTCCTAAGTATAAGTGAATATAATTTTCATAAAGGTTTCTAAGAAGTTTAATTCGACCTTTTTTTTGTAATTCCTTTATTTATATTCGCATATCATTTATTTGGTTGCGTCTTTTTCCCTTTGCATTTTAGAATAAAAATGAACTTTTTTGGATATAAGTAATGAACTTATAAAAGACATATAAATAATATTGCCCCCCCCCCCCCAACTTTTTTTTTGATAAATCTTTTTACTTTAGAAAAATAAAATTTAATAAATTGATTTATTAAGAAAAATATGAATGTGACGATGTTATGTTCATATTTTTCTTAATAAATGTTCTTATCCTGTGACAATATTACATTCATTTATCCTATTACCTCAAATAAATAAATAATTAACAATAGTTTGTAAAATTTTAACATTTTAAGTAAGAACAAATATACTTTTTTGAACTTAAAGAGAAGATATAGCACAAATAATTCCAAGATTCTGCCTTCTCCCCACCCGCCCAATTTTAACTTAACCATAATCACAATATTGTTTAAAATTGAAGTGGCTGTTTTATTCTAGTGATCTCACTGCTACTCCTAATTTTGTTTTATAAATTCAGTTAACATAATTTTACAAACTAAATGGCAAGGACTATTGTGTGAATCACTGACTACAGTACAGGAAAAGGGAAAACAAGTACACCAAGAATAAAAATTATTCGTAATGTGCTACGAAGATGGAATTAAATATTATAGTTTGATGAAGAAACCAGACTAATAAAATTGTTTTGTGCTTATGTTTGTATTTGTACTGCCTGACTAGTGACTGAGAAGTTCTGATCTCAAAAAGCTGGTAAATGTGGGGTGCTGATTTTGATCCCAGGTCGCTCTCATCGGCCTAGCCATTCAAAGTTTTCCTTGGTTTTCTCTGAAACTTCCATAAATGCATACTAGGACCCTTTAGAAAAACCCCACAGAGGGCACTTTCCCTCAGGCTTGGGACCATAGTTGGCCTTAACACTAACCCTAACACCAGCACTCCTATTGGTAGCATAACTTTTATGTCAGATAAAGCTATCGTGTTATCCTGTAAACTGCTTTTCTGAAGGGTCTAACTAGGTCCCATCTGCTAAATTTTTCAATGAAAATCTTATAAAATATTGTTTAAATGTTTGCCTTCAGAGTTCCTACTAAAGCACAAGAATCTTGCATATATATATATATATATATACATATATATTTCTCACGTAAAACTTTTAACATTGCGAGATATCTGCACACTCTTCTGGGACCAATTTATTAAAATTTTTGGTCCGAAAACAAGACATTCATAAAAATGGACAAATTAAGAAAGATCCCTCAAATAAATTGAATGACTTTTCAAAAAAAGAAAAATAAAATTCTGATAAGAAAATTATATGTATTTTGGTGATTAGCTGCAAAAATGCATTATATTTTTACAATGAAACATAAAAAAAACTGGAATTATGCAAATAATCTTGTACTTAAATGTAGGGCGCGAATTTCTGCTCGCCAGCTCGCCACTGGCGAGTGGTAGTTTTACTGTGACGAATAAAATTTCGGCCTAAATGTAGATAGAATTCTTACAGTATACGGTGCTACAAAAAAATAAATAAATAAATAAATTAAAAATGTAAAATTATGTTAATCTTAGGTAAGGTGATTAGACATCCTCTTTTTAAGAGGACAGTCTTCTTTTTCAACGCTCTACCATCTTAAACGGAAAAAACATTAAAGGACTAAAAAGTCCTCTTTTTTATGTTTTTCATCCTCTGTCCTTTTTTTCAAATGAAAAGGATTTAGTCCTTAATTAAAAAAATTTCACAAAACTGGGAAGCTCTATCGGCTATTGGCTGTGTCGAACTGTGAACACTAACTTTTTTCTGCGTTAGTTTATAGCAAAAGAACAACTTTCTAATAAAATTGGTCAAAGCATATTATGGTTCATGTCTATTCAGATTCTTCGAATCACAAAGAAATAAAAGTATTCTTTATATTTGTATGGTTCTTTGATCCAGATCACGGAATCACTATTCAATTTTCATGAAATCATTAAGCAAGTGGTGGTTGACGTGTGTTCTCCCTTTTGCATGAATAATATTCCTCATAAAAATAGGCCCACTAGTGATCGAGGGGTTCCGTCCTCAAAACTGGTATATGTGAGGCACTGGGTTCGATACCCGGTCACGCTCGTAAGCTTAACCGTTAGCAGTTTTCTGTGGTTTCTCCGAAACTAGTGTAAATATGGGCTAGGACTTCTTAGAAAGACCACACGGAGGACTCTATTACGCAGGCCTAGAGCCCTAGTGCAAACAATTGGCCTTAATGGTAGCACTGCCACCTCCTCACAAAACTATGCAAAAGTTAGTTGAATTAAAAATTGAATGTCTTCTTTTTTTTTTTTTTATAAAATAAAAGACAATGTGTAATGCCTCCTCTTTTTCCAATAAAAATTTCTGGTCACCTTTACGTATAAATAGAGTAAGTTAATCGTATTTTGTGACGAGTAACTTTTTTTTTCAGCGAGTGTAATCGAAGTTGAAATTTCGGGCCCTGCTTAAATGTATAAAAAAGAAAGTTTCACCAATTTGCAGTGCAAGAGCTCCTTTTTTAACACTAAACCTACCACGACGGCTCAAATGACCCATTTTAAATTTAATAAATAAACAATTTTGAATTGTTATTTGAAAAAAAATTGTTTTATTCATGTACCAAATTGTGCTAAATAAAATAATATATTTTTTGCTATACATAGTAATATATATATATAACATTTTAAAGACGGGTCATTTGACCCACTGTGGTAGGAATAGGTATACATAAAGCATTGCTGGCTCAAAACCGCTGCATAGTGGTGAGCGACCACCTTCTGTCTTAGAATCTTAGTGTCTTAGAATTAACATTGATTTTTTTTTTTTTTTTTTTTTTGAGTATTTTTCTGTTCTTACATTGTTTTTAGAAATCTTACTTTGTTTCTTAGTGAGGGTGAGAAATTCTCACCCATATTTTACCTCTGAGAACCCATATGCTCAAAATTATGAATAAAAAATTCTATTTATTCTATTAAAAAAAGATAGAGAAAATATACTTTTTTTTTAGTTTTTGAAATCCATGTACTGCCTTAACAAGATCATAAATATTCAATCTCTTTATTCATTGACTACTATTAAATTCTATTATTAATTGATTGATTATCAGAATGTAAATAGAAAAATACATAAAAAAAAAAAGATTGGAGGTTAAATGTTAGAACAGTCTGTTACATAATCAAAGTATAAAGAGCTAATGCTAATACAGGGTTATTGAAAACTGTTGGACACATTTCATATAATCATATTTAATGAAATACTGAACACAACAAACAATTCTTTCATTGTTAAATTCAGAATTTAATAGAATTTTACCTTAATAATTTTCAATCTGAGCCCTATTGGTTGCTCTGCATGTATCAAGTCAATAATCAATTTCTAACCATATGTGTTATGTAATATGTTCGTCAGCACTGTGGCAATTGTATCTATATTTCATTCTTGTAAAAGTGTCATGTCTTTTAAGCTGTAAACAATGTTCTTGATATAACACCAGAAACAGAAGTTTGAGAGGTTTTTAATTCGGACTTCTCATAGGCTAACCACAACACACATTAAGCTTTCTCCTGAACAGTTGCCAATTACATTGGCATAAAGCTGAAAAGAAATCTCTTCCACATTGCAATGCTGTTGCGCAATATTCATAGTCAAGGTTGTGCACCAATTACATTTAAAAATCTTGGATACTTGTTAAGTTGTTTGGAAAGAATATTATTGCATTTGTTCAATTTCTTCAAAATTATGAACTTTCAAAATGTGTTCAACCTTTTACGATGACCCTGTATATATATGGAAATAGTTTAAATTAAAGATAGAACAAAGAAAGTGCAGAATCATTCTCTCTTTGGGGTGTTTTTGAAATATTGGCAGTGGGCTCTTATATTTTGCTATCTACAGTGCAACCTTTAGATATATAAATACATATATTATTGTCAATCTGTATTTTATTCTGATATTCATTTGTGGTGAAGGACCTACTCCGACATTCTCAACTTACCACTTCCGCACAGTTCTACAGCATCCTCACCATATAAACAGTGAATATTTTGGGTGTCATTTTTGCTTTTTCGGTAAAATAAAATCATTAAATGCCTATAATACCCATTATTTGTCTCCATATTTAAAAAGCATGTACAACTGACAAAAGTTATAGTATCTTAATCAATTTTTTTTTTTTACAGTCTGATGTGCAGTCTTTTAGAATATGTACGCATGTCATTTGTTTTAAATCATTGTTATATATTTATCCTTAGGCCACCTCCTAAAAATGGGCATGAGCTTTCTGGATAACGTGATATTTAAGTCACCAATGACACGAAAATCTTAGCAGGTGTCTAAAAAAAAAAGTATAGAACATGTAATTTAAATATTACTTATGAATGATTTGTTTTTTTAACCTACAATTACATACCTTGTCTCTAACTGATTTAAATAGAAAAATACATAAAAAAAAAAAAAAAAAAAAAAAAAAAAAAACAAATATTGGAGGTTAAATGTTAGAACAGTCTGTTACGTAATCAAAGTATAAAGAGCTAATGCTAATACAGGGTCATTGAAAACTGTTGGACGCTTTCATATACAGTAGAGAGTCAAAAATCCGCACAGCTCGGGACCAGAGGTTGTGTGGATTTTAGGATTTTGTGGATTTCAGGGCCCATAAAAATAATTTTCACTTTGAATAATAAAAACAGAATATTATTCAAACTAAACACATACTAGTGAATAATAACACTGAATATTAAATTGCTAGGTACATAAGAATAATAATAACAAAAATGTATGATGAAAACAATAAATAAAAATGAAAAAAAAAAAGTTGTCAAATTTAGATAAAATCTGTTCACATGTAGCTAATTTTAAACTGAACTTGAACCTGCACGATTTATTTATTGTAAATAGTAGTAACACAAATTTATTTTTCTACGAATTTTATTGAGTTCTTCCTTACAAATTATTCCTTCATCAAAAAGCATTTAAAAAAATTAGTTTGTTATTATTTACCTGATTGATATCATCATATCACAATAATCCTTATTTTCTTTTGATGAATTTCATATACTGTCAATAATTTCATTAGCAGCAACTTGGCTCTTGCAGTCTTTCATATTATTTTGTTTTTGTTTTTTTTGTAATCATAAAATGCAAACATAAAATTTGTATTCAAGATCTTTTTCAAAAATACTGATTTGCAGTTTTGTAATTTATTAATAGTGAATTTCATTGTTTGTATCTGACAAGTTGTGCGGATTTCAGACTTCGGCGGATTTTAGGTCGATGGATTTCTGGCTCTCTACTGTAATCATATTTAATGAAATACTGAACATAACAAACAATTCATTCTTTTTAAAATATTTTACCTTAATAATTTTCATTATGAGCCCTATTGGTTGCTCTGCATGTATCAAGTCAATAATCAATTTCTAACCATATGTGTTATCAGGGCGCGAAATTTCCGCTCGCCAGCTCGTCATTGGCGAGTGGCATTTTTACTGTGGCGAGTAAAAATTTGGTCTAGTTATAGATAGAATTCTTACACGATATGGTGACAGAAAACATTCTTTTTATAGATTTAAATATGGTAAAATCTTGCCATCTTATAACCTAATATTTAGCTGGAAAGGAAAAATGCTTAGTGCATGCTTAAAATTTTTAATCCCTTCGGTAGTTTCGTTTCTCCCACTATGATTTCTCCAAGCAGAAGGAGGATAGACGAGTAGAGAACCTGTTTGCCCGTCGCACACTATCCGGCAGAAGAGAAATGTGAAAGTTTGCCTATGCGATATTGGCACATGAAAATGATCCCGAGCCCTTTTAAAGATACTGCCTATGTTTATAATGATTTTTGATTATAGATGATTATGAGAGAGGATGATTAACGACACACTTTTAATACACTGATGGAAAAAAAAATCCCAACACCAAGAAAAAATTATTGTACAGTAATGAAATTTCAGCAATACATTTGTCTAGGTAACATATTTAATTGATTAAAGATTCAAGATCACAGGTAGAGCCATTGGCGAGAAGAGCCATTTCAAATGTGAAATGTTGGTACATTAGTAACCGGTGTAACCGCCAGAATTTTGAATGCAAGCATGCAAATGTGCATGCATTGTGTCGTACAGGTGTCGGATATCAGTTTGTGGGATGGAGTTCCATGCCTGTTGCACTTGGGCGGTCAATGCAGGGACGGTTAATGCTGGTTGTGGATGACGCTGGAGTTGTTGTCCAATGATGTCCCATACGTGCTCGATTGGAGAAAGATCTGGTGATCTAGCAGCTTGAATTTCAGCTGCAGACGCAGTACGATTAGCCACAGCCATACGCCGAACACGGTGGTCTTCCCTCTCAGTAGTGCCACGTGGCCGCCCGGAACCCGGTCTTCTTGAGGCAGTACCTTCCCTTGACCACTGCTGCCAACACTCATGCACAGTGGATACATTCCTGCCAAATCTTTCTGCAATATCGCGGAAAGAAAACCCACCTTCTCGTAGCCCTACTACACGACCTCGTTCAAACTCAGTGAGCTGTTGATAATGGCTTCTTCGTCTTCTTAGAGGCATCTTTGACTAACATTAACCCACTATGTCAAATCTCAACTGTAAATAACGATCACGAACCTTACAGCGCTTATTTAAAGCAAACCTCATGTGCATGTTCATAGTGTCGCTACTGGCGCACACTTATGCGCGTAGCTCGAAATTTGAATCGACGTCATCTTTCAGATGTATAAACACGCCTACCAAATTTCATTTATCTAGCACAGCTCCTTCCTGGTGTTGGGATTTTTTTTTCCAGCAGTGTATATTTAATTTGAAGTATATTTGTAAAAGCATTTCAAATAGTTAGGGAAAAAAAAAAGAAAAAAAAGAACCCAAAATGCGCAAAAAAGAAAGAAAAAAAAATGACAGCTCTATTTTGTGGCGAGTAAAACTTTTTTTTCGGCGAGTGTAATCTGAGTTGAAATTTCGGGCCCTGGTGTTATGTAATATGTTCATCAGCACTGTGGCAATTGCATCTATATTTCATTCTCGTAAAAGTATCATATCTTTTAAGCTGTATACAATGTTCTTGATATAACCCCAGAAACAGTAGTCGAGAGGTTTTTAATTGGGACTTCTCATAGGCTAACCACAACACACATTAAGCTTTCTCCTGAACAGTTGCCAATTGCATTGACATAAAGCTGAATAGAGATCTCTTCCACATTGCAACACTGTTGTGCAATATTCATAGTCAAGGTTGTGCACTAATTACATTTAAAAATCTTGGATACTTGCTAAGTTGTTTGAAAAGAATATTATTGCATTTGCTCAATTTCTTCTATAATTATGAACTTTCAAAATGTGTATGTGTTCAACCTTTTATGATAACCCTCTATATATATGGAAATAGTTTGAATTAAAGATAGAACAAAGAAAGTGCAGAATCATCATCTGCTTGGGGTGTTTTTGAAATATTGGCAGTGGGCTCTTATATTTTGCTATCTACAGTGCAACCTTTAGATATATAAATACATGGATTATTCTCAATCTGTATTTTATTCTGATATTCATTTGTGGTGAAGGACCTATTACGACATTCTCAACTTATCACTTCCGCACAGTTCTACAGCATCCTTACCATATAAACAGTGAATATTTTGGGTGTCATTTTTGCTTTTTCGGTAAAATAAGATCATTAAATGCCTATAATGCACATTATTTGTCTCCATATTTAAAAAGCATGTACAACTGACAAAAATTATCGTATCTTAATCAAATTTTTTTACAGTTTGATGTATAGTCCTTTAGAATATGTACGCATGTCATTAGTTTTAAATCATAGTTAAATATTTATCCTTAGGCCACCTCCTAAAAATAATGGGCATGAGCTTTCTGTATAGCGTGATATTTAAGTCACCAATGACAATCTTAGCAGGTGTCTAAAAAAAAGTATAGAACATGTAATTTAAATATTATTTATGAATGATTTGTTTTTTAACCTACAATTACATACTTTGTCTCTAACTTTTTATCAAGCCTACATCATTTATTTAGTACAGAAGCAATTTTAATAAGTTTGAAAATTTCTTAGAACATGTTCCTTATGTTTTGTTTTAAATATGCTGTTTTTTATTTCCATCCAGTATTTAAGAAAATGACTGGACAACAAGTTACTTATTGCTGTGACATGGACAAGTCTGTATTGATATCAAATTTTGAAAAGCGAGGTTGGGTTCCTGTGGGTCCAGAAGATGACTGGAATGTCTATTGGTATGTTTCTTCTTTTCATTCTATTTTTCTTGTCTTTATTATTAGTAAAAATATTTGATATGTTTTAGGGTTACCACAGATCTTGAGAAGTGCTTATTTTTATCTTTTATTTCTAAAGGCTGCTAAAAGTATAGTAGAAGATCTTTATAATGCAAATCTAAAAACACAAGGTTGTGTATTATATAGAATTTGGCATTATATAGATCACATTTCATACCTCATTAAATTTACTTTTTATACATGGCCAAATATATGTCTAAAACATATGAGAATAGAAATTGAACTGATTATAAATTTCATTGTTAAATATACTTTATAAGCATAGTGCAAATATGCCTGGACCAAAGATCATTCATTGTAACTGTGGTGTCTGTGCATCATTGTGTCCTTGAATATTAATCTGTTGGTCTTTTGGTAAGTGATGTCACACAAATATACAGATACTTGTAAACTTTATCAACCAATCAATGATCTGTTTAATTTCCTATACTGGCAGGTCATGCTAAAATAGACCAATCTTCAAAATGTAATTGTTTGTGTCATATGTTTATGTTAGCTGTAATTGTCATTTCGTTCTTCATTTAATTTTGTGTGAAAAATTAGAAGTATGGCTTTTTGTCACATAATTTATGGCCTTATAATAAATTTTCCTCCTGCAAAGTGCAGTCAGTGCCCGCAGCAGTCCTATATTTTTACGTGCATTTTGTTATTTTCCCACCACTTTAATCAATCAGTATACTTTTACAATATTGCTTTAGCTTTAAAATCTTGACAAAAAAGGTACAAAAAAATAGTGGTATTAAAATAATAAAATGCACGTGAAATTATAAGACTGCTGTGGGCAAAGGAAAGCATAAAATAATGCCTCATATTACAATGTGTGAATGTCCAGCATCATTATTTCTCAAAAGAAATATAAGATCAAAATTAGGTTTACTCATACCAAATATTTAGAATCATGTTGAAAATAAGCAACATAAAAATGCACTTAACACAAAAGAAAGTTAGTGAATTTGGAGTAAACCAAAAAGTTGCTGTACATAATTATACACCAGGAGATAAATGGAAAATGGCACAATAATTGCTAGAGAAGGTGAATTACATTATGGAGTTCAAGTAAGTCTGTATGTAAAGAAAAGACACATAAATCAAATGACAAATGGAGGCTTCAAAATACAATTAGAAAAAAACTACAAGTAATAGTGAAAGTGAAGAAAAGATGATCCTCAATGCAAATAACCCTATGGTTCTAGATGGAATGAATCTACATCTGCGATGCAATGGAAAAGCTATGTCTGATGAGAAGCCTTACATGACAACAGATACAGAACTGGCTGATTCAAGAGAAAAAGCACCTAGTAAAAAGCCTATTGCTGTGCCGGATCCACTACCAAACAACATGAGATCCACAAAGCCTAGAGAAATTGACGTAACTGCTCCTAGTGATCAAAATCTTAATTGTATTACTGATAATGAACTAAAACCTGAGCATTCACCTTTTAAAAACTCTAGCAGGACTCTCCACTAGACCAAGAAAACCCCCTAATAGGTATGGTTCAAGAAACTAAGTAAGGGAGAGTTGTAGTGTCCATACATCATCGTGTTCCTGAATATTAATCTGTTGGTCTTTTGGCAAGTAGTGTCATACAAATAATTAGGGGTGGGAATCGATTAAGAGTTTTAACTGGGTTAATCGTAGTTCATTAATCGATTAATCGGTCGATTAATCTAATTTTTAATCGGTTTTCATTTTTTATTTTTTAATATAATTTTATTTCAATGATGAATAAAACTCTCATATTTTGTATATATTATATACATATTATTCATACGTCTGACTGACAAAAAAAAAAAAAAATTGTCTAATCAATTATATCTGTTTCATAGCTGAAATTTAAATCAATTTTCAGAGTAATAATTGGTGACTTTAAGTGTTAATTTTATATAAATATTTTCACTTATTTATTTTATTTATTTACTTTTTAAGTAAATTATTTTTTTAATTCATTTTGAAAGAAACATTAAATGAATTTACATACATTTTAGTTTTATATTTGCAGGCCTTGTCCATCTCGCTTGTCACTATTTTTAAATGAATTCTCAAAATTCCATATCACTATCATAAAAATCTCAAGTTCTTATATTTTAGTTCTTCTTTGTCACTTCGGACTAGGACACAGAATGTTATTTTCTGTTTCTATTTCAATAGTTACTATCAGCAATTCTGAACAGACAAGAAACACTTGAAAATATTGTGAAACTCTGTTGATATTTCCTTCATCAAACGGATAATGGAAATCTCAATCCCTTCCTTTCTTTTCTTTTCTTTTATCTTTAGCATTTCCATTTTTTGAAAGCTTCTTGTTTCTGAGAATACTATTACCCTAGCGAACACTTTCTGTAGAAGGCTAAAGACAGGTGGTGTTGCTCCAGAATGCACATGAAGCGGCATTTTGTTTAATAACTGTCTATCAACAAAAGTGCAAACTTCTTTTGAGAGGTTTTATTTTTTGCTTTTTCATTATTTGATGGATGTTTCTTAGAATGTTAGTTAGCAAAATATGTGAAAAAAATATTTTGTATGCAGAAAAGCATTTTTACTTTAATTCGTAGTTTGAAAATTTTAATCGGATTTTGAAATTCTTTAATCGATCCGATTAACTCGATTAAAAAAATTGATTGGGACTAAGCATTGATCGATTAACCGAACCGATTAATTGACACAGCCCTACAAATAATACAGGTAACTGTAAACTGTATCGACTAATCAATGATCTGTTTAATTCACTATACTTGTGTTCACGCTAAAACAGATCAGTCTTCAAAATGTAATCACTTGTGTACTATGTCTATGTTAACTGTAATTGTCATTTCATCCTTCATTAAATTATGTGTGAAAAATTAGAAGTATGGCTTTTTGTCATAATTTATGGCCTTATCATAAATCTTCCTCCTGCAAAATACAGTAAAGTAACTTTCATTTAAAAAAAAAAAATGATAGCTTTTTTTACATTAAAAAGCTTTGAATTAAGGGATAAACTAGAGCAAATGTATCTCATTTAATCGTTTAGAGAGTAACAGTTTTTTGCAGTGTGGGAATGCAAGTACTTGTTTAGCAGAAAAAAAAATTGTTTATGTTTGAGAGACTTTGTATTATACGGAATATTGTGTTATAAAGATCTTCTACTGCCCAGTGGCAGAAAGTTTTGAAGCTGTCTGTGACAGGCTTTTAAAATTTCATAATCTGTCTGCAAAATTTGCATGTAATCAGGGGTGAAAATGGCTTACACTCAAAAAGCCTGAAAGCTGATGGAGACGGGGGGGGGGGGGTAACATCAGTGGTGATCTCATGCAACAATACACAAATACAATTTTACTACTAAACAATAATAAAATAATAAGTTGAACTCATTCAATTAAATATTTTATAGCAATGTTTGGCACAACATAATATAAATAATTATAAATAATAAAAGTATTAGTTTTAGTTTTGATACAGAAATTTTTATAAGTGAATTGTTATCCGAAAATTGTGGACAAATTTTTTTCTCAGTGCAGACAAAAACTGTCCGCAAGCCGTTTTTCTATGTCCGTGACTACGTCGCCGTGTTGCGGTGTTTCCGCCACTGGGTTCTACTGTATTTGCTTTTTGTCAAATAGGCTTTTAAAAGTATTTGTTTTCTGTTTAAAACAAGCTGATCTGGTGGTAGAATCAGACCTGTTTCCCCTCAGATGCTGGGTTTAAATCAGGGCTCAAGAATGAATGTTTATAGCTGTTCGGAATCCACTTCTAGGCCATAGCTCTTGAGCCATAATGGGAAAAAAAAAGTGTATAGCAACAACCTAAAACATTTGAAACTATTTATTTTTTAAATGATAATTTTTTGTACAATATATCTGACCTCTTTTAGTTATAGATAGATTGTTGATAGAATTAGCAGGCAACTGCAAGAATGCAGAAAATTGTTCCAAGATTTGAAAAAATGTAGTTTTTCAAATGATGATGTTTTGTACAATATTTCTGAACTCTTTTAGCTATAGATTATTGAAAGAATTAGCAGGCAGCTGTATCAAGGTAGACAAAGTGCTCTAATAAAAAAAATTAAAGAAGAATTTGTTTTTGTATATAACTTTATAACTTTCACCTTAAAAAAAAAAAAAATATTATTGCTAAACTAATAAAAAAAATGGCTGTTAGATACATAGCTGTCATTATATGTAATAATAAAAAATAGCATTTTTTTTATTTTAGTGTTTTTAAACATCTATATGTTGTTAACAAGATGAAATTCAACTAATAATTAATTTATAAATAAATATCTCTGTAAGTGGGCACTATAAATAGTAAAAAAGTTCCAACAATTGTTTCAGGTCAAAATAATAGCACAGGTCTTCATTGGGTGAAAAAATTGGCAAAGGTGTATCATTAAAGCAGCAAAATGCAATTGCACCTACTGAGAAATTTCAAGGGACTTCAGCATTTGGCTTCCTCTGAAACATCGTTTGTTAAATTTTGGAGTAGTGCTGCTATCTACAGAATAGAGAAGGGAAAATTTAAAAATTGATTAAATCAAAGAAAATATATTGAAAAATTGTTGCATAAAAAAATGTTAAATGTTTGATTTCAGAGCAAAACCAATGAACATTAGAAGGATTTTCAGGCTGACCAATTACTGTGTGTGTATCCTTCATTAATTTCGATTTCAATGGGAGAAGAATTAAACCTAACATTTCTTTTAAATAATTTTTTTGATATTGCTAAAATGAAAAACTTTAAACAAAATAAATACATAAAGGCAAATGCATCCTTATACTTGTCGAGAATTTTAATTTTTTCAATCAACAAATTACAGTTAAGGCTGTTCATTAGTCAGATTTCCTCCTTCATTCTTCCTATGTTATTCTATGGGGTTTTTGTTGCTTTATTTTATAATCTGGGCTCGAAATTAAAAGTGGTCCATTGGTTCAAAAAAATATTTAATGGATCAGTAAAATATACTAAATTTTATTAGTCCACCAGACCAGGGAAGCTTTTCAATATTTTTATTTATTTTTTATTTTTTTCTAAAACTGCCTGTAAATTTGTCATAGAATTGTATGGTATGACAGTAGTAAGTGTTGTACTTCATTTCATTACAATTTTTAATATCTTCTATTCTCTGTAATTTTTCATTTAATTTCACTTTAAAAACTTTTTTAAAACTTGTAATACTTAGTATAATATTTTGTGTTAAATATGTGACATTTAGCTCAATTATTAAAGAATAAATTATTGATATATATAAAACTTCATTTATACTCTTTAATTGATTTACAAAAAATTATATCTGCCATGCAAGTTTATTTTACATGGCAATTATTAAAACTTTACAAGTTTTTAAATCTTTCAAAAAATATAATGGAATGTGTGAACGGACCAGTGAAAGTATCTGCTGACTAATAAAATCTTAAAATTACCTGTCCTGCAGACCAGTGACTTAATTTTCCACCCCTGATAAGGATATCTCTTTCAACAATGAAATTTCTCAAATTCTGTTTTTCAAATATTACTTTTTGAATATATCGTTGTTTAGCTTAAAAAGCAATTTTTTGAAAATAATAATAATAATAATAATTCATTAAGTAAATTTAATACTCAAAGTTTGGATCTTTAAATAAAATATTTATTTATTTATTTTTTTTTTTTTTTCAAAAAACTGCTCGCAAAGCTAAAAGGGGATGTATTCAAAGAGTAATATTCAAAAAAACTTCATTTTTGAATGAAATATTCTTATAAACAAAGCTATGTAAATTCCATTGGATAACATGGGAAGAACAAAAGAAGGAATCTGACTGATATACCCTGCGACAAAAAGATAGGTACAAAGGGTTTTTTCTTTGATTTTTCATAAAATAACATTATCTAAATTGCACTTATCATTTATTATTATCATAAAATAACACTATTCCCAGACTAATTTTTGTTTTAAGACTAATTTAGAAAAAATTTAAGACTAAAATTTTTCTAATTTAAGTCTTACTGCGACAAAAAGATAGGAACAAAGGATTTTTTTTTTAAATTTTTGAATATGATTCAAATATTTAATATCAGTGCCCCCCCCCCCAAAAAAAAAAAAAAACAAAAAACACTGACATTCACAATTGAATATTGCAATTGTAAATTTTTTATTTTTCTAGAATAACACATTGAAAAATCTTAGCCCCCCCCCCCCCCCAAAGCTCAAATTCTGGATCCGCCACTGTTTGTTTAATATGTTTTTGACATGATAATATTTTGTTATTATAATAAATGATCAGCACAATTTAGTTAGGTAATGTTATTTTATGAAAATTTAAAAAAAAACGTTCCTATCTTTTTGTTGTGGAGTGTAGTCTTAAATTAGAAAAATTTTAGTCTTAAAACTTTTCTAAATTAGTCTCAAAACAAAATTTAGTACGGGAATAGCGTTATTTTATGAAAAATCAAAGAAAAAAACCTTTTGTACCTATCTTTTTGTTGTGGGGTGTATACAGTTTTAAGACCTGATTTTCAGCTGTTCAAACTAATCAGTAATTAGATCTTTTTAATCAGTCTTTTCCTGCTTGCTTTCACCTACACAATTAATTTCCTATTTCTAGTAAGAAAAATTCAGGAAATTTTCTATTTTTAGTAGTTTTTAAATAATTCACTTCACTTAATTATTATTTTATTATTTATCAAAATACTGTTAATTACTTCTCTAACCTGTAAAAGCACTCCACTTGGTTGAATGTCATGTATTAAATTGTGTAAGCTTTTATAATATTTTTTAATAGGAAAATTCTTATAAAATATCTAAAAATCATTATGTCTCGTAGTTAAATTAAATTTTAATCACATTAAAAACTGAGACAGATAATATACACTAAAAATATATTTTAAAATATGTTAAAATAATCATATCTAATTGT
This sequence comes from Salticus scenicus, assembly GCA_963930645.1. Taxonomy (NCBI): domain Eukaryota; kingdom Metazoa; phylum Arthropoda; class Arachnida; order Araneae; family Salticidae; genus Salticus; species Salticus scenicus. The sequence goes on from OZ005662.1 coordinate 212,228,050, forward strand.
TTAAATTATCATTCAAGAATTTTCCTGGAGGGCTGGTACACAAATCAACATTTTTCGCCACTTAATGAGGCATGCACAGTTCCTGATGAATACGTTGTACTCGCATAATGAAAGTCTGTTGTTCATCTCATCATTTACATTTGATGTTTTTTACTGATGAGGAGCCTGTAAAAGGCTCGAAACGTTTAAATTTATGTTTTTGTGTTTTTAATATTTTAAAATGTATATTTTTAGTGTATATTATCTGTCTCAGTTTTTAATGTGATTAAAATATGAAAATTCTTGTTTTATTGTTAGAAAGTTCTCATTTTTAGCCAGGGGAAAAAAAAAAAAAGGAAAAAACTCAGTATTTTGTATTGTTCCTAAATAACTTAAACTTTTTTCTAGGTTTTTCAAGTTTCCATCCAAAAACATTTGATTACTATCCTATCTGGAACTGACAAAAGTTCCAATATCTTAGGTGTCAGGGAAAATTTCTAGGAGCCAGAGATAGCAAACTATTTCTGTGACAATAAGTAGATAGCACTGACGGCAAAATATGGAGGTTAAGCACTATGCTTCATTATTCTATAATTGATGCAGGTGATTCATGTGTTTTTTTACGTTCAACAAATGAACTATTCAATCAAAAATATTATAAATATATGAACATTTTTCTTCAGTCTATGATAACTGTTTACTAATGGAATATTTTTAGTTGGCCAGGAAGGTACTTGGAATTTATCGGACTCTGATATATATGTAATTTATGCACTCACCAATTTTTAATTCAAAAATAATGACTTTTATGAATATTTTCTTTTTTAATTAAAAGGCAAAACTGATAAATATTTGTTCCATATATTGCAGTTTTTAATTTTAAAATATTTTCTTTTTTTGCATGAAATCTCTTTCAACTTTAATGTTCCTGATTGTATTCTTTCTTAAAAAAAAAAAAAAAAAAATATATATATATATATATATTATGTTTTTAATTAATTATTTATTTATTATATTATTTGTTCAATATTTATTATATACAGTATTTTATTTGTATTTGACTTAAAAAAAATTTCTTCTTGTTTTCTTATAATTTGATTCATTATTGATAACATAATTTTATTTTCTTAACTACAGGTCTTCTGTTTTGACAGTACGTAATATATTCAGTGTGGAAACTGGTTACAGACTTAATGATAATCAGTAAGCTATTTTTATTTATTTAATTGTTTGATAAACTTTTAAATAAATGTGCACTTTATGTATAATTCAGTGTTTTTCTGTGTGTTTTATATGAGGTTTCATCATTTTAACAATGTAATGGTCTTTTAATTTATTTTTAATTTAATTTAATTTTTAATTTCCTTAAAGAATTATAATTACATTTGTTCTATAATTTTATTATAATTATTTATACCTTTAATGAGTTCTTTGGGAATGCTAAAGTTTTCGTACTGGGTACCTGGCCTTTAAAGGGCTCTGATGATGATGATGACATCAGATCAAGAAAATTCACATCAGAACTGACAATTATAAAATAATTAGCAGATTTCCAAAATAAAACGCATACAATCAAATGCAGAACAGTAGAAATTTTGGCTAATGTGCTTGCATATCACAATGTGGAACCAACAAGAAATCTGAATGCAAGGTGGTGTTGCTTAATCAAGCTTAAAGAGGAGAAACAGCCAGATCATCGTAACCCCTGAGGATGGCTGGGTGTCTGGCATGAAAATGTTTGAGTTTCATTAGTTTTAAATGTTAGAAATTCATTAAGAAGGGTTTGTAGTCAGATTTCTGCTTTCTCGATTCACATATAATCCAACTTTTGTTGCTTGGTGTTATAAGAGTATCTCGTTCAAAAATAAAGTTTTCCCGAATTTCTCTTTTTTTTTTTTTTAATTCCACATTTTGAACATGTCAGCTTTTATCTTTTGATTTTTTTTTTTTTTTTTTTTAGATTGTAAATTAGAGCTTTATTTTAACCACTTCACCGGCCATCCCGAGATGATTCGGGGAAAACATAGCCTTCCACATACTACAAGGGTTTGTGAAGTGGTTAAGTTTGCTTAGTGAATTAAAATATTTAAATTATTATTTATTAAATTTATTTATTTATTTTCTAATGCTCTCTAAGATGTAAGGTGACATGCTCAAAGAATTTAATACAAAAAACATAATTCAAAAGACTTCATTTTTGAATAAAATATCATTATTATGAAACAACAAAAGTCGCATTGGATTGCTTGGGAAGGGAGAAATAGGGAATCTGACTACCAACCTCCCTTAACACTTTGACTGCCAAGCCAAAATTGCAAATGTTCACCACGGGGCCCAAAATTCTTTCGAGTAATTTGTATTTTTTTCAACATAAAACTATATATAAAAAAAATATTTTTCAATCTGATTCATTTTGCAGCACATTGGGAGATTTTCATCCTCCAACAATCAAACTCCAGTATGATTTTTATGTAACTGATATTATTTTTATAGCCAAGGACTGAAGTGTTGAAACACCATGGCTATCATATCTGATAGCCAGTGTCCCAACGGAAACATCACTGGCTATCACGTGATTGCCATGGCTATCACGTATGATGATAGCCATGACAATCAAAGTGTTAATGCAGGGTTCCCATTAGAGTGCGAGAATCTTGCATATTTTTTCATTTTCTTGCTTAAAATTTTTAATATTACGAGAAATTCTCACACTTTTCCATTTTTCAAGAATCGATTTAAAAAACACTGAAAACTTTTTTAATCGTTTCTTTTTAGACTTATATTTGTCCCATGGTAGAAAAAATATGTGGCAAATGAAACTAGGTCCTAATCTGCTCAAATATGTGCAACTAGGTTTTTCTCCCCCTCCTTTCAATGGAATACAGCTGAAAAAAACCTTCTGCTATTATAAAAGATGCAAATGTGCCTAACACTGCATAAACACATTTTGAAATCTGTCCTAGAAGAAAAACCTACTGAGATGAGTAGAAACTAGGTTCTAGTCATCTGTCATCTCTGCTCTGCACCCACTATAGAAACCACAAAATTTGAAAAACAGGGGGGGGGGGGGGAAATCACATTAATTCCAGAATATGAATTCTGTGTGTCCATGCAAAAGACATATTATTAATATTCAAAGTTTATTTGGATTAATATATTACAAGTATTATTTTGCATTAATATATTACATTATATGCAGTGGTGAGGCATGAGATTTTGTCGGGATCATCGCTAATTCTAATTCCCCCCCCCCCCCCCCCCCCCCCACAATACCGCACAACATCTAAATCATTCCTACTCTACCTTTATTACGTGACACATTTTGTAAAGAATTATAAAGTAAAAAAAGTAAAAAAAAAAAAAATATTAGCAATATATATTTATTTATTTTTAAATTTTAAGCTTAAATCTTAAAAACATTATTTTTATTAATTGATTATATTCAATAAATTACATACACTCAGTTATTCTAAGTCTCACTTTTGCTATAACTATATCCCGTAATATGGGAAAGTGATTAAAAGTTTGCAAGAGCTGCATGATTTAACATTATTATTTTTCAAATAACATTTATGTAATCAATCTCTGACTCACTCTCACTTTTGCTGTATCTAATAATATGCTATAGTTTAAATTAATGTGTGTAATAATTAATTGATAAATAATGATTCATTTAATTAATTATGGTATAATTTCAAAATTCATGAGCAATACATAATTTTACTTTGTCTTATTATTGTATTAATTTAACCATTTCCTGGCTTATTATCACTTTTATTATAGCACTATCTTGTAATATGGGAAAGTAATAGCTTATGAATGATGTTTTTGAGTGAGTTTTGCAATATAAATTTGTCTTACACACGCGTAAACATGTATTAACTAATCAAATTCTTCAATTTTTAATTTTACCAGTTGTGATTACAACTGAATCCCATAATATGGAAAAATGTGTTCTTCATTTATCAGTGATGCATACTTTTTATGATGACGATTTATCTGCAGATTGAATGAAATAATGATTGTCTGTGACTGTCTAACTAACTTTCGAACTGTTTAAAATCGCAGAAAATTTGTTAATGACATTATAATTAAATATATGAATGCATATAAATTCGGAGAAATATCATGTTTTGAGTGTGAAAATACTTGGGGGGGGGGGGGGGGAGAATAACATAATCTTTACTACTTTGTTATGAAAATAAATAAATAAAATAAAAATAAATCTTGCAATAAGACAGAATTTGTTTTCATTCTTAGAGCAACAGAGTGGAAAATGTAAAGAAGCATTTTTTCATAATATAACTAGAGAAAAATTGCTTTTGTTGTTAAGGGTTAAAAATAGATGATTAAATTATACAAGCATGTATTTTAAAAAATTCAATACCTTAAAATTTATCCTTTAAAAGCAACGTATATATTTCGGCATGCCATCGCAGTCCTCTTCAGCATTGCAAATGATGAACTTGTATTGCGGAACTTCAAAGTAAACAATCCTCCCTCGCTGACGTTCTAACTTCACTTCACTTCTTGATTTCCAGTAATGAAGTTAGAATGTCGGCGAGGGAGGATTGTTTACTTTGAAGTTCCGCAATACAAGTTCATCATTTGCAATGCTGAAGAGGGCTGCGATGGCATGCCGAAATATATACAATGCTTTTAAAGGATAAATTTTAAGGTATTGATTTTTTTAAAATATCGACTTTAATCATTTTCTTATTATACCAATATACAAGCATGTTCGTTAGAACATTTAAAAAAATAATTATCGCTAAAAAAATTAAGCAGATGTTTTTCACATTGTCTTCTAATATTGAATAAAAAATATTTTATTGTTGGATTTTTTTTCTAACAAAGTATATGAAGATCGCAAAGTAATATTTTAATAATTCAATATTTTAAAGATTTACTGCTGGCTCAATTTGGACTTAAGGTGCATTAAATACAATAATGCCTTTTCATTTTAAACATTTAATTGAACAAAAAAATAAAATAAAATAAAATAATAACAATAATTATTATTATTTTGTTTATTTTTTATGGAAAAGAAAAGAAATAGAGTTATTCTAACAATAAATAAAAGATTTCTATTAATTCTGGTACTAAATAACTTTTTTGTGTTCGCCCATACTAAAAAAAAAAAAAAAAAAAAAAAAACCACAAATTCTCAAATTTAAAATTCTATCCTAAATTATTAAACAAAATTTCATAAAATTATTTTGAAGCTAAATATTCCCTATTGTCCATACACAGAACACAAAATGTCTTTACATTAAGGATAAAAACCCTTACTTAAATGTAAAATTACACATAAAATAAAATAAAATTATGAAAAATCCCTGATAAAAGACTTAAATAAGACCCCAAAAAGCCCCTACAAAGTAAAAATCCATCCCTACATCCTCAAGGAAACTTCTGTAAGTCGTTATACATAGGGATAAATCCCTACAGTTCGCAACACAGCTCATTTTCCTGACACTAGAATTGCTAAAAATATAGATGCCTAGCACCCGATTTTTAAGCTATTTGATACGTTGCAGACGAAAAGAATTTGCGCGTGCAGGCTTGCACAGACGTAAAACAGATTCACTTCAAGAAACGGGGACTCAAAAATGTTTTTGGATGGTTCTTTGTAGAACCAATAGATGGCAGCACCAGATACCTTCTTCGTACGCAGGAGATAAGGAAAACTCTAAAAAATGATATTTCAATATATGATTATATAGATTGAAATTATGTTATTTAATTACTTATGTTATTTAATTTTTTCTACGATCATTGACGAATCTATAGATGACCGGACGCCTCACCACTGATTATATGAGTATTATAAATAATAATACTCAATTAAGTTTCAGAATTCTGACATAGTTTGTAAAAGTCTCACTTTGAGAAGGATGAGAATTTTTTCCTCTAATGAGAACCCTGCTTAAGGTATTATTTATAATTTATAAATTTATTTTATTTTTATGTTTGAAACAGACAAAAAAAAAAAAAATGTTGTTTTGTTATCCTTTTGGTTTTATAATGATCCAAACAGGCAATAGTAGTCCATAATTACCATTAAAAAAAAAAAAAATACAATCCCCCCCCCCCCTTTATACCTCTACTATGGCATTGTATTTGACTAGCTTTCTAGGAAAATCTTTCAAAAGCTAATTTCTGATTGGCCTGAAAAAGTTATAGAAATTAGTTTACATGTACTTAATTTACTGGTAAAAAGAATTATCATGGTTTCTGAGTCACCAAAGAAAAAAATTGTATAAACACACACACACACACACACAAAAAGTTTATTTTTTGAACACTATATACCAAAAAGTCATATCAACCCTTGTTTATTAATAAAAAAGAATTTAAATATACTAAGCAGTTTTATATCTTAAATATGATACCATGTCTTTGTTTTACATCTAAAAGTTTCATTTTTTTTATGCTACTTTTATATTGCATAGATTTAAATTTATACAAATTAAATTTCAGATTTATTTTTGCATTATATTTACATATTCATTACGCTAAATTTACTCAGTTTGCTGACAGTAAAAATTAAATTCTACTTAAGTTCAACATTATTGAAATGAATTAATATTTTCACAAATTATATATTTAAATCTAGATGAATTAATTTATAAAGGCATAATTGACTTTTAAAACATTACAAATGCCTTTACATCCTCTTGTATTGTACTTTCAACAATCATTCATGGTCTTCTTCAGTACAATTTTTTGCTCTCTCTATTCTTCCTTCCCAGAATTTATTTTGATTTTGTTCTTCTCTTCATTGATTGTTCTGAATTAGCAACAAAAATTTAAAGAACTGAAAAGTGAAGGGAAGAATGAAAATCATAGGCCTCTTACTACAGTGGACGGATTATTGCTTTATTATGGGAATAGAAGAAAGTGTGACAAAGATGTGTCGACTGATTGCTGGGAAAAGGTTAACTTTTAGGGCTGTTATCTTGTTATTGGGTATTATTTTTTTATTATTATTTTATTTATTTATTAATTAAAAGATAAAGCAAGCAAAACTTGTATAAAACATTATATTTTCAGCTTTTCATTCATTTAATACAGTTATCTAGAGATAAGTATTGGGTCAACTAATAAGTAATGTTGTTTTTATGATGTGCATGATATGAAACTATCGCACACCAGAAAAATTTTCAAGTATAGTAAACATATTTCACAGAGTAGGTGTGTCTTTTGCCTCTGTAAATATTTAAAATTCAATCGAAACAAAATTTTAGATGACGATGATCTTAGGCAAGAAGTGTGATTCGTTTCAAGCTGTTACCAACAAATCAAACAATCACAGGCGAGGTTTATTGTCATCAAATGAATAGACTTCATCAAGTTTTAATTCAAAAGGAACTGCAATGGTCAACCAAAAGAGCGTCATTCTTCAACAGGACAATGCCCACCCACACATTGCACGAATTACTGTAGAAAAACTGAAACAGTTATGGTGGGAAGTTTTTTCGCATCCACCTTATTCCCCAGACGTAGCTCCGTCAGATTATCATTTATTTAATTCGTTATAAAATTTTCTCAATGGAAAAAGATTTCATAACGAAGAAGCTCTGAAAAGCGCTATCTCTAACTTTTTTCAATCAAAACCGGAAGAATTCTATAAACGAAGGATAAATGGCCTACCAAAACGTTGGACAGAAGTTGTGGAAAAGAACGGATTGTACATTACTGATTGATTGTAATTTTATGTTTTTATATTGTATTGTACTCTTTTGTATTACATTGGAAATGAAAAAAAAAATTGCCATTGGAAATAAATAAAAATCATCATTATTTTATGATTCATTCTTCTTATGTATTTCTTATATTTTGTAATTATGAAAAGGCATCTATTAATATTTAATTATTATCATTATCTATATCTATATGTAAAAAAGTTTAAAAAAGAAAAAAAAAAAAGGGAGAACTTTAACACTTTTGCAACATTTGACGTAGATTCACGTCATTTAAAAGTCTCTAACTCCACCAGTGGACTTTTCTCACGCAAATTGTATGTTAGTTATTTCTTAAAAATATATGCAATATTCATATTTGTACTATCAATATACTATGGATATAAATGCTTTGATTAGAAAAAGTATAACTATAATGTATATCTATTTGTAATATAAATGTGAATGTCAAAAATTTTGTTCTGAAATATTGAAACTGAGGAGAATAACGACCACAGGTGGACCTTATGACTTACGACTTAGCGAGGAGGGCAGCTTTCAGCAGGACACTGAGAGCTAGGGCACATCGACCAGAGGTCTATTGTACCCATACCCAAACACATCCTTATGAGAAAAGCCTCGTAGCTGAAGCAAAGCTCAGCAGACACCTGACAGGAATATCCTGCAGCTCCCAAGGCTCAATAAGATGCCGACCAAGATGTTCAAACCTGTAAGCAGAAAAGGCCTCACAGTCACACAAAATGTGCTGAGCAGTCTCCTCTTCCAGACAACAACCACAACAGATGGGTTCAGAACTGATACCCATAATGTTCAGATGTCTCTTAAGGGTACAGTGACCAGTAAGAAGGCCAATAACCTTCCTCAAACCATTCCTGTTAAGCTTTAAAAGCTCCTTATGACGAAGACCAGGATAGTCACGATTAAGCTCTTTTGCTTGCCTTTGACCATCAGAATTACGCCATAGCCTATAGTGCTCCTTACCAAAGAGCTTGAAGATAGAAGCCCAAAAAGTAGTGGGAGAAATACCCAGAACAGGCTCAGGGCCACAAAAGAGTGTGCTGGAACCAGATCTAGCCAGCTCATCAGCCAACTCATTACCAGGTATACCCATATGACCAGGTACCCAGTAAAGACTAACCTTATTATAGGAAGAAAGCTCACAAAGTGTCTTGTAGCACTCCCATACGAGAAGAGAGGTGAACTTACACCTCTCCAGTGAAAGGAGAGCCGCTTGACTGTCAGAACAGATATGGATGGTTAAATTATGATAACCCCTGTCTAAGCACACCTTACAGCATAAGATGATAACAAAGATACAGGTGGACCTTACTGTGGAAAAGACAAAAACATGCAGTCGTGAAAGTCTTAATACAGTGAAACTTGAATAATTCGAAATTTTGGATAATTCGAATATTTTACACGATCCCTTGAATTTTGTTTTAAAATAATGTTAAAAAATCGTGGATAATTCGAATTTTTAATACGATTACCTTTAAAATATTACAGTAAAATTTGTTCCCGAGATTTTATTCATCTGAAGTGCTTTATCAATTTTTATAGTCTTTCAAAAGAAGGATAAGGAAATACAATAGAAGCCCCTAGCTAGTGCACCAGAAGATATGGTGCATATGTATGAACTTCGAGGTTTTTGTGAATTGAAAGTCATGTGTAATGTAGAAGATTCTATTTTTGTATCAGGTCATATGCTAAGACACAAAGATTCTACTTAAAAAAAGAAATAAAAAATATTTTACTACTTTTAAAAAAGTGTTGAATAATTAAGCTTGTAAAAAATACTGATTTAATGGGGTGGGGGGGTGAAAGGGGTAATGTAACGGTATTCTTAGATATAAAGTTTATGTGTTAAATCTCTGATTGTAGAGTTTTAATTTTTTAATTTATCACTTTTTTTGACAAAATAGTATATGTAATTCAAATTTTTTTCTGGTCCCTTCAACTTCGAATTATCCAAGTTCTACTGTATTACTTTGTTTACTTGAAAGACACGTCTACTTTGTGAAATAATATGTTTGCCATACTTGAAACTTTTTCTGTTGTGCGATAGTTTTATGTTATGCGCATTATATAAACGACATTACTTATTACTTGACTCAATATAATTTCCTATAAATTATTATAAAAGTTATATTGCATTTTTTTTTTTTTTTCAGATAATACATGCAATTGTTATTTTTTTATTTAAAGAACTACATGTAGCAATTATAAACATTTTACTAAAATAATTACTTAAAAAGTACAAAATGAGAAAAAAAAAAAAAATTCTTGTGAAATGGCTAATCGCCATTGCTTATGATAAAATATGTTTTATATTCAAAACAATCTAACTTTTAAAGAGAAAAATAAATTTAAAAAAGAACTTTTAAAAATTTGGAAAGATATTGTTTGCATAAGAGAATGCAGAGTTTACAGCTTGGCAAGAAAAATTCAATGTTGGATAGTTTGGGATTACTGTCTTGTGTAAAAATTCATATAGCTATTATAACTTATAATTATCACATGACTATTTTTATGAATGATCTTTGCCACGCAAAAAGGTTGCCATTGCCCCCTCCATATTAATATGTCTATGACAAAAACAAGATAAATTCAGAGAAACAAAAACTTTACTGAAGATGACCACGGATGATGGTCAAAAGTACTATAAAATAGGTCTTAAAGGTATTTGTAATGTTTTAAGAGTATATCTAAATAATCTGAATTTTTCATAAGAATTTGTAAAAAAAAAATTTGATTTCGTTTCTAATTTATCTTTATCATTAAATAAAAGTAATTGTCAATATACTATAATTTTCAGAATTATAAATCACTATCCAAATCATTATGAGCTGACAAGAAAAGATTTAATGGTTAGAAATATAAAACGCTATCGACGTGAAATGGAAAGAGAAAACAGCCCTCTCTCTGAGAAAGATGAAAATGGAAAATATGTTTATCTTGGTAAGTTTTATAGCTTACAATATTGACATTCTAAATTCTTTGCTAATCTAAGCTATTAATTTTTTTGTTCTACTATATTCGTTTTCCTCAGAATAAGCTGGTTAAGATTGGAAATTTCTACTGATGATTTACTCTGCTGATGATATACAGATGATTTATGTGATTATCCAGTCGTTTGCCCTCTTATTATTATTATTATTTTGACATTGCACTTAGGGAGACAGGAGTTCGGGAGTGCTTTACTTATAGGAAAGGGGAGGGGGTAGATAAAGACTTTTACCAACATCTATCGAGTTAAAATATTATAGTACAGTGGATACTGCACCAGGAGTGATTCTGACTCTAAGGTTTTAGAAAATAGAAAAAATATCAAAAAAAGAAAAGAAACAATAATTTGATCAGTCACTGTATTTTTATATTAGTTTGTAGATGGTAAAAATAAAATAAATATGTTAAATTATTTTAACTAAAATAATATTGAAATAATAAAATAAAAATACCTAAAATAGAAAGCCATTATACTACAAAATAAAGTTTTAAGCATAACCAAGTGATAAGAATCGGGAATAATGAAAAAATATATAATATAAATAAATGGTCCCCTACATTTTTTTTTTTCTCCATTCCTTTATTATCCTATTCATAACATGGATTTTCTTTCTTTCTTTTTCTTTTCTTTTTTGACATTTTGCCAAATTCTGTGGGATTAATGGTAGCTAGAACAAAAACTAATTTAAACAAAAACAAAAAGTGACCAGGCTGGGAATCAAACCTGGATTTTCAATATATCATATGAATGTTCTGTTATACTGATTTAACATAGTTGGCCTCTGATTGCCACTATTTACTCACATGAAAGTTGAAAATATTCATCTGTTCTATGAATAAATCATCTATGACTGTGGATGACACAGTCATAGAGAGGAATTTATTAAAATTTTGAACTCCAACATTGCTAAATGACAGTAATTAATTAGGAATTGTGACTCTGACAAAATGTAGGGGAGACTGGGACACAGTGGATCACCCCTATTTAAATCTATTAATATTCATCTCTTTTAGTTCCTATGGATACTCATGTATGGCAGCATGGTACTAGTTGTATGCAGCAAAAAAAAAAAAAAAAAAAAAAAAAAAAAACATGGGAAATAGTAAGGTAACCATTTTGAGTAGTTTTTATGTTTTGTGCTTTGTTGTTTTTAAATTCCTAAAAATTATTAGCCTATTTATAGTCTGTATATTACTTTATTATTATTTGTTTTACTGTGGCATGGGGCACAGTGGACCACCTTCCAATGTGCCTAAAAATACAAATTAGATTTAATACTTATATTTGTTTTAGTTAAATTTATAGATACAAACATAATGTAAAGTATTAATATCTCAAAGTAATAAATATCTTAATGTTAAATGTAAAGAATAATAAATTTCTGAAAAGAATAAATATTTGAATAGTAATATAATATCTATATTAATATCTAAATTTAATAACTATTTGAAATATATTGTATTAATAAAAGAAAAAATAATATATAATTTAATAAATAGTAGGAAAAATTTATTATTGTTGTTGTTTTTAGAGATCACACGTGAAAAGCAAAAGAAGTAGCTTAATACATTTTAGTTAAATTTATCCTACAAATAAAATGTAAATTAATTATATCTCAAAATAATTTTAAAAAAATTATTAAATATCTGAATAGTAGTATAATATTTATTAATATCTGAATTAAAAAGAAACATTTAATTTCTATAATATTAATAAAAGAATAAAAAACAATTATCTATTTTAACTTAATAAATTTTCTTACTGAGATTTGATTTCTTATTTGTTTATTTTAATTTAATTTAGTTTACTTTATTTCATGAAAATGCTTGAATTATGTTCTTTAGACTAGAATAGTATAATAAATTAATTTTAGAAAAAAAAAAAAAAAAAAAGCAATTTATATTAATTTAATACAAACAAAAGAGGCTGGTCCACTGTACCCCGGTCATGGGGCACAGTGGTCCACTTTGTGAGTGCTCACATTTTATTTTTTCATTCATAATGTATTGGAAATATTGTTATAAAAAAATTAAGACATGTCAAGAATGGCTTTGAGATTGTTTGCTATTTTTTCAAGTACATTGTTTTTCTGTTTTTTTTTTTTTTTTTTTTTTTTTTTTGTGAAAAAAAAAATTAAGAGTGTAAAAGTGGTCCACTGTGCCCTGGCCTCCCCTAAATGACATATTTTTGAAAAATGTGAACTGCCCATTTAAAAAAAAAAAAAAAAAATTATAATTTACTCTTGCTATGTCTTTTACAGAGATGAGATTCTTCAAACTTTAGTAGGAATTTCAGACTTTTCTTAATTTTTAAACGTAATTTTCAGACTTTTATTTCAAAACAGTCTTATTTTTGTTTAATATTCTTTGTTTTAACTTGTTCTTGAGCAGTTAGTTTTAATTTATTCTCATATTTGCTTATGGAAAGTATGATTTATTGTCTCTGTTTCTTCTTTTATTAAAAAAATTAAATTATCTTTGAGTATTGCACATATTTTCGGACTTTTTGTCCATTTCCCACTCTCATCCTTGCTTTTAAATTATGTTGCTTTATTTGTAAACATGTACGGTGATGTTTTAATTAAGTCTCAGAGTTGGATTATTAATTATTGAATTTCATTAATTTAGAGATCTAGAGATAACTAGAGTTGTACAATGTTGATACATCTGTATACAGCGTGTACATGTATTTTTTCTGTTTTGCAGGAACTGGTCGATCCAAGCAGAAATAAGGACCCTTTTCTTTTCTTTTTCTTTCTTTTTTTTTCTTTTCCCTGCCCCTTCACAAAACTCAAATGCATAAAAAGGGACCCAGCTCAAAATTTAGGTTATTAAAATCAGTCCCTTCACAAGATTTTGTTTTCTTCTTGATTATGTTATTTTTTATCAAGCCAAATAGAGGCACCTTGCTTTTAAAATGAGAGGAAAAAAAGAAAAAAGAAAGCAACCTGATGAGAAATACAACTATTTTCATGACAGTTAGACAAATTAACTAACTTCATGATTTTACATTTCAGCATAAATGATAGATGTAATATTTATCACTTTTTTTTCCACCCTTTTATAGATTTCATACCTGTTACATTTATTTTGCCTGCTGATTACAACATGTTTGTTGAAGAGTTTAGAAAAAATTCATCTAGCACATGGATTATGAAACCATGTGGTAAATGTAAGTATGCTTTTATATTATTTGTACTTCTTTGTTGTACAAAGTATAAAAATGTATTGGGAAAATAATTTATGAAATTGATGTTGCATCTCTCTTTGGTTTGGCTTTAAGATGTTAAAAAATTTCTATTCGAAATTTTCATAACATCTATGTGGTTATACACCTACAATTTTAGACTTGATATGATTTTACACTTTAGAGATATCTGCAATTTTAAACTTTTTTTTTTTCATGATATCTGTATGTATATTCGCCATCATTTTGAAGTTTTAAATTAGATTTGTCCCCAATACTTTTTAATAGTTATATGTGCTATTATTTTTCTATGATTAACAAAGTGAACATTGTAGAAAATTTCTGATATGAAGTCTTCTGCTGAAATCAGAGACTTGGTAACATTATATATATATGTGTGTGTGTTTATGTATATTACAAAACTCAAAATCGGTTGAACATAGAACATTGCAAGTTTAAAGTAACTTTGTTATAATGTCTAGTTGTGCATCTTTCTGGTCACTATGTGACTTTCCATTTTAAAGATATCTACCCAACTCAAAATTTTTTATCATTATATGATCACATATTATGCAGATTTTTAGCAGAACCTAATAATGTAGCCCATGATAATATTGTTACAAAAGATAAAACTGCTTACCTTTATTAGATCTGCTGCTGGAGGAAAATAAATATAAAGATACAAGCTAAATAATAGTAGTCTATCACTTTCAGTGGAGGCTGGCCTTAACCCTTTGCGACGCAAGACAGTTCGGATCATTTAAATTATACTGCCACCGGAATTCATGAACTAAATTGAACTAAAAGAAATTTTGAATTTTAAGGTTAAAAAAACCGACCTTTTCTGATATGTTATAAACGTAAATTATTGCTAAAAAATTTCCGGTATGAATTTTTGCAGCTGGATCTTAGATTTTGCATCTTCGCAGCGAGGACAGTGCGCATTAAGGGGTTAATGTCAAACTTGGCAGTGTTCTTGGTGACCAAATTTTACAAAAAAATGTAGTTTTAGGTTGTCAAAATCTGGAAGCCCTTTCTCAATTTGAAACAAAGTTTCCTAGAATTTTTAATACAATGTACCTATTTCTTGCTGCATAACTTCACCAAAAAAGCCATCTTCATTTTGAACTGAGCATTTGTCAGTGAGAGATTGTGTGACAAGCTGTTTATTATTGTTCATTCTCTAAGGCTATTATTTTCATAATTTTTACTTTCTTCTATATGTATATATAGAGAAAGTATTCAATTCGTAAAAATTTTTGAACTTCAGTTTTCGATAATTTACACTTTTTTGGATGTCTTGAACATGATTTGACTGTTTTTAGAAAATGTCTGTCTATCAATCTGTGTGTGCGTATCACAAATTTTTGTGGACACTGTAACTCATGAACCAATGAACAAAATTTAACCAAACTTGGTGTTTAGTTGAACCCTGACATAAACTGGTGCTGATTAGATTTGTGGAACAATCGCTCAAAAGGTGGTGTTGTGACCGCATTTTTTCTAAATTTTTAACATGGCAGTATAGGACAAAATTTCGTATAAATGTACATAATGAGAGTTATTTTAAATGTGTGATTGTAAAATTAATATGAATTATTGATAATAGTAGTAGTTAACTAGGAAAAAAATTTTATGCATGTGGGAGCATCGCTTCCCCCCCTTCCCCTGCAGGGGGGAAGGAATTTTCAGTATGGGTGTCTTTCGAAAGATCTCGTCAATACCTTTAAAATGAATGGTTGAACTGAAGATCTTTGATAATTTAAAACAAGGTTATAGATTTTTGTATCTTTTAACAAAAAAAAAAAAAAAAAATCGTATTTCTTTTCATA
The DNA here is from genome assembly GCA_963930645.1 of Salticus scenicus. Taxonomy (NCBI): domain Eukaryota; kingdom Metazoa; phylum Arthropoda; class Arachnida; order Araneae; family Salticidae; genus Salticus; species Salticus scenicus. The sequence goes on from OZ005662.1 coordinate 212,243,760, forward strand.
TGTCAAAAAATTGACTTCCTTTCTGCATTTAGTGATATAATTCTGTCAGATAAAAGCTGTCTGCATTTATAATGGAAAATAATTTAATAAATAATTTGTATTCAATGAATTTTGTGTAAAATTATATAGAAGAAAGTCATGTGGTGGCCACATCATACTAGTTTACTTTCTTCTATATATATAAGAAGAAAGTATTGATTTCATGAAAATTTTCGAATTCCAGGTTTTCGATGGATTTACATGTTTTGAGACACCCTGGACACGATTTGACTGTTTTTAGAAAATGTCTGTCTCTCTGTGAGTGTGTATCCTAAATTTTGTGGACACTGTGTCTCACAAACCTATGAATGAAATTTAACCAAACTTGGTATGTAGTTGGATCCTGACATAAACTGGTGCTGATTAGATTTGGGGATCAATCGCTCAACAGGTGGTGCTGTGATCTCATTTTTTCTAAATTAACATGGCAGTATAGGACAAAATTTCATATAAATGTACATAATGAGTTATTTTTAATGTGTGATAGTAAAATTAATATGAGTTATCGATTATAGTAGTAGTAAAATAGGAAATAAAGTTTATGCATGTGGGAGCATTGCCCCCCCTCCCCCTTTAGGAGGGGGGAGAGAAGTAGCCTTTTGTTGGGGTGTGTACAATTTCAGTATGAGCATTTTTTAAAAGATCTCGCTCAGTATTTTTAAAATGAAAGGTTGCACCATAAATTTGTGATAATTTAAAATAAAGTTATCGATTTTTTTCATTTTTTTAAGGGAAACAACCTTAGACAAAAAAAAAAAAAAAAAAAATTCTGATATTAGCAAAAAATTGACTTTCTTTCGGCATTTATTGTTATAATTCTGTCAGATAAAAATCGTCTACATTTATCATGGCAAATAATTTTTGCATAAAATTATATTGCAGAAAATGTGGTGGTCATATCATACTAGTTTTGAAAGTAATAGTTTTATTTGATTGTTTTGAAAATTTGATTGTTTCGTCAAATAAAATTCATTCAGTGACTAGAACTTATTTGTTTATGTACAAATTACATACTATATTTTTAACATATTGATGTTCTTCGTAACAATAAGTAAAATTAAATTAATGTGCAAAAAAGTCATATGATCTCCACATGAAGTTTTTAAATTTTTCATTTTATTTATATTTTATTTAATTTTATTCTTTGTAATTTGTTTTTTCATAAACTGTATTTTGTTATACTTGATACTATAACTAAATTTTCTTCATTAAAAAAAACAAACTTTCTTTTTATAGCTCAAGGTGTTGGTATTTTCCTAATAAATAAACTTTCCCAACTTAAAAGGTGGTCTCGAGATAGTACTAGGTATTTATTCATTCATTTTTTATTCTATTCATTTCTATCACATCATCTCATTAGCCATGTTTTAATTTTCTGAATACTGAGACTATAATATATCTGTTCTCTGACCTGTTATTTTTCTCTCCAATGTGTTATAACTATTTGAGGTGACAGGGAACTAACGTGAATTTTTCTTTGCCAAATTGTTTGCTAATGTCATGAAAATTTCATGGGAAATAAACAGCAGGTGTAAAAAAAATAATGAAAAATTGTCAGGGAATTTGGAAAAGTTCAAATGAGTTTAATAGTTCAAACTTCCAGCCAGTTGTTAAGAAATTTTAATCAGTTTTTAGCAGTAAAGATCGTATATAATAATCAAAGCTGTTATCTCCAAATACAAACTTACATTTTTCATTTTATTTTAAAATAACCTTTATTAAATAACTACATTTTAGTACAGTGTAAAAATTAGATTACAACATAAAAATTTTGTCTTTTTTTAAAAGTCAATCAGAAAGTTAGTAATAATAGTAATAATAATAATTATATACCTCATTTAATAAATATGCTTAAAATTAGTTTTTAAAAAGTAAATGGTGTTTTTCTGATTAAAAAAAGAAAAGAAAAAATGTAGTTTTCTATTAGAAAGAAAAGTTGTCATAAATTGAAATGCAACTTAAAAAAAAAAAAAAAAAAAAAGTAAAAATTGTATTTGATGTGTTAGGAAGTGAAAAATTCTTAATTAAAATGGATGCATTGTATTTTTGTTTTTAAAATTTCGGATCGCGAATAATAAAATTGGCTGAAAATCATATTTAATGGTAGAAAATTATTTTAGTGCCGCTACTCACGGAGAGTAATTCAAATAAATAAATATTTAAAAATATTTAAATTCATGCTTAAATCAAATCAGAAAACTTTTTTAACTTACCCCAGTTAGATGAAAAGACGCTGAATACAAAATGTTAATCCAGTGAACACAAATAAATAAAATGAAGTATAAATATTCTTTGAACACAATTTTTTATTGAAGAATTCTTTTATTTATATTAACTGCTGGCACGAATCACTTTATTTTAGTACAATTATGACAACTTTTTTCATAACTTTCAAGATGGTATAATGCAAAATCATTTTCCTTATTCAAACATCGTTAATGAACATTCTAAATTTTATCATTGCGTGTTTTTGCTATACAAGAGTATTCTTCGACCACATTTGATGAAACCATGGAAGCATCTGCGCAAGCGCTAACTCAACGAGTCCAATGCCGAAATAGGCGTGACAGTCAACTGACTCGGGGAAAATGAGCAAGAACAGAGCATGGAATTGTTGGATGTTTTCCAAATTTCAAGCTGGCATCCCTCCAACATTTTGGATGCATCCTAGTTTTAGGATATGTGGCTGCACTGTAGATGAAATGTTCATTGCACAAAATAGTCTTTTTTGGGGAAAAACGAATTTTGAAAATATGCAAAACAGTATTAAGTTATATAACTCCATTATATCACTTGACTTAGCAAACGTGCATAAGATGTTATACAAGATGAAATAAGATGTCCATACAAACCATGCTGAATTAGGCCTCTTTCGTTATGCCCAATGCAACTTTCATCTGGCCTGGATTTGTGGGATCCTTTTAGGAGGTTTCACGCACAGATGATGAGAACATGAGCAAAAGCTGATGATTTCTATAAGGCCTGTTTCATATCCGTACTAGATCAGCATGCAGAATCCATCTGCTTGAGCAATCATTTATTTTTAACGATCTTACGTGTTGAAATGAGACTAATTTACAATGTACATACAAGTGTAAAACAAAAGTTAAGAAAAGAATTATTTATAGCAGGACATTGAGATGAGAATTATATATATGGAAGCAAACCGTGCCTGGCTGCGACACCATTCGCTCTCAATGGCTATAAACAGTGCCGCAGCCCTGCGAAAAATATCTACCTCCGACTGACGCTAGCTTCTAAGAGGGAGAGAGAGATACGATAGACACTAATCCAATTTCCCGCTAGCTGCGAACAATGAATTAATATGCGCGGTAAATAGTTCTTAAAGAATGGATTTTATTTAGATCATGAGCTCAAATAAAAGTTAAAGAATTAAGATTAAATTAAATTAATATTGATGGAGAAAAATTTATTTTAGACTATTTTTTAGATATGATTATTTTATTAGTAAATCTCACTTATTTTGCAAATGACGCTATTTTGAAACGGCATAGTAATACCACATTTGTGCAGAAATATTCAAATTTTCTAGAAGTAATTTTGAAATCATAATTAAAAGTGATGTCATCAATTTTAATTAATGAAATATGAATTCATTATTTTATTTTTCTGATTGGCAAATTTGTTTGTTTACATTCAAAAACTCTGACGGTTTTTTGGTGAATTTTAGACTTTTCTTTTTTCCTGAATTTTGAGTAATTTAAATGATTAATTGGGGGAAAATAAATTAAATAAATAAGAGCCAAACTATTTTTTATAGGTTTTGAGAATAATTAATTAAATTAAAGTGTTAAAATTTTTCAATTTTAACATGATATTTAAAATAATGTTACTGTAATGGGCCTATGATTTCTATAACTGGTTGCTTATAACATGAATTTTATTGGTGTACTTCTAATAGGAAAATATCAAATATAAAGTATTGCTTTTTTTTTTTTTTTTTTTGTAAAGTTTGTTATTAACAGTGCTGATAAATAGTTTTTTCCTCTTCATTCCTTTACAAAACCCTTTGATGAGGTTTTTTTTTTTTTATGCTTTTACATATTTTGAGGTATAACTAATCTGAAAATCATGAAATCAATGTTATATCTGCCTGTAAATTAGTCAGTCTGTTAGTTAGTTTGTCTGTGTGGATAAAATCTCCAGATAGAATAATCGTAAAATGGTTAGACCAATTTTTAAATATAATTTATAATAGTTATTTGGATTTTTAATTTTTTTTAAACATGGAAGAATAGACAAAATTTTACATAAAATGCACTGTAAAGATTATTTTCTCTTAGAAATATTATTTATCAACCGGAAATTTATTTCAAGAATTAGAGTGTAAGAGTTGATGGTTGATTTATTTATTTATTTTATATCTACTATGTGAAAAATGCCAGAGCCAATCTGCACTCTGTTTACTGTACAGATAATCTATCACTGAGCCACCCTGACTGATTACCCACTTGGCACTTCTCTCATAAAATCTGATAGCAATATCACCGTGTCTGCAAATGCAGATTTAACAGGTGATTTTATGTGAGAAGTGCTGAGTTGGTAATCAGCCATGGTGGCTCAGTGGTAAAACACCACATAATAAGAGGAGTGCCTGGGTTTGATTCCCGGCTCTGGCATTTTTCACATAGTTAATAATAATAATAATAAAAACATCCTTACATTCTAATTTCTCTAAATATTGATTATTTTCATTGTAAAGATTTCAGATAAGAAAGGGAAAGAATTGTTTAATCTTTTATAATTAAAAATGTGTTTTTTTTTTTTCCAATTAAAATTTGTTGTAAAAATATTTGTACAAAAATAATGTAATTGTGATAAATTCTATTGAAAAACTCATTTCCTTAATTTTTTTAAATATAAATTTATGCAATGCAAGAAATAATTTTCTTCAAAGAGTATGGTTTATACTGTATTTCAATATCAAATTACAAATAAAATTTAAAGATAAAGTTAACATTAAAGATAATGAAATAATTTAAAAGTAACTTTAAAATAAAGATGTGATTTATCGTTATTATTACAACACTTATTACTGTTTCTTAATTTATACACCCATTTTAAAGACAGTTAAGGGACTCTGTTTTTATAGTTACTAGAAAATTTGCTAACTGATTTAAGAACATTTATTTTAGACTATTTTTTAGATATGATTATTTTATTATCAAATCTCACTTATTTTGCAAGTGACGCTATTTTGAAACGGAGTAGTTACCACGTTTGTGCAGAACTATTCGAATTTTCTAGAAGTAATTTTGAAATCGTAATTAAAAGTGACATCATCAATTTTAATTAACGAAATATGAATGTCAGAAAAATTATTATATTATTTTTAAATTATTTGAGTGCAATCTTCGATCCTAAATGATTTAATCAACTTATTTATTATTTTATTTTTCTGATTGGCGAATCTGTTTGTTTACATTCAGAAACTCTGATGGTTTGTTTACAAACAGTTTGGTGAATTTTAGACTTTTCTTTTTTCCTGAATTTTGAGTAATTTAAATGATTAATTGGGGGAAAATAAATTAAATAAATAAGAGCCAAACTATTTTTTTATAGGTTTTGAGAATAATTAATTAAATTAAATTTTTAATTTAATTTGTTATCAATAATATTTTATTTGTTATCAACATTTAAAAATTTGCATTTTTAAACTTGTTAACCCCTTGGATACATTTGATGACTGAGACTTATGCACTTGTTTTGCCTAAGTTAGAAAAGATGAGTCTAATTCACCATTCAAACAGGACAAAGTTAAATATGTAAATTCTTTTTGGTTAAAATTTAAATAACCTTCTTGAAGTTCCAACATAAGCATTTTAGTCTGGGTCCTAGTTGTTTTCAGTGCTTCAATAATGTTGTTGGTATGCAGTGTCTCTTGCTTCTTTTTCTGGAACTCTCGAATGGAGTAGGTAACGCAATTTCTGCTCTATATTCCAATTGGTCTTCACATTCCACACAATATCCTACAACGAGTGCAGCTGCAATAGTGTGGAGCCCAGTAGGAAAACCGATCAGAGATGGCATTACCTACTTCATTTGAGAGATCCAGAAAAAGAAACAAGAGCTACTACAACATCACCTGAGCACCGAAGATGGCCAGGGCCCTGGCAAAAAAGATTTTGTTGAAACTTCAAGTAAGGTTATTTAAATTTTAATTAAAATGTAATTTAAGGAACATTTTATTTTTTCATGTAATGTGCATTCTTGTTTATGACAAGAATGATAGGTATCTGTTGTAAGAGGACATTTCTTCCAGTGCTTCAATAAACCTTATATGACACATGTTCCAAATACAAGAATTTTTACTAAATTAAATACATGAAAAAACCTTTACTAACTTCGTTGTTTGCCGAAAAGTTTGAAACGGCAAACAACGAAGTTAGTAAAGGTTTTTTCATGTATTTAATTTAGTAATTTAACACTTCGTTTTTAATTAATATAGTATAACAAGAATTTTTTTTAAAAATAAGTCAGCACCCAAGGGGGTTATAAATGGGTTATAAATGTTATGCATTTTGCAAAAAATGCAACCATAGAGGGAACCCTGCTTGAGTTAAACCATATGAATTCAATCAAAACAACATAATTATGACTTAATTTAAATTTAAAATGAAGCACAATTAATTAAAAAATATATTAATAAACACCTTACTTTGGCTTCTTCGTTACTTGCAAGAAGGTTTTCCTAGGAGGATCCTCCACTTTCTCAATTGCAAACTTGTTGAAGTGGGCCTTCGCTTATAGCTCCGTCTTGCTCTTTCAGCAGGTAGCGCCACTGGGGATCGATCTTGGCGGACTCGTGGTCATTAATGGCAACCTGATTTTTAATTATCTCAATGGTTTCTTTATAGAATGCGTACATAGGGTTACTGCAGGTAGCGCCACTGGGGATCGATCTTGGCGGACTCGTGGTCATTAATGGCAACCTGATTTTTAATTATCTCAATGGTTTCTCTATAGAATGCGTACATAGGGTTACAGAGTTATAACCTATAAACGTATATAGGGTTTAACCCTATGTACACATTCTATAGCGAAACCATTGAGATAATTAAAAATCAGGTTATTATTAATGACCATGAGTCCACCAAGATCGATCCCCAGTGGCGCTACCTGCTGAAAGAGCAAGACGAAGCTATAAATAGCCAAGGCCCACTTCAACAAGTTTGCAATTGAGAAAGGGGGGGATCCTCCCAGGAAAAGCTTCTTGCAAGTAACGATGAAGCCGAAGTAAGGTGTTTATTAATATATTTTTTAACATAATTATGTTTGTGATTCAGAGGAATATTTAACACTGACCACTATAAAATTCAAAGAATAGAAATAAAATTTAAAATTTTGACTATTTTTATTGACTGTTAAAGACTTTAGTGAGGCCACGTATATTTTAAGTATAATAAAAATAAAAGTTACTCCTTTGTTACAATGATATTGATTGTTTTAAAATTTAATTGCAGTTTTAATCCAGCTGCAGTGAAAGAATCATATGTGATATCTCGTTATATTGATAAGCCTTTATTGATTGGTGGAAGAAAGTTTGATTTGCGCATTTATGTTTTAGTAACATCTTTTAGGCCATTAAAAGCATATATGTAAGTATTTTGTTTTATGGTTTATTTATAGTACTGTATCATACTTTTTGAAGTTAAAAAAAAAAAAAAAAAAAGCATTCTACTTTATAAAATTGTAAGTGTTTATAAATAATTAGTGAAATATTACACACACACACACACATATATATATATTTACCAAATTAAGTAAAATTACTTGCATTCAAACAATTAAGAAAGAGTCTAACAATATGTTAAATTTACCTGCTTCATATGCTTTTGTTTTAATAACTAGCATAATATAAAAATTTTATGAGTATTCAAGAAATACATTTCAAACATTTTAACAAGCCAATTTCTTTTCTATTTTTTAAAATTGGATTTAAGGGTAAATTTTACCTAAAAACCATTTTTTAAGTTTTTTTTTTTTTTTTCCAACATACAATAGAACCTTGCTTATCCAAGGTAATGTGGACTGAAAATGTTGTTATTGTTTCTCCTCCCCACCAGTCTAGTGGAGCTAGACCAGGTCCATGAGTCCATTCACCCTCAGAAAATCGAAGAACAAGACCGGATTGTGCAGGAAATCCTCCTTTGAAAAATCCACACAAGTAGGTGGGTTGGACTATCTGCACTGGAGGAACATTTATTGCAAGTAGGATAGACTTTTCGGTGCTGCACAAATTTCATGCATTTAAGGTGGCCACTGAGAAATCTGGTGAATGCAGTCTGATCACCTCTAACACCCCTAAAGGACAGAGTGCGACCCGGCTCATCCCCAGAGTATCTATGAACTGGGAGGGGTTTTCCAGACGTCGCACACTTCTCTTTCTAATGGAATGAATTTCTGAGAAAGTAAGTGCCAAATTTTCCAGTAAGGGCCCAGTTGTGCCGAGCCTTGCGAGGGAGTCAGAGATCTCATTCCCATATATGCCCACATGGGATGGAATCCATTGCAAGTAGTCTCGTTTCTCAGAAAATCTACAAAGGTGTTGTAAGATTCCTGTTCCAGCTCTGTCACCCACTCTGGGCCATGCACTCAAATACTGAATAGAGCTTCTGCTGTCAGTTAGGATCCAAATGGAGCTAAGCCTCGAAAATCCCGAGTCCTCATCAATTGCAGATACCTTAGATAATCGAAAACCTGTTAACACAGACTTTGTCATAAATCAAGAAGGAAACATATCATAAAGTTTAAAATGAATTAAAAAAAAAAAAAAAATGAATTAAAAGAATACAACTATTGCATTTTTAAATGTAGTCAGTTGAAAATGCAATACAATACATATATGTATATATATATATATAAATTATAAAAAAAATATTGTATTAGTAAAATTTTTACCTCGGTTAACCCAGAACTTGGATAGAAGGCTTTGATAACCGCAGCTCTACTGTATTTAAATGCCTTAAAAAATCAATTTTTCTAAAAACTTTTATCTGCAAGTATAGCATAAATGTAATACAATTAATTCTTTTTATCTGAAACTAAAATACTGTAATATATTAAATGTTTTAAACAGATTGTTCCATGAAAAGCCACAGTTAAAAACAACATTAACAATCTTTAATAATTTCAATATTTTAAATATGCGTTTGGGTGATTTAAAAAAGTGGTTTGCATTGGTCTGTATGGTTACTACATGAATTTTTAAAATTTATGTTGCATGAAAAACACATAGAAGAAGATAATAATTTTTTTTTTTTTTCAAGTTTCTGAAGGAAACTGTTAATGGGAAAAAATAGCCTTATTTAGTTTATCACTTTGCAATAAAAAGCAGTAGTATCAATTTTTGATATAGAACTAATCTTTTCTACCATTTTCTAGTAATGTTTTGTGCGGTTGAAAGGAATTTTTTTAAATATGAGGTAAAAATCTAAGACAGATGATGTGTTATAAAAAACAAATCCTTTTACTAGAAAAAAATAAAAATAAAAAAATAAATAAAAATAATAAATAATTAAGTAAAATTGCTATTCTTTGTTGTTTTTTGCCATTTTTCATTATATTTGAAGTAGTCTAATGCCGTAAACACGATGAGTGACATCTCAAAAAATAATTCTCCGCCTGTAGCATCTGATCTACAACACACAATATAGTAATGCTAAATTTGTATTTTAAAATACTGATTTTTTTTTCTTTTTTTTAAATTAAAGCAATACCTCTCAGACATAAATCTATTTGCTATTATATGCCATCAAAACACAACCAAAAAATAAATGAACAAAGAATGGCATATAGACCTTTGGAGTAAAACAAAAATCATAAAAATTAGTTTGACTGATGTCCATTTGTCCTCATCAGATCTCTGGCTTCCTAGTACCTGCCATCAATACAGTTACTAGGTAGTGTGGAACACAGTAGTAAGTGTTGTGCATCCAAAATTATTTCCTCTCTACAAATACTGCTGTTTGAGCACTCAAACCTGAGTACCAAACCTGTAAAGATGCTTGAGTAAACAGTTGTGTTTAGGGCTGGAGTATTTATCAATATATCCCCAAGTATCAATATCTTTTTAATATTGCAATAACGATATTAAAGATCTTGCTCTGCCGATATATTCCTCTAACGATATTTCTTAGCGTGCACTGCACGATCGATCGATGTGCCGATAAATAATGTTGAATGCCAATCTTAAATACCTTCTTCAAATTCTGCTTTCTCCACTAGCATGCATCACCACGCACCAAACAAAGCCCAAACAACAAGAGAGCTGAATAGCTTATACTAATGCAACTCCTTTTCTTTTTCCCTCCTATTGTTCACTGACTAAAATACAAAAACATAATCCCAACTTCTAAGTTACCGCAATATATCTACTTTCTTTATCTTTACTCGTGCTATCTACCAAATCGAAAATATCACTGTCCAAAAAGTCTGAATGATATTCATCAAGAAAATTAAGTTATCACAGTACATTGACTTCCCACTCTACATTCATGCATTTCCCTGACCCTAAACGATAATATGGAAGAATTTATACTACCGTTAGTATAAGTTCTTTGATAATATTGCACATCACCGCTCGTAGATCGCAGGTGATGAAAACCACAGACAAGGCGATACAAAAACAAACGTTTATTATGACGAATGAAAGCAATATCTTTTGTTTTAGCTCATTTCCTGCTATTGGTTCATTGATATTGGTCTATTTCAAAGTATCGATATTTACTGGCTAATAACATGCAAGCTTCAACATGTGTTTAACAAAGATCATCAAAGCCGAACTGGTATCTACTAAAGAGTTTTTTATGCGGCTAATTTTTTGCTTTGTTTCATCCATTATTGGCAAAATTGGGTTTCATTAAATCTGTATAAATAAAGAGAACTGTCTGTGTGTGTGTCTGCCTGCCCTCTGGTGCTCACACTATTGATCGTAGAGCTTCCAAATTTGGCATATAGGTACCTGGGATCTTGCAGGTGTGCACCTCATCGAGATTTTTTTGAATTTGAATTTTTTAAATTAATGTTTTTTCGATTTTAAATATTGGTTTCAATGCTTCATTTTTCATAAATTTAATTCTTTGATTGTAATCGTCATCTCCATATCTTAGCAACGGTTATTTCACTATTTATTTTTTATTTAATACATTCATTTGAAGGCGAAATTCTTTTTTTTAGTTTATTATATTTATCGAAAATCAAATGGTAATGCAATATAAATAAATTGTTATGTTTATGTATAATTTTTATAGTATAACAACTTTCATTTTAAATTAATTCCTTTAAAATAAAAATCCTTTTTTTTTTTTTTTTTTTAATGTATAATATTTATTGGGGGAGAAAATGTTGGTATATAGTGGAAAAGTATTCAACTGATTAAAATTTATTTGTTTTTCATGTATTTAATTTCATTTAAAAGAAAATCTACTTTTTATTTTATTTTGTTATACTGGTCAGAATCAAATTGTAATACAGTGTAAATAACGGGGGCTATAAAACACATGGCTCAAAAACATATAACAGATGCTGAGATACAGTCATCTTTAAAATCGTAGTTCTTAAATAACAGAAGATCCACATGTCGTCGATAAATACCCAGATTGAAGTGCCCGGGAAAGACCTTTTTGCAGAGAGTGGGAACCTGGACCCCCAATGCAGCACGGGCGGAAGAAAGAGCTGCTGTAGGCAGAGCAGGTACTGGAAGCAAGGTCTAGAGCATTTTTAATGTTTCTTTATTTATTTATGTATACATTATTATTTTTTATTATTAAGTTTTTATTTATAATGTGATGTAAAAAATAAATACTCATCCAATTCTTTTTAAAATTCATTTAAATATAGTGACCAGCGAAGCGGACATAGCCTGCTAGTAATAAATAAAATTAAATGGCTACTCGAAGTAGGGTAATATGCCCAAACTATCAAGAGATAATTGCAAAAAAGGGGACTAAAAGCAATATGTGGGAATGCTTCGGTTTTCCTGATATTGATTGTAAAATTATTACACACAGTGTTTGTATATGCAAATTTTGCAAACATCCTGTGTCAGCGAAAACAACAGCAAATTTAAGGAGCCATATGAAATGCCATCATCCTCTGCAATACTATAGACTTAATTCAAGGTAAAAAAAAAAAAAAAATATTATTTTATATTATTAAAATTTCATTTCTTTTTTTGTTTTGTTTTAAGTAACTTTAAAAGCATTCTCATAAATATTTTATGAGATAATCAGGGACGAGATTTTAAACACATAAACATGTCAGTTTTTTCCTACATTGAAGTGATTTGGAAAAATCAAAGAGTATTTTCATTTTTCTATAAATAATTTTAACTATGTTTAAAGTTGTAAACAATACGTTCTTACTTGCTCGTGCATGCAAATCTGTTAAAAATATCATTTTCCGCACATACTCTGGAACGTTAGTCTTTATCAAAAAATGATAATCAATTTGATAGTTTTTAAGTAGTAACACATGCCCATTTTTCGTATATTTATGTGCATAAAAATGAGTTTAGCAATCTTGTAGAAAATAGCTACAGCTAGTTTGGATTTGAGAATAATCTTAATTTAGCACAAAGAAATTTATTATTTTTTCTTTATTATAATACCGAAATCTTATTATAATTGATAATAATGTTTTATTGGAATTATCCTTATAAATTATTTCATAAATTTAACTTTGTTTTGGAGCAAATTATAGTTCTTTGCCGCAAGCACCTTTAGCCGGTTGGCCAACTCAAGAACCCGTTATTCCGATTCCAATCTGAAAAACAGAAATGTGAATATGCAGATGACGTTTTAAGTTCACTCCTCATTGCCATTGGTTAATAGCAAAGCATCATTTGTGACTGACAGGCGAAGCTAAAAAGAGTGTTTTCCTCAGAGCGTTTATTTTCTCATTCTTGGGAAATTATGACTCCCGAAGATTCTAAAAGATCGGAATTTTTTTTCCTATTCTTATTTTTCTTTTCTTTTCTTTTTATTTATTTCTTTTCTTTTTTTTTTTTTTTTTTTAATTATGTTTTGTGCATTTTTTTTCCCCGCCAAATTCGGCATGCGGAAAAAAAAAAAAATAGTTAATTAAATAAATATATATAAAATTATTTGGGAAGATCAGTTTAAACTTGCGATGCAAAATCTCCGCAAAGTCATTTCTTATAGCCATACAAAACAAAAATCTCTGCAATTAAAAGGGGGGGGGGGCAGCACAAAGAAAGTTATTATTATTCCTCTCCTATTATTGCCGTAACTTTTGGAAAATAAGGGAAGTGGGGGTTAATAATGCACTTGTTCTTTTCTTTTGAGTGTGGAATGTGTGCAAAGATAAGGATGGATTAGAGAAGTTTAGAAGAAAGCATTCTCACAGACATATTTATCTATTACAACGTAAAGTGAATAATAACATTTGCATTCTTGAATGAACCTTGCTTAGAATAATTACAGGAAATATTCTCATACTAGTTAATCTCCTAGTCTGAGAAAATTTTTTCTCTAAAGCAATATAAAAGGATTGAAGAAAAATAAAACGTAATCTAAAGAAAGTTACTTATATATGAAGTTATTAAAAGTATTTTAAAATATGATACAATGTAAAGTTTATAAATCGGTTAAATTAATGATGGGCAGTATTAAATTTAAATTCAATTGCCTAAAAAACGTTCTATATATATAATATGAAACAGAATTTTCTGCAGGAGACCTCAAAGTAATAGCGCAAGATCCCTTTACATTGCATTTTGAAAGTGGATGTTGTGCGAGTGTTTATAACAAATTTTTAAAAGTGTGATTTGAGAAAAATATTAAAAGTTTATTGCAATAATATACTTTTTTTTTGTCTTGGTTTCTGTTTGAATTTTCAATTATACGGGGAAAAATATCTTTCCATGCCTAAAGTTGGATTAGGTGATAATTCGTTAGAGTGGTGGAAGCACTATGCATCTTCATTTCCAGGCTTAAGTATACTTGTGAAAAAATATCTTTATATGCAAGGATTGAGTGTACCTTCTGAAAGAGTGTTTAGTAAAGGTGGAAACATTATTAACAAAAAGAGGTGCACACTTTCACCGAAAAATGCTGAAATGCAAATTTTCTTAGCGTTTAATAAAAAACTTCTGAAAATATAAGCAATTATAGAATGTAATTTTTTTTTATATTATTTTACTATTATTAAATATTTTCATAAAATATTTTTTTTTATTAAGCTTGTAAAATAAAGTTTTATCTTCAGTAATTTTACAGTGACAGTTTCTTTATTCAACTATATAATATTGAATATTTTATTAATTACTTTCATAATAGGACGATAATTTACATTAAAAAACATTACTTAGTTACCTTACATAAGTCCTAGTTACTTTCACTATACGCATTTCAAGTGCCAGCGCACTCGTCTTCAGGTGAAATGTGACACCTCTTTCTACTGTTGTCGTCGGGAATCATCGGCTTGTTTCTTCATTTCTCTTCGTCTTGGTGGATTGCTTGATTAATTGGCTCCATTCTTTTGGGATTCTTGCATGTTCGCGATCGTTGACTGCCATGGGGTTAGTAATGATCTCTAGAGCTTCTCTTTTGAGGGCATAACTGTGATTATTGTAGTGGGCGATTTTATTAGTATGTATGCTGTTAATATTAATTGGGTTATTGAGGTGAGCGGATGCAAGCGCGGTAGATTGACGGTTATGCTTTAAGTCGGATTTATGTTCTTTTTCGCGGTCTAATATTTTCCGTTTAGTGACACCAATGTAGCAAGCGCTGGAGTTATTAGTGTAGTTGAAATCTATTTTATAAATACCGGAAGTGGATCTATTGTCAATCTTGTCTTTATCGTTTCTAATATGTTGAAAAATATTTCGGTTAGGTTTAATTGGAATGTTTATATTGTGTTTTTTAGCGGCATTTTTTATTTTTATACTTGCTCCGTTGCTGAAAGGGATAGGGGTAGTGAATTTTGGTTTTTCTTTTTGGGCGTTACTAATTTTATTAAGGGTTTTAATGCGTTTTTTATATAGTTTGTTGATAAGGTTTTTTGGGTAGTTAGCTTTATAGGCGATATCTTTAATATATTTAAGTTCTTCGTTGAGGAGGGTTTTATTGGAGCAGATAAGGATCGTGCGATTTATATAGGATCTTATAGCGGCATATTTATAGGGAAGGGGGGTATGGCAGTGTTTATTGATGATTTCGGTGTTGGCTGTTGGTTTCCTGTAAACAGTAGTATCGATTGTATTGTCTGGATTTTTCGTTATTGTAGTATCTAGGTAGTTCAATGTGTTGTTAGTTTCGTTTTACTATACTATAAACTATAGTTTATATAGTATATATAGTTTATATAGTATATATAGTTTATATAGTACCAAACTATATAAAAAACGCATTAAAACCCTTAATAAAATTAGTAACGCCCAAAAAGAAAAACCAAAATTCACTACCCCTATCTCTTTCAGCAACGGAGCAAGTATAAAAATAAAAAAATGCCACTAAAAAACACAATATAAACATTCCAATTAAACCTAACCGAAATATTTTTCAACATATTAGAAACGATAAAGACAAGATTGACAATAGATCCACTTCCGGTATTTATAAAATAGATTTCAACTACACTAATAACTCCAGCGCTTGCTACATTGGTGTCACTAAACGGAAAATATTAGACCGCGAAAAAGAACATAAATCCGACTTAAAGCATAACCGTCAATCTACCCCGCTTGCATCCGCTCACCTCAATAACCCAATTAATATTAACAGCATACATACTAATAAAATCGCCCACTACAATAATCACAGTTACGCCTTCAAAAGAGAAGCTCTAGAGATCATTACTAACCCCATGGCAGTCAACGATCGCGAACATGCAAGAATCCCAAAAGAATGGAGCCAATTAATCAAGCAATCCACCAAGACGAAGAGAAATGAAGAAACAACGCCGATGATTCCCGACGACAACAGTAGAAAGATACAATAACAATACATACAATAACAATATCTTTATTTTAAATACTTCTTGTTAACTTAAATCTCTAAATATAAACTTTATTTCTTATATAAATCTCCTTTGAAAACTTACCTTTATCAATTTAATCAGTTAAATAAATCTTTAATAGAAGTTCAATATCTTAAAGTAATTTTCCTCATTTGTTTACTTTTTAAAGTTGATCACGCTTATTAGAGCTATACTTTAGCCTGGAATGCTTAGTTGATCCCGTTTCTTAGAGCTATACTTTAGCCTGGAATGCTTAGTTGATCACATTTCTTAGAGCTATACTTTAGTATGGAATATTTAATTGCTGGAATTTTCGGCAGACGGTTAACTCGTTCCGGCGTTCCTTGTATCATCCTCGCATAAGATTATTGATTCCCGGATGTAGTCGTTGTCTTTGCCGGTTGTTGTTTTACTATAAATATCGCTGATGGTATTGCTCACATTTAGTTTTGTGTCACGTCAGCTTTTGGACGATGTAAATTGTCTTTTATGATTTTACTCTGCCGGTGTTTATTTTTCGTTTATGTTAAATGTTACTAATGCCTTCCTCAGTGTTACATTTTTATTTATGGTTTTTCTGGGCCATGGTAAAATGTTTTAACATTTTATAAAAAACACTTGAGCTGGGTTGAATAAGTTGTAATTTAATATACTGTTAACTTTTATTAACTTTATTACTGTTGTTGTTAAATTTATATTTTGTTTAAAGTTTTTAATAAAACTGAAATTATAACGTAAATTTATCTTGTCTTCAATCGTGTCATACACTTAAATTTTCATCCAAGTCAAATTCAAATCACACTTTCCACTGTAAGTTTTTTTAGATGGAAAATTGTTTTTTTAAACCTCTGCTAACTTTAGATATCCTGTAAGGAGGATAACAGTCACATTTCACCTGAAGACGAGTGCGCTGGCACTTGAAATGCGTATTGTGAAAGTAACTAGGACTTATGTAAGGTAACTAAGTAATGTTTTTTAATTGAATATTTTATTACTTTTTTTTATGTAGCATTTATTTTTTCTCTTTTCTTTTCTTTCTCTATTTTTTTCTTTTTTCTTAAAAAAAAAAAAAAAAAGCTGTGCATGTTAAATAAAATTGGTTTAAATGCAAAATGAATTACTTTAAGTAACAAAATGAAACTTTAACATAATTGTTTAAATAATATAATTTTTATACTGACAATGTATACATACATATATATATATATATATATATATATATATATATATATACAGGGTCCGAAATTTCAACTTAGATTACACTCGCTGAAAAAAAAAGTTACTTGCCACAAAATATGATTGACTTACTCTATTTTTTATGTATAAGGTGACCAAAGAGGAGAAATTACGCAATGTCTTTTATTTTATAAGAAAATAGAAGACATTCAATTTTGAAAAAAATGTCATTTTAGAGGACACAAAATTGAATGAAAATGGTTATAAAAACCGATTTAAAAGCTACTTTACACAAGTGGTGCAAACATTTTTATCTCAAATGATGAATTTGGATCAGTACACCTTAATTTAAATTAATAATATACGGATACTAGAGGAAAAATCCTTAATTTTTATAGGTGTCACTGGACAATATAGATTTCTTTTTTTTTAAATTATTAATTTTTGCTATAGACAAAAACTTTTTTGTGATACTTTCAGTTGGTAGACATTTTTTATTATGAAAATCATAATCATAAAAGAAAAATAAAATTGGCAAATGAAAAAATAAAATTAATATTCGGCAGATAAAACGATTTGTTTTAACGAACAGTCATTCTTTATCAACATTTTATAAAAATGCTCACAATTATAACCTAAATTAGTCTTAGTAAATAATAAGTTTTTAAAATAGGTATATAAAGGGGATTTTTTTCACATGTCTGCATTTTTTTTTCATTGAAAAAAACAGTAACTTTGTGGGAGCGTTTTTGCCAGGAGGATATAAAAGGAATTCAACTAAGTTTTGTATATTTTTGTGAGGTGGTGGTAATATGTTATCATTAAGGCCAATTGTCTGCACTAGGGCTCTAGGCCTGAGTAAGAGAGTCCTCCATGGGGTTTTTCTAAGAGGTCCTAGCCCATATTTACGCTGTTTTCAGAGAAAACTCCTAGCGGCTAAGCCAACGAGTGTGACCGTGTATCGAAGTAATACAGTGCCTCACGTATACCAGCTTCGAGGACATAACCTCTCTGTCACTGGAATATTTTTATGAGGAATATTATTCATGCAAAAGTGAGAACACACATCAACCCACCATGTATTAAACGGAGCACCACCTTCTTAATGATTTTATAACAATTTCAATAGTGATTCTGTGTTCTGGATCAAAGAACTGTACAAATATAGGGAATGCTTTTATTTTTTCGTAATTCGAAGAATCTGAATAGACATAAACCATAATATGCTGTGGCAAGTTTATTAGAAAGTTGTTCTTTTGCGAACATAACAGAGAAAAAAGTTAGTGCTCACCATTCGAGATACAGCCCACAGCCGATTTAGCTTCCCAGTTTTGCGAAATTTTTGAAATTAAGGACTAAATCCTTTTCATTTGTAAAAGAGGACAGATGACGAAAAACATAAAAAAGAAGACTTTTTAGTCCTGTAATGTCTTTTTTCGTTTAGGAGGGCAGAGCATTGAAAAAGAAGACTGTCCTCTTAAAAAGAGAATGTCTGGTCATACTACCTAAGATTAGATGATTTTACGTTTTTAATTGATTTTTTTTTTTTTTTTTTTTGTAGCACCGTATACTGTAAGAATTCACTCTATATTTATATCAAAATTTTACTCGCCACAGTAAAATTTCTACTCACCAATGGCGAGCTGGCGAGCGGAAATTTCGCGCCCTGCATATATATATAATTCAATTTTCAATTATTGTGAAACTATTACGAATGTGAATTGAACATATATATTTTAAAAATATTGTATTGATTTGGTAAGCAGATACAAAAATAAAAATGACAAGTAACTGACCTTGAGGATACATACAAGAGTTTTATGTTAAAAATATTACTCTCTACAACCAAAAAAGGTGTATTCAATGGCAATTCTGAACTATTTATAATGGCTATTCTGAACTATTTATAATGATTTTACTTTTATTTAATACCTACATCTTAAGACAATTTTTCTTAAGCTTTATTTTTTGTAGACTTATGAATTTTGATATACTTGGTACAAATAAAACACAGATCACACATTAACTGTGTTAAAATATGATTTTAAAATAATGAAGGCTTAAAATGGGAAGAATGGAGGACAAACTATACAGAGGTATACTAATAAGAAATAGTATAAATTATAAGAAACACACCATTTCACTGATTCACTTTTTATGCATAGATATTTTTTTTATGATAAAGTTATGGTAGTAAGTAATATACCAGAAAATACATGGAAAATACTCTATACTTGTATACTTTAAAATTCGTATGCATATGTCTTTAAAAAATAACAAATGTCTATCTTTTCCCATCTTGAAAGAAGTATTGCAATATATCACTAATATCGATATTAACTTGGTGATATATCGCAATATTTAATTTCAGATATCGTCCACCACTAGTTGTGTTCCATGGCAAGCTAAATTAAAGTTCTATTACACAAAATACAGTTGCATTGTTGAATAGATTGTCCAAAGAATTAAATATTATATAAAAATTATGTGTATATATGTCTAATTGTAAACAAACTTCAGTATATAACAAAATTTCAAATGTACTTAAACTTATTTTTAAAAAATATACATTACCTTTCCGTAAATGACTACACTTTCGATTTTAGACGTTTTTCAGATATCTCAAAAAGTACTTGATGAATCATCTTGAGACTTCAGGAGTATAAATAACGTGTTTACAGGGTTCATACTCATCCGGGAAAACCTGTAATACTCAGGGAATTTGGATTTTGTTAAAAAAAAAAAAAAAAAAATCAAGGAAAACTCCAGGAAAATAAAATTTTCATTAAAATTCAGGGAAAATTTATTATAAAACGTGGAAAAATGAATATTTCCTTTCTCTCATAATATATTTTTCTTGTTTAGCTTCATATCGAGATTTAAATGATTAAGTATTGTGAAAACACACATGTGAGCAATGATTTCTATGTGAAGTTCTATCATGATTGGCAGTAATGTGACATCATACTAAGGGAGTAGAAGTATTTTCTCTTCTCTAGAGGAGTGTTTCTTATAATATATCGCTAATCTTTTATTGAAAATTGTCTGGAAAACTCAGGGAAATTTTTCCCCATTTTTGAGTATGAACTCTGTGTTACACCTCATATATTTCAGTGATTTTGCGCTGAAAACAAAAAGAGGACCAGTGAAAAATTAAATAAAAATGAAAATATTTGGGGTTACTCTGTAAAAAGTAATGAATGAAATGCAATCCAACTGTAGTATGTGATTATGGGTATTTTTTTTATTCTCTGTATAAATTTTTATGAGGCTACTACAGGGCGTGAAATTTCTGCTCGCCAGCTCGACATTGGCGAGTGGAATTTTTGCTGTGGCGAGTAAAAATTTGGTCTAGTTATAGGTAGAATTCTTACATGATACGGTGACAGAAAGCATTCTTTTTATAGATTTAAATATGGCAAAATCTTGCCATTGTATAACCTCATATTTAATCCCAGCCTGGGAAAGGAAAAATGCTTAGTACATGCATAAAAGTTTTAATCTCTTCGGTAGTTTCGTTTATCCCACTATGATTCCTCCAATCAGATAACTAATAGACAAGCAGAGAACCTCTTTGTCCGTCGCTCACTATCTGAGAAAAGATAAATGTGAAAGTTCGCCTATGCGATATTGATGCATGAAAATGTACCCGAGTCCCTTTAAAGATACTGCCTATGTTTATTTTATTGAATAATGTTCAAAAAAACAGTTGACATTTTTCAGTTTTTTAATGAAACTCCAAGGATTTGCACTTGTAATTATTTGTAGGCATATAAGCAATGATTTTATCGAAAAAGTTATTTCGAAATGGCTATTTCATATGACAACAATGAACAAGTTATATACATCGACATTCTGTCTAATTACAAAAATAAAGAGGACGAAAAGAACATTTCTGATGTAAAATGTTAAATAAATAGGTAAATAAGGAAGCTTAATCTTTCATAATAAAAAGATTTTCACAGGGTATTGTTTAACAAAGAGTTTTTTTTTCTTCTTTTTTTATTTAATGACTCTTTGCATTTATGTTATTAGACATTTTAATCTTTTTCAAATATCAAATGCAATACATCATAATGATTTTTAATTATAGATAATTATGAGACATGATGATAATTGACACACTTTTAATATATATAATTTTAAGCATATTTAAAAAAGTATTTCAAATAGTTAGGAAAAATAACAACAAAAAAAAAAAAAAAAAAAAGTGCATAAAAAGAAAAAAATGTCAACTCTATCTTCTAGCGAGAAATTTTTTTTTTTTCGGCGAGTGTAATCTGAGTTAAAATTTTCAGCCCTGTGCTACTATATATTTTCGTGGAGATATAACTGTTTCTTTAAAACATAAAAAAAAAAAAAAAAAAAAAAGTCACCTTTTTAATTATAACACGCAAGGTGTTAAATCCAGTGCAAAACCATTTACAAGAAATTTGACATGCAAAATTAGACACAGCACACTACCATAGCCTCCTGAACTAGATGCCTGTCGCATTGCTCAGAAACTTGGCAACAATTTAATCGGTAGACAGCTCCACCTGGTACAGATTGTGCAACATTTTATTCAACAGCCACCAAAAATTTCTAAAAGTGATATTTGATATACATAAAAGGTGAATAGAGTCAAAGAAATGTCAATTATATATAACATACATATATCACTTCTTAAAATTATTGGTGACAGTTGAATAAAAAAGTCACGCAATCTGTACCAGGTGGCACTGTCTACCGCTTGAACTGTTGCCAAGTTTCCGAGCAACGCGACAGGCATCTAGTTTAGGAGGCTATGATACTGCATTCAAAATGCAAATATATTATAAATATATAATGAAATATGAACATCTTTACTAAATAACTTTTAACTGTGCATGCACAAGCTTTAGCGAAATTTCATTTGTATAATATAATAGCCAATAGTATTGAGCTATGTATATGAAAACCCCAAACAAATATCATGTAAATTCAAAAAGTTGTACGTGATAGAATGAACTAAATTTCATGTTTTCTCAAAAATAAAAAAAATAAGGAATTCTCTCAATATTTGTTTACAAACAACTAACATTGTATTTGTGATGTTGAAATCCATCATAGACTAATAATTGTTTGAATCAAGTCATATTATTGTTCCTTGAAGCATTGTGCCGCAATATAAAAATTATAAGTCTTGAAATTCAAATACAGTCTTTATTATATTTGTTAAAAAAAGTCACATCATGAAGAGTTACAGGCTCATATTTAAAAAATATTGTTCAGGAATAAAATTCCAGAAATTCTCGAGGAGCAAGGGAGAGAGAGAGAGGGGGGGGGGGGGGCAGAGAAAAATCTTACGTCTTAACTATCCGATAAAAAGAGCAAAACTGTGGGTCCGCATTTTCGATGACACGGGAAGATCAGCCCGGAAGGGAAGTCATCTGTTTGCATTATCATTATTTTCGCCAAACTGCATGCCAATTCTTTGTTTTGAAGAATAAATCAATGTTAATTTTTGAATTATAAACGACGGTTATGAAATGTATTAACCCTAACGTTCATTGATATTATGCCAAGCGCCAGATTGACTAAAGAAATGACCGTTATGAACTGAAATCATTAATATTGCGTAATTTTCAAATAAATTACATCCAGTGTTGAAATATATTAATTCTGACAATGAGTTTTCTTGTTTAGGAATATTTGAGAACACTTTTTTTTATAATTATGTTTAATGTCAGAATTTCATTAGATATTATTTTTTTATTTTATTTTTTATCCTATAAAATAAAGTACTTTTCTATTTAAAATAATACACATTCTCTTTACGATCTAGATATAAAACCATATAAATTTAGATCACTGAATGATGTCTGTTATCATTTTATGTTAATATATAGTGTAGGTCGTATGTATAATTAAAATTGTGTAATTTTTTTATGACATTTAAAAACAATTCTTTTTTCAAATGCCTGAGAACAAATTATGTGAATATAATATCTCACTTGAAATTTAATTATTTTTTTTTAATTGCAATAATGCATTGTATTACCATTGACTGAATCAAAATAAAAATGTGAGTAAAATCCCTTATAGTTAGGCTGGATTTTTGAGAGGAACTGAATAGCAGTTCATACTATCGTGTATAATTTTTTGAATTTACATGATACTGCTTTGGGGTTTTTTTATAGGTAGCTCAAAAAAATTAGCTATAGAATGTTAGGTATAGATAGTTCTTTTTCTCCTCCAACATTATCCTGCCATCTATTTGAGTTTTTGCCATACTGGCAATTTAGTTTGTTGAATTAAATTACATATTTAATAAATTGAATAATCCTACTAATTTAAATCATTTAATCATCATTTACAAATCATCTTTCTCATTAAAACATCTTTCATTAAACTTTATTTAAAAGTCATTCCAGTTCTTACCTGCATATCTTTTCTGCTAACATAGATATTGAACAATGTCTGGCTCTGTTACTCCTTTGTAACCTTTACTCAACATAACTCACGCTATACTGATGTTTCACGAAAGCTCCATGAGGCAGCGATGTTTCTGTAACGTCACGTTCTGTTAGCTGTAGCTAGCGTGACATGCTTTCTCTCGCTGTTGGATTATGTTTTGCATACCTTATTGGAGAATCATCTCTTCAACTATAAGTACTGAATCTTTTCAAGGCTTATTCACCTCGCCTTGCTTTGTTTTGTCTTTTGTTTTATAGCGGCTTTTAGTCACATTATTCTTAGAGATGTTTTAGTTAAATCTCCGGTAAAATGTTCATCAGTAGAAAGCGTGAATCTTGTTAGTCTACTTGTTTGTACTGCTTGATGTAGTAAGAGATATGAATTCCTATCAAGTTTTTTCCTACTTCAGATGCTGTGGGTGGTACCAAAGAGACTTAGTTTTTTTTTAACTATAATTTTCAAGATGTGTTTTTCTTCAAGTTTTTAAGTGACTACAGTGACTGTTGGACTTTTTACATATAATGAAGTTTATCTACTTATATCAATTTTATAATATACAATATAAATGACTTTATTCATGTTTTATTTTAACAGTTTGATAAAACTAATTTGATTTTTATTTTTCTATTTCTGTCATTTATCCTAATTAAAACTAGTCATTTAAGTTGGTTTATATATATTTCTTTCAATTACTTAAGTTTCACAGTGCAGTTTTTAATTTATATGAACAAATTCTAAGCATGCAGATTTACATAAACTTAGTTACAAATATGCAGATGTTTTCCTTTTAAATCTTTCGTTAAATACAATAAGTTTTTCTATTGAGGTATTCATAAGCTTATGTATAGGCCGGGATAAGAGATTTCTTCCACTGCTAACTCTATCCCGGATTTTCTCACATAGAACTATGCAAATAAAATTTCACTAAAGTTTGCGCATGCACAGTTAAAAATTATTTAGTAAAAATGTTTAAATTTTATTAGATATTTAATATGATTGCATTCTAATTGACATATACTGTGTCTAATGGTAGGTGTCAAGTTTCCTGAAAATGGCTTTGCTTTGGGTTTAATACCTTGTGTGTTACTGTTAAAAAAGTGAAAATTTTTTTGCAGTTTTTTAAAGAAATCGTTATATCTCCAGGAATATATATGGTACCCTCATAAAAATTTATACAAAGAATCAATAAGAAGAAGCCTCGTAATCACATGCTACAGCCAGATTGTATTTTAAGCATTACTTTTTATTGGGTGATCCCAAACATTTTCGTTTAATTTTTTACTTATCCTCTTTTTGTTTTCAGGGTAAAAATTTCACTGAAATATATGAGGTGTAACTTGTTATTTACATTTCTGCAGTGGCGGCTCGTGAACCGAAAATAGGTGAAGAGCTGAAAAATAATGTTTAAGTATTTTTAATGCATAATTTTTATTAAGTATGGTCTTAACTAAAATTAACTAAAAATACTTATTTAAATGTAAATTTATATTCTATAAATGAATACAGTGTAAAATACAGTACGCCTCTTCACCTATTTTTGGTGCATGAGCCACCACTGCATTTCTGAAGTCACAAGATGATTCATCAAGTACTTTTTGAGATATTTGAAAAAATTTCTGAAATCAAAAGTGTCTGGAAAGGTAGCGTACCTTTCCAAAATTTGATATTTTTTAATTACATGGTGAGTTAACTTTATAAAATTAATCTGCAAATTACGATAAGGAAAACATATTGAATTAGAGGTAGGGTAGCCTGATAGGTGGGAATGCTGAATGAGCCGCTGATCTCATATTTCTTAATATGATTATAGTAAGCCCTG
This sequence comes from Salticus scenicus, assembly GCA_963930645.1. NCBI lineage: Eukaryota > Metazoa > Arthropoda > Arachnida > Araneae > Salticidae > Salticus > Salticus scenicus. The sequence continues at coordinate 212,269,237 of OZ005662.1, forward strand.
TTCTATAAACTTATAATATATTACTATGACTTTATTATTGAGACTTCATGATTCAGTTATGAAGATTTATTACTATTGAGAATATTACTTCAATTTATGAGGATTTATTACTATAAATTCATTCATGAGGCTTACTATGTGATTATAGTAAGCGTCACCATATATTTCTTATAAAATATATGGTGAGGAATTGAGCAATATTCAGCTATGCATGATTTAACATTATTTTCTCTTGAATCCTAGTACGAACTCTATATTAACAAGTTTTGTGTTATTCCTTGCTCAGAAAAACCAGCAATAATTTTTATTGGATTACATTTACAGGGATTAATCCAGCTTTATAAAAATGGTACCCCATTTGTGAATTTATAAAATAATTTGTGAAAACATCAAGTAAGTTTATGAAAATTAATGATACTTCAGAACAATTAACTAAAATACGTAAAGCAGTTTTTTCTTAATTTAAAAATACAGTTAAAAAATAAAATGAAACAGTTGTAAAAATAAATAGATATATGGGCGAGTTAAGTTGTTTCTTATGTCAAGATAAGTAGGTGTTTACTTAGATATTTATCATTGTCTCCAGTAAATATTCAAACTGAGGGTATTTTTCTGTGTTTGATGCAGTGAAGATTATAAAATGTTTTAGTGTGCAGTTATATTGCTGAAAGTTGAATTTGTGAAGGTACCTCTTTGCTGAAAGTTGAATTTGTGAAGGTACCTCACTGCTAAAAATTGACTTTGTGAAAGTGCCTCAATGCGGCACTAAATTTGTTCTGGATTAACCTCTGATTTAGCATTAATATAAAAATCCAGTTTAGGGTATCAGACATAGAAGGTAAAGAATGAAGATTCCTGATTAATTGTTATGTGATTAGATTATCTCTGAAGAAAATGATATTAAAAAAATGTTGTCTGATTGAGTAAACTGAATGTTTGTGTAAAATTTAACCTCTTATTTACAAATCTTTCATTATGCCAAAATTACTCTTATGAAGACTTTCATAAGAGTTTTGTAATGTTTGAAAATGTTGCGTAATCTGTGCAAACCTAATGAATTATTATCTGTAATATTTATATGCATGTTTTTTGTTCAATTTAAAAGAGTGCCTACTGATAAACCGCAGAAGGATATCCCTGGCGTCATCTGCGCATGGGTGAAAAGGGTTGGTCCATTTATGAAATAGGAATGTCCGTAGTATCAATGATTCTACACATAGCAAATGAAACAAGAGTAATAGAAAAATTTTCGCTCTCTCTTCCATTGCTGTCTTCCCTAGCGTGTGGGTAGAATCGTCCTGGAACTTTGCCAACAGGGGATCAATTTAACACGGCCGGAGAGTATTTGTTTTTTGTATTACCCACATCTCTAATGTATGCAGCAAGACTTTTGACCCCATAATTTAATAAACATGTCTGTATTTAATGTGTGTATGTGTGTTATTTGAGAGATTATAAATGCTAGTTCTTTTTTATATCTTTTAATAGACATCACAGTATAAAACAAAACATATACTAACACTACACATAATTCACATAAAAGAAAGAAGGGGCAAAACCCACTACTACATTATGGGGATAAACCTGCTAAGTAGTCTTCTTGGGGGGGGGGGGGAATCCGCTGATACAGTATGGGGAAAAACCCGTTGTTCAAAATTGACTGCCATTACAGCCAAAAACCAGTCTACAACTGAGTATTATGGTCACATGACCACGAAAAGCCGTGGAGCTTGTTCGACATGCACAGAAGTCTGAACAGTGTGGGTATAATTTTTTTCACTTAATAAATGCAAAAACTCATTTTCTAAACATGAATTCATGTAAATGTCACTATTAATTTTTAATACGTTTCTCCTATTTCAAATATAAGTGGTCATATGGCTTGAGTAAATCATCTGCTTTTTTCAACATCTTTAATTTTCTTACTAAAGGGTATTTTTTTAAATTGATAAACCCTGTATTAGGCTTAAACTACATCTAGAAAAATGGTAATATTTTACTGCCTATAATTGCCGAAACGTCAGTGGAGGCCCTCTTTTGAGACTCAAAACGGTTTTGGGCTGTGTCTGTCTGTCTATCTGTCTGTCTGGCGATAGCGGCCGCAAAAATAGCGCTATTGACTTGAAATTTGGTACACATGTTCATGAGCCCCACGAAATCAGCTGTATAGTTTTTGGTATGTATTCCATTTGTAGTTCGTATACAGGGACACGCCAAAGTTTTTCTTATCATTACGGCCTATGGGAGGAATTTGTATGTATCGCGATAGCGGCCGCAAAAATAGCGCTATTGACTTGAAATTAGGTACACATGTTCATAAGCCCCACGAAATCAGCTGTATTGTTTTTGGTATGTATTCCATTTGTAGTTCGTATACAGGGACCCGCCAAAGTTTTTCTTATCATTACGTTCTATGGGAGGAATTTTGTATGTATCGCGATAGCGGCTGCAAGAATAGCGCTATTGACTTGAAATTTGGTGCACATATTCATGAGCCCAACGGAATTAGCTGTATAGTTTTAGGTGTGTATTCCATTTGTAGTTCTTGTACAGGGACACGCCAAAGCTTTTCTATCATTACGGCCTATGGGAAGAATCTGTATGTACCGCGATAGCCACCGCAAAAATCAAGCTATTGACTTCCAATTTTTGCGAAACGTCAGTGGAGGGCCTCTGTTGAGACTCAAAAGGATTTTGTATTCCGTCTGTCCGTCTGTCGTGCGATAGCGGCTGCAAATATCACGCTATTGACTTGAAATTTGATACACATGTTCATGATCCCCACGAAATTAGCAGTATAGTTTTGGGTGTGCATTCCATTTGTAGTTCATGTACAGGGACACGCTTAAGTTTTTTTTATCATTACGGCCTATGGGAAGAATTTGTATGTATCGCAATAGCGGCCGAAAAAATTCTCCGATTGACTTGCAAATTGACACATATCTTCAGGCTCGGTATAGAAATAGCTATTTATTTTTTTAGGTCTATACTTTTTATGGATTGTATACAGGGACATGCCAAAATACTTCACATTATGGCGTATGAGGTGAATTGCGTTTAAACGCATTTTAACATCTTTACTTTGCAATCAAGAAAATTAAACTAGCGTGTGTGAATAAGATGTTTAAACTTATGTTGTTTGAAGAAAATATGTGCTCTTAAGCTTTCTAATTAATGTACAGGACCTTACAAAAGTTTTCTGACAATGTCACGTAGTCATCCAAACGATGTTAAATTTGGAACAATTATTAATTTTAAACGCAAAGTAAGCTGAATAGTTTTTACTGGTGTATACAATGTTTATGGTTTGTTTACAGAGACACGCAAAAGAATTTCGTAGCATTAGAGCCTATGGACAAACTTTTATTTAAACGCGCACTTTAATGCGTTTATGCTGAATTGAACTTAATAAAATTAACATACATTATAAAGATGCTTAAAATTATGTTTACTCTTAAAAAAGGTTATGTATAGACTAAATAATTTATGGGACCACACAAAATAATTCCGAGTATGTACTGTAATCATCCAAATGATGTCAAATTAGTTTGAAAAATTAATGAGTTATAATTAATTAGGTTTATTCTTATTATTGGCGTTTATAATGAGTGTGGCTACTTTTCCGGGATACATAAAATAATTTCGTACTATTACGGTCTATAGTCGATATTTCTTAAAAGTTTATTTTAACATGGTTACACCCCATCTAATATAATGGAATTTTATTAGAATTTTAAAAGCATGTTTTCCTGTTGATAATTGTGGGCATAGAATTGGAAATTTGTTCAAACGTTACGCGAAATATTTCCGATATGCTATGTAATTTTTTTTTGTATGAAATTTGGTAGTTATGAAATTTGGTATTTATGAATTTCAGGGAAATAATACAAGACCGTCGTTTATTAAGAATACATATTGTTGCGTACTTGGGGGATCGTAAGTTGTCCGAGAATGAAAGGCAAAACTTGCAAAAATTCAGTGATGTATTCAAAGAAAGTTCCAGAAAAATACAGGTCTATAAACCAAGTATCAGCTTCAATTCAACCAGTAAACACAGCTTAAACAACAGCCGTTAACAGCAAAACAACAGTACAAACTGTTTAGCAATAACACATAAAGAAAGTCTCATCTAAAGAGGCTCAAAGCAAAGCAAGCATTTGACGAAACTGACACAGATCTGAGACTGACCACCTTGGCGAAAAAATGCTCCTTTTATACTTTTCTATCGAACACAGACTGTTCTGGAAAATTCTCGTATCTCATAATGAGATTAGAGCTTCGATATTTGGTATATCCCTAATAAGGAATTTCTCGCCAAGATCACCAAAAAAATCGCCAAGGAGAGAAACAGTCGCCCAATTTGGCGCCAAATCCATTTCTTCCCTTATTGGAGCTTTTTTAAGTGTTTTTAAGGGAAAATTAGTCTATTTTAACGCTAAAACGACTAGAAATGCACAAAGTTAGCATTTTATTTACTTTACTAAACCTCTTTGAAAGAATCGATACAAAAATAAATGCAATTATTTACAATTCCGTAACACTTTATAAGATATGCAGATAGAGACACAGCGGGGGGTTGAGGGGGGCGGCAGCCCCCCTCAGGAATGTATCTGGTTATGGTAACAAGTCGATCGAATCAATATTTACGATTATATAATAAAGAATAAATAAAAATGACCTATTGAATAATGTCTGATGTAAATAGTACGTTGAGGCTCCTGATCTGCAGATCCACTAGTATAGCTGCACTAGCTTTTCTTGGTAATGAAATAATTGTTACTTATTTAATTTGTTAGTAACAATTTCATTATATTTTGTAGCTGTGTAGAACTTGTACTTTAAGGTTGGTGAATATTATAATATACTACTGATGTTAAAAATGTAAAATATAAATGTTAAACAAATTTTCCACACACATAATAGTATAATAGAATAAATTATTGTTATCTTTATGAAAATTTTGTTTTATCACAAAGCACTTTAATATTTATTACAGTTATCGTTTAGGATTTTGCCGATTTTGTCATGTGAAGTATTCTGGCAATATCAAGGAATTGGATAATATGTTTGTCCATTTAACTAACGTATCTATTCAGAAACAAGCAGTAAGTGGATTGTAATTAGTTATATTATTATTGTTAATTACGAAATATTTTAATGTTAGTAAAGTAATTAAAATGAAATTTTTTTTTTTTATATAGGATGAATATAATAGTGTTCATGGAGGAAAATGGGCTATTCAAAATCTTCAGTTATATCTTGAAGGTACCAGAGGAAAAGAGGTAAACAATGTGTTTCTACTAGGTTTAATTATTATTTTTCCTGTATCATCATCAATTTCAGCCTTTATCAATCCACTGCAGGATGAAGACCTCTCTTAGGTGATCCCAATATACCCTGTTTTATGCAATTTTTTCTCCATTCTGCTCCTCTATGCTTAACAGTTTCATCTCTTTAAGGCGACATTATCACCTGAAAACGAAACTATTCGTCCCCATGTTATTCTATAGGGAATAAATTTCACCTTCTAGCAAGTACAATTATTTATATTTTGGCTTCGTTTTTTTTGCATTGTATGGGTAAACTCAAGGCTCAGATGTTTCTTTTATTAAAATTTTTATAGAGTTAATTGTAATTTTTTAATTATTAATCAATGGTCGAAAAAAGCCTATCTGATAACATATGCCATTTTAATCGTATAGTAAATATTGTTTAAATTATCATAAAGAAATTTTTAGAACATGGACCTTTTCTCTAATGTATGTAGTTTTGATTAAAATAAACAGTAATTTTTTTTAATGGAAATTAAATTGATTATCGGTACAAATTAAAATTGTATCAAAACTGGCAAAGAAATATTCACAGCAAAACGAAGCTCCAAATCTGACAGTTTGATAAATCACTTCACACTACGAGAGGAGTGAGATAATGGTTTCCCTTCACGCTGCGGAAGTCGTTTGGTAGGGGACTATGGTCAAATTAGTAATTTGAAAACATACAGATGTCGCAGAGAAAAAGAGGAATATTTTTTGAGTTCAACTAAAATATTTTTGAAAATAACTCTCTGAAGGTATTGTAGTAAAACATGTTGTGTATAGATCTGTTTAATATATTTGATTTTTTTTAAATTTCAACTATTTAGATATTAAAAATTAATTTTTATTTTATATAAATATTATTTTATATTTTACACCAGAGAAACATATTTTATAGTAGCAGATTTATAACTATATAATTTTTTTTTTTTTTTTTTTTTTTTTTTTGGCCTTGCAGCTCTATAAATAAAATAAAAATAAAATAGTAATTTGTTAACATATTTACTTATAATAAAATATTTTTAAACAATGGTGATAAAACAATAGAAAAAACAAGAAAGAAAAAGCATGCAGTACGCATTGATTAATAAATTTCATTCTGTGCGTATCGAATAACTTTTAATATTCTTTGCCTAGGTTATCACACAACAGACAGAAGCACTGAAAATATACAGATAGAGTGATTGATTTTAAAATTATTCTTAGGCATTTTGGAAAGTGTTAAAAAAAGGCTTAATGCAAAAGAAAATGCAGCCGTTAGGTAATAATTACAGCTTTTAATCTCTCTGAATATTTTAGTGTATCCCTGTAAATCTGAAAGTTAATCACATCATATTCTATTCAAAACATTATTTTAGAATATTAACAATACATATCAATGTTTTTATGGTTCTTTAAATATAACTTTTAAAAGATTCTGTCCTAAAACTTAATGCATTGGATTTTTTTCTTTTTTGTTATTGTTGTGCCTGTAAACAATGTAATCTTATTTAGGGAACATTCCATAGTGAACTTGATTGTATCATGTTTTAAAAATTCCCAAAATATTTACGAACGCTAGGAGCTGGAGACAAACAGATAGAAAGGTAGACAATCGGACAGACCGATACACAAATTGAAATCATATTCCCACTAAAATTATAAGAAAGTGTTAAAATTAATGTAAATGAAAGTGCAATTTCACTAAATTTTTATTAATAGCTCTTAATATAACTTAATATTTTTCTGTCACCCTATAAATCTAATGCTAATCATGCTATATTCTATGCGAAGCATTCTTTTGTGCATATGAATAACATGTTTCAATTCCCTAACATTTCGTGGGAAATAAAGCTATTAAAATTTGATTTATAGAAATATGTCTCATAGAGCGCAATGCTTTGGAATACTTTTGAGTGTTCCTGTACATAAACCAATGGTGGTATTTACTCCATTTTAAACAGGAAACATCCAATAGTGAACTTGAATAACATATTTCAATTTCATTAAAACATATATACAGTAAAAGTATGAAAATATGGTTTATAGAAATACCTCTAATAGAACACAATGCTTTGAAATACTTTCGGTTGTCTCTGTACACAAACCAGTAGATGTATAAACTCCATTTTCAATAGGAAACATCCGATAATGAACTTGAATAATATATTTCAGTTTCAAAAAATTTCATAAATATTTACGGGAGTTAGAGCGCGGACAGACAAACTGACAGACAGAATTGTTGGAAAGTGTTAAAAAAAGGTTAAAAAAAAGTCACAATAAACTAAAACTTCATAATATGTAAAATTTTCGTAAATCAATAAACTAAAATTTGCTAAACCAATTAAAAGAAAAGATGAAGTAAGAAATTATAAGTTTCAAAATTATAATTAATTAATTTATTAAGTTAAAAGACTGTTTTTATTTAAAAACTTGCAGTCGTACCTATTTTACGCATGGCTATGACAACAGAAGTTAAAGGGGGGGACTCTGATTAAAATCAGTTCACACAGATAAGTAGTATAAATTAAAACCAATATATATATATATATATATATATACATACACACGCACAAATACATATAAGTAATAATTAATAAGAAGTAATCATACATTTTAATAATTAGCCGTTTGTATTTAACAGCATAGTAAGCTGTAAACATTAAAGAATAAATATTTCTAATATAGTTTGAATTGGAGGTCATTTGCACTTTCTTTTAACAAACAGATATCTAAAAATTAAAATTTAAACTTTGAATCAACTGCAAAACAAAAAAATCGATATGTTTAATTATACCGTTAACGATAGGTAAGAAAAATCTGGAAATGAATTAAGGATAACGCATAAACATAATAATGATAATCTGGTGTGTCACTCACACGACTTTCTCTTATCCCGCTTTTTAATACAATAGACATAGATTGCAGAAGAAGAGGTAAGACAACAAGAAACAAGTAGTGTATATGGATATACTTTTAAAAATTTAGGAGCAGTTTTATTTGAGATGTAATTCTGTAGAGAGTTACCATGTCCTCAACCCCTGTAATTGTAAAAATTTTTTAATGACGTCCTCGAATTTCGAGGACATCATTTCGTCACTCTACTGTGAGCCAATGGTGACTGATTTTCATACCATATTCTACACCAAACATTCTTTTATGCGTATAAAAATTAATACCTTAGTTTCATTTTATTTATTGCAGCCTTTAGATGTTAACCTGCACCTACCAAAAATTTCCACTATAAATGTAGTGTATTTGAATTCTTTTTCATGTCCTTGTACACGAACCATTTCCTTGATCTCAGCGAAAATTTTAGTGTAGAATCCCTATATGACATAGATTTAGAATATCGAGATTGCAGTATGCCAACATGCCAAGTTTTGGTAAAAGTTGGTATCTCAAAAACGGCTCTAACGAATTTAAAAATTTAGAATTTAGGAGCAGTTTTATTTGAGATGTAATTCTGTAGAGAGTTACCCTGTCCTCAACCCCTGTAATTGTAAAAATTTTTATTCGTCACTCTACTGTAAACCAATGGTGATTGATTTTCATACCATATTCTACACCAAATATGCTTTTATGCGTATAAAAATTGATACCTTAGTTTCATTTTATTTATTGCAGCCTTTAGATGTTAAACTGCACCTAACAAAAATTTCGACTATAGACGTAATGTATTTGAATTCTTTTTCATGTCCTTGTACATGAACCATTTCCTTGATCACAACGAAAATTTTAGTGTAGAATACCGAGATTGCACTTCCTGCTACTATTTGTTCTAGAGATATGCTGACAATAGACACACTGACACTAGAGAAAGTATCTGAGAGTCTGTCTGCGCTCTGATTCTCAGATTATTAATCGCAGAGCTACAAAACTTGGCAGAGAAGTAGTTGGGAACCTGCAGATGTGCACTTCATCAAAATATTTTCGAATTTTGAATTTGATTTTTTTTTTAATTTTATTTATTTAATTTTATTTTGTTTTCAATTTTAAATATTAACTTTTATGTTTCATTTTTCTAAAATTTATTCTTTTATTTCAATTATCTGCTGATCTTAGAAACGGGTAATACGCTATTTATTTTTTACTTCCATTACCTGACTACAGTAGGTAAAGGAAGTACTGTACTCGGTCCAAAACCTTGAAGTCGAGTTTTTACCTGATTTGCAAGTTTTAAGGTCTCCTGAGTCCAAAAAAGCAGTTTTCGGCAATTGGTTAGTGTGTGTGTATGGGGAATCTTCTGACTATCATTTCTCCGAAACTAATAAAGATAGAACTATGAAACTTCAGAATTGTGGGACCGTAAGTCCGTATCTCAAAAACGGCTGCAACGATTTTCTTCAAATTTTTTACATAAACATTCTATTAGATGTCTTTTCGAATGATATATTTGGTTATCTTACGAAAATTGATAGGCGCTTTATATAAATAGCTCAATTTCTGGTCTTGCAAGTGCGTTTTATTAAAAACGGCTGTACGGATTTTTTTTTTTTCCAATTCACCACATTATCTCTCTTTTAAATATCCTTTTGTATGTAATTATTTTTTTTCTGTCAATATTTTTTTTTTCTGTCAATAACTTGATACACGTATAAAGACAAATAAAGAAATGAGAAAGGGTATCTAAAATGGATTAATGAAACAAATTTCAAGAAAATCGTTAGAGCCGTTTTTGAGATACCAACTTTTACTAAAACTTAGTATACTCAATTATTGACCTCAAGACAATAATTACATACAAAAGGATATTTAAAAGGGAGTTAATATGGCGAATTTTATAAAAATTTTAAAGGAACACACTTGCGAGACCTGAAATTGAGCTATTTATACAGGACGCCTATCAATTTTCCAGAACTAACCAACTATATCATTCGGAAGGGCATCTAATAGAGTGCATATTTATGCAGCAACTTTGAAGAAAATCGTTAGAGCCGTTTTTGAGATACGGACTTACGGTCCCATTTCAGGTTTCCAGTGACCCACTTCCGCTTTTCCAATTTTCACCAAAATTTGGAAAATTCATTTGTATACCAGACCTGTATCAGGTGGGAAGTTTCGTAGTTCTATTTTTATTAGTTTCAGAGATATGATAGTCAGAAGATTCCATACATACACACATACATACACACTGGCCAATTGCTGAAAACTACTTTTTTGGATTCAGGAGGCTTTAAAACGTGTAAATCAGGTGAAAACACGACATCGAATTTTTGGACCGAATATAATACTTCCATTACCTACGGTAGTTGAATAATGGAAGTAAAAAATGCATATAATATGTGAAATAGTGGGTAATGAAAGTCGAGTGGTTGCTTCACACCAGATTTTTATTTACTTAATTCATTCATTTTAAAGGAAAATTTCTTCGTATTATTATTATTATTATATATTTATTTATTTTAATTGAAAATAAAATGGTAATGCAGTAGGAGAAATTAAGTATATTAAATTGACCTGAGTCAATTTTTAGTATTTTTACGGTGATGCATGTGCATGTGTATGCATGTGAGTAGTAACTAGTATGTTAAGTCCATCACAAGACTTTCTTTTATATTTCTTTACAAATTGCCTAAATGCAAATAACACTGTTCTGAAAAAAAAAAAAAAAAAAAAAAAATCGCGACCTGACACTATTCTTGCTGATTCTCATGTAAAATGACCTGCTGAATCCAAATAGGACTCCCATTTTGCCCAATCACCTACCGTTTTCTAGATACACCACCCTCTCCCTCAATTTCTTTCCCTGTTCGACAATTTTATGACCATGAATTTGATTTGAAGAAATGAAAAATAATTAATTCAACACCCAAAAATAAAAAATATATAAAGTTTAAAAAATAACATTAATAACAGATTAAAAATGTATAAGATATGTAATGCATAATTTCAGTGGCAAATCCCTCCCCCCCCCCCCCCCCCCAAAAAAAAAAAAAAAAAAAAAAAAATCCCTTGCCGCAAATGTCCATGCTTTAGAATTTTCCAACTCTGTAGTCCCTCAGAGGATTTTTAAATAATCCTCCCTCTCCTAAAAATAAATTTATATCCGTAAAATCCCCGAAAAATGATAAAAATAGGAGCCATTCTTAAAAAATCAGTGAGTTATATGGCAAAATGGGCGTCCTATTCGGATTCAGGAGGTAATTTTACACAAGAATAGGTTTAAGTGGTGTCAGAGGCAATTTTCATGCCGAGCAGTGTAATTAATTACAACTGTTATTTATTAAAATTATCTACCATGATGAATGCAGACGATTTTCATCTTAGATAAAACTAACACTAAATATACAAAAAAAAAAAAAAAAAAAAGACAGTTTAATTCTCTATAAATAGCATCTTAAAAAATGTGTTTTTATAACGGTTACCTCATATGTCAAGTTTCGCATAATTATATATCATAGAAGTTAAGATATAGCCTTTCCGTTCTCCGAGAAAATTGTAATGTAGCAGAGCCACTTACTGGTCGAAATGAATAAAATTGAATCATGATAATGGCCTTTTCATATATCAAGTTTTATTTGATTATACGCTATAATTCTAAGTCATAGCCTTCCCTTAAATTGCAGAAATCGGTGTATATAAGAACTACCTGTTGAGATATTCATACCAAAAGTTAATAGGCACTAGTGTATATCAAAGTTCATCTACATATAAATTTATATGCAATTCAGTGCTGCACTTCTTGAGACACAGTCGTCACAATTTTTTTTTATCCCACCCACATAAACGGACATTTTCTAAAAATGTTCAAATCGTGTTCTGGATCTCTCAGAACGTATTAGTCCATCAAAGCTAGAAGTCAAAATTTTTTACGAATTCAATAATTTCTTCTGTGGAATATAGAAGAAAGTTCTGTTTATTTATATATTTAAAAAAAAAAAAAAAAAATACATGCTTTTTTTTTTTTTTTTTTTTTTCCCTGCTGATTTGGTTTTAGTGGGTAAAAATCTATAAAAAACAACAACAAAAATTTCTTAACAATTTTTTGGTTGCAGACCTGTATTTCTCATTATGGTGAATATGAGAGGGTAATCAATCAATTTATATATATGTATAATCCTTCAACCTCAAATAAATTGTGTATTACACGATATGTTTTCAAATCGAAGTGTAATTTAAAATGGATCTGATTAATTTAACAGTATTAATAAAATCGCAATAGTAGTAATAATAAATAAATAAACAAATAAACTAATTTTTAAAAATCAGGAGAAGAACTTAAAAAAGTGAAATCAGCATTCATTTTATTGTTATTTTATAATTACTACTTTGGAAGCGATTTTTCCAAAAAATATTCGTGTTTGTTTGATTCTCTGTTTATTAAATGTAGGAAATTGAGCATTTTCCCCGTAAAACTGAACTCACAGACTTTCGTGAATTTCTACAAATCTGCAATTTTATCTTTTACTTGTACATATCATACAGTCCCCTAACGTGTTTTTCTTTCCCTGACATGACACCCCTAGGGGAACAACAATTTGTCACTATAACATCCCCGCCCACAGCAGAAAGAATCGAGAGGGCGCTCTCGGATAAGTTAACTTACTAGCATGTGAATATTTCCCCTTAATGACACAGTGGTCTCTTCCTCAGTCTTTTCTTGTCTCTCGATATCCAAAATAGGACTTTGATTCTGGCAAGATGTCCAACTCAGTTCCATATTAATAACTTCTTTACTCTACAAAGGACATCAGTAACTCTTTGGTTTGTTCTCTAATCCATGTTTTTATTTTCTGTCTCTTTGAATGAATCCTAACATGCATCTCTCTATGCTTTTCTGGGTTGTTTGAAGCTTTTTAACATGATTTAACCATTTTTAGAAATGATTGTGCATGTATTTGTTAGTAAAATTTATGCTTGTGTATTGTTAGCAAAATTTTGTGGGCACTATATCTCATGAACCAACAGACAGAATTCAATATAAATTTATGCACCAAAATATAATAAGCGCAATTTTTCATAATATATATTACATTCATTTAAATAGTATAGAAACTAAAATATATCTTTTGTGTAAACGAAAAATAATGCAGAATATCTGTGCCACCTGTCATCTGATATACATCCAATGTGAATCCCCTAGTTTTATCTAATATTTATCTCACATGCCAAATTTTGTACATTTATACACTGTAGAAGTTTAGGTATAGTCTGTAGATATAACTTCTTAAAATATATTTTTCTATAAAATGATCTGATGTGACAAATGTCATCTTTTTACTTTCTGTCTCTTTGCATGAATTCTAACATGCATCTCTCCATGCTTTTCTGGGCTGTTTGAAGCTTTTTAACATGATTTAATCATTTTTAAAAATGATTGTGTGTGTATTTGTTAGTAAAATTTATGTGTGTGTATTGTTAGCAAAATTTTGTGGACACTATTATATCTCATGAACCAACAGACAGAATTCAATATAAGTTTATACAGCAAAATTCAATAAGCATAATTTTTCATAATATATATTGCACTCAAGGTCTGGTTCATTTAAATAGCATAGAAGCTGAGATATAGCTTTCATGTAAATGAAAAATAATGCAGAATAGCAGCACCACCTATCATCCGATATACATCCAATGTGAATCCACATAGTTTTATGTAATATTCATCTCACATGCCAAATTTTGTACATTTATACACTGTAGAAGTTTAGATATAGTCTGTAGATGTAACTTCTTAAAATATATTTTTCTATAAAATGATTTCATGTGATTAACATCGTTTTTCTGGTTAGATAATTGAATTCAGTTTGCATGCTTAAACATTTACTCGTGTATAAATGTAATTTTTAATCATCGCTAATTTTATTAATTAGTATGATATTATTGTATCATTTCAACAAAATGTAATTGTAACTGGTCTACATTAGAGAAATATTCATATAGATAGAATCCTATTTATTTTTGTCAATTAGTCAGACCTTAATGTAAAATTATATTCATCAATACTATTGCTATATTTCATAATTTTTCACTAAATTCCCTGCACATAATTTTCCCTACATATCGTAACGTGACAAGAAAAGTGACACAACTCGAAAATGCAGCATTTGAAAAAAATAAAAATAAATAAACTAGTTGGCATAGGTAGACTCTGCTCAGTTCTCCATCATATGTATGTTCTCATAAATTTCTAGTATAGAACGTATTATATTCATGTTAAGAGAAATTAATTTGACCAAATGCTGGCCACAGTGACAGAACGAAATCCCCGCCTAATAGGCTACCAACTGTTCAGTTAAATATATTTATCATATTCTAATCTATTGATTTATTTTATTAGGGTTCAATTATGTAGTTTAGTTTTCATGTTACTATTTCAATGCAACAATCCCCAAAATGCATATTTATATGGAATATCGCCCCATTTTGCTATGTTGATAAAATCTTAAATTTTGAATAACTTATGAAATTTGCCTATTAGAATATTTGTATTCAATCATGTTCAAACAAATATCATAAATGTTATTTTAAAGTTGTCATATATATATATGATCCTCAAAATGGACGTTTATGCTTCATTTTGCCCTATTCTGTCATGTTAAGTAAATCATAAATTCTAAATAACTTACAAAATTTTTAAATAAAAAAATTCATTGTCATGCCAGTATCTTAAATGATATTTTAAATGTATTCTGACATCTTTACGATGAAAATATCCCTCAAAGTAGACGTATATATGAAATTTTGCCCTATTCCATCATATTAAGTAAATCGTAAATTTCCAGTGACTTACAAAATATTTAAATTTGAAAATTCATAGTCAAGGATGTTTATACCAGAATCTTATATAATATTTTAAAAGTAGTCCGACAACTTTACGATGAAAATATCCCTCAAAAGGAACATTTATGCGAAATTTTGCTGTATTCTGTCATGTTAAGAAATTCATAAATTTCAAAAAATTTACGAAATTTTCGAAGTAGCATTTTTCTAGTTAATGATGTTCATCCTGGCATCAAAACTGATATTTAAAAACTGTTCTTACATCTTTACGATAAAAATATTTCTTTTCATGCACGTTTAAGTGAAATTTTGCCCTATTCTCCCATGTTAAGAAAATTGTAAATTTCAAATAACTTCTGAAGTTTTGTAATTAGAATGTTGCGAATGAATAGGTTTCTTGCCAGTGTCATAACTAATTCTTTAAAACTAGTCCGACCTCTCTACGATCATTTGTTTGTGAGATATCGTGTACACAGACTAACATACTAATACACTAACGGACTAACAAACTAACAAACACCCTACCGACGGACACCATACCCATTTTGATATTTTTAGATTCCCGACTGCTGAAAACATGTAAAAAAGTAAAAAAACTGAGGTCGAAAATTTTCACGATTACCTAAGTTCCCCATACCTATAGTATGATGGGGAACTAAAACTTAAAGAAAACTATATAAGGTTACTTAGCCTACAAAAAAAAAAAAAATGACACAACTACCTGTCAGATGAATAAAATGGGATATAGAGTGTTTGAGTGCTTTGAGACACTTCTTACATATTTTTGAATGAGATTACTCAAAATTACCAGTTTTAGTTTTCCATCATACTATAGGTATGGGAAACTTAGGTAATCATGGAAATTTCCAACCTCAGTTTTTTGACACTTTTATGCATTTTCAGGTGTGAGGAATCCAAAAATATCAAAATGGGTATGGTGTCCGTCTGTAGGATGTATGTTAGTTTGTTAGTGTGTTAGTCTGTGTACACGATATCTCACGAACAAATGATCTCAGAGAGGTCGGACCAGTTTTAAAATATTAGTTATGACACTGGAAAGAACTCTATTCATTCGCAACATTCTAATTCAAAAACTTCAGAAGTTATTCGAAATTTATGATTTTCTTAATATGAGAGAATAGGGCAAAATTTCACTTAAATGTGTATGAAAAGAAATATTTTTATCATAAAGATGTAAGAACAGCTTCTAAATATCAGTTTTGATTCCAGGATGAACATCATTAATCAGAAACATGCTACTTTAAAAATTTTGCAAATTATTTGAAATTTACAAATTTCTTAACATGGCAGAAAACAGTAAAATTTTACATAAATGTCCCTTTTCAGGGATATTTTCATCGTAAAATTGTCAGACTACTTTTAAAATATTATATAAGATGCTGGTATAAACATCCTTGACTAGGAATGTTCCAATTAAAAAATTTCTTAAGTTATTGGAAATTTATGATTTACTTAATATGGCGGAATAGGGCAAAATTTCACATAAATGCCCACTTTGAGGGATATTTTCATTGTAAAAATGTCAGAACACTTTTAAAATATTTAAGATACTGGCATAAACATCTTTGACTATGAATTTTTTTATTTAAAAATTTCGGAAGTTATTTGGAATTTACGATTTACTTAACATGGCATTATAGGGCAAATTTGAGCATAAACTTCCATTTTGAGGACCATAAATATATCAGAAAACTTTAAAATAACATTTATGATACTTGTTTGAACATAATTGACTATAAATACTCTAATAGGAAAATTTCATAAGTTATTCGAAATTTAAGATTTTATCAGCATAGCAAAATGGGGCGATATTCCGCATAAATGTCCATTTTGGGGGATGTTGCATTGGAAATAGTAGCATGAAAACTAAACTACGAAATTGATCCCAATAAAATAAATTAATAGATTAGAATAAGATAAATATATCGAAGTGATCAGTGGGTAGCCTATTAGGCAGGAATTTCGTTCTGTCACTGTGTCAAGCATTTGGTCAAATTCATTTCTTTTAGCATGAATTATGTTCTGTACTAGAAATTTATGAGAGCATTCATATGATGAGGAACTGAGCAGAGTCCACCTATGCCAACTAGTTTGATTTGTGCCATTTTTCTTGTCAGGTTGCAATATAAATTCATACGTCTATTCTTTCCTATGTTGCCCAATACCAAAATAGTAATAATAATAGCACTGTTAAACATAATAATAAAAATGCCTTTTTTTATTTAGTTTTGTGGTTTTCTTATAAACTAGGTAAAAATTCATTATTAAGATTTTTTTTTTTTTTTTTTTTTTGTGGTAATATATATCATAAATTTTTGTATTTAAATCATTGTATTTTTATTCTTTTTGTTTTATACTATAGGTTACAGATAAGCTATTCGACAATATAAGATGGCTCATTTTGCATTCATTAAAGTCAGTTGCTGTAAGTATTATCTTAAATTTATTTATTTATTTGTAATTAATTAGGAATGGACTGTTATTCTAAAAGCATTTCTTTGGGCAGAGATTATTAAGTTTCTTTCTTATATTTTTTTGAAAAATATTTCTATTGTTGTCTGTATTATTGTGTAAAAATCATACTGTATAAAATCTAGGTATGTTTATGTAGCTATATCATAGTTATGTTGTATCAGTACAAAAACCCTTGACGGGTTAAAAGTTTGTGACGCAGCTACTTTATCGCTATAAGAATTTGAAATATGGGTCTTAAAAATAATGATATCAAATTTTAAGTGACGCTTTGCTAGTAGTTAAAATATACATAGATTTTCTTATTTGATCATTTGCTTTTTTCTTTTATTTATATTTACAATGCAAACATATTTTTAACTTCAAGATAAGACAAATATATAAAATATACTCTGATGCTTTTTCATTTGCATTTCAATTTCAAAATAACAGTTTTAAAAGGAATGATATCAAAATTCCAGTGACACCTCAATGTCACTTTAAAAGATCTGTTTTTAGATTCCACTAAAATTACCTTTGTTTTGTCTAATAAAGTATATTTACACATTGAAACAGTGCTTTTAATTTTCAAATATATACTGTCAAAAAATCACACTTTCACTGAGTTTGCATTATAAATTGAAATTATTTATTTCAATAAATCGATTTGTCTTTTGCGTCACGCTATCCAAAACGGTAAGTAAAATTTGTGCAAATGTTTTCTTTGCACACATTTTGACTTAGTTGGGTACTACGATACAAAGTAACATTAACATAAATTTTACTCACAGTTTTGGATAGCGTGACGCAAAAGACAAATCGATTTATTGAAATAAATAATTTCAATTTATAATGCAAACTCAGTGAAAGTGTGATTTTTTGACAGTATATATTTGAAAATTAAAAGCACTGTTTCAATGTGTAAATATACTTTATTAGACAAAACAAAGGTAATTTTAGTGGAATCTAAAAACAGATCTTTTAAAGTGACATTGAGGTGTCACTGGAATTTTGATATCATTCCTTTTAAAACTGTTATTTTGAAATTGAAATGCAAATGAAAAAGCATCAGAGTATATTTTATATATTTGTCTTATCTTGAAGTTAAAAATATGTTTGCATTGTAAATATAAATAAAAGAAAAAAGCAAATGATCAAATAAGAAAATCTATGTATATTTTAACTACTAGCAAAGCGTCACTTAAAATTTGATATCATTATTTTTAAGACCCATATTTCAAATTCTTATAGCGATAAAGTAGCTGCGTCACAAACTTTTAACCCGTCAAGGGTTTTTGTACTGATATCATTACTTTTTATAGGTTATTAATCAAAAGATTAAATTAAGTCCTTCCGACTCATAAGAAGTTTAGGTTGATTTATCTTTTCTTATGAAGTTGCCACCATTGTTTTCAAAATGGCAGCTACAATTTATTAATGGACTTGGTAGATTTATTAATGAGGGCTATGTATATATGCAGCTTTAAGCAAATCATTTCAAAAGTTATTGTGATAATTTTCAAGTGGCCACCATTTAGAAACAAAAGGACAGAGTGACTGAGTTGCCCAGTGAACTTATCAAAGACATTTGAATGATATATCAACTGCGCAAATTTGATTTGAACTGATTCAATATTACAAAAGTTATTGTAATGAAAAAAATTTAAGTGGCTGCCACTTGGAAACAAAATGGTGAAGCAAGTTGCCTAGCAAACTTATCCATGATATTTGAATTGTAAGTTCCCTCCCCAAATCTGATTTGAACCAGTTTAGTATTCTAAAAGTTATCGTGGTGGCACATTTTCAAGTGGCAGCAACTTGGAAACTAAATGCTAGAACAAAATTCATCCAAGATATTTGTGTGATAAGTTCAATGTCCAACTTCAACTGATTCAGTATTTAAAAAGTTATTCTGATGATAAGTTTAAAAGTGGTAGCCTGATTTGAAATGGCCGTACTTAAGATATCGGTCATTTTGTTAAAAATGGCAGATAAAATTTATTAATAAATACTTGGTTGAGACCCTTGTGTGGTCAATGTAAGCATCAAAATTCAAGCAAATACAGTCTTAACTAACCTTTTTTCAATGTGGATTTGAAATTTTCATGTAGCCACCACTTGAAAACAAACTGCAAAGCAACGTCGTTAACAAACTCATCTAAGATATTTGTAAGATAAATTTGCTGTATAACTTTGGTTCAACTTTGAGTATTATGTCAAAAATTATCGTAATCACAAAATTTCCATTATATATACAGAAAAACTCAACATTTTTTACATTTATACGACCATTTTTTAATTCATGAAATCAATGAAGGTAGTGAATCAACGAAGGCTTTTCTCGCTTCGCTGGTCACTATATTTAAAGGAAACTCTTTTCTATATAACTTTACAAAAAAAAAAAAAAAATTTAAAGAAATCATGAAGCACTTTAAAGCCCGCTTTGGTTCCCCGCTGCCTTCGGCAGCGACCCACTCATTCGCTGACTCTCAGGTGACTGTCCATATTGCCTGTGACGACCGCTTACCAGTGGGCTTCCATTTGAGTGCTTATCAGATGACAGTTTCAAAAAGATTGAAGTAGTCATTTTATATTTGAATCCCAATTACATATGAACAACACTATATGTGGTGCATATAATATTTTCTTTCACGTTATTTTCTATATTTATTTTATTTAATCGATCAACCATAAAATGACAACAATTTCACACATAATGAAATATGTAAACCTGATCGTGGTACAGGCAGCCTTAATGTAACTCCCCTTGGTGACTTTTCAATTTTTATCGTCACTTTAGACAAAAATACATATATAGATGAAGAAAATAATTTAGATTTTAAAACTTTGCATTTCGTCAAAAAACTATTTCGATAATATTTTAAATAGGGAACTGTTTTATAATTATGGTGATTCTATTTCATAATTGTTGATAATAAAGTTACAATTTTATAAGGAGAAAATATTTCAATGTATTCATCCACTGGACCACAAACAGTAAAATGTAAAAAGCAAATTTCTGATTGGCAACACTGCAAACAACAACAGTTTGTTTTGTTACCATTGCTTACAAAATTATATTGCATTATTTAATTTTTTTTTTTTTTTTTCTTTTTTTTTTTGTCTGGTAAAATCTTGGATTAATCTACATTTACATACATTATATTTCAGGTAGGAATTAGTATTTTAATAGTTATATTTTACTCTTTATACACATTTCCATTGTGAAGCACGTGTAAACTTTGTACATTTAGCTTCTCAGTTTTTTTCAGCTTTTTTATGTTTCTGATGCATATTTGTTCTTTTTTTATACACTGAAGATTAAAATAAATATTTATTACTTTTATTAAAATATGTATACCATGAATCATAAAATAATTCATGACAAAAAAAAAAAAAAAAAAATAATAATAATAATAATAAAAACATTAGCAGAATTTTCTGAATCTATCTGCAAAAAAATAAAATTTATCTTCAAATAGTGAAGAAGGAAGGCACTCCCTCTCAGGCCTAGCACCGTGTAGTCAGTCAGCCTTAATCCCAAACACAAACACACTCAAACCATGAAAGCCGAACCAAGTCTGGTATCACTAGGAATAATTGCAATTCCTAAAATTAATTTGTAGATGCAAATTTTACATAAATTAAGACTATAGAATATAGTAATCTAGAGCAGGGTGCGAAATTTCCGCTCACCAACTCGAGTGGAATTTTTACTGTGGCGAGTAAAAATTTGGTCAAGTTATAGATAGAATTCTTACACAATACGGTGACAGAAAACATTCTTTTTATAGATTTAAATAAGACAAAATCTTGTGATCTTATAACCTCTCCTTTCTCTCTTCTCGGAGTGTTGAGTCTGTGTGTGCGCTGTCTGACGAGCGCCCCAGCCTAGGAAAGGAAAAATGCTTAGTACATGCATAAAAGTTTTAATCTCTTCATCAGTTTCGTTTCTCTCACTTTGATTTCTCCAAGCTGAGTGAGAACAGACGAGCAGAGAAGAGAGCCTCTTTGCCCGTCGCCCTCTATCCGAGAGAAGAGAAACACGAAAGTTTGCCTATGCGATATTGGTGCATGAAAATGAGCTCGAGCCCTTTTAAAGATACTGCTTATTTTTATTTTGTTGAATAATTACCAAAAAGTAGTTCACATTCTCCAGTTTTTCATTGAAACGTCAAGGATTTGCGCTTGTAATGATTTGTAAGCAACGATTATATCAAAAAAATTATTCTGAAATGGTTATTTCAAATGACAATAATGAACAAACTATACACACCGACATTCCGTCTGATTACAAAAATAAAATGGACAAAATGGACACATTTCTGATGAAAAAAGTTAAATAAATACCGTATATTTCCGTGTATAAGCCGAGAATTTTTGGAAATTTTTCGGAAGCTGAAGTCGGGGGTCGGCTTATATATCAGAGTACACATTTTTAGGAAAAAACGTACATTAGAAACAATGATTGAATACATAGATTTTAAGCTTAAAAACTAATATAAAGTAAAATAGTGATATTAAACCTTATTTTTAAATAATTATCACATATAAAACTTTTAAATTAGCAATTTTAAATTTATTTCAAGAAACGCTCAATGTAGTCACGTGTGTTACATTTATTTTTTTTTGACCTGCCGGTAACTGACATCATTGGCAGATTGCACGAACGGAGTAACTACTCTGTCTGATTCAGAAATAGTATAAGAAAAACTTGAAAAAACAGGACTCCTGATCATATTTTTAATTTATACAATTAAATCATATCTGTTTAAAATGTTTCAAGGCTTACACTAGCAAAAGAAGTGGCAAATCTTTGTTTTTTTCATATAGAAGTTTTTTTTTTTTTAAGATTGCCTTGAGGTACTGATAAAAATACTCAAAAGTAGAAGATATACAAAATAATTTAGATATGTCATAAAAAAAAAAAAAAAGATGCAATCGGTCTTTTAACGGCTTATTTATGTAAACATCCAGCGGCTGCATCATCGACGTTAGGGTTAGACCTCCCGGTATTACGGCAAGGCAACCATCGTTTTCAGCTGCTGGGACTTGTGTGTGCGAGTGCGTCTGTGCTAGCCTCCCTTCTGATAGGGTTGCCAGAGTTAAAATTATCGTCATTGGTGAACACACTGCGATCATTTTACGTCATAGCTAAGCAAAGTAAGGAATTCTATTGGATAAGCATGCATTTCGTGCAATTTCATTGGACAGATTATCCTGAAAGTTGTATAGATTGGCAATATACTCGAACTTTAAAAGAGTATTTTTTCAATTCGGCTTGTACACAGGTTGGCAATTTTGGGCAAATTTCTGCAGGGAAAAACATACTCTTGGCTTATATTCGGAAATATACGGTAAATAGGTAAATAAGGAAGCTTAACATTTCAAATAAAAAGATTGATTTTCACAGAATATTGTTTGACAGAGTTTTTTTTCTTCTTTTTTTCTTTAATGAATCTTTGCATTTTATGTTATTAGATATTTTCATCTTTTTCAAATCTCAAATACAATACACTATAATGATTTTTAATTATAGATGATTATGAGACATGATGATATACGACACACTTTTAATATACCGTAAAATTCCGATAGTAACCCCCCTCCCGATTATAACCCCCCCCCCTCCCTTACCTTTGACGTAAAGGTAGAAATTAAGAAATTTGGTTGGTGGCCACTGGCCACTAGCCTTCATTTTTTTAGTGGCCACTTTTAAAAAGTTACTTGGCCACTCGCTGATAAAAGTAAAAGTAAAATAAAATTTTCTTTTCTTTAATTTTTTCAATGTTCAGTCTCGATAAATCATTAAGAAAATAATTAAGGTAGTCAACTTTTTGAAACTCATCCACAATAATACATTTCTGATAAATTTTAATAAATGAAATAGGAATAGATTTACATAATTTATACTATGAATGTAAGAAAATACTATTCATTACAAAATTCATATGTTTAAAATGCTCTTTTGGTTATATTATTTTATAACAGAAAAATTCTGATTATATTGCCCCTTCACTATCCTGAATGGTGTCGATTTTCTACTTAAAAAAAAAAAAAAAAAAAAAAAAAAAAAAAACATCTTTGATTCATGAAAATATGTATTTGTAAATAAAAAAAAATATTTTTTTAATAATACTTTTTTATTTTGCAAGTTTCTTTTTCCTTTTTTTTTTTCTTGTTACAAATGAATTATAAATTAATTTTTCTTTAATAATAATGAATTTTTAATAATTTGCAATTATGATCCCCCTCTCTAACTGAATTTAGAGAGTGTGGCTGTAGTCGAGATTTCACAATGAAATTGTAGCTGTCACTTTTTAAAAAGTTGATTTTGACAAATTTTAAAATTAGTAGCACTAATTCATCTTAAGGATAAACAAGATCTTAAGCTCAATCATTAAATGATAATTCAATAGAAAAAAAAAAAAAGAAATCAATTTTAAGATATTATCAAATTTGTAATTTAATGGTCTGTAGTATGTAGTACATCAGTGTAACTCAGATTAGGCATAACAAATTACATATAATGCGTCAAATGACGTTTTTAATTTTTCTGCGAACGTAATACAATCCGAGTTTCAGCCGATTGATTATCTCACGTGCTTCCTTTTCGTCTCTTTCTCCCGAAAGTTGGCTGAAACTCTCATTTTGACATTTTTTTAAAATTAAAATCTAATACTTTTATAGAAAAATGGAAAAAAGCCATACTTTTTTTAGTATATGAATAAGACTACCTGCCAATTTCCAGTGTTTACTGTTAAAATTGACTTCCGAAAATGTCTGTAAGTGGCGATGTTAGATTTGAGAAAGCCTGAATTCAAGGCGCACGGCGCGTTTACTGTGAAAACGCCGCCGCACGATCCAAGTTTGCATTGGAATGGGGTATTCTGTAAAGAATGGGTAGAAGAATTTTAAGTGTTTACTATTAAAATTGACTTCCGAAATATGTTTGCAAGTGGCGAGGTTAGATTTTAGAACAGCCTGAATTCTTTGCGAGGCGCGTTTACCGCGAAAAAGCCGCCGTGCGATCCAAGTTTGCCTTGGAATGGGGTATTTTTATAAAGAATGGGTAGAAGAGAAGTGGCCACTGCAGTGGCAACCAAAGGCAATTTCTTTAGTCGCCACTTTTAAAAATCTAGTCGCCATGTGACGAGTGGCTACCGCTAATTTCTAGCTTTACTTTGGCAGCTAAGTTCGCCACTCTTTTGTTATTCCCATGAGCGTTGCAAACATACTTTTTTTAAATTCTGAAGTCTTATATGTTTATTTAGAAACTTTAATTTGCATATAACGTATCCTAGTGTTATTTTTACTCATCTTTTTAAAGTAAAATAACTCCAAATAAAAAAAATGTGGTGTTGTTTACATTCTTTAAACTCCAAAACGTTAACTGCTAAATCAAAATATTCACTGTACTTTATTTGCTAATGCAAATGTAAACAAACATGCAGCTTTAGCATAAAGCAATTTGTTATGTTTATATTTTCAAAATCAGAATGAGGAACAGCTATACGATAAAATAAGCCACCCATTCCTGTTGCCAATGTACAGCTTACCAGATGAGTCGATAGTGCGAACTGATACTCCGAATCATTACAAAACATCAAAAATACATTTTAAGAAAATAAATTATTTCACTCGTGTTTGTTTTGAAAGTCACTGAAATAAATGAATCTGAAAATGCATGAAAATCAGGGGTCGAAATTAGAATCAGTAAGTTGGGAGCCAAAAGACAACTAATATTATTTTCTTAGTTGCAATTATGTTGTACTAAGGTGCCATTTCGAAATTGTCATTTACACATAGAAACATGTGCATAAACATTATACATAAACAGAAATTAATCAAAATACTGATACCTTATCTAGTTAGTTTTTTCCATTTTAAAAATGTGTTAGAGCAAATATTTTTACAAGAAAGCTAGGAATTTAATTCTACTACTTCGTTGCTAGTGCCTTTATTTTCATCACACATTATAACTGCACACTGAAGGGGGAAAAAGAATGTTAGGCGTCAAAGTGATGATTAAGTATAAAATTATGGTCATCAAAATGAAATATTTATTTGCAAAATACAACTAACTACCACTAATTTCAAGCCCTGATGAAAATCTGTGCTGCAGCGGTCAGTATTCTAATATAAAAACTAAAAAATAACATCACTGGATACCCCTAATTCATAGCACACAAATCAGAAAATGCATAAAAATCTGTACCGGAGCGGTTAGTATCCCAGTATTAAAACCAAAAAAACATCACTGGATATCCTTAAATTGATCGGACAAGGATCGGAAAATGCATGAAAATCTGTACTGCATCACTACCATGAACAATTTTTTTCCCTAAATAATTCCATTAATTTAATAATAATAAAATACACTCAAAAATTAATTTTTAAATTTCAAAAATGCATTTAAAAAAATCATTCACCTCGGTTGCATTACAATAAACATATGAGTGGCCGACGCATGAAGAAAAACAAAATTCCGAGACAGTTAAACGAAGTTCCGATACAAAAAGGTTACTATTAACAAGTGTCGATGTACTCAGTATGCTCATTGCTCAGTAAAATCAATGAATAAATCAAAAATTAGTTACCATAATTAAATTCTATTTATACCTTAAAATTAGTCCATATCACTTTCATATGCATTTCGGTTGCAATCGCAACCTTCCTCAGATGACCTGTGACATTCATCGCTGCCGGCGTATTTGTTGTTTTCCTCCTGTCTTTCTTCCTTCGCTTCACTTCGTTTGTTTCGGTCGTAACGAAGTGTGTTGTGTGGAACATTGCTATAAAATATTTAATTGAATGAGATGAATTGAATGAATACAATTGTTTATATTATATCGTTTTGTAGTAAAATTGTATTTGTGTATTGTTGCACAAGATCAGCACTGATGTTAAGCCCCTCCTCCCCCCCCCCCGTCCCCATCAGCTTTCAGGCTTTTTGAGTGTAAGCCATTTTCACCCCTGATTACAAGCAAATTTTGCAGACAGATTATGAAATCTTAAAAGCCTGTTGCAGACAGCTTCAAAACTTTCTGCCACTGGGATATATTTTACCGAAGTGGCTAATCGGACCGTCGTTGCAATTAGTGTACAGGCTATTTGGACCATCTTTTCCAAGGAGAATAAATTAGCACTGATAAAAGAGTAAAATTTAGAAATAATATAATGTGTCTCGTCCCCGTGCATGAAAAATTATCTTGTTTACTTTTTTTTGAGTGCGGGAGTAGGATAGAGATTAATTATTTTCACAGAGATTTTGTACTCTAAATGAGGCTAAAATTATTCATAAAAGGACAATAACTCAAAATTAATTTTTATAAAGCAAAAATGAAAATAATAAAGACTTCGAAAATTGAATAATAAAAACAAAAAAATGCAACATGAAAACAGACCTTAGTAAATGAGTATTTTCAATCTTTGAAAAAAATCTTCGCAATATGTTTGTTTAAGAATATGTATAAATAAATCTTCATATTCAACTACATTGATGTTATTTGTTTTTTTATTTCTTTTCTGTCTTTCCTCTTTTTTTTTTTTTTTTTTTTTTTTTTTAACAATTAAACCGTTCTAATATAATTCAATGCAAACTAAACTCAATTTTCTATACAAATATATGTATGATTTTTCTGAAAATAACTTTTGTACTTATTTATTAATGTTGACAGCAATGTTGAAATAAACATGGATTGTAGATCAATCGCATTATACACTTTTAAAATGTTAAAAATTTGAATTTGCAGTTGAAACAAGCAAAATAATTAGTATAGGGTTCCCACTAAATTTCAAAAAAAAAATTCCCTGACTTTTCCAGGTCTATTTTTAGAAAATTCCAGTCACAAAATTTGGTTTGTGACATAAAAGATAGCTCACGGTATAAAGCAAAACATAGCTCGCAACATAAAAGACAACATAGTAACGTGACTTGTGATATAAATTGAATGTTTAAAATGCATTTTCCAGGTTTATATCATCATTTTCCCAGGTTTTTGAGCAATATTTAGATTCAGAAAATTCCACTAATGTTTTATTACTATTATTTTTATCATGCTGAAAAACAAAAAAAAAAAAAAAAAAAAAAACTGAGAAGCTAAATGTACGAAGTTTATACAAGTTTCATAATGGACAATAAAACTATTAAAATACTAATTCTTACCTGAAATATAATTTAATTAAAATCCAAATGTAATTGTTATCCAACAGACTGTTTGAAGACACCACGGAGTATTATAAGACGCTTTCATGACGCCAATCCGTGCATGACGCTAAGATAACAAAACATAACAAACGTGTTGTTAGTAGTGTTGCCAATCAGAAATTTGCTTTTTACATTAACTGTTTGTGGCCCAGCGAATGAATACATAGAAATATTTTCTCCTTAAAAAATTGTAACTTTATCATCAACAATTATGAAATAGAATCACCATAATTATAAAATAGTTCCCTATTTAAAATATTATCAAAATAGTTTTTTGACAAAATGCGAAATTTTAAAATCTTAAATATTTCCTTTATAACAAAAAATATATATATTTAAGTGAAATTTTATTTCGTATATATACAATAAATATTTAAAAGAAACAATAAAGTTTCTTTCTTGCATTAAAAAACAAAATCTTAATTTTTTATTGACTGCATTCAGATTGAACCAACCAAACAACTACAAGACCAAACCGAATAACACCTGTTCAGAATTCTGAGAATTATCAATAGAAATCTTTGCATCGCGTAGTAAAAATAGTTCGATTTTTAAACTGAGTTATAAAAAAAACAAGAGTTTTCCTAGGGAAAAGGGAGATGTCAGGCACATCAGATAAAAGCGATTAATATCATATATAAATTAAACTAAATTCGCTCGAGCCATATTCGAGAAAAAAATCTTACACATTAGGCCGCCCATTTATAGCTTAAATGAGCCAATTCATATCTCGAAATATACTGCACGCAGAAATGTAGCGATTTCAGGGTAGGATCAGACAGAAGGTGAAAGACTATTTTGAAATTATCAGAACATAACCTCCCATATTTCCTGAGATATTAAGTGTCGGCTTTCAGCGGTCTCTTTGATCTTTAAATTCCTGTATATATAAGTGTCGCAGTTTCGTTCGTTTTTCCGTTTCCGCTGAGTGTCGTGGCGTTCGTTTGTTTTTGCGCTTGCGTCACTTGAGACTCTGCCGAGTCTCTTGATTACTTTCTTCAAAATGTTTCATTTAAATATTGTCATGTTCATGTTCTATTATATTATAAAATACAGACATTCAGCTAGCATAATACTTAATATCTTTTATTGTTTGGTAGAAAAAATCATTTTTGTACACAAAGTTGTTGATTTTTTCTCTAAAAATTGTACAATATGTGAACATTAAAAAAAAAAAAAATGTTCAATCCACATTAAAAAACACACCCTGGGAAAAACAATGGATCGAGTTTCTACTATATTACATATAAGAGGTACAAACTCTTACATAAACTTCTTCACACACCATAAAATTAATGTAAACATTACCGGTTTCGAAAGGACATGGTCTTTCTTGTACTTTCAAAACTGGTAGTGCTTACATTAATTTTGTGATGTGTGAAAAAATTTTAAGTTTAAATATTTATTGTACACAAGTTCTATAATTTATTTTTGTGAAATTTTGACATAATTTGAAGAATTATTTTTTATTTTAAATCAAACTATAACTTGCAATAACCTGCTTGTTTTTGCAACAAAGATTTACTTGTCATCATTTTACACTAGGTGTTCTTTCTTTCTTTCTTTTTTTTTTTTTTTGTATGTATATTTTACTTAAATTTCAAGGAATTAATTTTACATCACTTGGAATCTTTTGGCTGGTATATGTCACATTTTTTAATGCTTTTCTGACAGCATTATGCATATCGCATTAAATTATGTAATATTATGGAAGTCTAACTTCTAATTTTCCATCTTTATGATTTATATTTAAAAACTCACTAGCCTATTTATTTCAAAAAATTTTGGAGTGAAAGGCTGGTTTTTTATACCAGCTATGTGAAAAATACCAGAGCCGGGAATCGAACCCGTGCCTTCCACTTTACGTGCGGATGCTCAAACCATCGAGTTACCCTAGCTGATTACCAGCTAGGCATTTCTCACATAACATTCGTTGGCAACGTCACCGAGTCTGTAAACACAGATGTATCAAGTGACATTATTAATCATGGCACAACTTCAATAGATCACAAAATTTTCAATTCAATTTAATTTAATTTTAATTTTGGAAGGCTGATTTTTTATACCAACTATGTGAAAAATTTTCTGAAATGAACTTTCAGGCTTGATGAATAAATTTCTAAATCAAACTCACTAGCCTGTCATTTAATGTGAAATGTAATAACTGTTTGGATCCAATTAACTGAAGTATTTCCCCCCCCCCCTTTTTTTTTTGCATTTATTATTCAATTATTCTTTTTTTTTCCAATAGAATATTATGCTTTTTGCTGATTTTTACGTCTTATTCTATAATATCTTGTCAATATTTTTCATTTGCTCATTCTAGTTTGGAATACTAGAACAAGAAACACTAAAAATTTAGTCAATTATTTTAATTTATTGAACTTTGTTAGAATTTATGTTTTGAAAGCATTTGTGTGATTTTGTGAGCGTCTTTCCTTATATCTTTCTATTTCAAAAAATATAATTATAGTGTGACTTAAATATATTTTTCTAAATAAATATTTATCATAGAAGTTTCTCATATTTGTATGCTTTAAATGAAGATGTAAATATTGAGCTATTTATTTGTGTATCAGTATAAATAGGGAACCAGAAAGTTCTAGAATTATTTTTTCCTTTCTTATTTTCTGTATCTAAATATCATATGTTTTTCTATGTGCATTTCTTCTCCTTGTGTGTATTAGATAAATTGCTTCTGCATATTTATTTTTATTAAATTATAAATATGTCAATATTACTCAAGCTGATTATTAACTCTTACCATCACAAACCAAAGTTATAAACACTTAAAAAGTGCTTGTAATTTGGTTTGCCTCTATGCCTACACTCTCATTTCTTTTAATATTTTAAAAATACTTTAAAATTGCTATATGTTATTTAGATTCCTATAGTATGTTTATTTTGAAGTTGAAATAAATAGCACTACTAGTATGTGTATGGGAACTCATAAAAGAATTCGGATACATTATGATCTCTGAGATATATTTCTTTGAAGCATATTTTAATATCTTCATACTGTACAAAACATAATGAAAAGTAACACTCATTATTCAGATGTACAAAAATAGGTTTCTTATAGAATTTGGTATAAATTTAATTAATGATTGGTGTACAGAGTCACTTAAAATATTCAGATACATTATGGAATATAGTTGAAAATTGGTTGAAGTACAGGGTGGCTATAATTAAACTGACAATGTTCTGTTAGCATGATGTAATTGCAAGAATAGCCTCAAATTTTGCAGGAAGATTAAATAAGATGATGGAGGATAATAATAATAATAATAATAAATAATAATAAAATAATAAATTCCAAAATTTACTGCTGTGGTGATGTTTTTCTAAGTAAAGCTTTTCTCGCTGGTAAATTAGAGCAGTGTCTTCAATTTCAAAATAATAAATGAGACAAAAGCAGTACTTAAAAAAAGTGCCCAATCATAAATTTTAAATTATAAATTGTGGCAAGAGCTTTATTTAGAAAAATAGCGCCACATGTTCCCCTGGCAGTAAATTTTGAAACTTAATTTTTTTTTTCTTTTTTGTGGAATCTTTCGTTCTTCATCCTGTTTAATCTTCCTACAAACTTTGGTGTCATTCGTGTGATTAGATTGTACTACTCACTAATCACTGAAAGCACTGCCAGCTTAATTATGGCCACTTTGTATATTTCAAGTTGTTATCATGGAGATAAAAGATATTAAAAGTTAAACATTGTAATAGTTAAGTACTATGTGAAAATGTTTTATAGTCTTTGTAAACCATTTGATTTTTCTTTCTTGTCTGTATTAAATGATGAATATAGCATCAGAAACTACATATGAAAAATAATAAAAGTGTACTATTATATGTAATAGTGTGAAATTATCAGGGTTGATTGTATGTAGGAATTTTTCCTAATTTCAGGAATTTTTGTTTATATATTTCCTGTTTTCAGGGTTTTTTTTTTTTTTTTTTTTTTTTTAAATTATTTTTCAATGTGTGTTAAGAGAAAACTGTTGTATGATAGAAATTTAGGAACGTCTTTTATAATTTTATAGTATTTATTTAGATTTAAGGAAAAATTACATGTATTTTGATGCTTACAATCATAAAAACAAATAAATAAATAAAATTAACTGTACCCTGCAGTGTTTTTATTATTATTATTATTATTATTATTATTATTATTATTTCAGGATTTTTAAAGTTAGGTTACAGTCACCCTGAATTATTAATAATTTCTTTATTTTATTTATGAGTTGCTCATATTTTGATTTAACACCAGTCTATTTATTTTTTAGAGTGTGATGGTTAGTGATCGTCATTGCTTTGAATGTTATGGGTATGTTTTCCCCATTTAATTCACTATTTAAATTCAAAAAGCATTATTTAATATAGCAGTTTATTTATTTTTTCATATTACCACTGCACGAAAAACACTGTTACTTCTGTACTTCTAAAAGACCATAGCTATTTGTATTCATGTTTGTTTTAACATATCCATGGTTTTATACTTTACATTTTTTACAATGTGTCTACCTTTCATTGAGTATCAAACTACAATTGTAATATTCCTTATCCCTTAAAGTATTAAGCTTATCTACCATTAGGTTTAGTCAAAATAAAAGGCTGTTGTGACTATATTTTTAAATAAATGTTGCATTTTTCAGGAAAATAAGATTAATAGATATCTGTAGTGTACTGTACTAAATTCTCATATTTATACATTGAATAGTATTCATCTTAAAAGTCATTGAACAGATATACTGAAAATTTTAAAATATTTAAAAATCATAACGTCTCATATAGTTATATTGAACTTTTTATAATTTATAAAATATTCCACTTTAAGACACGTATAAAAATTTAATTAAAAACATTAAAAGGTACACATTGCGTCAAGGCCTTTCACCCTGAGCTTCAGGGCATCATCAGGACGTAGCCATTTTTTAATAAACAAGTACAGCAACAATATATATATATACAAAAGATTAATTTTCGGTTACAGTTATTAACATAGATGCAACAGTCTAATTAAAATGAAAACACTACGAGGTTGAAGATTCGAGTACTATTTGGTTCACCACGGAGACACATTCCTGTAGAGCAGTTGAGGTCATTCATTCGTCTGTGTTGAGGTACATGCTGAGGAACTTGTATTAATTTAACTCTTTATACAAGAAGTTGGCTGATTGGGTTTCACGTCACACCAGTGCTGCGTTGGTGGGAAAATTAGCGACACAAGACGAAACAACTTGTTTCAGAATTGCCTCTTTTAAAACAGATTTGCAAAAAAACTGTCGGAATTATGTAGAAAAATTTTTTTCTTCATCGTAAACGATCATTAGTACTAAGGCACTGTTGAAATCAGATTATATTAGATATCTGATTGTATTAGAAAATACCAAATTTTAGGCAGAAAAGCAGCATCTTTAAAATTGATTGCATTATATTTAATTATATTTACAGCTTTTGAAACTGTTAATTCTGAGTTAGTTGCTGGAGAAGAGATGATTTCCGCTTGGTCAAAAAGAGGTGAAGCTGAGGTTTCGTAAATAAAATTGACTAAAGCTGAACTTTTTTCTTCTTTAACATTACGGATATGTTCTTGAATTCTTACGTTTAAAGTTCTTTTTGTTTTTCCAATGTAAAAGAAAATATCTTGATTGAGTTTTAAAGGAATTTTATATACACCTCCAGTGGGTCTAGTTAAATTTCAATCATTTAATCTTAGATTTTTAATTGTTACAGGAGAACTAAAAGGAAATAATATATTAAACTTACGGAAAATATAATGTTTAAAATTAATAAATTCGTAACAAAAAGGCAAACTATTACTATATTTAATTTTAGGGGTTGAGGTAGAAGAATTTATTGTAGAAGGATTAAATTTATTTTTAATTTTATTGATAATTTTGATAATAGTAGTTTTTTTATAGCCAGCAGCCATACCGATTTGTATAATTTTGTTTAGTTGTCTAGTTTCGCTAAAATGGAAAGTGGTATATTTAAGAGCCCTAGTAATGTAAGAGTTAAAAAACGAAAATTTATAATTAGTAGGATGGGCAGAAGTGGCAGGAATTAGGAGGGGTACAAACGAATTTTTATAATAAACATCAAACCCTATAACTGTATTATCTTTACTACGATGGATAGCGAGATCTAAAAAAGGTAGAGTTTGATTAGTTTCACATTCATAAGTAAAATTGATTGACGGAAATTGTTTATTACAGGAATCAATAAAGTCAAGTAGGGAGGTTTTAGAATAGGGCCAAACCAGAAAAATGCCATCCACATATCGTAGATAAATAGTTGGTTTAAGAACAGAGGCGGCAAAAACACGTTCTTCAAGTTCTATTAGTAAAAGATCGGCAAGTATAGGGCTAAGAGGGGAACCCATCGGAGCTCCGAACGTCTGTTTGTATATAATACCATCAAAAATAAAATAATTATTGTTTTTGATTAGATGAAAAGCTTCGTAAATAAAGTTAAGCAAAGGGGATAAAATAGGAATATTGCTGCATTTTTTTAAGATAATGGATAACACAGTATCTAAAGGAATATTAGGGAAGAGGGAAACAACATCTAGACTGTAAAATTTATCAGAGGGGTTGAAAGTAGTGTTAAGGATTTTATTTTTCACTTCTAAACCAGATTTTACAATATATGGGTTGCTAAGAATTAGAGGTTTAAGTAAATTAGCAAGAAATTTTTCTAAAAAATAAGAGGGACTATTACATTTTGAAATGATAGGCCGAAAGGGGTGATTAGTTTTATGAGTTTTAATTTTGAAAAATAATTTTGGAATAGCGGGATATAACGGAATTTTTATACAAAATGGGGAAATTAAATAGCTAAAAGAATTAATAAGTTTTTTAATTTTACGAGTAAAGTTTTCAGTAGGATTAGAGTTAACTACAATACAAGCTAAGTCATTGATAGCCGCACGGGCTTTAGAGTTAAAATCATTTGTATTAAGAGCAACAATTTGTTTAGATTTATCAGCTAGCAGGAGGCGAAAGTTTTTATTAGTTTTAATCTGCTTAAGTGTTGAAAAATTACGATTCTTTGACCCACTATTGAGGTTAACATGTTTATTTAGAGCAAATGCAGCATAAGCACGAACTTGTTCTTGATTTTGAACGGGAACCTGTTTAATAATATTTTCAAGTTTTGGTATAACATAATCAGCCTTAAGTTGAGGTTTAAAAGCAAAGTTCGGTCCTTTATTCAAAATTTGCAGTTCATTTGGTGAAAAAACATGGTCAGATAAATTCAAAAACTTTTTTCCAGTCTTTAAAGATTTATCTTGTGCTGCTTTAAGGTTATTAACTTTAATGCTATATTCGTGATTCGTCTTGATTTCAAATTTTTCTGTACTTTGGAAAATATTTTGTAAAAAAGGGTCTAAATACTTTGGCTGTGTTTTATTAGAAAGTTCTAAGAGACAGTAATATGTCTGGGATTCCAAGTATATAATAGATTTCCTAAGGTTTCTAATAGCATTTCTTAGCATTTTGGCTTCAGCATTGAAAAGTATATTTTGACAACTGGGGGATAAGATTTATGATTAATTTGCAAGGATTTTGGAATAATATTCAAGTTTTTACATTCTTTAAGAAATTTTAACCTTAAAAGCCAACTATTCAGTTTAAACTTTAATTTTTTAAATTTTAAAAAAAGTGACTAGTTATTATAATTAAAAAGTATATACTATATTGATAAACTTACAGGCAAACAAAAAGACCAGCATGAATAAATAAGACCATTGTCTAACGACTAAATTGAGAAATCATATTTAGGAAGCATCTAAAACACAGGAGCACTGTAGTTATTGCACTTAAAATAGCCATTAGTCGAAGTAAAATTCAATATAAAATAATCTCTCATATAGAGACATGTTATCCCACGTGTATTTTGTATCAAGCCACAATTTATAAAAGAATCCACTTTAAGACACGTATAAAAATTTAATTAAAAACATTAAAAGGTACACATTGCGTCAAGGCCTTTCACCCTGAGCTTCAGGGCATCATCAGGACGTAGCCATTTTTTAACAAACAAGTACAGCAACAATATATATATACAAAAGATTAATTTTCGGTTACAGTTATTAACATAGATGCAACAGTCTAATTAAAATGAAAACACTACGAGGTTGAAGATTCGAGTACTATTTGGTTCATCATGGAGACACATTCCTGTAGAGCAGTTGAAGTCATTCATTCGTCTGTGTTAAGGTACATGCTGAGGAACTTGTATTAATTTAACTCTTTATACGAGAAGTTGGCTGATTGGGTTTCACGTCACACCAGTGCTGCGTTGGTGGGAAAATTAGCGACACAAGACGAAACAACTTGTTTCAGAATTGCCACTTTTAAAACAGACTTGCAAAAAAACTGTCGGAATTATGTAGAAAAAATTTTTTCTTCATCGTAAACGATCATTAGTACTAAGGCACTGTTGAAATCAGATTATATTAGATATCTGATTGTATTAGAAAATACCAAATTTTAGGCAGAAAAGCAGCATCTTTAAAATTGATTGCATTATATTTAATTATATTTACAGCTTCCGAAACTGTTAATTCTGAGTTAGTTGCTGGAGAAGAGATGATTTCCGCTTGGTCAAAAAGAGGTGAAGCTGAGGTTTCGTAAATAAAATTGACTAAAGCTGAACTTTTTTCTTCTTTAACATTACGGATATGTTCTTGAATTCTTACGTTTAAAGTTCTTTTTGTTTTTCCAGTGTAAAAGAAAATATCTTGTTTGAGTTTTAAAGGAATTTTATATACACCTCCAGTGGGTCTAGTTAAATCTCGATCATTTAAGCTTAGATTTTTAATTGTTACAGGAGAACTAAAAGGAATTAATATATTAAACTTACGGAAAATATAATGTTTAAAATTTATAAATTCGTAACAAAAAGGCAAACTATTACTATATTTAATTTTAGGGGTTGAGGTAGAAGAATTTATTGTAGAAGGATTAAATTTATTTTTAATTTTATTGATAATTTTGATAATAGTAATTTTTTTATAGCCAACAGCCATACCGATTTGTATAATTTTGTTTAGTTGTCTAGTTTCGCTAAAATGGAAAGTGGTATATTTAAGAGCCCTAGTAATGTATGAGTTAAAAAACGAAAATTTATAATTAGTAGAATGGGCAGAAGTGGCAGGAATTGGGAGGGGTACAAACGAATTTTTATAATAAACATCAAACCATGTAACTGTATTATCTTTACTACGATGGATAGCGAGATCTAAAAAAGGTAGAGTTTGATTAGTTTCACTTTCATAAGTAAAATTGATTGACGGAAATTGTTTATTACAGGAATCAATAAAGTCAAGTAGGGAGGTTTTAGAATAGGGCGAAGCCAGAAAAATGTCATCCACATATCGTAGATAAATAGTTGGTTTAAGAACAGAGGCGGCAAAAACACGTTCTTCAAGTTCTATTAGTAAAATATCGGCAGGTATAGGGCTAAGAGGGGAACCCATCGGAGCTTCGAACGTCTGTTTGTATATAATACCATCAAAAATAAAATAATTATTGTTTTTGATTAGATGAAAAGCTTCGTAAATAAAGTTAAGCAAAGGGGATAAAGTAGGAATATTGCTGCATTTTTTTAAGATAATGGATAACACAGTATCTAAAGGAATATTAGGGAAGAGGGAAACAACATCTAGACTGTAAAATATACCAGTTTTCGAGGAAAATTCTTGAATGATAATTTGAACAGTTAGATATGATTATTTTAGTACTGTTAAAATCAGGTAGATGGTTTTGGACATGTTTCGTGTATTTTAATATTTTAGATGTGATTAAAGTTCAATATATAAAATACTTAATTGTCCCCACTGAATACACTGTACTCTCTTAAAGGAGATCTCTTGTTCTTCTCAGCAATTACTTTTTGATGTTTTACTGATGAGGAGCTTGTAAAAGGCTCGAAACATTTAAATTTATGTTTTGTGTATTTTAATGTTTTAGATTGTATATTTTTTAATGTATATTGCCTCGGTTTTTGATGTGATTAAAGTTTAATGCTGAAAAATGGCTAATGCTGAAAGGGTTATAAAAAGACTATAGCATTTTGACAAACCATTTTTTTTTTTTAATTGGGAAGATTATGTGATCTTTATTGATTAATTCTGTTGTATTTTATAGTTATGATATCATAATTAGTGATGATTTAAAGCCGTGGTTGATTGAAGTGAATGCATCTCCTTCTCTGACAGCAACCACAGCAAATGATCGAGTAATGAAGCAAAAGCTTATCGATGACATATTTAACATATGTTTAGAAAATGGAGAATATCCAAAGTGAGTTTATTTATTTATTTATTTATTTTTAAACAATGTTGTATTATAATCTTTATGCAGAAATTAAATATTCATGAAATATCATACTACATGAAAATATTTATCTCAAAGCTCTAATGTCTTAACCAATGACTATTTTTAGTTTTGAATTTAAAAAAAAATTTTTAGACGTATTTTTAACAATATTTAGGTCTGTTATATTATTTCTTGGAAGATCTTTTGTAGTGAGTTTCTTTTTACCATGTTTTTATTAATTTTGATTATTGTTTGTTTTTTTGTTTGTCCAGTACAAATCTTGCAATCAATTTTCAACTAACTTCCCGACTAGCTAGACATTTGAAAATTTCAAGACAGCTCAGAACACAGTGATAATAAATTTTTTTAAATAATTTTAGTCAACTGTTTCAGGTCCCTACTGCCTCCGGGAACTGTTTCGGGTTCCTGCTGCCTTCGACAGCGTTACCTGTACAAAGCTTGCAATCGATTTTTCCCTAACTTCCCGACTAGCTAGACATATGAAACTTTCAGGATAGCTCAGAACACAGTGACAGTTCATTTTTTAATACTTTTAATCAATTGTTTCAGGTCCCTACTGCTTTCAGCAGCATTTATATGATTCAACAGAAGATTTATTTAACTAACTTCCTGACTAGCTAGACATTTGAAACTTTCAGAATAGTTCAGAACACGGTGAAAATGCATTTTTTAAATATCTTTAACCAACTGTTTCGGGTTCCTGCTGCCTTTGGCAGCGCTACCAGTACAAAGCTTGCAATCGATTTTTAACAAACTTCCCAACTAGCTAGCCATTTGAAACTTTTATAATAGCTCAAAACACGATAGCAATGAATTTTTTTAATACTTTTAGCCAATTGTTCCAGGTTCCCACTGCCTTCAGTAGCGTTTATATGATTCTACAGAAAGTTTCAAAACATGGTATATCTTTATGGTAGTTCTTTTTATCTTGTAATTATTTATTTATAGGGCGCAGTATTTAAAAGTGCAAGTAATTTGCATAATATTTAATATCAAACAACAATTAATATAAAACCAGGTTAAGTGAAGAACGAAGCACTTACCTTGTATTTTAGGTGGTGTCAATCTAGTGTTTGTTAGCTTAATCCATATTTGTTCTGTATCAGATCTCTCAGATCCAGCACTCTGTCCAAATTAATCCATCTTCCTTAATTCATTATTTAATTTGTTTATTTTTTTTTTTTTTTTGTAAAATTAATTCACTCCAATTTAATGCTAAATGGTGTGTGCATTTGTAAATAATTACTTAATTATTGTTTACACAGAAGTTTCAATTACACTGCTTTGCATGAAAATCTACCCAACACAATTTTTGCAAATTCTTAAAATGACCTCCTGAATCCGAATACGACACACATTTTGCCCTATCACCCCCTATTTTTATACCTTTTTGGCAATTTTTTGGATATAAATTTAATTTGTAGGGGAGGAAAAGATTATTTTAACTTTTAAATATCTTCTGAGGGACTACAGAGTTGGAAAATTTGAAAACATAAACATTTGCAGCAAGGGAAAAATTTAAGGGGGGGGGGGATTTGCCACTGAAATTATGTATTACATTTATTATATTTTATTAATCAATTATTATTATCTGTTTACAAATTATATTATTTTGGTTTTAAGTGTTAAAATAATTCTTTCTAGTCTCCAAATCAAATTCCATGGCCATAAAATTACCGAACAGTGATAAAAATTGGGAGAGGGATTGGCGAGAAAACGGTAGGTGATTGTGTAAAATGGGGGTCATATTGGGATTCAGGAGATCATTTTACATAAGAATCAGCAAGATTGGTATCAGGGCTCGAAAAAAAATTTTTTTTTTTTTTTTTTTTTTTTTTTTTTTTTGGTGCTACAGTGTAGGATTCAAAGATCTTGATTAAATATAGCATATACTAACTATAATAATTAACTGAACTGAAAAAAAAAAAAGAAGATGAAGAATAATGAAGATTGCTTGGTATATAATAATGAAATAGATTATATCAAAAAAATAATTTATACAAAATTTATGATCTGAAAAGGATTTTAAATGTTTTAAGTGATAGTTGAAATAACCTTAGTGAGTTTTAAATCGTTTATAGAGATCAGGCATAGTATTTATGTCCTTGATAAACATATAATCACTTTTGATTGCTGATGAAATGACTTGTTTTTGATTCTCTCATTGATTGATTGAGGAATTATTACTGCACTTCCCAGGAAACTGACAAATTAATTATATTGTTTATCTAACATTATTGAAACTTTTAGTCAGCTGTTGTTAACATTGATAACTGAAAATATGAAAAACAAGTATTACATAATGTTAAAAACAGGCTTTGTGCTAGCTAACTAAACACAGCAGGCATGAGATTCTTCTGCGGATCCACAATTTTCTGCTTTTATGTGATTTCCGTTTCTTCCTGTTACGAAGTTTATTGACGCAGCGGTGATCGTTGTTTAGCGGTCATATCTGCAATGAAAGGTATATTAGCAATATATTAAGAAGAAGTCCATTTGCTGTCATCAAGATGCTTTTATTGAATAAATCTTCCAAAAATTCAAGTATTAATATTCCACACAAGTTGGTACAGAGCGTTGTAAATTGTTTTATAATGAAATACAAAATTCCAGGGTTAAATGTTGAGATTGTCGCATGAGATGGGGGAGAGAGCAAAAGTAATTCAGTCTTTACAAAACGATGGTTTGGAAGAGATCTGAGTTCCTTACACTAGAACAGATCAGAGATGTCTGAAGAAAAAGAGCCAAATTTTAGAAAAAAACAGCCAAAAGAATGCCAAGCTATTTCTTTGTCTTTACAATATATTAATACAAAATTTTGAATATACAAATGTCGTTACATCGATTTGGCATAAAAAGCATCGCCAGGTATGAGTCATCTTTAACGTACGAAAAACAACCCCTTTGCTAGACGCCAGTTGGTCGATGAAAATCCATTATAAATCTATTTTTAGAACTATAATGACCTGCTTGAAATAATAATAGCTTTTAATATAAATATGAGGGTAATAAATATAAACTGAAATGATTATTTTTTATTTTATTAATAGCTATTTATGCTAGGAAAATGCTGATAACGAATTTTAAATTACCCTGCCAAAAATAAATAATTATAGCTAAATTGATTTAATCCTTTCAGGGAAAAAGTAAAAACGGAATTCTTTTTCAAAAGCCCCGATATAAAAATTGCTTTATGTTATTCCTAGAGCAATGTGTTTGTAACCATAAAGGACAAAGAACACTATTAAATGAAAGATTTTGATTTGTAAATAAAACGGGAAATTCTATATAATTAATTAATTGAATTACATAAATTTAAAAAGATTTTTTTTATATTATCTATATTAATCCCTCCTTTTGTTACATATATTAAATTTGAATAAATAAATAAACTTTTAAGAACATATGTGTGAACACTCACACATATATCTCCCCTTCGACTGGAAAGAAAAAAAATTGGAAGGTAATGCAAAAATATCGCTCTCTCTCACATCAAGGCAAATACATACTATAAATTTCAACATAACTTTCTATATAAAACCAATATTACTTCAAAAATATTTTTCATATTACAAAGTGGCTGATAATGTAAAATTAAATATCAAATGTATAACACCAATGATTAATTAGAACTTGTTTTTACAGGACATAATTATCTTTCATAAGATGCAAGAATGTATATTGAAATCACGACATTATAATTATAAAATAAGCAATGCAATGTAGTATTTATAATAATTCACAGCTGTATGACAATGTATTTATTCAACAAATTTTTCCTGAAAATGTATGACAAATTGAAAGTAAGGAAAAAGAAATCAATAGTTACAAAAGTAAAATATTTTATGTATTTAAAGTTTATAGAATATGTTAATTTGCTTGAAACTATTTATTATTTACTAATTTTATTATTAATTTCAATATAATAATATTTTAATAAGATATTTTGGTATGAAAAAAAATATTTTAGAATATAAAGAAAGTACCAGAATGCCAATATGTGAAGACCTAAAATTTATACAAATTGAGCCAGTGTGTGTGTGAATCAGTACACAAAGCATAATTGACACTGTGGGTTGTGAGGCAACAGCCAAAAATACGTACTGAGTTAGGGAGTGAAACAGAAGAGGCGTATATCATCTGTAAATAAAATTACAGCAAGCATTCTGCAACACGACATAGTTAAATGTCTTTTGTTTGTGTAAAGGTAATCGAGAAAAATAAAAAAAAAGGTGGGCCAATTAATAAAATAATAGGACACAAGTATGAAGTCTGGCAAAAATTAAAAAGAATAAATAACAACAATAATTATTTTTTTTAAATTACCATTGCCATTATTTATGTTCAATTATAATTAAATATTTCTAAAAAAATAAAAAGTAAGTTCATTTTCAAACATTATGTGGTTTAAAATAATGAAGAAAGATATCAATATACTATTAATTCCCTTTTCCTTAACGAATATAATAATTTATAAAACATGAATCACAATTGAAAAGTGTAAATTGTCAACATGGACAAATTCTAATAATATTTTTTTATGTATTATTCGTGATGTTTGTATTGAATAATCATTAAATAATTGTGAAATACAAAATGTTAAACTTGTTAAGTATGCATGATATGATACCTTTTTTTTTTTTTGTGTGTGTGTGTGTGTGTGTGTGTGTGTGTGTGTATTTAGATCACTTACGTCTTGGACGAAGATGTGTAAATGACTTATTTATTATTAGAACCTATACATTTTATAATATTTATTTATTTATTTATTTTTATTTCTTGTGTATATGTGTGACAGCACCCAATTGTCCTGTCCCCCCCATCCCCCCTTTTTTTTTTCATCTCTAACCATCGCCGATCAAACATTCTGCGGGAAGCCTTTTATTTTTAAATATTTATCCATCCACAACAAAAATATCAATATTAATTTTAAACTTACTTTATGATATTCTAGAACCCATAAAGAAGTAGAGTTGTGTTTAATATTTCTCACTCATGAACTACTTTTTACCTCCCCACCTTTTCCATTTTCCACCACCAATCAATGATTAAATGTTGATTGCTAGCTAATGTTTTTTTTTTTTTTTTTTTTTTTTTTTTTACACATATTTTTTACTGTGTTGATGTGCATTATTCTTTTAGTTTATGTTGTCACTGTAAAATATTTTATATAGTATGTTATTTTTCATTTGAAATTAATTTTATGAACATGCTTGTTTCCTCTTTTTTTAATTTTCTGTGCTCTCATGCCTGACAGGAATATTCTTCTCAACTTGAACACAAACGGAAATAATGGATTAGCAGACTGTTGTTTTGGTAGCATATAGCATACTGTCACCACTTCTTTTTGCAGGGATGATGGCATGTTAAATACTACTGAAACAGCTGTCTAATACTTAATTATTCTCCTTGGCATTCAAGACTTTGTAGATTTTTACTGTTTTTTTAGATAAATACTGCATACGTAACTAAATCTGGAATAGAAACTTGATTTTGATGTACTTGAGTTTTATTTAATTATTAATAAGCAAAATATCATATTAAATCTTTTCTTTATTCCACAATCACATAAATAATAAACAGTTTAATAAAACATTTGTTTATTTTATAAAAATTTATAAGATAATTAAATATTCCAAAAGTGATTAAAAAAAAAAAATCAATAAATCAAAGTAAGAATTGCACAAGTAATTGTAAAATATGGAAGTTTATTCGGTTTGGTTATCTTTTTATATAAAGCTGATTGTTTGTCTGTCTGGATTTTTAGTTTACTATACAAAGCTACACTAGTGAACTGACAACTACGAAAAGTGGTACATTTATTAGTTAGGACAAAATCTAGCTAATGCCATATTTCTTAGTTCAGTCCGGCAGTTGATTCGAAAGATATTAAATAAAAACCTTATTTTAACTTTTAAGTTATTTATAAAAAAATAAGTATTTGACTGTCAAAATAAATAAGTAAAATCAGGGTTGTTACATTTAAAACTTTTTGTGTAAAACACCTGTTTTAAACACGTTTTAAACTAACACTACATTTAAAACATTGTT
This sequence comes from Salticus scenicus, assembly GCA_963930645.1. Classification (NCBI taxonomy): domain Eukaryota; kingdom Metazoa; phylum Arthropoda; class Arachnida; order Araneae; family Salticidae; genus Salticus; species Salticus scenicus. Next base: position 212,313,336 of record OZ005662.1, read on the forward strand.
TAAAACAATTTTATTAAATAACAATTTATTCTTCCATCAACAGATGGTACTACAACATTACATTTCTGTTTGTTAATATTTTTTTTCTCTCTTTATTAAAATTATATTAATTGAATGGAACTGATTAACCCTACAAGACACCCAGTTCCATATGTGACTTTAATCGTTCCTATAGTTATAAAACTATTAGTAGCGACATCTCTTGACATCTTGATATGAGCTACTGACATTTAGCAATGTAGTAATACGAATCTTTACCTAAAGATGTCGTTCGTGTTTTTGTTATAGTGCACTCTGTGTGAAATTTGAATGAAAGTGAAACGTTAGTCATTTGTCTGAATTCAAAAATATAAAAAGAATAGTTATTGAACAGTTTTGACTCGAAAAAAAATACTGTGTGTTATAACAAAGTGTATATTTTGCAGAGGTTAGTTTTTTTTTTTTTTAATTACAATAGTAAACGTATTAGTAAATCATATTTTTATGTATGTTCCACATACAGTACGTTGAGCTAAAAAGTTGATTTTTCCGTAAAATATGGTTTTATTTTTATAAGTTTTCCCTATCTTCTGATCACTAATTACAACCTATATATATCTGTCGCATGCTAAAAAAAAAAATTGAGCCTTGTAGGGTTAATTCAGACATTTCCAAAAAAGTCATAGACTTACAATTAAAAAGAAATATTGAAGATTATTTACAAAGACTCAAACCAATTGCAATTGCATGTGATAAATCTCAAAGGAATAATTGCACAATCAGTGACATAGTTCAGATATGGAAGGACGTAAAAAAAGAAATGTTGGAAATATGTGCAGGTCTTACCATGGATACAAAAATTATTGAAGAAGTCATAGAGTCAGTATGAAATGGCTATGACACCTGCATATTTTTTGGCAAATATTACTGATCCACAGTTTAAAGGAGAATCATTAACAACTGCTAAGACACAGTGGCATCGCCAGAAAAAAATTTCAGGGGGGGGGGGGGGGGCACAACCTGAAAAAAAATATATTTTTTTAAAATAAAATTCTGATAGCATAGTTTTAAATTTAAAGAAAAAATGCTTAGTAGAATTCTCCAGGAAGGGGGGGGGGGGGGGGGGCAAGTGCCCCCTCTTGCCCCATTCTGCCGACGCCCATGCTAAGACAGAGAACTTTGCAGCAGAGATATGTCCTGGACTAATTCCTATAATTATAAGTTATAAGGCTAAATCGCCTCCATTTTTCAACTATATGTTTGATGTGATGCAAAAAGGAAAAAATTTTTTGTCAGTTCCATGTTAAGATAGCTCTGTTCAAGAATCTAAAAAACACCCTTATCTTGGTGGACAAGTCTTCAGGGCCGTCTTAATACACTCGGGCGCCCTGGGCTAACACGTTCAGGCGCCCTTTACCTTTACCAAAAGTATCCTAATTTTAAGTTTAGCTCAATTTTTTAATGCAGTTTAGTTTTTTAATTTAATAAAAACTAATCTAATTAAAATTTAATAGCTATTTAAATCTAAAATTAGGATATTGATGAAAATATTAATTTTTGATTAAATATAATAATTTTTTCATTTGAAATGAAAAATGAAAATTCTTAGAAATTTAATTTGTAAAATTGTTCTTCAGTATATCTTGCATAAATGTGCAAGTAAAATTAAAATAATAATAATAATAATAATAATATATAAAAATACTTTTAATAAGCAAAATAACTTTCTTGTAAAATTATTTACATATTTCTTCCATTGTAACAATTCATTTTATCACTGTATCAATCCATTTTTACCTGTGTTGTTCCATTGCCAGAAGCTGGCAGACAAGAAATGCCAGGTTTGATCCCAGATTGCCCTCGTCGACCTAGCCGTTGGGAGTATTTCGTTATTTTCATCTAAACTCGCCTAAATACAGTTAGAACCTCTCAAAAAGTCCCCCCACATAGGAAATTCCACCCAGACCTAGAACCTACATAAGTCAATCAAATTTAAACACAACAACATACCATACCATCCATTGCCAGAATGTTTGATTTTTCTTTTTTTTTTTTTTTCAATCGAAATTCAAAACAAAATATTATTTCAATATAGAGTGGGTGGTCAAATTACTGGATATTTTTTCTTCTATCGGTTTAATCACAACTGCAGTTAGGAGACCAACCGCAAATTGAAGAAAATCAAAAATACTTTGGATCTTTATGTATTATAAAAAACTACAAATTTCTTGTAACTATAACACATGATTTCACTTTGTATTTACGATATTTGTATGTTTTTTTTTTTTTTTTTTTTTTTTTGTAACCAAACAAGTTTTTTTTACTTATAACAAGAATATATTTTAACAAAATTTTACAAAACTTTCAGAAAAAATTATATGACATTAGAGAAATATTATTCTGAAACTTAAAATTCACACATGTAATTTTCGCTGAGGTATGAGCATTTATAATAAATAATTTTTTAAATATGCATGTACGAGAGATAGAATTTTTTTATTACATAAGATAAAAGTTAGATATATTGTGCAAGTTATGTCAAAATTTCATTTGAATAGAGTAAAAATTAAGCAAATTGTCGACAAAATAATTAACAAGATTTTAGATGTTTTCCAGAAGTGAAATTTCATAAGGTGTTTTTTCCAGGCTACATATCTAATTTAGCTATCCAATTACTTATTGCAAAATTCTTTTTTGCAAAAAACCCTTTATGAACTCACAAATCTTATAATAATAATCTTATAATGTCATATAAATAAAATTTTGTTAGAGTTATAAGTCCAAGCACATTAAAAAATATTTATTACAAATGCTCAAAAAGTATTTACTATAAATTATATGTGAGAAATTTATGGTTCTGAATAATATTTCACAATTTTTAGTGAATCTTTATGCAAGTTTTATAAAATTTAATTGGAATCCATTCTTGACATAAGCAAAAAGTTTGCCAAAAAAAAAAAAAAAAAAAAAAAAAAAAAAATTATTAACTTAAAAAAAAAAAAAAAAAAAAAAAAAAAAAATCCATCTAAATAATTGTGCGACTCACATACACACATAAAAAAAAAAAAAGTACATAGTAAGTGAAATCATGTGTTAAAGTAAAAGTCATTTGTAGCTTTTTATGATACAGGGTAATCAAAAGTATTTGTGGTTTTCTTCAATTTGTGGTTGGAAATCCCTCCATTATTTAGCATATTTGTCTTGAGACATATTTCTTACTGTTAAGAAGCTGTTTCAATTCCCAGACTTAAAATGAAAAGCACTGCATTCAGTTAATTCCATGTGATATATTAATATATACAATTAACAAATAATAAAAAATTTTCAAATAATTAAAGACTCATTCTGGGTTGAATTCTGATTAATTATGGCAATTCAATCAATTTTTCCCTTTCTATTCGCTAGAGGTCATTAGCCTCTGTTCAAATTGAAAACTAGTGACTAGTCTGTTATATGGAAATCTCCTAGAGGGACTGTTCTTTGCACTTTGCGAGAGTTCTGTTTTCCGGCCACACCAATGACCAAAAGGTTCTGCTATCGAAGTTGTAGATTAGAGGTGCCGGAAGATTCGATTCAGAGGTCTCTTTCGTCGGAATAACTATTCAGAATTTTTGTTGATTTTCTCTAAATCTCGTGTGAAATCGGGCTAGATTCTATAAAATGGCCACCGATGGAAGGCAGGTCTACGTATTAGCGTAAACAACCGGCCTTTAGAATCTCTTACCTTCCACCCCCCCCCCCCCCAGCCCCCTCCAAAAAAAAAAAAAAAAAAAAAAAAAAAAAAAAAAAGGATAAGAAAGAGTTAGATTTTATTAAAAGTGCGACTCATACCACCAAAATTTGAAATTGTTTGTGGAAATAGGCTAGTCTGTTTGTTTGTTTAAACGTTGAATACAGTTTAAGTATACTTGAAATAATTTTAATATAGAAAATTTAAAAAAGGTTGATCTATTAATTTTGAGTTAGACCATAAAAATGTCATTTTTGTGAAAATATTAAAAAAAAAAAATTAAAAAAAAAAAAAAAAAAAAAAAAAATGTGAAAGGCGCCCTTAAACATGTGGCGCCCTTGGGCTGCAGCCCAATTAGCCCAATGGATAAGGTGGGCCTGCAAGTCTTTCAAAACATACAGATGAAAATGTGATGCAGTTCATTATTCAATTACATATAGCTGTTTGTTCAGCTGTTGGTTTAGAAAGAATCTTTTTGACTTTTCGCTTTGTACAAAGCAAAACAAGAAACTGATTGGGTGTCGATAAAGCTTCCAAACTTTTTACTATTTTTAAAGCTCTTAATAATAATTAAATGTCTTTGTATACAATAACTAATTAATTTTTGCCATTTATTATTTAATTTTTATTTTCTTCATTTTCCTTCTTTGTTTAATTGATTTATTTGTTTATTTTTGCCCACTTTAATTGAAATAGTGTTGTGCAGAGGAGATAAAACGTTTAAAAAAAAAAGTGTTTTATTCCAACCTTGAGTAAAATACACGACATTTATTTTTTCATTAAAAATTTAAAACTTTCAAATAGAGCATTTAACTTATTTAATTTATAAAAATTACCTTTGATTAAGCTCTGTTAAAACTATAGACCTTTCAGGGCGAATCCGCCCCCTCTTCAGTAGCTATTACATGGTCTGCTTTGGTTGAAACTGGTCTTGTCTTCCTTCCTCTGTGTTGATCTTCTATGAGGTGGCGCCACGCACGATCCAAAAAAACCCGACAGTTTACAGAAAACCGACAGCAAGTGAAGAAATAATTAGCAACCATAGTAAAACTCCATACACACTTAAAATTAATGCAATACAAGCCTTCATCAGCCGTGCAATCTTAATTTGTAACGACCCCGCCGATTTAAGAAAGAAAATAAATTGCATTAAAAACATAACTATTAAAGCAAGCTACGATAAAAACCTTGTCAATAAATTATATAAGAAAAGGATCAATAAACTTAATAATATCCCAAATTATCTCCAAGTTTTACTTATTCTATACCATATGATCAGGGAACTTCAATTAAAGTTAAAAATATAGCCAAAAAACATAATATAAATATACCCATAAAACCAAATCCTAACATCTATCAATTAATCCGAAATGATAAAGATACAACTCCCCCACTTAAAACTGCTGGAATATACCAGATCCCTTTTAATTATGCAAATGAAACTAGTACGTTGTGGCCACCACAAGACTTTCTTCTATATTTTCCTATACAAATTCTCTCAGTAACAATTAAAAAAAAAAAAAAAAAAAAATACAATTTTTTTTTTCAGTTTTTTTTTTTTTTTTCGTTAAAAGTAAAAAAATGGATAACTTTGTTTTAAAGGTATTGACAAGATCTTTCGAAAGATGCACACCACATGCACAAAATTTTTTTCCTAATTAACTACAACTATTATTAATAATTCATATTAATTTTACCGTCACAGGTTAAGAATAACTCTCATTATGTACATTTATACGAAATTTTGTCCTACACTACCATGTTAATAATTTAGAAAAAATATGATCACCACACCACCTGTTGAGCGATTGATCCCCAAATCTAATCAGCCCCAGTTTATGTCAGGGGCCAACTAAATACCAAGTTTGGTTAAATTTCGTAAAAAAAAAAAAAAAAAAAAAAAAAAAAATTAAGGTTTTTTTTTTTCTAAGTTTTTTTTTTGTTAAAAGTAAAAAAAATCGATAACTTTGTTTTAAATTATCACAGATTTATAGTTCAACCATTCGTTTTAAAGGTATTGACGAGACCTTTCGAAAGATACCCATCTTGAAAATTTACTCCCCTCAAGGGGGGACTTCCCCCCTAGGGGGATGGCGAGGCTCCTACACATACAAAAATTTTTTCCAAGTTGACTATCTCTATTATAAATAATTCTTGTAAATTTCATAATGATTATTAAAAAATAATTCTCTTTATGCACATTTACACAAAATTTTGTCATATATCACCTTGTTAAAAATTTAGAAAAAGCGGGATGGCAACGCAACCTGTGAAACATTTTTTACCAAAAGTTGATAGGCACTAATTTATGTCAAGATGCAACTACATACCAATTTGTATGAAATTCTGTGCAGTAGTTTCTGAGATACAGTTGCCACAAAAATTTGGCATACACACACAGACTGACAGACAGACATTTTCTAAAAATTGTGAAATTATGTTCTACAGCTCTCAAAACGTGTAAATCCATCAAAAACCCGAGGTCAAAAATTTTTACGAATCCAATACTTTCTTCTATTGAATATAGAAGAAAGTAAAAAGAGGCCACTACATCGGAGTAACAAAAAGGAAAATATCAACCAGGATTAAAGAACACCAAAATGACATTAAATGTGGAAAAATAATGACAGCCCTCACTAAAGTCAATAACGAAAACGATATAAACATCAATTTTAACGAAACAAGAAAAATAACCAATTATAATAACCCTGACTATGCTTTTTACCGGGAAACCATAGAGATAATAAAAGACCAATTAGCGTGCAACGGGCACGAGTCGCACGCCGATTTGGATCATGCATGGTGCCGCCTCATAAAAGATCAACACAGAGGAAGGAAGACAAGACCAGTTTCAACCAAAGCAGACCATGTAATAGCTACTGAAGAGGGGGCGGATTCGCCCTGAAAGGTCTATAGTTTTAACAGAGCCTAATCAAAGGTAATTTTTATAAATTAAATAAATTAATTTTTTTTCCCAATGTAATATAAAATACTTTTTATTCTGATTGAATAATAATAAAAATTTAAAAAATAAAAAATAAATAGTTACACTATAAAAATTAGCACACTTATTAATCAAGAATTTGCAAAAAAATATATATTTTCATATAAACATTTGACATTAGTTTGAATTTTTTTTCTACAGTAAAACAAAATTTTTCTTTTTTGTTGATGCTTTAATGTAACTTATAAAATTCTTTATTTTCTTTATTTATTACCTTAATTTTAAGTAGGATTTAGATTTTTTTTTTTTTTTTTTTGTAAACTTCATAAAACTGTAGTTTTTTTTTTTTTCTCACAGCTTTAGTATCAGACCTTTTCGGCAAATTTTGAAATTTGACACTGAAGTAGCTTGAAGATTTCTTGCCAAAATCTTTATTTACACAATTGGCCATTGTAACTCATTGCAAAAATGGCAAAAATTATTTAAAGTCGCCTAGGGAGCCCCATACTAAAGTAGTCGCCCGTTTCATTTTATACCTTCTTTGTTTAGTTCTTTCATTGATTTCAAAATTCTATAAATACTACTTCAACCTAGACAATGCCAAGTAGACCTGCTAATATATGTGTATTTATGCACTAAAGATTAAAAAATGCATGTATTTTCTTCTTCTTCTTATTTATTATTATTATTTTTTTTTTTTTCCGTGAATCATGTTGCAAGGAAAGGTAGGATTGTTAAAAATGCTCCAAAATCTAAGTACTTAAACTTTTTTTTTTTTTTACTCAAATATTTAAGCACTGAATAACTTATATTATGCAGAAGTAATCAACTACTTTACGTTTTTATATTTTATCTGGACATAGTTATATATAAATATCCTTTCAAATATAGATTGATATTTAGTTATATGTACATTATAATAATAATAATTAAAAAAAACGATATTTACTAATAATAAAGAATATTTTATATTGTTTAATGCTGTGATATGCAGTATAATTAGAATTTGTGTCTTAATTTCCTTATACAATTTCTAAAAGCTGTACGTTAGTCAGATTTACCCTTTCTGCCTATATAATCCTATGAACAAGACTGTTTTGGGGGTTCATTTTTTTTTCTGGCTATGGCCTAGCCCAGTGATCGGCAACCTGCGGCTCGCAAGCCACATGCAGATTTTTTGCCCCTTGAGATTTTAGCAAATGTCGACTTAGGAATACTCTAATTATGTTAATAAGATTGAATGAGCCAATATAAATTAGGTTAAAAATTTTTGGCTCCCAAAAGATATTTTAATCGTTGTATTGTTGACATTTGGCTTTGTTCAAAAATGAGGTTGCCGACCACTGGCCTAGCCTATGAAATCTTTGTTGCCTCATATTTTAAAGTCATCTTATTGCAAAATGAAATTATTTATATTTAGCTACGTTTCAGTAATTTAATTTCTAACTTTAAACCTGCTATTTCCCTTCTTAAAATATACGCGTATTTTTTATTGTATTCCATGTAAAAATTACAATTCTGCCTATATTGGTGAAACAGGCAGAAATGATGATATCAGAATAAAAAAATACAAACAGTCATATAAATCAGGTAATATTAAATCCAAAATTGCAGATCTTTCTGTTGACACAGACCATATTCAAGCTTTGATAATATTAAGATTTTCGCTTCTGACTTAAACATTCATGACTTACAAATTTTCCTAGAGAGTGTGTTTACAAGGTTAGAATCCCAGGGGTCGTACTTGTCCTGAAATTCCTGAAAAATAAAAAAATGTCTTGAAATGTCCTAAAATATCTTAATCCGTCCTGAAATTCCTGAAATTACGCGAAATTTGTCATAAATCTATAAAATCGTTCTTCCTGACTGACTGAGGAGGTGATTCATCATCGCCCAGACCAAACCCTTAGACCTAGAAGCATGAAATTTTGTGACAATGTTCATTCTATGACGTAGGCATCCACTAAGAAGCAATTTTACAAAATTCGCCCCCCAAGGGGGGGAGGGGGGGCAAAACATGATTTCACAAAATCCTTCATATCTCAAACAAAAAAAAAAAAAACAGATACCCGTAAAGTTTTTGCTTTAAAATATAGCTAATACAAATGTCTAAAAACCAATTTCTGGAACTTTCAAAATTCGGTCCCCAAGGGGGAGTGGGGGGGGGGGGGGGCAAAACGTGATTTCACATGCGTAAAACATGATTTCGCATAATCCTGTATATCTCAAACAAAAAAATAGATATACGTGAAATTTTTGCTCTAAAATATAGCTAATGCAAATATCTAAAAACCAATTTCTGGAATTTTAGAAATTCAGCCCCCAGGTGGGGCAGCAGGGGGGGGGGGGCTATGGGGCAAAAACAAGTAGAAATACAGTTAGGGCGTTCAAAATTGGTACAGATACGTTTTAGAGGCCTGCAAGTCGAATGAGGATATTTTCGATTGTGTAAAGTTATTAGGAGGGGCAGAAAGGGGAGAGGGGAGAGGGGGGCAAAAAATAAAAATAGAGTTAGATCGTTCAAAATTGGTATATAGAGGTGTTCGATACCTACAAATCGATTGCGGATATTTTCGAATTTGTAAAATTATTAGGAGGGGCTGTAAGGGGGTGGGGCTGTAAGGGGGGGCTATGGGCAAAAACAAATAGAAATGCAGTTAGGGCGTTCAAAATTGGTACAGATAGGTTTTAGAGGCCTGCAAGTCGAATGGGGATTTTTTCGAAAGTGTAAAGTTACGAGGAGGGCCGGGAAGGGGGGAGGTGAGAGGGGGGGCAAAAAAATAAAAATAGAGTTAGATCGTTCCAAACTGGTATATAGAGATTTTCGATACTTACAAATCGATTGCGGATATTTTCGAATTTATAAAATTATTAGGAGAGGCGGGAAGGGGGGCTATGGGCAAACATAAATAGAAATACAGTTAGGCTGTTCAAAATTGGTACAGATAGGTTTTAAAGGCCTGCAAGTCGAATGGGGATATTTTCAAAAGTGTAAAGTTATTAGGAGGGCCAAGAAGGTTGGGGGGGAGGCTGAGGGGCAAAAAAAAAAAAATAGCGTTAGATCATTCAAAATTGGTACATAGAAGTTTCCGATATCTACAAATCGATTGCGGATATTTTCGATTCTGTTTTAATAAGATAATTATGCTGCTTTTTTTTTTTTTTGGGGGGGGGGGGATTTTCAGGATTTTTTTCAATACAGCAGTTTGAGCAAATGAGCGTTTTTCCAATATTTCTAAAAATTCTTTGTTCATGTTCTAATAATGTATATAATATTAGTTTTATATTTGTATGTTTATTGTGTAAGTTAAACAAAAGTACAATTTTAAACAAGATTTTGTAAAAACCCACATGAGTTTTTTCAAGTAGGTGTTATGAAAAAAAATCCACCTGGGTTTTTTCGGGTTTGTCAAAATCTAGCCAACTCTGAATAGAGGTGTTGATCCAGGTTTTAATTAATTTCTGAGGCCCGTTTTTGTGAAAAATAGGCCTCAGAATTTGCTATTGCATAAAAACTTTAATTTTGCAGTCCCTAGATATCTAATCAATGTTCAATATAATAAGTATTTCATTTAAACAAGTACTGGCAATGACATGAAATAATACTTAAAAGATAGAAAAAATTTATAAAATAGATCATTTTTATAAAATGAAATTTTGTGAAAAAGGCCGTTTTTATAACTGGATTTTGTGAAGTAGTTTATATTTCATGGATTTATGTTATTTGAAGGAAATCATTTTATAGTTTTGAATTTTGTGACGGGACAGCAGATGGGTTCCAATATTTAGCTGGATCAGCCTCTAAAATGCTATAGTTTTTTTTTTTCTTTTAAACTCAGAAAGAAGTTTATTTATATTTTACTCTTATAAACTTTAATTCTTTATATGTGGATTTTTTATTTCAATTAGTGCAAGAGATAAAAGCAGTGTTGCAAAGAATTTACCTTGCAATATTTTTTTTTTTCTTTTTTTTAACCTGGCCAAACGTAAACGTCCTGAAATTGTCCTGAAATTTTGAAAAAATTATGCCCTGAAATTTTATTTAGTACCAGTACTACCCCTGGAATCCTCTTCTTTGAACAAGTCTACAGTAGTTCCTTCTAAGTATTTAGTTTTATTTTTGATGTTTTACTGCTAGATTTCAATTGTGTTATGCATTTAATGTAGTGACTCCGAAGAGAACAAATTTATAGCCGAAACATTTGTCTTGTGTTTTATGTTTTAAAATATGCTTTTTTTTTATGTGTTTAATTATCTTATTTAAAAGTTGTTTGAATTTTTTTTACATTCGGTTTTTTGAATGACACTTTTTGGATGTGTTATCTTTTATCTTTCTGGGCAATAAAAAGAAATACTAATAAGTTTAAATATTTAAATTCATAATGTAAACTTGGGGCTTAAATTTTGACATCTCCAAAAAAAATATTTATGGTAAAAGAAAATAATTGCTGGCATGCAGTTAATATGAAATATATACAAAATAAATAAATAAATAAAAGTTGGAGGTAATAAAGTCACATTGATTATAAATATTATCTATCTTTAAATGCATTCAGAACTGTCATCATTCTTTTCAACTAATTGCCCCCAAAATAGCTATCCTTCTTATTTATAAGAAAATATTATAATTATCTAACTACTATTCACTGCATAAGTAATAGTATTTTTATTCATAACCATCAGCGTTAAATGAAATTTGATACACAATATTTTCTTTTAGTGCTAAATGGAACAAATGTCCTGATAAAACGTCTTTGGGAAATTTTGACATCCTGTAAGTATATTGTTTCATTACATAATATACTTTTATATTTACAAACATATTGAAATTTTAATAATTTATCAATATTTTTTATTATTCTTTTGTTTTATAGCATTGGTATTTGAATATTAATTTTAAGTTCACTGCAATCATTGTTAGAAATTCTTAGATTTATTAAGCTTAACTTTAATAATAATAATTAAAAAACCTTAACAACTTCTTAATATAATTTTGAGATAATGCATCATTTTATGGCTTAAATAGTATTAATCATAATTACTTTATAGTTCATCTTAAAATAATTTTTCAATTTTATATAGTTTTAATTTCAAATTTTGTCTGATATTATTGTATTGCAAATTTTTAAATTGTATTGAAAGATTGCGAAGACTGTAAAATTATTGTGTATATGGTAAAATATTTCATATGCCTTCTATTTATACAGTGTACTAGGCATACAGTTATATTCTGTTTGTTTCTTACTCAAAACTCTATTGATGTAGAGCATGCGTTAGTCTTAAATTCTCTATGTATTTTGTTGATTAGGTATTATTATTATTATATTGTTTGTTTGTTTGTGGACCATTATTTGATTTACGAGCCTTTTTTTTTCTTTCTTTTTAGCTTGCAATAAACAGCCCAATTATGTTCGAAATATTTAGTTAAGTTGGAGGCAATCTTAAATAAATAAATAAATAAAATATTAAATTATCGATAAACAAGAAGCAAAATTATAACTCAAAAATTAAAGAAATCTTACATACTTCTTGGAAATAAGCCTTAATACTTGGGGGAGGGGCCCCTCTCATCGTCAGAGGCAGCACGGTGGCGGCTTGCTTTGTTGTGATGACTTGATCTTTTGCAGTCTTCATGATTCTGCACCAGTTACGGTTAATTTCTTGTGCTGGGTCATTGCCATTATAGGTAAGAGGATTGAATAAGATTTCGACCGTTTTGTGATTTGTGGCGTATATAGCGTTATTATATTCGACAAGTTTGCGAGTATCGCTAAAATTGATATTGATAGGTTCGGTAGCGTTTACCTTGGTGAGTGTGCTGGTTATTTTCCCAACTTTGATATCTGCAGAATGTTCTTTAATACGGTTTTTGATTTTGCACTTAGTCATACAATGGTATGACTAAGTGCAAAATCAAACACCATATTAAATACAATAATGTTATATACGCCGAATACAATAATGCTATATACGCCGCAAATCACAAAACGGTCGAAATCTTATTCAATCCTCTTACCTGTAATGGCAATGACCCAGCATAAGAAATTAACCGTAACTGGTGCAGAATCATGAAGACTGCAAAAGATCAAGTCATCACAACAAAGCAAGCCGCCACCGTGCTGCCTCTGACGATGGGAGGGGCCCCTTCCCGCAAGTACTAAGGCTTATTTCCAAGAAGTATGTAAGGTTTCTTTAATTTTTGAGAAATAAAATATTATTAATGATATAAATAATAATCACTTCAAAATGAATCAGTAGCTTCCCAGTTATCCACAGCACTGAATTATGTAACATCCTAGATAACTAGTCTTCACTTTTTTATTTCCTATAAAATTTAATTGTATGCTTAATTATATAAATTATTATTTTTTAAATCTGTCATAATTTATAGTAGAAAAAAAAAAAAAACTGAGGAAAATGGAGATTATGGATAACCTGCAGCTATCCATGTCTATGCTTATCTATAGCTTTACTGTATCTTATTTATGTATTTTTATTATTTGATTTGTTATTTATTTTATTATTTGTTTAAAAAAAAAATCTTATTTATAAAATGTACAAGAGAAGAAAATTTCAAAAGGTTTGGTCCTCAGATACCACTTTATTTAGTCTTGCAGTTGTGTATGAAGGAAACTTTTTCTCAATATTGTTGTTTAAAGTTGTTTTGGTTGTATCACTTTACCAGCATTTTTTACTTTTGATTAAACTATATTCAATGTGCCTATAATGTTTTCATTAAAAAATTAAAAAAAAAAAATATTGAATGTTAAGTAAAATTTTACAATAATAATAATAATAAATAAGTTAGTGATATTTAAATAAAAAAAAAAAAAAAATCATTTCTAACAGAAACTTTTTTTTTTTTTTTTTGGTTAGATGTACATGTATATAAGATTTACATGACAAAAAGTGTGTGAAAAAGAAAAAAAAAATATTGCAAACTGAAAATGTAAGTTGAGAATATTAACAAAATTACTAAAAGTCCAATATTTGGAAGTAAACAAAAAAGGGGAAAAAAAAAAAAAAAAAAAAAAAAAATCATTGAAATGAAATAATTTAAACATATTATGCATGTATAATGTAAAATAAGTCAGAAAAATAAACAATTTGCAGAGAAAATGTATGATTTGGCAACCTCATCATGGACATATACACATATTTATTTTTATTTATTTTTTGTTATTGATGTGTGCTACTAAATTATAATTGGTTGCTATCTTTTTTTTTTTTTTTTTTCATCTCTGATATTCATTCCTTTTTTTTTTTTTTTTTTTTTTTAGAGTGGATGAAGAAGCAACTACAGAAAAAGAAGCTACATCTGAAAAAGAAAGTGTAAAAGCAAAAGGTGATTATAATAGAACTGGTGCCCGAGCCAAGGAGAAGCAACAAAATCCTCGATGGAGATAGATACTAATTAAATTAGAATTGTTATTAATTGAAATTATTACTATTTGGTTCATTACACGGTCTTTCATTTACTTAAACTCTATTTGTTTTAATATCTCTAGTCATTTTATTTATCTGGTTTCAAGTAAAAGTTTTATTTGTTAATTTCTTATATGTGTTTTTCATAGCATTTATGAACAAATATTATTTATTTATTGTTTCTTGTTTAGTTTAAACATGTTGTTAAATTTTTTATTCAGATACTTAACATTTCCTTAAAATTGTTATTTATTTATTTGTTGATGTATATTTTTATATTTATTTACCTACGTTGTTTCTATTGATATTTATTTGTTTATAGTTGTTTGTCTAACTGTTATTATGTTTTAACTGTGCACACATTTTTCTGATCTAAAGCAGTCTAATCTAATCTACTTTTTCAATGTGTGTCCCTACTTTTCCAATCTGTGAATTTTACTATAATTAAAAAAAAAAAAAAAAAATCAATTGTTACATTGATACTAAAAAAAAAGTGTTTTATTAAAATTCTTGATAGAGGTGTACGAGGTGTGGCTATTAAATAACGAGACTATTACTGCTACAGATGAACTATATATGCGCCAAGTCTGAACGACCGACAGCTGTGCAGAGTAAAGTCTGCTCTTTCGATTGTTGCGCCTCCCGTGTTTATAGAGAAATCAGTCTGGCCGTAACCTTCGGTTGTGTAAGAGGTGTACGTTTCGTTTTGCCGAAAACATGATAAGTGTAAAAATGGAGCAACGAATTGTCGTGAAATTTCACGTGAAGCTTGGTAAAACCGCTACTGAAGCTTATCTTTTATTATAACAAGTTTATGGTGATGAATGTTTATCACATGCATGAGATTTTGAGTGGTTCAAGCGTTTCCATGATGGCCGAGAAGACGTTGGAGATGATGACCACCCGGGTCGCCCTTCCATGTCCAAAATGGATGAAAATATCGAAAAAGTCGCTAATCTGGTTAGATCTGACTGTCGGTTATCTATCTCGAGGTGCTTGCTCAACTCCGTGAAAGAGTAAGGAGAAAACGACTCGAATTGTTTAAGAACAAGTCATGAGTTCCCCATCAAGGCAACGCGCCGGCTCACACTGCATTGTCTGTCAAGATGTTTCTAGCCAAGTACAACATCCTAGTTTTAGACAATCCGCCTCATTCGCCTTACCTGGCCCCATGTGACTTTTATCTGTTTCCCAAAGTCAAATCTGCATTAAAAGGAACATGATTTGATTCAGTTTAAGCTGTGAAAGAAAAAGCGGCACGCCTTATGCTGGAGCTCACAGAACAAGACTTCCAGCACTGTTTTGAACAATGGAAAATTCGCATGGAGCGTTGTAGGGATAGAGGAGGGGTGTATATTGAAGGTGATAATAACTAAATACGTATAAATTTAAAATAAAATGTTTTACAGCAATAGTCTCGTTATTTAATAGCCACACCTCATATAGCTCTTTAAGGAGGGAACTACGATATGTACAACGTGGTAGACTATGAAGATCTCTTATCAAGATTAATGTTATATATCTACATAGCTTTATCATTTACAATGAGAAAATTAATTCCTTATTTCAGTAAAATAAAATTTATAGATAATTAAAGTAGTTGAATAATAAAAACAAGAAAGAGAAATGATGAGGTTTGCATAGTTTATAAACACTTCTCAAATTTACTTACCCATTACACCATTTCACATTTAAATCAAATGTATTTTAACTGTGTAAATACAGGGGTGATTGTGTTTATAGGCTACCACTGATTTCAAGGTTTTAATCTCATTCTTTTTTTTTTTTTTTTTCATATTTTCTGAAAATTATAATTTGTTTCCATTATTGTTTATTTGTCATCCAAATTATACGTGGCAAATTGTATATTTTTATTGATTTGTTCATACAAGGTAATATATATATATTAAGGGCTAGTCTAAATAATTTGAGTATCCTTTGACATTCCATTTATTATTATTACTAGCAGGCTACACCCGCTTCGCTGGTCACTATATTTAAATGAATTTTTAAAAGAATTGGATTAGTATTTATTTTTTTACATCACATTATAAAAAAAAAAAAGCCATTGAAGTATAACCAACAAAACGAAAACAATCCAATATAAACAACCAATATAACGAAATAAAATAAAAAGTAGATTCTCTTTTAAAAGGAATAAAGGAATTAAATACATGAAAAAAAAAAAAAATATATATATATATCAGTTTAATTCTATCTACTATATACTACCACTGTTTTCCGATAACTGCTATAAATTTAAAAAAAAAAAAAAAAAAAAAAAAAAAAAAAACTTTTTAAAGGAATTAATTAATTTAAAAATGAAAAATGAATAGTTTTTATACTAAAAAAATTATGCATAAACGTAACTGCTATAAATACATTTTTAAATTTAATATTCTTAATTTTTTCTACTGCATTACCATTTTATTTTCAAAAAAATTAAATTGCACCAATATTGACTGGAAAAAACTAGCAGACATATTTTAAAAGATCACTTGATTTTTTAGAATAGAAACAACATTCCTATCATTAGTTGGTAACTGTACAAAAAATCTTTAAAATGATCATTTTCATTTTTTTTTCTGCAGAGTACATCTAAAAGAAATGCATTAAAAGTTTCAAAGTATCTGATGCTTCTGAAAATCAGTTGGTATATTTTAAAAAGGACATCAAATTTGATAATATTAAACCAATGATATTAATAATCTGTAATATTAATCTTAATAATCTAATAATATGATGATAATTACTTATTGATATTTATGATAATTACTATTTATGTATATATATTTTTTCCATTTAAAAGATTAATATCCCTTACCTAAAGCATTATAAGGTAAAATATGCAAAAAACTAATGAAAAATATACCTGGATCTACATTCGGCCTCTAAACGGTTAAAAAAAGAAAAAAGACTTTGTCTTTAATTGAATGTATTAAGTAAAAGATAAATAGCGTAATAGCCGTTGCTAAGGCACGCAGACGATTACAGTAAAAAAATAAATCAATGAAAAATGAAACAAAGAAGCCAATATTTAAAATCGAAAAAACATTAATTTAAAAAATTCAAATTTGAAAAAAATCTCGATGAGGTGCACACCTGCAGGGTCCCAGATATCTATATGCCAAATTTGGAAACTCTGTGATGAGTAGTGTGAGCGCCAGAGAGCAGACACACAGACACTTGTATTTATTTATATAGACTAGCAGGCTACGCCTGCTTCGCTGATCACTCTATTTAAATGACTTTTCAAAAGAATTGGATCAGTATTTATTTTTTACCCCACCACATTATAAATAAAAACTAAAATAATTACATTGAAATCGCTCTAAACATCGCTTCGGGTTCCCACTGCCTGCAGAAATCTCTTTCCTAGACATTTCAGTATGAGTATTTATTGACAACAGGTGCATCTGCTATTATTTACGAACTACGCAGACGATTACAAAAGAGTTCAGTTACCCTAATTCAATTCTATTGTAATGCATTTCAATCTACATTTTATTAAAAAGCAAGTCTTCTTTAAAATTTTATATATAAAAAATATTAACAGTATAAACTGTTGTTTATGAAAACATTTGAAAATGTGAAATAATTGTTGGCAAAATTTAGCTATGAAATAAAAAGATAAAATTTTATATTATTGACTAATGTGATTGAATTTAATAAAAGAAAATATATATATATTTATTTAAATATTTATTATAAAAATATTACTATATAAATATACAGTGAAAAACGTTTAACATGAAACTAAGGGGACCAAAATATTTTTTCGTGTTAAAAGAATTTCGTGTGAAAAGATTTGTAGAAAAAGTACAAAATTCGCCAATGTTTTCCATGTCATCAATTTTTATTTCCATTTCTTGTAAAACTGCTACTAACTTGCATCCATTAGGATAAAAATCAAGTAAAAATATTATTGTTTTTTGGAAAAAAATTCAGATATCTTTTGCTTTTCAGCACCATATTGTTCAAAAATTGATTTAGATCATCCATTGTTTTATTCATCTCTCAATTCGAATGTGCATCTAAGAAACTGCAGATACTCATTATTTTCTTCATTTCTGAAGCAGAGGGGACAGGAACTGCATCGTTGATTCAGTTGTCAGATTCGTCATCAAAATTTACATAAATGGAATCATATTTTAACTATGAACAATGTCAAAAATTTCATTATCGGTGCTGTACACACATGATCATCGACGGCAAAATATTGTAGCATAGTTGCCAACATTATAATTTAGTCCGGAGCATTTTTATCCCCGCCTTTAATCCGCACCACTTTATTTACAGACTATTTTCCTTCAATATATAACTACGATAAAATAAGGAAATATTACTCTTAAGAAAAATGTGGTATGGAAATAAAGGCAGAGTTAAAAATGCTCCGGAATAAATTAAAATATTGGCATCTCTGTTGTAGCAAACATGTCACTGAAGATCAAAAGCGAGTTTTTTTCGTGTTAAACGATTTTTGTTTCATGTTAAAAGAAACAAAAATGTATTAAATAGCATAGTACACTCTCCGGACCGCTATATCATTTTGTGTTAACCGATTTTTCCTGTTAAGCATTTTCGTGTTAAATGTATTTCACTGTATTAATATATAAAATATTAATATATTTATTTAAATAGTTATTAGTGCTCAGCTGAAATAAGAAAACTGCTGTTTTTAAGATTATGAAAACCAGTGTATAGTATTTATATTTTTCTATATTTCAAATTAAGCTAAAATTTCAAATTTTTTTTTAATTATAATGTAATCTTCAAACTTGTAATCTTAAAGTTATTTATTCTATGTTTTCAAGTTAATTTTACATTCTTAAACTTAAATAACTTTGAGAAAGAGCAAACTTAAAACTACGTTCTCATCTTATAATCTTTGACCTTTGACATCAAGGAATTTTCAAACAAGTAATATGATTTGATTTGTCATGTATGATTTTCCAAGCTTTGAAACTGGTTGTAAATATCGTTTAATCACTAACTTTGTTCTGTTATGTTAAATTCAACTGAAAGTCAAGCTGGGTTCAAACAAGTTTATTATTTTATTATTTAGAAAAATACACTTTTTTTTTAAGTTAAAGTAATAAAATATCATTCAAAAGCAAATCATTTCATTTTCTTAGTTTTTGTTTTGTATTGGAAATTGGTAAGTGATTATAAATCTCATAAAACATAAAAAGAAATATTTATTAAAAAGAAAAATTTCCTTGATAACACAAGCTATATTTTTTTTTTTTATTATTATTATAATTTAAAATTTATCACATATATGAAATGTTTTAAAATTTTGATCTGAATTTCCCATATTGTTTAAGATTTTAATAAATGTTGCAAGGAAATTTTCTTTATTATTATAAACTTTAGAATCATTCTGTAGAATTTCTAATTTATTAATAGTTATTTGATAAACAGTAGATGAATTAGTCCGTCCAGTTTTGTTTCTTATGACTGATCAATGCTTGTAGTTGTAGTTGATTGCTATATTCTATTTACTTAATGCTTGTGCAAATGAAGCCTTCTTTATCTTTATGCATAGTTTATATTAAAATTGTAAATGTATTTTTAAGGAGTCTTAGCAATACTGAAGGTTTCATATAAAAGCTTATATTTCCATTTAATATATACAAAATGAACTATATTAAGTTTATTCAATAAAATATATAATCAAGCAACAATTCTAATGGTTTTTGATATATTTTTTATAGATTTGAAATCTTTAAATTGTGTTTCCTCAGTTTGCATTTCTTCATGAATTCATAATCTTCGAAATGCCAAAACTTTTAAGGTATTTAAGAAGAGATTTAATATTTCTTTCAAATGTCTAATAGAACCTACTTAAAAGAATTAGGAGTGAATTTTGCAATATCTTTAAAAAGAAAGAAAAAAAAAAAAAAATCTAACAAAAATATTGTTTTTTTTTTTTTTTTTTTTTGCAAATTTTTGCACTTATTTATTTATTTAATTTTCTCCAAAAACTAATTAGTAAATTTTAAAATCCATCCCTAAATTCTTTTAAGGGCCCGCTTCACTCTCCGCCGCCGAAGCTAATGTTATTCTACAGGGAATTTTTCTTTATAAATAACTTATTAACTAATACATATTTTTAAATTCTTTTTTCACATTCTGAAAATTCCCAACTGTTAAATTGACGGACCTTTTTTAAAAATGTATTCTTTTAATTTTTTATATTTTATTTTGAAGCTGCAAAATACGAATTTTCAACATGTGAATTTTTTTCATTTTGCAATTTCAAAATAAAATATTAAAAGTTTAAAAAATACATTTTTAAAAAAGGTCCGTCAATTTAACAGTTGGGAATTTTCTGAATGTGAAAACAGAATTTAAAAATATGTATTAGTTAATAAGTTATTTGTAAAGAAAATTTCCCCATAGAATAACATTGGCTAGGGCTTCTGGCGATGGTAAGTGAAGAGGGTCGTTAAGTAGGTTCTATTAAACATTTTAAAAATATATTATATTTTCTGAAACACTGGTTGAAGTTTTAGCATTTTGAAAATCATAAATTCATGAAAAAATGCAAACTGAATAAACACAATTTAAAGATTTCAAACCTGTAAAGAAAATATCAGAAACTATATGAATTGTTGTCTGAATATATATTTTATTGAACAAACCTAATATAGTTTAATTTATAAATATTAAATGAAAATATAAGCTTTCCTATGAGACCTTCAGTGTACTTAGTCAAAAGTGCCAAGTCCTCTTAATATATTTTCATAATTTGTTTAAATTGTAGATAGTTAAGCCAAATTAATTTTACAAAAATTAATAGTGATGAGATGAGTCATTTAACCTGGGTCTTTTAGCATAATATGCCAACGCTCTGCTGCCACAAAACTTAACAATATTTAAAATTTAACACTTTTTTGTAGTTTTTCTGTTGCAACCCAGCTGTTAAAAAATTTCCAATGAATTAAATAAATGTAAATTAACTCCTGTACCTTTATTTATTATATATATATATATATATATTTTTTTTTAAAGCCCATCAGATTACTTGAAAATTTTTCTTAGTGAGTGACTGAACATTGGCACATTGTGCAAAAAGATTCAGGCTCAATTTCTGGCCTCATCATTTTCACTCTTGTCGGAATTAATTTTGTCTTTCCATCTAAATTATGTAGTTTATGTTTAGTTGAAGTACTAGATTTCTATTAAATTGACTTTGTTAAAATATTTTCTATTGCATAATATTTACAAAATGATCTCTACTTTGAATTAAAAGATTATGTACTTAAAAATTTTAAATTATTCAATAAATATTATTCATACATTCTATTATGTGTTTGATTTATTAATATTGCTTATTTTCTTGGATAAAAAAAATGTTTCACAAAATTTTCTAACACATATTTACATCTTAAATTCTATTTATGCGTTACAATGGAAATATCAGTAATTTATAGATATACCCATATATATACCTATTTAAAAAAATAATAATAATAATAATAATAATAATGATGAAAGTTACATTAGGAAGATACTATAATTTCTTGCATAGAATTTTCAGGTGAGATAAATCGGGTTTACTTTACACCAGAAATTATAATCAACAAAAATTTCTGTATTTAAATATACCAATTTACCTTATTACTTTCACAAGAATTCTTTTGCCAGCTTCATGAGGTGAAGTACTGATTATGAGCTTCTTCTTTCCTTTAAGGCTATTTGGAGCAGGTGTGCCATCTGCTATCAGTAAGGGCTATTTGATTGGCTAGTACTTTTGCAGCTTCTCTTTTGAAAAGATAATTGTTATTCATTTAGAGAAATTGGAGTGTAAGGAAGGTTGATATTTATACTAACTATGGAAAAATGTCAGAGCTGGGAATCGAAGCCAGACACTCTTCTTGCCGTGCTGATTGAGTCGTTTTTTCCTCTGAGACATTCTGGCTGACAACCAACTCGGCATTTCTTACATATTATCCATTGGCAAAGTCATTGTGTCTGCAAACACAGTAAAAGTGCAATCTGATAGTTGATGCATTGATGAATAATATTTCTAAATATAATTGTTATTTTTATAATTTTTGAAGTGAAAACTTCTTTAGGTGCGTTGAGCACTTTTGGGTGAACAAAAATCATGAAACTTGCGTCATCGTCAGCAAAGGCTTTCCATGAGTATCGAAAGTGGAATTCAAGATTTCAGCTGATTTACACGTTTTGAGGTCTCCTGAATGGGTTTTCTTTTATGTCTCAGCTACTAATTAAAATAATTTCATAAGTAATACATCATTAGAAAGCTTTGTTGATTTGGAATCGAACAGTAGATTACAGAAATTTATACCGCCGGATGGCGCTGTAATATTTTAAAATTTCAATATTTTAAATTCTAATTATGATTAAATTATTTTTAATGCATCATTCGAAAGATATTTTAAAGTTCTTTTATATCATCGAAAGTGGAATTCGAGATTTCACCTGATTGACACGTTTTGAGGTGTCCTGAATCGGTTTTCTTTTGTATCTCAGCTACTAATTAAAATAATTTCATAAGTAATCAATATTTTTACCTAATATAAGGCTTAGTTTTTTAATATGGGTAGCTACAAATATTGTGCCGAATCATATAATACAGATCATAAACACTTCTTTACAAACCAAAAATAATAATCTAATAGCTCGACAATACAATTCACAAGTTACTTAGTTTTCACTTCTATCGGCAGTCCCTAAACACTGCTTTGATTTTTGTTTGTTTGTTTGTTTGTTTTAGTATGGTTAAAGTCTATTTTCATTTTTTCAAATTTTCTTTTTGGTTAGTTAGTGTGGTTGTTGTTATTATTATTTTTTTAATCTAATATTGTTTTGATGTTCTTTTATTCATTATTGATTTTTCTTTTAGTTATTCCTATGTAAGAGCCCTGATTTGATATGGTTAATTTGATAAATGCCTGCGGATTCTAATGGATTGATAATGTTTTTCCAATGCGGATTCTCTGAAAAATTTCCTTATATGGCTTGATTGGTATATTGATATCATGGGTGTCGTCAGAATGGGGCAAGGGGGTGGCATTCGCCCCCCCCCCCCTGGAAAATTCTACAAAGCTTTTTTTCTTTAAATTTAAAACTATGCTATCAGGATTTTATTTTAAAAATATATTTTTTCAGGTTGTGCTCCCCCCCCCTGAAATTTTTTCTGGCGACGCGACTGATTGATATTCAATTTGTCTACTTCATTTTTGATTTTATTTGCTGGAGCTTTATTATATGGTATGGAGGTTGTATTTTTCGTATTGCGCATCATTCATATGATTGAGTTTTTTAAGGCAATTTCATAAAGTTTGTGTATTAAGTTTGTATTGTATTTTGCCTTCTCAAAAATGTCAGTCAGTATGTTTAGTTCAATTTTTAATAAATCATAATTAGAACAGACTTAATACAAATGGCTTGTAACAATCACAGTCCTGCCCTTATAGATGCCAGATGGCATACCATGCTTCAAGTGAACCATAAAGGAAAGAAGTAACTCATGACTCACGGCTTCCTCATCACTCCACCTAAAGAAACCATAGACCTTATATAATAGACCATGCATCCCCTCTCATTATCTGTCTGCGACATGAAGTAGCTTCCCCAGCGAAATTATCATGTGATGCAGACCAGGAGAGAGAGACGAGAATGAATATTATGTGATTTTTCCATAGGAAAGAAAGTAGTTTTGAGTTTTTTAATTTGTGTATTGTACACATACTTTTTATTTAAGCCTTTAGATTTACGCATCGTTGGAAAGCTAAAATGTCATAGATTAATTAAAAAAAAAATTCTTTTGTGAGAAACCATTCTGAAGGGGAGAATTTTTTGTTTGAATTCTTACGAAAATAAGTGCTTTCTTATGGAAGAATCGCCCTCAACTCTCTATCACGTGACATACATCGCTGACCGCAAAGGATGAAGGTTTCAGATTACACCCTCATGTTGAAGACATTCACTATAATGGGAAGTCCAATTGGTGGCGTAGTCTATATATATAAGGTCTATGGAGGAAACCCTGGGTCTAATGGTGAAAGAATTCTTGTGAAGATAATAAGATAAATTGATATTTTTAAATATAAAAAAATTCCTTTAATTAAAGTTACATTAAAGTTTAATAAATCTACTTTTATTCAAAGACTTTACTTCAAATATTTTAGAGATTGGAAGCACCTGTGGTCAATACCTTGCATCTTCCTCTGCATAATAGCATAAGAAAAATAATCTAGTAAGAAAATCAGAAAATGAGTTGTCTGCCAGAAGAGAAGTAGTAAAAAAAATGACTATTAATTTGAATTTCTGATGTAAAATGGATTAATCTGATCTGATTACATACAGAAAATTACAGCTTTTTTATATTAGCTGGCTTTGCCTACTTCACTGGCCACTGTGTTTAAATGAATTTACAAATTTCCATATCACTTATTAATATAAAAATTTCAAGAATTAAAAGAATTGTAAAATCATTCAAAACATTTTAAATGAAATGTATCATATCTACCCATTTTAATTTCACAGTCATGAAAGTAAGTGCAATTAATTTCCAGGCACAAAAACCAACCCATACATCAAAAATTACCTAGAACGCAAATAATTAATAGTGGACAAAACGGTATTTTGTCCAGGACGGTTTTAACCAGGTTTTTTCCAGTGGTTTTTTCCACGTGGAAAAAACTGATCAACCCTGCTCAAGAATCAACGGAGTGAATTTAAACAAACTTGATATTTGGTTTAGAGGGATGTACTGAATAATTTTTTTTCCTGAATGCCAAAAATTGGGCCAACCAAATACTAAATATTCAGCCAAATACTAAATGTACAGCTGTGATATCCCAATAAGATACGAGATGGAGCTACGAGTTCATAGTAAAGCAGAACTGTTGCCTAGGTAACATGTCACATGACCAGCGTGAGAGCTGAATGCCGCGTGCTCCTGAAAATATATCAGTGTATGTAATGTCGTTTGAGCTGGTAGTTCTACCGCTATGTACATATTTGTAATAAATGTTTTGTGTCTGCCACAACAGCTCCATTCTTGAACTTATGATATTGCATATACTCACAATAACACCAAATATGTATTAACAGCAAACCAAGTAGTAACTATTCAGCTGAATACCAAATTTTCAGTTGACTAATCACTCTGCTATTCAGATGGCAATGTACAAATTTTTCTTACTTTTTTAATATTATTGTTTACATTTGGTAATATTTTCTTTTTTATCATGAAATATTCAGAAACAGTACATTATTTAAATGTAAAAATTATTAGAAAAATTACTATACATAAATACTGGTGTGATGCAGAGTTCACAGTAAAGGAAATTACCTATAAACAATTGGGCATCTTAATAAACACTTAAAATTTCATTAGATAACAACATCATGTGATGTTTGACTACAACATCATGTGAATATACATGCTGCTTTTTAATTCCTCTTTAAAGGAACATAAATTTCATGTTAGAAAGTTTTCACTAAACCAAATTTCTAACATTAAAGATAGGGATAAAATGATAGAAATAAAGTTCTGTTTCTTAAAATAAATATAAAATTGAAAAATATT
Organism: Salticus scenicus; assembly: GCA_963930645.1. Lineage (NCBI taxonomy): Eukaryota > Metazoa > Arthropoda > Arachnida > Araneae > Salticidae > Salticus > Salticus scenicus. Next base: position 212,338,986 of record OZ005662.1, read on the forward strand.
TACATTGAACCAATCAGACCCCTGAAATACTCACTTTACCAAAATCTGAAATTTGTGCTTATTTTATGACCGATTGAGGAATGAGACGTTATATTTTTGCAGGTTATTTCAGAGAAGGCCTTGGTTATTTCCTAAATGCGGGATGCTTTCACTGATGTCTGAGTTTATTTACATTTACAGTCGGTTACAAAATTATTGAAGCACTAGCAGTAATTCATATTTAAAAGATGTGCACCTAATACTGTTATGTAAAATAAATATTTGTCGAGTCATGATCTTAGTCTTTATACTGTTTAAGAAAAAGTAAGTTAATGATAAATAATTATAAGATAAAAAACTTTTTATAAACCATGTTTTTAAATTTGCTGTTGAATCATAGCTATAGAACTAACTACATTAGCACTTTATCAATGCATATTTTTACGAAATTGTAAATAATTGTATTTATTTTTGTATAAATTCTTTTAAAGAGGCTTAATAAGTTGATAAAATGTCAATTTTCTGCGTTTCCAGCTCTTTTTCGTGTTAAAATAGCTTAATTTCCCCTTTAAAACGCATTAAAAGCTCCAATAGACAGGTAATGAATTTGGCGCCAAATTTGGTGACTTTTTGCCCTTGGTGACTTGTTTAGGTGAGAAAATCCTTATTATTAAGATACCAAAGACGGATATTCTAATGTGATTGGTTAAGGAGTTAGGGAAATTTGAATTAAAAAAAAGTTGGTTTTAAAAATAAAATATTAATCCTTTCAGAACAACATATATTTGCATCATGAACTACATTAGCACTTTATCAATGTGTAGAAAATCTTTTAAAGTGATAACGACATCAATTTTTGCCAGATGATACTTTAACTTTTTACAATTTTTTAATGCTCACGTTTAATTAAATGTATTTATTTTTAAGACGAAAGAAAATGAACTCATAAATTTTTTTTTGGCAACAATTCAATTATAGCTAATATTTTAATGGCTATTTTTATTGCTATTAGCTTATTATTTTCATATTTTAATTAATTAAAAGAAAACTATTCGAAAATTTGACTTAGAAGTATTGTGTTGTCACCGGGTTCTGAGCTACTGTGAAAGTTTCAAATGTCTAGCTAGTAGGGAAGTTAGTTAAAATAGGTTGCAAGATTTGTACCGGACAAACACACAAACAAACAAGAATAGAAGTTAATAAAAACATGGTAAAATTAGTGATCAGACTATTGAAAAAAAAAAAAAAATGAAAAATGTGGGTGTACACTTCAATAATTTTTCTGCCGACTGTAATTGCAGCTAATTTCAAAAACACTTTTTATTTTCTCTTACCAATATAATGCTGAAGGATGGTGTATTTAGTGATGACGTATTTGGATCAAATGTTCAAAATTGAGATTTTTGTATATTTATGCATTTTGGAGGTTCTTTGAAAATTAGTTTTTGTCTGTGAGTCTGTGATCAACATGAAAAGAAAAAATATCTGCAGGATGTCCAAACTCTGTATTTTAAATGTGTACCACAGAGGATGGCTACTTGAACTTTCTGTTGGAATCTGACAAATGATTCACATACAAGAACATACAAAAGTAATGAAATATATTATATCTATGGACAAAATTTCTGGTAGGTACGGTTTAATATCTTTAGACTGCACTAAACAAAATAAAATTGACATACATTGTTTATATGTGCAAAAGCATGTTTCACATAAAGTAGAACATTATGAAAAATATTTATTCATTATTTACAGTTACACACACACACAAAATGCGATATTTTAGTGCTATGTTTAAAAATAACTCAAAATGCATTTTTAGTTATATATATCTAGAAGGAAAACCTTTTTCACTACTTGCATTATTTGCGGCCTGAACATTTTCGGCTAGGCACCCAGCTCTCCTCAGCGGTGATGACTTCTGTGTTGGAGTCTCTGTCTTTTCCTTCTAATGTAAAGTTTGAAAATGCCTTGTATAATCATAAATTTACATAATATATTTTTATTTCAATTACCCAAGTACCATAAGTAAAGTATGTATTCGATCAAAAGTATCAATATCAAGTTTTTACCTGATTTACATGTTTTAAGGCCTCTCGAGTCCAAAAATGTAGTTTTTGGCAATTGGTCAGTGTGTATGTTTGTATGTATGTGCATGGGGAATCTTCTGACTATCATATCTCCAAAACTAATAAACATAGAATGACAAAACTTCAGAATTAAGACAGATTTACTGTACAGATGTTTTTTCTAACTTTTGGTGAAAATAAGAAAATAGAAAGGTCTGTATCTCAAAAGCGACTCTAACGATTTTCCTCAAAGTGCTACACTATCTACCATCCCTGTGGCAGAAATTTATTATGCTTTCGGCGACAAGCTTCATCAACACCAAAATCTTTCTGCAGGAATGGTTTGTGAAGTTAACATTTACGAGTTCAAAATAAATTATTTTTAAATAGTAAATAATATTCAGTATAACCAATGTATTTAACTTTTAACTAGGCACAAATGAATATATCTGCACTATCGCAAGAAAATACTCTTTTTTAAAAAAAAAAAAGAAAGGTGATAATAAATCTAAAATTGTTTATAAAATATTCAATGAATTCAAACCATAAAATGCAGTAACACATCAAAAATAATCTGCAAATTTTTTTAAGGCATTTAAAATCATGAAACGTCTAAATTAAACAAATGTTACAAATACTTTTAAAATTTCATTACTTTTTTTTATATTAAATATATATGTTTAAATACACAAAGGCACTTATTTCATAAGGTGCAAACCAAACAACATAAAATATAATACAGAACTCAAAATTAAAATACAACAAATTAAAAGAAAAATTAATAAAGAATACTGAATATTATAATAAAATATAAATAATTTACAACATTTATAGTTTTTGAGATTATTAGAAAGATGCACGATAACATTCTAATACAAAAGATTATTTTTTTGCATTATATACAAATAGCATAAAGATGTGTATTTGAAATCTAAAAAATGTAATTTGACATTAAAGAATTCAGAATGTATAATTATACCATCATTTAAATACATTAAGTAAAACAGAATACAAGATCTAATTAACACAATTATAGACAAAGCATAGTCGAAATATTTTCATAAAGATTGAGACAAGTGAAATATTTAAATTTTAAGGAAATGTTGAAATCTGAAATGTAACAGATTTCATGGATAAAATCTATAATAGAAAATAATGATTACAGATGAATGAAATAAATAAAAATCAATTAAAGTAATATTTGATATTGATATCTATACAAATAAAAATAAATAAATAAAAGCATTTGCTGTTTAATTAGTATTTATTCAAAACAACTACTGTTAGATAAAATTTTTTTGCTTACAATATATATATATATATATATAATAAAGATGATCTATTAAGCATAGTAGAAGCCAAGCAACAGATACAAGATCACTGAAACACCAATGACCAATAAGATTTAAAAAAAAAAAAAATCATCAGTGGATGAAATACACTAATGTAAAGAAACCAGATCTATTAATTAACAGCCTGCAAAACAAATGAATCAATAAAGTAAAACAACAAATCTTAACTTAAAACCATAAACTTATCAAAATTAATGAAAAAACAACCCAAGAAACACAAGATAGGAAGGAGGAGGCAGGCGGCAAGACTTGTGACTTGCCTGTGGGGTTACACTAGTTTTACGCCGGCAACACTCCCCCAGCCTGCCACAACCAGAACAGGAACCATATGGATTTAAAAATGCAAAATTTCAAAGCAGATGAACAACAATGAAACCACGAAGCCACAATGAAATTCACCGATTGATCACATTGTGTTTAACAGTATAATTAGAACATTAAATATAGTTGACAGCTCAAAAAGGAAAAATCTGAAATTTTATTGGAAAATGAAAGTTTGCATAATAATACAAAGCAAATGCAACAAGCCTTCTACTTTTTTTTTTTTTTTTTTTTTAAATTTAATTTCACAAACCCACCCAACCATCCAGCCTTACAACACCACCCCACCTCCGTAATCAAACATCTGCCCACCCAACCGCCACCTTTTTTATTGTCTTTTATTATTTTATAATTTTTTTGTTGTTATACACAAGAGTGTACACAGCTTTTTTTTTTTTTTTTTTTTTTTGTACTGACAGAGACATGGTTAAGGATATAAAATAGAAAATACAAAGTTTTTAGGAAAACCCATTTTAGCAGTGGCTGTGATCAGTTTATTAATATTCTTGTTTTTAAACTTTGCAGAGCACAAATTATTAATTTGAAATAAATGGTTAATGATGATGTTTCTAAATACCGAAAGATGCAGACATGATTTAAAATGTGTAAATAAGTTTACATTAAAACAGAAATCTTGCCGTTTGTCATAGATATCTGTGTAAAGTTTATTACCATCGATGATTATTTTGAGATCTAAAAAGTTAATTGATTGATTAGTCAGATTATTTTGAGTTAGCTTTAAATTAGGTGGATAATTGAAGGAAAAGCCATTTTGTGAGTTCTTGTTGAGATAAAATACAATAATATCATTGATGTAACGATAAAATCGAACATCATCATTGCAAATTTGCTTTTCATAATAATAAAGATAGAGATCTGCAAAAATACTGGAGCTACAACCTTCTTGTGGGATGCCTAAATGTTGCAAATAGATATCGTTGTTGTGGAAGATATAATTATTATGGATAACAAAGTTAAGAAGTGTTTTAAATTTTTCTGCTTTAAAATTGTAAGGAAGATTAATTTGAGCTTTATATTCTTGAAAAAGACTGTAAATGATATTACTAAGATCTGATAACTCAATATTATTGAAAAGATCTTGAAAGTCAAAAGTCATAATATTGTCTATTGAATCGAGCATCGAGCGATTTGATGTATTGAATTAATTGAAAGCTATTTTTAAGACAGTGTAAATTATCAACTTTGCAAGTACATTTGTAAATTTGTTTTAGAATATCCAGTAGAACTTTATTAGCATTGTTGTTATAAGTGTTACACCCAACAGTGACAGTGCGAAATTTAATTGGAGATTTGTGAAACTTAGGTATGAGAACTATATAAGGATAATTAAAGTTATTGAAGTAGTTTATAGTAATTATGTATTTTTCGGTTATTAATAATAAGGTTATTATTAGTTAAACTGAAGATGTTACTATTATTGACTGAAGAGTTTAAAATAGAGAGATAGTAGGATTTACAAATAATGGCATAATTATTAGGTGATTTGTCAACATAAGTGATCACAAAGTCATCCTGTAGTGATTTGATTGAGTTAAGAAGTACAGATTTTTTAAATAACACCAGATTTGAAGAATTGATAAATAATGCATTTTTGATTTTTTGTAACACTAAAACTTTCCATTGAGTGAAGTAGGCAATAGGTTTATTATGAGTAATAGATATTTTATAAATAAATAAATCTAGGTCATAAGAAAACTGTTGTAAGATTTGTGGAATGCTAGTTTTAACTGGAAGTCTAAATTTGGTGCCAAATTTCATGATTTTTTTTAATTGATAATTATCAATAATATTGAGATTACCCGTGATAATGTGTCCATGGTCACTGTCAATAAATTTTGAGAAAGAAGGATCATTGCATTTACAGGTTACAGTGTTAGTAAAAGAGGTAGACTTAGATACAGAATTATAATTGAATATCTTTCTGCCAAGAGGAAGAGGATATTTGAAGGTACGAGATAGATTTAAATCTTTAATCGGAAACAAACGTTCTTTGTCATTAATGATAGACGTAATGTTAATACTGTTCAATATTTGATTTGTAAAATTCACAATTAATTGAGTATTTGTTTTAAATTTGTTGGGCTTTTTATTAATTTTTAAATTAAATTGTTTGATTTTGTACATTATAATATCATAAAAAATGTCTGAAAAATGTTTATTATAGGATTGGCTTTGAAAGACATTCAGAAAGTTTACTAAGTTTTTCTTTTTAATTGCAAAAATAAATTTTTGAATAATGAACCAGTTATAGTTAGATAAGTAATTAGTCTGTAGATCTGAAATGAGTTTAATAATGGCACTTTTAGAAAAGATTAAATCTGTTTTTTTACTACCTCGTTTAGTTCTAGAAGTTTTATTGTTAATTTTGTGATTGAGTTGTGCATAAATAGTCGAATAATCATGAAGAGGGTTGATGTTAGAATATGCTTTAACATTTTTATTAAAGTATTCGGAATTTAGTCCATATGGATAAATTGTATTATAATATTGCATAAATTTTGATTCAAGAAATAGACGCTCACTTTTATTTTTCTGAATTTTGACAATCTCTATGGTACATGAATTAAAATTATGTGATTTAAAGTGTTGTAATTCTATAGTTGATTTAGAAGGTGCAGCTTAAAGGTTTTTAGAATCTGATCGATGCTGATTAATGCGTAGATGTAGAGGAGTGGAAGTTTCACCAATATAACTAAGCTTACAATGACCACAACTGATTTTATAAATAACATTGTATGCCTGACAAAATGGAACCAAAGAGTGATTATTATTCAATTGTGTGCGAGAGGCCAGAGGGCAAGTTTTACATCGATTAGAACCGCATGTTCTAAATTGAAATAGAGGAGGAGGAGATGATAGGTAACTGGATGTCGATCCAAGGATATCCCTATAAATATCCTTGTACCGGGCACAATACTGCTGTGAAGCTAAGTATTTTTTGCCAGGATCTAAAAATTTACTAAACAGAGTCATAGAGAAAAAATGTTTTTGTATATTAAAAATCACAAGGCAAGTAAGTGTTTACATTAGTTTTATCGAAAGTGGGCTATACCAAATTCAATTACTTAATTAAATTGATTCTTGATTAATAAGTATCTGGATTAATTCAACAAAACCTTTGGTTTGATTTTTATTCAAAATAACTATTTAATTTGCAATATTTCAATTAAAAAAATAAACATTTTTTTTTTTTAAATTCAAATGTTTAAAAAATGAAATGAACAAGCTGTAGAAACTAACAATAAGAGTATTTTTGTAAAATAAATTAATAATTTTTTAACGACTTCATATACTTAAATAACAAAATTTAAAGCTAAGAATTTTAATCACAATTGAAGTAATTAATGATTTGTAAACAAAAAAAATTAGAAAAGTTACCAATTTTATAACTTAAGATACCCATTAATATTTATTGCTAAGGTCTTTTACTACATATAAAATGCTAAAAATCAATACAGTATTTTTAAGATTAATTTTTTAATTTTATATTTTTTACAGCAAAGTTCGAAGCTTCTTTTTTTCTTTTTCTTTTTTGCGTATAGCTGCAGACGTTACAAATTTCCCCATAGTCTTATTTCTGTATATATTTGTGAAATGTATCGCATAGTTTGAACCAAACATAAAATTAATGCAGCTTTAAAAAAATTACGTGTATTTACTACCATGCACGTGTGCACGCTTCGCATACATTAAAGGAAAAAAAATCATTAGATGCAACTTATTTGTTGTGCGTAAATCAGAAAATGTATGAAAATCGGTACAGCAGAAATCACGCACTCATTAATACAAAAAAAAAAAAAAAAAAAAAAAAAAAAAAAAAATCACTGGATGCAGCTATTTTGTTATGCATGAATCAGAAAATGCATGAAATATTAAATTCGGAAAATGGTCGCAAAGCCACATTCTTTCGAAAAAACATCTTTTTGCAATATAGTAAATACATGCGACACGAGCGGCAGGTGCGGCACGAAAACAAACTTTGGAGACATGAAAATGAAGTTCCAATGTGAAGAGGTTATCAGTGAAAAGTGTCGATACACCGATTCATATCACCGCATCACGAATCGCTAATGCATGCGTATCAAAGCTAAAGCAAGTGAGTTACATCCGCTTTATCTCCTCTCCTTATTCAGGATTGAGGCGATCGTATCTTCAGAAACGAATATTTGTTCTGCAGAACAGTTTATAAACCATTCTTTGAGTTTCTTTCTCTCTCTCTCTTTAACACAATGGCAAAATTTATTTGACTTAAGTAAAATCTTTCTGCAAGAACATTTCTGTTTCTGCGACATTGTCGCCGTGTTTCTGCCACGGGGTCTACCATTAAGTATTTGGACACTCTTGAATTTAGACGTTTTATAAAATATCTAGAAAAGTTCTTTAGAAATTATCTTGAAACATTGGTATTGTAAAGAACATGTTATACCTGATATATTTCAGCAAAAGTTATGTCCTAAAGAGGTAAGGGGACCAGTAAAAAATTAAAGAAAAAGTCAAAATGTTTTGGATCACCCTGTAAAAAGTAATGCTTTAAATGCATTTGGGCTGTAGCAAAGTGATTATAAGGATTTTTCTTATTATCTATATAAATTTTTATGAGGCTACCACATACATTCATAGAGATATAACAGTTTATTATTATTATTATTATTATTATTGCAGAAGAAATTACCACTTTTATAATTATAACACGTAGGGTATTAGACCCAGTGCAAAGACATTTTTAGAAAATTTGGCATACTACATTTGACACAGCATGCTGCAATTAAAATGCAAAAATGTTTAATTTTCTTATGAAATATGAGCATTTTACTGTGTTTTTATTAACTCACTTTCTTGTTTGTTTTCCAGTACAAATCTTGCAATCGATTTTCAACTGACTTTTGGACTAACTAGTACTAGACATTTTAAACTTTTAGAATAGCTCAGAATACGATGACAACGCAATACCTCAAAGCCCGATTTTCGAAATTCTGATTAGTTTTCTTTTAATTAATTAAAATATGAAAATAATAACATCCTAATAGCTTTAAAATTAGCCATTTATCCTCTTCAATCCTGAGGTCCACATATGTGGACCTCTCTTCTTGCTATATAAAATTTAAACCATTTAATGTTTTCAGATTTTTAACAAGACTAATGAAAAGCTGAATTATGTGACTTTAAAAAGGTATCAATATATTGCACCACCAAACAAATTTTCCTCATGAGATAAATTGTTCTTTTATCTAGAATCGTAAAATGGCTTCAAAACAGCATGGCCGAAAAAGAAAGTCATTTTCATAATTGCTGGAAATCCTTAAACGCTTTACAGAATGAAAAGTTACAGCATTAGGGATTATCAACCACTACAAGGACATAAAATTTTTAACTATGCCATACTTAAACAGAGTTTAGTAATTTAAAATTTATGCAAATGAACCTCATTTACTAGCCCCCTAAAATATCAATTTAAAAAAAAAATACACTTTTCTATAACCTATAATGCCACCACATGCGTCTAAAAGCCATGAAATTTTATTTATGTTATTATTAAAGCTTTAGGTGCGAATAGGTTAAATATTAGCTATAATTTAATTGTTGCCAAAAAAAAAAAAAAAATATGTTTAATTAAAGGCAAACAATAAAAAATTGTAAAAAATTAAATTATGCTTCTCACAAAAATTGACGTCATTATCACTTTTAAAAATTTTTTGCACATTGATCATGTGCTAATATAGTTCTATAGCTATAACTTCCCGACTAGCTAGACATTTGAAACTCTTAGAATATCTCAGAATACTATGACAATGCATTCTTTTAATACTTTTATTCAATTAATAAATGTTTGAAAATTTCTTATAATTGTTCTCTTTATTATGGATTTGGATAATTTTCCTTCAAGTTAATGGGATAATTCATCAATTTTTTTTTTTAAAGTATCTATTAATTCATAGAATCGTCAAGTTTATATGATTCAACAGAAATTTTAAAAACATGGTATATAATTTTTTTTTTTTTTTTTTAATTAATCTTATAATTATTTTCTTGTTTGTTTGTTTACCCAGTACAAATCTTGCAATCGATTTTTAACTAACTTCCCGACAAGCTAGGCATTTGAAACTTTTAGAATAACTTAGAACACGATGACAGTGCATTCTTTTAATACTTTAGCCATCTTTAAGCAGTATTGAATTCATTTTCAATAAATTTTGAAAAATCCGCTGAAAAAAAAGCTTTAAAATTTGCCATTTAAATTTTAGCTGTAATTTAATTGTTGCCAAAAAAATTTACTTGTTCACTTTTTTTTTTCAATATAAAAATAAATACATTTAATTAACGTGAACAATAAAAAATTATAAAAAAAAAATAAAAATAAATTATGCATCTCACAAAAATTGACTTCATTATCACTTAAAAAATTTTATACATATTAATAAAGTGCTAATATATGTTGTTCTAAAAGTATTTTTTATTTTTAAAACTACAATTTTGTATATTTTGACACCGCCACATTTGACTACATATTCATAGTATTTCTCTGCTACACTTAACTCTATAACCATAGATTTATTTTAATTTTATTAGTTTTATTTATAAATCCTCATTAGCGATTTTTTTAAATTTTGGCGCTGAATTATACTGAACATTTTTTGCCAAGAACATTAATTTAACAGAAAATTTAAAAACATGGTATGTAAAAAGTTCTTTTTATCTTGTAATTACTTACTAACTAAATTTTAACTATGCATGCGCTAGCTTTATAAAAATTCCATTTGCATAATTTAATAGCCAAAAGTATTGAAAAATTTATATGAAAACTCCAAACAAATACCATGTAAATTCAAAAAGTTATAATATATGAGGTATAACATGTTCTTCACACTACCAAAGTTTCAAGATTATTGCTAAAGAGCTTTTTTAGACATTTGACAAAATGTTTAAATTCGAAAGTGTCCAAATACTTATTAGTAGACAGTCTATATAAACATCCTTTTTTATGTTCTTTGATATGTTTTAGTTGGTTTATTCAGGAAAATTGATGGACGTCTTGTATAAATAGGTCAATTTTAGATATCACAACTACACCCCGCGACAAAAAGATAGGAACAAAGGGTTTTTTCTTTGATTTTTCATAAAATAACGTTATCTAAATTGTGTTTATCATTTATTATTATTATAAAATAACACTATTCCTGGACTAATTTTTGTTTTAAGACAAATTTAGAAAAATTTTAAGACTAAAATTTTGCTAATTTGTGACTACACAGCGCGACAAAAAGATAGGAACAAAGGTTTTTTTTTTTTTTTTTGAATATGATTATTTTGAATATGAATATTTTGAATATGATTCAAATATTTAATATGTTTTTGATATGATAATATTTTGTTATGATAATAAATGATCAGTACAATTTAGATAATGTTATTTTATGAAAAATTAAAAAAAAAAAACCCTTTGTTCCCATCTTTTTGTCACGGAGTGTAGTCTTAAATTAGAAAAATTTTAGTCTGAAAACTTTTCTAAATTAGTCTTAAAACAAAAATTAGTCCGGGAATAGTGTTATTTTATAATAATAATAAATGATAAGCACAATTTAGATAACGTTATTTTATGAAAAATCAAAGAAAAAACCCTTTGTTCCTATCTTTTTGTCGCGGGGTGTACATTCCTTCAAAAATAATTTTCATTAAACTATCCATATTAACTGCTATCCTTTTTTTGTATTTGTTAGTTTTTGGTGAAAAGATGAGTTTGGTAAGTTTTAGGTGAAAATCAGCTATGGGACTGAAATTCGGTATCTCAAAAATGGTTTTAAGTATTTTCTTCGAATTTGCTATATAAACTTCTTTTTAAGTGTCCTTTAATATGTATTATTTTTTTATTACAGAAAAACTGATAGGCGTCCTGCTTAACCTTCCTACCCTGTTGAAAAAAATTTTGCGTTTTACCTGTATGGGTCTAATCGATCCAGGTCGTATTATGTTTACTTAGAGACTGTAAGAAATTTTTTGTATACATTTTTTTTTAAATGTATTATTACTATTTACTGTTCAAAACATATTTTAATTCATTTATAATTCATCTTAAATTTTTTTCATCCCTTTTACCTTTTCCCAGATTCTAATTGAGTCCAATTTAGAGATGTAAAACTGACCTACCTAATCAGGATGATTGTTAATTTTCCTGTAATAACCATGTATAACATGAGAAAGGATGTCTAAAATGGATTTATGTAATAATTTTCAAGAAAATTGTTAGAGCTGTTTTTGAGATACCAACTTTTACCAAAACTTGGCATACTCAATTATTGACCGGAAAACAATAATTACATACAAAAGCATATATAAAAGGGAAATAATATGACGAGTTTGAAAAAAATCCATACAGCTGTATTTGAAGGAATGCACTTGCAAGACCTGAAATTAAGGTATTTATACAGGGCACCTATTGATTTTACTCAACTAACTAACTATATCATTCGAAAAGACATCTAATAGAACACTTATTTAGCAAATTTGAAGAAAACCGTTAGAGCCATTTTTGAGATACGGATTTACAGTCACACTTCCGGTTTCCGGTGTCCCACTTCCGTTTTGCCAATTTTCACCAAAATTTGAACTCATCTGTATGCCAGACCTGTCTCAGTTCTGAAATTTTGTGGTTCTATTTTGTTAGTTTCAGAGATATGATAGCCAGAAGATTCCGCACATACATCCATACACACACTGACCAATTGCTAAAAACTACTTTTTTGGACTCAGGAGACCTTAAAACGTGTAAATCAAGTTAAATAAATTTATTTCGGAGTATTAAATTGGTTTTTCATGCATCTCTATGCATGTTAATAAATATGGGTCGATTAGACCCATTTAGGTAAAATGTTACTTTTTTTTTTTTTTTTTAGTGCTAGAGGCCTATTTCAGTCGGTACAGTTGTCGAATTTTTATAATACGCTCTTAATAGTGCTAAGGGCCTAGTTCAGTCGGTTTATTGAATGGGGATTTATTGAATGAAGTCCCCCCAAGGCACAACTTTGACATGAGTCCCCCCCCCAGGCCCAACTTTGACATGAGTCCCCCCCAAGGTACAACTTTGACATGAGTCCTCCCAAGGCCCAACTTTGACATGAGTCCCCCCCCCCCCAGGCCCAACTTTGACATGAGTCCCCCCAAGGCCCAACTTTGACATGAGTCCCCCCCAAGGTACAACTTTGACATGAGTCCCCCCCCAAGGCACACCTTTGACATGAGTCCCCCCCAAGGCACACCTCCCCCTCATTGGGAAAAAGAGAAAAAACATTGTTTTGCGGCTATAAGACAGTTTGGACTTCCAACGTTATTTGTTACAATATCTGCAGCTGAAACACATTGGTTTGATTTAATGAAAACTTTATCATGGAATTTAGATCGTCACGAATTAACTAAAGAAGAATTTGTCGATATTAACAAGTTTAGCAGTAGGCCTCTGGCACTAAATTAAAATCAGTCAATGTCAGATTTTCATGTTTTAAAAAGATCAGAATTAAAAATCTTTGGGAGATATCACAAAATCTTTTTTTTTTAAATTGGTCGAATCGACCCATACAGGGTAGAAAGGTTAAACTGATCAGTTACAGGTTTCGGAAATGAGTGTTTAAAAAAAAAAATGGCTCTAACAATTTTTTTAAAACTCCCTCAGTAAACTCTTTTGTATGTCTTCATGAAGTATGTATCAGTTTGCACTTATAGAAAATTGTTTGGTGTCTAATTTGTTAAATCATCTTTATATCTTCTGATTAGAGCTTCACAGAATATTCGGTTACTATTAGGTATTGGACCTATTCAGCAGATATCATCTAGTTCGGCCAAATATCTTGATATTCAGCAACCAAATAGTTCAGTTAAATTTAAAATTTAATTAAAATACTGAAATTTGTAAAAATATTTTTATCATAGAAAATTAAATTGATATACTTTTTTTTTTTTTTTTTTTCCAATTTGTCAGTGTTATGATATTCAAGAATATTAAATAAGTAAAAAATACCAGTCTAATAAAGTTTCTATTTTAATTTCTAATTTAAATTAAAATAGTGTGTATTACAGTGTAATACATTTCAAAATAGTCACTTATTTTAGTTTAATCATGGGGATATTGTGACTACATATATAAAACTATATTTACTTACGAATAGTCAGTATAAAATACAAGTCACAAAAAAAAAAAAGTATTAAAAAGCAGTTATTGTATTAAAATTTTGGCAAACTGTGATGTAGGAACAAAAGGTTTTTCTGGATTTTCTAGCTGTATGTGTGTTAAAGACAGCTTGTTGTTACATCTATTAGATTTTTTTAAAAATTATGTTTCCACTTTTTGTCTCTGGAGCTTACAACACATTTTTAGTAGTTACTTTTTTTGTGTATATTAATTCAAGTCTTCCTTCCTGGTGTTTTATCATTATAATGATATACATAAATATTATGTAATATTCTTACATGTAAAATGAGAATAATTTTTGAAAATTAAAATTAAGGAGAATTTATTTATTATTATTTAATGTATTTAGCTCTTTTTAGTCTGTTTACTGAAATTCAAAATTTTACAAGAGAAATGAAAGCAATGATTAAAAAAAAAATTTTTTTTTTCTATTTTGACTATAACATTTACCTTTTGATGCTAAATGCTTAGATTTGATGTTAATATTTTTTAATTCACAATGCATTCTTTTTCATGCAATAAAAGTTTTGAATAATTATGTTATTCTGGGTATTAAAAAAAAAAAAAAAAATGCTGAAATTTAAGTGTTTGGCCGAATACCTAATATTCAGTCAAAATTTTGACAGAATATTCGGTAATCGTTATTTGGCAAAAATCATTATTTGGTACAACTCTAGACCACATTTTTTTTAAAAAGAATATATCTGTACTGATAAGTATAAAGGATTTAAGTCCATATTCTTGATTTTTCAGGAGACGAAAAATAAAGTTAAACTAACTAAAAACAAATCAGAAGAATCGATTAGGGAAAAGGGATTATGTTGATTTATACCCTTTATACCATTCAGTGATTGTCAAACTTCATTTAAAAACAGGAAAAAACTGAATTAAATATTTTATACCATACATGAATGGTAAATTTCTGACTTGAACCTTTTTTTACCAATCGATTTTCTCAAACACTAAATGGCATAGACTTAAATCCTTTATACCAATCGATTGAGAATTTTTTTTCTGAGTCTGACTATGTACTTAACTCAAAATCGACATTTTTGGACTTAAACCCTTTATACTTATCAGTACAGATATAATATTGTAATCGTGAGTAAGAGTGGAAGTCGTATGGTTGTTACACACCAGATTTATTTATTTTTTCTTTTTTTTCTCTCCTGTGCTAAGTACATTGCTTGGTATGCACATTGCTATTCAAAATTAGTTCAATAATTTTCTAAGAATGGTTTGGGTGCTAATTCTATGAATAATTTGAAATACATTTTAAAATTTAATAATAGTCTTAAATGCTTTATGAGTGTAGCTACAATATTCAGACCAGGGTACATATAATTTATTAGAATAAAACTGTTTTGAACGTTTATTTAAAATGCACTAGAAATATTCATAGGCAGTTGTGTCATGTATTACATCTTAAAGTATAATGCTATGTCTTTTATAGTAATAAAAGGCAGAGGTGTCAATTCTCCATATCCCTATTTCTGGAAAATTATCTTCGTTTTATTTAATCACAGAAATTTTCAATGATATATAGAACATTTCTATTAAAAATTATTGGTATGATTATGATATAATCCGGAGTGTTGGCACAAAGTGGTATCAGTGCCACACCAAATTCTTATTATTTTTTCCTGCCTTTTTCAGAAATACACAATTATTATACCACTAGAAAAGCCCCGATTCGGGAACGAACCGAATGTGGGAAAAATTTCAAAATCAAACTCGAAATGTACAAAACTCGGCTTGATGCTGCTTGCGTGCCAATAGATCAAAGTTTGTTACGAAACTATTTTTAAATTCATGAAATCAATGAAGGTAATGAATCAATGAAGACTCTTCTCACTTCGCTGGTCACTATATTTAAAGGAAACTCTTTTCTAGCATATTGCTTTATATATATATATATATATATATATATATAATAAAATTGCTCTAAAGCACGCTTTGGTTCCCTGCTGCCTTTGTCAGCAACCTACTCATTCTCAGACTTTCAGGTGCCTGTCCCTATTGCCTGTAACAATAGCTTACCAATGGACTTCCATTTGGGTGCTTATCAGATGACAGTTTCTAAAAAATTGAAGTAGCAAATTTATATTCGAATCCCATTTACATATGAACAACACTATACGCGCTGTACGTAATATTTTCTTTCACGTTATTTTCTATACTTATTTGATTTATTCGATCAACCATAAAATGACAATCATTTCACGCTAAATATAATATTACAATGTGCTATGATTGGCTACGTCTATCGCATGAGGCAATTAATTTTTGTGGTTATAATAGTACTTAAGTTAGTTAATAGTAGTTGGTATATAGAAAAACAAATAATAAAATATGTAAACTTGATCATGGTACAGCCTTAATATAGCTCCCCTTGGCGACTTTTGAATTTTTATCTCCACTTTAGACAAAAATACATAATTTATGCGATTATTTTTTCTGTTTCTTTCTTTTCTTTTCTTTTTCCTTTCCTTTCTTATCCGTTTTTCAATATTTTATAATTTATTTATATTTTTGATGTGCTACTTGGCTTAAAGTGGCTTTTACGAAAGTGGAATCCTTGGCAAAAAACGTCCGATCTATTTCAGCATCAAAATTTTAAAAATTACCCAAGATTATCAATAAATATAAATATTAATATAATGCTGAATTAGCTTTCGTGCCAAGTGCAATTCATCCGTACCAAAAACATACTATTAAAAAAAAAAAAAAAAAAAAAAAAAAAATCTAAAATTGAGGTATATTAAAGGTCTTTTTTTTTTTACTCTATTTTCATATTTTCATATTTTCATATTTTCATTTTTTTTTTTTTTTTTTTTTTTTTTTTTCGCGTGAAAGCATATTTCATTTTATGTTGTTGAAAAAAAAAAGTTTTTTTTTTTTTTTTTTGTCAGCAATTAAAAATTTAAATGTCCATTTTTAAAGCTTTTACCAGGTTATTATTTTCATATTTTAATTAATTTAAAAAAATCTAATCAACATTTCGTTACAAATTGGGTACCAAATGAAAGGGGCAATTTTTCTGAATCCGTCGGACAATTAGATTTTTTTTTATTAACTAAAGTATGAAAATTTGGTGGCAACTTGCGTCAGCACACAGACAGAATCCAAGAAAATCTCTTAGTCGTTTATATATATAGAGATATTAGTTCTTTGTGGTACTTCAGGACTCAGGACTATTGTTTTTAGACAGCATGAACATGTAACAATCATCTTTTATTTAAATTAAGGGACAAGGCTTTTTTTTTTTTTTTTAATTGTTTTCTGTATATTTAAACCAATTAAAAATTTTTTTTCCTTTTGCATCAAGTTAAAAAATGTTTAAAATAAAATTATTTTTAAAATTTGCTAAAGGATCAGCTGTAGTATAGGACCCTCTTGGTGAAATTTGAAAATCGGCACTGAAGTAACTCGGACTTTTCTCACCAAGATCTTTATTTATGCAATTGCGATAGCCATTTTAATTTATCCCCAAAATCATAGAAAAAAATTAAAAGCCACCCAGGGAAGTCTTATATTAAAGCTGCACCAAAAAATTTTTTAGAAATGAATATAGTAACCATTGCTAAAGAATGAAATATAGTTACTGCATTCCTTTATATGGAAGAATAGATTTTAAAGATATCCTGGTGTAATAAATTAAGCTTTGTTTTGTATAGAATTTTATATCTATTATTTAGAAAATAAAAATAGTCTTCGAGTTGTTTGTTTATTTATTATTACTTTTTTTTTTTCAAAGCTGACTTTTAAAACAAGCTATTATTTCACTGCAAATTAACTATATACCTACCTTTATATATCTAATCCCTAAAATAATCCATATAGTTACTGCTAATTTCTGAAATGGGGAGTTATTTCAATACTTTTTGACGTAATTTCCACTTAATTTCAGAAATATGCAAATTTTACATAGTCGATTAATTAAATTCTTGCTCATGAAGCTTATGGGAGAAACAAGTTGTTTATTTATTTATTTTATTATTATTATTATTTTTTTTTTTTAAGACACCATTTTATTTGACTTAACCAACACTTGACAAGTGGCGAGTAAATATATTTGGCTTTTAAAGTGCAGTATATTTTTGAAAATTCAAAGAATTAAAGGAAAAGGTACGGGCACTTATTCAATGTGCAGTCATGTTCCCAACATATATGGGACAGACATTTCAATAATTTTAATGTATTCTGTAAAATACAGAGCCAGATTATCAAAATGGCTCGGAAAGCACAAGCTTCTGCTCTAAAAAAAAAAAAAAAAAAAAAAGAAAAAGAAAATCCCCCAAATTGAGCAAAAACAGTCTCAAATTCCCACTTTCAAACTTTCACAATGTAACTAACGGCCCTCTTCACTTACCGTCGCCGGAAGCTCGAGCCAATGTTATTCTATGGGGAAATTTTCTTTACAAATAACTTATTAACTAATACATATTTTTAAATTCCGTTTTCACATTCAGAAAATTCTCAACTGTTAAACTAACGGACTTTTTTTAAACATGTATTTTTTTAATTTTTAATATTTTATTTTGAAATTGCAAAATGAAAAAATTTCACATATTGAAAATTCGTATTTTGCAGCTTCAAAATAAAATATAAAAAACTGAAAAAATAATTTTTTAAAAAAGGTCCGTCAATTTAACAGCTGTGAATTTTCAGAATGCGAAAACAGAATTTAAAAATATCTATTAGTTAATAAGTTATTTGTAAAGAAAAATTTCCCATAGAATAACATTAGCTTCGGCTTCAGGCGGCGGTGAGTGAAGAGGGCCCTTAATTCTTTTCTCTACCTAGAGTAAGTGAATATACACTATTTTTGGAAAATTCTATTATTAAACCCAAAAATATAAATGGTCTGAATCAATAATCTGTTAAACAAGTATATGTGATCTCAATGTTAATGTAAAAAAACTACCTAGACATATGAATGCAAATCAATTATAAACACAACCATTAACTGTGGTCTATTTTTACATGGTATTATCATAGATATAGCATACTTGCCAACCATCTCATTAATAACCGTACAATTGTTAACGCCCCCTGAAAAAACGCCCCTTTTCTCACACCACTATATTTTTAGAGTTATTCTCTCTAAATATTGTTACGATTCAATAAGACTAAAATTACTCTAAAAAAATATTGGTGTGAAATAAAAGGCGGGTACTAAAAATTGTACGGTTCATAATGAGATGGTTGGCAAGTATGATATAGTAATATATATAGATCTATCATCCCCATGTTATCGAGCAAAAAATTTTGATGCCGAAAAAAAGTTCTAAAATCAGCCATTAGAGAGTATTGAAAAAAAGAATAAAAGGTAAAATGAATTTGAAACTGTATCTGGAGTTTTTCATTCACCTTTAGTAAATAAATTATTCATAAATTTTATTTACTAAATTATCCGTGTGTATTCCTGTGTGTGATTTACTCGGGGAAAGACAGCCATTAGAGTGACTTTTCCCGAAAAAAAAAAGACTCACCTTTTCCCTATCGCTGATCAATCTATGTCTTATTACTATATCTATGGATATTATATAGAGGGAAGGAATTTCACTACGAATTATGCCAAAATATGCATAGAAGTTAAATTTGTTTCTGTGGGTGTAGAGGTAAGAAAAGTTTCATGAAAAGGGAAAAAAAGCCCCTGAAACGATACTGAATTTTCCCTAAATTTAGAGGATAACCAGGCCCTGATTAAATGCAACAGTGATTGGGTTGTGGTTATATAAAGGAAGTAGAATATTGAAGTTTAAAAAATAATAATAAAAGGTTTATACAGTACTTTATTTTCTATAAAATACACTTGTAAAGAAATTGAAAGACTAAAAATTACTGAAGTTATTGCTAGGTTGCTTCATACTTGTATGATCTAAACTGGGATACATGTTTAACAGTTCTTTTTCTTGATAAAAAGTACACTGGTCCAATGCTTCTTGAACAAAAAATGATAAGTTTTTAATTTCTTCTTTTAGACTATTATTTACTTCATTTTCTTCAATTTTGACTAAAATAGATTCGCTAAGAGGCGTCAGCAAAGCGGAATGCAAACTTCCGTTTCCTTGTATTTTATCCTGAATTACAAAACCTTGATAAATATCATCCTTCACTTTAGAGATATATATCAAGAAAGCTATGGCAACTATTAGAAGAAGGCAAAACATACTTATTAACCAGAGCAAAATAGAGGATTTTTTTAGTTTGGCCTCCTGATGAAGCAACTTTTCACTTGCATTATTTTTCGTGATGGTCTCAACTGCTAAAGCTTCCTGCTTAAGCTCTATTTTATGTGTTACTAATTCAATATTTTCTGCAGGGAGTTGCTCCTCAATTAGCTTGATCAGTTGTTCAAGACTTGATTCAGTTGATGATGGATAAAATTTTTCATATTTTGTTGGATTAGTGATAATTGCAGTATGATATGGTTTATAAAGCATAATTGGTTTTGTAAACAAAGCCTGTTTTCCAGGTTTAGTAAATTTGAACGTTGAAAAAATTCTTGGATACAAATATCTATTGACTGAATATATATCGTGATGCATTTGAGAGATTATATTTGGTTTCATTGTTTTTTTACTACTTGTTTGCTGCCTATTTGGCAATTTTTGGTAGTTAACAGCATTGTAGATATTAGTTTTCCCTTCTGGATACCAAGCAAAGGCATTTGCTGGAAGATATACTGCTGGACGAGTTTTAGGCTTAATTATTTTTTTCCTGTTTGTATTTGACGTTGGCAGTTTTTGATAATTATGCATGTTGTAGTTACTAATTTTTCCTGCTTGATGCCAAGCGAATGCATTGGCTGGAAGATAGGCTGATGGCTGAGTTTTAAGCATGAAATTTGGCAGTATTTTTCTTGAATCCGATACTTTTTCATTTTTAGCTGTTAAAGCAGTTTTAGGATTTGTTATTACTTTGGCAACTGTTTTATTATGAATGGATAGCTTTTTATTATTCTGATTTATGAAACTTTTAGTTGTGCTTGCAGGATACCATCTGAACATACTGAATGGCATATATGGTTTTAAACTTGCTGGAGATTTAAAACTTTCATTCAACTTTTTTGAATTCCAAACTGAAAATTTTTTAGTTGTTGACGGGATGGTTGTTCTTTTGGAAAAAGGAAGTTGTTTATATGTCAACATTTTAAAATCTTTATTTGTAGTCATGGTATGCTCTTTATTAATACCAACAGGAATATGTGTCGGTGCTGGGCTAATTACGGGCTTAAAACTTATTATAACTATTTTTGGATTAAAAATCATCCCATATTCCTTCGCATGCATTTTTGTTATACCATCAAACGAAGAATATGGTATTTGCGTAGGAAATGTTTGGATTAAATATCCTGCAGCCTCTTGTGTGACATGTTCTGTTAATATAGGTCTAATTATGTTTAACGGTTTTGATGTAAATGTGTTGGTTATCCAATTATAAGAGGTTTTAGTTGTTGATTTAAGCTTGATTGAAGCTTGAGGATGAAGCTTGATTGAAGCTTGTTTAACGAGTTTCTCTGCAGAATATGGTTTATATAAGGGATTAGATCTCGAGGTTGCTTTCGTTGAAGTCGAACTTGTTTTATACTCTTTGACTTTGTTTTTAGCTGTGTTAAGAGAAGGCTTCTGAATAGAATTAATTTTAGCTTTAGGTGTAGTCTTTTCTGGGAGAGTCGATTGAAAAGCAATTTTTGATTCTGTTACAAAATTTTCAAGCGATAATTTTTTTGTTGTTTGCATAATTTGTTTTACTGTTGCTTTAGTCTTTGTATGTTGTATTTCTGGTATTTTTGTTACTTTAGTCTTAGTACTATGTTGGCTTATGGGTTTCATTATCGATTTTGTAATATTTATTGCCTTTAAGGATGATTTTGTTACCGTCTGTCCTTTTTTTGACTTCGTAGTAACTTTCATTGTCGTTTTGACGGTTGGTTTTGTTCTAGGGAGATTTCCTTTTTGGAATTTTGATGTGGGTTTTTTCCTGTTGATTCCAGTTATATTTTTCTTCGGTAAAGTAATTTTCGAAATATTTTTTTCTAGGTGCTTATTTCCAGCAAATATGTGAACTAGCACCTGATCCTTTTTACTTCGTTCTGGTCGAATGTGATTTTCGATTACATATTTTGATAAAGGCACATCTGTGAATATTGACTCATTAGGCATATTTAGTGAAGAAGATAAATCGTTATTTATATCGATATTTCGTTTATTTCGGTGTAAATGTTTGCGGAACCCTATTCGAATAGTCTTCTTTTTTGGTGAAATATTTTTTCTTAGAATTTTTTGCTCATTTTTATTAATTTCAAACGCAGTCTTCTCTCTTTTAAGAACTTCGTTTACTTTTGCAAAGGACTTGAAAGATGGTTTCACATTTTCTTTATATATTTTAAACGCTTTATTATCTCGATTATTTCCCTTATTGTTTTTGAACATATATTTATTTTTATGGTTTGCATAATTTTTTACTTTATTGTTATAATTATCCCTTTGAAGAGGTTTATTTTCTTTCTTGTATTTAGTTAAGCCTTTTCTATAGCTATAATAATTTTTCCTGTTATGCTGGTATTTGTCTTTGCGCCCGTTTAACTTTTTAAAATATGTTGTCTGGTTATCATATTTTGAATTCTTCTTAATATAAAAATTATCATGTTCTATACTTGTATTAATATAATTGTTTTTATTCCCCTGCTTATTATTTTTCTGCACATAATTATCTTTAAACCGTTTATCTTCGATTTCTACTTGTTCAGTCATTTCTGTGACTTGATCTCCTGGATAAGGTGGTAAAATCTTTTTCACTATGTGGTGGTATGTCTTTATTATCTCCTTTTCTTTGTACACCGTTCCATTGATCTTTGAATTTTCATTCATAGAATCTACTCTCCTTAATTGTTTTAATTCTAAAAAGGTTTGTTCCTTATTTTCCGATTTTACACTCATTATTATAAGGTATAGCTGAAAACAAATTTTTAATAATTTCATACTAATTTATATTTGGATATCCTATTGATTGAAGTGCAGATATTGTAATGTGTGTTATTAAATAAGTATTTATATTTGTGTAAGTATTTTATGAAATGTTTTAACAATAGTTTAATTGTTTAAAATATTATTATTATTATTATTTTTAGTTTTATTTTCCATTATTGAAAATCAAACTTTTATTGGATTTTTGGTTTACAACAATGCAAAATAAATGAACTTTATATATAACATATAATAATTGATGGTTGTTCGTATATTTTGTGTCGCTGTTTTAATTAATGCAATAGTAAAGAAATTATGCCTCATTGAGTAACAATAACTGTGTTGTACTTTATTTCCGTAGTTAATGTTAAATTATAGCAAAACTATACTTTGTTTTTCATCATTGCATGAAAATTTAAAATATTTGAGTGTGATTATTTTTTTCTTTCGGGATACATTATTGAAATTTAACGGCCCTCTTCACTTACCGTCGCCGGTAGCCCGAGCCAATGTTATTCTATGGGGAAATTTTCTTTACAAATAACTTATTAACTAATACATAATTTTAAATTCTGTTTTCACATTCAGAAAATTCCCAACTGTTAAATTGACGGACCTTTTTTGAAAAAGTATTTTTTAATTTTTAATATTTTATTTTGAAATTGCAAAATGAAAAAAATTCACATATTGAAAATTCGTATTTTGCAGCTTCGAAGTAAAATATAAAAAATTAAAAAAATATTTTTTTAAAAAAGATTCGTCAATTTAACAGCTGGGAATTTTCATAATGTGAAAACAGAATTTAAAAATATGTATTACTTAATAAGTTATTTGTAAAGAAAAATTTCCCATTGAATAACATTAACTTCGGCTTCCAGCGGCGGTGAGTGAAGAGGGCCCCTAAGAACAAATCGACAAAATTTTGGCGTGTTCAATTACAATATAGGTGAGCAGAAGCAAACCCAAATTATGTGAATGGAATACAACATCCTCTCCTCACCGCCTTCTCAGTCTTCGATGTAGAGTCCTGCATCGGGTCGAGTAACCCGATTTTACCCGAACCCGACCCGACCCGATAATTTATAATTTTTCTCCGGCAGATGTTTTTAAGAAGCTATAGGAATGTAGATTTAGATGAGTTTAGTGGACGTTTAGTTGGCGTCTGTAACGTTGTATTATTTTAATATTATTCTGTGTGTGATAAGCATTAAACAAAACTACAAACACTAAGCTTGAAACCCATCTTTGTACACTTGAAGTTCACAACACACATAAATAGTTAATAAAAAGCATATAATATTATAGTTTTAAAAAATTAAAGAAGACGCTTTCATAGAAATGTGAGCTAAAAAGCACAAAATATCTATCTTAGTATTAAAATGCGGGGTAAGATAAAAGCGTGCGAGTGACACACCATAATATTTACATACATTTAAATCTTTCATTAAAACAATTTAGAATTAAACAAAAACCATTTTTAAAAAATCTCCCCTGACTGGGCTCGAACGCTAGACCTTTAGGTTCGTAGCGCGGAGCTTTACCTCACAGCCACAGCGTTCACGTACGTAAAGTTTTTTTTTTTTACAATATAGATTTTTTGTTTGCTCCCAGAGTGGTTACAAACATACATACATACATACAGGTGAAGCTGATAAAAGCGTATTAAAAATTATTATTAATCCATTTTTCAGATTTTTTAATTTTTAACTTAGTATTAGTAATTACACACAGCAATGTGACAATTAAAATTTACTTTATTTTATAAATTAAAAATATTTTTCATGTTTTTTAGATGAATTTTAATTTTTATTTAATTCAGGTTTCGGGTAAAAAAAAATCAGATTTTGGGTCGGGTGCGGGTTGTCAAAAATTCTTTAGTGCGGGTTCGGGTCGATTAAAATTTATTTGTCGGATTCGTGTCGGGTTTCGGGTTGATTCAAAATTCACTTGTCGAGTTCTGGTAGAACCCGACCCGCGCAGGATTCTACTTCGATGTGTTATTTTAATTTTCCACATAATATTCTTGGAGCAAGATATTTTCCCCCGTGCTTTTCTTTCCATTATTTCAGTTTCTTTTGCTGCACAATTTTATGTTATACGTCGATTCAGTTATTAAAATTAATCGGATCATTAAAGGATTGAATTGTGTCGGTTCATTCTTTATAAGCCAATTGTAATAATCCCCAACTTTCTTTTTTTCTTTTTCTTCATTATGTTCCCCATCGCTCTCAAGTCTTATTTCACAGCAAAGATGTTCGTGATTTGTTATTCCAGTCATGCATGTAAGCGGTCAAAAGATGAAATCTTGTTTTCATTCATATTTGTAGCTGAAAAAAAATTCTCCAAGGTTAACTGGTATCGAAAAAACCATAAGAAATGTACTGGGAGATAAAAAGTTCTTAAGAGTAAAAGTGGTTTAAAATATCGACAACCGCATAATAAATAATAACATTAAAAAACAACCAATAAACTCTTTTACTTTCTTCTGTCGGTAATAGAAGGAAGTATTGAATTTGTTCGACTTCCGATTTTTGATGGATTTACAGGACTTGAGAGGCTCTGAACATGATTTGATTATTCTTAAAGACTGTGTGTTTATGTGTCAGTGTGATGGTGGCAAAAAAAAAAAAAAAAAAAAAAAATTGGGGCAGCTCAAGCTCAAGAACTAATGATTGATCATAATTCAATGAAAGTTCATATTTATATGCACCTTATCATAAATTGGTGCCTATCAAATTTTGGTGCAAATAATCATCAGATGGTGCTGCCATGCTGTTAGCAGCTGCTATCCTTCTATGCTGCTTCTCTAATTTACGGGAAGGCTGTATGTCAGCCTTTTTTTTTTTTTTTTTTTTTTGTGTGTGTGTGTGTATAACTGTACAAAACTTGATGTGTAGGAGAAAATTTCTCACTAAAACCACTAATCTCTCATGAAATCTCCTACTGAGACCGTTTTGAGTTTTTGTTTTCGTCCAAAATTCTAGAAAAATAACGTAACAATTACACATATTTATATGTATTTGCACCTTGGAACAAATTGGTGCCTACCAACGTTTAGTGCATATAACTCACTAGATGCTGTGATGTGAATTATCACATATTCTAATACACGGGGTCAATTATCAATATCCCTGAATCAAAAAAATATATAATCATGAATAAAATCCAACATAATATATATAACTGTAGATTTATTTAATAATTGATTTGCTTTAAATCACGAGTATTACTTCCTTCTCAAGAGTTGTGTTACCTTTCCTAAGTAACACTCACGAGATTTATTAAAGAATTCTTCACTAAAATAAATTTTAACAGTTTCCATGAAAAATTCGGAATGCCTCTTATTTAATAAACAAAAGAAACGCTATTTCCTGATTCCATTATTTTTATATCATAAAAAATAGTATAAAATAAATGGATTACACTCTTGAGATGTAATTAAAAATACTCACTGAAATTAAATACATATTCGGATTTACAATAATTAAATAGTAAAATTATCCCATTCTTAACCTGCACATTATAAGAAGGAACAAATTACTGTTACTTACTGCAATATACAGATATTTTTGCAAGTAAATGATATGATAATAACAATTTAGAGGTAACACTCATGAGCTGAATATGAAGACACGAAGTGCATTACATTTTAAAATATCATATTTAGTATTTTAATATTAAAAAAAAAAATACGATTTTATTTTTTTTTTCGTTAAAAAATGAAAAAAAAAAATCGATAACTTTGTTTTAAATTATCACAAATCTATGGTTCAACCATTCACTTTAAAGGAATTAACGAGATCTTTCGAAAGATACCCATATTGAAAATTTACACCCCCGGGGGGTTACTTCCCCCTACGGGGGGGGGGGGAGCGATGCTTCCACATGCATAAACTTATTTTCCTAGTTTACTACTACTATTATCAATAATTCATATTAATTTTAAAATAGCACATTAAAAATAACTCGCATTATGTACATTTATACAAAATTTTCTCCTTATACTGCCATGTTAAAAATTTAGAAAAAATGAGATCACAACGCCACTTGTTGAGTGAACGAACCCCAAATCTAATCAGCACCAGTTTATGTCAGGGTCCAGTTAAATACCAAGTTTGTTTAAATTTCATTCATTGGTTCGTGAGATACAGCGTCCACAAAATTTGCGATACACATGTGTGTGTGTATCGCATTCGCAATATAGGGAAAATATCGCGTCTATATATAGGGGAAAGTCGGGAGGGATGGGAAAGTTTTGACAAAAATATTTTTTACAAATTTACTTTTACTGGTACAACACTGTAAGTTTCAGAGAAACAAATTCAAACATTTCAACATCTTTTAAAAATATAAATTTGATGGTAATTATTAAAATATTAATTTTATAAGGCAATTAACGTAGTCATAAAAATGTCCCATCCCTCCCCAATATGAGGGAGGGATGGGACATGTTTATAAAGTTAAAATAAATACATAATATACAGACATAACTATGAAAAATGACAAAAACAGTGGGACACGATGTATGTAAGGTTAATTAATTACTAATAGCATCTATTTTATCCAACGTTGGAATATAATGTACCACTTAAATAAATATTTTCAAATGCTCAGTCAGTTCATCTTTTTTTTTTTTTTTTTTTTTTTTTTTACTTCTAGCAGAGAAGGTACTGGAAAGTACTGTTTCTTCGTTGAAATATTCAGAATTCAGTTTTTGTTGTATTTACATGTTTTGTGGTTCCCTAAATATTAATAAGGTTTTCAGTAGCTGGTCTGTGTGTGCTATCAGTATTTCTCACGAACAAATATTACCAAGAAATCCTAACTGTAATTGGTGAATGTAATTTCCTTTGTATATTTTATTATGTCCAGGAAAGCTGCTCAGGAATGAAAAATAATTCCTCATACATATATGGTAAATAAACTATTTTTAAAAGTTAAAAGGGTAAACAAAAGTCGTGTGAGTGCCACACCAATTGTTTTCCATGATTTTGAATTTGTTTCGTGCATTTTTTCTTCCATCTATTCATTTATTTGCCTCTTGATATTTTCTGTTTAAGGAGTATCAGAATCTTCATTCTTCTTCCTTTTCTTAATTGTCCCATCCCTCTCTTTTCATTATTTAAAAAATAATAATAATTATTATTAGACACATGCTGCTTTTAGGCTTAATTTAGCTACTAATTCATAAAAGTTACATTATTAGGTAAATAAAATATGAAAAGTAATTATGCTAACATCAGTGAGTGACTTTGAAAACTTGCCTTGAAAATTAAGCAATTGTTTACTTTTGGTGTTATAAAATAGTTTTTTTTTTTTTTTGTTAGATAAACTTACAGAGTTCTTCAACTAAAATGATACATAGCAATGTGATGATTCGAAGAATGTAGATCATGAAGAGGCGATCCTTTTTTTCGAGAAAATTATTTAGTTTCTCATTTACAAACACAACACATCACACATAACATAATAACGAACGTAAATAAATTATGTAAACCTTATTATTAGGCGTTTACACCTTCATTGCATCACCCACTCTCTAAAAACAAATTCAAAGTCTCTCTTCAAATCGAAAGACTCTTCTGCACCGGACAACTAGTGTCCTCTAGTAAGTTTTTAAGTCATTATTAGTCTGAAGTCACTACAGCAACAAATATGGGGCAGTAGTTACTTCACCTGGTGGAAGTGTCAAAAATTAGAAACAATGTTTATTTTAAGATTAATTTTAGGTGTCCCATCCCTCCCGACTCTTCCCTACATATAAATGAAAGTTAAAAAAAAAAAAAAAGAAGAAGAAGAAGAAGAACAAAATTATACGGATTTGTTATATAGGACACGTAAATTTCCATTACCTGCTAACTAAAGCAATATAAAAACGTTATTATTTCTTGTAATCGGATACGAATTGTTTATTTTAAGTTGGTGCCAACGGAAAAAAAATATTATCTTATTTATTTTGTTCGAAAGAAATAGGTCCGTGGCGGATCAAAATTGGGATGACATGTCTCCGAACCACCCTTAGATACAATGTCTAGAATAAACAGTGTGGAAAGCGGCTAATAAAATTGTACTAAATAAATCAAGCCTTCCACCAGATGTCACTGTAATCGAAGCTAGTGTCACTTAATCAAAACCGATATTCTCTATTGGTTAATTATGTGCTTGGATCACGTGATTGATCTGACGAAACTGGGAAAAACCAATCAGCTCTTCGATTTGAGCAAAACATTCAATCGCAGCGCCATCTAAGAAGCGTAACATTTTTAGCAGTATTTTAAGCATGCGATGATTCGATCATAAGTACATAAGTGCTTACCGCACTGTATATTCTAGGCGCTGTACCTTAGGGGTGCGTTCCAGACCGTCGCAGTTACCCATTTCGCAGCACTAATGCGACGTTAAACCCAAAATCAACCTGAAAGAAATAGGCCTCCACTTAAAGAATCTCTTCCATAACGTCTATAAAATTGAAGATGTCATAAAATTGCAGATTAAAAAAAAAAAAAAAAAAAAAAAAAAAAGTCTGTTACAACAATAATTAAAGTTGATCACCTCAGATTGAACAACTAAAAGCTCAAATAAACAACATTTTCTTTGAATTGCACAACTATTAAACTTTACGATTTGGGAAGACCATTTTGATATAGTAATTCATTCGCAATTCATGCGTGAAGTGTAACATCAAAAATAGATGAATGGGAATCTTTACAACGTGACTCTTCTAATCGCATCAAATAATATCCGCTGCTTCTTTCTGAGTTTATCTGATTTCATTTTTCTGTTTAGAAAGAATATTTAATTTAATAACAAAAGCTACACTTTAAATGCACTGTAATCTGATTTATTTTTAAAATAGCTGCTGATTGTTCCAGAAGTATTTAAAATATTATTGATCTTTCTTTCTATATGGTATTTGTCTTGTATGATTTAGATTTAATGAAAATACAAAAGCTACTTTAAAATGAGTGTAAGAAGACATTGGCTAGAGAGATTGAAATCTCGAAAAAGCTCTTTCCACCTGTAGTCTATGATCTGCCTGAATAATTTTGTATGACCTTGTAAAGCAATCGTTAATGCTAATTATGCCTTATTTTACAGACAATATGCTTTTATATGTACTTAAATGAAGTAAATGTATGCTAATTTTGTTACATTTTGTGCAGTATAAAATAATTAAAATATGCTTTGAAGAAATCGCTCTTATAGACCGTAATGTATCCGAATTTTTGTATGAGTGTGTGTGTGTTATAGTGAAATTGAATAACGTATATCAGTTTTAATATATTCTAAAAATATTTATAGAAATGAGAGTGCGGACAGACATACGAGCCGAATTCGTGGATAGTTTTTGACTTTCTGTTTTTTCCTTATTATTAAATAACTTTTAATAACATGAAAAAGTAAGATTTAAAAAAATGATAAATAGTGGCAAAATAGTAAATTTTTAATCATTAATATAATATACACTAAGTGACAAAAAAAAAAAAAAAAAAAAAAAAGCCGCACTGCAGAAAAATTGACTTATACCTTTTGGGTTTGTAATATTTTAAAAACTATTGATTGCAACAAATAAAATTGTTATTTAAATAAGATGAAAAAATGAAGTTATAATAATTACATAATAAAACATAAAAAAAAAAAAAGTTGCACTCCGGGAGTGCCGACAGAAGTGAAAACTTGAACATTTACGTGTGTATTTCTTGAATCGTCAGGAAATATTTTATTGTGCAGGAAATACTTTTAAATGAAGTGTTTTTTTATTCATTAATATAAACTACTACTACAAAAATTATATTAAAATTTTATTTAATGCGCTAACTGCAATAGAGACAGTGTCCGGAGATGAGAGAAGTCGTGTAGAGCAGCTCTAGATTGTAAAAACGTGAGAAAAATTGCGGCTTTGGCCTTTCTCACGGTATTGTGAGGTCTAACTGCAACGTTTCCGGCTGCAATCTTTAAGAGACAGTGGCCGGAGATGAGAGAAGTCGTGTAAAGACGCACCAGATTGTAAAAACGTGAGAAAAATTGCGGCTTTGGCCTTTCTCACGGTTTGGTGAAGTTTAACTGGAATAGAGACAGTGGCTGGAGATGAGAGAAGTCGTGTAAAGCCGTACCAGATTGTAAAAACGTGAGAAAAATGGCGGCTTTGGGCTTTCTCACGGATTTGTGAGGTCTAACTGCAATACAGACAGTGTCCGGAGATGAGAGAAGTCGTGCAGAGCCGCACCAGATTGTAAAAACGTGAGAAAAATTGCGGCTTTGGCCTTTCTCACGGTATTGTGAGGTCTAACTGCAACGTTTCCGGCTGCAATCTTTAAGAGACAGTGGCCGGAGATGAGAGAAGTCGTGTAAAGACGCACCAGATTGTAAAAACGTGAGAAAAATGGCGGCTTTGGGCTTTCTCACGGATTTGTGAGGTCTAACTGCAATACAGACAGTGTCCGGAGATGAGAGAAGTCGTGCAGAGCCGCACCAGATTGTAAAAACGTGAGAAAAATGGCGGCTTTGGCCTTTCTCACGGTTTTGTGAGGTCTAACTGCAAGGTTTCCGGCTGCAATCTTTAACAGACAGTGTCCGGAGATGAGAGAAGTCGTGTAGAGCCGCACCAGATTGTAAAAACGTGAGAAAAATGGCGGCTTTGGCCTTTCTCACGGTTTTGTGAGGTCTAACTGCAACGTTTCCGGCTGCAATCTTTAAGAGACAGTGGCTAGAGATGAGAGAAGTCGTGTATAGCCGCACCAGATTGTAAAAACGTGAGAAAAATGGCGGGTTTGGGCTTCCTCATGGTTTTGTGAGGTCTAACTGCAATAGAGACAGTGTCCGGAGATGAGAGAAGTCGTGTAGAGCTGCACCAGATTGTAAACACGTGAGAAAAATGGCGGCTTTCGCCTTTCTCACGGTTTTGTGAGGTCTAACTGCAAGGTTTCCGGCTGCAATCTTTAACAGACAGTGTCCGGAGATGAGAGAAGTCGTGTAGAGCCGCACCAGATTGTAAAAACGTGAGAAAAATGGCGGCTTTGGGCTTACTCACGGTTTTGTGAGGTCTAACTGCAATAGAGACAGTGCCCGTAGATGAGAGAAGTCGTGCAGAGCCGCACCAGATTGTAAAACAATATACAGTATATAATCATTAACACTTCACATTAGCAAGTTGATTGTATGATACATTATTTGTATCATACAAGGATGGAAAGCGTCAGCTGACGATGACGGGAGTTCAAAGATTTTTGTTCACCCAAAAGTTTTCACTTCAAATGGAAAGCGTCAGCTGACGATGACGCGAATTCAAAGATTTTTGTTCACCCAAAAGTGCTCAACGCGCCTAAAGAAGTTTTCACTTCAAAAAACCTAACTTTACTTCGTTGGCCGTTTTTAGATCTTTCGGTACCGGGCACCCGGTCCTCTTCAGAAAACGTTAACTCTGTGATGGAAAACTTGGCTTCTGGTTACTTCTCTGTTGATTTCTCATCAGGTGGTTCCAGGCTCTATTTGTCTCTAAAATTGTTATGCTTGTATAATACGGAAGTCATAACATGATACTTATGTACATTTTCGATTTAATAATTCATTTTATTACACTCTGCGAAGTATTTAATAAAAATCTACATAAAATTTTCTTTTTAAACGTGATATAATAAACATATACTTTGTATTCTATCATGATTTATTATATGAAATGAACAATTACTATTTTAATGTATGATATAAAACTATGTATTTGTTAGATCTAAACAATTATTTAATAAAAATATGTATTCTGGATTGGATAATTTCGCCTTTATATGGAATTACTGCTTTAATCCGCAATTATTTTACAGTTTTTTAACATGAAACTCAGAAATTTCACTGTGCCAAATGTCATAAATATTTTTTCTAGTTTTTTCAAGGTTGTAGGCTACAAATTTCTAATCCCCACCCTCTTTTATAGACTAAACATTTTCGAGCAGATTGAGATTAGGAGAATTTTCATGTCTAATAAAGAAGAAATCCTCCGATCCTTTGATATTCTTTGTGAGATTTAATTCTAAGTAAAAAAAGTTATGATAACTTACAAAATTATAGATGCTCATGAGAATGGATAAGTAATTTTAACAACTTGAATCAAATAAGCGCCATATAACAAGGTGCATTATCATCTTAAAATGCTGATTATAGAAGAGTCTGAAATACCCCCAAGGTCAGGTATCAATTTTTTAATGACCAAGTTTTATTTCGGGTTAATTGATCCCTTGAACATGAAAATTTGCCAGACTCACTGAAAAATTATGCATTTTCGTATCGCAATGTACGGTGAATATGTCATTGTTTTAAAAGTGCGATTTGCATTAAGTCAGTCACATTTTCGTGATCAGATCGAAATAAGCTTCCGTCAGTTCGAAATAAGTTAAACTTGACTCATCAGAGAGAACAACTCCAGCCCAATAATTAATTGGTCATTTTTTAATTTTTTTAACCCTCTAATGTCTTTGTTTTCTAATTCTTTTCGTTAAGAATGAATTTTTTTCAGATTTTCTGGCAATTAAACCTGCTTTGTTTAATTGTTATTTCACTGTATTTAGATAAATTACGTTACTACACACTTTTTCTGGATCCCAGTTATGTTCTGAATGTAATACAAACTGATTTTTTAAGCGCTGGCTTTTTAACTTGCGGACATTTCGACTGGATGCGTAACGTGGCCACCTAAGGACAAATGCGCAGTTTAAACAGCCAAAAAAATATTTTATCTTGCTAAAAACCAGATCACTAATATTTTGTTAACATTTAATCATTTTGACATCCCACGTATTAAAATATTTTTTTGATTTTCGTTCTAAAATTAATATTTTTTTGTGGTATCGTTAATTGCCTTATTCTTGCCATTTTTTAAATACTTTCTAAAATAACAATTTTCCTAACAATTGCATCTTGTTTTTAACACTTGGCTCAATACTAAATTGCACGCAACGTAATAAAATCGGTTGAAAAATTTACTTTTGAAATAATAAAATTAGCAATTACAGAAAGAAAAATGGAAAATATCCAAGTGCGCCTTTTTTTTTTTTAATGCTGTATTCTATGGGAAGCATTCTTTTGTGAATATATTTTAATTTTATTAAGATTTATGCAAAGTAAAGTTCTTCAAATTTGGTTTATAGATATACCTCTCATAGAACACAATGCTTAGGAATACTTTTGGGTGTCCCTGTATACAAACCAGTTATGTTATTTACTCAATTTTCAATGAGAAATATCAAATAGTGGACTTGAATAACATATTTCAATTTCATTGTATAAAGAAACGGTACTAAAGTATCGTTTATAGAAATGCCTTTCATATGACACAATGCTTTGGAAAACTTTCGGGTGTACCTGTACACAAACCAATAAAGGTGTTCACTCCATTTTCATTTGGGAACATCCGATAGTGAACTTGAATAACATTTATCAGTTTCAAAAGATTCCATAAATATTTACGGGAGTTAGAGCGCGGACAGACAGACAGACAAACCGAAGTCATAAACATTTTCAACCGTGTTGGATAGTGTTAAAAAGAATTATTTATAATAGTAATATCTGTACTGATAAGTATACAGGATTTAAGTCTATATTCTTGATTTTTCAGAAGACGAAAAATAAAGTTAAACTAACTAAAAACTAATCAAAAGAATCGATTAGGAAAAAGGGATTATGTTAACTTATACCCTTTATACCATTCAGTGATTGCCAATCTTCATTTAATAAAGGGAAAAAATTGAATTAAATATTTTATACTAAACATGAACGCTAAATTTCTGATTTGAATCTTTGTTTACCAATGGATTTTCTCAGAGACTAAATGACATAGACTTAAATCCTTTATACCAATCGATAGAGAATTTTTTTCCTGAGTCTGACTATGTACTAACTCAAAATCGACATATTTGGACTTAAATCCTTTATACTTATCAGTACAGATATACAACTAAAAAAAGGTTTTTAGAAACGTAGGAGCAACGTTTTTTCCTGATGGGAGCAAATTTTCAATATGGGTATTTTTCAAAAGAACTCGTCAACACCTTTAAAACGAATGGTTGAACTATTGATCTGCGATAATTTAAAAAATAATTATCATTTTTTTACTTTTTCTTACCCATAAAGTAGAGAAAGTATTGTTTTTGGGTCAAATTTTCAAAATTGAATTTTTGTTTTATTTACACGTTTTGAGGTCCCCTGAATCCAAAAATCATGTTTTTAGCGGTTGGTCTGTGTGTGTGTGTCTGTCTGTTATCAGCATCTCGAAAACAAGTTATAGCAGAAAGTCCAAACTTGGTATTCTAAATGTGTATGATATAGGGATGCTACGCTAAATTTTTCGTTGAGATCAAGAAAATAGTTCGTGTACAGGGACACCCAAGAGAATTCAAATACATTACGTCTATGGGGGAAATTGCAGGTAAGTAGAGTTTAACATCTATAGACTGCACTAAACCAAATGAAACGAATACATATATATATATATATATATATATATTATATACGTAAAAACATGTTTCGTGTAGAATATGGTATAGAAATCATTAACTGTTCATTTACAGGACTACACAAAAGAACTAGATTATAGTACAACAATACTTGAAAATTGATGGAAGTGTACTTCAGGTTGTGCCGTGTGTTATTAATATAGGATTGTATTTATGTCCTCTACATCATGTGTACACAACTTTTAGAAGATATACAGGGCTGTCAATATTTAAGCCATAACATTCTTTTTTATTGTTAGTGGAAGTGCTTTACTGCAATATTTTACCATGCTCAGGAACTGAAATTTATTCCTTATAGCCATATGGTAAATAATGTATTTTTTTTAAGCTAAATATTCATCGCTTGGTTTTTTGTATATTTAGACGTTTTGAGGCTTTCTGAATACCGAAGTCAAGTTTTTAACGTCTGACCTTTGTCTGTGTCTGTTAGAATAAATTAAAAACAAATAATTTTAGGCGTTCCAAATGTTGTATTTTGAAGTTAATGTGTTTGTTACTAGAAAAGTTTGATCAAGATTGATAAGTGTCAAGGAATGTTGGTGTGAAAGTTGTCTCATCTTATACTATTAAGTGAGCAATATTTGTATATATATTTCACTGTTCTCGAAAACGGTAGCTCGGACAGCCACGAGATTTAACACAAAGATGCCCCCCGAAGGGTCATTGTGCACATCGAAGTCAGATTTTCGAATTTTTGATTAGTTTTTTCTTAATTAATTAAAATGTGAAAATAATAACCTTCTAATTTCTGATAAATAAGCCATTTAAATTTTATCCATAATTTAATTGTTGCCAATTTTTTTTTTCGACAAGATAATAATAATTAAAAAAAAAAAAAAAAAAAGTACATTTATTTAAAATGAGGAAACTAAATCAGAAAGATTAGAAAATAAATTAGAAATATCAGTAGTATCGTTACAAATAAGATACCAAATGAAAGGGAAAATTTTTGTGAATCCGATGCATTAAACAGCTTATCAATCGGACAATTAGATTTTTTAAAATTAACTAAAGTATGAATTTTATGTGGCAACAGCAGAAGATTGTATGGAAACCGTTAGGAGAAAAAAAAAAAAATCTGCTTCACATTAAGTCACATGTTTTTGAAGTGGGATTAAAAATTGCAGTTTTCAAATTCCTTTAAATTTTCTCTCACGAACACAAAAATATAATATATAGCCTGTACCCACAAGACCAACTTGCATTTCAAATTCCATCAATTTTTTTGGTTAATAAACAAAAAAGTTACATCTTTTTTTTTTTTTCAAATTAAGTTTTATTCTACCTTCGAAAAGATTTATGTGATCATAGATATAATAATATATATAGATCTATCATCCCCATATTATCGTGCAAAGATTTTTGATGTCGAAAAAAAAGCTTTGGAATCAGCCATTAAGTGGTATTGAAAAAAAAAAAAAAAGGAAAAGAAAAAAAATGAATTTGAAACTATATCTGGAGTTTTTCATTCACCTTTAGTAAATAAATTATTCATGAATTTTATTTGCTAAAATATTCGTGTGTACTCCCGTGTGTATTCACTCGGGGAAAGACTGCCATATTTTGGTCGCCGTCTTTTCCCGAGTGAAAAGGAATCCCTTTTTTCTCCCCAATGATCAATCTATATATTATTACTATATCTATGTATGTGATACGATACAATAAGAATTTTGTTTTAAAAGTTTTTTTTAAATAGATTATTTAAGCTCTATGAACCATATTTTTATTTTATCAGTTTCATTAATAGATCCTGCTGGGCGATTTTTTAAATTTTGGTGTTGAAGTACACCGAACGTTTTTCGACAAGAAGTTTAATATAGCAACAGCCATTTTAATCTAAGTAGCGCATCAAATATATAAAAACATAAATGATTTATTTTTACGCAAAATTTACAGAAAAAATGCAGCTTTAAACATAGGAAATTTATTTCAACAAGAACTATTTTAAACCTAAAAACCATTAAAAATTTAAGCAGAATATGAAGGATTCTTATGTATAAACAAAAAAGAGTCTGATAAAATTATTAGCAAAACAGTCTTCCCCTTTCATACAAAAAAAAAAAAAAAAAAAAAAATCCATCGCTAATATGGCGACAAAAATTCAAAAGCCGCCAATGGAGCGACACAATACAGTTGTGTAGCACGATAATGTTTACCTATTTATTTATTTTTTTATGTAATAATCACTATGCTAATTTATCATACAAACAAATGAGCCTCTGTGTGTTACTGCACTTGCACACTGTCGAACAGAAATATTTGAATAATTCAAATTAATATTTAAATAAATAAATAAAAATATGTTTAATGGGAAATAAATATAAAAATAAAAAGATCAGTTGTCTAAAATACGGCAGAAATAGCTCTCATAGCATATTGTTACAAGGGATTAAGTCTTATTGTTACAATGGATTAAAAGTCTAAAATGGTGACAAAAATTCAAAAGTCGCCAAAGAGAACTATATTAAGGCTGTACTATCAGGTTTATAAACCATGAGTTATATATAAACACAAAAAATTAATTGTATCATGCGACAGACGTAGCCGGTCACAGCATATTGTAATATTTGGCGTGAAATTGCTGTCATTTTATGGTTGATTGGATAAACAAAATAAACATAGGAAATAACATAAAAGCAAATATTATGTGCACCACGTACAGTGTTGTTCACATGTCACTGGGATTCAAATATAAAAGGGAAACTCCAATTTTTTCGATACTATTTATTTCGAAACTGTTATATAATAAGCACCTAAATGGAAGCTCATTGGTAAACCATTGTCGCAGGTAATAGGGACAAGCGCCCGAGTTGCAGTGGATGACCAAATCGCTGCCGAAGGCAGTAGGGACCTGAAGCGAGCTTTTGAACAATTTCAGTAATTTACTTTATTTTATTTTTATAAAGCTATATAGAAAAGAGTTTCCTTTAAATTTAGTGACCAGCGAAGCGGGCAAAGCCTGCTAGTTAATTTTAACTGAACTTTTGAATTTAATAACAGATTTGAATTTTATATAAATCTAGGTACAGTAGTAAAAGTTGGGGTTGAGGGGGCGGTAGCCCCCCTCACACAGAATTACTTGTCAAATAAAGCTGCTTCGAAGCCTAATTTGAATTTTAAACATAGGTTTGCATGACACTACTCGTTATCTTACCCCTTAATCTCCAATCTGTACTTATAGTAATTAATTTCAGGGTAAGAGAAAGTCGTGTGAGTGGCACACCAGATTATTTTTTTAATAAAAAACCATTTTTCAAAAATAAATACGTTTTTTAAGATTAGTTGGAACCTAAAACTGACTTTCTTTGGACGTTTAGTGATATGAGAAAAAAATCGCCTGAATTCATCAGGGAAAATAATTTTAATAAATAATATGTACTGCGTGAATATTCATAGGAAAATGCAGAAGAAAGTTTTATGATCACCACCCTGGTAGCACATTTGTCCACAGAACATCCTGAGGAGGTCCATAGGATTCCCCTTTTATCCACAGGACATAATGGGGATGCTTTTCGGAGAAGATGTGTTGCTGGGACGCAACATAGATTTTTGGTAAAATGTATAATGTTTAAGAAATAATCGTGTATTTGAGTTATTAGTTCCCCATCATGCTATAGGTATGGGGAACTTACGTAATCGTGAAAATTTTCGACCTCGGTTTTTTTACTTTTTCACATGTTTTCAGGTGTGAGAAATGCGAAAATGACAAAATTTATATGGCGTCCGTCTGTAGGGTGTCTGTTAGTTTGTTAGTCCGTTAGTCCTTTAGTATGCTAGTCTGTGTACACGATATCTCAAGAACAAACTGTCGCAGAGAGGTCAAACCAGTTTTAAAATATTACTTTCGACACTGGCAAGAACCCTATTTAGTTGCAACATTCGAATTAAAAAACTTCGTAAGTTATTTGAAATTTACGATTTTCTTAACATGGGAGAATAGGGCAAAATTTCACTTAAACTTGCATTAAATGAAAAATTTTTGCTGTAAAAATGTCAGACCAGTTTTAAAATGTCAGTTTTGATGCTGGAATGAACATCAGTTACTATAAATATGTTACTTTAAAAAATTCGCAAGTTACTGGATATTTACGAATTTCTTAACATGGCAGAATAGGACAAAATTTCCCATAAACGTCAATTTTGAGGGATATTTTCGTCGTAAAGATGTCAGACTACTTTAGAAATATTATTTAGGATACTGGCATGGATATTATTGACTATGAACTTTCCAATATAAAAATTTCGTAAGTTATTAGAATTTTACGAATTTCTTATCATAACAGAATAGGGCAAAATTTCACACAAACGTCAATTTTGAGGGATATTTTCATCATAAAGATGTCAGACCACTTTTGAAATATTATTTAGGATACTGACATGAATATCATAGAGTATGAATTTTCCAATTTAAAAAATTCGTAAGTTATTTGGAATTTACGATTTACTTAAAATGGCAGAATAAGGCAAAATCGAGCATAAACGTACATTTTGAGGATCATAAATATATTAGAAAATTTCAAAATAACATTTATGATACTTGTATGAACATGATTGACTACAAATAATCTAATTGGAAACTTTCGTAAGTTATTCGAAATTTAAGATTTTATCAACAAAGCAAAATGTTATATTTCATATAAATGTGCATTTTTGGGAAAGTTGCATTGGAAATAGTAGCATGAAAATAAACTACGAAATTGATCCCAATAAAATAAATTAATAGATTAGAATAAGATAAATATATCGAACTGAATGGTGGGTAGCCTGTTAGGCGAGGATTTCGTTCTGTCACTGTGTCAAGCGTTTGGTCAAATTCATTTCTCTTAACATGAATATAATATGTCCTGTACAAGAAATTGATGAGAACATACATATGATAGGGAACTGAGCAGAGTCCACCTATGCCTACTAGTTTTTGTAGACTATTATTTTCACGATCAATTATCATTTGATTAAATGAATTTATTAAAATTTTGTTATTCATGTAATGAAATATTTTTAAAACCTTGTCTCTTCATTATGAATCTGAATCTTTAATAGAAACAATTAACTTTTCATCAACTTTTCAATAAGTATTTGAATAAGTTAATTAATTTTACAAACTAATTTCCGTATTTCAATGCCAGTAAGCATTGTTAGTAACCACCAGTTTCATCTACTATGAATTTATACATAATGTATGGCGTAAGCTTGAATGGTAGATAATAGAGTAAATGTTTTTCTAATATTTATAAGCAATAATGTGTTTAATCATGTGACAGCCTAAGAAAAGGGCAGAATTATAGCGTTGTTTTATACAACGGCTAAGTATTAACGCATAGTTTCATGATGTACTAAAGCGAAGGTTATATTACATTATCATTAAAAACATAATGACATATATGAAGGTAAAATTTATGATTGTTATATGCAACCTTCATATTTTAACACGAACAAAAAAAAAAATTAAGTAAGTAATTTTAAATTATAAACGTATTGCAGGAAAACAACATCCCAGTGAAAGGATATATCCAGTTCAAGCGGTCAGACGGTTAAAAAACATTTTTGTATTTTCATAAAATAAGTAATTTTGTTATACAGTCGGCAGCAAAATTATTGAAGCGCTTGCAATAATTCATATTTAAAAGATATAAAACTCAATCGAATCACGATCTTATACTTATGCTGTTTATAAAAAAGTAAGTTAATGATAGAAATTAGAGATTAAATTAACAAAAAAAAAAAAGAAGAAAAAAAAATATATTGAAGAATGTGGATGTGAGCTTCAATAACCGTCACAGCCATGCGGATGAGGTGTCTGTCGTCTCGTTCCGTTGTTCTATTGCGTTCCCCATTGCCAGGTTTTCAGCTTGTTTGATTCTCCTCTGTCCATTTCTTCCTAACACGCATCACTGTTGTGGCATTACACTGCGTGCGGGCTGCGATTTCTCGATATGAAAATCCACCCTCTCGCATACCAACAATGCGGCTTCGTACGAACTCCGTTAGTTGTTGGTATGGCACCCTCCGCTTTTGATGATGCATATTGACCCACCAATGAAACGTTTACAGCATACAGAGGACGGTAAACAAATTTCAACAAACTTTTAAAGTCAGTTATATAACTAGAACAAGCTACTGATAAGGAGTCAGTTCTCGTTCCACGCATGCGCAATTGCTTTGTAATTCTGCTTTAAATTTTGCATCTACTTTTTAAGATAGCACGCGATCATGTTTTATATAAAAGTTAAATCATTAAATTCATTTTTTTACTTATTTTTATTTCATTTTGCACGCGCACTTTTTATTTCCGAATTCAAAATTATTAAAAAAACTTTTTCGACAGCGTTTGTTTCGATACTGATTATTATTATTTTTCTTTTTTCTTTTTTTCTTTCAAAAAAAATAAAAATAAATAAATAAAAAAATAAATAAAATAAATAAATAAAAAATAAATAAATAAATAAAAACATAAATAAATAAATAAAATAAATAAATAAATAAATAAAAATAAATAAATAAATAAAGGATTTTGATGAAATTTTGGCAAAAGCAGAATTTAGTTTAGGACGGAGGACTATAAGTTTTTTTTTCAAATTATAACATCGCTATTAAATTATTCAATTATATTTTCGATAAATTTTAGATTTCGATAAATGTCCAACTATAGAAAAATGACACCACAAAAATCCCAGATTGAGACTAATAGTCCTCAGTCCTAAAAAAAAAAAAAAAAAAAAAAAAAAATCTGGAGTGATTCCACTTGACTTTCCGAACATTGAGTAATTAACAGTTTTGTAGATAAAGTAAAGAAAGAGGAGTTGTTAAACAAACAAATGTGTAGACCATAAGAGAAAACCATAATAGAGTGTTTGAGTATTTTTCTCCATATATTACACGATGTTTTATTTAACGCTACTGAACTTTGAGCCCACAGATCATAATGATAAAGAATTTTTCGTTGTGTCCCTGTAGAAACCATGGTATTAGAGGGTAAGGTATAGTATCGCCATATTAGAAATATGGTACCTAAAATCGAGTTTTCAGCTACGCTTCCGTCATAAGTAACGTCTGAAGCGCCGCCTGTCGCTAGCAATAGAAAACATATTTCTAAACAAACATGGCTGCCTGCGAGCCGCGATCTTAGTAGCGGTAGTAACAGTATGGTTCTAAATAAATATTCCATAAATATTTTATTTAACTTGCAATTTTTTGTTGGAAATCAAATGAATGATGAAAAATACTAATAATCAATTCAGGAAATTGTTGAATATATGTGAAAGATCCTAAATACAATTGAAATAATTATTGTAAAAGTTAATGTAATTTAAAACATGTATTTTTTTTTTTTCTTTCCAAACTGTACATTCGGCAGCAAAATTATTGAAACGCTAACATAATTCTTATGGAAAGGATTGACACCTAATACTGTTTTGTTAGGTAAATATTTGTCGAGTTCATTAACTTAATCT
Source organism: Salticus scenicus (assembly GCA_963930645.1). Classification (NCBI taxonomy): domain Eukaryota; kingdom Metazoa; phylum Arthropoda; class Arachnida; order Araneae; family Salticidae; genus Salticus; species Salticus scenicus. The sequence continues at coordinate 212,381,834 of OZ005662.1, forward strand.
TATGCTGTTTCTAAAAATGCAATATGATAAAAACTAGCGATCATGTTTAAAAAAAATGTATATGAAATTTGTGTATGTGTGCTTCAATAATTTTGCTGCCCACTCTATAATTTCAAACAAATAAGCATATAAAAAAAACCATGGATATCGCTTCGGTTTTCAAGCTTTTTATTTTTACATATTTTGAAATTCAGTACAAATATCAGAAATTTAATTAAGATCTATGATAATAAATAAGTTATCAATGACTTCCTGTATTATGAGCTAGAAGTAAACCCTGGCTACTTAAATGTTCTACCCCCTGCACATAAATTAAAATCTATGTATTGAAATTGATATGAACTGTAACTAACGTGTGTATAATGAAATAATGAATACCTAAAAAAAAAATTATATATCTTCTTTTATTTAAAAAACAAAACAAAAAATTGAGAAATACAACTTAACTATAATTTATTCTTCTCAGAAATTTCATTTATTATTTTTAAGAGGGAATGTGTGTGTGTGTGGGAGGTAAGAAATGTATTTTAAGGAACGTACTCATCTTACAATGTCATGAAAAAAAAATTCTAGATATATTCTGTAATTGTGTTTTCTCTAGGATTTTGAGTAGCTGAGTTTATTATCCTGAACAAGGTTCTAAACAAAAAGTACCAGATCACACTCATCAACATAGCCCTTTGAAATTATCTATAGTTTTTTTTTTTTTTTTTTTTTTTCTTCTTTAATCAAACCTTGAACACAAGTTAATACTCTTTAGGAAAACCCCCCACATGGGTAGTATTAAGACTTTCATGTAGTTAATTGGCCAATGACAAATATATCTAGAATCTCACGTTACAATTGATACATTTTCCTATGCAGATATGTAAAGTTTGTTATTGAATTTTCATATCTGATATTTAATGTTATTTATACAATACATACATACAAAAAGAAAAAAAAAATCTGGTGTGAAATAACCACACGACTTCCATAATCCACTATTGCACGTATTAGAAGTATTTTTTATTTTTTTTAAGATAATGTGATCAGAAGATATAAAATTGACCTAACAAAGTTGACGTCTAAAAATTTTCCTGTAAGAGAAAGCTGATAGACTTTAAATAGAACTTATATAGCGAGTTAAAAAAAAAAAATATATATATATTTAGTGGTGCCTTTTTTTAAAAAAACAATTTCCAAGTTTGTTATAGAATTTCAATATATTGTCTTTATAGTGGTATGAAATTGATCTTTTCTTTTAGCAATAACTTGTCATCTCTGTTTATACCACACACACACATATATATATATAAACATGTTGAGCTTTTATTATAAATACCTTACTTATCGATTTAGCCATCAGGAGTTTTCCACGGTTTTCTTTGAAACTATAGTACAAGTTAGATGCCCTTAGAAAGACCCCCTCCCTTTCCCCACAGAAGGTCCTAGGACCTTCATGTAATCAAATGGCCTTACTCCAACAAACTTAGATTTATGTTACAATTGATGCAATTTAGTTTGTCAGAAATTATTTATATCTGACATAAAATGTTTATTTAACACATGCATATAACTATTCACATGTTGAGCTTTTATTATATGTATCTACCAGTGGCGGATCCAGAACTTGACTTTTTTGGGGGGGGGGGGGGGCGCTAAGATTTTTCAGTGTTATTCTAGACCAATAAAAAATTTGCAATTGCAATATTCAATTGCAATATTCAATTCGGAGAAAACCTTGGATAAATCAAACACAAATCTTTTTATAAAAATGTTTTATATTATTTTTGTATCTCAGCTTCTAATTAACATAATTTCATAAGTAATGTATCATTTTAAAAGTTATTTGAATTGAAATTGAAGAGTGTATGTTGTAAATCTCTGTCGCCAGAGGGCACTTTAATGTTTTAATAATTCAATATTTAGAATTCTGATTCTGATTAAATTATTTATAACACATCATTTAAAATTTTGAAGACTTTTAAACTTATATAAGTCGTTAAATTCAGTACGGGGGTGTCAGGACCTGAAACGGGAAAAAGGTGCCGCACTCGCCACCGAGCGGGAATTTTGTAAAATAGGATTTTTCAAGGATCACGAAACAGCTGGTCACCGAAGGCGGCTAGTATAAATTAAAAATGAATTCGTTTTCATTTAAACAATCTTTATATTTCTTATATATTATTTTTATTATGAAAGAGCTGGAGCGGATTTCTGGCATCGCACCTTCATAAGGGCCGAAATAAAATAGTGCAGCTCTCACGAAGGTGTGGCACTTCTGAAAAACTTATCATTTCATTACCTAAGATTGTGTTGATGCGGCTCATATGCGAATGCGGACGATCTGCCAGTTTTTACGGTATAAGATTTAAATTGTTCTTCTGTTTGATATTCATCATTTTTTCGCATGTAGCCGCATTTCACAAAACAATTTTCTGGTTTACTAAAGTGGTTATTTCCCGCCATGCTGAAATTGCAAAATGAATAGATGGTCCAGAGACAAAAGCATCCCAATTTTGATCCTCAATGGAAATGGGGGGAAAAAGTTATTTTTGGAAGAAAAAAGTAATTCCAGTTTGTATGCCATATGGAAACGCTTGAGCTTCAGGAGAAAATGTTTACGAGGTCAGGAGAAAATTTTTACAACAATGAATGTGGGAAAATGACTTTTTTAAGCATGATACATGTGGGTTTTGTTAACATTATTTAAATAATATTTGTGCAGGGACCATAAAAATAAAAAAATCAATGTGGGAATGATAGATCGGGGTTTCACTGTAAAGAAAATTTTGAAAAGTCAGTTTTTAGAAAATGATAACCAGTTTCACCAGTTGTGAATTTCCTGAATGTGAAAAATGAATTTAAAAACGTGTATTAGTTAGGGTTGTAATAGCGATTAATTCCCCATAGAATAACATTGGCTTTAGCTTTCAGTGATAAGTATAGTTTCAAAGGCTAAAAAAGTATTTTCTCTCTATGTTTATTAAAAAAAAAAAAAAAATTAAAATTTTGAGCACATAAAAGAACAACATTTAAATAATATCATGTAAAATTTTCATTAAAATTTTTTATAAAAATTCAGGCAGCAGGTTCTGGTTTTCGGAGACTTTTAGAAAAGCACTTGACATGATTTCACAAAAACTAATGTATCAGTCTTATTGAAATTTTGTACACTTCTTCGGAATAAAATGTTCTTGAACATTTTTTTTTTCTTTTAAAAAGGCATTTAAATTTTTAGAGAAGTTCTATGCAAAAACAATACATTTTTGATGCATTTTACCCCACATATATCCTTATAAGATCAATTTTAATAATAATAAAATTGTTCGTTCAAGCCCTAGTCAATTCTAATTTGAAAAAATGTACAAAATTTTAATAAGATCAGTGCTTCAGGTTTTAGGAAATTTTGTTGACTACTTTCCTGAAGGGTGAATGGAAATCAGGACATGTCGGCTGAATTTTCCAAATTTTTTAATACAAAATTTAGAATGTATTGTTTAAATATTGCTCTTTTAACTGCTCAAAATTATAAACAAAAAATCTTATTTATTACATTAAAAAAAAAAAAAAAAAAAAAAAAAAGACAAAATATGCTTTAGTCTTTGAACCCATGTATCCCCTTTAAAGTGGTGTTAAAGTATTTAAGTCTTATAATAACAGGAGACTTGGCGTTGGAATATTAAAACCTGAATAAACTACTACGTCATTCCCACCTTTCCCATAATCCTATTGGTTGAACTAAATTCAGTCCCTCTCCTATATATACGAGCACTTCTCCAGATCCAGAATTCTTTTTGCACTGAAGACTGTATGCTTAAGGCTACCGAAACAGCTGTATGCATCTCAAGTATTTTTCTTTGGCGTTTCTGACGTAGTAGTTTATTCGGGTTTTAATATTAAAGTCTTCTTCATTTTTGTTAGTATATCATAGTACTCTGTTGTTTTGCCTAGCAAATCATTAGTCACTTATACACAGAACCACACAAAATACATAAAAAAAAAGAAATATATATATATCTAGGAATATGTGACATCAATCAGTTTTGAACTATATATGTGTGGGTGGCTGGAAAAAAACCATTAACATAAAGAGTTTATTTATCCGATGATTAACCCTTAAATGCCTGATAAATCAATTTAACCGTTTGAGTCCCAAGCAGCGTGATTGCGCTGTTGAGATTTTACGTCGAGAAAACCCAGTACATTTGTATGCATAAAGTAGTGAATTCTTGTAATCGAAATTGAGAACACAAATTCCTTTGCCAAATCATTTTGAAACACACAATTATTAACAATGAGAAACACTTGCGCAAGAAAATGTCCGATCGCTTTGCAAACTGCAATAAATATGACGGAGCGATGAGAAAAAGACGAGAATCGCGTTACCTAACAAATACAAGAAGCGCTATTGCTCCAATTGGGATTCATCAATGTAAAATAAACAAAGTGCTATCTCGCCGTTTGGTATTTCTCGACATAAAATAAAACAAATGCTATCGCGCTGCTAGGGTCTTTTCGTACTTACTTAGAGAAAGCGCAGTTGTGCTGTTTGGGATTCTTCGACAGTGTTTTTTCAATACCCCCTGGGACTCAAACGGTTAAAAATGTACATACTTTACCATGTACCTAATAATTTTTAGCACTAGTGTTGCCGAAGGAACATGATGAAATTCTATTTAATAATACTATCAGTATGTAATTTATTGGCTAACATTACGCATTAGAGCTAGAATATTACTCTAATAATATTTTAGAAGACAAAATTGAATATGTTACCAAAAGGCAAGGGTTAAAATGTCATCATATTAACATTGTATTGTTTCTTGAAGTAAATGAATTAACTAATAAACAGTGATGTCGCTAGGCTTTCAAAATCATGGGTCTTCACATAAATTAATTGGCTAAGCTTTAGTATACGGCACCCATTGCTTATTGCCGTTGCCGATGTTTTGATCATGTGATATGATGGTGATTCGAAACCCGAATCAGAGTATCGATACTTTTTTCCGCTGTATCGAAACGTAACAAAAAGATCTTCAATTGTTAAAGATCGTTTATATCTTCTCTTCTACTTTTTTGAAAGCCGCCGCGGTATATGTAAGTGAGATTAATTCTAGATTTTATTGTTTTTAAATGATTTTACAAAGTTTAAAGCAAAATTTTTTCAGTGTATTTTTATATATATATTTTTAATAAATTTACGAAGAAAGAAAGGGTAGGGCATAATAGTCATTGCTTCAGTACAGATTTTTTTCATGCATAGTGATTTAATTAGGTGCATTCAGTGATTATTTATTTATTTATAATGCTTGCGTAGCAATCTACCATCGGAATACTCACCGTTACAGTAAATATTTCATGCATTTTCTGATTCATGCTCCTCGAAATAGGGGTGTCCAGTGATGATTGCTTTTGGTTTTAATGCTTGCGAAGCAAGCATACAGCAGCTAGTGTACTGATCGCAGCTTATACAAATTTTCATGCATTTACTGATTCATGCATCGCTAATTAGGGGCCGTCCAGTGATGTTTTTTTTTGTTGTTGTTTTTATGCTTGCGAAGCGAGCAAACAGCAGAAAACATAGTGACCGCGGCTCCATGAATTTTCATGCTCCACGAATTAGGGGCGTCCAGTGATGTTTATTTTGGTTTTAATGCTCGCGAAGCGAGCAAACAGCAGAAAACATAGTGACCGCGGTTCCATGAATTTTCATGCTTTTACTGATTCATGCTCCACAAATTATGGGCGTCCAGTGTTTTTTTTTTTTAATTTTAATGCTCACGAAGCGAGCAAACAGCAGAAAACATTGTGACCGCGGTTCCATGAATTTTCATGCTTTTACTGATTCATGCTCCACGAATTAGGGGCATCCAGTGATGTTTTTTTCTTGGTTTTAATGCTCGCGAAGCGAGCAAACAGCAGAAAACATAGTGAAACAAAGAAAATGTTTCATAATAATGAAAAGTATTGTTTCATGACATTTTGATTCGATTCACGGCGTTGTGAAACGATTCGCGGTACCGACTCACGAACTGAATCAAAACACCATCATACCACGTGATCAAAACATCGGCAACGGCAATAAGCAATGGGTGCTGTATAGTAAAGCTGTTCCAATTAATTTATATATTAAAGATATAAATTGAAATTTTATCTTATTGTAAATGAAAAACAGTTTTTTATGAATTTTTAACCAGCTCTTTTTGAGATTGTCTTAAAACTAATATTATGTAGGAAGTGGTTGCTGTTAAGAAACAAATGCAATAATTTTAAGAAGTTAAATTATGCGTCCCCTGGGACACGCCACAATAAATTTTCCACGTCCTGTCTTCGATTTTCCACACAATAACAGCATCACTGAATACAACAAATAAATACTCCATCTATCATTTCCAGGCACCCGTGCCGAGACTGCTAAAAAAATCATTCATGAAACGCCACAGCTAACAATACATATAAAAAGGTATTTCAGCAGTTACTTGTGATTAAATATAATTTATTTTGATCAGCGATGAAATATCTATATTTTAGAAACAAGCCGCAAGAATGTTAAATTTTATTTGACAATCAACCACAAAAATGTGCAAGTTTCATTAATTGATTATTAAAAATTGACATTTTACAGAGTCTATGCAGAAATTTTTTTAAACGAAAACAGACAAATTTATATTTAAATTATCAAATTAATTCATATTTCGAAATACTCACCTGATTCTTGTGTAGAACTGCTAAATAATTGAGTAATGAAAAACTATACAACTTGAAAAGTAAAATACTTACAAAAATAAATAGGACAATCCAAAGTTTTCGCAATTCCTTTTCTTCTTAAGCACTTCTGTTACTATATACTAAAGCTGTCTCTTCAAATTATTCCAGCATAATAGCCCTCATTCAGCTTCAAATCCTTGTGAATACTATCCAGCTACATGGCAATTGATTTTTCATAGTCATTTTCCTTCAATTCTTGAAAAAGTATTTTTGGAGGGAGCAGACACAATATATATAAATCCGAAAAAGAACCTAATTTGTTACATCAATACATCAAAACTAACATAACAAATCAGTTCTCATTCAGACAAAGCCCACTTTAAAAATTAGAAATTCTCTTTATTCTTCATCTGGTCAGGCTTTCGTTACAGATAAAATCTAAAAAAAACTAATGAGCTAATCGAAGTACAAAACTTTATATTACTTACAGTTATACAAAAATCAATATTCTATATATTTATTTCTAGCGAAATTTTTAAAAAGTAAATAAAGTGATTAAAAAATAATTACACTACTGTTAATTTTCTGAATACAAATTCGGGCAGCATTTTAAATAACACTGCTCTGCAAAAAAAAATTGTGTCCTGATACCATTCCCGCTGATTATTATGTAAAATGACAGCCTGAATCCAAATATGATCCTTATTTTGCCCAAACTAAAATTCAGTAGATATAATAATAATAAAAAAAAAGGGCCTAATTTCATATCTAGAACGATTAAGAAATTAATGTAGCCGCTTTTTTACTGTTACTAAATACATAGTACTCATATAAAGCCAGACCTTGATATACGGTATATAAATATAAAATTCTCAAACGTTTAAACATATAATTTCATTTTTTAAACTCTCAGATAAAAAATAAATTATAAAAATAACAAATTTGTATTTTAAGTAAAATATTGTATAAAAATGAAAACAATGCATTGAAATGACTTATTGATATAAATTATTAAAACACATTCCACTTATTTATAAATTTTTTTACTCCCTATATTAGAAATGTTAAATAAAAGATTTCCATGCAAAGTACACATTACATAATCAATTTAAATTATTTTTAAGATTGTTTCTTCAAATAAAGATGAACTTGGCAAAATTTTCATCATAAAAAATAAATAAATATGATTAATGAAAATAAAATTTTGTAGGTAATTGTTTACAAAAGGTAATTATACAATCACATGTTCATAAAAACTTTCATTGAAAATAGTCTCTTTCCTTTGTTTTTAAACTTTAGGTTATAGAACATGAAATATATATACATATTTACATACCCCCCTCTTTAAATCTACATGATAATGCAATAATAATAATCAGCAACAGATTTACTTAGGAAACTATACAATACACTATGTAGTTAGGTTTTTTTTTTTCTTTTAATTGATAAATAAAATGACATCTTCTACTTTTTAAATTATTAATTTAAGGGAAAATATATAGATTGCAAATTTAAGATCGATTGCTAAGTTTAAAGTACAATTTACTGCTTTGACAGAATAATCTCATAAATTATTTATGCATCAAGCATAAATAATTCATTGAATTGCTTATATTATGTCCAGATTCGTCTGTTTTTATTTTAGTTTTGTCCCTAGTTTTGTCTAGTGAAAGGACAATTTATAAAAAGTAGGAAAAACAACGATCCTTCCTGCAAAATTTACTACGGCCAAATTACTTAATAATTCAAGTCATTTGTAAAAGCAATAAAAATATAACTACAAAATAATATATAAAATGAAAGACGTAAATATCTCTTTAATCGTTAGCACTAAAAACCATATTTACATATTTTAATCCCTGGCAATATTGTTTAAGAATTCTAATGAAAATTTAATAAGACATTTCAACATTACACTCAAAATACCCAAAACTTTCTTTTCTCATGCAGAAAACATTTTTTAAATGTAGTAAATTTTTTTTTTTTATGATTGCATGACAAACGTAAACAAGATCTTTCAGATGTAGATTTAAAAGGCTTAGCAATCCTGTCAGTTTTGTTATGCAGTTTTTAAGCGAAATTTGATTGAAGGCTCTTCAGTAAGACTATTGGAAAAAATCGAAACATAATAATTTATATTTACCTTGCTTATTTATCAATATTCATTCAATTTAAATTTAATATTACGTAAATATTTACTCAACAACATTCATCTACCTCGCTTACCTTAGGAGCAGAAAACATTGATGGATTCTTTAATTCCTGTTCTTTATTTCTCTTCAAGGCTTTCCTATATCCTGTGTCGCACCCATACACAAAACATATTCTAGAGCTGGACATATTGCGATCAAATAATTAATTTAATATTTAAAAAAATGTAACTTTCACGAAGATGCTAATACAAAAACGGCATAAGAACTCACATCAGCGCCACTATGCGGTGGTTTGCGCGTTAGGCCCATTTTTGCGGGAAATCGCCGTAGAGGAAATTCCTCCTTCTCTCTACCTTCATGGTAGAAACCTATAACTGCTAGATTCACCAAAATGCTTATAGTTAGTGCAACAGTTATTTATAATATTCATATAAATTTTAAGCTCAATTGAATAAGGCGTTTAGATGCTATCGCACTTTTAAAAATTTGGTCCCATAGTCCATAATGATAAAGAATTTTTCTTTGTGTCCCTGTAAAAAAAACTGTAAGTGCTAGATTCACCAAAATCTATACAGTTGGTGCAACTGTGACCTATAACATGTGTACACATTTTTTGCTCAGATTAATAAAGCGTTTAGGCGCTATCACACTTTTAAAAATTTGGTCCCATATTCCATAATGATAAAGAATTTTTCTTTGTGTCTTTGTAAAAAAAGTATAAGTACTAGATTCTCCAAAATCTATACAGATTGAGTATCTGTGACCTATAATATGTGTATAAAGTTTTTGCTCAATTGAATAAGGCGTTTAGATGCTATCGCACTTTTAAGATTTTGGTCCCATAGGCCATAATGATAAAGAATTTTTCTTTGTGTTCCTGTAAAAAAACTATAAGTGCTAGATTCACCAAAATGTATACAGTTGGTGCAACTGTGACCTATAACATGTCTACAAATTTTTTGCTCAGATTAATAAAGCGTTTAGACGCTATCACACTTTTAAAAATTTGGTCCCATATTCCATAATGATAAAGAATTTTTCTTTGTGTCTTTGTAAAAAAAGTATAAGTACTAGATTCTCCAAAATCTATACAGATTGAGTATCTGTGACCTATAATATGTGTATAAAGTTTTTGCTCAATTGAATAAGGCGTTTAGATACTATCGCACTTTTAAGATTTTGGTCCCATAGGCCATAATGATAAAGAATTTTTCTTTGTGTCCCTGTAAAAAAACTATAAGTGCTAGATTCACCAAAATGTATAGGGTTCGTACTATGGTGACTTGCAATATACTTACCAACTTTCAGCTTATTTGAACAAAGCGTTTAGACGCTAGCGTGTTCAATCACAGACATACACACATACATATATCATCGCAAAAATAGTGAAAATGGACTCATTGGACCTCGAAACGTATAGAAACATCAAAATCTTAAATTCGGATTTTTGACACGATACAATACTTTCCTCACTATAGTGTTCGGAAAGTAAAAAAAAAAGAAAGAAAAGAAAAGGAACAAAGAAAAGAAATAAATAAAATCTATACTCGACACAGGTTGAGGTGGAGGGTGAAAGAGTTTTAAGTCATATTAGAGCTACACTATAGGCAACTGACGACGGTCAGGGAGTCACTCACCGTCACCAATATCGATGACATTCTTTAATGACATGTTTCCATGAACATTGTGATGAAGACATGCCAACACAATTTTGATGCTCTACAGAGGGAATAGCTCCCCTACTTCGGTAATCTCAAGAAGTCTTCTTTCTTTCTTTCTTTTTTTTTTTTTTTTTTATAATTAAAACTAACTTTATTACAGCGTGCTCCATCATAAATAGTCATACTACATGCATTAAACAAAGGACATAGACAATTTAAATTTAAATATAAAGATACAGATAACAGCGATATAAGTCAAAAATTTAAAAAAGGAATGTTATTAATGAAGCCTAGAAATAAAGAAAAGCAGTCAGGTTTGATTAAGGTTTTAAGTTCTTGAGGCCACATTTATTCCGCTCATTATCACATAGTCATATAGTTCATATCTATAAAGTAACAAATTTATACAGTCGGTAACAAAAGTATCCGAACTCTCGCAAAAATTCCTATATAAAAAAGTAGAGTTAATACTGTTTTGTTAAATAAATCCTTGTCGAATCCTGTTCTTGGACTGACTAAGGACATGATTCGACAAGGATTTATTTAAAAAAACAGTAGTAACTCTACTTTTTTTACATAGGAATTTTTGCTAGTGTTCGGATATTTTTGTTACCTACTGTACAAATATCAAGTTAAAGAGATTTAGACGTGTGAGTAAGTGGTTTTTAACACCACACTGTAGCCAAGCATTGGGCAGTTGACAACTTTTAAACAATTTTACAGGCTGCAATAATTTTTCTGTGGTTGTGGCTGTCTGGGATTAGCGTTGCACTATTGCAAAGCAGTGGACAATTAATGATGGTTTGGGCTTCATCCCTAGGGTTGGTCCGGAGACATGCCGTGCCATTTTTGAACCACTACTCCGGTAACTCCTCAGAGGTATCATTTTTACGGAACATAATAACTTTCATGATAATGAGTTAACAATTGTAAAAAATTGCAAAAATTGGAGGAGAATTGTGGAAAAGAGTAAAAAGAAATCTCACTATGGTCGGTTGGGTTTTACGTCGCACTAGTGCTGCGCAGATGGGCAATTGGCGACGGTCTGGGACACACCCCTAGAGGTGGTCCGGTCACATGCCATCGCAATTTTGATCCTCCACGGAAGGGATGGCTCTCCCGCTTCAGTAACCCAGAGATATAATTTTTGATGGGAACATGGAGGACATTGCGGCCACGACAGATTTTACGTACACCAGCATCATTAGTGTACACGACGGCCTTTGGCCGGCTCGAGTACCGAACCCGCAATCTTCCAATTACGAGGGCGGCGCTCTACCAACTGGGCTACTGCGACCCGAAATCTCACTATGTAAAATTACAAATCTTTTTATAATAATAAATAAAAAAAATTCAAAATTTTCTCCTTCTTCTTTTAATATTAATGATATTATTATTATTAGTCTTTGGTCTCTGTCTTTTTCTTTTTTAAATGTTGTTGTTTGTTTCGTAATATACAGTCGGCAGCAAAATTATCCAAGCACTAGCAAAAATTCCTGTATAAAAGAAGTACACTTAATTCTGTTTTGTTAAATAAATCCTTGTAGAATCCTGTTCTTAGTCTCAGAACTTAATTGGAAAAAGATTTATTTAACAAAACATAAGTATACTTTTTTTTATATATAAATTTTTGCTAGTGCTCGGATACTTTTGCTGTCGACTGTAACAATAACTGCTTTGAAATGATTGACAAAACTAATTTTTTCCCTAAAGCAATTAATACTATCGTTTCAAATTCAACAATAGAAATCAATTTCGAATACGAACGCAATACTTAATAAAATAATACACATATATCCAAGGTAAAAATAACATAAAATTTAATTAGCCTCGTAACCTTGACTGCGAATTAAATGGCCGGTAGTTACTTGCACCGCTTTCGCTCTGTTTACTGAAGGTAAAGAAGAAATTTCAAGAACATTATTTTGCTCTCTAATGTGATGAAAGCGGCTTTAAAGGAAGAGCTTATCTTATTATGGATTCCGGTGTGTCCAGTTGTCATCCAAATAAAAGAAGATCACTTTGCTTCAGCTGTCTGATCATGATGTTCTTCTGTTTGTTGATTGCCGGAGTGTGGGGTTTTAGCGTCGGGACTTTTTCAAGTTTTAGTGATTTGATTCCAGATGTACCAAATCCTCTAAATGGTAATGTAATTTTATTATTTCTATCTTTTTCTTTAAAATCACATTAATAATTGTTTCCCCTTGCCTCTTTTTAAAGAAAGTGTTGTTCAAAGGTTTTAGCAAACGTGGAGTTGCCGTTTCAGTGCTATTATGTATCACATGCACCTTTTTATTACGTTATATATACATAAGATATCGTGTGTATTTTTACTGTTATATTACATGCATCAGTAGTTTCAATTACTATAAAGGGGTAGGGAATTCCGATCAAAAAGCCCCAGCAATAGCCGAGAAGTTTTGCTCTGGAAGCTGTTAGACTGGCGGTGTCGGGTTTGATCCCATATTGTCATTATTGCTCGTCAATCTAATTATTCGGAGTTTTCGTGGTTTTCTCCAAAGTTCGTGTATGGGCCCACCAGTTGCCGAGCGATTCTGCGCTCAAAGCTGGTAGACGTGAGGTGCCGGGCTCGATCCCAAGTCGTGCTCGTCGGCCTAGCCGTTCGGATTTTTCCGTGGTTTTCTCCGAAACTTGCGTAAATACGAGCTAGGACCCCTTAGAAAGACCCTCCGGAGGGCATTGCCCATTCAGGCCTAGGACCTTAGTGTAGTCAATCGGCCTTAATCCCCACAACTCAACCCATCTCAAAGCTCGTGTAAATAAGGCTAGGACTCCTTAGAAATACTTCGCACTCTATCCAGACATGGCACCTTTTGTATAGTCAATCGTAATTCGCACTTTTACCTTACACCGACCTGAAATAATTTTTGGATGCTAATGAGGATTGAATATTACTATTTTGGAATATATTAAAAGCTTGTTTTTATGATTTTATATATTTGTATATATATTGTAAAATATAAGTATGTAAGGATGACTATGTATACAGTTCATAAGAATTGATTGCTTGATGAGTTTTCTCTGATACACAGATTAATTGCATAGGGTTTTAGCGCAGAGGCATTTTCCAGATTTAGTTATTTGATTCCAAAAATAATCGCATCCTGTAAACGCTAATGTAGCCTAAAGTAATTGTTTTCAAGTAAAAAATAGTCGTTTTCATTTTCTCAAAAGTTTGAGCTTTTCAATCTTGAAAGCTCATTTAATTTAAATGCGCATTTTTTTTTTTTTTTTTTTTTTTTTAAGGTATGAAATATTATTTTGGAGGAAATGATCCTTGCAGAGTTTTTTCATTGTAAATATGTATGTATTGTAAAATCTATATTTACAAGAAGACTTATTGTTATTGCGCAGTTTTTCCCACTTTCAGTAATTTAATTCTGTAAGTCCAAAATCTTCTTAACAGTATTGCAAGTAAAGTGATTATTTTTAAGACAATATTTGATTTTATGTTTTCAAAAAGCATTGTTACAAAAAGAATTAGAGCATTCTGATCTTGAAAGATTTCTTAATTTAAATCTGAGTATTTTAAAGATAAAATATCATTTTTGAGGTATTGATCAAAGCGAAGTTTTTCTGTTGTATATACATGTATACGTATTGCAAAATGTATTAATGTAGAATAAATTTGTGTTATCGTGTATATATGCTGATTGCTTGATGAATGTATTTATGTACCTGTTTGATTAACTGTCGGATCGATTACATGGGGGTTTTAATGGAGAAATGTTTTTTTTTTTTTTTTTTTTTTTTTCAGTGACTTGATTTCAGCAGTATCAAATACTCTAAAGATAATTATACTAAAGCAATTATTTTTAAAGCAATAATAATTGTCTTTATATTTTCAAAAAATGTAGTTACTAAAACATTTAAAGAATTTTGATCTAGAAAGGAGCCCACTACATGAGATGCCGGATTCGATCCCAGGTCGTTCTTGTCAGCCTAGCCATTCAGATTTTTTTGTGGTTTTCCCGAAACTTGCTAAATACGGGCTAGGACCTCATAGAAAGACCCCCCCCTCAGGCCTAGGACTGTTGTGTAGTCAATTTAACTTGCTCCCAAAACAAACAAGCTGGTCTAGCAAGAGTAATTTAAATGGGTACTTAAATATTGATATTGTTATTGAATAATATTTTTGAGGTAATATTCAAAGCAAAACTTTTTGATTGTATATACAGTCGGTAACAAAAGACTCCGAACACTAGCAAAAATTCCTATATATTATATTATGGTTTTAAAAAATTAAAGAACACGCTTTTATAGAAATGTGAACTAAAAAGCACAAAATATCTATCTTAGTATTAAAATGCAGGGTAAGAGAAAATCGTGTGAGTGACACACTATAATATTTACATACATTTAAATCTTTAATTAAAATAATTTAGAATTAAACAAAAACCATTTTTGAAAAATCTCCCCTGACGGGGCTCGAACGCTAGACCTTTAGGTTCGTAGCGCGGAGCTTTACCTCACAGCCACGACGTTCACGTAGAGAAAGTCTTTTTTTACAATATAGAATTTTTGTTTGCTCCCAGAGCGGTTACAAACATACATACAAACATGCATACAGGTGAAGCTAATAAAAGCGTGTTAAAAAAAAGTACAATTAATAGAGTTTTGTTAAATAAATCCTTGTCGAATCCTGTTCTTAGTCAGTTTAAGAACATGATTCGATAAGGATTTATTTAACAAAACTGTATTAAGTGTACTTTTTTTGTATAGGAATTTTTGCTAGTGTTCGGAGACTATTGGTACCGACTGTACATACATATAAATGTATGCAGTGTTACTTTATGTATTATTTCGTTTATAAATTGACTGCTTGATGATTGGATTTGTAAACTGTTTGACTGACTAACGGATTGATTGGATTTTAAAGTAAGAACTTTTGCCTGTTTCAGTCATTTTATTCTAGAAGTACTGAATTGTTTTAACCATAATGCGACTAAATTGATTGTTTTTGAGACAGTGTTAATTGTTTTCATTTTTCAAAAGATTTTAGAGCATTATGATCTAGAAAGGTAATTTAACTGCATATTTATTATGCGTGGAATATTATTTTTAAGGTAATGGTGAACGCAAAGTTTTTTGATATATATAAATATATATAGTATATGCACTGCAAAAAATATATATATGCAAGATAATTTTGTATTCTATATGTAAATTAATTGCATGATAAATGGATTTATGTTCTGTTTGATTTACTGACGGATTCAATGGATGAGATTTTAGCCAAATATATATCCTAACCGGTAATACAATTAAAGTATTTTTAAGAGAGTGATAATTGTTTTCATTTTTTCAAAGAGTGTTATTACTAAAATGGTTACTGATCTTGATAGATTAGTTAATTTAAATGTTTATTTACCAGAAATAGCTATTTTTTTTACTTTCCGAACATACATATGTAAGGAAAGTATTGTAATTGTGATTTGCGAAAGGAATTTTGTGTCTCGCATATAGCTCAAATACGAATGGTCGTAAAATGTTGCAAATTTATATTTGTGACTGTCATGACGTCTAGTTATACACCCCCAACTTTGATCTGAACACGAGCTCCTCTTTTAGAGATATCTACGATTTTTCGCGATATACAGGGTAAGTAAAAATGAATATAGCGATTACAAACGGCTATAACTATTTAATGGAAAAGAATTTATCGATAAGATTAACGCAGAATGTAGACGGAACTCCAAAATTTTGTATACATACGTCATAGATGTTCTATGTGACTTCCCTTGGTCACACGGACAACATTTAGATGGTTGTCCATTTCACGCCATACATTCTGAAGCATGTCTGCAGTCACCGACGCAAGCGCATTACAAATACGTACTTTGAGACCCTGCGATTTTTATCTATGGGTTTATGTGAAAGACAAGGGTGTATGTGCTTCCCATGCCAAAAACAATTGAAGAACTCAAAGTACGCATTTGTAATGCGCTTGCGTTAGGTGACTGAACAAATGCTTCAGAATGTATGGCGTGAAATGGAATACCGCCTAGATGTCGTTCGTGTGACCAAGGGAAGTCACATAGAACATCTATGACGTATGTATGCAAAATTTTGAAGTTCCATCTACATTCTGTGTTAATCTTATCGATAAATTCTTTTCCATTAAATAGTTATAGCCATTTGTAATCGCTATATTAATTTTGACTTACCCTGTATATTTTATGTGTGTGCATGTAAGTGTGTTAGTAAACAAGAAAGCGTCTAAAAACTTTGCTCGAATGAGCTGAAAGTTGGAACCTATTGTATAAGTAGCCGTCGCACGAACTGCACAGATTTTAGTGAATCTAGGATTTATAGATTTTTTACAGGGACACACCGAAAAATTCTTTATCATTATGCTCAATCTATCAGCTCAAACATTTTAAAGTAAAATAGAGTTAAACGCCTTATTTGTTTGAGATGATTAATTTGACTTCTCTTATAATAACAAGAGACTTGGCGTTCGAATATTAAAATCCGAATAAACTATTACGTCAGAAACGCCAAAGAAAAATATTTGAGATGTATGCTTTTTGCGCTGAAGACGGTACAATTAAGGCAACCGAAACAGCTGTATGCATCTCAAATATTTTTCTTTGACGTTTCTGACGTAGTAGTTTATTCGGATTTTAATTGACTTCTCTTACTTTAGTTTATTTAAACAGCTGTTAATTATTTAATGTTTGGAAATTCCAGTGCTGTAACTCCAGATTTTTAAAGTAAAGCGGTTTTAGCGCAGGTGCGTTCTCAAGTTTAAATTGTGTAATTTTAAAAATTTCTGAATCTTTAAAAGATATTGAATATAAAGTAATTGTAAGACAATAATAGTTTTCAAAAAAAAAAAAAAAAAAAAAAAAAAAAAACTTAGTACTAAAAAAATGATTTAACTTAAATTTACATTTATTTGCGATGAAATTTAATTTTTGAGGTAATAATCAAAAAAGTTTTTCAATTGTGTGTGTATGTGTAGTCAAATGCATGTATACAGGATGTCTGTGTTACTGTGTATAGAAATTAATTGCTCGGTGAATGAATTTATGTATTGTCTGAATAACTGCATTAAAAAATGTTCCTGCATTAAAACCCAACGAACGTGATCTGTGTTCGTACTTGCTAAATTCTGTCCATCAACTTAGAGAGCAAACTCTCTCAACAACTGGTGGGAGACTAAAACGATATGAAGTTTTTTTTTTTTTTTTTTTTGGTGTGTGTGTGTCCCTGTACAGGTACACTAGCTACAAATACTGTATATATAATAAGTTATACAGCTAGTTCGATGTTTTGTACCGAATTCCAAGTTAATCGCATGATTTTCGAAGACCGATTTCGTATACAGATAACAGACACCAAACAAATTATTTTTTAATCTACAGAAGAGAAATTTCATTTTATTGACATTTTAGCAATAATAATATAAAAAAAAAAATCTGATGTGTCACTCACACGACCTTTCTCTTACCTTGAAATTTAATACTATAAATACAGGTTGGAGATTAAGAGGTAAGATAACGAGCACTGTTATGTAAACCTATGTTAAACAATTCAAATTAGGCTTCGGAAGAGTTTTATATGATAATTAGTTTTGTGTGAGGGGGCTACCGCCCCCTAAACCCCCGTTTCATTAATGCAGCTATATTTATATAGAATTTAATTCGGTTATTAAAAAATAATTCTGTTTTTAAAAAATAAATTATCAAAATTATTATTTAAAAAATTATCTTTTATCATAATGCAGACGATTTCTATATTAGAGAAGTAGTATAACACTAAATAAATATATATATATACAGTCCCTGGCCAAATTATTAGACGCACTATAGTTTTTTAATAATTACATGTTTTGCAGCTCAGAGAATGGTTTCCAAATGGATAACCGCATTCATTTTTATGCAAGATGGAGCTCCCTGCCTCACAGAACGGCCTGTTAAAGATTGTTTGGAAGTGCCAAAAATCCCTTGTTGGATTGGCCGGGTAATAGCCCAGATGCGAAACCTACTGAAAACGTGAGGGAGCTGATGACGAGAGAAGTGGCTAAAGGTGTGATCATAAACAAAACGCAACTCTTAGAAAAGGTCATTCATGTGTGGAATGACCATCCTCAGATGCATAATTGAAGCTCGCATAGCTGCTAAAGGCGGCTCAACAAAATATTAACATTTAATTGCATTAATTTCAAATTTTTTCAAGAGTTAATAAATACATATTTTTTCTATAACTATAGTATTTTATTTGCGTTAAAAAACAGGTAATAAGGTGGATAATAAAAAAAAAAAATACATTGTATCTAGTAAAAACAATAAAGCTGTATAGTATCACCTGATGATTAAGATTTTACATAGAATCTTACAGTGCGTCTAATAATTTGGCCAGGGACTGTAAGTTGAATTTATTCTCAATATCACATTTAAACAAAAAAAAAAAAAAAAAAAAAAAAAAAACTTTTTTTTGTTAAAAATAAAAAAAGCTGATAACTTTATTTTAAATTATCGCAGATCGTTGGTTCAACCATTTGTTTTAAAGGTAATGGGGAGCTCTTTTGAAAGATACCCATCATGAAAATTTACTCCCCTCGAGGGTGGACTCCCCCACCCCCCAGGGGGGCGGGAGGCGAGGCTCCTACATACACAACATTTTTTCCTAGTTGACTATCGCTATTACAAAAAATATATATTCGTTTCATTTGGTTTAGTGCAGTCTATAGATGTTAAACTCTACTTACCTGCAATTTCCCCCATAGAATTAATTGAATATTTTTGAGTGTCCCTGTACACGAACCATTTGCTTCATCTCAACGAAAAGCTTACTGTAGTATCCCTGTATGATACACATTTAGAATATCGAGTTTGGAATTTCTGCTACAATTTGTTCTTGAGATATGCTGATAACAGACACACAGACAGACACCATTCGCTAAAAACATGATTTTCGTATTCAGGGGACCTCAGAACATGGAAGTATAACAAAAACTCACGTTCGAAAATTTGACCCTAAAACAATACTTTCTCGACCCTACGGGTAAGAGAAAGTAATATATCTGGAGTGACTCCACTCGACTTTCTGAACATTTAGTAATTAACAGTTGTTCTGAATAAATTTAAACTAGAGAAGTCGGTAAATAAACAGTGGGGAGAATCATAACAGTATGTTTTAGTAACTCTTCCCAAGTTTTTGCCGTTTAATGGATCGCAATGTGTCCAAATTATTTTTGTGCGTCTCATTTAAAAGAACTGTAAATGGTAAACTCGTAATATTAAATATTTGTTTGAATTTAATATTTCTAAACTGAATTTTAAATAGTTTGAACCCTTAGACTGCAATGTATAAAAGTTCTATTTTGTATACCAGTAAAAATGGTTTGTAAGTCCTACACTCTTGTAAATCTGTACAGTTCTTGCGGTGATAACCTGTAATATACCTACCAGTTTATATCTTAATCGAATCTAACGCTAGCGCAAATAAAATAATCCTAATTATCGTGGATAATGAAAAAGAATTTCTTGTTCTATTTATTTTTTGGTCCCAGTGAAAGAACTGTAAGGCCTGCATTTATGAAAATCTATACAAATCGTGCGACGGTGATCTGTAACATACCAATTAATTTTTAGCCAATTCGTATAAAGCATTTAGGCGCTATCGCACTATCAATAATTTGAGTCAGTTATCTATAATGATGAAGAGTTTTACTTTGTGTCCATGTAATAAAATTAGTAAGTTCTGCACTCATCGAAATTTATAAAAATCGTACGACGGTAATTTTTAACATGCATACTAGCTTTCAGGTCAATCGATCAAAGCGTTTGCGTTATTGTATTCACTCACATACATACAGACGCGAGCCACAGGCATACATCACTTTAAAAATAGCAAAAATAAACTCCAGAAACGTGGAGAAACGTATGGCTCTGCCAAAATCTCAAAGTCAACTTTTTTCGAGATTCCATTATATTTTTACCTGGTGTATGTTCGGAAGCTAAAAAAAAAAATGCCCTAAGGTCAAGGTCACAACTTTGATAACACCCGTGGCCCTCACCTTTACCGATCTTATCATTTGACAAGAGCAATTTCGATGGATAATTCTTGTCTGTAATTATCTTTTCTCGATAATATTTATGTGTTCATCCAGTGAAAAAGATTTGAAAGAAAATGTTGTTTTTCAGTGCTGAGATTTTGTCTCTAAAATTCAGAATTCCAAATGTTAATACATAGTAAATAAATGATAATACATATAATACTACAAAAAGAAGAAATAGATGGACATATTTCTTTTTAACCCTTTCTAACCTTTTATAGTGCTTATTAACTCATATTATCTGTCTATTTGCCCACGTACTCATTGTCATTAATGTTTTTAGAAAATCTTGAAAATGATGAAATGATATTCAAGTTTAGTATTACACGTTTCCTATTTAAGGGGGTCCGGGACACCAAATTTTTGTTTTTATTATTTATTGATGAATTGCTGTAATTATTTTTTCTGAAATTGAAGTTTTTTTAACGATGGAATTGAGCAAGAAAGATTCTAAAAAATAAATAAATAAATAAATAAAATAAAATAAAATTTAAATAAAATTTAAAAAATTAATATTTTTTGATAAATTAAAGATTTGTTATATCTCATGAACTAATGGTTCAATTTACAAACTTTTTTCACCTTCATATACAGAAAGGATTTATCTTCAATTTGTCTTCAGGATTTCTGATTATAATAATAAATTTTTTAAATATTAATTTTAATTTGAAAAATACTTATTTCATGCATAACTTTTGGATTACCAAAAATGTTTTGCTCCTAATTAAAAATCCCGAAGACAAATTGAAGATAAATCTTTTCTGTATATAAGGGTGACAAAAGTTTGTAAATTGAACTATTAGTTCGTGAGATATAACAAATTTTTAATTTATCAAAAATTTTTAATTTTTAAAATTTTATTTAAATTTTTTTTAAGATTCTTTCTTGCTCAACTTCATCGTCAAGAAAGCTTCAATTTCAGAAAAAATAATTACAGCAATTCATCAATAAATGATAAAAACAAAAATTTGGTGTCGTAGACCCCCTTAAAATAGTATAAATAGCACTACTGTTACTGTTCAGGGACTGACAAAAGAATTCGGATACATTACGGTTTGAGAGATTTTAATATAATCAGATTTTAATATGTTTATACTGCACAGAATATTGAAATTGACATACATTATTAAAACGTATAAAATATTTCCTTTTAGAATGTGCTATACATGATTAGTCGCTTACTGAACCACACAAAAATGTTACACAAAAATGTAGACACATTACGAAATAAAAATAAAAATTATTCAAAGTGAATTTTCAGTCGTGTTATACATATTTCAAAGTGTTCTATTCATCTTAACGGCCCTCTTCACTTACCGTCGCCGGAAGCCCGAGCCAATGTTATTCTATGTGGAAATTTTCTTTACAAATAACTTATTAACTAATACATATTTTTAAATTCTGTTTTCACATTCTGAAAATTCCCAGCTGTTAAATTGACGGACCTTTTTTAAAAATGTATTTTTTTAATTTTTAATATTTTATTTTGAAATTGCAAAATGAAAAAAATTTCACATATTGAAAATTCGTATTTTGCAGCTTCAAAATAAAATATAAAAAATTTTAAAAATAATTTTTTAAAAAAGGTCCGTCAATTTAACAGCTGGGAATTTTCAGAATGTGAAAACAGAATTAAAAAAAAAAAAATGTATTAGTTAATAAGTTATTTGTAAAGAAAAATTTCCCATAGAATAACATTAGCTTCGGCTTCCGGCAGCGGTGAGTGAAGTGGTCCCTTAAGAGCGTCTCATTTCGGTAAATGTTTTTGCCTTCAGTTAACAGGTGCCAGGTTCGAATCCTGGTTTGAGCATGGATGTCCATAATGGTTCGAAATTCATTTTCAACAATAAGTCACAGTCTAGTAAGCCACCAGTGTCACAAAAAATGATCGTTGAGGGACAGACCAAATCATAAATATTTTTATAATGTCTTGAAATGCTTTCAGTTCTATCTTAAAATTTAAATCGCCGACCGAATGGGGTGGTTATACGTTTGAAGACTTTGTCTTCCTGTCTCTAGCGCTGTAGCTTCGAAACAATTAAACAGGTTTTTTTTTTTTTTTTTTTTTTTTTTTTTTTTTTTTTTTAACACTGAATTTAGCGGAATAGTTTCTAGTCACGTTTCGGGAAAATCCGTTTCATAGTTTATTTTTTATTATTTTTAAATTAAAATGTGTTTTTGAGGTCACTTTGAATTGATACTTTGGGAATTTTGCAAACTTTCTAACCTTCAGCTTACGTTAATTTTGTATTTAGTAGAGTATAAAATTCAGAAATTTTTAATAGATTTTGATAAAAATTAAAAGCTAGTTTATAAATCTTAATATATATAAATCTCGTGTCACAATGTTTGTCCTCAATGGACTCCTAAACCACTTAACCGATTATAATAAAATTCGCACACCATGTGCAGTTCGATCCAACTTGAGAGATAGGATAGTTTAAATCTCAAATTATAGTCGCAATTTTAATTTATTGCTAATTATTTGTCTGTTATTATTTGACAGTCACAATTATCTGTTAACTCCAAATGATTCTAACAGATGGCGCTGCTATGGTAAATCTACGAACGTGTCATATAAGCTACATTTTAACAGCATAATTACCACGTGTTGTTGACGCTATAAAATTCTCCTCAAAATATTTACAGTCTTTATTTGTAACAGATTACTTTCAACTTTCATATTTCCCTTCAAAAATGAAACGGGGAAAGTAGAGCGTGGAGCAATTACTCTGTTTCATATGAAAATGAAAGCTGAAATATATTTGGTGCTGCCATCTACACAAAGAATCTTCAACTTTTTAACCTATTAATAAATTTCGTATAATTCAATTATTTCCACTTTTTAAATTTTTGGTGTTAGCATAGCCGGCCACGTGTTACTTAGACTGAAGTGTAAATTGAATTCATATTATAATGAAGATAATACAGTGAAATTAATCCTGTTTTTTACTTATTTGTGCTTCATCTGTATATATATATAAATTACGTGTCACGATGTTTGTCCGGGGTAAACTCCTAAACTAAGGAACCGATTTTAATGAAATTTCGCACACTGTGTGCAGTTTGGTCCAACTTGAGAGATAGGATAGTTTTTAATCTCAATTTATTGTCACAATATTGTTTTATTGCAATTATTTGTTAATTATAGACCTTTATTAAAGTTGCTCCAAAATATCTGCGAGTTCCATTAATTTAATTGTTGCCACAAAAAAAAAAAAAAAAAAAAAAAAAAACGAGTCCATTTTCTTTCGACATAAAAATAAATACATTTAATCAAACGTGAACGTTAAAAAATTATAAAAAGTTAAATTATGCATCTCACGAAAATTGACGTCATAATCAGTTTAAAGATTTTATACACATTGATAAAGTGCTAATGTAGTTCTATCATAGATATAGTAATATATATAGATCTCTCATCCCCATGTTATCGTACAAAGATTTTTGATGCCGAAAAAAAAAAATAAATAAAAGCTTTAGAAACAGCCATTAAGTGGTATTGAAAAAAAAAAAAGAAAAGAAAAGAAAGAAAAAAATATGAATTTGAAACTGTATCTGGAGTCTTCCATTCCCCTTTAGCAAATAAATTATTCATAAATTTTATTTGCTAAAATATTAGTATGTATTCCCGTGTGTATTCACTCGGGGAAAGACGGCCATATTTTGGTAAAAACGTCGTCTTTTCCCAAATGAAAAGGAATAACTTTTTTCTCCCCAATGATCACTCTATTCTATATATGCTATACTATATCTATGAGTTCTATACGCAAGCGAAGTGTGACTCACTGACCGTCTGTGCAGCCAAGAAAAAGATTTCCTATGTTAATTGCCCACTGGATTTTTTGTAAGAAATTATTAAAAATCGAGGAAATTTATTTCCCGATTTTAATCCTTATATTTGGGTATAGATATGTATTAGTTATCGCGGGTGTTAGATTGAATTATTTTGCTGTCAAATTGACAAAATTTTAATTTTAAATTTCAAAACTCTGTCGCCCTTGGCTTTTTTTATTATTATTATTATTATTTGGCGATCAAAAGCGTAACACGAAAATATACATGCCAGATGTATGCATTGTACGAAATGTAATATGTATTATTCATTGTACGTATGTATGACATGTAATATGTATTGTACGAAATACTGTTTCATATTATTCATTACTCTTTTAATATAAGTTGTTAAAATAACCATGATTTTTGAAAGGAATTAAATATTTTCGCCAGATAATTTGGCGATATTCTTTTGTTTTCGCCAAGGATGACAGAAATGAAATCTATTCCGCTGCAAAATATTAGTATCTTACATCAGATATTTTATTTAGACATTTGAAAACAAATTTGACTTCAAACTATGATAGAATATTTATCATTTTCTTTTTAATTAGTATATTATTAGTATATTAAAATTGAAAAGCATGGTATATAAAAAGTTTTTTTTTTTTTTTTTTTTTTTTTTTTTTTTATCTTATAATTATTCTTATCTTAATCCTCAATGTTTCCCATCTTTATTAACTTGAATTTACTATTAAAATTTTAACATACTCAAAAACTTCTCATCACTTCGTTAAAATACACTAAACTTTTCCAAAATCTTTTTCTATTTAAAATGATACATGTATTTACTTTAAACGTCCAATATTTCATAAGATTTCCAATTTTAAAGTTTTAAAATATTTATCAAATTTACTTATTTTTCTGGTTTAGCCTTATTGTTTTCCTTTTTATAACTACAGCTGTTGCCCTCTTTAAAATATTTAAAATGATGAGGTCATTTTATAGTAAAATTATCCATTATAGCATATATTATATTTCACTCCTCCATAAAAATTGATTTTAAAATCGTCTGTTTCTTTTATACTTTTATTTTAATAGAATTTAATTTATATATTAGTCATTTTAGCAATTTTATCCAAAGTAGCATTGGAAATAATATATATCACTTCTCCATTAAAATTTATAGGACCCTACAATAAAATTAATTTGTGCTTAATATCAACACTACGAAAATTTTTATCAATCGCTTCCAAATTTTGACCTAAGTTTCAAATCTCAACCCTGTGGGTTTTTACATCGGCTGCAACGTTTTCGTCTTTGTTCGTAAATAATAATTTGACTGTACTAAATAGTTTACAGCCGTATAATTCAACGTATAACTTAGTCACAGCAACGCGTGGCCGGGTCTACTAGTAGTAATTTTAAGTCTCACAGCCCCAAAATCGCCAAGTTCGTTTGAGAATTCGAAATGTTAAAGAAAACTAATACAGTCGTCCCCACTTAATCGGGTAACAGATAATCGAATACCTCGCTTATAAGAATATAAATTTATAGAACCAATTTTTTTCCCATAGAAGTAATGTTAAATTTCCTCGTTTAAAGAAATATTTTTTACAACGCCACCCCGCGTAATCGCATAAATACTCAAAGTTTCTTAAATAAAATTCCTTTATTTCTGGGCAAATTTTTCCTCTCATTCTCAAAAAAAAAAAAAAAAAAAAAAAAAATCCTTTCTTCTTTTAAAAACCTTACATAACTAAGGCATAAGGCATGCTCTTTAAACATGAGACGGTATTCCTGCTGAGGTGATAAAAATTGTTTTGCAAAAGCCAAATTCATAAAATCAGCAACTGATGAGAATATTAGAAATTAAAATACAAATTATCTCCAGGAATTAGAAATCACAATTTTTGAAAGTTTTCAGATGATTGAAAAAGAACTTTATGAACTCATAGATATGGATAAAGATGGAGAAACAGAAAGAGATGAAGAGTTTAATCTTCCAATAAAACCTTTAAATGAAAGTGATAAAGAAGAGCAAGCGAACGATAAATAAAGTTGCAAAATCCTTTAATATTATTCATCGTTATTTTGAGTCTCATAGAAGCGATTATAATCTATTTATGTGCTTTAGAAAAAGAAATCGAAAAATGTTTAGTTAAGTTTATGTTAAAGTAATCAGTCATAACTACTTTTTTTTTTTTTTTTTTTGTTAAAAGTAAAATTGTAAGTACTCTTTATTTTGTATTTATTCCAGCATTAATTGCATTTATAAATTACTATAATATTTTAACTTAGTAAAGGTTTTGTTAAATATTTAAATAAGAAAGAGGTATCGATCATTTATCTTTTCATGTAAACATAAGACCATTATAGTTATACATGCAATTGCGTTTCTAGTCTTCCCCGCATAATTTCGAATACCCCGCTTAATCGAATTGATGTAGTTGGAACGGTAGATATTCGTTTAAGCGGTACCGACTGTATTTAATTTAATTCAGGTCTTACACTGCGTTGACATTCGATAATTTGCGAGCTCACATTCTTCCAACTTAAAACTACAGATTTCATAGAAAAGTAATAGTTAAAATCAAGCCTGTTTTTAACACTTTCCAACAAAGTTGAAAAGTGCTTAACTTTCATTTGTCTGTCTGTCCGTCTTTCCACTCTCTAACTACCGTAAATATTCATGGAATTTCTCGAAACTGATATATTATTCAAGTCCACTATGGGATGTTTCTTATTGAAAATGGAGTAAATACCACCACTGGTTTGTGTACAGGGACATACGAAAGTATTCCAAAGCATTACGTTCTGCGTGAGTTATTATTATAAGTTACATTTTAATACTAAAACCCGAATAAACTACTACGTCAGAAACGCCAAAGAAAAATATTTGAGATGCATACAGCGGTTTCGGTAGCCTTAAGGCTGTACATCAGTCAGATAGCTCCCTTTCTCCCTTCCCATGCTATCCAATGGGATTTTTGTTGCTTCGTTTTATAAAAATATCTCAATGAAAAATGAACTTTTTCGAATTCTGCTTTTTGAATATTACTCTTTGAACAGATCGCCTTTCAGCTTAGTGAGCAATTTTTCTAAAAAAATTAATTTAAATATTTTATTTCAATAAGTAAATTATGGACTCTAAGTTGGATCTCTAAGTTAAATATTAAAATTTATTTTTTCGAAAAATTGCTCACTAAGCTAAAAGACGACCTGTTCAAAGAGTAATATTCAAAAAACAGAATTAGAAAAAGTTCGTTTTTGTATGAGATGTTTTTATAAAACGAAGCAACGGAAATCCCATTGGATAACATGGGAAGGGAGAAAGTGAGCTATCTGACTGATGTACAGCCTTAAGCGTACCGTCTTCAGTGCAAAAAGAATTCTTTTTGCACTGAAGACGGTACGCTCAAGGCTACCGAAATAGCTGTATGCATTTCCAATATTTTTCTTTGGCGTTTCTGACGTAGTAGTTTATTCGGGTTTTAATATTTCAACGCCAAGTCTCCTGTTATTACATTTTAATACCTTTATTTTGCACAAATCATAATTAAGTGACATAAATTTATCATATGCACAAAAAATGTTAGGTATTTAATAGAGTACGATATATGTATGGCCACACAAAAGTATTACATACACTAAGGGCTATAACCGGAAATTGCTGCAATTTCATTTTAGATTTTATTAACCGTTTTTAACATTTTCTAACAATATTTAAGAGTTATTATGATTTGAATTAGCCCATCTGTCTGCGCTCTATCTCTCTTAAATAATCATAGAACTCCTTGAAACTGATATGTTATTTAAGTTCACTATGGAAGTTTCCTTTTAAAAGTGGGGTAAATCGCTGGGGTGCAAGGTCATCTGAAAGGATTAAAATGTATTGCTTTCTATGAGAAGTATTTATATAAACCATATTTTAATAGCTTTATTTTGCACGGAACATAATGAAATTAACATTTAATTTTCATATGCACACACACGCAAATCAATAAAGTACACTACCTTTCCATAAATCACCGGGCACTTTCGATTTCAGAGGTTTTTTGAAATATCTCCAAAAGTACTAGACAAATCCATAGATATAGTAATAAGGCATAGATTGATCAGTGAGAGGGAAAAAGTGATAACTTTTTTTTGGGGAAAAGTCACTCTAATGGCTGCCTTTTCCCGAGTAAATCACATACAGGAATACGCACGGATAATTTAGTAAATAAAATTTATGAATAATTTATTTACTAAAGGTGAATGAAAAACTCCAGATACAGTTTCAAATTCATTTTTCTTTTTATTCTTTTTTTCAATACTCTCTAATGGCTGATTTTAGAACTTTTTTTCGGCATCAAAATTTTTTGCTCGATAACATGGGGATGATAGATCTATATATATTGCTATATCTATGTACAAATCATCTTGAAACTTCAGGAGCGTGAAGAACATATGTATCGAGAAAAGTTTTGCCCCGAAAGTGAATGAACTGAAATTCAGATGTTCTCCAAAATAAGAAAATAAAGAGGTTTTCTCAATATTTATTTACAATCATCGAAAACTGTATTACCATTCGTTGAATCAGAAAAAAAATGTGAGTAAAACCCTTTATAGTTTAGTTTTTTTCGAAAGAGAAACTGAATAGCAGTTCACTCTATCATTTTTGAGTTCACACGATACTTCTTCGAGGTTTTTATATAAGTAGCTCAATACATTTGGCTATTAATTTATTCAAATGAAACTTCTCTAAACAGTTACGCATGCACAGTTAAAAATAATTTAGTAAAAATGCTAATATTTCTTTAGCTGTTTATTAATTTTACTTTCATCTATATTCAATAGAAGAAAGTATTGAATTCGTAAAAATTTTCGACCTCGGGTTTTTGATGGATATACACGTTTTGAGAGCTGTAGAACACGATTTGATCATTTTTAGAAAATGTCTGTCTATTTGTGTGTGTGTGACAAAATTTTGTGGCAACTGTATCTCAGGAACTACTGCACAGAATTTCATACAAATTGGTATGTAGTTGAACCTTGACATAAATTAATGCCTATCAACTTTTGGTAAAAATTGTCATACAGGTTGCGTTGCCATCCCGCTTTTTCTAAATTTTTAACGTGGTGATATAGGACAAAATTTTGTATAAATGTGCATAAAGAGAATTATTTTTTAGTAATCATTCTGAAATTTACAAGAATTATTTATAATAGACATAGTCAACTGGGAAAATTTTTTTGTATGTGTAGGAGCCTCGCCATCTCCCCTGGGGGGAAGTCCCCCCTCGAGGGGAGTAAATTTTCATGATGGGTATCTTTCAAAAGAGCTCTCCAGTACCTTTTAAAACGAATGGTTGAACCATCGATCTGCGATAATTTAAAATAAAGTTATCGATTTTTTTCATTTTTAACAACTTTTTTTTTTTTTTTTTTTTTTTTTTTAATGAAATATAGACAATAAAATTGAATTTTTTTGGATATTTAGTGTTATACCACTTCTCTAATATGGAAATCGTCTGCATTATCATGGAAGATCATTTTTTAAAATAATAATTTTAATAAATTATTTTTACTGAGTGAATTTGTGTAGGAAAATAAAGAAGAAAGTCATGTGGTGGCCACAACATACTAGCTTTATTCTGATTTCAGTATGCTGTGCCTAATTTTATGCGTCAAGTTTCCTGAAAATGGCTTCACATTGGGTTTAGCACCTTATGTGTTATAACTAAAAAGTGATTTTCTTAAAAAAATTATTTATAGAAACTGTTATATCTCTCTGATTACATGCGGTAGAGACATACAAATTTATCGAGATAATAAGAAAAAAAACCCATAATCACATGCTACAGCCTGATCGCATTTCAAACATTACTTTTTACAGTGTCATGCCAAACGCTTTCATTTTTCTTTAATTTTTTTATTGGTGCCCCTTTCACATACGGAGCAAAATTTTCACTGAAATATATGAGGTATAACATGGTCTTCACACTTCTGAAGTTACAAGGTGATTTGTCTTATACTGTGTGAGATATTTCAAAAAAGTCTGAAATTGAAAGTATCCGGTTATTTATGGAAATTTAGTGTATAGATACAATGTTAAAACCCGAATAAACTACTACGTCAGAAACGCCAAAAGAAAAATATTTGCGATGCATACAGCTGTTTCGGTAGCTTTCAGCATACCGTCTTCAGTGCAAAAAGAATTCTGAATCTGGAGTAGTGCTCGTATATATAGGAGAGGGACCGAATTTAGTTCAACCAATAGGATTACGGGAAAGGTGGAGTGTGTGGCCAATAGAAATTTAGGAATGTTAGCTGTGTAAACAGTAGAAAAATTAAGAAAATGTGGACTGAATGTAAAATTTCCAACAATCAGACAAATAGGGAACAGCGAAATCCCAATTTACAAGGTTTTTAAAATGTTTATAAATATGAAAAGCTTCACAATTTACAAGGTTTTTAAATTTTTTATAAATATGAAAAGCTTCACAATTTACAAGGTTTTTAAATTTTTTATAAATATGAAACTCTCCTCGTACCCTCTCCTATATATACGAGCACTTCTCCAAATTTAGAATTCTTTTTGCACTGAAGACGGTACGCTTAAGGCTACCGAAACAGCTGTATGCATCGCAAATATTTTTCTTTTGGCGTTTCTGACGTAGTAGTTTATTCGGGTTTTATTATTCCAACGCCAAGTCTCCTGTTATTTATTAGATACAATGTGTTTAGCATTAAAATTTACAAAGCCACAGAATTGTTCACTTACATTAAGGGCTATAACCGGAAGTTTCTGGAATTGCATTTTCGATTTAATTAAGCATTTTCAATACTTTCCAACATTTTTTTAAGAGTGATTACAAATTTAATTAGTCTTCCTGTTTTTTTGTCTGTCCGTTGTGTGGTCACAGGCAAAGTACATTGAAGGCTAAGAGTACGTACAGCTGAAAAGTGTTAATAATCCATGGAAACAGCGCGATTTTCCGGTTATTATTATTATTTAAAATTTATAAGATTTATAATTATATAAAACTGTCTTTTATTGTTCATTTTAAAGTGTCCTGCGATTGAGAAAACGGCATGTTTAATATGTTGTAATTAAAATAAAAATATAAAATTAGGTAATTTATTTTTACACACACACATCATTTAAAAGTGTTAAATAATGCCTGAATTCAAATGATTTATGAGCTAAATAATATATCATACAGAAATAAGGAAACGAAACTGACCAACTCCGGAAATTAAATTACTTTTTTTAAAGTGATGAAACAAACCTATTGCGACATGTTCTTATGTAGTAACTAGCTGTTTTTTTTTTTTTTTTTCTCGCCTTTGTTTTCTTTAATTAGATAAATGGTAATTTTTCTTGGTAATCTTGTTTTATTTCTCACAATTTGTTATAATTTTTTATTTCTGCTACCATTACGTTTCTTGAAATTCTTTATACTTTCTCTGAAACATACATTTATTTTTCTTTAAAATTGAAACGTATATATTTGAATTTGGTCTCTTTCTGTCTGTCTGTCCTTCTTTGCTCTCATTTCTGTAAATATCTTTTAGAATGCCTTGGAACTGTTATATTTTATCTAAATTTATTATAGTATATTCCATATTGAAAATGATTTAAATAGCATTACTGCTTTGAGTGCACAGGCAAGATCTGATTAGTGCAGGGGCACACAGAGCACGTGCCTCGTGCCCTGAGTAGCAAAGGGGCCCCAAAACTGGCCCTGAAATAGCCATTTTACCTTTTTTTGCTTTTAGAAATACCAAAAAATGCTTTTATAACATGCAGAATTCTGTCATTTTAGTCCCATATAGTCCCCACCTTTGCTGGTTGGTGCACAGTGTGAGAGGTGTGTGTAGGGAAGGGGGGGGGGAGCGAATGTATGTGTGTTCGGGGCCTCAAGTTAATTAGGCCCTGTGTACAGGGACTCACAAAAGAATCTGGATAGATTACGATCTACGAGAAATATTTCGGTAAAGCTGTAGAGAGTGAAAGTAATATACATTATTTAGATGATCAAGAATATAATATCTATAAAATTCGTTTATAGGACCGCGCAAAAATATTCAGATATGTTAAGTAATATAAAAGTAGAAATTGCTGGAAGCTCGAAATGCATTTTCAATTATAATAGTTTTTTTTTTTTTTTTTTTTTTTTTCAAATTCTGTATTAAATTTTCAATATGCTATATGTTTTGTATGTAATTTTTAGGCAAAATACAAGGCAATCCATATTACGCTTTCTCTTTAAAAATAAAGCAATAACAATTATAATAAACAGTAGCACAAGTTCAAGGTTTTGTGAGATTTTTCCTCTTTAAAAATTCAGGGGGGGGGGTGGGGGGGAGGATGTAATTTAATCATAGCTGTCAGCACTTTAATGAATTCGGAGTATTTTTTAGCCCCGCCTTTATTTTGTATAACCACATTATTTATACAAAAACTTTTTCCAATATATGATTTCGATAAAATAAGGGAAAAAAAAACCTCTTAAAAAATAATTTGTATGAAATTAAGGCGGGGATAAAAATACTGCAGAATAATTTAAAATGTTGGCAGCTATGTTTAATGTGCCCTCGCGCAGTTAAAAAAAAGAAAAAAAAAATAGGGGTTAAAAATAAGTTTTGGGAGCAGCATGTCCATTTTTGTTTATCCGTAAATTAATATTCATCTACATTTCTTTTCTTTTAAACCTTTAACGCGCAACGTCTTAGCCACGAAGATACAATTGCTAACTGCGAAAGTTCATTCCGGAATTCTTTAATAAAATTTTACTTTTATAACTTAACGGTAAAAGTTTATGGGTAAAAGTTATTTATTTCATATTTCTTAACTTTGCTTGTAAATTCTGATGACTTTTCATATTAAATGAGCGTAACCTTTCCCCTCAAAGGGTTAAAATTACCAATTTTAAAACTCATTTTATTATGTTTTAAAAAATATTGATTACTTTTTAACACGCTTTTATTAGCTTCACCTGTATGTATGTTTGTATGTATGTTTGTAACCGCTCTTTTAGCAAACAAAAAATCTATATTGTAAAAAAAAGACTTTCCCTACGTGGACGCCGTGGCTGTGAGGTAAAGCTCCGCGCTACGAACCTAAAGGTCTAGCGTTCGAGCCCAGTCAGGGGAGATTTTTCAAAAATGGTTTTTGTTTAATTCTAAATTATTTTAATTAAAGATATAAATGTATGTAAATATTATGGTGCGTCACTCGCACGATTTTCTCTTACCCTGCATTTTAATACTAAGATAGATATTTTGTGCTTTTTAGTTCACATTTCTATAACAGCGTGTTCTTTAATTTTTTAAAACTATAATATTATTTATTGATAATATATTTTTGCGATCAGTAAATATATATATATACTTTGTTTCTTTCATAGTTGTGTTTCACAATAAATGTATCCATGACCTGGGCTGCTTCTACACAGGACCACCCTTTTTCCACCCCCTTAATCGTCCCTTAAGCCTAACACCTACTGATGAACTGAAGACAAAGTTCATTTTGTTTACACCACGCAATCCTCAGAAAGAAGAGGAACTGAACTTTACTTCAAGATCCATTGAATATTCATCTTTTGATCCCAAATTACCTCTCAAAGTTCTCATTCACGGTTACCGATCTGATCTCGATGTGGGCGATATTCGATTTGTAAGTTATCTTTAATTTCTATATTTCATGATCTATTTAAATATTTATCTTTTTGGATTCAAATTTAGCTTTCAAAGTTTTGATTTATAAATAATCTGATATATAAATGTGAGCGCTATTTGATTTGTAAATTTCGTTTTTATTTTTGCTATTCATCTTTTGATCCCAAATTACCTCTCAAAGTTCTGATTCACGGTTACATATCTGATCTCGATGTGGGCGATATTCAATTTGTAAGTTATCTTTATTTTCTATATTTCGGGATCTATTTAAATATTTATCTTTTTGGATTCAGAATTAGCTTTCAAAGTTTTGATTTATAAATAATCTGATATATAAATGTGAGCGCCATTTGATTTGTAAGTTTCGTTTTTATTTTAGCTTGCTTTAGTTACACTTCAAAATCTATTGAAAACATAAATTTTCAATAGATTTTGAAGTGTAACTAAAATTCAAATAAACAGTGTAACTAAAAATCAATTAAAGATCGAAAATTCATGTCTTCAATCATAAATTGCTTCTCTATTCTAATTCGCGATTAAATATCTGTTTTCGATATGTGATTTGTAAAGATCTTTTTATTGCTAGCTATTTCTTATACTTCGGTATCTATTGAAAATTCATCCTTTGATCCTAAATAAGTTTTTAAAGTTTTCATTAATGATTAAGATCGAATCTAGATATAACCGATATTCAGTTTATAAGTTTAATTTCAATTTTATCTTGATTTATTTCTTATACTTTGAGACCTATTTAATATTTCTTTTGACCCCGAATTACTTCTCAGAGCTCTAATTCACTGTTTTAGATTTTAATGTGTGCAACCTTTATTCGATTAGTAACGCGCGCGCGCGCGCTTATCTTTATTTTTATAAATTGAGATCTAATTGAATACTTCTCTTTTGATCCTAAATTACCTCTCAAAGATTTAATTCACGATTAAAGGCCTGATCTGTATGTAAACGATATTCAGTTCGTAATTTTTCGTTAAAAACACTTAAAATACCTTATAAAATCCTTTAAAAAGAGGCCAATGTATTTCAACTCCTACCGGAGCCATCATCAGAGCCCGATGACAAAACAAAGAGCCTGGCGGTTCACTCCTTTGTCTTAACTTCCAAGTCCGTCGATTCTTCACTTCGTTTCTTTATTTCCAAATGACGTAATTTTTCTTTTCTTTTTCTTTTTTTTTTTTTTTTTTTAAATATTTACTACTTATATTTAAAGTTTTGATTCTAAATTACTTCTCAAAGTTCTGATTCTCGGTAGAAGATCTGATGAGTATGGAGGGGGAGGGGCGGCGATATCCGCTTTGTAAGGCCTGATCTTTACATTTATTTATAACTAGCAGGCTACGCCCGCTTCGCTGGTCACTATTTTTAAATTAATCACAATAATTAATGAATATCTCAAAATTGCATTAATTTTTATCCTGTGATAAAAAAAGAGAAAAAAAAAATCTGATCGGGAAAAATGTCGCACCGGGTCCCCACTGCCTTCGGCAGCGTAGACCCGTGCGCTGCGCGCACGTATTCCTTCACCATACTTATGACTTCTCAAAATTCCATGTTATTACTCATAAACTTTCATTCTCAAGAAAAGGAATTAAAAAATATATCATTTAGCATCGGGTAAAAACTCACACCGGGACGCCACTGCCTTCGGCAGCACAGACCCATGCGCGCTGCGTGCGCACGTTTGAGGATATACGTGCGCTGTACACGCATATTCCTTCTCAACTCAAACGTTTATTATTAAGAAAATAAAATAAAA
The DNA here is from genome assembly GCA_963930645.1 of Salticus scenicus. Lineage (NCBI taxonomy): Eukaryota > Metazoa > Arthropoda > Arachnida > Araneae > Salticidae > Salticus > Salticus scenicus. The sequence continues at coordinate 212,417,645 of OZ005662.1, forward strand.
AAAATCTTTTATCATCGGGTAAAAACTGGCACCGTGTCCCAAACCCATTCGCGCTGCGCGCCTATTCCTTCCCCACCGTTCCAGCCCCTCCTAATTAACTTGCATATACCAATTTTGAACGGTCTTACTCAATTAGCTGAGATGCAAAAGAAAACCTGACCAGGACACTTTAAATTGTAAATAAAATGAAATCTCGAATTCCACTTCCGATAATGTAAAAGTAATTGTTTATTAATGAAAATTGATGAAATTTTAACTGCAGGTTGGTTTTGTGCTGAATAGATTGTATATTAAGTGTTGTGTACGAAAAAGAAAATTTGAAGCACTTTGAAATTTGCAATTTTTAACCCCAGTTAAAGATCATGTGACATTTAATGACTTGCACATGTTTTCTTTCCGTTCGAGACATCCGTTAAAATCGTCTGCTGAATGCTGATAGAATGCCTCTTTTTAAGCAATAAGGATTTTTGGTCATTTTTGCGATCGATACGGGTCAACATTTTAATTAATATCTCCGAAACTAATTAAGATTTTTAAATTCTGTTTCGAGGAAAACATCGGAAAGGCTCCACAGCATCCGTATGTCAATTCTTGTACTTCTGCGTTCAATAGGGGCTGAACGTATAAAAGAACAGACAGACAGACAGACAGACAGACAGACAGACAGACAAACCTTTCCATTTATTATTATAGATTCTGTACTGATAAGTATAAAGGATTTAAGTCCATATTCTTGATTTTTCAGGAGACGAAAAATAAAGTTGAACTAACTAAAAACAAATCAGAAGAATCGACTAGGAAAAAAGTATTTCGTTGACTTTTATACCATTCAGTGATTGTCAACCTTCATTTAATAACGGGAAAAAATTGAATTAAATATTTTATACCATACATGAATGGTAAATTTCTGACTTGAACCTTTTTTTACCAATGGATTTTCTCAAAGACTAAATGACATAGACTTAAATCCTTTATACCAATCGATTGAGAACTTTTTCTGAGTCTGACTATGTACTTAACTCAAAATCGACATTTTTGGACTTAAATCCTTTATACTTATCAGTACAGAATTTGATCTTAATTTTTAATTAATTTTATCCATTTTGAAAAAAAAAAAAAAAATCCCCCCCCCTTCCAAACAATTAATGTTAAAACGAGAAAGCCAGATTAATTTTATCAATATCGAAATGTCATCCTGCCAGAAATCAAGACCTGTGTGGTCTTTGCCATAGCACGACAACGCTCTACCAACTTGACTAACCTAGTCGGACATCTACAGACTTTTTTCACTGTCTTGAAAGCCGGAAATACTCTTCTGTTCTGCGAACAGCAACGCAGTCTTAAGAATGAATTTATCACTTTTAATTTTAATTCGAATATAGCTGGATGATAATAAGACACATTAAACTTTGACCATATATAAGTAAAATATTTTAAATAAAAAGTTCGGATTAAATTTAACAGGAGAAAAAAGTTATCACGCCAAAGAAAATTTCACAAATAAGTAGAAAAAGCTAAAAGATATGCAGTTGAAGATTTAATGACATTCAGGTATAAGTTGTGTGTTGTTTTGTTATTGCCACTGAGCTGCAAAATACTAGCTGACTGAGCTAGAATGAGTGTAACAATCTGGAGCTCAGTGTACTAGCAAGCTACAATTCAACAAATTCTAACTCGTTTATTTTGCTGAGGTATGTCCATGATTTGAAGTTGTTTAAATCAATAATTTTCTTTTAAATTATCATAATATCTTAAGTTTAACCATTCATTTTAAAGGTATTAACAAGTTCTTTTACTTGATATTCCTATTGGAGATTTCCTCCTTCCTGCCCAGATGGAAAAGTGATGCCCCTCATATATATTTATATATATTTGGTTGACTATTATTAGTAGGTATGCATGCGTGTATATATAAGGAGAGCCCCTATAAGAATGAGAAAATTTTGATTTTTATTAATATTAAAGCTACAAATAACACTAAATTTAAACTTAGATCAGAATATTATTGAATAAATTCTTTTTCATTGTCGACACCTAAATAGCTGTGTAAACTAATTTTAAGCCTAGTTTACAAAGATTTCTTCTAACTCTCCGCAAGCATACTTGTACTGTTTCTTTAGAAATTGATTTCAATAATTTAAGGTGAATCCTCTTGAACTGAAGGAAATTTTAGGCTTCCCTTTTTCATTGCAGAACATGCTTTTAATAATAGCACCAAACCTTTCAATATTCTCAGCTTGGGACACGTTGGGGGGCATTATCCAACTTAGACACAAATTCAGTTTTCTCGGTATCAAATAATCAACATCATATTTCGTATAACGGCTGGTAGCCAGTTCCGGCCAAAACAAAATATCTTCATTTTTATGATGTTGTTTAATGAAAGGAATCAAAAACTTTTTAATACTCCGATTTAAATAAACAGAACCATTTACTGTTACCTGAAAAAAATTGGTTTAGAAACAATACCGTCTTACTTTCTGGCATGTCATACCATTACTTTTCTGGGGAATTTTTCCTTAAGTTTTGTCCTGAATTCCATAGCGACAAAGTTAGGGTTTGTAGCATGATGATATTTAGTACCACTACAGAGATATGGATCAAACCTAAAATATGATTAATCATCTATGATGGGTTTCTGTCCGTCTCCAGATGGAATCATTTTGTTATAAATTTTTGTCAAGTGTTGCAAAAAATTTCTATTTAACCATTTTCATAACCATTTGTCTCCTTCTTCTACTCCTTTTCCAAAACTTAGATTGGTATCAACATGTCCCTGTTTATTGTGTTGTTTTAACACTCAATAAATTGTTGCCGTGTAGATATTTGACTATTTATGATATGTTTAAAGACAGCAATTTTGCTACGCTTAGCATTACAATTATAAAAACGTACAATTTCATTTTTAACAACTTTCGTTAAATGAGGTGCCATTGTAGAACTGTTTCTAACATTAGACTCAAACTGATTTTGTTTTGTACATATTGTGTTACCGTTTCCATGGCATTATGTAGAATTTGCACATTTTTGAAAATTAGTTCATGCAGAACGAATGTATTAGTCTCGTGCTTATCCGGGATGCTCCTTATATACATTTCACAATGATTGGTAAAAAATAATAAAAATAATCCTCATTCTGCATATTTATACGAAATTTTTTTCCGTACTGCCATATTAAAAATTTTGATTAAATATGACGATGGCGTATCAGTTGAACAATTTGCACCAAAAAAAAAAAAAAAAAAAATAGGCACAGTTTTTGTGTTAAGGTGCAACTAAATATAATTTTTTATGTAATTCTATGCATTATTTCTCCAGCTAGAGTTTACAGAAAACTTTTGTCACGCACAGAAAGAGAATTTCAAAAAATGCTCAAACTGTGTTTAGGAACTCTCAAATAGTGTAAATCAATCGAAAACCTAAAGTTGAAATTTTTACTTTCCGAACGCTATAGTGAGGAAAGTATTGTAATCATGTCAAAAATCCGAATTCGAGATTTTGATGTTTCTGTACGTTTCGAGGTCCGATGAGTCAGTTTTCACTATTTTTACGATGATGTATGTATGTATGTATGTGTGTATGTCTGGGAGTGAACACGCTAGCGTCTAAACGCTTTGTTCGAATAAGCTGAAAGTTGGTACGTATATTGTAAGTCACCATAGTACGAACCCTATAGATTTTGGTGAATCTAGCACTTAAAGCTTTTTTTACAGGGGCACAAAGAAAAATTCTTTATCATTATGGCCTATGGGGCCAAATTTTTAAAAGTGTGATAGCGTCTAAACGCCTTATTAATCTGAGCCAAAAATTGTACACATGTTATAGGTCACAGTTGTACCAACTGTATAGATTTTCGTGAATTTAGCACTTACAGTTTTTTTTATAGAGACACAAAGAAAAATTCTTTATCATTATGGCGTATGGGACCAAATTTTTAAAAGTGCGATAGCATCTAAACGCCTTATTCAATTGAGCTGAAAATTTATATGAATATTATAAATCACTGTTGCACTAACTATAAGCACTTTGATGAATCTAGCATTTATAGGTTTTTACAGGGACACAACGAAAAATTCTTTATCATTAGGATCTATGGGCTCAAAGTTCAGTAGCTTTAAACAAAACATTGTGTAATATATGGAGAAAAATACTCAAACACTCTATTACGGTTTTCTCTCTTTTGTTTGTTTAACAACTCCTCTTTCTTTACTTTATCTACAAAACTGTTAACTACTCAATGTTCGGAAAGTCGAGTGGAGTCACTCCAGGTTTTTTTATTAATGCAATACTTTCTTCTACTGAATAGAGAAGATGGTAAAAAAAAAGCTTATATAATTGAGACGTTTCATAAAATAAATAACTTATTAAACCAGAGTTTCGCTTTCATAAGAGTTATTAAAAGGCCTTTTAACACCTTTTACATCCATTACGAATGATTTTGCTTGTTAATTTATAAGACTCGCAATAAACGAGCTCGACTGTAATTCAATATACTTATTACTCTCTTCTATATTAATTAAAAGAAAGTATTAGATTCGTAGGAAGTTTCGACTTCCACTTTTCGATGGATTTACGCATTTCGAGAGATTCTGAATACGATTTGATTATTTTTGGAAAATGTTCATTTGTGTGACAAAAATGTTTTTTAAATCTAAGATCGGGAAATGATACACTAAATTCCATAAAAAGTTATATTTTGTTGTACTTTGGTATAAGTAATTAGTCCCTACCAATTTTTAGTGCATATCAATCAACAGGTGGCGCTGTCCTCCCGCTTTATCTTAATTTTTTAATATGGCAACACAGTGGAAAATTTTGTTGAATGTACGCAATGAGAAATATTTTTACCCGATTTTTGTGAAGAAAAAAAAATAGGATAAGAAATTTGGATATGTACGAATATCATATTAAAAATTTTACTCTCCCTCGAAGGTGTAAATCTTCAGTATGAATACTTTTGAAAAGAACTTGTCAATATTTTTTAAACGAATAGTTGAACCATGCATATGTGATAATTTGTAAACAACAACAACAACAATAATAATAATAATAATAAAATAAGATGTTGTCTATACGGCACAAAATTGACATTCTTTCGATATTTAGAGATACGCTTTTCTCAGATTAACATCTGCATTCACAGTATAAAATAATTTTGATAAGTAATAGTTTTAACACTTTGTCGTCGGAGTATTCTGTTAAGAGGACGTCCCCGGAAGCCAAAGTCAATGTTATTCTATGGAGAATTTTGTCCCATTATAAGTCATTAACTAATACATATTCTTAAATTCCGTTTTTACATTGAGAAAATTCACAAGTACGAACCAGTTTATTGCTTTCTAAAAATTGATTTTTTTTAAATTTTTAATATTTTATTTTAAGGTTGTAAAATGGGAATTTTTACTGTGTGAAATTTTGCATTTTTGAACTTAAAAATTAAAATCTTAAAATTTAAAGAAATCAGTTTTAGAAAGCGATAACCTATTTAGCAGTTGTGAATTTTCTGAATGTGAAAACGAAATTAAAAAATCTGTATTAGTTATGAGTTATAACGGGGCAAAATTTCCCATAGAATATAATTGGCTTCGGCTTTCGGAGACGATAAGTTAAGTGATTAACACGAATACTGGCCACAATTTACTAGTTATTATTTCTCATAAGATGTTCTTTAAATTTTATCATGAGTTTTTATTTTTTTCTAGGAGCTGAAAGATGCCTTTCTAAATGTAAGTGATTACAATATCATTATCGTGGACTGGACTGAACACAACGGGCCGCCGTATCCACAAGCCGTTGCAAATGCAAGGGCTGTTGGAGCACAGTTGGCGAAATTGTTAAAGTTGATTATGGTATGATTTATTAACTCTTTTTAACACGATTTTATTAGCCTCACCTGTATGTATGTTTGTATGTATGTTTGTAACCGCTCTGGGAGCAAACAAAAAAATCTATATTGTAACAAAAAGACTTTCCTTACGTGAACGCTGTGAGGTAAAGTGCCGCGCTACGAACCTGAAGGTCTAGCGTTCGAGCCCAGTCAGGGGAGATTTTTTAAAAATGGTTTTTGTTTAATTCTAAATTATTTTAATTAAAGATTTAAATGTGTGTAAATATTATGGTGTGTCACTCACACGATTTTCTCTTACCCTGCATTTTAATACTAAGATAGATATTTTGTGCTTTTTAGTTCACATTTCTATAAAAGCGTGTTCTTTAATTTTTTAAAACTATAATGTTATTAGTTATTCAGTTAATACCGTAAAATACCTAATCTCGGCGACAGCCCATGTTATTTTATAAGAAAATTTGTTTCCACAATCACTCACTACCTAAAGTATTTTAGTTCCCCGTCATACTATAACTGGGAAAATTCAGGTAATCATGAAAAATTTCGACCTCTTCATCTTTTTTTTTTTTTTTTTTTTTTTTTAACGTTTTATGGTTTTAGAAAAAAAATATCGATATGGTGTCCGTTTGTAGTATGTTAGTTTTTTAGTATGTTAGTTTGATAGACTTTGTACACGATATCTCAAGAACAAATATCGCAGGGAAGTCGGAGCAGTTTTAAAATTTCACTTACAACAGTGACAAGAACCGTATTGATTTCAACATTCTTATTTAAATTTTCCATGAACTATTCGAAATTTACAATTTTATTATCATGGTAGAATAGAACAAAATTTCGCTTAAACGGGCATCAATAGGAATATTGTTACTCTAAAGATGTCAAATTAGCATTAAAATAATAATTATGAGGCTTACTTTGACATAATTAACTACGAAAGTTTAACTTTGAAAACTTCATAAGATATTTGAAATTTACGAATTTCTTAACATGGCAGAATAAGAGAAAATTTCGCATAATTGTCCGTTTTGAAGTGTATTTTCATTGTAATGATGGCAATGGCAGACAACTAATACCATACTATTGACTTGAACATAATTGACTACGAATTTTCTAATTTGAAAATTACGTAAGTTATTTGAAATTTAAGATTTCCCTAACATAGCAAAATAGAAGAATATTTCATATAAACTGGCATTATATAGTTCCTTATTATATTGGTTGGTTGGTTAGTTGGTTTTAGGGCTTCAAGGCCGATTGATTACGCAAGGGTCCTAGACCTATAGGTGGAATGCCCTCCATGGGGGTCATGCTAAGGGGTCCTAGCCCGTATTTAGCGAGTTTAGGAGAAAACCATGGAAAACTCCGAACGGCCAGATCAATGAGCGCGACCTGGGATCGAACCCGGCAGCTCCCATCTACCAGCTTTGAGCGCAGAAGTGCTGAGCCGCTGATGGGTTCATTAATACATTGGAAATAGTATAGAATTGCATGTAAACTAAAATATGAAACTAATCGCGGTAAAATTAATCTACAAGTAAGGATAAGGTGAATTCATCGAATTAAACAGTGGGTAGCCTATTAGGTGGGGGCATTTTAGTCTGCTAGTGTGTCGAGCGAATTTATTTTTCTTAACATAAATATAGTACGCTCTGTAGTAGAAATTTTTGAGAACAAATATATACTGGGAAACTTAGCAGAGTCCATCTTTGTCAACTAGTTTTAAATTACGTTTTCACATTCAGAAAATTCACAGCCGTTTGTACTTTTTTTTTTTTTTTTTTTCTTTTTTTAATTTAATTTTTGAGTTAAATTTTTTTTATCTAAAAAATTAAATATTAAAAATGTGAAAAACCAGTTTCTTGAAAGCGAGTACTAATTTAAAAATTGTGAATTTTCTGAATATGAAAACGGAATTAAAAACTAGTTGGCATAGGTGGACTCTGCTCAGTTCCCCATCATATTTATGTTCTCAGAAATTTCTAGTGCGAGACATATTATAATCATGTTAAAAGAAATGAATTTGACCAAAGCTTGATACAGTGACAGAATGAAATCCCCGCCTAATAGGCTATCCACCGTTCACTTCGATATATTTATCTTATTCTAATCTATTAATTTATTTTATCAGGGTCAATTCCGTTGTTTAGTTTTCATGCTACTATTTCCAATGCAATAATCCTCAAAATTCATATTTATATGAAAAATTTACAATTTCGCTATGTTGATAAAATCGTAAATTACGAATAATTTACGAAATTTTCCTATTAGAATATTTGTATTCAATCATGTTCAAACAAATATCATAAATGTAATTTTGAAGTTGTCTAATGTATTTACGATCCTCAAAATGGAAATTTATGCTCAATTTTGCCTTATTCTGACATGTTAAGTAAATCGCAAATTCCAAATAACTTACGAATTTTTTAAATTGGAAAAATCGTATTCCATGATATTCATGCCAGTATCCTAAATAATATTTCGAAAGTGGTTTGACATCTTTACGATGAAAATATCCCTCAAGATTGACGTTTATGTGAAATTTTGCTCTATTCAGCCATGTTAAGAAATTCGTAAATTCCCAATAACTTACGAAATCTTTATATTGGAAAATTCATAGTCATTAATAATCATGTCAGTGTCCTAAATAATATTTCAAAAGTAGTCTGACATCTCTACGATGAAAATATCTCTCAAAATTGACGTTTATGTGAAATTTTGCTCTATACTGCCATGTTAAAAAATTCGTAAATTTCCAATAACTTGCGAAATTTCCAAAGTAGCATATTTATAGTTACTGATGTTCATTCCGGAATCAAAACTGATATTTTAAAACTGGTCTGACATTTTTACAGTAAAAAGTTTCCATTAAATGCACGTTTAAGTGAATTTTTGTCCTATTCTCCCATGTTAAGAAAATCGTAAATTTCTAATAACTTACGAAGTTTTTAAATTCGAATGTTGCAAATGAATAGAGTTCTTGCCAGTGTCGAAAGTAATACTTTAAAACTGATCTGACCTCTCTGCGATCATTTGTTCGTGAGATATCGTGTTAACAGACTAACAAACTAACGGACTAACACACTAACGGACTGACACACTAACAGACACCCTACAGACAGACACCATAGAAATTTTATCATTTTCGGATTCCTCACACCTGAAAACGTGTAGAAAAGTAAAAAAACCGAGGTCGAAAATTTTCACGATTACCTAAGTTCCCCATACCACGATTACCTAAGTATGATAGGGAACTAATAATGCATTAGGTAATGAATATTTGTGGAAGCAAATTTCCCCGTAGCTTTGGCTGTCAGTGAGAGCCAAACATGAGCTTTGGCTGTCAGTGAGATATTAGATATTGTGCGCCTTTAAGGTTGAATTCTAAAGAAATAAATCTGAAACAATTAAAGTTTTTATTTCATAATTTGTAATACAACAAACTTTATTCTTTATTTTTAATAACATTTTAAGGAGGTTTTTTTTTTTTTTTTTTTTTTTTAAATCCAAAATCATAATTTTTCCTATAATTTTTAAAACAAATTTATATTAATTTATATAAATGCATAACTAACTTTTCATTTATATTAATTTTTACATTAGTTTTTTTTTTTTTAAATTATTGTAATATTCATATATCGTATGGATATTTTTCTAAGTTAATACATGTATTATATGTACTTTTTACACATTGGTTATAAATTCATTTGTTTTTCTTTGGCAGTGATAGGGAACGCACGTTTGTGTATACTTAAGCCAATTCCTAACTCGGCAACATCAGCAAAATATAAGCATTATGTTAATATCAGCATCAAAATAGATGAATGCAACGTTTTCAATAGTTTTATTTGAAATCATTAAATTAAAAGGGCATTTCACTTTATGCCGTTAAAACTCGGCAATATCAGAAAAATATAAGCATTATGTTAATATCAGCATCAAATAGATGAATGCAACGTTTTTCATAGTTTTATTTGAAATCATTAAATTAAAAGGGCATTTCACTTTATGCCATTAAATCTTATAAAATGCATGCATTTTTAAGTATGTAAGATAATTAAGTTATTCGCAAAATATGAGCGCAAAATGTTTATGCAAAATGGGTCTGCATAGATTAGATTGGTTTTGAGTCGAAATAATAGAACGATCCTTCGTCAGGCGAAGAAAGTAGAGCTGCTTTGTTTGCCGCACTGGTGTCTACTTTGTTCGACTGACGAAGAGTTGTGCTATTATTTCGACCCGAAACAGGTATGCTTTTTTTCCCCTCTCCAATATGATATTTACATGGAGTTTTTTATGAATTACTTTCTAACACTGGTCCAGCGGTACATTTTTTAACTGCTACAATGGGTGCTGTAAGACAGATGTTTCATAAGTATAAATGTTTATACAATTACAAAGAAAAAAAAAAAAGAAAAGTCATCCAAATTAAGACAATTTCGATGTAAAAACAGAGTTAGTATTGGACCTTTTTTTAATATCATTTAATAACCTTTAAGTATATTTAATTTGTTCCTGCTATAATATGTAATTTTGTGGGGCATTATTCCAGCAAACCACTGGATTTAAAGCTGAAAATATACATATTATTGGTCATAGTCTTGGAGGTCAAATGGCTGGATGGGCTGGTGAACGAATTCCAAATCTCGGAAGAATTACAGGTAATTTTATTTTTATTTATTTATTTTTAAATCAAACAGGTTTTAAACAATTGTTAATGATTATAATACTTCATTTGGACTAATTAAAATGATATAAATTAAATATCCTATTAACAAAATTAGTAATTTTTTTGAACTTTTCTAAAAATATTTTAGAGGAAGTGCAATATACATATTAAAATACATTAACATAGTAAACTTAAGAAAAACACAATATTGAATTCCTCCGAAATCCACAATAACCAAGAATAATTAATTTTTAACTAAATTAATTAATCGTGTACACTACAACACATTATTATCAGTCCGTAAATATTATCTAAAATCATTATTGAAAAAATTACAAGAAAACTAAAACGATTCCCCTATACATACATACATACATACATACATACATACATATATATATATATATATATATATATATATATATATAAGAGAGAGAGAGGAGGGGGGGGGGAGAGGAGAGGAGGGTATTATGGAATAGGCGGGAAATATGGAATACTGAGGTTTCGGCTCTGATTAGTGCTGCTCTCTCTTCAAAATACTATGAATTACTCAAGAAGGATTCTCGTGAAGCAATACAGTAAGAAGCAACCACACCATTCTCTATAGAACAAAGTATGTTTTGCGATTTTTATAAGTTTTCGCAGGTAAGTTTTCAAACATTTAAACTTACTAGTATATATGACACATTTTAAACACTGATATATAAACATTGATGTTAAGTATAATGTATGCTCAAAGAATTGTATTTTGCTATACGTTGGTCGTTTATTAGCTGCAACTGCAAATATTTTGTCCACCAGTTTAAAAGTTCATTTTTAAAGATGGCGTGTCGAGTATTATGAAATACTCGGTATTTTATAGTATCATCTGAAATTGACTTCATGTATTCAACTAAAGAAACAGAAAATAAAGATGTCGAATGTATCTTCTGTCACAGAAAATTCCCCGAAGATGATTTTATGAAGTCTAATTAGATTTTCTATGGTATAAATAGTTTAAACCACCTATTCCATATTACCCGACTATTTCATATTAACCTCCATTTGTAACTTTTTTTTTAAAGTAAACTTTTTATAGCAACAAAAAATTTTTTTGGATTTTTTTTTCGTTGACAATTCATTACAAATAATTACATCATGATTTTGGGGATTTTTAATTAAAAACAAGTAAAGTTATTTTAAGAAATATAAATGGTATTCCATAATACCCTCCTCTCATCTACATACAAAATATATAAAGTAAAGAATTTAATGACGTTGTAAATTTTAGAAATTAATAGATACATGATAATACCAACAACACACACATAAAAGTTATTATAATTCAATTTAAATGTTAGCACGTATTTTTTATGATTCATTTACAGTACCAATTAATAGATAAATCCATTTTAAATTCATTACGTTAATGTTAACATCTAGGACCATAACACTAAGACCAACTAGGAGTGATTTTTACGCGAAATTCATGAAAGTAGTTATACGTAAACCATTAATTATATAAAAAATAAAAATAAAAAATAAAAAATAAAGATAAGTGGAAATGAGAATTGGGCTAAGAAGTGCTCAAAAATAGAAGTATTAGATCTTCAGGGAACATGTACTTCTACAAGCAGAGAAATTGTAAGATTTCGGAAAACTGCATAGCTAATTCAAGCCATGTATGGGGTAGCCAATTTCATGTATGGGGCAAAAACAAATAAAAATACAGTTAGGGCGTTCAAAATTAGTACAGATAGGTTTTCGAGGCCTGCAAGTCGAATGGGGATATTTTCGATTGTGTAAAATTATTAGGAGGGGCAGGAAGGGGGAGGGGAGAGGGGGGGGGGCAAAAAAAGAAATAGTGTCAGATCGTTCAAAATTGGTACATAGAGGTTTTCGATACTTACAAATCGATTGCGGATATTTTTAAATTTGTAAAATTATTAGGAGGGGCGGGAAGGGGGTGGGTCGGTAAGGGGGGGTTATGGGGCAAAAACAAATAGAAATACAGTTAGGCCGTTCAAAATTGGTACAGATAGGTTTTAGAGGCCTGCAAGTCGTATGGGGATATTTTCGAAAGTGTAAAGTTATTAGGAGGGCCGGGAAGGGGGGAGGGAAGAGGGGGGAGGCAAAAAAATAAAAATGGAGTTAGATTGTTCAAAATTGGTATAGAGGTTTTCGATACTTACAAATCGATTGCGGATATTTTCGAATTTGTAAAATTATTAGGAGGGGCGGGAAGGGGGAGCTGTAGGCAAAAACAAATAGAAATACAGTTAGGCCGTTCAAAATTGGTACAGATAGGTTTTAGAGGCCAGCAAGTCGAATGGGGATATTTTCGAAAGTGTAAAGTTATTAGGAGGGCAGGGAAGGGGGGGGGGCGGAGGGGCAAAAAAAAATAAAATAGAGTTAGATCATTCAAAATTGGTACATAGAGGTTTTCGATACCTAAAAATCGATTGCGGATATTTTCAAATTTTTAAAATTATTAGGATAGACGTGAGGGGGGGGGGGCGAAGGGGGAAAATAATAGAAATAAGAGTTAGAGCATTTTAGAATTTTTTCCGAAAGCAGTGAGAACCCGGTGCGACATTTTTCCTAATCAGATTTTGTTTCTGTTTTTTTTCACGTGATAAAAATTAATGCAATTTTGAGAATTCAGTAATTATAGCGGTTCATTTAAAAATAGGGACCAGCGAAGCGGGCGTTGCCTGCTAGTATATATATATATATATATATATAGATAGATAGATAGATGAACATTTTAATAAGTTAAGCAGTATAATGTTCTCATAATAAAAAGATTGAAAATTTTGTCAGTAAGTTTTGTTTCTGATATTTCTATTTCTGTGATGTTAAATTTTGATGATGTTAAATTAGGTCTCGATCCGGCTGGACCTTATTTCCAGGACGGTGAAAATGAAGTCCGCTTAGATGCTACAGATGCTATGTTTGTGGACATAATACATACCGATGGAGGGGAACACGTCGTTGATGGTAAGTAGTTTTAATAAAATTTCTATTTCAAATAATATATATTTATCCCTATGCCCCGTTCAATTTCATTGATGGTCCGCTGGTCGGAAATCGCCAAATAATCCATAACAGTAGCATTAAAAATTCTGTTAGGTTTTAGCGAAGGTTTTATTTCTCTAGTTGAATATTCTATTTTATATAGTAAATATGTGTTTATTATGTAATAATTAGTAAAAATTTACCTAAAATGAACATTTTACAGATATTATTTTTAGGGGTGGGAATCGATTAAGAGTTTTAACTGGGTTAATCGTAGTTCATTAATCGATTAATCGGTCGATTAATCGGATTTTTAATCGGTTTTCAATTTTTTATATATAATTTTATTTCAATGATGAATAAAACTCTCATATTGTGTACAGTCGGTAACAAAAGTATCCGAATAGTAGCAAAAATTCCTATGTAAAAAAAGTAGAGTTAATACTGTTTTGTTAAATAAATCCTTGTCGAATCATGTTCTTGGTCAGTCTAAGAACATGATTCGACAAGGATTTATTTAACAAGTTAGTTCTTCTCTATCACTTTGGATAGAACACAGAATATTATTTTCTGTTTCTACTTCCATAGTTACTATCAGCAATTCTGAACAGACAATAAACGCTTGAAGTTATTGTGAAACTCTGTTGACATTTTCCCCATCAGAGAGATCGTAGAAATCTCAATTTTATCTTTAGCATTTCCATTTTTTGAAAGCTTCTTGTTTCTGAGAATACTATTGTCCTAGCCAACACTTTCTGTAGAAGGCTACATACAGGTGGTGTTGCACCAGCATGCACATGAAGCGGCATTTTGTTTAATAACTGTCCTCCCCCTTTTCTCTATCAACAAAAGTGCAACATCTTCTTTGTGATGCTTTATTTTTATTTATTTATTTTATTATTATTATTTGCTTTTTTATTATTTGATGGATGTTTCTTAGAATGTTTGTTAGGAAAATATGTGAAAAAATATTTTTTAGGCAGAACAGCATTTTTACTTTAATTCGTAGTTTGAAAATTTTAATCGGATTTTGAAAATTTTTAATCGAATTAATCGATCCGATTAACTCGATTAAAAAAATTGATCGGGACTAAGCATTGATCGATTAACCGAACAGATTAATCGACGCAGCCCTAATTATTTTATTTCATTAAGTTGGTATTTTTAAATGCAGAAATTCTTTAAAACTATTTTACATTTTTCTTTAAAGTTGGTGTTTAATAAAAGAGCAAAACTTTATAGGATAAGACTGGCCACTTTAAGGCTATGGGAAGGACTTAATATCAGGACCAATGGATTAGTGTATTCTCATGTTCATTGCTCCTTAAGACAATGACATTTTTATTTCAAGTTTAACCCTTTCCACACGGGATTACGTTAAAAATCCCAATTACTTGTGGGTTCTACAGTCGGTTACAAAAGTGTCCGAACACTAGCAAAAATTCCTATGTAAAAAAAGTACACTTCATACAGTTTCGTTAAATAAATCCTTGTCGAATCCAGTTCTTAGTCAGTGTAAGAACATGATTCGACAAGGATTTATTTAACAAAACCTTATGAAGTGTACTTTTTTTACATAGGAATTTTCGCTAGTGTTCGGACACTTCTGTTACCGACAGTACCATTGGCAAAAAGGCTCTGCCTTCGAATCTAGAAGACGAAGTGTCGATTCCAGGTCTCGAACGTCGGCTTAACCGTTCGGAGTTTTCCGTAGTTTTTTCCGAAACTTGCTTAAATACGGTCTGGGATTCCTAGAAAGATCCTCTACGTATGTCATTCTATCCAATCCTAGGATCTTAGCGTAGTCAATTGGCTTTAACCTACACAATCAACTCAACTACTATAGTAGATCTACAAATTAGAGCATCGTATTTGTGGAACTTAGTTTGTTTATTATATTCTCAACATTTTCAATAAAATAATTAAGATACTGACAATTAATTTAAATATAACTTGAGTTTTAAGTACACTCATGTCCATAAATTAAGGATAATTCAGAATCACACAGAAATCGAACTTTAATGCAAAGATTTCACTTGTAGAAATACCACACACATATTTAAGAATAATATGCAAATTATGGGAAGCCATCAGATGATGCCGATATGATGTTACAATATGATGTTACAAAGTGTTAAAAGGGGGTGGATAAGGATTGGGAGCAAGGAAGAAAAATTGTTCACAAGCGTTCTGTATGCCGCTCAGTGCCACAGACAAATAGTTATGACACAGAGGACGCATGCAGATAATTTTTTACGTGGTAGAATTATCGGCCGACTAGAATGTGGGCGTACTCAGATAGAAGTATCAGGGGAACTTGGAATCACCCCAAAGTTTCATCTCTAGTCTTTGGCAACGATTCTAAAATGTTGAAAATGCCAGGCAACGTTCCAGTATTGGTCGGTCCCGAGTTACAATGCCGAATGACGACCGGTATTTGACAGTAACTGCTAAAATGAGCAGATAAAGCACCGCATCAGACCTGTCTCGTCAGCTGTCTGCAGCCACGGGTACCACAGTTTCAAGGTAAACCGTGTATAGATGTTTGGGAGATACTGGTCTACATGCTCGCAGGCCTGTTAGATGTGTTCCGTTTGCGGCAATGCACTGTTGCCAGCGGTTAACTTGGAGTAGAAAACATGCAATGTGGACAGCGGCACAGTGGGCTTGTGTGATGTTTTCGACGAGTCCAGGTTTAGCTTTCAATGTGATTCACGTCAGACTTTCATATGTAGAACGTCAGGTACCCGTTACCACCAAAACTACTAGGCGAGTCGTATTAATCCTGGACGATAGGACCCATGCCCCAGCCCACCCGGTTCCCGCTGGTCAATGTATTTTTCTAGTCAATTTACTCCTCTTATTACTTCCGGTGTGAATTTTTTTTTTTTTTTTTTTTTTTTTTTTAACACACTTGACATTGTGAGTTTTTCTGCTTTTCTTCCCATGCTATTCCTATGGGGTTTTTAGCCTTTTCCCCCCTCTTTTCCTACATTCTAAAGTGGCGGTGGAGTTATACTAGGCGGTGGCGGAGTTATAATGGGCGAGTCGTATTAATCCTGGACGATAGGACCCATGCCCCAGCCCGCCCGGTTCCCGCTGTTCAATGTATTTTTCTAGTCAACTTTGTCCCCTTATTATTTCCGGTGTGAAACTTGTTTTTCTTTTTCTTTTTTTTTTTTTGACATACTTGACATTGTGAGTTTTTTTGCTTTCCTTCCCATGCTATTCCTATGGGGTTTTTAGCTTTTTTCCCCTCTTTTTCTACATTCTAAAGTGGCGGTGGCGAAATTCCTCTCCATTCCTCCCTCGGGGGGGGGGGGGAGTCAAAAATGCGTTTGTAAGCATAACTCGGCTCCAAATTACTTCACATTAAAAAAATTGCACATGGAGAGACTAGACATAAACTCAAATAAAATTTTATCTGCGATTTAGGAATTTTTGATTTTTAAGAGGAGGGAGAGGGAAAAACGATTTTTGGCGGGAAATTTCGCTAATTCCGTTTTGAGTAGAACTGTACCAAAAAGGGAACAAACATGTTGAAAATAGCTATGCGACTTCCTTAGAATATTTCCAAAAACACGTTTTTGGTTTTGTATGAACTGCGATTTTTTTACTAGGCGCGTTATACTAGGCGAGTCGTATTAATCCTGGACGATAGGACCCATGCCCCAGCCCGCCCGGTTCCCGCTGTTCAATGTGTTTTTCTAGTCAATTTTGTCCCCTTATTACTTCCGGTGTGAATTTTTTTTTTTTTTTTTTTTTTTTTTTAACACTCTTGACATTGTGAGTTTTTTTGCTTTTCTTCCCATGCTATTCCTATTGGGTTTTTAGCCTTTTTCCCCCTCTTTTTCTACATTCTAAAGTAGCGGTGGTTCCCGCCCACCCACCACCACCACCACCGCCAAGAGTTATACTAGGCGAGTCGTATTAATCCTGGACGATAGGACCCATGCCCCAGCCCGCCCGGTTCCCGCTGTTCAATGTGTTTTTCTAGTCAATTTTGTCCCCTTATTACTTCCGGTGTGATTTTTTTTTTTTTTTTAACACTCTTGACATTGTGAGTTTTTTTGCTTTTCTTCCCATGCTATTCCTATTGGGTTTTTAGCCTTTTTTCCCCTCTTTTTCTAGATTCTAAAGTAGCGGTGGAGTTATACTAGGCGGTGGCGGAGTTATACTAGGCGAGTCGTATTAATCCTGGACGATACTTTAGAACCACCACTGCCACTTTAGAATGTAGGAAAAGAGGGGGGAAAAGGCTAAAAACCCCATAGGAATAGCATGGGAAGAAAAGCAAAAAAACTCACAATGTCAAGTGTGTTAAAAAAAAAAAAAAAATTCACACCGGAAGTAATAAGAGGAGTAAATTGACTAGAAAAATACATTGAACAGCGGGAACCGGGTGGGCTGGGGCATGGGTCCTATCGTCCAGGATTAATACGACTCGCCTAGTAATGGAATGGAGAGGAATTTCGAAAGTTCAATTAGGGTCATTGAACAACACCGTTACTGGGGGGGCGGCGGCAGGTGGGCATGTTTGGGGGAGGGTCATATTGGGCACCAGAACAGATCTGCATCGCAAATCGGAACCATGACAGGCCAAATTTATCGGGACATCATTCAGGAACAACATGTACGTTTGTTTTGGGGTGCCATGGGCCCAGAATTTGTGTTTATGGATGACAATGCACGTCCTCATCGTGCAAACGCTCTACACGGATGCCTACAATCTGAAGCTATCACCTGCATGGAATGGCCAACATTTTCACCTGACTAGAATCCGATAGAGCATGTGTAGGACATGCTTTTCCGATGAGTTGCAGTCCGTCAACCACCTCCGACATGTGTACTGGAACTTCGGAGAACATTGCTAACTGAGTGGAGTAATCTTCCCCGAGATCAGATCAATAATTTAATACTCAGCATTCCTAGGCGTTGTAAGGACTGTATTGCATCATCTAAGAGACATACAATGTATTAACCATCATACCAACCATGTAATATTAAGTTTTTGTAAGGGAGCTATTTTTTTGTAATTGCTTCATTGAGCAAAAATCATAGTTTTTATAAATGGTATCCTACATAAACCACCTTTTTTTGTTCTTGATCTTTTGTTTAATAAATGGGCTTTGTGAATGAGTCATGTTTGTTTTGCTTCTGAACCTTTATTTGCCAAAGCTAGCATTATCCTTAATTTATGGACATGAGTGTAAATCTATGTATTTAAATTCACGTATAACCCTTGTAAGTATTATTCTAAACTTATATATTTATCCGGTTTCTTCAGTTTTTCTAAATTCACTAGTCGGCTTTTGCTCGCCTAGTGATTGAAATTTCCAATTATTATTTTTTATTTATTGTTTATTATAGTCATTTTAACCTTTTTGGTTTTTCCTTTTAATTTAGCTGAGTATTTTGACCATAATTTGGCGGTTTTAAACGGGAACCGAGAAAGACAACCGTCAAATCACCGAGTGCCGGTTCTTTACATAGCATTGGATCTATTCTTTTAAATTATCTTTTAGATTAATTTATTTAAAATCACAGATAATGTATTTTCCTTAATACAATGTTACAATTGTGACGTCGTTTTTTTTTCTTCTAAATTATCAGTTTTTTACATTTTTGTAGCTGTGACGTTGGTTTTGAGTATTAATCTGGGAAATTTTGGACTTTTGTTATTAAGAAGATTATTTCCCAAATCATTGCAAACGATTTGCAACACTTCTATTCACATAGTTTCATGAAACTTTTTATAAGCATAGAAACTTGACCATTAGAAAACGATTTAATTAATTGTTAAGTGTCTTATTCTTTATGAATCAAATTATATTTACTATTGGATTTATTTCATTTTTGACTTCTCTTAACCGCATAAAATTGCTTATATTTTTTCCCAGACGAAATTTTAGCTTCTTACTTTCGAAAAAGTAACACATTTCAATTGCATTTCTGGCTGTTCAAAACATTCTTAATTCAAAATCTTTGTGTGCTTTGATTATGGTCGCATATTGCACGGTAAGCACCGTTCCTAAAATTTTACGCCCATTTTATTATATTCTCACCATTATTTTTAGAACAATCATTTTTTAAGTAATATTGAAATTTTAATAATTTATGATTTCAACAGTATACCATGTCTAATAAATAAAATAAATAAAAGTAAATAAATAAAAATAAATATGTAAAAATATAATTATAAAATAAAAATTGGTTAAACATATAGTCATAAAACTTCATTTGATGAACTGTATATAATAAAACGGGTATAAAGGAATTTTTTAATTTTTATTTCAGGCCTTGGAATTGGAGATCCAGTCGGGCATATGGATTTTTACCCTAATGGAGGCAGAAGGCAACCAGGATGTTTCTATACTTCTGAAAGCAGAAGTTTAGTAGGGACAGTGGTCAACAGTAAGTATAATAAATAGGTTTTTTCTTTACATTATTTATAAGTCTGAAATTTCGTGTACAAAAGTTTGCAATAATGTTTCTTTTGAATAATTTGAAAAAAAATTAAATAGTTATCGCTTTAGGAAACAGTTTATCTTTAGAGGGTCTTTTTTATTTATTTATTTTTAATATTCGATGGACAATTATGAAAAAATAAAAAGCATATAGGTAGAAAGCAAAATTAATTTATATCCAAAAATTATGTGTTTTTCGATGTGATATCTTTGAAAATTCAGGCATTTATCATATCGGTGGACTAAATTTCCGATCTCTTTTTTGATCGGCTTCATCGACAACATTCTGTGGTGGCAACTTTCTTTGAAGAATGTTCCCACCAGTGACAGGAAATGTGAACTTAAATGTTGCTTAGAAACTTCTTGTTAGAGAGTTTTTCCATTTGCCGATGCGACACCGATAAATCGTAGACGATTGTCGTTATCCGACATCCATGCAGGTTAAATACAGTGATATATATACTGATGTACATATCACTGCCCCCACCACATTTGATGACGTATTTGTCGTCACCGATAAGGCTAGGCGATGTCGTTTGTCGTGCCATTTTGTCGACGAATAACCAAGCATCTCCTTAAAGCGCCCTTAGTCTGAAAGCTTTAGCGTCCTAGTCAGCTATTTAAATCTGTGTCTGTCTTATTACTTGCTCAACTCGTTGAATAAGGGCTTCTGTTCATTTCTGAGTATTCTGTTTCTGAGTATTGTGTCCTGTTCTGAGTATTTGACGTGTGCAGAAAAAACATTAAGTGAAAATCATAAACTCATTAGCCATTCATTAACACAGCTAATGCTTTGATAAACACAATATAGCTCCAGTGGTAGCGCCGCTACTAGCGGCAGGTATGTTGAGTAGATCGCAGCTAACTTCGTTACTCTATGTGCCCGATACGCCGTATGCCAAATGCCCTTAATTCCTCAACGTTTGCTGATTTTATACTGATTTGAAACATTTAACATTTTTATGCAACAATTCTTCAATATCTTTTCTTTGTTCGAATCGTTTATTAAACAGTTGTTCTTTCCCTCAGATGGGAGTACTACTACAAAATTTAATAGATGATTTTTCCCAGACAGCTCTATGCAAACATCACTTTAAATTTCACAGGCTGTTATTCACTAATAACTTCGACTCCTGGTTGAACACAAAAATTTGAAAAGTGCATAAAGGCGGGGTGCACATTTACAGCAAATTTTGACGCGCAGTTTCTACCATCTAGCGATATACATATTTTCAGATTTTTTACGTGAAAATAACCAATCAAAAATTATATGAAATTCTAGACGCTAGATGGCAGAAACAGCGCGCCAAATTTTGCTGGAAAGCTGTACCGGCTTCAGACGCTTTTCAAGATTTTGCTTTGAACTGGGAGTCGAAGTTAATGGTGAATACGGCCATTAGTAGACACGAGAGCATGTTGTTGCCTTGATAATGCATTCGTGTCTACTTTTTAACCCTGATAACGGGCATATTATTATTTTCACCTAAAACAACTATTGCGTGTATTTGAAATTTACAGTGTTTACTTACAAATTATCATTAATAAAATTGAATATTATTTGAATTTAACCATGTTAAAATGTATGTTTCAAATCAAAATTTTACTGAAAATTAAAAATGATATATGCTTTTCTTTTTACCTAATAGCGATTAGCTATGCATCTAATAGCTATTTTTGAAATATTTGAGCAATTGTTTAAGGAAAATTGTATTGAACTTTAAAGGGTTAAATTGTTCCTCCAAGCTAAATACTATCACTGATAAAGTTTTCACTGTAAATTTGACTCATTTTTCTCCGAATTTTTGCTGCACTATTCACTTTCTGCATTATCCTGTTGAAAAAAGCGAATATGCGAAAAACATTTCGCACTTGAAAGGAGCATCAATCCCATTTGCCTGGTCAGTTGAGCCTCTGACTCGTAATAAGGAGATTGCGGGTTTGATATTCGAACCCGCCTAAGACCGTTATGTACGGTAATATCAACTGGTGCACGTTAAATCTGGCGTTGTCGCAATGTCCTCCAAATTCCTATCAAAATTACACCTCTGGGTACTGGATCAAAATTAGGAGCTCCTGTTGTAAGATTGATCCTCAACCTAATTATCATCTTTGTTTTTATTATTTATAGTTTCAGTAGATTATGCTGCAAATGGCAACAGTTAAATATTCTGTTCTTGTTCCTTTTTGTTATGAGAAAATGGCAACAGTTGAGTATTTTGGTTTTGTTTTAAGTGTGTGACAAAACGATGGTTACAGTTGCTTTTCATGTGTTTTAGAGAGTGAATACGAGTTTTTTATGCCATTTATATTTTGTGAGTACTAATTGAGATGTCAAAACCCAAGAGAGTATTTATTAAGATCTGTAAATAATCTGTAATTTAACTGTTTGTGTATCATAAGAAGTTTCATTGAGTAATGGTTTTACAATGTTTACACATTCGATCTTCTGATTTCGAAACTACAACAGAACACTTGTTTGCTGGTACTGCCATCTACCGCTAGTTTTCGATCTAAAGTCGTAGTTCTACCCTCGTGGTGTTTTTCAAAAATGGAAGGCACTAGCCTCAAATTCAGGTAGTTTCACTAGCGGTCTTGGAGTTTCCGAGTGGCATAATCAACAACATGTTTATATGACTATACATTAGCTGAAACTGGCAAGATTGTTGCGCTAATAGCAGGGATTATTGTTAGGCAGGTACACTAAAAAAAGGTTTGTTGAATAAACTAAATTCATTTTGTTGACTTATTTTTAGTTTTTTTTTTTTTTTTTTTTGTCATTTTTAACGACTTTGTTCAGTTAGATAAATTAACTCGCTTCCATTAACTGCAAGAAGATGGTTGAAAGAACAGTAATTGCTATTGGATAGTTCAAAAACCTATGTCATAGCTCTTTCTGTAAACAGCCAATGAGCAAACGATGTAATGAATCATCAATTCTGTTTAACTCAAAAAAATTATTTTATTGATTTCATCAGATATTGGTTGAATTAAAACAACAAAATAGTTTGCGTTCTGGTGAGAATTTTTATTGAAGCTATATCAACACCACCAAAAAAAAAAAAAAAAAAGATCTAACAAAATTTTTGTTATTTATATTATCTATATTATTATATAAAGAGCAAACTTTGTTTGTAGAGGTAATCTCTGAAACTACTGAACCGATTTAAAACCTTTCACTGTTCAAAAGCTACACTATCCCTGAGTGCTATAAGCTATATTAAATTTTGATAAAATAAGTATTAGTTCAAAATTTGAGTATTTTAATTAAAATCTCCATAAAAGACGTAATAGATATAGAAATAATGAAGTATTAAAAAATTTAGCTGCTGCCAATATAAAACAAACTTTTACAGGTTCATTTTGTTTTTAAAATATCTTGACATGAAAAGAAATGTACGAGTTCTATATTCTTTCTCTAATAATTATAATTTATTCACCATTCTAAGTGTTAACGCTTAAACATGCTTAAAAATTACACTTCATATTTAACAATCAACACTAAACAGAAGGAAATTAAAGCCAGAGTTGCATCCCCCCCCCCCACTATTTCCTTTTAAATGATGTTTTATATATATTTTTTAAAGAAACTAATGGACCATATTCCTCCTTTGGGTTCGAGACTACAAAAAAACAGCTGTTTTTGGAAAACAAATCTCAACTCTACCATAGTATTGTGGCCTACAAGTTTTTATCTTGCAATATTATTTATAAGAGTTACAGATTATATGAAATCGAAGTAAGAGTGATATAGTGATACCTTTGTTTTGTTTTTAATCCAGTTTTAGTAATATACTTTAATATTAATTAACATATGTATTATTAAAAGTTGCCATGTGAACTGTGGCGATGTTAACAAATTTAAATGGATGTTCCATTTAATAAATTCCTTTATTAAAGTGATTGAAATTCTAATTATTTAAGCTTTGTTGTCTATATATATGTGTGTGTGTATAAAATGTTCTTATTAATCTTTTATTCATTATATATATATGTGTGTATACATAAAATGTTCTGCAATTTTACGATATGGAATAGTCTTAACTTTATCATTCCAATTCAGTTGTTTACATTTCTCTTTTGTTCTTGTTTGAACAGATATCTGATTATTAAGTTTCACTGGAGAAATATTTAGGAAAATGTTATTCGTAACAATAAAACGGCATCTTGAATCTAATTTGTTTACAAAATATCGGCCACGTGTTCGGCGATTTTGCCCACTGTGACGTCACAGGAATAATGTCCATTGCAGATTTGATATCTGTCGTCTCTGCTGAAAAAAAAAAGGTCGCCATGTCAATTGGCAAACATATTTAATTCCTATTAATATCATGGTTATTTTAATAATATGCATTAAGACATCAATCGATAACGTAAAAGAATATTTCGTGCAATATATATTGCGAAAATATACATTTGGAATGTATATTTGTGTATTACGTTTTCGATCATCAAATAAAATATCGTCAAAGACGATGTATATCTAAAAAAGCCAAACAATCGCTAAAATGCATATTATTTATCGTCGCTTATTTTCAGTTTATATGACACTCACGTAATTTGGCGCATTTGGCGATTCTCACACATGGTTAAACGAGTGAACATTTGGTGACTGCGATCGCAATTAACACTGAATGTTTGAACCAGCAAGTTTTACTGATGGACCAGTGAATTAAAAATGGTTGACAAGCTCTCTTTTTGAATCACTGATGTTCCATTGTGGAATCAATGAGACTTACTGAATTTTAATGTCCGCTTCAGTCCGCTATTTAAATGTTTTAATTGAATGATTTGAAAGTTTAAAGTTATTTGGCAAACATTATCAGCAATTAACAATTATGGCAAGTAGTGCAATATACAGCCGCTAGAGAAATGCAAATGACATCTGATTATTCGAGTTTCATTATGTTGATTAGAAACACGGTTCATCTTATAAACAAAGCAAAGACTTCGTCGGGAACACTTCCGGGTGGACCGCTCCTATTTTTGATTGGTCTACATTTAACTACTTTGATGATAAAAGTTGGCCATTTTTTTAAAGTAAAAACTGATGAATTCTTTTAAAAGATAAAGCATAGATGTTATAATTTTTAAAAGAGCTTTAAAAATTGTTCATTTTTTGGTGGACACTATATATATCAAGTTATTAAAGATATTACCCTGCAAAGTTTTCTTTTAATTAATTAAAATAGGAAAATAAATATTAGTTATAATTTAAATAGTTGCCAAAAAAAACTAACTTTCATCTCATTTGAACAAAGCGTTCAGATGCTACCATGTTCACTCATACACACACAGAGACATACATACATCATCATAAAAATAGCAAACATGAACTTACGGGAACTCAAAACGTTTAGATACACCAAAATCACAAAGTCAAATTTTTGTCATGCTTACAATACTTTCCTTAAAATATGTATGTACGGAAAGTAATTATAGGATACGAACTCAAACACCCTTTTATTGCTTCCACATTATAAAAATCTTGGACGAAGTATCTAACTATACACTGATAAATTACTATTTTTCATCTTCAAAACTACTCTTATTAAATTTAGTAATACGTATATTATTTTATTAGATTACTAAAATCCAGTGAGAAAGTGTGTTTTCAAACCTTTCAAGAATTAGGATATTCTGATAAATTTTGAACAATTACTAGCTATAACCATAGATATAGTAATAAGACATATAGATTGATCATTGAGAGGGGAAAAGTGATACCTTTTTTAATCGGGAAAAGACGGCCATTTTACTCTCTTATGGATGTATTTCCCAGAGTGAATATACACGGGAATACACATAGGTAATTTAGCAAATAAAATTTATGCACTAAAAGAGAATGAAAAACCTCCAGATACCCCTTTTTCTTTCTTTTCGTTTTCTTTTCCTTTTATTTTTACTATACCCTAGTATACTTATGTCTGCACAAAACTGTCGTTCTTTCGGCATTTATTATTATTATACTTCTGTGAAATAAAAATCGTCTGCATTCATCATGAAAAATAATTTTAATAAATTGTAATTTAATAAATTATTTGCATTGCGTAAATTTGTATAAGATTATATATGGAAGAAAGTCTCGTGGTGACCACAACATACTAGTTATATATTAAAACTTTCGCGGCTGCTAGCTACATTTAAAGGAATTTTGAGAATTCCGTATTACTTACTAATACAAAATCTTAAAAAAAAAAATTAAAATTAAAAAAAAAGTATTCCATTAAATATGAAAACAGTAATTATCTCATAATAATAACAAAGCAACTGATTATAAAAATTATATTTTTCATAAATTACTGGAATATAACTTATTTATGGAACCTACCCCATTTCTTTTCATATATTTATTAGGACACTTAAAAGCCGCGCAATATTTCGGCATTTTCAAAATTCATTACCATTCTATTACTGTTTTCGAGTTTTAACTCTCTAATGGCTGATGCCAAAAAACTTTTTAGGCATCAAAAATCTTTGCTTGTTAACATGGGGATGATAGATTTATATAAATTACTATATCTATGGCTATAAGTATCAAATATAGCTCAGAATGTTATTGTGATAACGATGCCTGTTACTTACAATGCATATTTTTATAATAAAAGATTATTCCATTTATACGGTTTTATTCCACGTATACCCTCTCTCATTCAGAAAATTCTGAAATTTAATGTTGTGAGTATTATGATTCAGAAAATCCTAAAGTTAATATCAGTATAATTTCTAATAAAATATTAAAAATGCAAAACATGTCAATTTTTCTGCGGACCACCAAAATATTGTCGCGGATCACTAGTGGTCCATGGATAAATGGCTAGAGGCCACTGCTTTAAACGAAAATTTTTGTTGTTTCAACCAAAACTTTTTATGTGTGTAGTCGCTTAACTCGTATTATCCCATTCCACCATTTATAAGGCTGTTTATTGCTTGATCTTAGATTGAAATATTAATAAAAGTCTTTGTATATATATATATATATATATATAATCTAGAAATGTTAAACTTTAACTCCGATTTTCAGTTTTGATAATGAATTTAATTTGATGCTTTTTTAATTTAGCTACGACCAAATGGCTTTCGAATGGATGTGATCACGGACGTGCAAGCAACTACTTTTTGGAGTCTATAGATAGTTCGAAATGTCGCTTCTTGGCTACTTGGTGCAACAGCTATGACGATTTTGAGAAAGGAGATTGTCTGCCGCAGAACTCTACAATCTCTGAAATGGGACTGCATGCCAAGAGAATTCCTGGAGTGCCCATAAAGTCTAAATTCTTCTTGAGAACCAATGATAAATCGCCCTATTGTATACAGAACAGTGTATTCCTGACGAATGATACTCATGCATCGAATGATACTAATATTCATACACCGCATGATACTAATATTCATACACCGTATGATACTAATATTCATACACCGTATGATACTAATACTCATACACCGTATGATACTAATACTCATACATCGTATGATACTAATACTCATACAACAAATGGTAATGATACTCATATATCGAATAATACTCGTACGATGTACAAATAAGATAGCCATCGTTAAATTTGTATGACATTATAAAAATTTAAGTTAAGATCGTACAATACCTAATTTCACAGCCTGATAATACATGGGCTTTGGCCAAAGCCCATGTGTTATTCTATAAGGAATTTTTTCCCCTTAAATACTCATTGTATATTTTATTTATTTATTTTTTAATTCCATTTTTACATTTAGAAAATCTATAGCCGTTAAATTGGAACTCGTTTATTAAAAACTTGTTTTTTAAATTAAAAATTTTTTTTTTATTAATTTAAGAAAAAGAGAAAAATTCTTTATATTTGCATTGCTAGAAAATAAAGTGTGAAAAGTCAGTTTTTAAAAAAGTACAAATTTAATGGTTGTGAATTTTCTGAATGTGAAAACGGAATTAAAAAAATAATAATATATTAAATAATGCCTCATTTTGTTAACAAATTTCCCCATGGAATAACATGGGCTTTGGCTGTGGCGAGGTTAGGTACTGAACACTCTTAATGTAGATATGTTCAAAATCGTTTAAAATATAGAATTGGCAATTGGCGCAATTTAGACGTTTAATCCAAGTACTCGTTAAAACAAAATCTATCGAAAACATCTGAAATAAAAAAATTAATGCTTAGAAATGAGTTTAAAAGCAGTTTCATAAAGACTTTTACTTCCTGATGAAACAGTTAAGACCACTTTGAAACAGGAGTTGGCTGTTGCAAAATCCTGCGGTTTTTAAAATGGGTTATATACCTAGAGAACACCAACGCAGTACAAATAAAGTCTAAAATCATTTGCGAACCAATGAAAAATCTCACAATATTACATACTGAACAGTGTTTACGGTTTACCTAACAAGTGATACTTAAATGAGGTATAAATGAAACATTACTCGTTAACTGACGAAGTAAATTTAAAAAATAATACATATACACTCGAGTTAATTTATAACGAGAAAGAAAGGAATATTTACGCGCTAAATCGTAATGCTCGTTTAAAACAAGGTTTAACAAAAATATAGAAAATAAGAAAACTAATATACTGAAATAAATTACGAATAATTTCATAAATAATGGTATTTTATTTAAATTTAGACATTAAAAAATAGCTTGTGAGTTTGGTTAAAATTTTATACACGCATAGCTAATCTGTAATTCGAGAAGTCTTCTGGGCCCCACGCCGCCAAATTGTTACTGATAAAGAGAGAATTGTGAGGGGGGGGGGGCATGAATTTTTGTTCTTCATTACTTATCACAGTTTAAAACATTTTTAAAATCTTTTGGAGATTCGAAAAATCTAAAAAAATTTCGTTACTGGCAAAGGAAAAAGAGAAAAAAAAAAAAAAAAAAACTCTAAAAACAGAATAAAATTCAAGAGGTTGTATGAAATAAGCCTCATTGAATCGCAGTTATATTTGCAATGAAAATTTTACAATGAAACTTTTAACATTAATTTAGCTATTTTAAAAATACTTCGATAGATCGATTCCTGTTATATCGGAATTCAAAATAAACAAAACAGACTGTATAGTAATGCAGTGCATATACTATTAGTATTTCTTAAATAAGTTTCGATACATTTTACTGAATTCGAATAACTTAGAGAAAAGATATTTAAGAATTTTAGAATTTTAAATTTTCTTTAAAAATTGTTTTAAAGCGTCATTATTATTATTATTTTTTTAAAATAAACTTTGAATGAAATCGCTTTTATTATCGTGAGAAGGAAAATAATAATAAAACTGATTTCTGCTTATAAGTAATAATGTTTTATTTTACTATCGCAAGTTTGTACATGATTTTCTTAGTTAAAAGTTATTAAAGCTCTGTTTTCAATTAATTTGTCTGAAAAATGTAAGTTTATGTGTTTTTCTTACTAATTAAATGTATTAGTTTATTTTTTTAATTTTATTCTTTGTTACAAAAATAAACATTATTCAATATGTATTTGTATTATTATTTACCTGAAAGATTTATTTTTTTTCAATCTGCAATTTTGCTTCACTGTAAAAGAATTCAATAAAATTCAAAGATCTGAATTATTCGACTAGCTCTCTGCATCGAGAAAAAAAGTCCAGTTCTAATATTTGTAACAAATTACTGTAAAATTCGGAGTATTGACCGTTGTTAAAGGTCACTTTCCTTTTTAGAGGAAAAAAAAAAAAAAATATATATATATATATATTACAGATTTATAAGCATGAGTTTATTTTTACAGTCAGTGACAGGAATATATTTTGCCGGTTAACTGTAATCTTAATGTAGAAATTTTCGTTAGTATAGTCGCGAATTGTTATGATCATATGGAATCTTACAGGGCCTGAATTAACCTATCAACCGAAGGGAAGCGCAAATTAATTTGGAGTCCCCCTTTGACAGCTTGGTCTAAGGGCACGTGCAAAAAACTTGGTAAATATATAATTTTGTCAACAAATAAAAACTATAATTAGTTAGAATTGCAGAAAAAGTACACAATTAAATTCACTTAGTATTGGTACCAAAATGAAAAATGCTGAATGTCTGAATTATGCATGTTAAATCAAATTATTTCATTGTGAATGCATATGTGCACGCTTCATTCATTAATGTTCTATAATGTACAAGTGATTGTTGTATAATCGGGTCACTTTTGATAATTAGACAATGTAGTCAGATGATATAAATACAAATTTTGGGCTCCCTATTCTTTTTTTATTTTTATTTTGGGGCCCTTTCAAATTTTTCGAAGGGAGGCATTTGCTTTTCGTACCTATTTGGTATGCCACCAGGTTATAATAAATAATTTTTAACTTTCAATGAAAAAAATCCATACAATGCGGTATACATTGTATTTTCGATATGAGAGGATAATTACACAAATTTAGTAAAAATTGCGTCTTTTTAGCACAATCACAAAGAAACTTTGCCACTACATGAGCAAAATAAATCGAGGTTCCCACGATCCCACCTTTTTAAAGGTCTTTTACACTACTATTTTCTAAAATAAATTTATACTTAAATGCATAAGTTATAAAAATTTTTATATGTAAAATTACTGGTGTGCAAATTCAAGGACCGTGGGAATCTTGTAAATATTTCCTTTTTTCAACATAAGGTGAAAAATGAAGTTTTAAACAGATTTAAGGTTCCTTTTTCCCTCTTACAATTTCCCTGTCTCCATCACCAAATCCCATGTAACTGAATAGGGAAAAATTGTTTGAATCATTCATTACCTAATGTATTTTTTTTTAAATTCCGTTTTCCCATTCAGAAAATTCCCGTTAAATTTGCAATTGTTTTCTAAAATTCATTTTGTTTATTCTAATATTTTAAGTTTAAAAATGCAAAAAATTAACGATCTATATTTTCCTCACATTTTAGCTGTAAAATGGTATATATGGATACATACATAAACAGGGTGTCCGAAATTAAACGACCCTATTTTAAAGTTGTCTATAGACGAAATTATTGTTGAGAAAGATATGAAATTTTGTGTACGACATAATGAAGGTATGAAAATTTGTTACAGCGAATAATAATAATAAAAAAAAAAGATCTGGAGTGACTCAACTCGACTGTCCGAACACTGAGTAATTAACGGTTTTGTAGTTAAAGTAAAGTAAGAGGAGTTGTTAAAGAAGCAAAAGAGAGAAAATTATAATAGGGTGTTTGAGTATTTTTCTCCATATAGTACAAGATGTTTAATTTAACGCTACTGAACTTTGAGCCCATAGATTATAATAAAGAATTTTTCGTTGTGTCCCTGTAAAAACCTATAAATGGTTCATTAAAATGCTTATAGTTAGTGCAACAGTGACTTATTCAATATAGCTGAAAATTTATATGAATATTATAAAGCGTTTAGATGCTGTCACACTTTTAAAAATTTGGTCCCATAGGCCATAATGATAAAGAACTTTTCTTGGTGTCTCTGTAAAGAAACTATGAGTGCTAAATTCACCAAAATCTATAATGCTCGTGCAACTGTTACCTATAACATAAATTGTTTGCTCAGTTTAATAAGGCGTTTAGACGCTATCACATTTTTTAAAACTTGGTCCCATAGGCCATAATGATAAAGAACTTTTCTTGGTGTCCCTGTAAAGAAACTATGAGTGCTAGATTCACCAAAATCTATTGGGTTCGTGATACGATGACTTACAACACACGTACCGACTTTCAGCTCATTCGAGCAAAGCGTTTAGACGCCAGCGTATTCACTCTCTCTCTCTCTCACACACACATATCATCGTAAAAATAATGAAAACGGACTCTGGGAACCTCAAAACGTATAGAAACATCAAAATCTCAAATTCGTATTTTTGACATGATTACAGTACTTGTCTCACTATAGTGTTCGGAAAGTAATAAATAAAAAAAATGAATAAAATTCGCCACCAGGGAGTGTTTTTTAATTAATTACGCATTTAACATGCATTTATGATAGTTTACAAATTTTATTTCAATAAGACATGTTCAGCATGACATTCATCATTGTTAGCTACCACCTGGAATCGTAAAATACCACGTTCCGCAGCTGTTTGTAGTGTGTTCAGGGAAATGCGACGAACATGTGAAATGCGGTCTTTAACATCAAGTAAAGTTGTTGGGTTATTACGACATACCTGACCTTTCAAACACTCACAAAGTTAAGTCACATGGATTGAGGCCTGGGGAACTGGGTGGCCACGGATAAGGGGGCGTGTAATTCATTAAAACTCCCCCTGGTGACGAAATTTTGAACTTTTTTTTTTTTTTTTTTAATTATTAATTTATTTATTCGCTCAAACAACTTTCCATACCTTCATCATGTCTTATCAAAATCTTATAACTTTTTCAACAATCGTTTCGTCTGTAGATAATTTTAAAATAGGGTCGTAACCTTGCGTATGTGTGTGTGTATATACATACATAAATCTATATACAGTCGGTAACAAAAGTGTCCGAACACTAGAAAAAATTCCTATGTAAAAAAAGTACTCTTAACACTGTTTTGCTAAATAAATCCTTGTCGAATCGTGTTCTTAGTCAATCTAAGAACAGGGTTCGACAAGGATTTATTTAACAAAACCTTATGAAGTGTACTTTTTTTATATAGGAATTTTTGCTAGTGTTCGGACATTTTTGTTACCGACTGTATATACTCCACTTTAATCTCATTACAAGGCACTAGACGCTACATTTAACCGGTTTTGTTCCAGAAAGGATTTTACAGAGTGGTATTGTTTTTGCTTGACATTTTTTACGATCTTCACGCGTGTTATAATTAATTCCAGTGTTACCTCAAGAATCTCCCATTAATCATAGAAAAAATATAAGGAACACAAAAAATAAATACGTTTCTACACGTTTTAAAGGTCCAAATACCTTTTCCGACCTCTAAGTACCAGTGGTACAGTCGGTAACAAAAGTGTCCGAACACTAGCAAAAATTCCTACGTAAAAAAAGTACACTTCATACGGTTCAGTTAAATAAATCCTTGTCGAATCCTGTGCATAGTCAGTCTAAGAACGTGATTCGACAAGGATTTATTTAACAAAACAGTATTAAGTGTACTTTTTTTATATATAGGAATTTTTGCTAGTGTTCCGACACTTTTGTTACCGACTGTACTCTAATGAACCACTTTACAAAAGCATCACTACTTATTATGATGAGATGCTGCGCGTAATTTTTATTGCAGATATCTTTAAACAGTACTCTTCAGTAACTAAAAAAAATGTGTTTCAAATACAGTTTTGTCTGTTTCACAATGCGGTAGATAAAGTGTTAAAATTTTATAAACTGTAGACACACTATAATCAACTTTCAGAGATTATAATAATTAGTGTTTTAAAGGAAATTTTTTTTCCTCGGCAATACATCAATACACAGAGAATTTTCTCTCCTTTCACTCTTGTGAGAGGGTAGAAAATCCTAATAAACACAAATAATGGACATTAACATTTTTTATATTTCTGAGTGGGCTTTGATTTTCCTTTCTTATCGGCTTTACTTATTTTTCAGAACAGGACTGCATATTACCAGGAAGGGCAATTTAGCACAGAACTTGCACCACTATTTGTTGGAAAAGAAAAAAAGAAAAAAAAAAAAGGTCTTAAACCAACGATTTATTAAGTACAGATTTTTAAAAAATAAAATAGGGGCGTGAGTTCTACCCCAAATTCCGATCCTTTAATATAATGCTTCCTTTCAATAACGAACACTTCATTTTAATAATGAACGCTCCTTCTTAAAAATTAAAAAAACTTTTTACGCACTGCCTTCAATTGTACATTATTTTGAAAAACATTATTCATTTTTTACATAACTGGCTTATATATTATTACTAGTATGTTGGGGCCACCACAAGACTTTCTTCTATATTTTCCTATTCAAATTCACTCAGTAACAATGAAAAAAAAAAAAAAAAAAAAAAAATTCGTTAAAAGTAAAAAATCGATAACTTTGCTTTAAATTATCACAGATTTATAGTTCAATCATTCCTTTTAAAGGTATTGACGAGTCCTTTCGAAAGATACCCATCTTGAAAATTTATCCCTCTTGGAGGGGAAGTACCCCCCCCCCAGGGGGGGGGAACCGATGCCCCCACAGGCACAATTTTTTTTTCCTAGTTTACTACTACTATTATCAATAATTCATATTAATTTTACAGTCACAAGTTTAAAATAACTCTCATTATGCACATTTATACGAAATTTTGTCCTATACTGCCATGTTAAAAGTTTACAAAAAATGCGATCACAGCGCCACCTGTTGAGCGATTGATCCCCAAATCCAATCAACACCAGTTTATGTCAGGGTGCAACTAAATACGAAGTTTGGTTAAATTTCATACTTTTGGTTCGTGAGATACAGCGTCCACAAAAAACGTGATACACACAGACAGACAGACATTTTCTAAAAACTGTTATTTAAATCTAAATTCGTGTTCAGGACATCCTAAAACGTGTAAATCCATCAAAAAACGAAGGTCGAAAATTTTCACGAAACCGATACTTTCTTTCTATTACGGTTAGAAGAAAGTAAAAAAAGAATCATGAAGTGTATTAAAATTTTGTTTTATATATATATATATATATATATATATATATATATATCTTATACTATTAAGTGAGCAATATTTGTATATATATTTCACTGTTCTCGAAAACGGTAGCTCGGACAGTCACGAGATTTAACACAAAGGTGCCCCCCCGAAGGATCATTGTGCACATCGAAGTCAGAATTTCGAATTTCCGTTTAGTTTTCTTTTAATTAATAAAAATATGAAAATAATAAGCTAATAATAGCAAAAAATTAGCCATTTAAATTTAATCCGTAATTTAATTGTTGCCAATAATAATAATAATAATAAGAGTTTATTTTTTTTTTCCAACAGGAAAATAAATACATTTATCTAAACATGAACAATACTACACACTACTGATCGCAGAGCTTCCAAATTTGGCATATAGGTACCTGGGACCCTGCAGGTGTGCACCTCGTCGAGATTTTTTCGAATCTGAATTTTTTAAATTAATGTTTTTTCGATTTTAAACATTGGCTTTTATGTTTCAGTTTTCATGAATTTATTCTTCGATTGTAATCGTCTGCGTATCTTAGCAACGGCTATATATTATGCAATTTATTATTTAATACATTTATTTGAGGGCGAATCTTTTTTCTCTTTTTAATTTATTACATTTATTGAAAATAAAATGGTAATGCAGTAGAAAAAATTGGCAGATGTTACGGTTAGAGGTTCACTGGCGTTTGTTTACATTTTGGCGATATTATACGTGCGCCAACGAACCAAGGAAATCAATTTATCTTATGGCAACCTGAAAAAACGTTTATTTACGTTCGAAATGAAATAAATATTACTGCAGACGACTATTTAACGAAAATAAATTAAATTATCGAAGAAATTTCATAAAATGGCGATGGTTAATTAACTTTTTAACTTACAAAACGTTTGTTTACGTTCGAAATGAAATAAATATTAATGCAGACGACCATTTAACGTAATTAAATAAAATTATCGAAGAAATTTCATAAAATGGCGATGGTTAATTAACTTTTAAACTACAATATTTTAATAAATAAGCAAATACTTAACAAAATACACGCTTTCTCATCGAAGTTTTAAGAGCATATTAATTTCAACAACACAATAAATGTAATTAAATAAATGAAAATTCAGAATAAAAATATAACTTTAAAAGTGATTAAAAAAGCATGAAAACTTACAATATATGGAACATGAATTTTATTTATTTATTTATTTATTTATTTATTTATTTTCCATTTTGAAATTTCTGTTGACTCTATAATACGTAAATCACATATCAAATATTTCACTTCGCGCTCAGTTAATTCGTAACATTCGAGGATTCTAAAACCGCATTCAAATGAATCGAAACACATCGGTATAAAAATTATGAGAATATACAAATAAAATAAAAAACATATTTTCAAGTTATCAAATGATACGCTTTCATTTCTCCAGACTCATATCGTTTCGAATTTTTCATTAACACTTACATTTCAGCGGAGGGGAAATTCCCTAGTTTTAATAAACTTGACCAACAAGTGATTGTGTGAGTGAGTTTTACGTCGAACTAGTGCTACGTTGTGAGCAATCAGTACGGCAACCAAATATCCCCATTTTCTACAGACAACATTTACATTATTCGCATTATTATAATTTGTTAAAAAATTATAGAAAGTAAACTATTTAATATTCAAATTTTATTTTTAGTGCTTATAAATTAAATTTGAAAAATAAAATAAAATACATGCATAATTAGTTAATTGTAGCAATTTAAAGCTTCTCTGTTTTAAAAGTTCACGGATCCGGCGACTGTAACGACGGAGGATGAATTGGGACATACCCCTAAGGTATATGAACCAACAAAGAAACATGGCTGTATTAAACTATGAATCTAAAAACGCACGTAACTCGGCTCCGCAGCAATCACTGTCGCGCATGTTAAAACCAAAAAAACATCACTGGACACCCCTACCTCGCCGTGCATGACTCTGAAAACGCACGTAACTCGGCTCCGCGGCAATCACTGTCGCGCATGTTAAAACCAAAAAAACATCACTGGACACCCCTACCTCGCCGTGCACGAATCTGAAAACGCACGTAACTCGGCTCCGCGGCAATCACTGTCGCGCATGTTAAAACCAAAAAAACATCACTGGACACCCCTACCTCGCCGTGCATGAATCTGAAAACGCACGTAACTCGGCTCCGCGGCAGTCACTGTCGCGCATGTTAAAACCAAAAAAACATCACTGGACACCCCTACCTCGCCGTGCATGAATTTGAAAACGCACGTAACTCGGCTCCGCGCCAATCACTATCGCGCATGTTAAGACCAAAATTTCCTATCATGTAGCTCTAGTGCAACGTAAAATGCGCTCGAAACAAATGAACCAATCAAATATCGCCTAATTTCCCATAATGTAGCTATAGTGCAACGTAAAATAGGCTCAAAACAAATGAACCAATCAAATATCGCCTAATTTCCCATTATGTAGCTCTAGTGCAACGTAAAATACGCTGAAAACAAATGAACCAATGAAATATCGCCTAATTTCCCGTAATGTAGCTCTAGTGCAACGTAAAATACACTCAAAACAAATGAACCAATCAAATATCGCCTAATTTCCCGTAATGTAGCTCTAGTGCAACGTAAAATGCACTCAAAACAAGTGAACGAATCAAATATCGCCTAATTTCCCGTAATGTAGCTCTAGTGCAACGTAAAATACACTCAAAACAAGTGAACCAATCAAATATCGCCTAATTTCCTGTAATGTAACTCTAGTGCAACGTAAAATATACTCAAAACAAATGAATCAATTAAATATAGCCTAATTCCCCATAATGTAGCTCTACTGCAATGTAAAATACACTTAAAACAAGTGAACCAATCAAATATCGCCTAATTTCTTGTAATGTAGCTCTAGTGCAACGTGAAATATACTCAAAACAAATGATTCAATTAAATATAGCCTAATTCCCCATAATGTAGCTCTACTGCAATTTAAAATACACTCAAATAAATAAAAAACAAATGAACCAATCAAATCTCTCCGTACTGCGTCATAATAGAATTGGTAAGTTATGTTTACAAGGATAGGCAGTTTCTCGCTACGGAAGTTCGCCAAGATGAAAGTGAACCTCTAATTTACCCATCAACCAAAAAATTAAATATATTAAATTTAAAATTTAAAAACGTATTTATAACAGTTATGTTTATGTATAATTTTTGTAGTATAACAACAATTATTTTTCATTTGTTAATTTAATTTCTTTAAAAGTTTTTTTTTTTTTTTTTTCTAATTTATAGTATTTGTCAGGAAATAATGGTAGTATATAGTAAAAAGGATTAAACTGATTGGAATTTATTTGTTTTTTATGTATTTAATTCCTTCTAAAAGAAAATCTACTTTTTATTTTATTTCATTACATTGGTCGGAATCAAATTGTAACACAGTATAAATAGCATGAGCAATAAAATACTTGGTTCAAAAACTAAAATATTTAATAGACGCTGAGATACAGTTATCTTTAAAATCGTAGTTCTTAAATAATGGCAGACCCACCTATCGTCAATAAATACCCATATTGAAATACATAGGAAAGAGATTTCTGCAGGCAGTAGGAAACTGCTCCCGATACAGTGCGGGCAGAGAAAGAGCTGCCGTAGTCAGCGAGTACCCGATGCGAGGTCTAGAGCAATTCCAATGTAATTATTTTAGTTTTTATTTATAATGTGATGTGAAAAATAAATAATGATCCAATTCTTTTGGAGATTTGTTTAAATATAGTGGCCAGCGAAGCGGGCGTAGCCTGCTAGTATATATTATGTTTTGTTTTAATTTTTATTCGTTTGAGAAAAGATATCTTACATTTAAAAACACAAACAATTAAAATTCAGTTAGTCTATCTCTGTCTGTTCATCTGTCCGCTCTCTAATTTCAGTTAATACATGTAGAATACTTTGAAAGTAATACATGTTATTTAAGTTCACTACGACGTGTTATCTATTGAAAATTGTATAAACAGTACAGCTGATTTTGTACAGAGACTCACAAAATATTTCCGATGCCCTATGACCTATGAGAAGCATATTTTGAAAGCGCTGCACTGCAAATAACATAACGAAATTAATATACATAAAACCGATTTCTTCTTGGAAAATAAAGTATTATTAGAGCTTTTTTTTTTTTTTTATGAAACAAAATTTTATCTGCCAGAACGCACCGCTTTTGCTTTGTTTGTGAATTGTTGTGGACGTTGTAACATGTGCATTTGATGACTTTGAAAGTGACGTCATTCATGAATTTTCTCATTCTTCACTTTCGGAATGCTTTCTTGATTTCTAAAGCCCTTCGGTAGTTTTTCTTTTCATTTTTTTTTTTTTTTTTTTTTAATTTTTACATTTGATTATTTTCCTGATCTGAAGAAAATTACAATCCGCGTTTGTAATGATCGATAGACGGCGCTTTGTGAACACTGCAGTTGTTAGTAAACATTAGCCACGTGTGTTCCAATAGTGTTCTTGTTATTCTACTTAATATTCGTACTATAATTTCTCCGCCATTACATTATGGAAAATTGATTGCTTTTGGAAAAAATACTTCAGTTTATTCAAAGTTCGATCGGAAGTAGATTTTTAACTGAAGTTGAACAAATATTAATTTCAAATCATCTGATTAATTCTTTACTTCCATTAGCCGAAGCAACTGAAATTTTAAATTCGTCATTTGGAAATAAATGGAAGCTCAATTCTGGATTTCTTGATGCTTTGAATTTACACTGTGGCACACAAAAGTATGTGTTATCTTTTTTACCGTATTTATTCATTTTTATTCAATAAATATATGTGAAACTAAACATCGGCTAGCAATGGCGGCTATATGGAATTCGAATTAAACCATGTTTATTGTAATTTCACCGTAGCCCACCAGAGGGCGAGCATTTCATTACAATCGCGGATAGCAACAGCATTGCTGACACAAAATTGAAAAAAAAAAAAAAAAAAAAAAAAAAGACTTAGCAGCCACCAGCTGTTAAACAATGTACGGTCTGTGACAGGAAAAAAAAAAAATAGAAAGAAAGAAAGTAAAGAAAAGAAAAAGCCGCATAGGGAATTTTATTGTGATATTTAATATTTTAAATATCTTTCTTAAAAGCTTATGAAAAACAAAAATATTTTTTTCGTATAGGGTTTTATAACGATTATGATCATGGGTATTCACTATTTTTTAGTTTACATCGCTGTACAAAGTGCAAAGTCAAGTCCTTATAGGGGGTCTTTATCTCTACAACCGTCAGTCGAAGACCTATACTTTCAGTAAAAAAAAAAAAAAAAAAGTAAAAATTCTGTGAAAGACAGAATTTAGTTTCGTAAGGAGGACTATTAATTTTAATCTATAAAATTTTTATTTTTAATTATTAATTTATTTTTTTTATCTCATTTTTTAATCGTAAAACTGGGCCATGTGCTTTTTAAAATGACGGAAATGAATTAAAATGAAGTGTTGCTACCTAAACTTCATACTTTAGTTCATTAAAAAAAAAAAAAAAAAAAAAAAAAATCTAATTGTCGTTTTGAAAAACTGTTTGCACCCCTGGATTCAGAAAAATTGCCCTTTTCATTTGGTACCGAGTTTGTAACGATAGGACTGATATTTCTAATTTATTTTGGTGTTACACAAAACTGGTCTACAAAAACTGGCGACGAAGTTTTTACCCATAGTTAAACTAATAGTCCTCCTAGTCCCAGAAAGAAGTTAAAGAAAAAAAAATGTAAATATTTATGTTATGGCATTAAAAAATAAACAATAATAATAATAATTTAAAAATGAAATAGGTCTATGGATTAGCAAATATGCACAAACACAAATTTATTTGTATAAGGGCAATTTTCAAATGGTGTGCACAGAACACATACCATAACTTTAAGCTTTAATAATAAATACAAATGAATTCTCACTGACATCATTTTTTTTTTTTTTTTTTTTTTTTCACTGGAATCCTAATTCTGTTCAAAGACAAGAATCGATAGAATTTGTTGCAAAATATTTATGTAAATATCTTAAAATTTTATTATTTTGGATTAAAAGTGTGAATTTTGGACATCCAAAACGTTAGCTGATTCAAGATGTAGCACCAAAAAATAGTTATAACTTATTTTCGGGTAATTCTAACGAAAACTAATGGGTAGGCATAGGGAAGTGATGATTGTGACATAATTTCTTTATCAGAAACAATACTGGTTTGATGATATTTCGAAAATAAACTGGATTTTTACTGATGAAAATATTTTGCACTTTGTTATGTCCAAAAGTAACGATCGAAACAATGCTATTTTAACACAAACTATATTAGGTCTAATGTCTAATGAATCGAAACACTCTTATCTTTCTTTAAAATAATTTCTTAAATGTTTTTATTCTAAAATTTATGTATTTTTGTAAAATTTCTTTTAAATCAATACACTTTTCTGAAATAAGAAATCCCGAATACTGTAACGATCGAAACATATGAAATGGCAATAATTCTTATTTAAGTAAACATATTAAATAACAAGGACGTGATATGTGGTGATCTGATATCCTAAAATCTATAAAAACATTTGGTGCAATTTTTTCCTAAACAATTAGTTGTTTTCTTTAAATAAAGCATTTTTAATGCATTTACAGTCTTTAAATAATAAAATAATTTTTATTCTTTAAATAATTAACATCTTTAAATAATAAAGCGTATGCTTAATGGGCAGTTTTCAAAATGTGGGAACATGAAACGTTAACATCAAGTACAGTCGGTAACAAAAGTATCCGAACACTAGCAAAAATTCCTATGTAGAAAAGGTAGAGTTAATACTGTTTTGTTAAATAAATCTTTATCGAATCATGTTCTTACACTGACTAAGAACAGGATTCAACAAGGATTTATTTAACAAAACCGTATTAAGTGTACTTTTTTTACATAGGAATTTTTGCTAGTGTTCGAACACTTTTGTTACCGACTGTACTTGATATTAACGTTTCATGTTCCCACATTTTGAAAACTGCCCATTAAGCATACGCTTTATTATTTAAAGATGTTTCATTAGAAGATGTAATTCTACCTGGAGTTTGCTTTACAGACTGTATATTGCTATAGAAAAACAAAAAATCAGCGTGCTGTACTTCATTACAAAACTTTCTTCTATATTCTTTAGGGAAGACATCTTAGAAAGAGAATTTTTCTTTCTTTTTTTAATAATAATAATAATAATAATAATAATCATAATCAAATCTATAATTTTGTTTCAAATCATCACAGTACCACGGTTTAACTACTCATTTTAACGGTATTAATGTGTTCTTTTAAAAATTTTCATTTTAAAAATCTACAAACATGAAGGGGTAATTCCTCAGGGAGGAGAGAGATGCTTTTACGTATAGAGAAATTTATCAAGGTTGACTGCTACAGTCGTCCCCACATAATCGGGTAATGGATATAAGAATATAGCTTATAGATGCTTATAGCCCGCTTATATTTTCCCCCGATAGAAGTAATGTTCGCTTAATCGCATAAACACTCGACGTTTCTTAAATAAAATGTCTCTATTTCTGAGCCGATTTTTCCTCTCATTCTAAAAAAAAAAAAAAAAAAAAGAGTTCTTCTTTTAAGAAACCTTACTTAACTAAGGTCCTTTAAACATGAGACAGTATTCCTGCCGAGGTGATAAAATTGGTGATAAAACAAATTTATAAAATCAGCAACTGATGATGAAATTAGAAATTGAAATACGAATAATCTCCAGGAATTAGAAATCACATATTTTTGAAGTTTTCAGATGATTGAAATAGAACTTTATGAACGCATAGATGTGGATAAAGATGGAGAAATAGAAAGAGATGAAGAGTTTAATCTTCCAATAAAACCTTTAAATGAAAGTGATAAAGAAGAGCAAGCGAACGATAAATGAAGTTGCAAAATCCTTTAATGTTATTTATCGTAATTTTGCATCTCATCGAAGCGATTATAATCTATTTATGTGCTTTAGAAAAATAAATTGAAAAAATGTTTTGTTAAGTCTATGTCAAAATAATCAAACATAACTGATTTTTTTTTTTTTTTTTTTTTTTTTTTTTATTAAAAATAAAAATTGTAAGTATACTTTATTTTGTATTTATTCCAGCATTAATTGCATATATAAATTACTATAATATTTTAACTCAGTAAAATTTTAGTTAAATATTTAAATAAGATAGAGGTATCGATCATTTATCTTTTCATGTCAGCATAAAATCTCTCTAGTTAAACATGTATTTGCGTTTCCAGTCTTCCCCGCATAATCGAATACCCCGCTTAATAGAATTAATATCGTTGGAACGGTAGATATTCGTTTGAGCGGGTCCGACTGTATTACAAATATTTTTAATTTCACAATGATTGCTTAAAAGTAATCCCGACTTTATAAATTTATACGCAATATTGTTTTATGCTGCCATGCTAAAAAGTACGGAAAAAAAATACTGGATTGCTGCGCTTTGAGCGATATACACTAGAAATTGATAGACACGAACTTATGTCAAGGTACAACTAAACTAAATATAAAAATTCAGGAAATTCTACGCATTAGTTCTTGATTTAGAGACTCCCTGCCATAAACACGCAGGCAGACATCATTTAATGCATAATTAAAACGCATTCAAGACCTCTTCAAACGTTTAAAATTTTTACGAATCCATTTATTTCTTCTTATGAATGTGAAAGAAGTAATTAAATTATTTCAAATTTCAAAAGCTATTCATTCGCGTAATTCTTAACGAAGATTAATAATATTGTTGCGTATACTCGGGCTTTGTGAATCGTTCGTGAACGAATGACAGATCTTGCAAAGGCATAAGAGTATATATAGAATATTTTAATGATTGCAGGTCTGTAAACTAAGTATCATCTTCAGTTATACCAAAAAACACAGCTTAAATAATAGCTGACAAAATAAAAAATCTGGAGTGAATCCACTCGACTTTCCGAACGTCGAGTAA
This sequence comes from Salticus scenicus, assembly GCA_963930645.1. NCBI lineage: Eukaryota > Metazoa > Arthropoda > Arachnida > Araneae > Salticidae > Salticus > Salticus scenicus. Next base: position 212,461,172 of record OZ005662.1, read on the forward strand.
TTAACAGTTTTGTAGATAAAGTAAAGAAAGAGGAGTTGTTAAACAAACAAAAGAGAGAAAAACATAATAGAGTGTTTGAGTATTTTTCTCCATATATTACACGTTGTTTTATTTAACGCTACTGAACTTTGAGCCCATAGATCATAATGATAAAGAAATTTTCGTTGTGTCCCTGTAAAAACCTTTAAATGCTAGATTCACCAAAATGCTTATATTTAGTGCAACAGTGATTTATAATATTCAGTGATTTATAATATTCATATAAATTTTCAGCTCAATTGAATAAGGCGTTCAGATGCTATCGCACTTTTAAAAATTTGGTTCCATAGGCCATAATGATAAAGAATTTTTCTTTGTGTCCCTGTAAAAAAAACTGTAAGTGCTAAATTCACCAAAATCTATACAGTTGGTGCAACTGCGACTTATGACATGTGTACAAATTTTTTGCTCAGATTAATAAGGCGTTTAGACGTTATCACAATTTTAAAAATTTGGCCCCATAGGCCATAATGATAAAGAATTTTTCTTTGTGCCCCTGTAAAAAAATTGTAAGCGCTAAATTCACCAAAATCTATACAGTTCGTACTATGGTGACTTACAAAACACGCACCAACTTTCAGCTTATTCGAACAAAGCGTTTAGACGCTAGCGTGTTCACTCACAGACATACACACATACATGCACACACACATACATACATCGTCTAAAAATAGTGGAAACGGACTCAGGGGATCTCGAAACGTATAGAAACATCAAAATCTAAAATTCGGATTTTTGACATGATTACAATACTTTCCTCACTATAGTGTTCGGAAAGTAAAAATTACAGAATAAATTGTACCATAGTATTAACACACAGCACAAAAAAATTATGTTTCTTTAATCTTTACTGTGTTTTTTACAAATTTTGCTTTTGCAAATTAAGCGCAAAAAATAAAAATTGATATTAATGGACTAAACTGTGAATTACTGCTCCAGGTTACACATAGATGCCAATAGTTTAATATATTCCAGAGTATTTTTAGACCCGCTTTTATTTCGCACCACTTTATTTATAGAAAAATTTTCTCCAATATGTACAGTCGGTAACAAAAGTCTCCGAACACTAGCAAAAATTCCTATATGAAAAAAGTACACTTAATACAGTTTTGTTAAATAAATCCTTGTCGAATCCTGTTCCTAGATTGACTAAGATCAGGATTCGACAAGGATTTTTTTAACAAAACTGTATTAAGTGTATTTTTTATTACATAGGAATTTTTGCTAGTGTTTGGAGACTTTTGTTACCGACTGTAACTTCGATAAAATAAGAAAATTTTATCTTTAAAAAATAAGTGGTATGGAAAAAAAAGCGAGGCTAAAAATACTTCGGAATAAATTAAAATGTTGGCATCTATGGGTTACACCATGTCCATTGATACATTTTCACAGGGTACTTGCAAGTACAAGAAATAAAGGAATATAAATGAATAAATGAATGCATATATCCATAGATATAGTAATATATATAGATCTATCATTCCCATGTTATCGAGCAAAAATTTTTAAAATCAGCCATTAGAGAGTATTGGAAAAAAAAAAAAAAAAAAAGAATTTGAAACTGTATCTGGAGTTTTTCATTCACCTTTATTAAATAAATTACTCATAAATTTTATTTACTAAATTATCCATGTGTATTCCTGTGTGTAATTTACTCGGGGAAAGACAGCCATTAGAGTGACTTTTCCCGAGAAAAAAGGAATCACTTTTTCCCTCTCGCTGATCAATCTGCAGTCGGCTGCAAAATTATTCGAGCACTAGCAATAATCCTTGCCAAAAAAAAGTACACTTAATACAGCTTTGTTAAATAAATCCTTGTCGAGTCATGTTCTTAATCAGTCTAAGAACATGATTCGACAAGGATTTACTTAGCAAAACTTAAGTGTACTTTTTAAATATAGGAATTATTGGCTAGTGCTCGAATAATTTTGCAGCCGACTGTACAGTCCGTGACCAAATTATTAGACGCACTATAAGATTGTATGTAAAATCTTAATTATCAAGTGATACCATACAGCTTTATTGTTTTTACTAGACACAATATATATTTTTTTATTTTCCACCTTATTATCTATTTTTTAACACAAATAAAACATCATAGTTATAGAAAAAATGTGTATTTATTAACTCTTGAAAAAATTTAAATTAATGCAATTAAATGTTAATATTTTGTTGAGCCATCTTTAGCCACTATGAGAGCTTCAATTCTGCGCGGCATGCTATCAGTTCAAGACTGTACTGTCTCCTGCATTTGAGGATGATGATTCCACACAATCTTTTCTAAGAGTTACGTTTTGTTTGTGATCACATCTTTAGCCACTTCTCTCTTCATCAGCTCCCACACGTTTTCAATAGGGTTCCTATCTGGGCTATTACCCGGCCGCGTATCTCCGAACTGTTGGCGCACGCAGAACAAATTCACAATTTTTCGCCAGAGAATGCGATTTTCGCCAAATCTGGAAGTGCAAAGAGAAACTTCACACCGCTTAACCTGTATAAATAAACATCCGGCGTTTTTCTTTCTTTCTTTTTTTGTTATTAATTTTTTTTCTTCTGATTATTAATGTAGGATTTAAATCGCAAAACGAAACATATCTTGAAATTGAGAAAGAGTTATCCGAATAGAGAAGTAGATAATAATAATGGTAATATATTAGCATTGAGATCCGATTTCATGTATAAGGCCAAAAAGTTTGTAAAAATTGTTCAAACAAATTACAAATTCTTAGTAAAAGGCATGAAAAATGTTCATAAGTCCAAATCAGTAGTACGCCATTTTACATTTCAACTATTTTTATTGTCATTTTGTATTTAAATTTTTAAAATGTATGACTTTATAAAATATCTCTCTTACGATGCAGTGCTTGAATTTTCATAAATTATCACCTTATATTTATCTATTATGTATTTTTAAAGAGCATCTTAATCATAATAAAATAGATATTTCGTGTTAAATTTTATGGTTGAAATTCATAAAATTTTCTAAGTATAATTTCCTCCTCGGACATGTCCATTTCTCATTCTTTACCCACCCCCCCAACCCCAACATACAAAGTTATAAAATAAAACGTTAAACATTTTATTAATGCTATTCTATTTGTTTTTCAGTAATCATAAACAATCTAACTTAATATGTTATACAAATCAAAGTAATAATGATGCGCATAACCATTTTCATCCTATATTTATTGTTACTAATTTCTATTGAGAGCGAAATGTATTCATATTAAAAGGAATGAGTATGATAGAACACTGAACACAGTCGCAGACTGAAATGCCGCACCTCATAGGCTACCCTCTATCCGATTCGATAAATTTGATTTATTGTAATTAAATGACTAATTTTATTAGGATTGTTTTCGTACATTAATTTCCAACACAACTGATCCCCATATTGCAAGTTCGTGGGAAGTATTGGCCTAATTTGTCAAATGAAGGAAACACAATATTTAATTACTAAAGTTTCAAATTAAAATGTTCATATTTAATGAAGTGTATTAAAAAATATATTTTAAAATATTAGTCTGACATGTTTACGACAAAATATTGGCATAATGGACGTTTAAACGAAATTTTGCTCTATTTTGCCATGTTAAAAAGAAAACGTAAATTTTGAATAACATGTGAAATTTACAACTTACATTGTTCCAAAGCAATATTGTCCTTATCAATGACATAAGTGATATTTAAAAACTGATGCATCCATTTTACAAACTCAATATCTGTAATACACACAGACAAGTCACATAAACCAACCACTAAAAACATAATTTTTGGATTCAGGAAATCTCAAAACATATAAATGTAACAAACATTCAATTTCGAAAATGTGATCCGAAAACAATACTTTCGCGACCTTTTACGGATAAGATAAAGTAAATTAGAATAAGAGAATAATTTTAAATTAATTAAACTTTAATTGCATTTATTACATTGATTTTTATTTATAAAAAGAAATGCTTTTATTTAATTTGGGGTAGACCTGTATATTTACTATATATTATACAAACACAATATAGTGTACTAATTTAGCACAGAATTTAAAACACATAGCACGACATGAAATGACCTTTCAGCAATTCCATTGTATGAATATATCTGAATTCTTTTGTGGGGTTCTGTGTAAACTTCTAATAAAGGATATACATTCTACATTGTATACGAAACATTCTTTCATGCACATAAAATAAATGTTCAATTTTTTTTTTTTTTTTTTTTTTTTTTTCATCCAAAAATATTAAATTGTATTTACCAGAAAATTCACACATAGACTTAATGAATTTGAATTCTTTTCTTAGTCACTGCACACGAATTATTTAATATTTCATCCGAGTCCCAATATCTATTCTTGAGGTATGGTGATAACAAACACACAGACACACACATTCAGGCAACCGCTAAAAACCTAATTTTTTGTTTCATGATATTTAAGCAAATGTAGCAAAAACTCAATTTCGAAAATCTGAATCAAAAATAAAACTTTTCTTACAATATATGGGTAAAATAAACTAAATAATGATGCGTAATAATGATAATCTGGTGTGTCACTCACACGACTTTCTTTTTCACCCTGCATTTCATGCACATTAAAGCTTAAGATCAATAGCGTAAGAATGTAAAGTTTAATGTACTTTTCAAATAATCTAAAATAGGTTTAGAAACAATTTTATTTGACGAAGAGAAAGTAAATAATAATAATAATAAAAATAATAATAAAACAGAATAAAATAAAATAAAATAAATGTATTTCAAGGATAATTTTAAAAGCTTTAAAATCATAATATTACAAATATATCATTAATCTTGATAAAATAAATTTAAAGGGTTTTCTAATAAATTTTGGCATTAAATTATATTATCTAAAAATAACGATACAAAGACTCCATTGACACATTTTTAACAATTATGATTAAGGGAGCCTCAAAACGTGTATATATAACAAAAATTCAATTTCGAAAATTTGACCCCAAAACAATACTTTCTCTACCATATATGTTGGTAAGAGAAAGTAAAATAAATAAATAAATAAGTAAATGTATTTCAAGAACAATTTTAAAAGCTTTAAAATTAGAATATTACAATTTTATTTCTTCATTAATCTTGCTAAATTAAATTTAAAGGGTGGAGGATTTCTAATAAATTTTTGCATTAAATATATTATTTAAGAATTACGATACTAAAACTCCACTGACACATTTTTAATAGTTTATTCTCTTGGGAAAAAAAAAAAAAAAGATTGCTCGAATCCTTAACGAATCATGAATGAAGTGGAAAGAAGGGTTGCTTTGCGACAGAGAGGGTTTTGGCGCGAGCTACAAAAATTCGCCAGGTTGACCTGTATGCGCCAACATTTCGGAGATACGCTACCCGGCCACTCCAACAGAGGGTTGGTTGGTTGGGTTTTTACGTCGCACTAGTGCTGAGCAGATGGGCAATTTGCGACGGTCTGGGACTCACCCCTAGAGGTGTTCCGGAGACATGCCATCGCAATTTTTGATCCTCCACGAAAGGGATGGCTCTCCCGCTTCGGTGACCCCCAGAGGTATAATTTTTGATGGGAATATGGCGGCCACGACCGATTTTACATGCACCAGGCACCATTAGTGTACACGACGGTCTGTATGGCAGGGAGATCCATCTTAGATAAAAATGAATGGTTCACCATTTGGAAACCATTCTCTGAGCTGCAGAATCAACCGATTTTGTAAGACTTCTTTGTACTGATCTTGCCTCATTATGCCTTTTACCACGTACAGACGTCCAGTACCCTTTCCGCTGATGACCTACCAGATCATCACTTTTGTAGGGTGCTTAACAGTCTGAACGACAGTCAGGATGAAACTTTCTCCATGACGATGACGCACAAACAGAGCTTTATTCTGCAAAATTTCAAATGTGCTTTCATCGCTGAAGCAGATCTGTCAAAAATAGAAAAAATTAATAAACATCCTAAACATCTGTGCTGGTCTTTCTTTATTTCATAGAAAATGATATTAAATGTATCATTTGTCATGAAATCATAGATATAGTAATAAGACATAGATTGATCAGCGAGAGGGAAAAAGCGATACCTTTTTTTTAGGGTAAAGTCACTCTAATGGCTGTCTTTCTCCGAGTAAATCCCACACAGGAATACACACGAATAATTTGGTAAATAAAATTTATGAATAATTTATTTACTGAAGGTGAATGAAAAACTCCAGATACAGTTTCAAATTCATTTTTCTTTTTATTCTTTTTTTCAATACTCTCTAATGGCTGATTTTAGAACAATTTTTCGGCATCAAAATTTTTTGCTCGATAACATGGGGATGATAGATCTATATATATTACTATATCTATAGATGAAATTATACCAACTTGCCGATATCCAGAAGTCCACATCTTTATCACGCCACTTCAGACGCTTTGCTTTCATTGCAGCTGTTAACTTGGGCTTCAATGGCGGGGCGGCAGGCCTTAAAATTTAAATATTTTAATTTTCTTCGAACAGTGCGCTCAGAAGCATTTACATTAGCATGTTGGAGTTGCGATTTTATCAGTTTTGTGGTAGCAAATCTGTTTTCCAGGCAAATTTTCTTTACACATCTTTCTGACCTTGGAGTAAAAATAGGCTTCCTGCCGCATATTTTCTTTTGTTTCGGTCTCAATTCGTCCCCTGACTCAATTTTCTTCTTTATGCATCGTATGCTAGCTTCAGAAACCTTCAATCGTCATGATATTTCGCGGTTTGAAAATATTTTAGCATTCATGAGGGCCTTTACTTCAGCTTTTTTTACATGGTGAAATATAGTCTTTTTTACCCATAATGAAAATGTTCCAATTGGTTATTTAAACACTGCACACAAAATAAACTAGTATGTTGTGGCCACCACAAGACTTTCTTGTATATTTTCCTATACATATTCAATCAGTAACAATATTAAAAAAAGAAAAAAAAATACGATTTTTTTTTCTAAGTTTTTTTTTTTTTTTTTTTTTTTTTTTTGTTAGAAGTAAAAAAAATCGATAACTTTGTTTTAAATTATCACAGATTTATAGTTCAACCATTCGTTTTAAAGGTATTGACGAGATTTTTCGAATGATACCCATCTTCAAAATTTACCCCCCTCCCCCAGGTGGTAGAAGCGATGCTCCCCCCCCATGCACAAAATTGTTTTCCTAGTTACGTACTACTATTATCAATAATTTATATTAATTTTATAATCACAAGTGTAAAATAACTCTCATTATGCACATTTATACGAATTTTTGTCCTATAGTGCCATGTTAAAAATTTAGATAAAATGCTATCACAGCGCCACCTGTTGAGCTATTCATCCCCAAATATAATCAGCACCAGTTTATGTCGGGGACCAACTAAATACCAATTTTGGTTAAATTTCATTCATTGGTTCTTGAGCATTCATCGGTTTTGTTAAATAAATCCTTGTCGGATCCTGTTCTTAGTCAGCGTAAGAACATGATTCGATAAGGATTTATTTAACAAAACCGCATGAAGAGTATTTTTTTTAAGACGCTTTTATTAGCTTCACCTGTATGTATGTTTGTAATCGCTCTGGGAGCAAACAAAAAATCTATGTTGTAAAAAAAGTCTTTCCCTACGTGAACGCTGTGGCTCTGAGGTAAAGCTCCACGCTACGAACCTAAAGGTCTGGCGTTCGAGCCCAGTCAGGGGAGATTTTTTAAAAATGGTTTTTGTTTAATTATAAATTATTTTAATTAAAGATTTAAATGTACGTAAATATTATGGCGTGTCACTCACACGATTTTCTCTTACCCTGCATTTTAATACTAAGATGGATATTTTGTGCTTTTTAGTTCACATTTCTATAAAAGCGTGTTCTTTAATTTTTTAAAGCTATAATATTATTATATAGGAATTTTTGCTACTGTTCGGACACTTTTGTTACCGACTGTACAGACAACAAAACTGTTTGATTCTCGATATGGAGGCTCACCGATGTATAGGCAATGAAATATTGCATAATGAAAAGCAAAATGGCATCTGGAAAAATAATACATCATTTGCTATATTTGTGAAATAAATTAGATTACGTTGTTATTTTTCTTTTCTTTCATAAAATTTTGCAGGTGGTGATTTATGATGAATCTTAATTTCCTCTTGTAAAAAATGAATAAATTGAAGGTACCGCATTACTTACATTTGATTTTCCGTGCCATATTTTGATTATTTATTGGGATCCTAATGGTTAAATTGGCCATGAAATTTGTAAGTTTGTTGATTTTGGTTACTTCGATGAATAGAAGTGAGGCATTTTTGAAGAAAATAGATAATTTGGAACTTAAACTGTCTAAGCTTGGTCATACAGTTTCGAAACCGCCTAAGTTTGATGAATTCATACCCAGATGTAAGTAGAAAAAAAATCATTTTAATATGATTTTCGAATTCAGTACATTTTTATTACTTTTTACTTTCTCTTACCCATAAGATAGAGAAAGTATTGTTATTGTATTCAAATTTTCGAACGCGAGATTTTGTTATATTTACACGTTTTGAGGTCCCCTGAATACGAAAATCATGTTTTTAGCAAATGGTCTGTGTGCATGTCTGTGTGTCTGTGTGTCTGTGTGTGTGTCTGTCTGTTATCAGCATATCTCAAAAACAAATTATGACAGAAAGTTCAAACTTGGTATTCTAAATGGTATTCTATGTATCATATAGGGATGCTACAGTAAGCTTTTCGTTAAGATCAAGCAAATGGTTCGTGTACAGGGACAATCAAGAGAATTCTAATACATTACGTCTGTGGGGGAAATTGCAGGTAAGTAGAGTTTAACGTCTATAGACAGCACTAAACCAAATGAAACGAATATATATTTTTTGTAATAGATATAGTTAACTGGGAAAAAAAAATTGTGTATGTAGGAGCCTCGCCTCCCCCCTCGAGGGGAGTAAATTTTCATGATGGGTATCTTTCAAAAGAGCTCGCCAATACCTTTAAAACGAATGGTTGAACCATCGATCTGCAATAATTTAAAACAAAGTTATCAATTTTTTTTACTTTTAACGAAAAAAAACTTAGAAAAAAAATCGTTTTTTTATTTTTTTATTTTGAGAATAAAATGGACTTTTTTTGGATATTTGGTGTTCTCTCTACTTCTCTAATATGGAAATCGTATACATTATCATAAAAGATAATTTTTTTAAATAATAATTTTAATTTTTTTTTTTTTTTTTAAACGAAATTATTTTTTAATTACGCCCCCCTCACACAGAACTAATTATCATATAAAACTCTTTAGAAGCCTAATATGAATTGTTTAACACAGGTTTACATAACAGTACTCGTTATCTTACCTTTTAATCTGCAACCTGTATTTATTATAGTATTAAATTTCAGGGTAAGAGAAAGTCGTGTGAGTGACACACCAGATTATTTACTTTCGCTTACCCATAAGGTAGAGAAAGTATTGTTTTTGGGTCAAATTTTCGAACGCGAGATTTTGTTATATTTACACGTTTTGAGGTCCCCTGAATACGAAAATCAGGTTTTTAGCAAATGGTCTGTGTGTATGTCTGTATGTCTGTGTGTGTGTCTGTGTGTCTGTCTGTTATCAGCATATCTCAAAAACAAATTATAGCAGAAAGTCCAAACTTGTTATTCTAATTGTGTATCATATAGGGATGTTACAGTAAGCTTTTCGTTAAAATCAAGCAAATGGTTCGTGTACAGGGACAATCAAGAGAATTCTAATACATTACGTCTATGGGGGGAAATTGCAGGTAAGTAGAGTTTAACGTCTATAGACTGCACTAAACCAAATGAAACGGATATATATTTTTTGTAATAGAAATAGTTAACTGAGAAAAATTTTTTTGTGTATGTAGGAGCCTCGCTTCCCTCCCACCCCCTGGGGATGAAGTCCCCCCTCGAGGGGAGTAAATTTTCATGATTGGTATCTTTCAAAAGAGCTCGCCAATACCTTTAAAACGAATGGTTGAACCATCGATTTAAAATAAAGTTATCGATTTTTTTAAAATGTAATATTGAGAATAAATTCAACTTTTTTTTGGATATTTAGTGTTATACTACTTCTCTAATATGAAAATGGTCTGTATTATCATAAAAGATAACTTTTTTAAATAACAATTTTAATAAATTATTTTTTAAAAACAGAATTATTTTTTAATAACCGAATTAAATTCTATATAAATGTAGGTGCGTTAATGAAACGGGGGGTTGAGGGGGCGGTAGCCCCCCTCACACAGAACTAATTATCATATAAAACTCTTCCGAAGCCTAATTTGAATTGTTTAACATTGGTTTACATAACAGTACTCGTTATCTTACCTCTTAATCTCCAACCTGTATTTATAGTATTAAATTTCAGGGTAAGAGAAAGTCGTATGAGTGACACACCAGTTTATTTCTTTATAGTTACACATTTGATGTTCCCTGAATCCGAAAATCACATTTTTAGTGATTGGTCTTACTTACAGATAACTATTAAGTTGTGTCTGTTGCCAGCACAACTTAATAATAAATTTAGTAGGAAGTCGAAACTCGGTATTGTAAATCTGTATCATATGCCAATCCTACACTAAACATTTCGTTGAGATTGGAAAAATGGGTATACAGGCACATTCAAATGCATTATATCTATTGGGGAAATCTCTGGTAGGTATAATTTAACATACGTAGACCACGCTAAACAAAATGGAATAACGCACATTCCTTTTAAGCATAAAAGTTATATTTCCCATAAAATATGGTGTGAAAAATATTTATCCTTCACTTACACAAAAGAATTTCGATATATTACTGCTATGTCTGGAAATAGCTAGTTGATAGCATTTCAACTTGTGTGATACATTATTATTATTAAAAATATTATTATTATTATTATTACTACTATTTTATTGTGCTGAGATAAGTACACTCCTTCTCATATTTATAAGGACACTTTATATTTTGAAATAACTAATGTAAAAATAATTGTGAACAAGATTATACTAAGTGCACTTAATATATCTAGTATTCTAAAAACAAATACTGCTATAATTTTTTTAATATGAAACAAAATTAATGAAAAATAATGCAAAATGTGTTTTTCTCCACGTTTTTAGACGTTCATAATTATAGGGACAATCAAGATTTTTTCGTTTTATTTAACTTACTAGCGGATAAATTACAGTTGACATGCGAATTTGTTAACTACTGGGCTAGATTAATTCATATATAAGCCTTCAATTTTTCTTGGACGGACATTACTGATAATTCCTCGAAAAAACGAACGTTCAAGTGGTGAAGTATGATAAATGTGTTTTTTAAGTGGGAGGATAATTTCAATCCGCCGAATTTCTTATGAAATTCGAAGGTCTAAAATTGTTGAAGGAAATGTGATCAAACGTTGAACTGCTGGTTCGATAGGAGAGAGATCTGATGCAAAATCAGAGATCGAAGACTCATAACGAAGACTCTTTTACAGAGATCGAAGACTCGTAATTCCTCTTACTGTTCTACTCATAATGAATGCTGCTGAATTTGCTCGTAATTTTTAACGAGAGGTTGGGGTCCACATTTATGCACGTTTAAAATAATTAATAATATGTTAAAATGAATAAAAAACCTGTAATAATCAATCAGCATTTAACGGGGGAAAGAAAGTCTTTGTCAAAGTTGGATAAAGACAATATTAAATGGTACAGTGGAGCACCGTTTATACGATTTTCAAGGGACCGTCCCTAAAAACGTATAACTGAAAAAAACGTTCAAATGAAAATTCGTTTTAACATTAATACACAATAAAGTGTCATATTAATAATAAAAGTCTAACCAATTTTCATGATTTCCTTTACATTTATTCGAATAAGATATATTTTTAATTAAATTTAAAATATTTTTAAAAGGTAGGATAAAAATTAAATGACAATTAAAAATAAAGAAATTCAGAAATTTTTTTTCAAGATTTCGATTTTAACATTTAAAGACAAAACGTTTCGTTCTCTAAACGAAGATGACATTTTAGCAAACGATTAAAAGGAAGAAAAGAAAGAAAAAAAAAAAAAACTTGTTTCTCCAACCGTAATGTCAAATAAACACGATATGAAATAAGAAAATCTTCGAAGTCGCCCAACGGAAGTGAATAATAAATCTTCAAGTTTGCAAAATGCCTATAATTTTTTTTTTCCTTTTATACCCCATCCCTGGAATCAATTAAAAGAGAAAGTGGGAGGTGGGAAGTCTTCAAATGGTCACTGGCTACTGGTATCCCTACCATTCAACCCAGTCGCCAACTGCTTATCTCTGAAAATTTCTCTAATACACCCTTTTCCCCCAGGCTATCGATGCAGGTCGCACTTTGTTACCATAGTTCAAAGAATCGAAAAAGATAAAACATAAAGAATAAAACATAAAGAGCATTCATCTTTTCTACAAAGAGAGAAAAAAAAAAAAAAAAAACGTATAAGTGAAATTAAGAATTTACTCGTGTCGTATAAACGAAATATTTTAACATTAGAATTCAATGGAATGATTTGGGACCGAAGTCGAAAAACGTATGAATGAGAAAAACGTATAAATGAGAAACGTATAAAAGGTGCTCCACTGTAAAATGTTGCATTTTCGGATGAAAAACATTTTATTCTTGATTAACCAAATGGTTTTAACAGTTACTGGCACGATCTGAAGATAGCGAAAGACAGAGCAGATTTTTTAAAAGCAGGTATGAATCGGGCATTTTAAAGATGGATCTATGGTGCTCTGGGGAGCTGTTTCTACTGAAGGCAGGATGAATGTAGTAATTTTTTCTATTATTATGAACACCAAGACAATATCCGCAAATTTTAAATGTGGAATTATCAGATTTTTGTTAGATTTTGGGGGGTAATAATATTTTTTTCAACAAGTCTTACATTTTTGCTCTAGTTTTAGAGCAATAGGAAATAGTTTGAAGAAAGAAACTTTTGTATTATTGCCTTTCCCATGGCCTAAAAGTTGAAAAAACCTTAATTTATGATATTGGAAAAGTGCATGCAAGTGGAAAGCAATTTTAAATAGTTTAAATGTATTAAGAATATCATATATGCTATACGAAATGGTATTGAAACTGAATATTAAACAAAAATGTATATATCTATACCAGAGAGAATGTGTAACTGTTTAACCCTAAAAAGTGACCCCATAAAATATTAATTTAAAGAATAACTGAAAAAAATTACTAAAATTCGAGCTGTCCTTATAATTGTGAACGCCTGAAAAATCATCTTTTTACCATATTTAAAGATTTTTAAGATAGAAAAACGATAAAACTTTTTAAATATAGTCTATTAATGAAATTCAAATTAATTAAAAATATATTTGTTTAAATAATAGTGTTCAGTGTTTAGTTAATATAGAAAAACGGGTGTCCTTATAATTATGAGAAGGAGTGTATAAGTGCATTGGTTTGTATGATTTGTAGATAATATACAGGACAACTCGAAAACAGTCCAATATGTTTCAGAAAATGGTGTAGGCAGAAATTATTTGAATAATTTGAGCAAACATTTTAAATTTAATAATAGCTTTAATGTTTGATGATTTTATGATTGTTTAATGGTTGTTACTACAGTATTGAAACGGCTGGTTAATGGAGGCGGTTGCCATCGTCACTCAAAAATTTCTGTTAAATGAAATTGTTTTTTAAAACAGTTTTGAACTGTTTAAAAACACTTGAAGTCTTCAAATACCTTATGTATGTGACACCTTAAATTATAATAATATGGCTATGGAACACATGAGAAGAGAAAGTAGTGAGAGTATCATACTAGATTTATTTATTGGGCGGGGAGGTTGTAATTTTTGGCATGTTAAAGTCCATTACGTTAGGAAATACGATTAAAATTGATCCTGAACTGCTATGGACATTCAATCGGTTCACGAACCTCGAATCGTTAACTGTAGGTAAAAGCATTGAAAATTCAGCCACCAGATGGGACATTTTTAATTGTAAGGGCATATTAATTTGAACAAGCCTTTTAAATTCGTCATCATATTACTGTTCTACACTATCAGCTAAATACTATATTAAAAGAAAAAAAAAAAAAAAATGTTTGAAGGCAAAACGAACTTTTGTAAACTGAATATTTCAAGTAGATTTGTCAGTCAATGTATTTAGACTACAAAATGAAAAAATAAATAAATAAAAATAAATAAATAAATAAATAAATAAATTGCTATCGTTACCGGGTGTCCCATAAGTCTGTAGACACTTTAAAAATTCATAAAAATTGAAGAAATTGGTAGAATTGAACGCGGTTTGAGAAAAAGTTGTTCTTGTGAAGGGGGATTTTTTTCTTTTTCTTTTTCTTTTCACGAACCTCGAAACGGTAACTGTAGGTAAAAGCACTAAAAATTCAGCCACCAGATGGGACATTTTTAATTGAAAGGGCAAATTAATTTAAACAAGCTTTTTTAAATTCGTTATCATCTTATTGTTGTACACTATCAGATAAATACTGTATTTAATATATATATATATATATTGTTTGAAGGCAAAACGAACTTTTGTAAACTGAATATTTCAAGTAGATTTGTCTGTCAATGTATTTAGACTACAAAATGAAAAAATAGATAAATAAAAATTAATTAATTAATTAATTAATTAATTGCTATCGTTACCGGGTGTCTCATAAGTCTGTAGACACTTTAAAAATTCATAAAAATTGAAAAAATTGGTAGAATTGAACGTGGTTTGAGAAAAAGTTATTCTTGTGAAGGGGGATTTTTTTCTTTTTCTTTTTCTTTTTACGAACCTCGAAACGGTAACTGTAGGTAAAAGCACTAAAAATTCAGCCACCAGATGGGACATTTTTATTTGAAAGGGCAAATTAATTTAAACAAACCTTTTTTAATTCGTTATCATCTTATTGTTGTACACTATCAGCTGAATACTGTATTTAAATATATATATATATATATATATTGTTTGAAGGCAAAACGAACTTGTGTAAACTGAATATTTTAAGTAGATTTGTCAGTTAATGTATTTAGACTTCAAAATGAAAAAATAAATAAATAAAAATAAATAAATAAATAAAATGCTATCGTTACCGGGTGTCTCATAAGTCTGTAGACACTTTAAAAATTCATAAAAATTGAAGAAATTGGTAGAATTGAACGCGGTTTGAGAAAAAGTTATTTTTGTGAAGGGGGATTTTTTCTTTTTCTTTTTCTTTTCACGAACCTGGAATCTAACTGTAGGTAAAACATTAAAAATTCAGCCACCAGATGGGACATTTTTAATTGAAAAGGCAAATTAATTTAAACAAACCTTTTAAATTTGTCACCATCTTATTGTTTTACACTATCAGCTAAATACTGTATTAAAGAAAAAAAAATATTGTTTCAAGGCAAAACGAACTTTTGTAAACTGAATATTTTAAGTAGATTTGTCAGTCCATGTATTTAGACTACAAAATGAAAAAAGGTAAATAAATAAATAAAAACAAATAAATAAATAAGTAAATAATAAATAAAATGCTATCGTTTCCCGGTGTCCCATAAGTCTGTAGACACTTTAAAAATTCATAAAAATTGAAGAAATTGGTAGAATTGAACGCGGTTTGAGAAAAAGTTATTCTTGTGAAGGGGGATTTTTTTTCTTTTTCTTTTTCTTTTCACGAACCTCGAAACGGTAACTGTAGGTAAAAGCATTGAAAATTCAGCCACCAGATGGGACATTTTTAACGGAAAGGGCAAATTAATTTAACCAAGCCTTTTAAATTCGTCATCATCTTATTGTTGTACACTATCAGCTAAATACTGTATTTAAAAAATATATATATATATATATGTATATTGTTTGAAGGCAAAACGAACTTTTGTGAACTGAATATTTTAAGTAGATTTGTCAGTCAATGTATTTAGACTACAAAATGAAAATAAATAAATAAGTAAATAAAATTCTATCGTTACCGGGTGTCCCCATAAGTCTGTAGACACTTTAAAAATTCATAAAAATTGAAGAAATTCGTAGAATTGAACGCGGTTTGAGAAAAATTTATTCTTGTGAAGGGGGATTTTTTTTTCTTTTTCTTTTCACGAACCTCGAAACGGTAACTGTAGGTAAAAGCATTGAAAATTCAGCCATCAGATGGGACATTTTTAATGGAAAGGGCAAATTAATTTAACCAAGCCTTTTAAATTCGTCATCATCTTATTGTTGTACACTATCAGCTAAATACTGTATTTAAAAAAAAATGTTTGTATATTGTTTGAAGGCAAAACGAACTTTTGTAAACTGAATATTTTAAGTAGATTTGTCAGTCAATGTATTTAGACTACAAAAATAAATAAATAAATAAAATGCTATCGTTACCGGGTGTCCCCATAAGTCTGTAGACACTTTAAAAATTCATAAAAATTGAAGAAATTGGTAGAATTGAACGCGGTTTGAGAAAAAGTTATTCCTGTGAAGGGGGATTTTTTACTTTTACTTCTTCTTCTTTTTTTCTTTTCTATACTTTTTTTTTTTTTTTTTTTTTTTAATAAAGAAAAAAATAATAGTTTAAATTTTCGAGGGCGCTGTACGTGAGCAACTCACACATTTCTGTGAAAAGTTATATTTATTTGCATGCAAATGTTTACAGGCACATTTATCCAATTCTATGTGTCCACCATCACCATAAATTACAGTTTGCAAACGAGTTACACCACCGATAACTTGTAGCTTGAGTCGGTGGTGCTTGTTCTTAGTTACGGGAAAAAAATTTCCAACAAGAATGCTTTATCCACCAATTCAGCATTGCAATTAAAACTTCATATGTATGTATGAGTCATATGTACTTCATGAGGTACACATGAACAAGTACGAACCATGGATATATGTACAAATATGAAGCATACAATATGAATATATGTACATGTATGAAGCCTCATGTACAAGTATGAGGTAAAATAAGAAATAACCTGTGTTAATCGTAAAACTGCGCAATTTATAGCACTCTGATTTGCATATTTCTTATCACGCAACCTTGCGAAAATTTTAATTTTTCGTCTAACTATCATGGAGGAAAAATTTATTTATTTTTCTTTACAAAAAAAAAAAAAAAATTCCTCCTTTATGAGAATGATGTTTTCGCAAACCGCTTCCGATTTTATCAATTCCTTCATTTAATTGACGAAAAATATAGTTATTATTTCATATATATATATATATAACTTTCACGAGAATAACTACTTTTTCACAAACCGAGTTCAATTCTATTAATTCTTTCAATTTTTATGAAATTTTTTAATTGTCTACAGACTTTTAGAATACACGGAACTGAGGAGAAGGGAGAAGGGAGAGCTATATCCCTACGTTTATAGTAATATATTTATAATATGCTGACTATTTCTATTATAAATATATTTTTTATTTTAACATTAAAAAGTAAAAAAATAATTTTCATTGTATATATTTTTAGGAAATTTTGTCCTATACTGTTATATTAAAAATTATGAAAAAAAATAAATAAATAAAATAAAATAAAATAAATAAATAAAAAAGATGATAGCGCCATTTGTTGATCGATTGATCCCCTGATGTAATCAGCCCCAATTTAAGTCAAGGTCTAACTAAATGTCATGTTTGGTTAAATTTCGTACATTGGTTTCTTTTACATCGCATCCACAACTTTTTTTTTTTATATAAACACGCATAGCGACATACGGACATTTTCTAAAAATGGTCAAATATATTCAGGGTATTTCAAAACGTTTAAATCAATCGAAAACTGTAGGTTAAAAATTTTCAAGAATCCAATATCTTATTATTCTCATACATATGTATATATACACTATACAGTCTGTAGCAAAATTATTGAAGCACTAGCAAAAATTCCTACTTAAAAGATGGGCACCTAATATTGTTTTGTTAGGGAAATATTTGTCGAGTCATGATCTTAGTCTTATACTGTTTATAAAAAAGTAAGTTGATGATAAAAATTACCGATCAAACTACAAAAAAAAATATATGAAAAGTGTGGACACGTGCTTCAATAATTTTGTTGTCGACATTATGTACGTGTATGTGTGTATATATATCAGTACAAAAAACCCTTAACGGCTTAAAAGTTTGTGACGCCGCTACTTTGTGGCTATAAGAATTTGAAATATGAGTCTTAAAAATAATGATATTAAATTTTAAGTGACGCTTTGCAATTAGTTAAAATATACATAGATTTTCTTATTTGATCATTCACTTTTATCTTTTATTTATATTTATAATGCAAACGTAATATTTTTAACTTCAAGATCAGACAGATATTTAAAATACACTCACTGATGCTTTTTCATTCGCATTTCAAATTCAAAATAACAGTTTTAAAAGGAATGATATAAAAATTCCAGTGGCGCCTCGGTGTTATTTTAAAAGATTTGTTTTTAGATTCCATTAAAATTACTTTTGTTTTGCTAATAAAATATATTTACACATTTAAACAGTGCTTTTAATTTTCAAATATACTGTCAAATAATTATACTTTCACTGAGTTAGCATTATAAAGTAAAATTATTTATTTCAATAAATTGATTTATCCTTTGCATCACGCTATCCAAAACATAGTATCATAGTGTCCAACTAAGTGAAAATTTGCTCAAAGAGGTAGTGTGACGTAAAGAAAACATTTACACAAATTTTACTTGCAGTTTTGGATAGCGTGACGCAAAGGATAAATCAATTTATTGAAATAAATAATTTTACTTTATAATGCTAACTCAGTGAAAGTATAATTATTTGACAGTATATTTGAAAATTAAAAGCACTGTTTAAATGTGTAAATATATTTTATTAGCAAAACAAAAGTAATTTTAATGGAATCTAAAAACAAATCTTTTAAAATAACACCGAGGCGCCACTGGAATTTTTATATCATTCCTTTTAAAACTGTTATTTTGAATTTGAAATGCGAATGAAAAAGCATCAATGAGTGTATTTTAAATATCTGTCTGATCTTGAAGTTAAAAATATTACGTTTGCATTATAAATATAAATAAAAGATAAAAGTGAATGATCAAATAAGAAAATCTATGTATATTGTAACTAATTGCAAAGCGTCACTTAAAATTTAATATCATTATTTTTAAGACTCATATTTCAAATTCTTATAGCCACAAAGTAGCGGCGTCACAAACTTTTAAGCCGTTAAGGGTTTTTTGTACTGATATCATTACTTTTTAGTGGTTATTGATCAAAAAATTAAAACAAGTCCTTCTGGCTCCTAGGAAGGGTAAACTAATTTATCTTTTCGTATGAAGTTGTCACCATTTTTTTTTTCAAAATGGCAGCTACAATTTATTAATGGACTTAGTGGATTTATAAATGAAGGCTATTTATATATGGAGTTTTAAGCAAATCGGTTCATAAAACCTTTCTAATGTAAATTTGAAATTTTCAGTGTGTTGGCACAGGGAAACAAGAGGGTGGATTAAGTTGGCAAATGAACATATCAAATACATTTCTGAGATAAATCCACACTACAAATTTAGTGTGAATTAATTCAGTATTTCAAACGTTATCATACTCACAAATTTTCAAGTAGCCTGCCACTTGGAAACAAAATGGAGAAGCTTCGCACTAGAAAAATTTATTGACTGGGATTCTCAAACTCTTAAAAAAAAAAAAAAAAAAAAAAAAGCAAGTGAAAATTTTCAAATTTAAGTTAGAATTACGTAATTTACATTTTGCAAGTTTCTTTTTAGAGAATTACACATTAAACAATTAAAAAAATATATATCAAGTAAATATTAAAAATGGAATTTTATATATTTTCTTTCCCCTTTTGAGGCTAAGTATACTGCTCCAATATTCACAATTTAAATTTTCATCAAAAGTGCAGGTTAAAAATTACTTCCTATATATTTTCATATAAAACGTTTGGGGGGAAAAATAGACAAAATATAAATTAAGCTTTACATTTCTATAATTTTAAAAATAAGATAAAATCACCTGGAGAAAAATTTTATGGAAAATATAAGTTAAGTTTAAAAAAAAATGAAATTTCTGCGTAAAAATACTATTTCATAAATATATTTACAACTACAATAAACAAAAAACGCTCCTTTAATTTTAAATAATTATTTCTACATGTTTCGAAGCTATTAAAAGTTTTTTTCTTTTTTTCTTTTTTTCTTTTTCTTTTTCTTTTTCTTTCTTTCTTTCTTTTTTTTTTTTTTTTTTTTAAGAAAAATAAATTAAATGTAGTGGCGCCATCTAGTAGTTTTTTTTAAATCATATACATACAGATTTAATTTTTTTTTTTCATAAAAAAAAAAAAAAAAAAAAAACTTGTTTAGAAACAGGTAGAAATAGTTATTTAAAATTAAAGGAGGATTTTTTGTTTACTGTAATTGTAAATTATGAAATAGAATTTTTCATGCACAAGTTAATTAATTAAAAAAAGAAAAGAAAGAATAATTTTTTTTAAATAAATTATTATGGGTTTCAAAGTAAAGATGTTATTTATTTATTTTGACGTGTTTTTTAATAATTGCTATTTGACACATTTTTCATGAATTTTACTGAAATTCATGAAAAATGAATTTTATTA
Organism: Salticus scenicus; assembly: GCA_963930645.1. Lineage (NCBI taxonomy): Eukaryota > Metazoa > Arthropoda > Arachnida > Araneae > Salticidae > Salticus > Salticus scenicus. The sequence continues at coordinate 212,481,750 of OZ005662.1, forward strand.
AAACACTGTTTAAACACTGTTTATTAAAACACTGTTTTTTCTAATAAACAGTGCAAACACTGTTTCATCCTCTAGTCATTGCTTTGAATAATAATAATAAAAAGAATTTATTATGTTAATATTTAAAATATGTATCATTTTAAAGTCTGAAAAATAAATAAATGAATAAACACTAACTGTATTTTCAAAAGAGATTTTTAATTTTTAAAAAGAAATATATATATATATATGTATTTACGAAAGAGTATGTTTTAAATAAAAACGATAGATGGCGCAAAAACTGTATTTGCTGTTTTTTTCCATTCCCGGAGCGTAAGGATACATGAACAGGAATCGCAAATCATTGAGTTATTATAAAATCGATTTTCATGAATGATTAAAAAAATTTTCGCTTTAAAAAATTGTAAATTCATCATTATTATGATAAAATGGAATATCTAAAATTACAAAATACTTCCTTATTTAAAATATTATCTAAATATTTCTTTGACTAAATATGAAATTCTGAAATCAAAAATATTTTTTTCATAACAGAAGAGAAAGTATATTTAAGTGAATTTGACTTAGTATATATACAATAAATATTTTAAACATGTAATAAAGTATTTTTGCGTTAAAAAAAAATTCTAAATAATTCATTGGCTGCATTCAAGTCGGTCAATAAACCAACCCTCATACCTTACAAGTAAGAACCGCATAACAGCGTTTTCACCCAAAGAAACATATGTAATTGGCGGAGTAATATAGTTCCATATTTAAAGTGATTTATATAAAAAACAAGAGTTTTCCTGAAAAAAAAACAAAAACGTTACTAGATTCAGAAAGATCCCATTAACAACATATATTAATTAAATTAAAATCGTTCGTGCGGTTTTAGAGATATTTTTATTACATCCTTACATCGTTACACCACACATTTTCCCTTTTTCGCTTTAAATTGAGATTCAGATCTCAAAACATACTGCATGTAGAAATGTAAAATTTTCAGGATAGATTAAGACCGAAGATAAAAGACTATTTTGAAAAAATCAGAACAAAATATGGCTTATTTGCTGAGATATTAAGTGTCGGCTTTTACAAATCTCTTTGATGTCAAACTAGGCGTATATATGAGTTCACAGCTTTCCGTCCGTTTGTCCTTCCGCTTGCGTCACTCGAAAAACTGCCGTTTTTCATGATATATTATATATACTCCGCGTTCCAAAAGTTTAGACAATCAATAAAATTTCATTAACATAAAAAGTAATAAGGTACAATTAAAATTCATGAGATAGGTAATAAATAAAAACAGTTTTGCTGATATACACATATAAATTATGATCAAAGGTTTGAAATTATAAAATATACGTTAAGTTATATAAAAATCTGCTGTCACAAAAGTATAGCCACAATACAACATTACATGTTTTCTTTTACATTTTTATTCACAGAATAAATTATTTTTATTGTCGCCTGCTTCTATCCGCGTTTGTAATGATCGATAGATGGCGCTTCCTCAACTGCAGTTGTTAGTAAATATTGCCACGTGTAATAATTGCCATGTGTATTTATTATTGTTATTTCTTGTCGTTCTATCATTGTTTCAGCGTGAAAGCTATCAGTGGTATGATAATTTCACCTTAGCCCACCAGAAGGCGAGCATTTCATTACAATCGCGGATAAATGCAAAATAATTTTTTCCTTTAATTGAAATATCGTCTGCTGTATTTTTAGCATAATAATTTAATGAGTTCAATGTATTATTTTGTTTGTGATTCGGAAAAGACGTTTCCTGCGTATTCTGATAAAAATGCCACTTTCTAAAAAAATTTCTAAAGATGAAATTATTAAGATTTTACAGTTAAAAGGGCAAGGACAAAATCCTGTACAAATATCGAGAAGAATAAAGATATCCTTGAGTAGTATTTATAGAGTTTTGAGATTCGGTGGAACATGGAATACTCGAAAGCGAGTCGGAAGACCAAAGAAAACAACGTTACGTAATGATAGAATGTTATTAAACTAGTTGGCATAGGTGGACTCTGCTCATTTCCCCATCATATTTACGTTCTCATAAATTTCTATTTTGAGACATATAATCATGTTAAAAGAAATGAATTTGACAAAAGCTTGATACAGTGACAGAATGAAAACCCCGCCTAATAGGCTATCCACCGTTCACTTCGATATATTTATCTTATTCTAATCTATTAATTTATTTTATCAGGGTCAATTCCGCTGTTTAGTTTTTATGCTACTATTTCCAATGGAATAATCCTCAAAATTCATATTTATATGAAAAATTTACAATTTCGCTATGTTGGTAAAATCGTAAATTACGAATAATTTACAAAATTTTCCTATTAGAATATTTGCATTCAATCATGTTCAAACAAATATCATAAATGTAATTTTGAAGTTGTCTAATGTATTTATGATCCTCAAAATGGAAGTTTATGCTCAAATTTGCCTAATTCTGACATGTCAAGTAAATCGTAAATTTCAAATAACTTACGAATTTTTTAAATTGGAAAAATCATAGTCTATGATATTCATGCCAGTATCCTAAATAATATTTCGAAAGTGGTTTGATATCTTTACGATGAAAATATCCCTCAAGACTGACGTTTATGTGAAATTTTGCTCTATTCTGCCATGTTAAGAAATTCGTAAATTTCCAATAACTTACGAAATTTTTATATTGGAAAATTCATAGTCATTAATATTCATACCAGTGTCCTAAATAATATCTCAAAAGTAGTCTGACATCTTTACGATGAAAATATCTCTGAAAATTGACATTTATGTGAAATTTTGCCCTATACTATGTTAAGAAATTCGTAAATTTCCAATAACTTGCGAAATTTTCAAAGTAGCATATTTATAGTTATTGATGTTCCTTCCGGCATCAAAACTGATATTTTAAAACTGGTCTGACATTTTTACATTAAAAATTTTCCATCTATAATGCACGTTTAAGTGAATTTTTGTCCAATTCTCCCATGTTAAGAAAATCGTAAATTTCCAATAACTTACGAAGTTTTAAAATTCGAATGTTGCAAATGAATAGGGTTCTTGCCAGTGTCGAAAGTAATATTTTAAAACTGATCTGACCTCTCTGCGACAATTTGTTCTTGAGATATCGTGTACACAGACTAAGAAACTAACGGACTAACACAGTAACAGACTAACAGAGACCCTACAGACAGACACCATAGAAATTTTGTCATTTTCGGATTTCTCAGACCTGAAAACGTGTAAAAAAGTCAAAAAACAGAGGTCGAATATTTTCGCGATTACCTAAGTTCCCCATACCTATAGTATTGTTGCGTACTTGGGGGTTCGTGAGTTGTCCGAGAATGAAAGGCCAAACGTACAAAAATTCAGTAATTTATTCACAGAAAGTTCCAGAAAAATACAGGTCTATAAACCAAGTATCAGCTTCAATTCGACCAGTAAACACAGCTTAAACAACAGCTGTCAATAGCAAATCCACAGTACAAACTGTATAGCAATAACACTTAAAGCAAGTCTCTTTCGAAGAGGCTCAATGCAAGCTGACCGACTCTGATCACAGACTAAACTGAACTGACTGCCTTGGCGAGAAAGCGCTTCCTTATATGCTGTTCCATGGAACACAGATTTTTCGAGAAAACTCTAGAAAGTGGTCAACCAATGAACTTACAGCTTCCATATTTGGTATATCCCATATAAGGATTTTGTCGCCAAGGTCGCCAAAAAAATCGCCAAGGTGGGGAAAAGTCGCCAAATTTGGCGCCAAATCCATTACCTGCATTACTGGGGCTTTTTAATGCGTTTTTAAGGGAAAATACGGCTATTTCAACGCTAAAACGACGAGAAATGCACAAAATTAGCACTTTATCAACTTACTAAGCCTCTTTGAAAGAATTTATACAGAAATAAACACAATTATTTACAATTTTGTAACACTGCCCCCCTCCCAAGGACTGCACGTCCCGGGCAGTGCAACCCTTGGTCAAGAGACAAAACTAAACAAATTTTCACAATCTAAAATACAAAAACTAAGTTGCATATAACGATAAAATAGAAATACAAATCAAGTGAGAAATATTTACAAAATTCACAAATATGTACAAATATTTATATACAAATATTTACAGTGCGCATGCGCAAATTTTACCAGTGTTTACATAGTAAATTTTAATAATACCGTTAATTGTTGTACTTGGCTAGCCTGTTATAGTGCACCACCTTCGGTTTTGATGAAGGTGTTTTAGTGATCCGCACCACTACATCATTCAGCCTTTTTAAGACTGTGTACGGTCCGTCCCAGTTGCACTGTAACTTGGGAGAGAGTCCTTTGCGTCGAACAGGATTCCACAACCAGACCTTCTCTCCTTCCTGGAACTCATGTTGCGTAGCCTTTAGATCGTACCTTGTCTTCATTTTCTCCGTTGCAATGTGAATTCGCTCCCGAGCAAAGTTGTGTACGTCCTCAAATCGTGCCTGGAGATCTTGGATGTACTCCTCGGGCGATGAAGGCGCATCGGGTGGACAACCAAACAGGAGATCACAAGGGAGACGAAGTTCGCGTCCAAACAGCATCTGGGCTGGAGTGTAGCCGGTGGTTTCATGGACAGCACTTCGATATGCCAGCAGGAACAATGGCAACTTCAAGTCCCAATCTTGTTGGTTCCTTGATATTAGAAGAGAGAGGTTATTCAGGATGGTACGATTGAACCTCTCGACCATGCCGTCCGACTGGGGATGTAAGGGTGTTGTCCGGGTTTTGTCTATGCCGAGTAGTTGACACAGTCCTTTGAAAACATCAGAGGTAAAGTTCCTACCTTGGTCGGTATGAAGTTGTAGGGGCGTGCCGTACCTTGACACCCATTGCTGCACTAGGACCTCTGCGACTGTGCATGCCTCTTGATTGGGAATGGGATATGCCTCAGGCCACTTGGTGAAATAGTCCATCACGACGAGGATGTATTTATTTCCACTGGAGGTCCGTGGCAAAGGACCCAAGATGTCGAGTGCAATCCGTTCAAATGGTACTCCCACGCTATACCGTTGCAGTCTTCCTCGACTTCGTTTCTGCGGGCCTTTACGTGCCGCACAAGAATCACAGGATTTACACCATTTCTCCACATCCTCCTTTGCCTTGCACCAATAGAAGCGTTCCCGAACTTTCTGCAGAGTCTTCAGTACCCCAAAATGGCCTCCGGTAGAGCTACTATGCAGTTGTTCTAAAACAGCTGGAATTTTTGTTCTTGGTAATAAAATCTGCCATTTGAAGCTTTTCCCATCATCAGATTCCCACTTTCTGTATAATACGCCGTTTCTGATATGAAGAGAGTCCCAAAGTGCCCAATAACTTTTCGTAATGGGACTAAATCTGGAAATGTCCTGCCAGATAGGTCTGTTGCTGGTCGTCTCCTTCAGCTGTAATATTGGCTTTATGTCAGGATCTTCCAACTGGGCTTTTCTAAGTTTTTCGTCACTCCATGGATCGGGATCTTGATCTGATGGTGTTGAGACAGTAACTTGGTAGGCAACCGGATTTATCGGCAGGTATTTCTGTTCGGCTCTAGGGCAGTACTTGCAGCTTTCCGAGCAGGGCTTCCGTGACAAGGCATCTGCATTACCATGTAGAGTCCCTTTGCGATGACGTATCTCGAAGTCATATTCCTGCAGGCGTTGTATCCACCTGGCAATCTGTCCTTCCGGGTTCTTGAACTGGAGCAACCACGTTAAAGATGCATGGTCAGTCCGGAGCAGGAATCTTCTGCCATAGAGGTAATGATGGAAATGTTCTATGGCTTTTACGATGGCGAGTAGCTCTTTCCTGGTGGTACAGTAATTTCGCTCTGGTTTAGACAGGCATTTACTCCAATAGGCAATGACATGTTCTTGACCATCAATTTCCTGCGACAGAACAGCACCGACACTCTCATGGCTGGCATCTGTATCAAGTATAAACTGTCTGTCGGGCTGTGGATACGTCAAGATAGGCGATGATGTTAAGGCCTCTTTAAGTCGCTTGAAAGCTTTTTCACGTTCATCTGTCCACAGGAACTTCTGTTTGGCTTCCGTCAGCTTGTGGAGTGGTCTGGCAATATTTGAGAAACCCTTGACAAACTTCCTGTAGTAAGTGCATAACCTAAAGCTGATTCTACGTCTCTGATGTTGGAGAGTCTCAGTGCTTTCTGAATTTCTGGGTCACGAACAGCATCGATGAAGTACTGGAGAGCTAAGTCGTGTCGCGTGTCAGCATGACAGTCTGAGAATGCTAGGTGTGACAGTCTCTGAATGTCCGCTGCCAGCTCTTGCAAACTTTCGCCCGTTTTCTGATAACGAGATTTTAGCTGAAGGCGACTATAGTCCTTAGAACACTTCTCTCCGAACCGTAGCTCCAGTGCTCTAGTCAGGGCCTCGAAGTCGTTCCTTTCTTCTTTAGAAACATTTCTCAGGATCTCGGCTGCATCTCCCCGTAATGCTGCTGCTAAGTGGACTGACTTGGCGGTAGAGTCCCAGCCGTTAGCTTCAGCAACGATGGAAAACTGCGTCTTATATACATGCCAGGAGGAACTGCCATCGTAGGTAGATAGCTTAATAAATTCCTGATTCTGGATTCTTCTCTCTTTCTTTTCAGTTTCCTGGGGCATGGATTCTAACTTTTCGTCCACTTTTCTCTCCAGATCTTCTTCTATTCTCTTTAGTTTACCTTCTATCTCTGAAAACCTTCCTTTCAGTTCCTGATCAAAATTTTCTTTAACTTTCTCCTCGAAACTCCGTTCTATCCTCGTAACACTCTCTTCAACCTTCATAACATTTTCTTCTATCTTCATAGCTTTCTCTTCAAAACTTTCTTCTATTTTCAAAACTTTCTCCTCAAAATTTTCTTCTATCTTTATAACTTTCTCTTCAAAATTTTCCTCTATCTTTATAACTTTCTCTTCTATTCCATCCATTCTATTTTCCATCACTGTTAATTTACCCTCGATTGATTCTTTCACCGTTGAAAGCTCTCTCTTCATCTCATCTTGGTTAGATTTAATTTCTTCGGTCAAACTGGCTTCCATCTTTTCCTGAACTGCTTTCATTTCCTTCATTTCTTCAGTCAAGCCGTCTTTCAATTCTTTTTGTCCTTTCATCTCTAGACTCAGGCTATCTTTCATCTCTCTTTGAGATGCTTCCATCTTTTCCTGTCCTGTTTCCATTTTCTCTATCAATCCAGATCTTAACTCATTCATCTGAGCAGTGAGACCTTCTAGAACTTTTTTCATCTCTTGCTCCATAGCTCTCGTTATCACCATTCACAGACAATCCCACTTCTGACACCAGAAATGTTGCGTACTTGGGGGTTCGTGAGTTGTCCGAGAATGAAAGGCCAAACGTACAAAAATTCAGTAATTTATTCACAGAAAGTTCCAGAAAAATACAGGTCTATAAACCAAGTATCAGCTTCAATTCGACCAGTAAACACAGCTTAAACAACAGCTGTCAATAGCAAATCCGCAGTACAAACTGTATAGCAATAACACTTAAAGCAAGTCTCTTTCGAAGAGGCTCAATGCAAGCTGACCGACTCTGATCACAGACTAAACTAAAGTGACTGCCTTGGCGAGAAAGCGCTTCCTTATATGCTGTTCCATGGAACACAGATTTTTCGAGAAAACTCTAGAAAGTGGTCAACCAATCAACTTACAGCTTCCATATTTGGTATATCCCATATAAGGATTTTGTCGCCAAGGTCGCCAAAAAAATCGCCAAGGTGGGGAAAAGTCGCCAAATTTGGCACCAAATCCATTACCTGCATTACTGGGGCTTTTTAATGCGTTTTTAAGGGAAAATAAGGCTATTTCAACGCTAAAACGACTAGAAATGCACAAAATTAGCACTTTATCAACTTACTAAGCCTCTTTGAAAGAATTTATACAGAAATAAACACAATTATTTACAATTTTGTAACAGTATGATGGGGAACTAAAAAGGTTTCAATTGATAATTTATCTGTGCGTGCGATTGCATCAACTTCAGAATTTCAAAAAGTACTGTACACAGAAGAATTAAAGTTTCAAAACACACTGTTTACAGGAGAATGAAAGCAAAACCTTGCAGATACATAAGCAGATACATAAGCAGATACATAAGCAGATACATAAAGAAGCACGTCTAAAGTGGGATGGAAAGCACATGTCATACGGTGAAAAGCGTCTTTCTGTCATCTTCAGTGACAAAAAGAAATGGAAATTGGACGGCCCTGATGGTTATAAATTTTACTGGTATGACCTAAGAAAAGAACCGAAGAAGTGTTTCAGCAGGCAATAAGTCGAAGGATCCATAATGAACTGGGAAGGGTTTTGTTTCAACGGGCAAACATTTCTAGGATTCACAGACAGAAAAATGAAATCAGAGGATTATCAAGATATTTTACGTACCAATTTACTGACAATTATGGATTTACTAGCCGGACCGGACTGTGTTTTCCAACAAGATGGGGCATCCATCAATACATCCAGAGTAGGTAAAAAACACCGGTTCTAGAGCATGAGGGTGGTGCAAGGGTGCAAGGCAAGCCGTGCGGGTGTCACGCGGAGCGCGGAGCGTGTCAATCATGTTCACGGTCTTTGCGGAGCCCGGAGCACTCCCTCTGACTTAATCGTGAAACGTGACGAGGGTGTTAATGAGGAAATTTAATTAAAAAATTAATTAGTGATTTTTGTAAAAGGTGATGATGGTTTTAAAGAGATGTTTGCGGTAGAATGAAAAAAGCATGATATTGTTTGTCAGTCATTAGGAAATTAATTAGGAAATTAATTAAGAAATTAAATATAAAATTAATTAAGAAATTAATTATAAAATTTAAAAATTGGGAAATAAATAAGGAATCGATAAAATATATGAATTTAAGAATGTTGATGTGAATATACTATGAAAGAAATAGAGAGATCTGACTGGGGTTCGAACCCGGTACCTTACTGTAAAAGTATTTCCATAAGACAGTAGTTTTCGCGTGTGTGTGAGTGATTTTTATATTATATGTCTGCACTGTTCTTTTTAATACTATGAATGCTATTGTCCGAAAAGAATTCAATCGTTTCAATGGTATTAATTAGAGAATAATAATTAAAATAAAATAATAATTGAAGATCTTGTAAAAATTCACCAAATGTTTTACGAAAAATGAAAATGAGAGTAAAAATTAAGTAGAAAGAATGAAAGAAAGCTTAGAAACATAGATTATGACTAGTATTCGAACCCAGCACCTTGCAGTAAAAAATATTTCAGTAGTTTTCGTGTATGTGTGACTGATTTTTTTATTATATACCTGTACAAATCTTTTTAACCTATGAATGCAATTATTCGAAAAGAATTCAATCGTTTCAATGGTATTAATTTGAGAATAATAATTAAAATAAAATAATAATTGAAGATATTGTAAAAATTCACCAAATGTTTTATGAAAAATGACAATCTGAGTAAAAATTAAGTAGAAAGAATGAAAGAAAGTGTAGAAATAAAGATGATCGGGTAGGATTCGAACCCTACACCTTGCAGTAAAAATATTTACATTCTGTGTGCGCATGCATGTGTGATTTTTCTATTATATGTGTACACTGTTCTTTTTAACCTAAGAATGCTATTATATGCGAATGATTCAATCATTTAAATTATATTAATTTACAGAATAATAATAATAATAATAATAATAATAATAATAAACATTAATTAAGCATTTTCTTCTAAAAGATTACAAATGTTAAAGGAAAAATGACTAAAAATTAAGTAGAAAGAATGAAAGAAGGTGTAGAAATAAAGATGATCGGGTAGGATTCGAACTCGACACCTTGCAGTAAAAATATTTACATTGTGTGTGCGCATGCATGTGTGATTTTTCTATTATATGTCTGCACAGTTCTTTTTAAACCTATGAACGCTATTGCCTGAAAATTAATCAACCATAAAAATGATATTAATTACAGAATAATAATTAAAATAATAATAATTTAAGATCTTGTAAAATTCACTAAATATTTTATGAAAAAAGACAATGTACGTGAAAATTAAGTTAAAACATGATTAAAATCTCAAATGTATATGTGGTATTCAAACCTGACATTTTCCTTGAGTTATTTTAAAAAACCCATCACCCCTTAAACTGAAATGTAACAGCCTACGATACCTTACATCCCTTACAAAATGAATGGAATAGTCTGCCAAACTTATTACCTATTTCGATAATTGTGGAATGACTCTTTTTTATCCTTAGTAATTAAAACAGTGTAGTTACAAAACTGTTAATTATGAATTTTCTTGTAAAGATTACGAATGTTTTATGAAAAATGACGATGAGAGTAAAAATTAAGTAAAAAGATGATTGAAAATTCTTCAGCATGTCTGAAATTCAATTAGTTATCAAATGTCTAATGAAGTGATTTGCAAAAGGTAATATATTTTTTTTCTTATTCAATCTCCCCTCACAATGAACTAGGTTGATATACCAAGGTCACACATCCCTTCCCGAACCTGTTTTTTTCCCCCACTTACACCCTCGAAGGAAATTGACCCTTCCTGCCTTTTTAGTGATGCGAGAAAATAACAGATTTTTTTTTTTTTTACAGATGTCCACTAACTTTTTTAAAATATAAATTGATCCCTTGCATTTCTTTTGAATAAACTTTACTCGCTACGACACTTCGAATTTGGCAGGATTTTAAAACAGTAATATTTTCGGATACATTTAACAAGATATTTAAGGCATTTAGCGATAAGATAATTCAGGTTTGGCAAGAAACATGCGATATAAATGAAGAGTGAAAATATTTTTATCACATGCTAACTTATTTTTACGGAGTGAGAACGCTATTTTATAACCTGAATCCAGTGTTACATATTGGTAATTTCAATTAGTGTTAGAGATGAGTCTACATAGAGATACCTATTTTAAATCAACAGTTCACTCAGTCACTAATATATGACAAGAATTTGTACAAATTTCCAATATGTCAAACTTGTAATAAGACTTATTCTAAAAAGTCTAATTTAATTCGACATTTGAAGGTTCATATGGGTGTGAAATCTTTTATTTGTAATGTATGTCAAAAATCATTTAGAAGACCCGACGATTTGAAAAGACATTTAAAAATTCATGAAAAGACTCTTACAGAATATGAATGTGAACAATGCAGTGAAAGTTTTAATTGCAAGTATGATTTATCGATACATGTTAGAAAAAATCATAAAAAGACTTTATCTAAGCATATTTGTGAAGTATGTAGTGAAATCTTCAGATGGAAATATCAATTATTGAAACACATAAGAAAAAATCATCGGAAAACTTCATCCAAGATTCATGTGAATCATGTAATGAAGTATTCAATAGTAAAATAGATTTGTATTGTCATTTACGTACTTCAGTCAAGCATCAGTCAACACCAAAAACTGTAGAAAATTCTTCTCAAGTTCCAGTTAAGGAGAAAACTAAGTTTTTGAAAAGACGAAGTGCTGTTATTGTACATACATCCACTATCTTTGACAATGAAAATAATGATATGGATTTATTATCATTTTTAAATAATTTAAGAACTAACATTTTAATCGAATTGAACTTTCAATTAAGCGATAAAAAAGGAATGAAATGGTTTATAGTTGTTAAACTCACCCTTAAACGTTCTATGGAAGGTGAAGAAGAATTTATCTCCCATCATTTGCAATCAAAATCCTTTTCTACATTTTTATCAAGTGATTTGAATAATGATCTTGAAAATGCTTTCAACAAAATGACAGAAAGTTTTGAAGAATTTACTCATCAAGAATTAGGTTGTACTTTAGTTGAAATTAGCAAATTACAACTTTGTATGGTAAAATTTTAACTCATGTATTACCTGTCTCATGTAATTTCATTATATTCAATAAATTGAAAAACAAAAGTTTCTACATAATTTGTAATTCATTCCCAACATTAGTTATTTTAAGGCATATTTCCTAAGAATTATTCAATAATCTATGTCAAATAAAGACTTCCCAACTACATTTTTTACTACTTTTCACTGCATTCTACTACTTTAACATAGTGAAATGCCTCACGTCATATGCTACCTTTCACCCAATTTTTCCTTACAGATAGCAAGTTTGTAAATAACGAAAGCTAACTTTAAAAAAATTCAGAGTTGAAAAATGTTAATATATGTTTTATAAATACATTCTTGTTCACAGATGCATACTTAAGTTTTCTAAAGTGTATTTAAACATACTTAAAAAATATTTAAACCAAGTATTGTAGATTACAAACATATGTATATAAACTGAAAATGTTTTTGTACAAAGTAATTTAGAAATTGAGATAACTTATTCTTGAATAAAAATATAAGAAACTTATTTTTACAATAATAAGATTGAAAATGTATGATAAAATCACAAAGTTATCAGCATAAGAGGCTGTAGGTATTCGAAAAAATCATGAAGTATGGAATTTTAATGTTACACATGTGTTAACAACACATCTTATTTTACAAAGTACTAAGTTTTTTAAAGTCATTTAGTTTGAAGTTTTTCAGACACATGCTTATAAACTGAAATTTTTGTGAATGAAAAATTTTTTACACAAAGTATTTTAGAAAAAATATCATCTCAGAAATTAACTAACTTATTTTTAGAATAAAAATATAAGAAACTTATTTTTACTAGTGATAAGAATGAAAATGTAAGGTAAAATCTCATTCTTACCAATTTAAGAGACTGCAAGTATTTGAAAAAGCATGAAGTATGGAATTTTAATGTTTCACATGTGTTAGTAACGCGTATTATTTTACAAAGTACTAAGTTTTTTAAAGTCATTTAGTTTGAAGTTTTTCACACATATGCTTATAAACGAAATTTTTTGTAAATGAAAAATTTTTACACAAATTATTTTAATACAAATACTATCTCAGAAAAATTAACTTTTTCTTTTTTAGATTGAAAATGTAAGCTAAAAATCTAACACTTATCAAATTTAGAAGCTGCAGATGTATGATGAAATCATGAACTTGAAACTATTAACAACCTTCCTTCTTTGAAAATACTAAACCAGGAGTTTCAACAAATCTATAATCAACTGTTAAAAAACATAGATCTTAGAATATATTTACCCTAAAAAGTTTAACGTAGATGCTACATCCATAAAAATACAGAGTGAAAGTGTACAAATTATCTGTTTAGACATGTTGATAAACTAGAATTTTCCACAAGATTCGTGTATTATAGCAAGGTATGGGATAATATTTGGCTATATTTCCACTAATATTGGCTATAGTTATAAAAATTTGGCATAAATTCTTAAGTAAAACTGATGAACGAAGAAAAAATTTGAATTAGTTGCGATCTTTTCTCGCTGTAGAGTTGTCTAAGTTCTCATACTTAGTAGTTTTTAAACATTTTTAAAGTCTTTCTTTTAGAGTGATTTTTTATACTTTGCTAAACTGAAGCACAAAATGGATAATACTTTACCGTCTGAGGAGACTCACGTTTCTGTTCAACAAACCCCTTCATCAAGGTTTGAGGATGAGAAGTTATCTAAACTTTTTATTTGTCCAACTTGTAATAAGTCATTTTTAAAAAAATCCTATCTTACTAGACATGTGAAGGTTCACAATGATATTAAACCTAATATTTGTTACGTGTGTGAGAAAGGATTTGTTACTTTTCATCGTTTAAAAAGACATATGGAAACCCATAGAAAAATTTCCATAAGATACAAATGTGAATATTGTATTGAAAATTTCAATCGCAAGTGCGATTTATTTAAACATAAGAGATTATTTCATCAAAAAGTCTTAAATGAACATCTATGTATTATTTGTAAAGATGCTTTTAAACACAAGTATGAATTAGAAAAACACAAGAGGGTGCATTATCGTAAACCTGAGTATCTATGTGAGGAATGTTCTATAACCTTTCCAACTAAACATGCTTTTTCAAACCATAAGCGAAAAAGTCATAAAAAGACTTTACATACATACTGTTGCGACGAATGTACTGATACTTTTTCAAACAAACGACATTTTTTAAAACATAAAAGAAATATGCATAAAAAATCTTCAATGCAAACTAGATGTGATGAATGCAGTGAAACTTTTCAGTGTAAGTATGAATTATTGCAACATAAGAGAAAGAATCATCTTAAAGACTTTAACATACGTAGAAATTGTAATGAACGAAGTACTAACAATGAATTACCAACAGTTAATAATGACAGTGAGAATCTGGACTTTTTAAATTTTTTGGATAATTTTCACATTGAATGTATGAATGGTGTTTTTGACTTACCTTCCAACAACTTTCAGAATGAAAATATAGACTTAGACTTAAAAAATTTTTTGAACAATTCGAATGTGGAATATACAAGTGAAAATAATATTGATGATTTATCTACCAAAGTTGAAAATGAGGACTTAAATAATTTTAACCTGATACAAACTGATTTACCTCTAGTAAACTGTGACAATGAAAATCTAGACTTGCTAAATTTTTTGAATAACTTTAATATCGAATGTATGAACGATATCCTAACAATATAGATTTTTGTGAATTTGTTGTCTTGTATTATTGTGAATGAATTTCGAATAAAAAGATTTCAATGAAAATGGTTTGTTTTAATTCTTATTACAAAATCACCTTTTATATAATATTTTCTATTAGAATACAAACTTAAGTGTCATCTTTTTAAAATAAAAACATGCAAAAAGTTTACTTGTGTATTAGCGATATACTTTTTCACTACTGTAGTAGAATTGATTGTGTATAATATTTAAACACTCAGTAAAAATTATACACGATAGTAGTTTTATAAACTATCAAACTTACATCGAAGAAGAAAAAATCTTGTAAAATTGTTTTACCACTCAATTGTAAAGTACTTGTGAAAATCTTAAATGAATTTATCATATTAACAATTTTCCTGAAAAACTAACTTATAAAAATTTTAGATATAATTATGAAGTTAGTATTTTCCTAAGTATCCCGATTGAATCTTACTTTGAATATGCATCATCAAAGTGTTTTGTACTTTAACTAAAATCACAATCTCTATTCTAAAGAGTGTAAAAATAATTTTTGAGTAACAACTTTTATATATAGATACTTTCACGATTGTATTTTAACTTTTTTTTTTTTTTTTAGAATACAGAAAATATTTTATAAGAATTGTGAAAGATTAATTTTAGGAGTTTGTAAAATTTCACAATTTTTTTTTAAACATTTTTGTCAAGTGCTTTCCTCATGTCACATCACTTAGAAAAAATTAATTGTTTTTAGCAGAATTGCTAACACAAAACATTAAGTTAGAAAATTTATAGATAAAACTTAAAAGATATGAAAAACCATATATGAAGTAATAACAAAAAGTATACATACTTTCAGGTTTAGACACGGTTGAACAAGCCTGAGGAGACACTAAAACCTGTTGCTGACGTCATAACCCCTTGTGACGTAAATTCCCCCATACCACTACGTCACAAATGTATAATTTAACAAAAAGTACATATGTCTACCCACAATTCCTGTCTTGTATTATTTTACTTTGTGTATTAAATCAATGATCTGTAAAAAAAAACTTTGTCGTTTTTATGCACTTTGAAGTAAAAATTTTCTCCCTAAACATCAAATTATATTTTACAAACATGAATTGATATGTATTTGTTTTAAATATCTCTAAGTTACATTATACCAAAGTATATTTTATAATATTTAAACAATTTTCATTCTACAAAAATTAACTTGTATACATTTCTAGATCTTTAATAAAAATCTTTAATTTTTTTCTCAAAGACTTCAAACTATTCGAGATGTTTGCAGCTTAAGTACAATCCAATACTATTTGCATAACAATGTGGAATATCATATGTTAAGAAAATCTTAAATTTTGACTACGTTGCAAATCTCAGTGAAAGTATTTTAAGATTACTTTACTAAAACTTACTAAGTATTATAATATTTTTCAGTTATTGAATGAAAAATTGTGAAAAATTTACTAAGTGTTTCATTAAAGAAGAGAATTACACTAAAAAGTTTTGTCAAGAATTACTAAATTCACTAAGTCACATACGTGGACGTAAACACACAATATAAGAGAAATCTTTAAAAACATTATTGAAAAAACTAAATTTTTTAAAAATTGTTAATTTTAGTTTGTAAAAAATATTTAACAATATTTCATAATGATTATAATTTCAAACATGTGTGAATGTATACGTGCATGTAACTTAGTATTTCTTTTAGTATTTCTTGACAAAACTTTTTAGTGTAATTCTCTTCTTTAATGAAACACTTAGTAAATTTTTCACAATTTTTCATTCAATAACTGAAAAATATTATAATACTTAGTAAATTTTAGTAAAGTAATCTTAAAATACTTTCACTGAGATTTGCAACGTAGTCAAAATTTAAGATTTTCTTAACATATGATATTCCACATTGTTAGGCAAATAGTATTGGATTGTACTTAAGCCGCAAACATCTCGAATAGTTTGAAGTCTTTGAGAAAAAAATTAAAGATTTTTATTAAAGATCTAGAAATGTATACAAGTTAATTTTTGTAGAATGAAAATTGTTTAAAAATTATAAAATATACTTTGGTATAATGTAACTTAGAGATATTTAAAACAAATACATATCAATTCATGTTTGTAAAATATAATTTGATGTTTAGGGAGAACATTTTTACTTCAAAGTGTATAAAAATGACAAAGTTTTTTTTACAGATCATTGATTTAATACACAAAGTAAAATAATACAAGACAGGAATTGTGGGTAGACATATGTACTTTTTGTTAAATTATACATTTGTGACGTAGTGGTAAGGGGGAATTTACGTCACAAGGGGTTATGACGTCAGCAACAGGTTTTAGTGTCTCCTCAGGCTTGTTCAACCATGTCTAAACCTGAAAGTATGTATACTTTTTGTTATTACTTCATATATGGTTTTTCATATCTTTTAAGTTTTATCTATACATTTTCTAACTTAATGTTTTGTGTTAGCAATTCTGATAAAATTAATTAATTTTTTCCAAGTGATGTGACATGAGGAAAGCATTTGACAAAAATGTTTAAAAAAATTTGTGAAATTTTACAAACTCCTAAAATTAATCTTTCACAATTCTTATAAAATATTTTCTGTATTCTAAAAAAAAAAAAAAAAAAAAAAAAAGTTAAAATACAATCGTGAAAGTATCTATATATAAAAGTTGTTACTCAAAAATTATTTTTACACTCTTTAGAATAGAGATTGTGATTTTAGTTAAAGTACAAAACACTTTGATGATGCATATTCAAAGTAAGATTCAATCGTGATACTTAGGAAAATACTAACTTCATAATTATAAGTTAGTTTTTCAGGAAAATTGTTAATATGATAAATTCATTTAAGATTTTCACAAGTACTTTACAATTGAGTGGTAAAACAGATTTACAAGTTTTTTTCTTCTTCGATGTAAGTTTGATAGTTTATAAAACTACTATCGTGTATAATTTTTACTTAGTGTTTAAATATTATACACAATCAATTCTACTACAGTAGTGAAAAAGTATATCGCTAATACACAAGTAAACTTTTTGCATGTTTTTATTTTAAAAAGATGACACTTAAGTTTGTATTCTAATAGAAAATATTATATAAAAGGTGATTTTGTAATAAGAATTAAAACAAACCATTTTCATTGAAATCTTTTTATTCGAAATTCATTCACAATAATACAAGACAACAAATTCACAAAAATCTATATTGTTGGGATATCGTTCATACATTCGATATTAAAGTTATTCAAAAAATTTAGCAAGTCTAGATTTTCATTGACACAGTTTACTAGAGGTAAATCAGTTTGTATCAGGTTAAAATTATTTAAGTCCTCATTTTCAACTTTAATAGATAAATCATCAATATTATTTTCACTTGTATATTCCACATTCGAATTGTTCAAAAAATTTTTTAAGTCTAAGTCTATATTTTCATTCTGAAAGTTGTTGGAAGGTAAGTCAAAAACACCATTCATACATTCAATGTGAAAATTATCCAAAAAATTAAAAAAGTCCAGATTCTCACTGTCATTATTAACTGTTGGTAATTCATTGTTAGTACTTCGTTCATTACAATTTCTACGTATGTTAAAGTATTTAAAATGATTCTTTCTCTTATGTTGCAATAATTCATACTTACACTGAAAAGTTTCACTGCATTCATCACATCTGGTTTGCATTGAAGATTTTTTATGCACATTTCTTTTCTGTTTTAAAAAATGTCGTTTGTTTGAAAAAGTATCAGTACATTCGTCGCAACAGTATGTATGTAAAGTCTTTTTATGACTTTTTCGCTTATGGTTTGAAAAAGCATGTTTAGTTGGAAAGGTTATAGAACATTCCTCACATAGATACTCAGGTTTACGATAATGCACCCTCTTGTGTTTTTCTAATTCATACTTGTGTTTAAAAGCATCTTTACAAATAATACATAGATGTTCATTTAAGACTTTTTGATGAAATAATCTCTTATGTTTAAATAAATCGCACTTGCGATTGAAATTTTCAATACAATATTCACATTTGTATCTTATGGAAATTTTTCTATGGGTTTCCATATGTCTTTTTAAACGATGTAAAGTAACAAATCCTTTCTCACACACGTAACAAATATTAGGTTTAATATCATTGTGAACCTTCACATGTCTAGTAAGATAGGATTTTTTTAAAAATGACTTATTACAAGTTGGACAAATAAAAAGTTTAGATAACTTCTCATCCTCAAAACTTGATGAAGGGGTTTGTTGAACAGAAACGTGAGTCTCCTCAGACGGTAAAGTATTATCCATTTTGTGCTTCAGTTTAGCAAAGTATAAAAAATCACTCTAAAAGTAAGACTTTAAAAATGTTTAAAAACTACTGAGTATGAGAACTTAGACAACTCTACAGCGAGAAAAGATCGCAACTAATTCAAAATTTTTCTTCGTTCATCAGTTTTACTTAAGAATTTACGCCAAATTTTCTTATTTCATGCCAAATTTTTATAACTATCGCCAATATTAGTGGACATTTAGCCAAATATTATCCCATACCATGCTATAATACACGAATCTTGTGGAAAATTCTAGTTTATCATTATGTCTAAACAGATAATTTGTACACTTTCACTCTGTATTTTTATGGATGTAGCATCTACGTTAAACTTTTTAGGGTAAAAAATATTCTAAGATCTATGTTTTTTAACAGTTGATTATAGATTTGTTGAAACTCGTGGTTTAGTATTTTCAAAGAAGGAAGGTTGTTAATAGTTTCAAGTTTATGATTTCATCATACATCTGAAGCTTCTAAATCTGATAAGTGTTAGATTTTTAGCTTACATTTTCAATCAAAAAAAGAAAAAGTTAATTTTTCTGAGATAGTATTTGTATTAAAATAATTTGTGTAAAAATTTTTCATTTACAAAAAATTTCGTTTATAATCATATGTGTGAAAAACTTCAAACTAAATGACTTTAAAAAACTTAGTACTTTGTAAAATAAGACGCGTTATTAACACATGTGAAACATTAAAATTCCATACTTCATGATTTTTCAAATATTTGCAGTCTCTTAAATTGGTAAGAATGAGATTTTACCTTACATTTTCATTCTTATCACTAGTAAAAATAAGTTTCTTATATTTTTATTCTAAAAATAAGTTAGTTAATTTCTGAGATGATATTTTTTCTAAAATACTTTGTGTAAAAAATTTTTCATTCACAAAAATTTCAGTTTACAAGCATATGTCTGAAAAACTTCAAACTAAATGACTTTAAAAAACTTAGTACTTTGTAAAATAAGATGTGTTGTTAACACATGTGTAACATTAAAATTCCATACTTCGTGATTTTTTCGAATACCTACAGCCTCTTATGCTGATAACTTTGTGATTTTATCATACATTTTCAATCTTATTATTGTAAAATAAGTTTCTTATATTTTTATTCAAGAATAAGTTATCTCAATTTCTAAAGTACTTTGTACAAAAACATTTTCAGTTTATATACATATGTTTGTAATATTAAAACAGGAATAAACTACTACGTCAGAAACGCCAAAGAAAAATTATTGAGGTGCATACAGCTGTTTCGGTAGCCTAAAGCGTACCGTCATCAGTGCAAAAAGAATTCTGAATTATGTCTAAACAGATAATTTGTACACTTTCACTCTGTATTTTTATGGATGTAGCATCTACGTTAAACTTTTTAGGGTAAAAAATATTCTAAGATCTATGTTTTTTAACAGTTGATTATAGATTTGTTGAAACTCGTGGTTTAGTATTTTCAAAGAAGGAAGGTTGTTAATAGTTTCAAGTTTATGATTTCATCATACATCTGAAGCTTCTAAATCTGATAAATGTTAGATTTTTAGCTTACATTTTCAATCAAAAAAAGAAAAAGTTAATTTTTCTGAGATAGTATTTGTATTAAAATAATTTGTGTAAAAATTTTTCATTTACAAAAAATTTCGTTTATAATCATATGTGTGAAAAACTTCAAACTAAATGACTTTAAAAAACTTAGTACTTTGTAAAATAATACGCGTTACTAACACATGTGAAACATTAAAATTCCATACTTCATGCTTTTTCAAATACTTGCAGTCTCTTAAATTGGTAAGAATGAGATTTTACCTTACATTTTCATTCTTATCACTAGTAAAAATAAGTTTCTTATATTTTTATTCTAAAAATAAGTTAGTTAATTTCTGAGATGATATTTTTTCTAAAATACTTTGTGTAAAAAATTTTTCATTCACAAAAATTTCAGTTTATAAGCATGTGTCTGAAAAACTTCAAACTAAATGACTTTAAAAAACTTAGTACTTTGTAAAATAAGATGTGTTGTTAACACATGTGTAACATTAAAATTCCATACTTCATGATTTTTTCGAATACCTACAGCCTCTTATGCTGATAACTTTGTGATTTTATCATACATTTTCAATCTTATTATTGTAAAAAAATCTTATTATTGTAAATATACTGGAAAACTTCTTTTTTGCACTGATGACGGTACGCTTTAGGCTACCGAAACAGCTGTATGCACCTCAATAATTTTTCTTTGGCGTTTCTGACGTAGTAGTTTATTCCTGTTTTAATATTCCAACGCCAAGTCTCCTGCTATTATATGTTTGTAATCTACAATACTTGGTTAAAATATTTTTTAAGTATGTTTAAATACACTTTAGAAACTTTAAGTATGCATCTGTGAACAAGAATGTATTTATAAAACATATATTAATATTTTTCAACTCTGAATTTTTTCAAAGTTAGCTTTCATTATTTACAAACTTGCTCTCTGTAAGGAAAAATTGGGTGAAAGGTAGCATATGACGTGAGGCATTTCACTATGTTAAAGTTGTAGAATGTAGTGAAAAGTAGTAAAAAATGTAGTTGGGAAGTCTTTATTTGACATAGATTATTGAATAATACTTAGGAAATATACCTTAAAATAACTAATGTTGGGAATGAATTACAAATTATGTAGAAACTTTTGTTTTTCAATTTATTGAATATAATGAAATTACATGAGATAGGTGATACATGAGTTAAAATTTTACCATACAAAGTTGTAATTTGCTAATTTCAACTAAAGTACAACCTAATTCTTGATGAGTAAATTCTTCAAAACTTTCTGTCATTTTGTTGAAAGCATTTTCAAGATCATTATTCAAATCACTTGATAAAAATGTAGAAAAGGTTTTTGATTGCAAATGATGGGAGATAAATTCTTCTTTACCTTTCATAGAACGTTTAAGGGTGAGTTTAACAACTATAAACCATTTTATTCCTTTTTTATTGCTTACTTGAAAGTTCAATTCGATTAAAATGTTAGTTCTTAAATTATTTAAAAATGATAATAAATCCATATCATTATTTTCATTGTCAAAGATAGTGGATGTATGTACAATAAAAGCACTTCGTCTTTCAAAATCTTTTCAAAAACTTAGTTTTCTCCTTAAGTGGATCTTGAGAAGAATTTTCTACAGTTTTTGGTGTTGACTGATGTTTGACTGAAGTACGTAAATGACAATACAAATCTATTTTACTATTGAATACTTCATTACATGATTCACATAAATGTTGGGGTGAAGGTTTCTGATAATTTTTTCTTATGTGTTTCAATAATTCATATTTCCATCTGAAGATTTCACTACATACTTCACAAATAAGCTTAGATAAAGTCTTTTTATGATTTTTTCTAACATGAATCGATAAATCATACTTGCAATTAAAACTTTCACTGCATTGTTCACATTCATATTCTGTAAGAGTCTTATCATGAATTTTTAAATGTCTTTTCAAATCGTCGGGTCTTCTAAATGATTTTTGTCATACATTACAAATAAAAGATTTCACACCCATATGAACCTTCAAATGTCGAATTCAATTAGACTTTTTAGAATAAGTCTTATTACAAGTTTGACATATTGGAAATTTGTACAAATTCTTGTCATCTATTCGTGACTGAGTGAACTGTTGATTTAAAATAGGTATCTCTAGGGGTAGACTCATCTCTAACACTAATTGAAATTACCAATATGTAACACTGGATTCAGGTTATAAAATAAGCGTTCTCACTCCGTAAAAATAAGTTAGCATGTGATAAAAATATTTTCTCTATTCATTTATATCGCATGTTTCTTGCCAAATCTGAATTATCTTATCGCCAAATGCCTTAAATATCTTGTTAAATGTATCCGAAAATATTACTGTTTTAAAATCCTGCCAAATTCGAAGTGTCGTAGCGGGTAAAGTTTATTCAAAAGAAATGCAAGGGATCAATTTATATTTTAAAAAAGTTAGTGGACATCTGTAAAAAAAAAAAAAAAAAAAAAAAAAAATCTGATATTTTCTCGCATCACTAAAAAGGCAGGAATGGTCAATTTCCTTCGAGGGTGTAAGTGGGGGGAAAAACAGGTTCGGGAAGGGATGTGTGACCTTGGTATATCAACCTAGTTCATTGTGAGGGGAGATTTAATAAGAAAAAAAAATATATTACCTTTTGCAAATCACTTCATTAGACATTTGATAACTAATTGAATTTCAGACATGCTGAAGAATTTTCAATCAACTTTTTACTTAATTTTTACTCTCATCGTCATTTTTCATAAAACATTCGTAATCTTTAGAAGAAAATTCATAATTAACAGTTTTGTAATTACACTGTTTTAATTACTAAGGATAAAAAAAGAGTCATTCCACAATTATCGAAATAGGTAATAAGTTTGACAGACTATTCCATTCATTTTGTAAGGGATGTAAGGTATCGTAGGCTGTTACATTTCAGTGTAAGGGGTGATGGGTTTTTTATAATAACTCAAGGAAAATGTCAGGTTTGAATACCACATATACATTTGAGATTTTAATCATGTTTTAACTTAATTTTCACGTACATTGTCTTTTTTCATAAAATATTTAGTGAATTTTACAAGATCTTAAATTATTATTATTTTAATTATTATTCTGTAATTAATATCATTTTTATGGTTGATTAATTTTCAGGCAATAGCGTTCATAGGTTTAAAAAGAACTGTGCAGACATATAATAGAAAAATCACACATGCATGCGCACACACAATGTAAATATTTTTACTGCAAGGTGTCGAGTTCGAATCCTACTAGATCATCTTTATTTCTACACTTTCTTTCATTCTTTCTACTTAATTTTTAGTCATTTTTCCTTTAACATTTGTAATCTTTTAGAAGAAAATGCTTAATTAATGTTTATTATTATTATTATTATTATTATTATTATTATTATTATTCTGTAAATTAATATAATTTAAATGATTGAATCATTCTCATATAATAGCATTCTTAGGTTAAAAAGAACAGTGTACACATATAATAGAAAAATCACACATGCATGCGCACACAGAATGTAAATATTTTTACTGCAAGGTGTCGGGTTCGAATCCTACCCGATAATCTTTATTTCTACACTTTCTTTCATTCTTTCTACTTAATTTTTACTCAGATTGTCATTTTCCATAAAACATTTGGTGAATTTTTACAAGATCTTCAATTATTATTTTATTTTAATTATTATTCTCAAATTAATACCATTGAAACGATTGAATTCTTTTCGAATAATTGCATTCATAGGTTAAAAAGATTTGTACAGGTATATAATAAAAAAATCAGTCACACATACACGAAAACTACTGAATTATTTTTTACTGCAAGGTGCTGGGTTCGAATAGAACAGTCATAATCTATGTCCTAATCTATGTTTCCTAGTCATAATCTATGTTTCTAAGCTTTCTTTCATTCTTTCTACTTAATTTTTACTCTCATTTTCATTTTTCGTAAAACATTTGGTGAATTTTTACAAGATCTTCAATTATTATTTTATTTTAATTATTATTCTCTAATTAATACCATTGAAACGATTGAATTCTTTTCGGACAATAGCATTCATAGTTTTAAAAAGAACAGTGCAGACATATAATATAAAAATCACTCACACACACGCGAAAACTACTGTCTTATGGAAATATTTTTACAGCAAAGTACCGGGTTCGAAGCCCAGTCAGATCTCTCTACTTCTTTCATAGTATATTCACATCAACATTCTTAAATTCATATATTTTATCGATTCCTTATTTATTTCCCAATTTTTAAATTTTATAATTAATTTCTTAATTAATTTTCTAATTAATTTCTTAATTAATTTCCTAATTAATTTTTTAATGACACACAAACAATATCATGCTTTTTTCATTCTACCGCAAACATTTATTTAAAACCACTATCACCTTTTACAAAAATAACTAATTAATTTTTTAATTAAATTTCCTCATTAATACCCTCGTCACGTTTTACGATTAAGTCAGAGGGTGTGCTCTGGGCTCCGCAAAGGCCGTGAACATGATTGACAAACTCCGCGCTGCGCGTGACACCCGCACGGCTTGCCTTGCACCCTTGCACCACCCTCATGCTCTAGACCCGGTGTTTTTTACCTACTATCCAGAGAAATGAAAACGTGGTTTATGCTGAATAATATCACACTATTAGCCTGGTCAGCACTTAGTCCGGATTTAAATCCCATGGAGAATATATGGGGATCTTATCTCGTAAAATATATGAAAATAGAAAGCATGTGTAAATGACTTAAAAACTGCAATTCATAAAGCGTGTTATGAAATGTCTCCTTCTGTAATGCAATGCTTAATTAATTCTATGTAACAACGTGTATTTGATGTTATAAAGTGTCGTGGGAATACAATCCAATATTAAAAGTAAGTTTTTTGTTACTTTTATAAATGTAAAACCAAAAACTCTTACTATAAGTGTCTCTACTTTTGGGACAGCACATTTTTATATATATTAATGTACATTTTATAATTTCAAACCTTTGATCATAATAATTTGTATGTGTATATCAGAAAAACTGTTTTTATTTATTACCTATCTCACGAATTTTAATTGCATCTTATTACTTTTTATGTTCATGCAAATTTTATTGATTGTCTAAACTTTTGGGCCACAGTAGAAACGTATGGTTTGGATACGTATGTTTCTCTACTGAAGATCCCTGTTGATATAGATGAATTAGAAACGGTATGCAGCTATACTTATATGGGACCAGGCCTTATGATGAACGGGACATCATGGAAGAAATTAACAACAGAGTTAAACTTGTATGGAGAGCATTCAGAAGAAATAGCGCTATATTCAAAAGTAACCTCTCAAGCGGTTTGAAAAGAAAAGTTTTTGGTCAGTTAATTTTGTCTGTTTTAACTTATGCTTCAGATACTTTTACGTTAACATATTAAAGCTATACAGAAACGCCAAACAACCCAGAGGAACATGGAGAGATGAATGATAGAACTCGCCCGTAGAGACAGAAAGCGAAACGCTTGGATTAGGAAGCAAACCAAAGTTACTGATGTTATTAAGAAGTTAAAATGGAGCTAGGCTGTGCACCTTGTGCGAAGAAATGACGATAGATGGACCACCAAAGTCCTATTTTGGATACCAAGAGATAAGGAAAGACCGAGGAAGAGACCACTGTGTCGTTGGAGAGATGAAATTGTGAAGTTTGGAAAAGCATAATGGAGAGGACTTGCAGAAAACAGAGCAGTTTGGAATCACCTAGGAGAGGCCTTCATTCTGCAGTGGATTGATAAAGGCTGAAATTGATGATGATGATTATATTGTATATATATATATGAATATAAATGCAATATGAATATAACACACACACACACACACACACAATAATAATAATAATGGAATTTCTTGAAACTGGTATACGTTATTTAAGTTCACTATCAGATGTTCGTATTCAAAATTGAATGAAAACCTTTTCTGGTTTGTTTACAGGGATACCCGGAAGTATTTCAAAGCATTGCTTTCTGTGCGAGGTATTTCTTTAAGCCATATTTTATTACTTTTAATTTACCCAAATTTTAATCAAATTGAAATATTACTTTCAAATTCACTCTCGGTTGTTATCTGTTGAAAATGGAGTAAATGCCATAATTAATTGGTCTACAGGGACACCCGAAAGTATTCGAAAGCATTGCATACTATGCACTGAGAAAAATATATACTGCCTTCCTCTAGAATACATAAGTGGCCATTTTCTAAATCCATTAACTAGAAATATAGATTTCCGAGCTATGCCAATAAACTGAATAGACGAAATGATCGAGAATTTCTAGTTTACACATTTCTAGATGGTGAAACAATATTCTGAATATCCCGAATCTTTTGTAAGGCGAGAAATTCGCGCTTTATTTTCTAGAATTGGGTAATAAACCAAGATTATAGTTGCTGAAACCCGCCTCTTGTAGTCTCATTTATTTGCAGAGATTTTTAAATAACTTTGCCCTCGATAATATAGGCAAACGTTTTAGAATTCTTATAGTGGCTTCTAGAACTCGCTTTCCAAAGGGACTAGAATTTATAAGGATGACATGGAACTATATTTTCTAGAGCCACAATTTAGATTCTAAATGTCAGTTACAGAATATTTTCTTAGTGTGAGAGGTATTTCTATGAACCATATTTTAATAATTTTACTTTGCACAAATTTTAATGAAATTAAAATGTGTTATTCATATGCACAAAAGAATGCTTTCTATAGAATACAGAATAATTACCATTAAGATTTACTGGGTCACACAAAAATATTGAGTTATATTAAGGGCTATCATTAGAAATATTCTTGAATCACATTTTCGTTTACATTAAGCGTTTTTAACACATTTGACATTTATTTGACAGTTTTGAGACCTATAGTTACAATGATTTTCATCTCGATTGGTCTATATTACAGAAATTTACCGAAACAAGTGCACAATATTTTGTAGACATAAGACATCACAAACATCCATGCCAGTACCAGGATTCGAACCTGGGACCTGAAAGTCCAGAAGGCAGCGCTCTACCGATCTAACCACCAGGCCGGTGTTTTTAACACTTTCCAACATTTTCTAAAAATAAATATGATTTGATTAGTGTATCAGTCTGTCCGTCTGCTTGCATCCAGCATTCATAAATATTTATAAAATTTCTTAAAAATTATACATGTTATTCAAGTCCACTGTAAAATTTTGCCTATTTAAAATGGCATTAATAATTCATGTACAACTGGTTTGCGTACAGAAAGATCCAAAAAACACTAATGCACTGCGTTTTAGGAGTGACCTTTTTTTTTATAAATCACATTTAAACAATTTTCTATTGCAAAAATCATAAAGGAATTGATATAAAGTGTAAAAAATGTTTATTAAGCATTTTTGACGCTTTCCAACAATATTTATGATAGATTATGAATGTATTTAGGCTACAGTGATGCCAGATTGGGGATTTTGTCCCCATTTTGGGAATTTTTGAGGCTTCTGGGGACAATTTTGGGACCAAATGTTTATGGGGACTTTTTTGGGGACAAATCTGGGGAGTTCTTCAACTTTCTGTCAATGTTGGCAACGTAATGATTTATCCCTACGGCTAGAGATTTTCAATAGCTTTATTGTTATTTGGGGATTTTTTTTCAAAAATTGCCTTCATTTGGGGAAAAATCTGAGCTTAAGTCATAAAAAAATCTGTTTGATTTTTTTTTTTTTTTTTTTTTTTGAAAAAAAATTTATTTTCCCTTTTTAGTAGAAATCAAGTTGGGGATTTTTTCGAAAAAAAAAAAAACATGATTTGGGGAAATTTTAAGACCTGTTTGGGGAAATAAATTTCGACCATCTGGCATCACTGTTAGGCATGCTATTCTGGCCTTTTGTCTGTCGATTTTGTGATAATGTAGACGAAAAATATTGAAGGTTTTGTGATACAACGATTACGTACAGTTGAAAAAATGCGAACCGTATGATTTTTCGTTTATTTTATTTTTTTTTTCTCCTGAGTTAATTCATGCCTTGAGTATATCCTTGAAAAGTTATGCATCCTAAAATATCGACTTCTTAAAAATGTACTTTGAGGTATGGTTCAAAACATAATGAATTTAACATGTGTTATCCAGATGCACAGAAGTATTAAAAGTTCATTTCTTCTTGATCTAGCTAACATGTCCTGAGAAAGGAAGCGATTTCGAGTCCTGTAAAATATAATTTAATACATTTTTTATTCTTCAGAACATTGTGGATTTAAAATGCATTATCCAGATATATAGAAGTATGTTTTATGTGAAAAAGGCATGACTAACATAAACAATTGTTTTACAAGGTCGTGCAAAAATATTCGCATACATCATGTGACATAAATGGAAAATCTTCGAAATGTATTTCCAGTTGTTAAAAAAAATTTGTTTTAAAGTGTCATCACGGAAGTAAAATGAATTCAGATTTAAACGATTTAACGTATAAGTGCAATGGAAAAGTGTTTTAATAATTTTTGCGAATAGTATGATTTTTTTTTTCTGATTTTTTCTTACTATTCAATATAGCTTAATATCCACATAAAAATAAATTACTAAAAGTTAAAAAATGTATTTAATTGTAAATGCAAGTTTCTTAGTCATTATTTATTTATTTTTTTGATAGTGTGGTACAAGTGTATTGAAGGCTTAGATTGCTTTTATCTGGGACCACCTTTTTATGACCCAAGGTATCGTCCAATAAGTTTACCACCAAGCAGTGAACTGGAATCAGTACGCTTCATGCTGTTCACGCCAAACAACCCACAGCAAGGAGAAAAACTCGACACAACGGCAGAATCCATACAAGAATCATCGTTTGATCGTGAAGCACCATTGAAAGTATTGATTCATGGTTACAATAATGACGTAAACCAAGGGAATGATATTCGATTTGTAAGAAAATTTTTTCTTTTTATTTATTGCTTAATTTATTTTTATACCTAAACTAACCAAGAAAATAAAGTTTTATATCTATCACTTAGTTTGTTTTCTAAGCAAAAGTTGCAAAATTCTGTGCAAAACAGAAATTAATTTAGCACGACAGGATATTTTTTTTTCTTCACGTCTATTTATCCACATAAAGGCATGCAACATCTGTGTTGCGTTCCTTAGCAACGGTTGCTACATCTGTTTCTTAAAATCTCTTTGATACAGCTTTAGTACAAAACAACCTTAACAACTTTTAAATTTTTGTTGTCATTTTGGCGACGAATTAAAACGGCTATCGCAATTCCTAAGTAAAGACTTTCGCGAGAAAACGTCCGAACTACTTCGGTGCTAAATTTAATATTTTGCCAAGAGGTCTTATGCTAAAGCTGTTCCTTTTTTTTTTTTTTTTTTTTTTTTTTTTCACTGCTTTCTCAATTTTATTTTAAATATATTTTTTAAATTGATGTGAGAGGGAAAAAACAAAACAAAAACAAACAAATAAGCAAAACAAACAAGAATAAAAATACGTAAAAGAAAAAAAGGCTTGTCCCGCAATGAATACATTTCTTTTTACGTCAAAAGAAAAAAAAAAAAAAGAAGAAAGAAAGAAAGAAAGAAAGAAATAAGAACGTGTATTTATTTATTTATTTTGTTTGACATAAACTTATTTTTCGTTTTAAATAATTTTAAGCCAAAATGGGGATTTTTATTGATATCTTTTGAACCAGTTATAAATCCTACTGATCTAAAAAATATGGCGTTAGCTAGATTTTATCCAGAATAATAATTGTACCAATATTCGTAGTGATCGGTTGAACGGCGTAGCTTTGTATAGCGAAATAATAAAAGCTACTTAAATTAAGGTTGGCTACTGCGAATTTCCACACAGCTAAAATCGGTATCTGAAATCAATAGTTCTGTCGTACTAATAAATAGCACATAAATTGAAAATTTGAAAAACACGCATTTATTTCAAAATGTACTAAAAATTCCAATTCATCGGAAGTGGATAATATGCATGTCGGAAGTGGATAATATGCATGTATGCAAAACTTCAACTCAATTGGATGGTCAGTGGGTTACAGTTCGAAAACAAACCTCGAATTGGAGTTGGGGGCGCACGTCTTACCTATTGTTCAAATATGTATTGTCGTCGGAAACATACATGTATGCAAAATTTCAGCTCAATTAGGCAACAGGAAAGAGGTTAAAATTCGAAAAGAAATTTTGAACTGGGGTTGAGAGCGCCCCGCCCCCCACCTCAAATTTCAACACTAAAGTTTGTTACTACTTGAACATGCGTTGTAATTGGAGTTATGCATGCAGAGTTGCCGTCTTTTTAAATTTATTTCTGAGCATTATTAGTCTCGCATTTTTTCCATACCACTTTTATTTTAAGAGTATTTTTTCCTTATTTTACTGTTGTTATATACTGGTTGGTTGGGTTTTACGTCGCACAAGTGCTGCGCAGATGGACAATTGGCGACGATCTGGGACTTACCCCTAGAGGTGGTCCGGAGACATGCCATCACAATTTTGATCTCCACGGACGGGATGTCTCTCCCGCTTCGGTGACCCCAGAGATATAATTTTTGATGGAAACATGGAGGACATTGCGGTCACGACAGATTTTACGTGCACCAGCCACCATTATTGTACACGTCGGTCTTTGGCCGGCTCGAGTACCGAATCCGCAATCTTCCAATTGCGAGGCCGGCGCTCTACCGACTGGGCTACCACGGCCCTGTTATATACTGGAGAAATTTATTCGGCAAATAAAGTGATGTGAAATAAAGGCAGATTTTAAAATGTTCAGGAAGGAATTAAGAAAGTTGGCAACTCAGTACATGTATTCAAAATTTAAGTTCAATTGGATGATACGAAAAGTGGATTAAAATTCGAAATGATATTTAGAAAAAAAAAATTAAGGACGCAGGAACCTCAGGTCTTCCCGAAGACTGTTATTGTTTATGCATATATTGTCATAGAGTTATACATGTATGCAAATAACTTTCAACTCAGTCGGATGATAAAAAATCTGGAGTGACTCCACTCGATTTTCCGAACATTGAGTAATTAACAGTTTTGTAGATAAAGCACAGAAAAAGGAGTTGTTAAGCAACCAAAAGAGAGAAAACCATAATAGAGTGTTTGAGTATTTTTCTCCATATATTACACAGTGTTTTATTTAACGCTAGAGAACTTTCAGCCCATAGATCATAATGATAAAGAATTTTTCGTTGTAACCCTGTAAAAACCTATAAATGCAAGATTCACCAAAATGCTTATAGTTAGTGCAACAGTGATTTATAATATTCATATAAATTTTCAGCTATATTGAATAAGGCGTTTAGATGCTATCGCACTTTTAAAAATTTGGTCCCATAGGCCATAATGATAAAGAATTTTTCTTTGTGTCCGTGTAAAAAAACTGTAAGTGCTAAATTCACCAAAGTCTATACAGTTGGTACAACTCTCACCTATAACATGTGTACAAGTTCTTTCCTCAGATTAATAAGGCGTTTAGGCGCTATCACACTTTTAAAAA
Source organism: Salticus scenicus (assembly GCA_963930645.1). Taxonomy (NCBI): domain Eukaryota; kingdom Metazoa; phylum Arthropoda; class Arachnida; order Araneae; family Salticidae; genus Salticus; species Salticus scenicus. The sequence goes on from OZ005662.1 coordinate 212,513,603, forward strand.
TTTGGCCCCATAGGCCATAATGATAAAGAATTTTTCTTTGTGTCCCTGTAAAAAAAACTATAAGTGCTAGATTCTCCAAAATCTATACAGTTCGTGCAACTGTGACCTATAACACGTGTACAAATTTTTTGCTCAGATTAATAAAGCGTTTAGACGCTATCGCACTTTTAAAAATTTGGCCCCATAGGCCATAATGATAAAGAATGTTTCTCTGTGTCCCTCTAAAAAAACTATAAGTGCTAGATTCACCAAAATCAATAGGGTTCGTGCTACGGTGACTTGCAACATGCGTACCAACTTTTATCTTATTCGAACAAAGCGTTTAGATGCTAGCGTTTAGACATACTCACAGACATACACACATACACACACACACACACACATACATACATCATCCTAAAAATAGTGAATTCGGACTCAGGGGACCTCGAAATGTATAGAAACATCAAAATCTCAAATTCGGATTTTTGACATGATTACAATACTTTCCTCACTATAGTGTTCGGAAAGTAAAAATGGGTGAAAATTCAGTTCTTTCAATTGACCTACCACACTTAAATAAACAATATAACACGTTAAAAAAAAAGTGTATAAAATTTTTTAAAAGTCTAATTTTATATTCAAGATTCCCTTATTGGGAAAATTCACCTCCACGGCAGAAATAAATTAAATTTCAGACATGATTTTTTACATCTTCTTAGTATGTTTAGGGCAACTTTTCACTGGAATGAATATAAAATTTAATAAGTTCTGAAATAATGGAATAACTGCCGAAACGTCAATGGAGGTCTCCATGTGGATACTCAAAAAGATTTTAGGCTCTGTGTGCTTGTGTGGCTGTGTGTACCACGATAGCGGTCGAAAAAATGATCCGATTGACTTGTAAATTGGTACGCATATTCATAAGCCATACAAAATTAGCTGTATATAGTTTAAAGGTGTCTATCTGGTTCGTGGTTCCTACACAGAGACTCACCAATTTTTTTCTTACCATTAAGGGCTAATGGATAAAATTTCTCTGGACCGTGATTGCGGCCTTAAAAATTACACGGTTGGCATGCAAATCGGTACACATGTTCACGTGTCATACAAAAATAGCTATGTAGTTTTTGGCGTGTTTATGGTCCGTGTACAGAGACACAACAAAGTATTTCTTATCGTTACTCCATATGGGAAGAAATTTATTTAAATGCATTTTAAGATAGTTACACTGCATAATGTAATAAACATATATTATCGAGATGCTTTTAAAGCATATATTCTGCAGAAAAGTCTGTGGTTACAGTTAATAATTAATGTACAGTACCTTAAAAAAGTGTTTCGACAATGCCAGGTAATCATCCAAATTACGTCAAATTTCGAATAATTATTCGTGAGCTAAACAAAATAACTTACATAGTTTTTACTGGTGCATATTATGTTTATGGCTCACAAAAGGAGGAGACACAAAAGGAAGATTTTAAAAAATTCCATGACATTAGAGTCTATGAACATATTTTTATTTAAGCTCTTTTTAACATGTTTATGCTGCGTTCAATATAGTGGAATTAACATGCATTTTTAAGGTGTTTAAAAACATATTATCGCTAGAAAAAAGGTATATATAGACTAAACAATTTAGAGAACTATACAAAGTAATTCCGATGATATTTTGTAATCATCCAAATGATATCAAATTTGGTTGAAATATTAATGAGTTACAATGAATAAGTTCTATACTTTTTATTGGTATATGTATTAACTATAGCTCGTGTACAGGGACACACAAAAGAATTTCGTACCATTACAGGGTATAGCAGGCATTTCTTATAAATGCATTTTAACATGAGTACGCTCCATTAAACGTAATGAAATAAACATATGTTATCAGAATGTTTAAAAGCATAGCTTATATGGGAAATGTTAAGCATAGAATTGGTTATTATAGTCCGGTCAATTTGGACAATTGAAATAAAGAAAATTCCGACAGAGCCAAATTTCCGTAGAGACCTTAGGTTCACCACAAAGAATAAGGTGTCAAAAGTCCCCATCGGTCCCATGTGTGCTAAGGGACTTATTCGGGCCCCAAGGTCAAAATTTTGGGTTTTTTGGATTTTCTCGAAAACGGTAAGTTTTATCGAAAAAGTACCTCAGAGTAAAGTTGTAGATCTCAAAATTCTCTATAAAAATGGTCCTTATGATTTTTTTCTCTAAGACCCACCATTTCTACCTGTGTGCTAAGGGACTTATTCGGGCCCCAAGGTCAAAATTTTGGGTTTTTTGGATTTTTCTCGAAAACGGTAAGCTTTATCGAAAAAGTACCTCAGAGTAAAGTTGTAGATCTCAAAATTCTCTATAAAAATGGTCCTTATGATTTTTTCTCTAAGACCCACCATTTCTACATGTGTGCTAAGGGACTTATTCGGGCCCCAAGGTCAAAATTTTTGGGTTTTTTGGATTTTTCTCGAAAACGGTAAGTTTTATCGAAAAAGTACCTCAGAGTAAAGTTGTAGATCTCAAAATTCTCTATAAAAATGGTCCTTATGATTTTTTCTCTAAGACCCACCATTTCTACATGTGTGCTAAGGGACTTATTCGGGCCCCAAGGTCAAAATTTTGGGTTTTTTGGATTTTTCTCGAAAACGGTAAGTTTTATCGAAAAAGTACCTCAGAGTAAAATTGTAGATCTCAAAATTCTCTATAAAAATGGTCCTTATGATTTTTTCTCTAAGACCCGCCATTTCCCAGATATTGCGCTTGTAAGAATCACGTTCTACATAATATGCACACATTTCCACACCACCTGTGAGGTAGTGTACTCGGCGCGTTTTTTTTAACGTGGTTTCCCCGGTAGGCCTATTCCACGAACCTGTATGGCGTTATTTTCAGGAAAAATAGTTATTTAATAGTATGAAGATTATTGATATTGGTTATTGAGTTTAACTGTCGTTCGAATGTTTTTTTGTTACTTTAATCTGACTCATACTCTTCATACTCAACTTCAACAATCATGTTTTCTTCTTCCTCTTCTTTTTCTTCTTCTTCCTGTTGCTGAATGTTCAAAAATTGTTCAAATGAAGATGAATCTGTTGTCTCTTCATCAAAATCACATGAATCTTCCTCTCTTGTATTTAATTGAACATTCGAACACGATAGACCTTGGCAATTGGTACACGCTGGAGAACACTGCAACCCTATTTTTTTACAGCCACATTTGGCATTACAACCTTTCTTGCACTTGCAAAAAATAGAGTTAAGAAGTTTTTCTGGAGCAGGGGGCAGTAAAGTTTTAATCGGTTCCAAAGTATTATGTATCAATTTCCAACCCCAGTCTTCAGGGTTCAGTTGATTGCCTTGCCATGTCTGAACTTGATAGTATACTCGAAACAAATGTTGAATAGCAGATGCCGATGTTGGAGGAAGACAAGATAGTTGTACTTGCTTTTTGTTTCGTGTATTTTTTACAAATGTTAAATATCTGTACTTATCTATGCAATCAATTTTTTTTGGAGCTCCATAAACCTCAAGAAGAAACCAAATTCCTTCAGTAATTAGTATTTGAGGTGGAGAATTAATTTCTGTAAATACTTTTGCGCAGTCAATCAAATCTTTTTTTTCAAATGATTTTAATACTGAATTTTTGCCCCTTCTGAACATTGCTGACGTAGTATCGCAGCCGGTTATCGCATGTAAAAATAAAATATAGTTTTGGCATTTTGGATAAGCTGATAAACTTTTAGAAGAATATATTTCTGTGCGTTGTTGCGCCTTCCCAGGTTTCAGAAAGTAAATAATTTTATCAGATGGAGTCCTTGCAGTGAGTAGTACTAACAAATCAACATCTTCGCCAACTACAATAGATGTGTTTCTTGCATTAAATATTTCTATTGCTGTTTCAATTATGAGGACATCGGCGTCATTCGGAGCTTGTTTCACGGCAATATTTTCAGCAGTTAATTTGTTACTCAACATAGAAATAAAGCGAGATTTATTATTAATGTTTGCAAAAAATTGTTGTTGGTTTACTGGAACTGTCATAAATTCATCAAACATTATGTCGGAACCTGAGGATGTTTTTGTAGTACGACGACGTTGTTCTGCAGCTTTTATGTTCTTTGTTGTGTCACTATAGCCATCAAATACTACCGTAACTGTATGATCATAATGTCTACGTAAATACTGAACATATTTTTCAAAAATTACATTGAAGGTTTCTTCTCGATCCCACACAACGTGATGTAGTAGATATCCTCCATCAATAACGTAAGCAGCGTTTGTACAATCAACCTCAGCATTGACTGATTGAAAGCAATCGTAAATAGCTGACTTCATTGTTTTACGCATTCCAGCTGCATCGAAGAGTGATAACGGGTAGGGAGCTAATTCATATGCGAAAAAATTTTCAATCTCATCCTCAAAAGTCATAGTAACACTCATACGTTGAAATAATAATACTGGGTCTATTGGTACTTCTTCTTCGTGAAATTTCACAGTGCTACTCAGAGCTAAAAGAGGAAGTACTTTTTCTGTGCGTTTCAGTTTTATATCATTGAAAGTTTTACCAGTCATTTTAGACTTTCAGCGCGGCAAAGGCTAGGAAGTAGCCAATTTAATTTTTTTATTCTGTAAATTATATTCATTAAAGTTTTTGGTGCAGCAACTTTTCCTTTGGTCGGTGAGTTAGATTCTTTTGTTGTTAATATTTTTTTTTTTCTTTAATTAATTTTTTGCAAACAGTTTCAGAGTTCATTTAAATGGTATATAAGAATCTTATTCTAATATGACCATTGTAAAATTTTATCTAATGATGAACATTCATATAAAAGAAAAATGTGTGTGTGTGGGGGGGGGGGGTTCCGCTATTATCACAGCCCCGGGCCTTTAAATGGGTAAACTGGGCTCTGGACACAAGTAGGCATTTTTACTTGCTTGAGTACCTGAATATGTATATACGTGGCATATGTGTGCATATTATGTAGAACGTGATTCTTACAAGCGCAATATATGGGAAATGGTGGGTCTTAGAGAAAAAATCATAAGGACCATTTTTATAGAGAATTTTGAGATCTACAACTTTACTCTGAGGTACTTTTTCGATAAAACTTACCGTTTTCGAGAAAAATCCAAAAACCCCAAAATTTTGACCTTGGGGCCCGAATAAGTCCCTTAGCACACATGTAGAAATGGTGGGTCTTAGAGAAAAAATCATAAGGACCATTTTTATAGAGAATTTTGAGATCTAACACTTTACTCTGAGGTACTTTTTCGAGAAAACTTACTGTTTTCGAGAAAAATCCAAAAAACCCAAAATTTTGACCTTGGGGCCCGAATAAGTCCCTTAGCAGACATGTAGAAATGGTGGGTCTTAGAGAAAAAATCATAAGGACCATTTTTATAGAGAATTTTGAGATCTACAACTTTACTCTGAGGTACTTTTTTGATAAAACTTACCGTTTTCGAGAAAAATCCAAAAAACCCAAAATTTTGACCTCGGGGCCCGAATAAGTCCCTTAGCAGGCATGTAGAAATGGTGGGTCTTAGAGAAAAAATCATAAGGACCATTTTTATAGAGAATTTTGAGATCTACAACTTTACTCTGAGGTACTTTTTCGATAAAACTTACCCTTTTCGAGAAAAATCCAAAAAACCCAAAATTTTGACCTTGGGGCCCGAATAAGTCCCTTAGCACACATGGGACCGATGGGGACTTTTGACACCTTATTCTTTGTGGTGAACCTAAGGTCTCTACGGAAATTTGGCTCTGTCGGAATTTTCTTTATTTGATCACTATTTTTATGTCTAAATTGACCGGACTATTAGTTTACAGGGCTACGTAAAATAATTTCGATAAGTTGTGCAAGAATTTGACGTCAAATTTGGGAGAAGTATTTATGAGGTACAAGGAATTAACACATGACTATGAGTTATAAAGAATATATATACACATACACATATATATGTAGATAGATATAGACAAATAGATACAACAGGGAGTTGAAGGGAGCGGTATCCCCCCCCCCCTCAGAAAGATATCTGGTTATTTATCAAGTTAATCATATATATGTATGTACAGTCGGTAACAAAAGTGTCTGAACACTAGCAAAAATTCCTATGTAAAAAAAAGTACAATTCATACGGTTTTGTTAAATAAATCCTTATCGAATTATGTTCTTACACAGAATAAGAACATGATTCGACATGGATTTATTTAACAAAACCGTATGGAGTGTACTTTTTTTACATAGGAATTTTTGCCAGTGTTCGGACACTTTTGTTACCGACTGTTTATATAATTGTTTTAAATAACATGGAATAAATAAAAATGATTTGCTGAAACATGAGTGATGCAAATAAGACGTCGAGTCTTCTGATCTCCAGACCCACTTGTAAATTCATATTTAACCAACTGTTTGTGCTGTGAGAGTATCATGTGGGGCTTTTGCACGAAGGGGTTTTTATAAATGTTGAATTTCTCCGTTGTATGGAAATTTTCCGAAATGCATTTCAAGTTGTGTTATCTCTCTCTCTCTCTTTTTTTTTTTTTTTTTACTTTCCGAACATTATGGTGAGGATAGTATTGTAATCCTGTCAAAAATCCGAATTTGAGATTTTGATGTTTCGATACGTTTCGAGGTCCCCCGAGTCCGTTTTCACTACTTTTACGATGATGTGTATGTGTGTGTGTATGTATGTGTGTGTGCATGCCTGTGAGTGAACACGCTAGCGTCTAAACGCTTTATTCGAATAAGCTGAAAGTTGGTACGTATATTGTAAGTCACCCTAGTACGAACCCTATAGATTTTGGTGAATCTAGCACTTATAGTTTTTTTACAGGGACACCAGGATAAATTCTTTATCATTATGGCCTATGTGGCCAAATTTTAAAAAGTGTGGTAGCTTCTAATCGCCTTATTAATCTGAGCAAAAACTTTGTACACATGTTATAGGTCATAGCTGCACCAACTGTATAGATTTTGGTGAATTTAGGACTTACAGTGTTTTTACAGGGACACAAAGAAAAATTCTTTAACATTATGACCTATGGGACCAAATTTTTAAAAGTGCGATAGCATGTAAACTCCTTATTCAATTGAGTTGAAAATTTATATGAATATTATAAGTCACAGTTTCACTACATATAAGAATTTTGGTGAATCTAGCATTTGTAGGTTTTTACAGGGACACAACGAAAAATTCTTTATCATTATAATCATGGGCTCAAAGTTCAGTAGCGTTAAATAAAAAATCATGTATTATATGGAGAAAAATACTCAAACACTCTATTATGGTTTTCTCTCTTTTGTTAGTTGAACAATTCCTCTTTCTTTACTTTATCTACAAAACTGTTAATTACTCAATGTTCAGAAAGTCGAGTGGAGTCACTCCAGATTTTTTTTTTTTTGTGGTGTGTGTGTATGTGGGGGGGGGGGATAAAGTGTTACATGATTTTTGAAAACTAAAAGAAAAGAAAAAAAAAAAAAGCTTATTTTCTCAAAAAAAAAAAAAAAAAAAAAAAAAAATTATATATTAAATAAAAATTTCTATTCAGAATTCTGAGCACATGAAAGAGCATCCTTTATACAATGTTAAAAAAATTTTTTTTGATAAAATTTTTGAAAATATTCATCCAGAGGGTCCCAGTTTTTCAAACCCTTTAAAAAAGCGGAGGATAGGATAACTCACGATAGTTTTATCTGAAAAAAAAAAAAAAAAAAAAAAGTCGATTAGTACTATATAAATATATAAGTATAGCTTGTGCTTGAATGAATGATTAAAAAAAAGTTTAAATTTGAAATATTGGCAAGAATTGCATGTAACAAAGAGTACAATTTTCAGTACATTTTAATCCATGTATAGCCTTATAAAATTAGTTGTAATAATAATAATAATAATAATAATAATAATAAAAATAATAATAATAATAAACACTTTGTTTAAAATTACATTATTCAAACATTCAATACATTAGTTTTTAAGAAATAGTGTCCATCGTTTATACCGAAGAGCCACTGGAAACCGGATCCCACTGGATGAATTTTCCAAACTTTTTACTCAAAATTTTGTAAAGTATTTGTTTAAATATTGCTCCTTTATATGCTCAAAAATAAATAAATATATATATATATATATATTATATTGAAATACAAGAACGAAAACTCATGCGGTTTGAGTAGATTATTAATATTTTTCAACTATAAGTACATGTTGCATCATTTAACTTCCCTGAAAAAAAAAAAAAAAAAAAAAAAAAAAAAAATCGTTAAAATTACAGGAAAAATCTGGCAGCTGGGGTGCCAGTATTTCTCCATCAAATGTACAGGACAAAACTGTACTTTTAACAAAAAACCTGTTTGATTTATAGGATTCCTGCGTAAAATATATATCAGTGATATAAGTTTACGGTTTTATATTGTGTATTTGACGGAGAAAAACTGACTTCCCAGCTGCCAGATTTTTCCTGTATTTTTACAAGTTTATTTTTTGCAGTGTTTCATTGTAGTTTGCCTTTGTGATCACATAACGGACAGACAGTAAGACTGAAATATAGACAAATAAATTATCTAAATTTATAACCCTTCGTAAACATTGGAATGGAAATGCAATTTCTCAAGCAATATCCAATTGTAGTCCTTAACGTATCCGAATATTTTAGTGTATCCTGTAAATCTTAACGGTAAGCATACCATATTCTATAGAAGATATATAAATATTAAATGTAAATTTCATTATCATTTTTGCAGTACGAAGTTATTTAAATATGATTTATAAAAATGCTTCTCTTAAAACACAATGCATTAGCATACTTTTGGATTTCTCTGTACACGAGCCAGTTGTGCTCTTTATATCATTTTAAATAGGAACGTTGCATAGTGGAAATTCTTTGTAGTCAACGCAGTGGGAGTCACACATATGAATGTTCCAGAGACATGACATCACAATTTTTATCTTCTATTTGCCCTACTTTGTTAACCTAATGATTTGGGCACAAAATCGATCTCTGGTTATAGAGGACGAGGCTTCATTACACTCTCGGTTCTTTGACTGATCAACTCAATCCTCCCCTATACTGTACACCGCCGTAAATGCTGATTGACTCTTGCTATTCTAACAAAAGCTGAGCTTAGTCTATTATAAGATCATGGTACCATTGCAAAACTCTACTTCAGAATCTACAACATCAAAACTATGAGGTCATGTCTCTCACCATCCGTATTGGGTAATCTCAACGAGATATATAAAGTAGAGTGATAAATGGTAACCCTTGAGAAGGTCCAAGATGAGTCATGTGACATGGTCTCCTTGCACCTGCATATTCGGTGGTTCCCTTGGTAACAGCTTATTTTCAGTAAATTTCTATGGCAACGGTTTGGAGATTGTTCTTCGCATAAGTCGTAAGCGCCAATGTTTTTGCTTACTTAAGTAGTTTAATATTCTTTTGTTCTAAATAATTTTGATTTTGATTTTACTTCTTTTTTATTTCGTGTAGTTGAACTTTAACCGGCAAAATGCTTAAAAATAGTTGAAAAATTATTATTTTTTGTTAAATTTAGCTCTTTAAAAGTTTAAATTTTCTTTTATAAACACTTTTAAACTTTGTTGGGAAACGATGTAAAAAAAGGTATTTTATTATCTATTAAAATGTGAAATATGTGTAAAATTATTTTAAAAACAATTTATTTCGGTCATAGGACTGTCATGTTACCTAATAATAATGATAGTTTGTTGAACTGATATTTCAAATGCCAAGTTAGCGATAAAGGGCCAAATACAGCAATCTATTGATGCATGTCACGTGATTCATCTTGAACCACGGAAAGGTAATCTTTCATCCATTGAATCAGCACTCTAATTTATATATCTCGTTGGGTAATCTCAAACCATTTGCTAATTTTCCACTGTGTATTGCCTAGTTCGACGTTAAACCTACTCAACCAACCAACCAAGTATTTTTATACAGGATCACTTTTATGCGGAAAATTATTTGAAATGACAAATTTGATGGCTATGACAGAGACTTCAATTTGCTTAAAAAAATTTCTGTTGTTAATTTACCTTTTTTTCCCCCCACAGCAAATGAAAGATGCACTTTTGAACTCAAGTAATTACAATGTTATCATCCTGGATTGGGCAAAACTTAGTAATCCACCCTATCCTCAAGCTGTTGCAAATGCAAGGGCAGTTGGTGCATTGCTCGCCAAACTGTTAAAAGAAATTATGGTAAAGTGAATTTTTCATTTTCATACGTATGCAAAGTAAATAATAATGCAATAGTAAAGAATTTTAAATATTCTTGTTTAGAACTATTTTTTTGACAAAATAAAGTGATTCTGTCTGTCATGACGAATAATATTTATTGCAAAACCAAAAAGATTGTATTTTGAAAGAGGTCAAAAGATGTTAGAAATTAAATGAACGTCGTTAGCTTGAAGCCATATGCAGTTTGTAGCCAGTCTTAAAAACCGGTTTAAGTGAGGCCCAAACGCTATTTCGTGTAGTCTGAATCAATTTATAGTCGACGTTAGCAAAATTGGGCCTCATTTATGGATTCAATTTTTAACAGATAACTGATTCGAATCGCAAATAATCTGCTCTAGGATTGATTTTTATTTTTATTATCCTTACAACTTTGTGCGTATTCCCCTTTGAGTATCAGAAAAGTGACGAGCAAGCTTAACTCGTCACTTCTGATGTAATTTCTTTCATGCTCAAGAGACATTAAATATCCATAATGTCACCTTCAAGTAATGAGTGTACGCAAATTTTTAGTAGGAAAAAATAGCATCGACATTTACAGTTGACTGTTTTTTCAAGATCATGTGAAAAATATTGCTAAAAAAAGTTTCTCTTTCAAAGCAGAAAATTAGTACTACATCTTCAATGAGGTGTTAAGGCCCTACGTCAGTGAGCTTCAAGGTCATCCAAATCCCGTATTAACCTATTGTAAAATAATCCCCATTATTACTCATTACGTAATACATGTTTTTAAATTCTGTTTTCACATTCGGAAAATTCACGACCATTAAAAGTTGCCTCATGTTTCAAAAATTGATTTTTAAAAATTTAAAAATTTGTTTTTAAGCTGCAAAAGACGAATTTTTACTCGATTTTCTTTATCGTTCTCAAATAATAAACAAATTGTAATATCAAAAATCTGAAACAAACTGCAATTTTCTAAATGATACAACTTATTACAATTAAATTTTCTAATATTTAGGTTTAAAAAACATATTAATAATTTTGGGGATTAAAGCAAGTTTTAGTTGAAATAACCGAATTTTCCCCCATTTCACTCTACTTCTTTTATCAGAGCGATGGGCGGTGGAAAACGCATTAAGATGACAGGTCATTAGTTTTCAGTTGAAAGTGTGAAAATGCCCTGAAGTGAATGCTTACCCATGTCGTAGAAAAGGGACTGAAGGAGCAATACGGAATCAGAACTCGAGTTTGTTTTACAGCACATAAACTATTCATATGTATTTATTAGATAATTTCTTTTTTCAATATCACAAATATGCTCCTTTTTTTTTTTTTTTTTTTTTTTTTTTTTTTTTTTTTTTTAAATATTTATTTAAAATAAATCTAAAGATCCCCTCCTCCCCATTAATTAATAAATTTTTATCCTATGTATATTTACCTAATCTTTATAAATTAAAATTCTGGCGGAACTGAAGGAGGATAATAATTTTATCTTCAGCATTCTTTTCGCATTGCAAAAAGTTTCAACAGTCCAGGACACAGTTTTAACTGATAATTATAAAAATCCATATAATGTTCTGAACATTTTCAAAGTGAGCTAATACTAAGTGCATAAAAATGTTTAAAATATTGCTCATTAGGGATATTCGACCGTGTTTCTTCTTACTAAACAATTGAATGGGGACATTAAAAGACAAGAAAAAAAGAAAAGAAATAGAAACTTAGCTAAAGCATTTAAATTTGTTCGATGCAGAGATCTTTGTCTAGAAACAATATAAAAATCCAAAGAACACAAAATATTGATTCGGACTTGTCGATTTCACGCTACATTCGTACCTACTTTTGCTTTTTTTTCTTTTTCTTTTTTTAATTTTCTGATGATTGTAACACGAAATAATTATTCCATTCTTATGATTTTTAATGATAATAAAAATACAAAGTTCTTAATATCTGAAGTTCAACTGCCCCCCCCCCTCCCCCCACTTTTTTTTTTTTAATGCTGTTTGCTGCAAATTCAGATTTGGCCATTTTTAAGGTTTCTATTTTTTTTCTATTTTCTTTTTCTTTTCTTTCCTTTCCTCCCTTTTTTTTAATAACGAAATTTTCAGTTGAAAATAACAGAAAATTTAATTTTAAAAAATCAGTTTAATTAGCTTATGTCATATTGTTTAATATATTTTTTGTAACTTTACCAAAAAACATACTTCTTACTTTTCGAACACTCCAGTGAGAAAAGTATTGCAATCATGTCAAAAATCCGAGTTTGAGATTTTGGTGTTTCCACATATTTTGAGGTCCTCTGAATACATATTTACTATTTTTACGAGGATATGTGTGTATGTATGTGAGTGAACACAATAGCGCCCAAGCGCTTTGTTTGAATGAGCTGAAAGTTGTACACATGTTATAAGTTACCATAGAACGAATCCTATTGATTTTGGTGAATCTAGCACTTAGTATTTTTTTTTTTTTTTTTTTTAACACAAAGAAAAATTCTTTATCATTATGTTCTATGGGCCTAATTTTTTTTAAGTGCAAAAGTGTCTAAATGCCTTATTGGAATGAGCTGAAAATTTACACACATGTTATGGATCCCCGTGGCACAAACTATATATATTTTGGTGAATGTATCGTTTATGGTTTTTTCACAGGAACACAAAGAAAGATTCTTTAACATTATGCTCTATGGGTCTAAATTTTTAAAAGTGCAATAGCGTCTAAATTCCTTATTCGAATGATCTGAAAATTTATACACATGTCCCCGTCGCACAAACTATATAAATTTTGGTGAATGTAACATTTATAGTTTTCTTTACAGGAACACAAAGAAAAATTCTTTATCATTATGGTCTATATGTAACCAATTTTTTTTAACTGCAAAATCGCTTTATTCGTTTGAGCTGAAAATTTATATACGTGCTATAAGTCACCAATGTACAAAGTGCATAAATTTTGAAGAATCTGGCACTTATAGTTCTTTTACAAAGACACAACAGTAGATTCTTTATCATTATGTCTTTTATCCTTATATCTTTTATCATTATGTAATAATATCCTCTAAACCAGATATTTTTACTTCCATTACCCTACTACCGTAGGTAATGGAAGTATTGTATTCGGTCTGAAAATTCGATATCGGGTTTTCACCTGGTTTACACGTTTTAAGGTCCCCTGAGTCCAAAAAAGTGTTTTTTGGAAATTGGTCAGTGTGTATGTATGTGTGTGTGTGTGTATGTATGTATGTGGAGAATCTTCTGGCTATTATAGCTCAGAAACTAATAAAGATAGAGCTACGAAACTTTAGAATTGAAATACGTCTGGTGTACAGATGAAATTTCCAAATTTTGGTGAAAATTGAAAAACCGGAAGTGGGACATCGGAAACCGGAAGTATCTCAAAACGGCTCTAACGATTTTCTTCAAACTTGCTATATAAACACTCTATTAGATGTCCTTTCGAATGATATAGTTGGTTAGTTCAGGAAAATTGATAGGCGTCCTGTATAAATAGCTCAATTTCAGGCCTCGCAAAGGCGTTCCTTTAAAAACGGTTGTGCGGATTTTTTTCAAACTCGCCATATTAACTCACTTTTAAATATCCGTTTGTATGTAATTATTGTTTTCCGGTCAATAATTGATTTTTTGTAAAAGTTGGTATCTCAATAACAGCTCTAACGATTTTCTCTTTAGGTCACTTTTATGTTTTCTGATCACATTATCTCTCAAAAATGCATATAATACGTGTAATAGTGGGTAATGGAAGTCTTGTGGTTGTTTCACACCAGATTTTTTTCTTTTTGTGTGGACTTGTAAACATTTAAAGAAGGTTTTTTTTTTTAATACGATACTCCCCAAGAAACTTAGTTTTGTGCATATAAAATTACATGTGGATCTTATTATGTTTAATGAATCGCAAGTTGAATAATATGAAAATCTATTAAAGTGTATTGTTATTTTAAATCCAAACTCAATGATTGATAAATTATATTTTTTATGGAAATGTTATTGAGTCATTATTTTTTTTTTATATTAATATAAATCGTATATATAATAATAATAATAATAATAATAATAATAATAATAATAATAAAAGCCGGCTTTTTTAATTTTAGCCGGCCTTTTTTTTAAGTAACTAGTTTAGACAAAAAATAATCAACCTGCTTTTTTCAGCCTGGCTAAAATCCGACAGCCCTAATACATCGTAAGAGACAGTGACATTATACTGGATGTGATAATAGAGAAAAAAAAAAAGAATGGCAGATAATTATTGAGCATATGTTATTTAAAATATGTGTGTATAAACAGATTTCAAGGAAAGTTGACATGCATGATCACAAACATTTTATACATGCGAAATACTTTTAACATGCTCGATTTGAAAACAAAACGGTTACAATTTATAAAACTAAAAAAAAAAAAAAAAAAAAAAGCATATTTATTAATTAATTTGTATGAATGTCTGCATGTATGCTAGCCGATGAAAGATCTGTTATATTTTAAATAACATTTATAATATACAGAATTATTTTATTTGTGTTCATTTACTTATTTTTTAACCGACTTCAAAAAAAGAAGGAAGGTTCTCAATTCAAACCGTATGTTTTTTTTATGTTTGTTAGCTCATAACTTCTGAACGGATGCTCCGATTTTGATACTTTTTGTTTTGTTGAAAATGTCTTGGTCTGCAATAGGTCCCATTGTAATATCTTTACGATCTAAAGAAAATACAGGGTGCCCAAAAAAATCAGTCCCAACTCTTTTAACTGCTAAACGGCTGCAGCTATAGTGATAAAAATGGTATGTAAGTATAGTAAAGTGGTCTTGCAGTACTAGGTGAAACCGCTTGCTGGTGGAAAATAGTGGAGTTAGTGTTCCTATCTCGAAAACGGTTCAAGAGAAAAAAAGTGAGTTAGAAAGTTGAAGATTATCATCGATTTAGTACAAAAAGATAGTTTAGACATTCATGCTAGCGTTTCTATCTCGTAAACGGTTCAAGACAGGGGGGAAAAGTGAATTATAAAATTGCAGAGCATCATCGATTTAGTACGAAAAGATAGTTTTGACATTGATGCTAAAAGTACAAAGCTAAAAACGTGCCTTTTTTTGTTCGCAATTTCTTACTATACACACTTGAGCTACATTGCTGACGTAGTAGCGTAGCTGGTGAGACATACGCTATATAGTTCAAAATACGGTTACTTGATACTTTTTGCTTTGTTGTAGAAATCTTGGTCTGAAGTAGGTCCCATTATAACATCTTTACAATCTAAAGAAAATAAAGCGCCATCTGGTGAAAAACAGCGGCATTAGCGCTCCTATCTCAAAAACGGTTCAAGATGGGAGAAAAGTTAATTACGAAGTTGTAGAGTATCATCGATTTACTACGAAAAGACAGTTTTTAGACATTATTGCTAAAAATAGAATGCTTAAAACGTGCAATTGTTTGTTCGCAATTTCCTACACTGTGCACACTTGAACTACGTTGCACGCTTTAAAGCGTAGCCGATGACACGTATACCCTGTGGTTCAAAGTACTGTTACTGTAAGCGGTCACACCGATTAGCGCAAAGTCGTTTTCAACCAACTTCAGAAAGGAGGGTGTTCTTAATTCTTGCTATGTGTTGTTGTTGGTGTTTGTAAGCTTATAACTTCGTAAGAAATGCTCTAATTAACTGACTTCAAAAAGGAGGAGGTTCTCAATTCAAAGCGTATGTTTTTTTGTTTTTGTTTTTGTTTGTTAGCTCATAACTTCTGAACGGATGATAAGATTTTGATACTTTTTGTTTTATTGTAAAGGTTTTGGTCTGATATAGGTCCCATTGTAAGATCTTTGCGATCAAAAGAAAATACACGGTGCCAAAAAAGTCAGTCCCGACTCTTTTAACTGCTGAACAGCTGCAGCTATAGTCATAAAAGTGGTATGTAGGTACAGTAAAGTGGACATGTGCTACGCGATTCAACCGCCTAAAGCGTCACCTGGTGGAAAAGAGTGGAGTTAGCGATCCTATCTCAGCAACGTTTCAAGACAGGGGGAAAAAAGTGAATTATAAAATTGCACAGCATCATCGATGTAGTACGCAAAGATAGTTTAGACATTAATGCTAAAAACAGAACGCTTAAAACGTGCATTTGTTTGTTCACAATTTCCTATTTTGTGCACACTTGAAAAACATTGCATATGTTGTAGCGTAGCGGGTGCTATTTATGCTATGTAAAATTCAAAGTATGGTTATTGTAAGCGATCAGACCGATTAACGCATAGGCGTTTTAAGCCGACTTCATAAAGGAAGAGGTTCTCAATACAAACCATGTTTCTCGTTGTTGTTGTTGAAATTTGTTAGCTTATAACTTCGTAAGAGATGATTTAATTTTAATACCTTTTTGTTGCCGTAATGATCTTGGTCTGAAATAAATTTCATTAGGATTTCATTAAGATATAAACAAATTACAGGATACTCACAAAAGACTGTTCTCACTCTAACTGCTGAACGCAAGCAGCTACACTGGTAAAAGCAGTGTGTAAGTATCCATGTTGAAATTTCTGTCCGTCAGCTGCAATGCATATTTTGCTCTTTGTTTGAACTTGACGCTGCGCAATTTCCAGCGCAGCGGGTGACATGTATTTACTGTAAAGTTCAATATGTATGCCTAACAGAATTTTCGGTTACGAATACAGCGTATCCTTTCTTTACATTTCTAAAGACTTTTTAATTTAACGTATGTTCGTTCAATAGATAGTTTTTTGGTCATATCCGATAAAGGCAAGAAAAGTGACACAATTTAAAAATGCAGCATTTGAAAAAAATCAACTTAAAAATAACTTGACTAGAATAAAACTGGCACAACTGTCTCTCGAGTGCATAACTTTCCAGATGGAGATGTAACTTTTTTGTTCACATTGGGTGCATTTAATGTATTTTTCAGTGACATAAACCATTTTTTGAGTAATGTCACTTTTCTTGGAAGTTGTGATTTGTGAAACTTCCGTCGAACGTCTTCTGATGCTCTGCTATATAAATAAGTTTTCATTGAAAAGAGAAAAGTAAAATCTTTTTGTAAAAAAATAGAACCGACTCCAAAAAGGAACTACTATTCAAATAACTAAAAGTGAAAGAAAATTATCAGAAAATGGAACTGTAGATTGCGCCTAAAAGTATAAAATAATTTCCTTCGTCAAACAACCTATAACACTACAATTAATCATAACTTTTGAAGTCGGCGCAAAATTAAATAAAAATTGATACCTTTATTCAATACAAAAATCAAATCCTATTCAAAATACACGTCTCACATTGTTACCTGCAAAACGCAGCCGAAAACTACTTTGATTCAAGAAAACAAATAATATTTCGTAAGCAGCAAAAGTTGGCGAAGATGCTGGTATCTGACGTCCTTGGTGAACGAAAAATCGCAAATTTATCTGGCAAACATATTTAATTTCTTTGGGATATCATGATTATTTTAATAAGGTATATCAAGAGAGTAATCAAGAATATGAAACAACACATCGTACAATATATATTATGAAAATATACCTCTTGCGTGTATATTTTTGCCTTATGTTTTTATCGCCAAATTCAAAAGGCATCAAGGATGATCTAACTTCGTAGAAATATAAGTACCGCATTGTGAAGAATGTTCACTGTTCTATGTAGATGCTACAAATGGACCAATTGTATACAGTGATAAAATAATAAAGGAAACAGGAAAATGGATAATTCGAGGCAACAGCATTTGTTGCTACCGATCTAAAAACAAACTTTTAAAAACTAATTAAATTTTATTTAATTTTGCGCCGACTTCAAAAATTATGATTAATTGTAGTGTTATAGGTTGTTTGACGAAAAAAATTATTTTATACTTTTAGGCGCAATCTACAGTTCCATTTTCTGATAATTTTCTTTCACTTTTAGTTATTTGAATAGTAGTTCCTTTTTGGAGTAGGTTCTATTTTTATACAAAAAGATTTTATATTGTTTAAATTTATTTACTTGTTTATTTTGCTTTATTTCAACAGAAAAAATGGTAATCAAACGAAAAGTTTAAATGCCACACATAATATTCACACACACACACACACACACACACATACATATATATATGTGTGTGTGTGTGTGTGTGTGTGTGTCTCACAAGTTAGGAAACAGACTAACTCTTCGCTTTTAATTATATAAATCAAAACGCAAATTCTTTAGAGAAGAGCAGAAATAATTTATGTAAAAATTTAGCTCTTTTGTGCTATTGAAAGAATAACTATTGTTGATATGTCTTCACTATTCTGTGACATTCTAGTGTTACATATTTATAACACACATATACAGTGTGGGAAAAAAAACTTGTCGGCTTTTCTATGACAGATTGCAAAAAATCGAAACCATGTTTTGGAAATATCCTAAAGAGGGACGCATGGCTATTTTTTAACATCTTTGTTCCATATTTAGTAGTGTTCTAATCACAAATCAGGAATTAACGAAATTTCGAAAAAGTTGATAGATATAATTTTAAGTTGGGTAAAAATCTAAATTCCTGCTAAACGCCGTTAAAAGCCGTCCAGCCGTTCTCACGTGATACCCAGACAAAAATAGCGTTACAGAAATTATATATGTATTGTATATACACACACATACATACATGATTCTATACAATTTTCAAGTACCTTTCTAGCATTTTATGACTGAGTGGATGATATTTTAAAATATAATGTATATGTTATATTTAAAATATAATATATAGATTATATTTTTAATTTATTTTAGATATAATCTATACATTATATTTAATATATATATATATAGAGAGAGAGAGAGATAGATAGATAGATTTAGTTTATGTAAAACTGATTTATAAGTATTAATAAATCTTGTAAATCACAATATATGTGATAGATTTAGTTTATATAAATTATAAATATTAATAATTATAAAATAATTTGCTTTTCGCCTAATAATATAAAAATCTCCATTTTAAATTTTTTCGTTCTTGTCATGTGGTTTTTGAGAGGAAATTCGGAAAATTGAACAACAGACAACCCACTCCACCACACCCGTCTTGCCGTGATGGCCTTTGCTCATTCTCGTTGTTATTTCAGTTTCATTTCTTTGAATTTTACCTTTATTCCAGAAACTTTTCAGTTCTAAAATATATGTACCCTTTTTTTTTTTTTTTTTTTTTTATCACACTTGTACATAAACAGTGAAGCATTCATAATTCGGAATTCCATAATCCGGCACCAATGATTTTTTTTTTTTTACCTTCGCCCGGAAATTGCAGTAGTACTCAACTTGTTATTAGCAGCATACTTGCTATCCTTTGTGGATAGTTAAAAAAGTTTACGGATTTTCATCTAATTTTATTGATTTACGGACTAGCGTGAATTTTTATTTCTATTACCCGACTACTGTAGATAATTGAAGTATTGTATTCGGTCCAAAAATTCGATATCGATTTTTCACCAGAATTACATGTTTTAAGGTCTCCCGAGTCCAAAAAAGTAGATTTTAGTGCGTACGTGTGTGTGTGTATGTCAGGAATCTTTTCGGCTTTCATATCTTCGGAACTATTAAAGACAAATCTACAAAACTTCAGAATTGAGACAGGTCTCTTGTACAGGTGAATTTTTCAAATTTTGGTGAAAATTGGAAAAACAGAACGGGTCTAACGATTGTTTCAAAGTTACTATATAAACACTCTATTAGATGTCCTTTCGAATGATATAGTTGTTTAGATCAGGAAAATTGATAGGTGTCTCGTATAAATAACTCAATTTCAGGTCTCGCAAGTGCGTTTCTTTAAAAGTGGCTGTAAATTTTTTCCCCCAACTGTTGCATTAGCTCCCTTTTTAATAACCTTTTGTATGTAATTATTGTTTTTCGGTCAGTAATTTTGTATGCCAAGTTTTGGTAAAAGTTGATATCTCAAAAACGGCTCTAACGACTTTTTTACTTTCTTCTATATGTAATATAGAGAAAGTATTGGATTCGTAAAAATTTTCGACCTCGGGTTTTTGATGGATTTACACGTTTTGAGAGCTGTAGAATACGATTTGACTATTTTTAGAAAATGTCTGTCTGTCTGTCTGTCTGTCTGTCTGTCTGTGTGTGTGTGTGTGTGTGTGTGTGTGACAAAATTTTGTGGCAACTGTATCTCAGGAACTACTGCACAGAATTTCATACAAATTGGTATGTAGTTGCACCTTGACATAAATTAGTGCCTATCAACTTTTGGTAAAAATTGTCTTACAGGTTGCGTTGCCATCCCGCTTTTTCTAAATTTTTAACATGGTGATATAGGACAAAATTTTGTATAAATGTGCTTAAAGAGAATTATTTTTTAGTAATCATTATGAAATTTACAATAATTATTTATAATAGAGATAGTCAACTGGGAAAAATGTTTTGTACGTGTAGGAGCCACGCCACCCCCCCTGGGGGGGAAGTCCCCCCTCGAGGGGAGTAAATTTTCAAGATGGGTATCTTTCGAAAGGTCTCATCAATACCTTTAAAACGAATGGTTGAACTATAAATCTGTGATAATTTAAAACAAAGTTATCGATTTTTTTTTACTTTTAACAAAAAAAAACTTAGAAAAAAAAATCGTATTTTTTTTTTTTTTTTTTTTTTTAAATATTGTTACTGGTTGAATATGTATTACTTTTAACAAAAAAAAAAAAAAAAAAAAAAAAAATTGTTACTGATTGAATATGTATATAGGAAAATATAGAAGAAAGTCTTGTGGTGGCCACAACATACTAGTTTAAAAGTGTTACAGAAATCCATTTTAGATATCCTTTCTCATATATTACATGGTTATCGCAGGAAAATTAACGGTCATGCTGATTGGGTAGGTCAATGTTAGATCTAGGAAATTGGTGTTCCAAAAAATAACTCTACCTTTTTTTTTTTTTTTTTTTAAATTCACTATGTAAACTCTGTTTTACCTATCTTTACGCATGTATCAAGTTTCTCTTACCAGAAAATTTTTATGTGTCTACTTTGTTAGGTCATTTATATGCCTTCTGATCTCATTATCTCCAAAAAATGCTTATAATATGTGTAATAGAATGAAAGTCGTATGGTTGTTTCAAACCAGATTTTTTACACGTTAATCCGGATGAGGGCGAAAATTCCCCAAAAGAACAACGAAATTTTTGTCTCGCTATGGCAAATCCAAAAATTAATTACAGAGATCGTTCCTATTCCTGATACCGAAAGTCAAAATAAACACGACTACCTGAAATCTCATCCAACAGCTATTAGGACTTGAAAAATAGGATTTTATCAGCGATAACCATATGATTTTATCAGCGATAAAAATATGATTTTATCAGCGATAGTTATTTGTTGTTAGTACATGTGCTTTACTAAAAGTATTTTACCATTTTCAGGAAAGCTGTTCGGGAATTGAAATAAATTCTGATCACATTATCTCCCAAAAATGTATACAATACGTGAAATAGTGGATAATAGAAGTCCAGATTTTTTCCCCCCTTTAACATGTGCTTCATACGCTTTATATTAATTTTACTATTTGTATGGCTAATAATTGAATTCTAAAAATATTCTTGTATATTTTCACATTATAATATATTTTAAAATTGTATATGAAGGTGTATATCAAAATTTTTGTTCTTTAACTTGCAGAATACATGCTTCATTGACTTCGTTCTGTTTTCTAAATGTTAAGACAGCCTTTTTTTTTTTTTTTTTTGAGAAATGGCTTGATTGTTGTTGCCAAGAAAAAAAAATGGAGGGGGGGGGGGTAATAAATAATTTATTAAAAGAACAATCTCATTACGAAGTGAAGTTTTATTTCTTTATGTATTATTTTAGGATCAGTTCGTGAAATAGTTATGATACTTAAATAGTATCAAATTTTAATTCAGGAAAACAATTATTGTATTTTTCTCTTTTTATGACACATCTACAGACGAAGACCTTTTTTTAGACACCTCAACCAAATTTTGCACCTTGCCTTTCTCTCAATTTAGTGGATACAGACAAAACACGTTTCAAATTAATATATAGATAAAATATAGTGTTTTTAAAATTTCTTCACACACACACACACCAAAAAAAAAAAAAAAAAAAAAAAAAAAGAGAGAGAAAGAAAGAGAGAAGTAAATTAATCTTTACAATTTTTAATAATGAATACCAGTGTTATGTAAATAAACAAATAAATAGATAAAATCTATATATAGCGAATCTTCTATAGCGAATTAAAAATTGGTGCATAATTAAAAAAAAAAAAAAAATAGCAATGTAAGTTGTTAATGAAACATTTTTAATTTTTTTAATTTAAGTGGTTAAATATTTTTATTTGAAAAGAAGTCGTTACTGTATTACAATTCTAACATCCATTTATAAAATAGAATTTATTGAAAGCTGTTAAAGATATATTTCATATTAAAAATGCATACCATCTTTAAACTTATATTGACAGAATAAAAAAGATTAAATAAATAAAAAAATTAAAACAAATATAACTTTAAAAGACATAAAAATTAAAACACATGCAGATTAAAATAAGTAAAGAAAGAAAGAAAAGAAAACTATTTTTTTTTTCGAATGAAAAAAACAAACAAATACAACACAGCGTGCTCTAAAATTACAACACTAGAGATCTTATTTTCACTTTAACGAGTGCCTAGTGGGTAATGTGCAGATTATCTAGGTAATTCGTAGATTACCTAGATAATTTGAGAAATGAAACAATTTTCCTCACTTTAACGGATCACCCTAGTTAATGCGCAGATTACCTAGCTAATCTGCAGATTAACTGATTTTTGCACTTTAGCGGTAGCATATAAACAAATAAGTAACATCTTAGCAAAAGGTAATTTGAAATGATCAGTTTCAGGCAGTAGACTCTTTGAGACTTTTTTTTAGCGGAAATAAAACATAATATCAAATAATTTTAAAGAAATTAATTTTAAATAATTAGACTTAAAAGAAGCGTCTGATTTTCAGTGCAACATAAATTCGAACAGAATCTCTGATTGAAGTAACTTTTTTTTTCTTTCTTTCTTTTTTTTTTTTTTTAATATATACAAATAGTTTACAAAATCACGGAAACTTGTCATATATATATGATCAGAAAATACATTGCTCAATGTAGTTTCTGAACCCGATGAAATAATATAATTCTTAAGCGCAAATACTTTAACAATTGCTGTAATTAATAGTTTACATAGAATATTCATCAGAGTAAAAATGTTTACTAATTTCAGTAATTATTACACTTTCTTTTTTTTATACTTTTTCTTTCCTCGTTGGACACAAGTGTTTTTTTTTTTTTAATTCAACTGAAACTGAAATTGCTGAATATTATTTACATAAGTGAATCAGCTTATTTGCCTTCTCCAATAATTCACAAGCATATAATCTCTTTCCACATCCCATTTAGCTTTTTTAACTAATAATTATCGTTGTCTCTCTCTTGATGCCTCCGGCAAGGAAAATGTCAACTAAAACTGTGGGGGATTTGGATGCTATCAATCACTGAAGTGCAAAATTTCCTATTCTTGTGGTTGAAAGGAGTTTCTCAGTCATTCCTCTTCGCGGATTTCCCTCCCCCCTCATCTCCGAGTCCTGACTTCATTGTCCGCCATCTTGAAGAAGAAAAATCGGTAGGTAGAGTAGAGCCTTAAGGGTTACAGGGTTTTAAAAGCCGAAAAAAAGCATATATATATATATATATATATATATATATATATATTTCATTCAAAATGTTGAGCATATAAAAGAGCAACATGCAAATACAAACAGTATTTTATAAAATTTTTCTTAAAAATTTGGAAAATTTAGCCAGTGGAGTCGTGGGTCCTAATTTCTGGGGACCCTTTAAAAAAGCGGTGGACATGCTTTCACAAAACCTAATGCACCGATCTAATTGAAACTTTGCCCACTTCTTCAAAATAGAATTGACTAGCGATTGAACGAAAAATTAAGGGGGGGGGGGGGAAATCGAAATTTGTCAGAGTTGTATACAAAAACAGTAAAATTTTCGTAACATTTTACAGCATGTATAACCTTGTAAAATTAATTGCAATCGAAGAGAAAAAAAAAAAAAGAAAAAGAAGTTCTGAGTTTAAGCACTAGTAATTTCTACTTGGAAGAATCGTGCGAAATTTCAATGAAATTGGTTCATTAGTTTTTAACGAATCGCGACCATCTTTTTTCTAAAGGATCTCTGGAAACTAGAAACAATCGACTGAATTTTCTAAATTTTTGTTAATGAAACTTTTATAAAATATTGTTTAAATATGCTTCGTTTTAGTCTTCGAAACACATGTATCCCTAAACACCGAAATAACATCGCCTGAAAGGACTTTGTAGAAATATGGTGGATTACACATGAGGAATATGCAAATATGCATTATTATTTAATTTGCGCACATCTATCGATCTTGTATGCTTGACTCGATGTCCGCTTATAAGTCTTCATCGAGAGCAAGTAATGTAGCACAGCATAGGATTACAACACGAAGGATTATAAGAACAGCGAGGAGGTGTCATCGCCATTTGGAATCGAATCAGGTATTCGGTAATTCAGAGATGTCTGGAGCAGGGATGTATTTCCCTTATTCTGCCAGCTATCGGAGTCTCATGCGATTAATGTATGGTCAAATAAATAAAAACAAACGAAAACCAATTAACTTGTGATTTACTCATTGCCTGATAGTCTATATCTTGGCCTGTGGGATCACTAGATTTTAACCCATTAAATTTCCTTTTCCGGGACCATATCAAATCACAGCCCAGGAATATTCAAATTTATATTCAAATTTGAATCCATTGAATGAAAGAAATGTTAAAACTTAATAATATTTTGACGAAATATTTTCTCAAAATTTAGAACTAGGCTGCAAAATAATTAGTTATTTTTATTTATTTATTTATTTATTTATTGCTTAAGGTACTCTACAGCATAAATCAAGGTAGGTCATGTTATTTTTGCCTTTATCTATATATAAGAAGAAATTATTAGATTGGTAAAAGTTTTCGACTACCGGTTTTTGATGAATTTACACTTTTGTGATGTCCCGAACACGATTTAACCATTCTTAGAAAATGTCTGTCTGTGTGTATGTATCAGCATTTTTGTGGATGCTGTATCTCAAAAAGCAATCAAAGAAATTTAACCAAACTCGATATATAGCTGGATCTTGATTTAAATGGGTGTTGATCACATTTGTGGATCAAACGCTCAACAGATGGCTCTGTCTTTCTATTTTTCTATAATTTTTAACATGGCAGTATAGGATAAAATTTTCTGTAAATAAATATAATTAAAGGGTTTTTTCTTTTTTTAGCTTACATTCTCTGTCATAAACCGTCTGCCGAATCCGAACCGTATCTCCTCCACTGCATATGACAGCGTCCTGACACATTCAGTTTAAGATATAGTCGGCAGCAAAAGTATCCGAGCACTAGAAAAAATTTCTATATAAAAAAAGTACACTTAATACAGTTTTGTTAAATAAATTCATGTCGAATCCTGTTCTTAGTCAGTCTAAGAACACGATTCGACAAGGATTTATTTAACAAAACAGTATTAAGTAAAATTTTTTACATAGGAATTTTTGCTAGTGCTCGAATACTTTTGCTGCCGACTGTAGTTTCTTTTCAATACCAGGCCAGGAAAACATGGCGTCGCGTCAGGGTTACTAAGCCAAGATACTGGGTTATCCCCCCCCCCCCTAACAAACGAAGTTTTTTTTTTTCTTTCTTTTTTTTAACTTTTAACTTTTCAATGTGGAATTTAATAAATAAGTAAATAAAAATAATCAGTCAAGAAAAAAAAATATATATTCAGGGGCCCTGTGGCAGAAATTTATTATGCTTTCTGCGACAAGCTTCATCAACACCAAAATCTTTCTGCAGGAATAGTTTGTGAAGTTAACATTTACGAATTCAAAATAAATTATTTTTAAATAGTAAACAATATTCAGCACAACCAATATATTTAAATTTTAGCTAGGCACAAATGCACATATCTGCACTATTGCAAGAAAATACTCTTTTTTTTTTTTTTTTTTTTTTTTTTTTTTTTTTTTAAGAAAGGTGAAAATAAATCTATTGATCTTAGTAATTGCTTCAGATTTTTTGCTCACATTAATATACAATATTGTTTATAAAATATTCAATTAATTCAAACCATAAAATGCAGTAACACATAAAAAATAATCTACAAATTTTTTTAAAGCATTTAAATTATGAAATGTCTAAATTAAACAAATGTTACAAATACTTTTAAAGTTTCATTACTTTTTTTATATTAAATATATATATTTAAATACACAAATGCACTTATTTCATAAGGTGCAAAGCAAACAACATAAAATCTAATACAGAACTCAAAATTAAAAGTAAAAATTAATATAGAATACTGAATATCATAATGAAATATAAATAATTTACAACATTTATAGTTTTTTAGATTATTAGAAAGATGTAAGATAACATTCTGATATACAAGATTCATTTTTTTATATGATCCTATACAAAAAGCATAAAGATGTATATTTGAAATCTAAAAAATATGATTTGACATTAAAGAATTCAGAATGTATAATTATACCATCATTTAAATACATAAAGTAAAACAGAATACAAGATCTAAGTAACACAATTATAGATAGAGCATAGTCAAAATATTTTCGTAAGGATTGAGGCAAGGGAAATATTTAATTTTTAAGGAAATATTGAAATGGGAAATGTAACAAATTTCATGGATAAAATCTATAATAGAAAATAATGATTACAGATGAATGAAATAAATAGAAATCAATTAAAAATAATATTTGATATTGAAAAGAAAAATCACTAGATAAAACTAATTTGTCGTGCGTAAATCAGAAAATGTATGAAAATCGGTAAAGCAGCAGTCACGCACTTATTTAAAAAAAAAGAAAAAAAAAAAAATCACTGAATGCAGCTATTTTGTTATGCATGAATCTGAAAATGCATGAAATATGAAATTCGGAAAATGGTCGTAAAGCCACATTCTTTCGCAAAAGCATCTTTTTTGCGATACAATAAATACACACGACACGAGCGACAGGCACGGCGCGAAAACAAAGTTTCGAGACACGAAAATGAAGTTCCGATGTAAAGGTTACCAGTGAAAAGTGTCGATACACAGAATCATATCACGAATCGCTAATGCATGCCGTATCAAAGCTAGCCCAAGTGAGTTACATCCGCTTTATCTCCTCTCCTTATTCAGGATTGAGGCGATCGTATCTGCAGAAACGAAAATTTGTTCTGCAGAACAGTTTATAAACCATTCTTTGAGTTTCTTTCTCTCTCTCTCTCTCTCTCTCTTTTTTTTTTTTTTTTTTTTTTTTTTTTAACACGTAAAAATTTATTTGACTTAAGTAAAATCTTTCTGCAAGAGCATTTCTGTTTCTGCGACATTGTCGCCGTGTCGCCGTGTTTCTGCCACTGGGTTCAGGGGGCATCGCTTGCTTCGCCCGGTTTGCAAATTTTCACTATGGGTATCTTTCAAAAGAACTTATCAATACCTTTGAAACGAATGGCTTAACCGTAGATCTATGATAATTTAAAATAAAGTTATCGACTTTTAAAATATTTAACGATAGAAAAATAACTAAACACAGCGTTTCCTCAGAAGTCATCTATAGAGCAAAATATTGACTCTCTTTCGACATTCAGTGTTAAACTTCTGTGAGACGGAACTCGTCTGCATTCGTCATGGAAAATAATATTAATAAATAGTAAGCTTAATATATAATTAGTACTAGGTAAATTTTTATAGGAATATATAGAAGAAAGTTTTGTGATGACCCCGACATACTAGTTCTATTTTGTGATACGCATTACTTTAAACGCCCTCAGCGGCTTCGAATAGCATTTGAAACCCAATATTCTTATGTGATTTTTTATTCTTTTTGCATGCCGACATTATCCTTTCATTTTGACCCCATTATTAAGAATGATCGCTTATAGACAATATTCTTTTATTTAACCCTTTGCGGCGCAAGACAATTCGGATCATTTAAATTTTACTGCCACCGGAATTCATGAACTAAATTAAACTAAAATAAATTTTAAATTTTCAGGTTAAAAAAACCGGCCTTTTCCGCTATGTTATAAACGTAAAATTTTGCTAAAAAATTTCCGGTATGGATTTTTTGCAGCTGGTAGGTGGTTAAAATATAAACCACCACCCCTGGAAGGGTTAAGACCAAAATAAACTAAACTAATGCAGTAGTTTTCTTTCACGGAATGTACAAAAAAAAAAAAAAAAAAAAAAAAAATTGACCTTGTGAGCACATTTTTGTTTTATTCGTCTTTACTAGAAAAGCACCGGTTACAAGGCACAAAATATTCATCTGATTGGACATAGTCTTGGAGGCCAAATGACTGGATGGATTGGAGAAAGAATCCCAAATCTTGGAAGAATAACAGGTATAGTCAACATTAAAGATGCACTCCAGTGATTCTTAAATAATAATAATAATTATATAGATTTGTTGTAAAAAAAATACCTCAGAACTGGCGTTTATAAGTAATAAGTAAGAAACACCACGAAAAGAAAGAACACGCTACAAGGAGGAATTTGCACACATGGGGGATTTGAACAAAATCCTATTTTTATGGTAGTTTTAGGCCCATAAATTTCAAAAAGTTTATTAAAAATGCACAAAAAGTTCTCATTTATTTAAAAAATAACTTTAAAATTAACCAAAAATCACGTGACTTCAAAACGCTGCCTGACGTCACACTTTATGATGCTTCAATGTTTCCATTTTGTTAGCCTGATTACTAAGCAGCAATTCGTTTTAACTTTCGTAATTATCAATTGTTTATGCGATTTCTGAGCATTTCTTTTTCATCTTATAATCATTTAATATCGTTATCACCCTTTTCCATTATCATTATCTTCAATTGTTTTCTTTTCATGGCGGTTGTCCAACGTTTTCATTTAATAGGATCCTATGGAACGCTAAAGAATAACTTTTGAGAAACATTAGCCGTTGTATTAGTGCGAAATGGTACAATGCAATATTTAAACTACGATTTTTTAATATCCGTCATTATTATAACATACAAAACCTATTTCACTGATTCAAGAAGCAAAGCAAAGCACGAAATCGAATGTAAATAACGGTTACTTCCGTTTGTTGTCATAAAGAGTGACGTCACGATATATTGTACTGTGTTTTCTCGATAAAGTAAATGGTGCGATGTTAAAATTGTTATAATTCAGTCATTAGATTTCAAATAAAGGAAATGTATGTATTTATTTTCTTACCTTTTCATTTTCTATTATATAAGAATAAAATCAGGAAAGGGCAAATTGTCTATTGTTCCGGGTTGAAAGAAAACATGACACTTCGTTAGGCGAACAAAGTAGGTACAAGCGCTGCAAACAAAGCGCTTTTTTCGCAGCACTCGTGCCTACTTTATACACCTGACGAAGGGAATTCTTTCGACTCGAAACAATTGTTGCGTATTCTTTCTTTTCTTGGTGTTTATTCAAAGTTTTTTACTTATTATTAATGCAGATTTGTGTTATACTAGTATAAAGACACGTATATGCATATAGGACTGCCACAGGCAACCTTCTTTAAATATTCTTTTCGTACCACTATTTCCAAAAAATAAAATTTATAATATATTTTTACAGGTAAATCTGCACTTTGTCTGCATAAATTTATTGTAAATTTTACGTTATGCAATTAGTGGTACGAAAATAACGATAAAAAGTCACCTGTGGCAGCCCTGCAAATAATTAAAATATATTACCCTGGCGGCCCATTTAACGGCCCTCTTCACTTACCGACGCCGGAAGCCCGAGCCAATGTTATTCTATGGGGAAATTTTCTTTACAAATAACTTATTAACTAAAACATATTTTTAAATTCTGTTTTCACATTCAGAAAATTCCCAACTGTTAAATTGACGGACCTTTTTAAAAAATATATTTTTTTAATTTTTAATATTCTTTTTTGAAATTGCAAAATGAAAAAATCTCACATATTGAAAATTCGTATTTTGCAGCTTCAAAATAAAATATAAAAAATTAAAAAAATACATTTTTAAAAAAGTTCCGTCAATTTAACAGCTGGGAATTTTCAGAATATGAAAACAAAATTTAAAAATATGTATTAGTTAATAAGTTATTTGTAAAGAAAAGTTTCCCATAGAATAACATTAGGTTCGGCTTCCGGTGGCGGTGAGTAAAGCGGGCCCTTAATAGAGAAAAATGCACCGTTACCTTCGATCGCGGTTTTTAAAGGAACAATATCCAAGTTTCTAAAGGAAACATAATAAATTTTGAAAGAATTTCAGAGACATGTATGACCGTGTATAATTATCTTTTCAATGAAAAGGAAGTAAAGTGGAATGAGTTTTAATGTCGCATTGTAGATATGCTGCGGACAATTGGCGACGGTCTGGCACTAACCGCTAGTAGAGACATTCCATCCAGTGTTGCTAGATTGGGAACTTTTTTTATTCAACTCTCACCAATAATTTTGAGAAGTGATGTTTCATGTATATAATAGACGACTAATCATCGAAGTGATTAGGTAACCGATACAATTTAAATTTAGTGGTGGATTTTGAATAAAAAACGTCTCCAATATGGCAACACTGATTCCATCACAGTTTTGATCCTGTGCCGATATGGTGGCTTCTCCGCTTTGGTAATACTCAGAGGTATTAATTTTTCAATGAACATAGAAAAAGTACATTTTGAAACGCATTTTATTACTTTTAAAAGCACATAAAAAATAAAAAAATAAAAAATCACTATATTTAAAGGGGACTAATGTGCAAGTTGTACTTGACGGGACTAAAGTGAAAGTTGTACCTCAAGGGACTAATGTGAAAGTTGTACCTCACGGGACTAATGTGCAAGTTGCACCGAACGAACAAACTATTTCTTTCAACGAAAATGCCTACTAACCCTGGACGATAGGTCTAATATATCGTATCATATTATATATCGTATTTATCGTAATATAACTCAATACTTATTTCGCTTCCTTTTTCGACTCGTTTTAATACGCATTTTTTATATGCATGAGCAGCCCCCGAAAAACAAAAACATTAAATCATTAAATTCATTTTTTACTTATTTTTATTTCATATTATTTCACGCGCACTTTTTATTTCCTAATTCAAAATTATCAAAAAAAACTTTTTCGATATCGCTTGTAACGATACTGATATAATAATAATAATAAAAAAAGATTTTGATGAAATTCTGGCAAAAGCAGAATTTAGTTTAGGACGGAGGACTATTAGTTCTTTTTTTTTTCTTTCTTTTTTCAAATTATATCATCGCTTTTAAATTACTCAATTATATTTTCGATAAATTTTAGATTTCGACAAATGTCCAACTATCGAAATCGACAACGCAAAAATCCCAGATTGAGACTAATAGGCCCTCAGTCCTAAAAAAAAAAAAAAAAGAACAGAAAAAGTCAAACAATTTTAGAAAAGAAAACTAAATAAAAATTAGTGTTAAGAAAATGCGTAGCTTTAATCCGACGCAATGCCCACTCGAACTCATACTCATTGAAGATGAAAAAATGTCCGAATTTTTTAATGCACTTGTTGTGAAAAAATTATTTTCTATTGAGCAATTTCTATTAGGCATTTAACGGATGGAACCAATCTGTCCTCGATTTCCGGGCATTTTACACATCATGTGTGTAAATTACACGCACGATTCATATTTGTACTGCTAAAATTGTATTAGGTCTACATTAACACATCTTAAAGTTACAGATCATTTCATTTATTTAATGAGGGATCCGGACATAATATCGCGGGACAAATTCTCGCCTGACAAAATATCGTATAAAAAAAATAGTATGATCTATTTGAAAATTTGATTTTGTGTCACGCGTGATCTCTGGCGGGGGCCACATGGCCTTATAAATATTAATTAAATTAATTTAATTAATTAATTAATTAATTAATTAAATTTTATTTATTTTTAAGTTATTTTATCTTTTGCTTTTCACTATTCAAAATAAATTTTAAAATTAGTGTACATCACTGCTGACATTAAAGCTGAACACTATTCACAAACTTGAATTAAAATTTTTTAAATTGATAAGCACGATTGAATTCATCATGACTAATCTTGACAAAAGTTAATAAATATAGTTTTTAAACTATTTTAAGTAAAATTTATAAAAATTTTCGTTGTAGGTTTGTCAGAATGTCAGTGCTCTGACTAAGGTATGCGTTGTCATGAAATTTTATACAACATTACTAATAATTACCAACTCATTTTTGCTTTGTATTCATTTACGTCGGCGACATTTTGTCCTCGCGATATTCTGTCCCGCGAGATTTTGCCCCAACCCATTTAATGATACAGGGTGATCAAAAACATTATTGATTTTGCTTAATTTGTTACCGGCCCCTAAATGTTGTCTTAAAACTAATGTTCACTGAAAAACATGAGGTAACCCCTGTTCTTTAAATACCTAATGTTTAAAAACATTTCATCGAGAGATAAGTTTTTAAATTCAGAAAAACATTTGTAAATCTTACTAAACTTTTGAGCAGGAGTGTATTTACAAATATCTTGTACGTATTCACTGAACAACTTGCCCCGCCATTTGTTGTCCAAGTGGCGACCACTTGAAAATTTAAAATTCATATAAAAAAAACTATTTATGAATCGATTTACTTTTAGGATTCGTGTTTTACATTCTGTCAGTTCTCAAGTCATAGTATCATGATTTTTTTTTTTCTTGAAGTTTAAAAGTAAAATTTTATTTAAAAATAAATGTCCTGTTTTTGCGATTTAAAATGAAAAATAGGTGGGTCATACCATCCATGAAAGGGCTAAAGGGTAAAAAGTGATTTATAGAAAGGCTTTTTTTTTTTTGGAAGGGGGGGGGAGGGAGGGGGATCATACCTAATTTTAAAATACTCCTTGCGAATTCCAAATCATTTTAAACCTCTCTCTTTTTTTTTTCTTTACTAGGCATTTTTTTATGTGACTTAACACGTTTGGGTATTTAATTTTACCATGTTTTTATTAACTTCTATTCTTGTTTGTTTGCCCAGAACAAATCTTGCAATCAAATTTTAACTAACTTTCCTACTAGCTTTACATTTGAAACTTTCACAGTAGCTCAGAACCCGGTGACAACACAATACTTCGAAGTCCGATTTTCGAATTTTTGATTAGTGAATTTTTGATTATTTTGATCCTAATAGCGTTAAAATAGCCATTAAAATATTAGCTATAATTTAATTGTTGCCAAAAAAAAAACAAAAAAAAAACGAGTTCATTTTCTTTTGACATAAAAATAAATGTTACATTTAATAAAACGTGAACGTTAAAAAATTCTAAAAAGTTAAATTATGCATCTCACAAAAATTGACGTCATTTTCAGTTTAAAAATTTGATGCACATTGATAAGAGCTCTATGATTCACCAGAAAATTTAAAACATGCTATACAAAAAGTATTTTTTATCTTAGGATATCTGTATCTGGATATGTTATCTGGATATCTGTAGGATATTTATAGAAGTTTAATGGATCGTATTTTAACTTTTGTAGGTGTTTATAGATATCTTATAGATGTAAATGGCTGTGTAGGCTTAGACAACTTTCTCTTAACCTGCATTTGGATATTATCATAGTAGCCAACTTTTACAATTTTAAAATAAGGATAATCAACACTATATTTTTAGAGAAACTTATTATGTTAATTTTTGGAGATGTAAGAACTCGTTCACTATCATAAACTGGTGTAAAGTCTTCCTGGAAATGTACTATAAAGACAGATTACAGATAAA
Source organism: Salticus scenicus (assembly GCA_963930645.1). Lineage (NCBI taxonomy): Eukaryota > Metazoa > Arthropoda > Arachnida > Araneae > Salticidae > Salticus > Salticus scenicus. The sequence goes on from OZ005662.1 coordinate 212,547,580, forward strand.
GAGTAATTTGAGAAGTAAATAAAGGTAAGTTTTAGAAACAGTTTAATTTGACATATATTTCTGTCCATTTGCATACAGTACCTCTATTCATTGGGGAGGGGAAAAAATAATATTGTTTTAAATTTAAAAGTTTATTTCAAATTATTTACTTTCACACACACCACTCTTTGAAACTTACCAATTTTCGTTAAACTTTTTAATTGGCACCCCTCACCTTATCTTTAAAATATCATATTTAAATTTCCTGATTTTAGTTATGATTAAATTCTCTTGCAATTTGTTCTTTAGTTATGCTGTAAAATGACAACCTCACATACTATATTGAGAAACTACTCAACATGTCTGCCACTAATAGCGGCGCTGTTGCAGTAGCCATATTGAATCTGGAACAACTATAGTATGTCCCCACAGCTGAATTTGGCGATTTATTTTTGGCGATTATGGCTAAATCATAAATATAAAAATCATAAATCATATATCATAAATGATAAAATCATAAGCTAAATTATAAATCATAAATCCAAATATAAATAGCATGCAGGCGGCCATATTATATCGCAAACAGTCCAGAACGACATCGTTATCGTTCAAATCGGCGCCAAAGAAAAATCGCCAAGTTCAGCTGTGGAGAAATACTATAATTGTACCTTGAATCTACCAGAACATCAGTTCTAAAAATGAATCGCAAGATTTAACACAGCCAGATGGATTTTTGTCCCTAGAACCTGACCTTAGTGAGATACATTATTTAAAAGTGTAGTTATATTGTATTATCGAGTATAGACTGGTGAACAAGGTATCTTCCCATATGCGCGATTTCCATTCAGCAACGGCTCGTGGACCGAAAACAGGTGAAGAGGCACTTCACTTAATTTTTTACACTGTATTCAGTTATAGAGTAAAAATTTATATTTAAATAAAATGAATATTTTTAGTTAATTTTTAGTTGAAATTTTCCTTTTAAAAAATAGGCGTTAAAACTACTTAAATTTTACTTTTTAGCTCTTCACCTATTTTCGTTTCACGAGCCGCCACTGTTTCCACTTGCGCGAAATGGTGAAAAATTCCCATTTGCGCGAACAGAGTAAAAATACAAGAATATGAGTTACATGCGTTCCCAGATTCATATGCAGCGAGGTAGTGGTGTCCAGTGATATTTTATTTTTTTTCTTTGGTTTTCACGTGCGCGAAGCGTATGTACGTGAGTGATATTGACTGCTGCGAAAATTAGTTACCAGCCTTTTCAGATTCCTGCACAGCGAGGTAAGGGTGACCAGCGATTTTTTTTTTTTTTTTTTTTTTTTACGTTCGTGGTAGTGATTGTCGCTGAATCGAGTTATGGGCGTTTTCAGATTATCAAGTCTAAAAGAAAGAAATCGTTTTAATGCCCGGTCCTGCGATTTCCGGTGCGCAAATGGAAATTTTTCACCTCTTCGCGCTAATGGGAATTGCGCAAGTGGGAATAATTCGTGAACAAAATTTGTGTAGAACCAGTTCCGTAAAAAAGATTAAAATTAAATCGGATAATTTGACACAGACAGGCTGATTTTTGTTCCTACTACCTGCACCTCATGAGACAGATCCCTAAAAAGGCTTGCCTGTTGAATTATTATCTACAATGAAACTGTGAGGAAATTTTCATCAAAATCAGTACAATGGAAGTAGGTTAAAAATTGACAACAAGATTTGATCCAGACAAATACAACCATGTTAAATAAAAGCGTATACAAACCTTTTTAAATAAGAGTTTAATGTGACCATAATATTTTTCATATCCTTTATTTTAAATAGGTCTCGATCCAGCTGGTCCTTATTTCCAAAATGCAGAAAGAAAGGTCCGTTTGGATACTACTGATGCTCGATTTGTGGATGTAATACATACAAACGGCGGTAACAATATAGCAGAAGGTAATCGTTGGGATTTGAAATCTTCAATAATTGTTATGTATGTTATATATATATATATATATATATATATATATATATGTATGTATGTATGTATCTATTTATCATATAGCACTCCGGCAGCAAAAGTGCCACAACTCAAAAAAGCAGTATCGCAACGCGGGTTACTTGGACACTGGGGGAGTTACTTGTGCCAAAATCAGTAAAGCGATTAAAAATTTCCCCTGGCACTGGTTTATTGAAATAGTTCGTTGTCTGTCTGTAAATTATACGAAATGTGTCTTTTACTTCACCAAATCAGTGCCAAGAACATTTTATTCCTTTTATCGTCTTGGATTTAAGTAACTTCCAGAAGGTTCCCGTTTTTACGATATTTGGAGGAAAATAAACTTGAAATAACGATAAAGCCTTGACTGGCATTGACATAAAGCTTCAGGTGGGTAATTTTGAGATAAAGATGTGGCGATTTTTGTACACACTGAGGCCTTTCGTAGACTTTTTTTTTTTTTTTTTTTTTTTTTACTTTCCAAACATACATATGTAAGAAAAGTATTGTAATCATGTCAAAAATCCGACTTTAAGATTTTGAGGTTTCTATACGTTTTGAGATCCCCTAAGTTCGTTTTCACTATTTTTATGATGATGCGCGTATGTATGTGGGGAATCTTCTGGCTATTTTATCTCGGAAACTAATAAAGATAGCACTATGAAACTTTAGAATTGAAACAAGTCTGGTGTACAGATGAATTTTCCAAATTTTGGTGAAAATTGAAAAACTGGAAGTGGGACATCGGAAACCGGAAGTGGGGCCGTAAAATCCGTATCTTAAAAACCGCTCTAACGATTTTCTTCAAATTTGCTATATAAACACTCTATTAGATGTCCTTTTGAATGATATAGTTGGTTAGTTCAGGAAAATTGTTAGGCCTCCTTTATAAATAGCTCAAATACAGGTCTCGCAAGCGTCCTTTAAAAACGGTTGTACGGATTTTTTTCAAACTCGCCATATTAACTCACTTTTAAATATCCTTTTGTATGTAATTATTGTTTTTCGGTCAATAATTGAGTTTTGGTAAAAGATGGTATCTCAAAAACGGTTCTAACGATTTTCTTGAAAATTGTTATATAAATCCATTTCTTTCTTATGTATCACGTTGTTATTAGAGGAAAATTAACAGCGATCCTGTTTAGGTAGGTCAGAAGTTTAGGTAGAGATCTCGGAAATTGGTGTTTCAAAAAATAACTCTACCATATATATATATTTACCTCAGTATATGTAAGCTTCGTTTTATATGTCTTTACATGTGTATAAAGTTTCTATTACCGGAAAAATGTTAGGTTTCTACTTCTTTTGGTACTTTTATATCTTCTGATCACATTATCTCCAAAAAATACATATAATACGTGTAATAGTGGGTAATGGAAGTCGTGTGGTTGTTTCGCACCAGATTTTTTTCATTTGTGTTCAAATCATTATTTTCTGATATATTTCAATGCATATGCAAGGTACGTATAGTCCACCCTTTTAACTTCTATTACACTACTACCGTAGGTAATGGAAGTATTGTATTCTGTCCAAAAATTCGATATCGAGATTTCACCTGATTTACATGTTTTAAAGTCTCCTGAGTACATAAAAGTGGTTTTTGGCAATTGGTCAGTGTGTATGTGTGTGGGGAATCTTCCGGCTATTATATTTCGGAAAATAATAAACATAGAACTACGAAACTGTAGATTTAAAGCAAGTCTGGTGTACAGATGAATTTTCCAGATTTTAGTGAAAATTAGAAAACCGGAAGTGGGATTCGAAACCGGAAAAGTCCATATTTCAGAAACGGCTCTAACGATTTTCTTCAAAATTGCTGTATAAACACTTTATTAGATGTCCTTTCGAATGATATAGTTGGTTAGTTGAAAGTTTAGAAAATTGATAGGCGTCCTGTATAAATAGCTGAATGTCAGGTCCTGCAAGTGCGTTCCTTTCAAAACGGCTGCATGATTTTTTTTCACACTTGCCATATTAACCCTCTTTTAAATATCCTTTTGCATGTAATTGTTGTTTTCTGGTCAACAATTAATTATGCCAAGCTTTGGTAAAAGTTGGTATCTCAAAAACGGGTCTATTTTCTTGAAAATTGTTACATAAACCCATTTTAGATATTCCTTCCCATGCTTTACTTGGTTATCACTGGAAAATTAATAGTCATTCTGATCAGACAGATCAGTTTTAGATCGCAAAAATTGGTGTTTCCAAAGAAAAAAAAAAAAAAAAAAAAAAAAAAGAGTAAACTCTGTTTTATATGTCTTTACACGTGTATTAACTTTCTCTTACCGGAAAAGTTTTAGGTATTTCTTCTGATAACATTATCTCTAAAAAGAGCATATAATACGTGTAATAGTGGGTAATGGAAGTCGTGTGGTTGTTTCACACCAGATTTTTTTCTATTTAGTTTGATTTCTTTAGAAATCGACCTGATGCAATCACTTCGTTTATGTATATATATACATATATATGTATATGTATAATGAAAATTTTGTCACCACGATAACTCCCGAAATAATTCTCCAAACGAACCAAATTTGGACAGTGAACTTATCAATGAAATATCTTGGATTTGTTTGTTAACCAAAGTTGCTCCACCAGTTTGTTTTCAACAAGGAAACCACTTGAAATTTGCAAATTCACGTTGTAAAAGCATATTCCGAATTTATTTGAATTTTGATGTATATATAGACCATATAAGGGTCTCAACCAAGTTTATTAATGAACTTTATCCACCATTTTTAACAAAGTGGCGGATACCTTACATTAAGCAGAGCCACTTGAAATCAGGCAACCACTTGAAGATTTATAATCATGATAACTTCTGAAATTATGCTTCAAATCGAACTAAATTTGGACAACGAATTTATCTTATAAATATCTTGAATGAGTTTGTTAATCCAGTTGCTCCGCCACTTTGTTTACAATTGTAGATCAGTTCAAAATGTCATATTCACATTGTAAAAAGAGTATTTAAGATAAAATTTGTTTGAATTTTGATGTATACATAGACCATATAAGGGTCTCAATCAAGTTTATTAATGAATTTTATCTGTCATTTTTAAAAAAATGCGGATGTTATAAACTAAGCGGAAAAACTTGAAATCCGGCTACCACTTGAAAACGTATAATCATGATAACTTTTAAAATTTTGGTTCTATTCGAACCAAAGTTGGACAATGAACTTTTCAGATAAATATCTACGATGAGTTCACTGGACAACATGATCCGACATTTTGTTTCCAAGTTGCGGCAACTTGAAATTAGCCTGTCACTTGAAAATGTGCCATCACGATAACTTTTAAAATACTAAACTGATTCAAACCGAAGTCGGATAGCGAACATATGGTTCAAATATCTTGGATAAGTTCGCTTGGTAACTTGCTCCGACATTTTATTTCCAAGTGGCAGCCACGTGAAAATTTGTCATTATGATAACTTGTATAATGCTAAATCAATACGTATCACATATGGGTAGTGGATTTATCATTTAAATATCTCAGATAAGTTTGTTGAGCATCTCACTTAGCTTTTTTGTTTCCAAGTGGTGACTACTTGAAATCACAGTATCACTTGAGAACTTATCAAGATAATTTTTAAAATACTGAGTTAGTTTGAACTAAAATTGAATAGGGAACTCATCATACAAATATCTCGAATGATTTCACTGGGAAAGTTGTTCCAACATTTTGTTTCTTAGACAACACTTGCAAATTTGTTATAACAATAACTTTTGAAATACTGCACTGATTCAAACCAAAGTTGGACAGTGAACTTACGCTTCAAATATCTTGGATAGGTTTGCTGGGCAACTTGCTCCATCATATCGTTTTCAAGTGGCGGCCACTTGAAAATTTGTCATTACGATAATTTTGAAATACTTAATCAATTCAAACCAAAGTTGAAAAATGCTTTTATCATTCAAATATCCATGATTTGAGTGGCCAAGTTTCTCCTCAAATTTGTTTCCAACCTGTGGCCACCTGAACGCTGCCACTTGAGAATTTTTTATCGCGATAACTTTTGAAACACTGAATTTATTCGAACCAAAGTTAGACAGTTGATTTGTCTTACAAATATCTTGGATTTCACAGAGCAACTTGTACAGCCATTTTGATCGAAGTTACGGCGAATTAATTTTTCAACACGATAACTTTTGAAATTCTGAATTAATTCGAACTAAATTTGTACATTAGACTTATCTCACAAATGCATTTGATATATTTGCTTTCCAACAGGTTCGCCATCTTGTTTCCAAGTGGCCGCTTGAAAACTTCAAGTTCATATAAAAAGGTGTTTATGAACTAATTTGCTTAAAAAATTTATGTACATAATAATTTAGTAATTTGTAGCCGCCATTTTGGCTCAAACTGGCGACTACTTGATAAGGAAAAGGAAATCAACCTATCCTTCCGTATCAGCCGGAAGGATGTTTTATTTTTATTTATTTATTTATTTATTTATTTGCACCAGTAAAGTTTAATAACAAGTTTTGTTATAAAATAAACTTATGATTTTAAATGAAATTCTAGTATATGAATTTCTTACAAATGGAGATTTCTTATTAATGGTCGGGACCCTACCTACCCTCAGATGTAAGTAAATTTTCACAACATTAATACAGCAATTTCAGAAAAATAAATAAATTAAATTAAAAAGATTTTATAACGCCTGCCATTCTCTTAATTAGTACGTTAATTTTCTGTTTAATTATATAATTTGTAAAAAGATTTTATTAATGAGTCTAATTTTTGTGACAGGTCTCGGACTGGCTGAGCCAATTGGACATATGGATTTCTACCCTAACGGCGGAAGCAGACAACCAGGATGTGTTTACACCTCTGATGATGAAAACTTATTTGGATCTTTCATCAACGGTAAATGTTCTTGCATATATTTTCATTATAAAAATATACATGCATACGTGGATATGCGTGGTACGTGTATGATGTGGGTACATATTAAAGTATGTATACATATATAAATACAACAAATCTGTGGGTGTATGTAGCTACTTTAAACTTCTGCTTTATCATTAAAAGGTCTTTAATTATTAAAATTAAATTATCTTCAAAATTTCTTCTGAATTTTGCATTAATTCGCATTCATACCCTTGCATGGTAACATAAAGAACTAAAACAGACTGTGCCCTTTCAGTTGCTGAATGATTTTTTTTAAATGAAAATTTAGTCAAACTTTAGGCTATACATTTAAAAGTAATGTCTGTTGCTTGTAACGTTCGGCAAACGCTCTTGCTTATATTTTCATTATAAAAATATACTTGCATACGTGTGGGTATGTGTATATGTACGTATATATTAAAATGCATATACATATATAAATAGAAAAAGTGTGTAACTGCTCTAAACTTCTGCTTTATCATCAAATAGTCTTTAATTATTAAAACTAAATTTATCTTCAAAATTTCTTCTATATTTTGCATTAATTCACATTCCTACACTTAAATGGTAACATACAGAACTAAAATAGACTGTATCCTCTAAGTTTCTGAGTGATTTTTTTTAAAATGAAATTTTAGTCAAACTTTAGTCTGTGTATTTGAAGTAATGCCCGTTCATAGGTGCCAACATGTACGTTTTTTGCTACTGAAAAAGTTTTATAGAAATTTTCAATGACCTTTTTTAACAGCTTTCTTCGATTAATCATTACGATTTGTTTTAGAAATAAATTCTGGTGTTAAAAAACTGCACAAGTTGGCTCCTATACCTGTTGCTTGTAACCATCGGTAAATGTTCTTGCACATATTTTCATTATAAAAATGTACATGCATACGTGTGCATGCGTGTATATATATATATACGTATATATAAAAATGTGTATACGTACATAAATACAAAAAGCGTGGATGTGTAGCTGTTTTAAACTTCTTATTTATTATTAAACCAATCAATTGGCCAACCAGGGGCTGAGAGATTCTTGCCTGTAAGCTAGCAGACGAGAGATGCCATGTCAACAACATTTCCCTGTTTGCGCTTTCGTCTTAACCGTTCAGAGTTTTCCATTTACTTTCCCCCCCCCTTAAAACTTGCCTAAATACAGCCTAAATACAGCCTAGAACCCCTTAGAAAAATTCCCACGAAAGGTAATCCACCTAGGCCAAGGTCCCTCGTGTAGTCGATCGGCCTTAATCCGAAAATTAACACCAACTAAACCAAACGGTCAGTTCTGATGTCCTATTGGCTAATAGGAACCATTAGTAGTAGACCGTGGACCCTAGCTAGATATCGTTCAAGTCCGTTTCAGTCATCCAGAGGCGAATTCAAATTAATGCTGAAATTAAAAGAATATTCAATTATCTACGAATTTGCAATGTTCTGGTCTGAAGATGTGCACATTGTTTTGAAATTAATTAAATTAATTCTACAAATTTGCATTTCTGCGGTCCTACAATTCTACTTGCACTTAGAGACAGTCAGATTCTCTACTCATTCTTTCGATTATCCTCCAATCAAAGCCGTAATTTTCTTTTCGCTGGTATTTTGAACCAATAACTGCTGTTATTATAGTACGCGCTAGCGCCCCGCTTGCATTTGACATGTTTTGTTTATGTTTACATTATCTTGAGTATTGTTGACGTTTTGATCCAATTCTGTTATTGCTCTCTAAGTAATCATTACATTTAATATAATGTGAAAAAAAAAATGACATATTGTTTGCATATCAAGAATAAGATATATATTCAAAAGTGCAGTATTTTTCTTAAATAAGATTGGCTAAAGTTTCTCTCGACATCATTATCCTGCGTATTATTTGCATTTTGATTGAATTACGTTATTACTATTTTTACTTTTACTTACCTTAAACATTTTGAAGCCCCATGAATCCAGAAATCATGTTTTTAGTGGTGTGTCTTTGTGTCTGTGTGTGTCTATGTGCCTGCCTGTTAACAGCATATATCAAGAACAATTAATAGCAGAAAGTCCAAATTTAGTATTCTAAATGTGTATCATATAGGAATGCTACAGTAAACTTTTCGTTGTGATCGAGCAAATGGTTCGTGTACAGGGACTTCCACGAGAATTCAAATACATTATGGGGAGTATTTTAGTAAGTACAGTGTAACATCTATTGGCTGATTTAAACGAAACGGAATAAACAAAATTTATTCGATTCATAAAAGTATGTTTTGTGTAAATTGTAGTATGGAAATCATTCATCATTCGTTTACAGGGCTACCCAAAGTATTTGGATGTATTGGGACTGTACTTGGAAATTGTAGAAATTGTAATTCCTTTTGTGTTAGATCATTTTCAAGTAAGACTAATTTTAAATACACAGTATGGTTTATTATAGTACACATAGACAATATACGGTGCTACCCAGAATTAGGCGTTCTTTTCTGTTGAATGTAATTGATGAAAGTGCTTTGTACATTTTACTATGTCGACGAATACTGAAAAATTAATTTTTCATACCCATACTGTAAACAAAGTGTTTGTTAACACGTTCGCTGCCGATCCCGCGCCAGCGCGGGATGTGACGTATTGCTTTACAGGTAAAAGTTTACTTTAGGCTGCCGCTTGGCGAAATTTCGAAAATCGCCAAGACGGCGCCATTTCGCATCGTGTTCCGAATAGCAACCTTACACCGGCGGCATGCGAAAGCGAGCTTTTCGGCGAAGAAACCGAAAGAAAACGCGTCTTGAAAAAAAAAAAATCCGAATAATAATAATACATAGAACGGAAGGAAAATTTTCATAAAATAGAATTAAAAGAAAAAAAATAATTACGAATTTATAACTAATCACAAATACAAAAATAAAACTTAGATTATACAATCACACCAAATGTCCCTGAAAAGTGTGTTGCTTTAGTAATTGATGATAAGTGTTTAGATGATAGTTTTTTTATTTCCAATTATTTAACAGCTATAAGTACAGTCGGTAACAAAAGTGTCCGAACACTAGCAAATATTCCTATGTAAAAAAAGTACACTTCATAAGGTTTTGTTAAATAAATCCTTATCGAATCATGTTCTTACACTGACTAAGAACAGGATTCGACAAGGATTTATTTAACAAAAAAGTATGAAGTATACTTTTTTACTTAGGAATTTTAAATTTAAAAGTTTTCAAAAGTTGTATAAAGTAAATTATTTATCATTAATATTTTATTTATAGTCCACATTCATTAGGAATGAAAAATTAAATCCGCAGCTGGATAATTATAGCAAATTTTAACGATTCTCTATTATAATGGTACTCTGATCTGTTCACTATACCCCTATCTCAAAATGCATAAAATTAAAAAGCGTACAAAATTTTGTACTGTAGCAACCAGTATTGGCATGAAATTCAAAAATATGCCTCTAAAATTCAGGACCGTGGTTGCCCAGCCGGTAGAGCGCCGGGCTCGGAATTGGAAGATTGCGGGTTCGGTACTCGAGCCTGCCAAAAACCATTGTGTATACTAATGGTGGCTGGTGCTCATAAAATCTGTCGTGTCCGCAATGTTTTTTCCATGTTCCCATATTAAATATACCTCTGGGTGTCTACGAAGCGAGAGAGTCATCCCTTCCGTGGAAGATCTAAGTTGTGATGGCATGTCCCTGGACAACTCTAGGGGTGAGACCCAGACCATCGCCAATTGTCCATTGCGCAGCACTAGTGTGACGTAAAACACAATCAACAAACCAACCTATTAAATTCAAAAGTACCTCTTAAATTCCAACTCTATTCAACCAGCCAAACAGTACTAACGCAAACATCACAAATATTCATACTTCAAAATAGATGGTTGGTTGGGTTTTACGTCACACTAGTGCTGCGCAATGGGCGATTGGCAATGGTCGGGGACTCAGCCCTAGAAGTGGTCCGGAAACATGCGATCAAAAATTTGATCCTCCATGGAAGGGTATTTCAAAATATAATACTTTCTCTCTAATAAAACTCGTATCATCAATATGCAACCGAAGTGATGGCGTCAGCGAGATATTTTATCTGCTCAGTACAAACCAAACTATATGCTATGGAAATTTAACTTATTACTCATTAACTCCAGAGTTTGCTTGTAACGAGCAGATGAATTTTTACACGTTTGACGTAATACAGCGTATTGACGTAACACATGATGCAAACAAGCAAAGGTAAACAAAAAGCCTATAACATCTGGCGATGTAGCGCTCTTGTGCAACACGTCAAACATATTCGGCGGGTTAAAGGGAGAAAACGTCATTTCAAATTTTAGTCACGTGAAACCGGCAGCGAACGTGTTAAAGTTCTATTTTCAACTGTTTTTTTTTTTTTTTTTTTTTTTTTTTTTTGTATAATATCACGTTTTTAGGTGCCCAGATTCCTACCTAAAAAATTAATTAAGGTGCATTTTGACATTAAAAGAATAATTAATAATTTTTTTTAATATTTTAATTAATAATCTGTGAAGTTAGTTTTAATGCAGTATTTCCCTTTTACAAATTATATTACATTATATTATATTATATATGAAACTGTAACCTTTTAAACAACAAATTTATTATTGTAGGTTTTTTTTTTTTTTTTTAAATTCACTATCGCTTTAACCTAACAATAATAATATAATGTGATGTAAATTATCACATACTATAAAACTAGTTTACTGATAAAAAAAAAAAAATACAGGTAAATATACTATCTCCTATATTATTAATACATACAATAAAAGAAGACGTGTATGTTTGTGTGTGTCCGGCACTTTGTAGGAAAACGGCTGATCGTAGAACTACACAAAGGGTCTAGCAGGATAAGATAGGGTCAGCGGCCCCCCCAAAAAAATTTTGAAAATGACTCGTGTGGTAACATCTGCGAGATATATAACTACCATTGACACAAATTCAGCCTCTCTTCTCGCTGCGTTCTGGAGATAATGGATCAAATAGACGCTAGAGGGGGTAACTTTTAAAATTGACTTTTATGAAAACTATTACAGCTACACAAATGAAACAAAAACTGTTCGTTAGACAAAATATTAGTCTACATTATATAATTTTTGTAGATTTTTTCTATCGTATTTACTATTGATAAAAAATAAAAAAAAAATTTCATGATTTTATTCCTAGTTCACGCAGAGGTACAATCACAGAAAAAATATATAATGTAGCTTACTATGTCTAGTAATACTACCAAAAAGTGCATAAATATAAAATGGGTGCAACACTTCCAAAAAAAATTGAAACTTCTTATGACCGTCTTAGGTACTACTAACTTTACATTTGTCTTTTGATTGAAATTTTTATTACTGTATTAAAAAGCAGTAATATGTTTATTAAGAACGTACAACTTTGTGAAAGCTCTAAATTACAGTTATTATTCACGTTAAAAAAGAAATATGCTGAATATTTAAAAATTAAGTCAAAGAAAATATTATTTATTGTAATACAAAATATATTATTAAAGTATAATTAATCTTCATCACTGACCTCATTAATAGCTGCGTGAATCTCTTTTGATGTAAATATATCAGATAAAACTTGTGCTGGACATAAGATACTGGAAAGATATCGGGCATAAGACAAGTAATAAACAATTGCGGTCATTTGAGAACAATATCCTACTGTTCTTAGACCATTAGGGCAGTTGCAGCAATATCGGCGTATGCTTTCGATTGTCGTTCCGTTTGGTACATATTCAATATAAACATGATAAGTTTTACGGTTCACATGCCTTGATCTAAATTCCACTTTTAATATGCTGGGTGTGGTTTTAACAAACTGTCTGTGAGGTTGCATTCTTCGTCCTATATCTCCGCTAAATAAGACACAGCCTGTGAGAGTTGGTAGGAGCCAATGAAAAACATAGTTAGCTGGTCTTTATTTAACTGAGGGAAATCTAGGATTTCAGACGATTTAAGTTGCTGAAAAGCCGGCTTTCGACGATTCCAATTTTTTTTTAATGACTTCTTCACTAAGAGTATTTACAACACTCATTCTGCTCTCCATGTACTCAAGCAGCTCATCATTTTTATCGCCTTCATAATTTAATCTTTGGCCTTACTTGTTTTGTAGAAATACAGCACTTTTACAAAGCACTTTCAACTTTGGTATAAGTTTGTTATCCAAAGAATTGTGTAGAAGGCGATATTTTTGAGCTATTGCACCACCGCTATTGTAACTGTTCTTGATTCATTAGCCTCTTCCGTTGTTAGTTACGCCCTGTTTCCTTTTAAAGCAGGCATAAATACTGTATAGCCTTTACTTTGTAGGAAATCAACTGAATCGCGTAAACCGTGATCTACAGTAAAAATATCATTTGGTGATAGTAATGTCTGTAAACCAGTAGAGTCTTGTAAAACAAGTTTTAGTATTGAAGCATGCATCATTTTGAGTGCCGTAAAAAGGTCCTGCAAAGTCTATAATATAACCATTTGCAGTGCAGATGGTGAAAGATATGCAAAGATTAATTTTTTTCTGCCCAGAGAAATATTTTCTTTGAGAAAAATTATTTTGACTTTTTTGATGTCGTACATAAGTACCATCGCAGATAAGAAGTTGATTATCAGATAGATTTAATAACTTTTTGTCTGTACTGGAAGTGTTAGAAATAAGATCCTGACGTGTAATACCACCATAACTAAAATATTTTGGTAAAATATCTCTCTCAAAACCTTTCCTGATATCGTCAAAACATTCTGATACGTATTGTTCATATTGTAAACCCAAAACAGCATCAATGGTCTTATTTGAATTTCCTGTCCTTAATTTGAAAAGAAAAATGATTAAGTCTTGCGTCACAGTCCGAGTTTTTGTATTTCTCATTGAAGGTAGCATATGTTTGAGCTCTATAATGTTTTCCCAAGTAAAACCTGTCAGGGATTTAAGTTGATTTTCTGATAATCCATTTTCTATTCCATCGAACAATGCTAGATTAGATGTTTGGGAAAGTACATTTATAAAAGTAACTAATTCTGATTTTTTAATTTTACTTGTATTAGAAATGATGCATGAGCGGGACAAGTAATCTTCACAAATTCTATCACCAATCATATGTTCATTGCAGCAACGATCACCATTGGGTATAAAAACCATTTTTCTTGAGAAAATGTCACATCGTGTTTCAAGATATATTACTCGTAGATTTATTTCTACTCTACATATTATACAGAACCGATGTGTTGATACTACTTGTGGAAAAGGCATTTCAATATAATCATCCTCTTCAGGACTAGTTATGCGACACACAAAATCATCATCGTTTGTATCTACAGGTTCGAATATCGTAGAATCACTGTCAGTCTCGGAATAACTCATGGTAGGCTTTGAAGTTGAGGCTGCCTTTTTATAAAAACTTACACGACATTTGTTGCATATTACGTCACTTACCGAGATATTCTTATTGAAACAATCACTGTATGTTTTAGCTTCATTTTCAGTTTTGATAACTTTTCTATACTTGTTATCGTTACGCAAAAATCTACGACAGTTTTTACATTTACCAGACATATTTTGTGTACAATTACTCACTAAAACACAATAAAATAGCTTTCTATAGAAAAATTAAAAGTTGAAATACTTTGAAACAATACGCAGAAGATTATTTAAGTTAAGCTAATATACTGGTGGGGGTAGAAGAATAATAGGTATATTGCAGCCACGATCCTTAAAACTACCAAGCGACGACGCGTCCAAAATGATGGATGTATGCCAGCTTGTAATTTGGAAAACATCCAATAATTCGCGCTCTGTTATCATTCTTTTTCTCTGAGCCAGATGATTGTCACCCCTATTTTAACAGTGAACTCGTTAAATTAGCGCTTGCGAAGAGGCTTCCATACGTTGAGGAATAAACAAAATGCTACAAATTATACACACGCAACTAGCTGGAAAGCGACAAGTTGCGTCTTGTTCTTTAAAAACGTAGTTCAACAAACAATTTTCAACTCGTTATGTCAAAATCAATGTCTTACTTATATTTTTAATTACTAACTAATATACTTTTTAGTAATAAACATGTTACTACTTTTTAATACAGTAGTAAAAATTTCAATCAAAAGACAAATGTCAAGTCATTAGTACCTAAGACGGTCATAAGAAGTTTTAAATTTTTTTGGAAGTGTTGCACCCATTTTATATTTATGCACTTTTTGGTAGTATTACTAGGCATAGTAAGCTACATTACATATTTTTTCTGTGATTGTACCGCTGCGTGAACTAGGAATAAAATCATGAAAAATAATATTTTCATTTTTTATTAATAGTAAATGCGATAGAAAAAATCTACAAAAAATATATAATGTAGACTAATATATTGTCTAACAAACAGTTTTTGTTTCATTAGTGTAGCTGTAGTAGTTTTAATAAAAATCAATTTTAAAAATTACCCCCTCTAGCGTCTATTTGATCCATTATCTCGAGAATTCAGCGAGATGAGAGGCTGAATTTGTGTCAATGGTAGTTTTATATCTCGCAGATGTTACCACACGAGTCATTTTCAA
This sequence comes from Salticus scenicus, assembly GCA_963930645.1. Taxonomy (NCBI): domain Eukaryota; kingdom Metazoa; phylum Arthropoda; class Arachnida; order Araneae; family Salticidae; genus Salticus; species Salticus scenicus. The sequence continues at coordinate 212,562,952 of OZ005662.1, forward strand.
AATATCTTTCTGGGGCTGCTGACCCTACCTTATCCTGCTAGACCCTTTGCATGAAGCCATGGAGGTTCGTATTTACCTCTCCTGATGCACCTCGAAACCCTATTTCCGGAATTTTAATTAGAATTTTTACTTTATCTTACCCATAAGGTAGACAGAGTATTGTTTTTGGGTCAAATTTTCGAACGCGAGTTTTTGTTATATTTACATGTTCTGAGGTCCCCTGAATACGAAAATCATGTTTTTAGCAAATGGTCTGTGTGTGTGTTTGTGTGAGTGTCTGTGTGTGTGTCTGTCTTTTATCAGCATATCTCAAAAAAAATTATGGCAGAAAGTTCAAACTTGGTATTCTAAATGTGTATCATATAAGGATGCTACACTAAACTTTTCGTTAAGATCAAGCAAATGGTTCGTGTACAGGGACACTCAAAATTATTCAAATACATTACGTCTATCGGGGAAATTGCAGGTAAGTAGAGTTTAACATCTATAGACTGCACTAAACCAAATGAAACGAATATATATATTTTTTAATAGAGATAGTCAACAGGGAAAAAAATTATGTATGTAGGAGCTACGCCTCCCGCCCCTGGGGGGGAAGTCCCCCCTCGAGAGCAGTAAATTTTCATGATGGGTATCTTTCAAAAGAGCTCGCCAATACCTTTAAAACGAATGGTTGAACAATCGATCTGCGATAATTTAATAGAAAGTTATCGAATTTTTTTACTTTTAACAAAAAAAAAAAAAAAAAAAAAAAAAAAAAAAAACTTGGAATTTTTTTTTTTTTTTTTTTTTTTTTTTTTTTTTTTAAATATTGAGAATAAAATGGACTTCTTTTTGGATATTTAGTGTTATACCACTTCTCTAATATGGAAATCGTCTGCATTATCATAAAAGATAATTTTTTTAAATAATAATTTTAATAAATTATTTTTTAAAAAGAGAATTATTTTTTAATAGCCGAATTAAATTCTATATAAATGTAGGTGCATTAATGAAACGGGGAGTTGAGGTGGGCTGCAGCCCCCCTCACACAGAACTAATTATCATATAAAACTCTTCCGAAGCCTAATTTGAATTGTTTAACACAGGTTTACATAACAGTACTCGTTATCTTACCTCTTAATCTGCAACCTGTATTTATAGCATTAAATTTCAGGATAAGAGAAAGTCGTGTGAGTGACACACCAGATTATTTAAATAGTTAAAATCTGTAAATTTCTGAAAAGCTCGGTTCTAGAGATAGAAACGTTAAAGTAAAGAGACATTCCGTAGCCCATTGCCCACCAACGGCCGAGCGGTTCTGCGCTCAAAGCTGGTAGATGGGAGGTGCCGGGTTCGGTCCCAGGTCGCGCTCATCGACCTAGCCGTTCGGAGTTTTCCGTGGTTTCCTCCGAAACTCGCGTAAATACGGGCTAGGACCCCTTAGAAAGACCCCCACGGAGGGCATTCCCCCTGTAGGCCTAGGACACATCAGGAGTCAATCGGCCTTAAACCCTACAACCTACAACAACCGTAGCCCATTAGCTCATTTGGTTAGAGCGCAATGAGTTCGATCCCCCAATGGCCAAAGTGTTGTTTTTTCTGATAATTAATAAGAAGAGTGTCAATTAATAAACGGTAATCCTTCAGCGTCTACACACTACACTGTATACTAAACTTTTTTTTTATTAATATTTTTAATTACAATTTTTGCAGATGATTGTCTGGTGCTGCCATCTGCTGAGTGAAGATGATAATCTGCCCGAAAAATGTGTCCAAAAAACGTTGTTCTTGAATGTTTCTTGACAGCGCCACATGTCTTAAGTTAATAATACCTAAATTGAAATATCCGATTAAGGTACAAATGCAAGCAATGAGGAACCGGAAATAATATACTAGTGCAGGCAGGAAAAACGTTTCCGAAAGCAGCTGGGACCGAATGCGAGGTTTAAAGCGATTTTAACGGAATTTTTGTAATGTTTATTTATAAAGTGATTGAAAATATAGTGATTAATGCTTTTTTTAAAACATTTTCAATAAAATGACTAATGAAGCAGACAAAAACTTCTACTGGGTAAATAAAGTTATATAATCTTAAAATCCAATTTTTAAATCTAACAAAATTACTATTTTAACCTGTGAATAATAGCGTAAATTCATATATTAACCCTTCATGTACTTTTCCTATTTTTTATATATTCATTTGCTATCACAAATCTACCTTTTTCCAATGCATTATATGGAAAAAATTTTTTTATTAGTTTTTAACACTTTCCAACAAGGTTGAAAAGTGTTTATGACTTCGGTTTGTATGTCTGTCTGTCTGTCTGTCCGTCTGTCTGTCTGTCTGTCCGTCTGTCCGTCCGTTTGTCTGTCTGTCTGTCTGTCTGTCTGTCTGTCTGTCTGTCCGCGCTCTAACTCCCGTAAATATTTATGGAATTTCTTGAAACTGATATATGTTACTCAAGTTTACTATCGGACGGTCCCTATTGAAAATGGAATCTATAACTCTACTGGTTTGTATACAGGGACACCCGAAAGTATTTCAAAGCATTGTGTTCTATGAGAGGTATTTCTATAAACCATAATTTCATACCTTTACAGTAGACATACCTTAATGAAATTAAAATATGTTATTCAAGTTCACTATCGGACGTTCCCTATTGAAAATGGAATCTATACCTCTACTGGTTTGTGTACAGGGACACCCGAAAGTATTTCAAAGCATTGTGTTCTATGAGAGGTATTTCTATAAACCATATTTTCATATCTTTATTGTAGATATATCTTATTGAAATTGAAATATGTTATTCAAGTTCACTGTCGGACGTTCCCTTTAGAAAATGGAGTTTATACCTCTACTGGTTTGTGTACAGGGACACCCGAAAGTATTTCAAAGCATTGTGTTCTATGAGAGGTATTTCTATAAATCATATTTTCATACCTTTACTCTAGACATATCTTAATGAAATTGAAATATGTTATTCAAGTTCACTATCGGACGTTCCCTATTGAAAATGGAGTCTATACCTCTACTGGTTTGTGTACAGGGACACCCGAAAGTATTCCAAAGCATTGTGTTCTATGAGAGGTATTTCTATAAACCATATTTTCATTCCTTTACTCTAGACATATCTTAATGAAATTAAAATATGTTATTCAAGTTCACTATTGGATGTTTCCTCTATCAAATGGAGGAAATACCACCATCGGTTCATGTACAGAGACACTCAAAAGTATTCCAAAGCATTGCGTTCTAGGAGAGATATTTCTATAAATCAAACTTTAATAACTTTACTATCCACGAAGTTTTAAGAAATATGTTATTTACACGCACAAAAGAATTCTTTGCATAGAATGTAGCATGATTAGCATTAGATTTACAGGGTGGCACAAAAATATCCAGTTATATTAAGAGGTATTAATAAAAAAATGCTAGAATTGTACTTTCGTTTACGTTAAGCGTTTTTAACACTTTCTAGCATTTTTTAAGTGTGAATATGATTTCAGTTTTGTGTATCTGCCTGTCCGTCCGTCCGTCCGTCTGCCTGTCTGTCTGATCGATCTCTAACTCCCGTAAATATTTATGGAATTTCTTAAAACTGATATATGTTATTCAAGTTCACTATCGGATGTTCCCTATTGAAAATGGAATTTATACCTCTACTGGTTTGTGTACAGGAACACCCGAAAGTATTTCAAAGCATTGTGTTCTATGAGAGCTATTTCTATAAACCATATTTTCATACCTTTACTGTAGACATATCTTAATGAAATTGAAATATATTATTCCAATTCCCTACTGGATGTTTCCTGTATAAAATGGAGGAAATATCACCACCGATTTATATACAGGGACACTCAAAAGTATTCCAAAGCATTGCGTTCTATGAGAGATATTTCTATAAATCAAATTTTAATTACTTTCCACGAAGCTTTAGGAAATTGAATTATGTTATTTATCTGCAGAAAAAAATGCTTTGCATAGAATATAGCATAATTAGCATTAGATTTACAGGGTGACAGAATAATATCCATTTATATTAAGAGCTATTAATAAAAAATTCCTAAAATATTACTTTCGTTTACATTGAATGTTTTTAACACTTTCTAACATTTTTAAGTGTGAATATGATTTCAGTTTGTGTATCTGTCCATCTGTCTGTCTGTCTGTAAGCCCGCGCTCCAACTCCATTAATTATCTATGGAATTTCTCGAAACTGATATATTTTATTGAAGTTCACTATCGGATGTTCCATATTGAAAATGGAGTGAATATCTCTTCTGGTTTGTGTACAGGGACACCCAAAAGCATTGTGTTCTATGAGTGTTGTTTTTATAAACATTATCCCTATAGAATTTTCTCCATTTAGAATGACATTAATAGGTCCTGTACAACTAGTTTGTTTACAGGGACAAAAAAAAAAAAGAAAAATATGCCAATGCATTACGTTTTAGGACAGAATTTTTTGAAAATTATATTTAAAAGTCTTTCTACTGTAAAAATCATAAAAATATTGAAATTTATTGTTAATACTCTAAAATAATCTTTTGTATAGAATATGATATGATTAACTTTCTGATTTACAGGGCTACACTAAAATATTCAGAGAGATCAAAAGCTGTAATTATAATCTAATGGCTGCATTTTTTTTTTTTTTTGCGTTAAGCCTTTTTAACCCTTTCCAAAATGCCTAAGAGCAATTTTAAAATCAATTAGTCTATCTTTATATTTTTCAGTCCTTCTGTCTGTTGTGTGATAACGTAGGCAGAGAATAATAAAAGTTATTTGATACAACAATTACGTACAGTTGGAAAGTGTTACTAATCAATGCGTACTGCATGATTTTTCTTTCTTGTTCATACTTCCTTTAGTGTAAGGTAAATTCCAGTTGCTCGGGAATAATATACTACCTACCAATAAGTATTAGGACACTTTCGAATTTGGACATTTTGTCGAATATATAGAAAAGTTCTTTTGGAATCATCTTGAAACTTTGATAGCGTAAAGAACACGTTATACCTCATATATTTCAGCAAAAGTTGTGTCTTGAAAAGGAAAAGGAGACCAGTAAAAAATTAAAGAAAAATTAAAGTATTTTGGATCACCCTCTAAATAGTGATGCTTGTAGTGCATTTTGGCTGTAACATGTGATTAAGAGGGATTTTCTCATTATCTGTATAAATATTTAAAAAGCTACCACATATATTCATAAGGATATAACGGTTTCTTAAAACACTGCAAAAAAAAAAAAAAAAAAAAAAAAAAAAAGAAAAAGAAAAAAAAAATCCATTTTTTAAATTACAATACGTAGGGTATTGTAATGATGTTGACTTACCCGTCGTAAAGAGAATATTTTTTTTTTATCGTTCATGATGGCTGAAAAATAAACCATTATTAAAACTCAGTTTCCATTCAAAGGTCCAGGCTCAAAATCAAACTCAGAGATATATTCTGTTTCCTTGCAAGTGTATTTAGAATTTTCCAAAGAACATGAGCATAGCCTATTAAAAGCATGATAAATTTTTGACAATAACAGTAGGAAGCTGGGGAACAGCACCGGCACAAGGCCCTAAAGCTTCTTCGTCTAAATCATGATCGTAAGTGCAGTTTAAATCTGGAGCGAAAAATGTCATTGCTTTTGGCGTTTAATTTTATATACGCCAAGTTCAAAGTTCTAGAAGTGCAAGATAACGATAATCGTTATGAATATTCTCATGTAATTTTTTGAAAAGGTGACCAGTACTTCAGTGGCCGTTGTTAGTAAATATTGGCATTATTTCGCCAAGTTTTTAGTTCCTGGGAAATAACCAGCTGAAGAAATATTTTATCTGGATCATGTAATGCAATTAGGCGACAAGAGCGCACACGCTTTACATTTCGAAATAAGATTAAAAGAAACTGAATTCATGGGTTCAGTTCACAAAACAAAAGAAAAGACATAAGTCAAAACATATCCTTTTCCAGAGCGAAAACAATTTTCATTACGTTAAAAATTTTTTAAATGAATACTGGGAATAGATCAAAGATTTCATTTCAGTTGGCTTGAAAAAATATGAAGGGGTACATATAAAAATTAGAAAAAGTCTAGCGAAAAAATTATTATTTACAGGTTAAAAATAGTTATATTGTTATATTTAAAATAAATGTTTAATATAAATGATTTTATTTATAATTTTATTGCTGAACCGTCAGTGGAGGCCCTCTGTTGAGACTCAAAACAGTTTTGGGTTCTGTCTGTGTGTTTGTTTGTTTGACTTGAAATTTGGTATACATGTTTGCTAGCCTTACGGAATGAGCTGTATAGTTTTGGGTGTGTATTCCATTTGTAGTTCGTGTACAGGGACACGCCTAAGTTTTTCTTATCATTACGGCCTATGGGAAGAATTTTTTTGTCGCACGATAGCGGCCGCAAAAATCACGCTATTGACTTGCAATTTGGTACACAAATGTATGACGGTAATGTAAATACACACTGCCCAACGGAATTAGCTGTAGTTTTAGGTGTGTATTACATTTGTAGTTAGTGTACAGGGACACGCCAAAGATTTTCTTACCATTACGGCCTATGGGAAGAATTTGTATGTACCGCGATAGCCACCGCAAAAATCAAGCTATTCACTTGCAGTTTTTGCCGAAACGTCATTGGAGGCCCTCTGTTGAGACTCAAAAAGATTTTGTGTTCTGTCTGTCCGTCCGTCTGTCTGTCGCGCGAAAGCGGCCGCAAAAATTACGCTTTTGACTTGAAATTTGGTACACATGTGCACGAGCCCCGCGGAATCAGCTGTATAGTTTTGGGTGTGTATTCCATTTGTAGTTCGTGTACAGGGACACCCCAAAATTTTTCTTATCATTATGGCCTACGGGAAGAATTTGTATGTACCGCGACAGCGTCCGCAAAAATGAAGCTATTTATTTGCAATTTGGTACACATCTGCATGAGTCCGATGGAATTAGCTGTATAGTTTTTGGTGTGTATTCCATTTGTAGTTCGTGAACAGGGACACGTCAAAGTTTTTCTTATCATTACGGCCTATGGGAAGAATTTGTATGTACCGTGATAGCCACCGCAAAAATCACTCTATTGACTTGCAATTTAATACACATATTTATGAACTACACAGAATTTTAGCTGTGCAATTTTGGGTGTGTATTCCATTTATAGTTCGTGTACAGGGACACACTAAATGTTTTTTTTATCATTACGGCCTATGGGCAGAACTTCTATGTCCCGCAATAGCGTTTCAGTTTATGTGGAAAATCAATCGAATTAATACATACAGAGGCTGTTCGCACATTTTTTAGACGATTTTGATGGAGTGTACTGAAGCAATTTCACTCATATTTCGTGTTTTATTTGTTCAGTTTGATAGCCCTTGTTCTTAACTAACATTCTACATCATAATTTCTATGATAATAATGCTTTTTATAATATCGAATGAGGTATATTTTTCTACTCCTCTTGAACGGCTTTCCAAGTCCACAAAGCGTTGTAGGTCGGTGTTTGGATAATGTTGATTTTAAGAGTCGAAAAACACAAAAATCCAACAGTGATACATCAGAAGATTTAGCAGGAATGTCTGTGAAGGGTATGGTTTTAATTCCCGTTTTTTGTTTCATTTTTTTCTAGAAAAGCAATTGCGGATTGTGATGTGTGGCTGCTTGTTTTGTCTTGATACAGTTCAACGGATTGATAGCATTGTGGATAAAGATCTGGATTTTCATTTTTAAAAATTGGAATTAAAATATGTTCTTGAGAGTAATTTAGAGTTGATTTTGACATTTTTGTCACATTTTTTTTTTGCTTTTATTTAGCGCTTGTATGAAAAAACCAGTGGCAATCATAAATCCTTTAGAAAAACTCTCTTTTGATGCTTTGAGCCATGTAGCAATTTTTTTTTCTCCTCTTTTGTGATAATAAATTTACCTTTTTTTATTGCAACCACTTAAATAGACCCAAGATTCATCTGTTATTGCAACATTTTTCCATTTTTCTCCTGATAAATGCTTTTCATAAAGATTTCACTAAAAACTATCTTTGGAAAGAGCGGAAACCTATCCTTCCATCCACTGCCATTTTAAAAGCGCATTTTTGCATCTAAACAAAAATTCTAAATATCAGAAGATAAATAAAACTTCCAAAAATATAACTGTTGTGAAAATAAAATTCTCCATGCAAACGATTTTTTCTTACTGCGAAATAAAATCGTCTAAAAAATGTGCGAACAGCCTCTGTACATATTTTATAATAAGGAATTTGAAAAAAAAAAGAAAAAAAAAAAAGATCTGTTGAATAATGCGTGATGCAAATAGAACGTTGAAGCTCCTGATCTGTAAATCCACTAGTTTATTTAGAGAATTTACCTATATTTTAAAGCGAAAACAAATTTTATAATATGTGATAATCTACATCACAGTATTAGACCCAAAGCAAAGATATTGTTAGAAAATTTGGCGTACTTCATTAGACACAGCATACTGCAATCAGAAGGCAAAAATGTTATATATCTTACAAAATATGAGCATTTTTACTAAATAATTTTTATCTACGCATGCGCTAGCTTTTAAAAAAAATCATTTTCATAATTTAATAGCAAAATGTATTGAGCAAGTTATATGAAAATCCCAAACAAATATCGTGTAACTTTAAAGAATTGTGAGAGACACAATGAACAGAATTTCAGATCTCTCAAAATAAAAGCTAAACTATAAGGGGTTTTACTGACATTTTTATTTCGAATCAATCAATGCCCAATGGCAATGCAGTGTTCGCTGATTGTAAATAAATATTGATAAAACCCCCTATCATCTTTCTTTTTCTTCTTTTTTTTCTTGAGAAGAGCTGCAATTCTGTTCATTTTATATCTTATAACTCTTTAACTTTACACGATATTTGCTTTGGTTTTTCATATAAGTTGATCAATATATTTGGCTACTAAATTAGGCAAATGATTTTTTTTTAAGCTAGCGTTGATAAAAATTATTTAGTAAAAATGTTCATATTTTGTAAGATATTTAACAGTTTTGCATTCTGATTGCAGTATACTTTGTATCCGCGTTTGTAATGATCGATAGACGGCGCTTTGTGAACACTGCAGTTGTTAGTAAACATTATAGCCACGTGTGTTCCATTAGTGTTCTTTTTGTTTCGTACTATAATTTCTCCGCCATTACATTATGGAAAATTGATTGCTTTTGGAAAAAATACTTCAGTTTATTCAAAGTTCGATCGGAAGTAGATTTTTAACTGAAGTTGAACAAACATTAATTTCAAATCATCTGATTCATTCTTTACTTCCATTAGCCGAAGCAACTGAAATTTTAAATTTGTCATTTGGAAAGAAATGGAAGCTCAATTCTTTATTTCTTGATCCTTTGGAGTTACACTGTGGCACACAAAAGTATGCGTTATCTTTTTTACCGTATTTATTCATTTTTATTCAATAAATATATGTGAAACTAAATATCGGCAAGCAATGGCGGCTGTATGGAATTCGAATTAAACCATGTTTATTGTAATTTCACCTTAGCCCACCAGAGGGCGAGCATTTCATTACAATCGCGGATAATGAAGAATGCCAAATTATCTGAAAATGTCTTTTCTCTATGTCTAATTCTCTACATGTTATAATCCGCGATTGTAATGAAATGCTCGCCCTCTGGTGGGCTAAGGTGAAATTACAATTGACATGATAGCTCTCGGCTTTCAACGGGACGCCATTGCTTGCCGATGTTTAGTTTCACATATATTTATTGAATAAAAATGAATAAATCCGGTAAAAAAGATAACACTTACTGTTGTATGCCACAGTGTAACTCCAAAAAATCAAGAAATCCAGAGTTAAGCTTCCATTTATTTCCAAATGACAAATTTAAAATTTCAGTTGCTTCGGCTAATGGAAGTAAAAAATTAATCAGATGATTTGGAACTAATATTTGTTCAGCTTCAGTTAAATATCTACTTCCGATCGAACTTTGAATAAACTGAAATATTTTTTCCAAAAGCAATCAATTTTCCATGATGTAATGGCGAAGAAATTATAGCACGAATATTAAGTAGTAACACAATAGAACAATAATAAATACACGTGGCTGTTATATTTACTAACAACAAAAACTGAAAAAGCGCCATCTATCGATCATTACAAACGCGGATTAAAAAAGTGGATTTTTTTTTTTTTTTTTTTTTTTGCAATGTTTAAAAAAAAAAGACCGTTATATCTCCATGAATATACGTGGTTGCCTCTTACAAGTTTATACAGATGATGAAAAAATTCCTTTTAATCACACGTTGGAACCAAAATGCATTCCAAACATTACTTTTTACAGGGTGATCCAAAGCATTTTGACTTTTCTTTATTTTTTACTGGTCCCCTTTTCCTTTTCAGGATACAATTTGTGCTGAAATATATGAGGCATAACGTGTTTTTTACGCTACCAAAATTTCAAGATGATTTCAAAAGAACTTTTCTAGATATTTGAGAAAATGTCTAAATTCGAAAATGTCCAAATACTTATTGGTAGGTAGTGTATGTTATTAACTTTTTACTTTCTTTAATTTTGCGATATATGGCCATAAGTCGGCTTTCTTTTAGCTTGGATACAGGATTCACACAAAGAGAAATCTGGATACCACAATTTTCATATAGAGTTTTTAATAATATTATAGCTTTAAAAAATTAAAGAACACGCTTTTATAGAAATGTGAACTAAAAAACACAAAATATCTATCTTAGTATTAAAATGCAGGGTAAGAGAAAATCGTGTGAGTGACACACCATAATATTTACATACATTTAAATCTTTAATTAAAATAATTTAGAATTAAACAAAAACCATTTTTAAAATATCTCTCCTGACTGGGATCGAACGCTAGACCTTTAGGTTCGTAGCGCGGAGCTATACCTCAAAGCCACGGTGTTCACGTAAGGAAAGACTTTTTTTTTACAATATAGATTTTTTGTTTGCTCCCAGAGCGGTTACAAACATGCAAACATACATACAAACATACATACAAACATACATACATACATACAGGTGAAGCTAATAAAAGCGTGTTAAAAATAGAAATCGACGGATATTGGCAATTAATCAAGTTTAAAATTATTATATAAAAATAGCTGTGCATTAAAATTTATCTTTGTAAGAAACCTATTTGGATATATATGTAACTTTCATTTCTATTTCGGCGTCGACTTGTCACATATTCTGTTTCAAATAATTATACAAAAAATTTGCTTAATTTGCTGATTCACACATTTGGAGATGGAAAATTTGTGCCATTAATTAATAAGCATTTGGATTGCATTTTACTGGAAGCCTATTCAAAAATTGTACGTGTATATATATATATATACGTAACAGAATGGCAACCATATTGTGTCTTGAACTTGTAACGCCAACAAGAAATATGATCCCTGTTTCCTTAGAATAGACGGGTCAAGGTAATAAATTTCTCCCATTATCAAAGAGAAGAACCAGGAATTGTCCAGTTTTTCCCATTTTTTCTCACATTGCATTTAAGGAGGAAACGTTTGGGGTGGAATATAGGTTTATTATTTTTTAAAGCAGATAGAAGTAATGTGCAGAAAAAGAGAGAAAAGTTTTGTATATCTTGTAACCAAAAAGCCTAGAGTTGAATAAAGAATAACGATAATTCATAGATGTACTAGAACCGCCGCTCTGGAGGAAAAAGACTTATAGCCATCGGACTTAAATGTATGACGAACATGTAGCGAGTAAAGGCATTTATTATCCTGACTTACTTTCCACTCCACTAGAACCATTGCCATCTCCCAGGCCCTAAATTATAGCCTCGCCGAGGGCTAGATTGACGTTAAATTCCCTTTAAAAGACAAAATAAATTAATAAATTTTACTGCAATAAAATATTTTTACATTAGTAATTCGCGATATTGTGTCTTTAATTGTTTCTTTAACTGATTAATTTACATTATGCTCGTTTTCATTCTAGCAACATCTGAACTGTTGCCCAGCACCTGTAGCCATTCGCGTGCCAACGACTACTTTTTGGAGTCGATAGACAATTCGAGATGTCGCTTTTTGGCGGCACAGTGCAAAAGTTACAGTGATTTCGAAAAAGGAAAATGCCTACCTCCAAAATCCACAGTCGCTGAAATGGGATTTCACGCCGAGAGAATTAGAGGAGTGCCCAGCAGATCGAAATTCTATTTGAGGACCAATGACCAAGAACCGTTTTGTATTCAAGATAGTATCTATGTATAATGGTGAACTAAATGATGAATGATACATGAACACAGTTCTGTATTAAAGTGTGGGACAACATGGAAAATTTAAATAATTGCATAGTTTACTCTTTCAATAAAAGTATTTGTTGATTTGTTATTTGAAAAACGCTAATAAAATGAAATTCATGGAAATGTGTGCTGCAAAAGAAAAAGTAATTTCTATGTTCGGAATGCAGTTTATGGTACAGCTTAGTGCGTTGTTTTCTTTGACGATTAACGGTGCAAGGAATGATGATTTTTATTTATTGATACAGCTGCGATTTCTGATTCATGCACCTCGAGGTATGAAAATCAAGTGCTAACTTTTATTATTTTATTTTATTTTTTGTGTGTGAAAGCGATTGCTGGTGTATCGAATTTCGTATATTTTGAGATTCATGCGCAGCAAAAAACGGTACTTTGGATTATTATTATTGTTTTATTTATTTATTTTGGTGGGTGGGGGAATTTTATGTGCATAGAACACACATAGGCGCGTACTTTTAATTGCTGCGATATCGAATTCCGTGCATTTTCGGATTCATACTCAGCGAAGTGGTGGTACCCAGTGAAAATTTTTCATCTAGGGCGAAGCGTACATACGTGCGAAATCGTGATTGATGTTACACCAAATTTCGTGCATTCATATTATGCGATGATCATGTATTTTTTTTTATTTACTGATTTTTTTTCTAAATACTGTATATTGTTATTATTATTATTATTATTATTATTATTATTGTTCTTAAACTGTTTGTTAATACTTTTTATTTTATGTGTATATTTATTTATTTGTAGTAATTTTATTTTCAGCTATCTTGTATATGACATTTATTAATGGTCTCTCCTCGAGGGTTGTAAATTCCAAGAAAATAACAAAATAATGCAAAATTGGCGATTTATTAGAAACACGCCAAACAGTACCATAAACTGCATTTTTACTAAATCACACATAACGCATACTAACGTTAGATGTGAGATGTCATCCATATATTTCGGTTTTGCCTAGTCAAAATAAATAACTGATGGGACTATATTTTGAAATGTATTTCGTTTTTTCTAGAGAATAAGATTAATATCTAACTGTAGGGTACAGTATAAAATTTTCATATTTGTACTGTGCATAGAAATAATACTTATGAATCGTTAAAGAGATATGTTGAAAAACTGCTAACGATTAAAGGTTGTAAATTTTTCAGTGCGTATTTGTTTTCTTTTCTCTTTGTGTAATTACGCACAGGTATTGGACAAAATAATGTGAACACTTTTGTTTTGTTACATTTTGTTCAATATGTTGAAAAATATTTCCCATGTTGTTCTTCAACTTTGGGAATAAGGAACACATGTCTTTCCTAATATTTTTCAGCAAAGAATATATCACGCAGGCCCATAGTGGACGAACAGGAAATCCCATAAAATGAAACTTATTTGTGATAACCCTGTATATGCAAAAGCTTCGATTGATCAGAAAATTTTAGATATGGTTATAAATGTTATATTTTAGATGTGTATCGAGTTTTGTAAGGATATCTTGAATATTTAAGGAGTTATTAATATTTTAATAAAATATGCAAAAATTTTTCGCAAGTTTTTACTTTATTAAATCCAAATAGTCTAAGATCCCGCTGCAAAATTGCTACATTCATCGAGTATGTAATAAAAATCAGATTTATATATTCAATTATAAAAGGGACAATATGTTTTAGCCGGGTTGCCTAATAAAATGTGGCCGCTAGTATTTTTAATTAAATTAATATTAATTGACTTTTTGGAGAGAAATTTCATTCATTTGTTATTGAAATAAACTATACTCCACATCACAGACATATACATAGGGAACTTGAAAAGTAATGGTTGCCGTTGCGCGTTTGGCCGCTACCTCTTCGCAGCCAGGTGCAAACAGGTAGTTTTTTGGGGCGTTTATACGTTCATGGCGTATATTCATCATTTATGTATCAAATTAAAAGTGGCCGCAAGTAGGGGTTGCCAGCTGTTAAAGATTGCTTAGAATGAAAATTAGCGCTCTACATCGTTCGTCAGACAAGGATGGCGATAGCCAATTGTACGCGTTTTTGAAGCTTTTGCGCATGCGTCGATTGATAGTGTTCGCAACTATTCAGCTGCATTTTCATCAGTGTTGCCAGACTTGAGGATTTTTCTCGATTTCGGGGATTTCTGAAGCTTCGGGGAAAATGTTTGGGGGCAGAGATTTCGTTGTGCGCAGTTTGGGGAAATGATTTTTTTTTTCTTTGGGGGGGGGGGGGGGATATTGGGTTTTCTTTAAAATTGGCAATTATTTTTACTTAAAATCCGCACCGAAAAAAAAAATGTGTATCAGATGAAAATGCATTGATTCTGGATTCTATTTCTGAAATAAGAAAGTAATGTGTTGAAATATTTTTTTTTTTTTTTTTTCGAAAAATAGCTTTATTTGGGGAAAAAAATGTGATCTTAAATTTATTAAATATTCTTTAATTTCTTTTTTACAGTCACTTACGATTTAGCAATAGCCAAATTGGCTATGCAAATTCAAAATACTAAAAAACCTGAATTCGATAATGTATTTATTAATATTTGTTTATATTAATATTGTATTTATTAATATTGTATTTATTATATAATTAATGTTATACTTCAAAGCCATAGGTAAATATATTGACTCCAGTGGGTTAATAGAGATTTTGGTAGAAGCTGAGGCACTAGCGGGAGGATCAATGAATAGTTTATTGGATAGCAAACACTTTAACTGGTGTAAACGGCTACATCCTTTGGCTTCTGCTGCCTTGCAAGTTCTTCATTTTGAAATTTTTTTTATCAGAAATTGAAAGTGATTTTGAAACATTAAATGAAGATTTAGAAGCGGTAAGAAATACTTCCTGTGAAATTAATGAAAGCATTGTTTTAACTGACTCCCTGCGAAAAATACTAGAGGATTACAAACAGTTTCGCGAAGTCACACTGCTGGGTGGCCATGGAAAGACTGCTCAATATTATTTGCGATACACAGAACTCGTCAATATATATCTTCGATTTTCTAGAAGTATTCGTTGCAGTAATTTTGAGCTTTACCTTGATTCTCTCTTCGAGATGTGTGATTACTTCTTTGCGTTCAATCTACCAAATTACTCCAAATGGGCTGCTATGTATTTAAATAATTTAATCAAGCTGAAAATTGAGAACTCAACTCTGGTTATGGAATTTCGTGAAGGCGCCTTTGGTATTAGGCGCACTAAATCATGCTTAAGTAGATCGCTTGTGGACCTGACTTTAGAACAGACGATTAATGCTGATGCTGGTAATACCTTGACTGGTGTTAGCCATTTTACAAACTCTATATCTGCACGACAAAGATGGGCTCTTAGCCACAGCATGAGGGCTAAAATTTTATCAGTAGTAAAAACAGAAATAGGGTTATCACAGGCTGATGATACATCACATTCCATACAAAAGAGTCGAATTGAAAAAGATAACAAAACTTTGGACAGAATTATTGAAATCATAAAGAAAACAATGAATCCTTTTTCTGAAAACCTGGACAAAAATATTTTGTTCAATCTTTCAACTGGTAAGGCGGCATCTTTAGATGTTGCAAATTGTTTACTGAACAGCAAGTCATTGGGTCAAGAACAAAAGTTGAAATTTTTTTCAGAATGTTTTGAAGATCCTACAAGATTTGTGAAATCAATTAGACGTAATAAAATACATAATTTTGCATCTGATTGTGTAAAAAAAGGATCAAGAGTAACACCGGAGACAACAAAGCTTTAATTAAAATGGAACGAGACATTTTTGGACGGCTGTTGGCAATAGCTATAGATAATAAGATTGACATTGAGTACTGTTTGTCATATCCTCTTGCACCAATACCGCCTGCATTATTCCATTGTTCAGGCTGCATGCTCAAAACGGACAAGTCTGCTTTAAGTAAACAATTAACATCCCAGATTGTATCAGCCAATCCTGGACAAATTGATATAGAAATTATTGATGGTTTCTACTATTTGTATCAGATTGGCTCTACTTTGCCGCAAACATTTGGAAAGCTAGCTGAATCGATATTGGTGAAGCTTTGTTCAAAAAGCGCTCGCGAAGTACATATCATATTTGATAGATATTTAACGCTTTCAATCAAAGATTGTGAAAGACAAGATCGACAGGAAATTGATATTCCATATACAATTAATGGTCCGTTATAAACGAGACCCAGTGATTTTACAAAAAGGTTAAAGAATTTTCGTTTTAAAGAAGCTCTAGTTAAATTTTTAGCTTCTCACTGGGATAACAACTCTTTTGTTTCAGTATTAGGAAACAAAAAATTTTTTATTTCTGTTGGAGAACAATGTTTTTCATATTGCTCTTCTGGAAATTGCGTTGTGAGACAAGAGGAAACTGAATTAGAATGCCAACATGAGGAAGCAGATACGAGAATAGTATTTCATATAAGCAAAGTAGGTAAAGAGTCTAAAATATTTTGTGAAAGCAAGTGACACTGATATTTTAATAATTCTACTAGATAATCTGCACAAATTTCCTCATTTACAAATTTGGTTGGCAAATAGTACATCCAAAAAAAAAGAATAGTAAAGACGAAATATGTATAAATTGTACGGAATTGTCAAAAAAATTGAGCCCAACTTTATGTATTGCGTTGCCAGCGTTCCACGCATTCACAGGTTGTGACTATACGACTGCATTCTTCAATAAAGGGAAAGTAAGGCCCTATAACATTTTTGTTAAACACCCGAGAATTCAACAAGTTTTCGCATCTTTGACTGACCCTAATGACATTTTTGACGAAAGTAAAACTGCTGTAGTCCAAGAGTTTATTCCTATCCAAGTATCTATGGTATCGTTGACTGCCAAAATGTTAATACTGGAAGATTCATTTTGTTCAATAAGACGTATGCTACAAAAAAAAAAAAAAAAAAAAAAAGAAAAGTTTTTGAAAAAACTTAAGGGCTTCAACTCAACTCATATTCTACGTTGCTGGAAATCTTTAAAGCAAAAATTGTTGCGGACGATCTTTGTTAATTCGATGTGGCTAAATGCTACTGAGCCAAATTGTATTAAGTTTAACGCAGAAAATGATGGGTGGATCCTAGATGGTTTTCTCAAACCAACATGGTTCTTAGGAGATTCAGCGCCAATGCAAGTTGAAAGTGAGCTATATAATTCTATTATTATTCGTACTGATAATGAAGAGGATTTTGATATTTGTGACGATGAAAGTGATGGCTGCAATGAAAGTGAGAGTAGCGATGATTCAGATTTTGAATAAATTATATAAAAATGTAATATAGGTTTCAATAAATATTTAATCATTTTTTCAATGTTCCGTTTAATTTGTATACCTCAAGTAATTTGTCCTATTTACTGAATATTTAATTAATATGCAATCTATAATAAAAAAAAAAAAAAAAAAAAAAAAAAAAAAATCGAATATTTCCTAAAACATTACAGGTATAATATAAACTTCGTCTATATGAATAACCAGGGTTATTATTTTTCACAAATATTTATTATATGTTCTAATTATATAGAGAAAAGACAATTTGATTATTTATTGAGAAATAAATGTTTTATATTTATAGGGAATTTTAAATGTAACCACACAAAAATTTATTAATTATATTTCTTTTGGAGTTCTGAAATTCTTTTCTACAACTGTTTGTGCCATTGGTTGAGAACACTATCAATCGACGCATGCGCAAAAGCTTCAAAAACGCGTACAATTGGCTATCGCCATCCTTGTCTGACGAACGATGTAGCGCGCTAATTTTCATTCTAAGCAATCTTTAACAGCTGGCAACCCCTACTTGCGGCCACTTTTACATTGGCAGACGAAGTTTACCATGTGCAGAAAAGAATTAGCTTTAATTTGATATATAAATGATGAACATACGCCATGAACGTATAAACGCCCCAAAAAACTACCTGTTTGCACCTGGCTGCGAAGAGGTAGCGGCGAAGCGCGCAACGGCAACCATTACTTTTCAAGTTCACTATGTATATGTCTGTGATGTGGAGTATAGTTTATTTCAATAACAAATGAATGAAATTTCTCTCCAAAAAGTCAATTAATATTAATTTAATTAAAAATACTAGCGGCCACATTTTATTAGGCAACCCGGCCAAAACATATTGTCCCTTTTATAATTGAATATAAAAATCTGATTTTGATTACATACTCGATGAATGTAGCAATTTTGCAGCCGGATCTCAAACTAAAAGGTTTTTCCTCAAATTTCATGAAACTTTCGAAAAACATGACAACCTATGCCTAAATCATTAAACTATAGTTTAAAACAACAATTTTTAATATTCAAAGAAATATGGACAGTTGTAGTAAATAATTTATTACTGCACATGCGCGGGCTGTAGCAAAAAATACTTTGACATACTTTAATACTTAACTGTATAGAACACCTTATAAAAAAATCCAGTTTAATATCACAAAAATTCTTAGAGATATCGGTGAGTAAATGAGTTCTTCTTCAGCTGTTTTCTAAAATGGTTTTACGATGAGGAGTTATTAACAAATGAAATTTGTATCAGAAAAATAATTTAATTTTTCTTTTCAAACAATTCTTTTTTTTTTTTTTTTTTTATAGGTATGTAGTACATACCTAGAGGAAAAAAAAAGAAAAGAAAAGTGAATCACAAATATCGTTATTAAATTTCGTTGTGTAACATAGTTTTTTCTGATACAAACTTTCATTTGTGAATGACCCTTATCGTACGGACCTTTGAGAAACATCTATACATTAATAGGCAAGCATAAAATTTGTAGTCCCTTTTTAACATATTAATTATGGCAGTAGAGGGTTGAAAATGGTATCATTCGAAAGGTATGGTTAGCCGGAAGGTGCGAATACAAATATTATTTTCTTACGATGTCAAGAAGGTATTTAAAAATACATTTATTTTTTATGCATTTTCCCCCATTTTTCCCTTTTATACACGTATTCCTTTACATTAAAAAATACCTAAAAGTAGAAAGTTGTTAAATCTGGCAATTTCATAAAGCTCAAATAAAACCATAGACACAGTAATTTGTATAATGTAGCATCACTATACGTAAGCGAAGTGATGACGTCACTGTCTGTCCATGGAGCCATGAAAAAGGTTTTCTATGTTAATCGTCCATTGGACTTTTTGTAAAAAATTATTAAACAATAACGGAAATTATCTGCCGATTTTAATTCCGATATTTGGGTATAGTTATATATAAGTTACTGTCTACATGTGTTTGATTGAGTTATTTTTTCTGTAAAATTGATAAAATTTTAATTTAAAATCACAAAACTCCAGAAAAAAAAAATGGAAAACTTCCAGTTTCGAAGTCAAACTTCCTGTCAAACTTCCTGTCAAGTTTCTGTCAAACTTCCAGTTTCAGCATTTCATTTCAAAGGGTGATATTTAAACAATAAATATTCAACTAATATACTAAATAAAAGGAAAATGGATTTGTTACTAACTGCTGCATGTATAAGTAGACGATACGGAAAAAATTCCGATTTCCGTTTTTTGCTGAATTTACATGTTTTGAGCATTCTTTACGTTTCAATTAACTGAAATTGGCTACTTATTTTTTAAAAAAGTGTCTTTATTGCTAGCTTTTGTGGGTAGAAGAAGCAAGTAGAAGATACATAAAAACTTTTGATCTCCGGTTTTCGATGAATTTACACGTTTGAGATTTCCTTGCATTTTAATTAAGTGAAATTGACTACTTATTTTTATTTTTTAAAAAGTGGATTTATTATTCTTTCCTCTGCATATATAAGTAGAAAATATAAGATTCAGAAAAGTTTTAGATTTTCGGTTTTCGACAATTGCCGCAGCTGTGTTGCAATTGCATTCCGTTTAGGACAAGGCAATAACTTTGCTTTGCCTCGCTTTGCAAAAAAAATGGTCGAGTTTCGACCACTGGGCGATACTAGTCTTATTTAATCACCGATATCGGTATGAATTTTTGTGATATTCAACTGGATATTTTTCATAAGGTGCTCTAAACAGTTGTGTGTCAAACTATGTCAGACTTTTTTGCTATGTTCCGCGCATGCGCAGTAATAAATTATTCACTATGACTGTTCATATACCTTTGAATATTAAATATATTTATTTTAAACTATAGTATAATGATTTAAGTATATATTGTCATGTTTTCCGAAAGTTTCATGAAATTTAAAGAAAAACCTTTGTAGTTATAAAGTGAAAACTTGAGAAAAATTTTTGCATTTTTTAATAAAATATTAATAACCCCTTAAATATTCAAGATGTCCTCACAAAACTGTACGTTTAAAATATAATATTTACAACTATATCTAAAATTCGCAGACCAATCGTAGCTTTTCCATATACAGGATTATCACAAATACTTTTTATTTTATTGGATTTATTGTTCGTTCCCTAAGGGCCCTCGTGACAAAATCTTTGCTGAAAAATATGAGAAAAGACTTGTTTTCCTTCGTCCCAAAATTCAAGAACAACACGTTAAGTATTTTTCAAGATATTCAACAAAACCTCAAAAAGCGAAAATGTTCACATTATTTTGTCCAATTTTGTCACATTATTTTGTCCATTTTAAGATTCGCTTTATTTTAAAGCTAAGTTATTAACGGTTGATGTTTTTATAGGGAAGACCAGGATACACTGAACCATGAGATAAAATGAACTGACCCCATTATTTACTTATTTCTACGCTTCGTATTTCGGTACTTAGATAACAGCACTGCAGTTATAAAATTTATCTAGCAACTTCAGAAATAACTGACAATTTAGCCATTTTATTCCAGAATATTTTGTGGTAGTCAAAAGTAAATAAATTTTTAGTTAAACATTTCTTTATTTTCATCATTCAAGAATTATGCTTTGGTAGAGGTTATTCAGCACAATAATGAGCTAAGGTCATCTGTTATTATATTTAATCTAATTAATATATATATATATATATATAAAGATTTATTATTATTTTTTAAACATTTGTTGCCAGAGTTCCCCCATGGAGTACAATGGACAACGGTCCATTTTACCCCAATTCTCTGTCATCTAAGCTTATTTAAGTAGAACATTACAATTAGAATTAAGAATTTATAAACCGATTAACAAAATCTACATTTTTGAGGTGTTTTGTGTAAATCATATTTACAAATTTCGGAGTTAACCTTAATTACATCTATTATATCTTTTTAGTTAAATAAGCGAGCAATTTACTTTGCGTTTTTTTCCCCCTATTTATTAGGTAGATTCCTTATAGGAGATCTACCTGTTACAATGGTCCTCATGACACGACTTCTGGAAAATTTCTTCATATCTTCAACTATCATGACCCCTAGAACCCAAAACCACCCTCCGTTCAAATGTTTATATATATATATATATAGGTACATATATATATATATATATATATATATATATATATATATATAACGCTTTTTCCCATGTTAAGTTGTGAACACGATAACTGGAGTAACTTTTATTTAAATTTAACCAGCTCGGGATATGTTGTCAGGACAGTAAAAATCTCGGCCGAGTTCGTAGAGGGGGTGTCCAGCTCAAAGGGAGTTAAAATTGTGGGGGGTGGAAATATTCATTTGCCCATAATTTCTTTAATATTGAAAATAGGAAAAAACTTCAAATCAGGCGAATTACCGCCTTACATTAAAGAACAATTTTTGTATTTAAACATTTCGATAGCTTCAATTGCTTAAAAGTTACAAGTTAAAAAGTGATTTTTCGTCAGTTGGAATGAAGCCGACTTTTTACAGCTTTAATTGCTTACATTTATAATCGAATGCTTACGTCACGTGCAAATGATAATAAAAAAGATGACTGAAAATATAAAAAACATGGTAACCGTTTTAAATAGTCATTTAAAAATATAAAATTAAAATATTACGTTACTCTTAATAAACTAGTTGGCATAGGTGAACTCTGCTCAGTTCCCATCATATTTATGTTCTCATAAATTTCTAGTGCGAGATATATTATAATCATGTTAAAAGAAATGAATTTGACCAAAGCTTGATATAGTAACAGAATGAAATCCCCGCCTAATAGGCTATCCACCGTTCACTTCGATATATTTATCTTATTCTAATCTATTAATTTATTTTATCAGGGTCGATTCCGTTGTTTAGTTTTCATGCTACTATTTCCAAAGCAATAATCCTCAAAATTCATACTTATATGAAAAATTTAGAATTTCGCTATGTTGATAAAATCGTAAATTACGAATAATTTACGAAATTTTCCTATTAGAATATTTGTATTCAATCATGTTTAAACAAATATCATAAATGTAATTTTGAAAGGTTCTAATGTATTTATGATCCTCAAAATGGAAGTTTATGCTCAATTTTGCCTTATTCTGCCATGTTAAGTAAATCGTAAATTCCAAATAACTTACGAATTTTTTAAATTGGAAAAATCATAGTCTATGATATTCATGCCAGTATCCAAAATAATATTTCGAAAGTGGTTTGACATCTTTACGATGAAAATATCTCTCAAAATTGACGTTTATGTGAAATTTTGCCCTATAGTGCCATGTTAAGAATTTCGTAAACTTCCAATAACTTGAGAAATTTTCAAAGTAGCACATTTATAGTTACTGGTGTTCATTCCGGCATCAAAACAGATATTTTAAAACTTGTCTGACATTTTTACAGTAAAAAGTTTCCATTTAATGCACGTTTAAGTGATTTTTTGTCCTATTCTCCCATGTTAAAAAAATCGTAAATTTCTAATAACTTACGAAGTTTTTTAATTCGAATGTTGCAAATGAATAGAGTTCTTGCCAGTGTCGAAAGTAATATTTTAAAACTGATCTGACCTCTCTGCGATCATTTGTTCGTGAGATATCGTGTACACAGACTAACAAACTAACGGACTAACACACTAACAGACACCCTACAGACAGACACCATACAAATTTTGTCATTTTCGGATTCCTCACACCTGAAAACGGGTAAAAAAGTCAAAAAACCGAGGTTGAAAATTTTCACGATTACCTAAGTTCCCCATACTTATAGTATGATGGGGAACTAATATATCGTTTTTGGTGAATAATTTAAAACGCCGGTTTAGGCAAGAATTTAAAATTTATGATTGAAATTGAGAGTAATACGTTACAGCTTCCTTTGAAATTTTTCCTCGTGGAAACAATATATTGGTCTGTGAAGAGATGTGAGGATTTCGCGTCAGAAGAAAATATAATGACGCCAAGGCTGCCATTCTCCATTGCGAAGCTATCTCCAGCAACTTTAATAAAAGAAGTAAAGCTCTCTCTCTACCCATTTACTTTTTCATATTGAATATTTGCATTATTTGTATGACGAAAATGTGATAGTGTTTATTTTAAATTCTATTTCGCAATTTATAGCATTTTAAATACACTAAATTCTTTATTTATTTTTTTAATATATTCCTATTTTATGCGTATAAACAATTTTTTACTAAAATAATAAGAAAGCTCTATTTTACATCTCGTCGTCAATAAATTTCAGATTCGTCGCAAAGTGATGACAGACAAAATATTATAAATCTTAATAAGTTGCAAATTTTGATTAATATATTTAAAGACTAGCAGGATTTGATCGCTTTGCTGGTCACTATATTTAAATGAATTTAAAAAAGAATCAATATTTTTTATACCGTTCTACAAATTAAAAAAAAAAAAAAAAAAATGAAATTGCTTAAAAACTTTGCTTCGGGCCCTCGCTGCCTTCGGCAGGGACTTCTCCACCGCAATGTCTTGGTACTGGATAATTTAATTTAATTTAAAATACAGAGATGTCAATAATATAGGAAAAACTGCATTAGTAATTTTATTTTTGACAATAAACAGAACGGAAAACGCATAATATTTTACATAGAGATATTTTGTATAATTAGACCAATTAAAAAAATATGCTTTTCGTTTTTTTTCTCACTCGCATTACAAAAATATTTAAAATAAAACTGATAAAAATTGTGCAAAAACGTTGAAACAGCTTGTACCTCTTGGCGGAATTTGAAATTTGGCAATGAATTACCTCGGATGTTTCTCGCCAAAATGTTTTCTTACGCATTTGCGATACCCATATCAACTCATCGCCAAAATCACACCATGTTTTTAAATTTTTTAGGTAGATTCCTTATAGGAGATCTACATACCTCTTACAATGGTTCTTATGACAAGACTTCTGGAAAATTTCTTCATATCTTCACCGATCATGACCCCTAAAACCCAAAACCACCCTCCAATCAAAAGTTTGTATATATATATATATATATATATATATATATATAACGCTTTTTCCCATGTTAAGTTGTGAACACGATACTGGACAAATTTTTATTTACATTTAACCAGCTCGGGATATGTTGTCAGGACAGCAAAAATCTCGGTCGAGTTCGTAGATGGAGCATCCAGCTCAAAGGGGGTGGAAATGTTGGGGGGTAGAAATTTTCATTTGTCCATAATTTCTTTAATATTGAAAATAAGAAAATACTTCAAATCAGGCGAATTACCACCTTACCCTAAAGAACAACTTTCGTATTTAAACTTTTTAGATAACTTCAACTGCTTAAAAGTTACAAGTTAAAAAGTTATTTTTCGTCGATTGTGATGAAGCCGTCTTTTTCTATAGCTTTAATTGCTTAAATTTATAATCTGATGCTTATGTCACGTGCAAACGATAATAATAATAATAATAATAAAAAAATCACTGCAAATATAAAAACCATGGTAACAGCTTTAATTAATCATTTAAAAATATAAAATTAAAATAATACGTTAGTCTTGGTAAAAATATCGTTTGTGGTGAATAGTTTAGAACGCCGGCTTACGCAAGAATTTAAAGTTTACGATTGAAATTGAGAGTAGCTTCCTTTGATTTTTTTAACTTGTGGAAACCAGAGATTGGTTTGTGAAGAGATAATGAGGTTTTTGCGCGGGAAGAAAATATAATGACGTCAAAGCTACCATTTTTCATCGCCAAGCCCGCCAAATTTTGTCATCAAATAAAGAATTTCGTCGCCAAGTCAAAAATTTCGTCGTCAACTATCAAATATTGCCGCCAAATCACAAATTTCATTGCTAAGTCGCAAGTTTTGTCACCAAATTGCACATCTTTATGGCTTCTATTTGTTGAATGATTATGAACTTGGATTTTAAAAAATTGAAACATTTACTGACCAATAAATCTTGCATAAAATTTTAAGTAGAATGAATAGTAGTAATTGATAATTAAATTTCTTAAAAACAGAATAAGCGACGTAAATAATGCAATGTGTGGGAACAAAGCCACACACACATACACATTGACTAAGTATGCGTTAATGCATATGTAATATTTCTTTACTTTTGTAACATTAACGTAAAGAAATGTACCTTTGCCTTTAAGCTTGCCGAAAAGAGATTTTTTTTAAATAAATTAAAATCTTATTTTCTGAGTGACATCATTCATGAGTTTTCACATTCTTCACTTTCAGAATGTCTCCATGATTTCTAAGGCTTTCGGTAGTCTTTTCTTTTCTTTTTTTTTTTTTTTTTTTTTTTTTTTACATTTGATTATTTTCCTGATCTGAAGAAAATTACAATAGCGACAGCATTGCTGACACGAAATCAAAAAAAAAAAAAAAAAAAAAAAAAGAGAAAAAAGAAAGAACAAAAGAAAAAGCCGCATAGGAAATTTTTTTGTGATATTCAATATTTTAAATATCTTCTTGAAAACTTGTCAAAAACAAAAATATTATTTTCGAATAGGGTTTTGTAACCATGGGTATTCACTATTTGTTAGGTTACATTACTGTAAAGGTGCAAACTCAAGTCCTTATAAGAGGCCTTTATCTGTGCAACCGCTAGTCGAAGACATATACTTTAGGTTAAAGAAAAAACGAAGACATATACTTTAGGCTTAAAAAAAAAAAAAAAAAAAAAAATCTGTAAAAGACAGAATTAGTTTAGTATGGAGAACTATTAATTTCAAATTGTAAAATTTTTATTTTTTATTTTTTTATTTGCTTTTTATCTCATTTTTTGAAAGTAAAACTGGGCCACATACTTTTTAAAATGATTGAAAAGAATTAGAATGAAGTGTTTCCACCTAAATTTCCTACTTTAATTAATAATAAAAAAAAATCTAATTTTCGTGTCGAAAAACTGTGTGCACCCCTGGATTCAGAAAAATCCCCCTTTCATTTGGTACCGAATTTGTAGCCATAGGACTGATATTTCTAATTTATTTTGGTGTTACACAAACTAGTCTACAAAAACTGGCCACGACGTTTTTATCCAGATTGAAACTAATAGTCCTCCTAGTCCTAAAAAAAAAGTTTAAAAAATGTTAATATTTATGTGATGGCATTAAAAAAATAAATAAACTATGAAAATTTCAAACACTAATTTTTGTTACAGTGCCCCAGTCGCTAAAATCATATATATATATATTATAAAAGTTGACGATCATCTTAACAAACATAACGCAAAAAAAAAAAAAAAAAAAAAAAAAAAAAACTTCACTTCTCTACGACAAAAATTGTCTGAGTTATTTAATTTCGAAGTTTGAGATTTTTTAACATTTCCTGGTACTTTGTTAAAAGTCCAATTAATCCAAAAAAAAAATCCGAACTTTGAGATTAAATACAATCGGCTGCAAAATTATTCGAGCACTAGCGATAATCCCTGCCTAAAAAAAGTGCACTTAATACTGCTTTGTTAAATAAATCCTTATCGAGTCATGTTCTTAGTCAGTCTAAGAACATGATTCGACAAGGATTTATTTAACAAAACAGTCTTAAATGTACTTTTTAAATATAGGAATTATTGGCTAGTGATCGAATAATTTTGCAGTCGACTGTATTTTAGATAAGTTTTATCCTATATAATGAAAGCTTTTTGAGTTATGTTTGTTATGAAGAACGTCAACTTTTACTATACATATGACTGTTAGTGTTAGCTCAGCGGATTAAAAACTGTATAAGAACTTATTTAAGCCAAATATTAAATAGTAGACTGTAAAAAACTTCAAATTAGCGATGATTTAGATATTACAAGGCATTTATTGAAAACTTCAAAATTGGAGTATACACTAAGCGACACACACACACACAAAAAAAAAAAAAAAAAGCCGCACTTGGATATTTTCCATTTTTCTTTCAGTAATCACTAATTTTAATGTTTCAAATGTAAAATTTTGAACAGATTTTATTACTTTGTGTTCCCCGTGCAATTTAGGATTGAGCCAAGTGTTTAAACCAAGATGCAATTGTTCGGAAAAATGTAATTTTAGAAAGTGTTTCAAAAATGGCAAGAATAAAACAATTAACAATACCACAAGAAATATTAATTTTAGAGCGAAAATCAAAAAAATATTTTAATACGTGGGATGTCAAAATGATTAAATGTTAACAAAATATTAGTGATCTTGTTTTTAGCAAGATATAATATTTTTTGGCTGTTTAAACTGCACATTTGTCTTTAGGCAGCCACGTTATTCTTCCAGTCGAGATGACCGCAAGTTATAAAGCCAGCGCTTAAAAAATCAGTTTGTATTACATTTAGAACATAACAGGGATTCAGAAAAAGTGTTTAGTAACATAATTTATCTAAATACAGTGAAATAACAATTAAACAAAGCAGGTTTAATTGCCAGAAAATCTGAAAAAAATTCATTCTTAGCGAAAAGAATTAGAAAATCAAGACATTAGAGGGTTAAAAAAAAAAAAAAAAAAAAAAAAAAAAAGGATCAATTAATTATTGAGCTGAAGTTGTTCTCTCTGATGAGTCAAGTTTAATTTACTTCAAACTAACGGAAACAAGCAGATCTGATCACGAAAATGTGATTGACTTAATGAAAATAGCACCTTTAAAACAATGACATATTCCCCGTACCATTACGATACGAAAACGCATAATTTTTCGGTGAGTCTGGAAACTTTTCATGTTCAAGGGATCAATTAATCAGAAATAAAACTTGGCCATTAAAAAACTGATACCTGACCGACTACTTTGGGGGTATTTTAGACTCTTCCATAATCAGCATTTCATGACGCATTATATGACGCATAATTCACAGCATTATATGACGCTTGTGATAGATTTATTTGATTTAAGTTGTTAAAATTACCGATCCATTCTCATGAGCATCTATAATTTTGTAAGTTATCATAACTTTTTTTAATTAAAATTAAATCCCACAAAGAAAATCGCAGAATATCTTCTTTATTAGACCTGAAAATTGTCCTAATCTCAATCCGCTCGAAAATGTTTAGTCTATAAAAGAGGGTGGGGATTAGAAATTTGTAGCCTACAACTTTGAAAGAATTAGAAAAAAATATTTATGATATTTAGCACAGTGAAATTTCTGAGTTTCATATTAAAAAACTGTAAAATACTATGTCATTGCGCATTAAAGCAGTAATTCCATATAAAGGCGGAATTATCCAATCCAGAATACATATTTTTATTAAATAATTGTTTAGATCTAGCAAATAAATAGTTTTATTTCATACATAAAAATAGCACTTCTACATTTCATATAATAAATTATGATAGAATACAAAGTATATGTTTATTATATTACGTTTAAAAAGAAAATTTTATGTAGATTTTCATTAAATACTTCGTAGAGTGTAATAAAACGAATTATTAAATCGAAAGTGTACATAGGTATATCATGTTATGACTTCCGTATTATACAAACAACAATTTTATTTGTTGCAATCATTAGTTTTTAAATTATTACAAACCCAAAAGGTATAAGTCAATTTTTCTGCAGTGCGGTTTTTTTTTAAGCTATTGTATAGCTTTTATCGCGGGCTTTGAGCGCGGCGACCGAATTGAAAAATTCCGTAACGAAAAAAAAACCTAACACAGTTCGGCAAACTTCGGTAGACTTCGGCTTTACGAAGCTCGCACGGATCGAGACGAGCTGCTCCGAAATCGGACGAATACGTAAGCAGCTGTTTGTGAGAAAGTATATAGGTGTATAGGTATGTATCATCTATGTACAACAGTGAATAGCTGTACGCGTAAAATTTGTGTATAAAATACAACAGATAAAACTTGAATATCCCCATTCGACTTGCAGGACTTTAAAACCTATTAAATACCTTTTCTCTATTAAAATTTGTTTGCTTATCGGTCACCACGCTCAAAAAGTGTAACTTGAATTAATATCAAAGAAAAAACTTGAATATCCCCATTCGACTTGCAGGCCTTTAAAACCTATTAAAATACCTTTTCTCTATTAAAATTTGTTTTCTTATAGGTCACCACGCTCAAAAAAGGTAACTTGAATTAATATCAAAGAAAAAACTGGAATATCCCCATTCGACTTGCAGGCCTTTAAAACCTATTAAATACCTTTTCTCTATTAAAATTCGTTTTCTTATCGGTCACCACGCTCAAAAAGTGTAACTTGAATTAATATCAAAGAAAAAACTTGAATATCCCCATTCGACTTGCAGGCCTTTAAAACCTATTAATTACCTTTCCTCTATTAAAATTTGTTTTCTTATCATTATTGTTATCTTATCATTATTGTTATCTTATTCATTAATATCAAAGAAAAAACTTGAATATCCCCATTCGACTTGCAGGCCTTTAAAACCTATTAAATACCTTTTCTCTATTAAAATTTGTTTTCTTATCATTATTGTTATCTTATTCATTAATATCAAAGAAAAACCTTGAATATCCCCATTCGACTTGTAGGCCTTTAAAACCTATTAAATACCTTTTCTCTATTAAAATTTGTTTTATATCGGTCACCACGCTCAAAAAGTTTAACTTGAATTAATATCAAAGAAAAAACTTGAATATCCCCATTCGACTTGCAGGCCTTTAAAACCTATTAAATACCTTTTCTCTATTAAAATTTGTTTTCTTATCGGTCACCACGCTCAAAAAGTGTAACTTAAATTAATATCAAAGAAAAAACTTGAATATCCCCATTCGACTTGCAGGCCTTTAAAACCTATTAAAATACCTTTTCTCAATTAAAATTTGTTTTCTTATCATTATTGTTATCTTATTCATTAATGTCAAAGAAGAACTTGAATATCCCCATTCGACTTGCAGGCCTTTAAAACCTATTAAATACCTTTTCTCTATTAAAATTTGTTTTCTTATCGGTCACCACGCTCAAAAGGTTTAACTTGAATTAATATCAAAGAAAAAACTGGAATATCCCCATTCGACTTGCAGGCCTTTAAAACCTATTAAATACCATTTCTCTATTAAAAATCTTTTCTTATCGGTCACCACGCTCAAAAAGTGTAACTTGAATTAATATCAAAGAAAAAACTTGAATATCCCCATTCGACTTGCAGGCCTTTAAAACCTATTAATTACCTTTTCTCTATTAAAATTTGTTTTCTTATCATTATTGTTATCTTATCATTATTGTTATCTTATTCATTAATATCAAAGAAAAAACTTGAATATCCCCCATTCGACTTGCAGGCCTTTAAAACCTATTAAATACATTTTCTCTATTAAAATTTGTTTTCTTATCGGTCACCACGCTCAAAAAGTGTAACTTGAATCAATATCAAAGAAAAAACTTGAATATCCCCATTCGACTTGCAGGCCTTTAAAACCTATTAAATAACTTTTCTCTATTAAAATTCGTTTTCTTATCGGTCACCACGCTCAAAAAGTGTAACTTGAATTAATATCAAAGAAAAAACTTGAATATCCCCATTCGACTTGCAGGCCTTTAAAACCTATTAAATACCTTTTCTCTATTAAAATTCGTTTTCTTATCGGTCACCACGCTCAAAAAGTGTAACTTGAATTAATATAAAAAAAAAAAAATACTTGAATATCCCCATTCGACTTGCTAGCCTTTAACACCTATTAAAATACCTTTTCTCTATTAAAATTTGTTTTCATATCCTTATTATTATCTTATCATTATTGTTATCTTATTCATTAATATCAAAGAAAAAACTTGAATATCCCCATTCGACTTGCAGGCCTTTAAAACCTATTAAATACCTTTTCTCTATATAAATTTGTTTTCTTATCGGTCACCCCGCTCAAAAAGTGTAACTTGAATTAATTTCAAATAAAGAAGTTGAATATCCCCATTCGACTTGCAGGCCTTTAAAATTTATTAAAATACCTTTTCTCTATTAAAATTTGTTTTCTTATCATTATTGTTATCTTATTCATTAATATCAAAGAAAAAACTTGACTATCCCCATTCGACTTGCAGGCCTTTAAAACCTATTAAATACCTTTTCTCTATTAAAATTTGTTTTCTTATCGGTCACCACGCTCAAAAAGTGTAACTTGAAATTATATCAAAGAAAAAACTTGAATATCCCCATTCAACTTGCAGGCCTTTAAAAACCTATTAAAATACCTTTTCTCAAAAAAATAGAGTTAGATCATTGAAATTTGGTACATCGAGGTTTTCGATACCAACAAATCGATTGCGGATATTTTTGATATATTCTCATTGCGGATATATTCTCATTTATTCAATAAAAGAAAAAAAATTGTTTTCTTATCTGTCACCACGCTCAAAAAGTGTAATTTGAATTAATATCAAAGAAAAAACTTGAATTAATATCAAAGAAAAAAAAATACTGCATAAATAAAATGAATAAATAATTATAATTGCATAAGTTGATAAAAAATGCTATGCAATAGCTTTACCGCGGCAGTCCTCGAGTGCCACACGTATTTTTAAGCTATTGTATAGCTTTTATCGCGGGCTTTGAGCGCGGCGACCGAATTGAAAAATTCCGTAACGAAAAAAAAACCTAACACAGTTCGGCAAACTTCGGTAGACTTCGGCTTTACGAAGCTCGCACGGATCGAGACGAGCTGCTCCGAAATCGGACGAATACGTAAGCAGCTGTTTGTGAGAAAGTATATAGGTGTATAGGTATGTATCATCTATGTACAACAGTGAATAGCTGTACGCGTAAAATTTGTGTATAAAATACAACAGATAAAACTTGAATATCCCCATTCGACTTGCAGGACTTTAAAACCTATTAAATACCTTTTCTCTATTAAAATTTGTTTGCTTATCGGTCACCACGCTCAAAAAGTGTAACTTGAATTAATATCAAAGAAAAAACTTAAATATCCCCATTCGACTTGCAGGCCTTTAAAACCTATTAAAATACCTTTTCTCTATTAAAATTTGTTTTCTTATAGGTCACCACGCTCAAAAAAGGTAACTTGAATTAATATCAAAGAAAAAACTGGAATATCCCCATTCGACTTGCAGGCCTTTAAAACCTATTAAATACCTTTTCTCTATTAAAATTCGTTTTCTTATCGGTCACCACGCTCAAAAAGTGTAACTTGAATTAATATCAAAGAAAAAACTTGAATATCCCCATTCGACTTGCAGGCCTTTAAAACCTATTAATTACCTTTTCTCTATTAAAATTTGTTTTCTTATCATTATTGTTATCTTATCATTATTGTTATCTTATTCATTAATATCAAAGAAAAAACTTGAATATCCCCATTCGACTTGCAGGCCTTTAAAACCTATTAAATACCTTTTCTCTATTAAAATTTGTTTTCTTATCATTATTGTTATCTTATTCATTAATATCAAAGAAAAACCTTGAATATCCCCATTCGACTTGTAGGCCTTTAAAACCTATTAAATACCTTTTCTCTATTAAAATTTGTTTTATATCGGTCACGACGCTCAAAAAGTGTAACTTGAATTAATATCAAAGAAAAAACTTGAATATCCCCATTCGACTTGCAGGCCTTTAAAACCTATTAAATACCTTTTCTCTATTAAAATTTGTTTTCTTATCGGTCACCACGCTCAAAAAGTGTAACTTAAATTAATATCAAAGAAAAAACTTGAATATCCCCATTCGACTTGCAGGCCTTTAAAACCTATTAAAATACCTTTTCTCAATTAAAATTTGTTTTCTTATCATTATTGTTATCTTATTCATTAATGTCAAAGAAGAACTTGAATATCCCCATTCGACTTGCAGGCCTTTAAAACCTATTAAATACCTTTTCTCTATTAAAATTTGTTTTCTTATCGGTCACCACGCTCAAAAGGTTTAACTTGAATTAATATCAAAGAAAAAACTGGAATATCCCCATTCGACTTGCAGGCCTTTAAAACCTATTAAATACCATTTCTCTATTAAAAATCTTTTCTTATCGGTCACCACGCTCAAAAAGTGTAACTTGAATTAATATCAAAGAAAAAACTTGAATATCCCCATTCGACTTGCAGGCCTTTAAAACCTATTAATTACCTTTTCTCTATTAAAATTTGTTTTCTTATCATTATTGTTATCTTATCATTATTGTTATCTTATTCATTAATATCAAAGAAAAAACTTGAATATCCCCCATTCGACTTGCAGGCCTTTAAAACCTATTAAATACATTTTCTCTATTAAAATTTGTTTTCTTATCGGTCACCACGCTCAAAAAGTGTAACTTGAATCAATATCAAAGAAAAAACTTGAATATCCCCATTCGACTTGCAGGCCTTTAAAACCTATTAAATAACTTTTCTCTATTAAAATTCGTTTTCTTATCGGTCACCACGCTCAAAAAGTGTAACTTGAATTAATATCAAAGAAAAAACTTGAATATCCCCATTCGACTTGCAGGCCTTTAAAACCTATTAAATACCTTTTCTCTATTAAAATTCGTTTTCTTATCGGTCACCACGCTCAAAAAGTGTAACTTGAATTAATATAAAAAAAAAAAAAAACTTGAATATCCCCATTCGACTTGCTAGCCTTTAACACCTATTAAAATACCTTTTCTCTATTAAAATTTGTTTTCATATCCTTATTATTATCTTATCATTATTGTTATCTTATTCATTAATATCAAAGAAAAAACTTGAATATCCCCATTCGACTTGCAGGCCTGTAAAACCTATTAAATACCTTTTCTCTATATAAATTTGTTTTCTTATCGGTCACCCCGCTCAAAAAGTGTAACTTGAATTAATTTCAAATAAACAAGTTGAATATCCCCATTCGACTTGCAGGCCTTTAAAATTTATTAAAATACCTTTTCTCTATTAAAATTTGTTTTCTTATCATTATTGTTATCTTATTCATTAATATCAAAGAAAAAACTTGACTATCCCCATTCGACTTGCAGGCCTTTAAAACCTATTAAATACCTTTTCTCTATTAAAATTTGTTTTCTTATCGGTCACCACGCTCAAAAAGTGTAACTTGAAATTATATCAAAGAAAAAACTTGAATATCCCCATTCAACTTGCAGGCCTTTAAAAACCTATTAAAATACCTTTTCTCAAAAAAATAGAGTTAGATCATTGAAATTTGGTACATCGAGGTTTTCGATACCAACAAATCGATTGCGGATATTTTTGATATATTCTCATTGCGGATATATTCTCATTTATTCAATAAAAGAAAAAAAATTGTTTTCTTATCTGTCACCACGCTCAAAAAGTGTAATTTGAATTAATATCAAAGAAAAAACTTGAATTAATATCAAAGAAAAAAAAATACTGCATAAATAAAATGAATAAATAATTATAATTGCATAAGTTGATAAAAAATGCTATGCAATAGCTTTACCGCGGCAGTCCTCGAGTGCCACACGTATTTTTAAGCTATTGTATAGCTTTTATCGCGGGCTTTGAGCGCGGCGACCGAATTGAAAAATTCCGTAACGAAAAAAAAACCTAACACAGTTCGGCAAACTTCGGTAGACTTCGGCTTTACGAAGCTCGCACGGATCGAGACGAGCTGCTCCGAAATCGGACGAATACGTAAGCAGCTGTTTGTGAGAAAGTATATAGGTGTATAGGTATGTATCATCTATGTACAACAGTGAATAGCTGTACGCGTAAAATTTGTGTATAAAATACAACAGATAAAACTTGAATATCCCCATTCGACTTGCAGGACTTTAAAACCTATTAAATACCTTTTCTCTATTTAAATTTGTTTGCTTATCGGTCACCACGCTCAAAAAGTGTAACTTGAATTAATATCAAAGAAAAAACTTGAATATCCCCATTCGACTTGCAGGCCTTTAAAACCTATTAAAATACCTTTTCTCTATTAAAATTTGTTTTCTTATAGGTCACCACGCTCAAAAAAGGTAACTTGAATTAATATCAAAGAAAAAACTGGAATATCCCCATTCGACTTGCAGGCCTTTAAAACCTATTAAATACCTTTTCTCTATTAAAATTCGTTTTCTTATCGGTCACCACGCTCAAAAAGTGTAACTTGAATTAATATCAAAGAAAAAACTTGAATATCCCCATTCGACTTGCAGGCCTTTAAAACCTATTAATTACCTTTTCTCTATTAAAATTTGTTTTCTTATCATTATTGTTATCTTATCATTATTGTTATCTTATTCATTAATATCAAAGAAAAAACTTGAATATCCCCATTCGACTTGCAGGCCTTTAAAACCTATTAAATACCTTTTCTCTATTAAAATTTGTTTTCTTATCATTATTGTTATCTTATTCATTAATATCAAAGAAAAACCTTGAATATCCCCATTCGACTTGTAGGCCTTTAAAACCTATTAAATACCTTTTCTCTATTAAAATTTGTTTTATATCGGTCACGACGCTCAAAAAGTGTAACTTGAATTAATATCAAAGAAAAAACTTGAATATCCCCATTCGACTTGCAGGCCTTTAAAACCTATTAAATACCTTTTCTCTATTAAAATTTGTTTTCTTATCGGTCACCACGCTCAAAAAGTGTAACTTAAATTAATATCAAAGAAAAAACTTGAATATCCCCATTCGACTTGCAGGCCTTTAAAACCTATTAAAATACCTTTTCTCAATTAAAATTTGTTTTCTTATCATTATTGTTATCTTATTCATTAATGTCAAAGAAGAACTTGAATATCCCCATTCGACTTGCAGGCCTTTAAAACCTATTAAATACCTTTTCTCTATTAAAATTTGTTTTCTTATCGGTCACCACGCTCAAAAGGTTTAACTTGAATTAATATCAAAGAAAAAACTTGAATATCCCCATTCGACTTGCAGGCCTTTAAAACCTATTAATTACCTTTTCTCTATTAAAATTTGTTTTCTTATCATTATTGTTATCTTATCATTATTGTTATCTTATTCATTAATATCAAAGAAAAAACTTGAATATCCCCATTCGACTTGCAGGCCTTTAAAACCTATTAAATACATTTTCTCTATTAAAATTTGTTTTCTTATCGGTCACCACGCTCAAAAAGTGTAACTTGAATCAATATCAAAGAAAAAACTTGAATATCCCCATTCGACTTGCAGGCCTTTAAAACCTATTAAATAACTTTTCTCTATTAAAATTCGTTTTCTTATCGGTCACCACGCTCAAAAAGTGTAACTTGAATTAATATCAAAGAAAAAACTTGAATATCCCCATTCGACTTGCAGGCCTTTAAAACCTATTAAATACCTTTTCTCTATTAAAATTCGTTTTCTTATCGGTCACCACGCTCAAAAAGTGTAACTTGAATTAATATAAAAAAAAAAAAAAAAAAACTTGAATATCCCCATTCGACTTGCTAGCCTTTAACACCTATTAAAATACCTTTTCTCTATTAAAATTTGTTTTCATATCCTTATTATTATCTTATCATTATTGTTATCTTATTCATTAATATCAAAGAAAAAACTTGAATATCCCCATTCGACTTGCAGGCCTTTAAAACCTATTAAATACCTTTTCTCTATATAAATTTGTTTTCTTATCGGTCACCCCGCTCAAAAAGTGTAACTTGAATTAATTTCAAATAAACAAGTTGAATATCCCCATTCGACTTGCAGGCCTTTAAAATTTATTAAAATACCTTTTCTCTATTAAAATTTGTTTTCTTATCATTATTGTTATCTTATTCATTAATATCAAAGAAAAAACTTGACTATCCCCATTCGACTTGCAGGCCTTTAAAACCTATTAAATACCTTTTCTCTATTAAAATTTGTTTTCTTATCGGTCACCACGCTCAAAAAGTGTAACTTGAATTAATATCAAAGAAAAAACTTGAATATCCCCATTCGACTTGCAGGCCTTTAAAACCTATTAAATACCTTTTCTCTATTAAAATTTGTTTTCTTATCGGTCACCACGCTCAAAAAGTGTAACTTGAAATTATATCAAAGAAAAAACTTGAATATCCCCATTCAACTTGCAGGCCTTTAAAAACCTATTAAAATACCTTTTCTCAAAAAAATAGAGTTAGATCATTGAAATTTGGTACATCGAGGTTTTCGATACCTACAAATCGATTGCGGATATTTTTGATATATTCTCATTGCGGATATATTCTCATTTATTCAATAAAAGAAAAAAAATTGTTTTCTTATCTGTCACCACGCTCAAAAAGTGTAATTTGAATTAATATCAAAGAAAAAACTTGAATTAATATCAAAGAAAAAAAAATTCTGCATAAATAAAATGAATAAATAATTATAATTGCATAAGTTGATAAAAAATGCTATGCAATAGCTTTACCGCGGCAGTCCTCGAGTGCCACACGTATTTTTTTTTTTTTTTTTTTTGGCGCTTAGTGTAGAAACATTCCAGTTTCTGTTAGCGAAGTTATAGATAAATGAAGTCGGGAATAAGGGATTTTATAATACTGCCAATGACTGCAGCTTGCAGTGTGCGTAGGTGCAACAGTGACTATAGGGACCATTGGCTGTATAAAAAGTTAGTTTTTGTAGTTTTAACAAAATTGGTTATTTAAATTTAAGAATTTCATAACAAAAAATGCTTATATTATTTTCAAAATCTTTGTAATTGGAAATGTATGTTTTTGAATAACAGTTAGAGATAAGAGAAGACCTTCCAAATAGTTTGCTTTACAGACTATATCTGTATTGATAAGTATAAAGGAATTAAGTCCATATTCTTGATTTTTCAGGAGACGAAAAATAAAGTTAAACTTATTAAAAACTAATCAGAAGAATAGATTAGGAAAAAGGGATTAGGTTGATTTATACCCTTTATACCATTCAGTGATTGTTAATCTTCATTTAATATAGGGAAAAAAATTAATTAAACATTTTATACTAAAGATTAATGCTAAATTTCTGACTTGAATCTTTTTTTTACCAATGGATTTTCTCAAAAACTAAATGACATGGATTTAAATCCTTTATACCAATCGATAGAGAATTTTTTTCTGAGTCTGACTATGTGCTTAACTCAAAATCGACTTTTTTGGACTTAAATCCTTTATACTTATCAGTACAGATATATTACTATAAAAAGAGCAAAAAATCAGCCTGCTGTAGTCCATTACAGAACTTTCTTCTAAATTCTTTAAGGAAGACATCTTAAAAAAAAAAAAAAACTATTTTTAATTTTAATGATAACAAAATAATCTATAATTTTGTTTCAAATCATCACAGTACCATGGTTTATTTATACTCGTTTTAGAAGTATTAATGGGTTCTTAAAAAAAATTCTCATATTAAAAATCTACAAAAATGAAGGGGTAATTCTCCAGGAAGGAAGGAGATGTTCTTATACGTATAAAGAAATTTACCAAGGTTGACTATTACTATTGCAAATATTTTTAATTTCACGATTACTTAAAAGTAATCCGGACTTTGTATATTTATACGCAATATTGTTTTATGCTGCCTTGCTAAAAAGTATGAAAAAAATAAATACTGGATTGCTGCACTTTGAGCGATATATACCAGGAATTGATAGACACGAACTTATGTCAAGATACCACTAAACTAAACATAAAAATTCAGGAAATTCTACACATTAGTTCTTGGTTTAGATCTGCCACAAACACGCAGGCAGACATCATTTCATGCATAATTAAAACTCATTCAAGGCCTCTTGAAACGTCTAAAATTTTTATAAATCCAATTCTTTCTTCTTATGAATGTGGAAGAAGTAATTAAATTATTTCAAATATCAAAAGCTATTCATTCGCGTAATTCTTAACGAATTTTAATAATATTGTTACGTATACTCGGGCTTCGTGAATCGTCCGTGAACGAATGACAGATCTTGCAAAGGTTTAAGAGTGTATATAGAATATTTTAAAGATTACAGGTCTGTAAATTAAGTATCATCTTCTTTACCAAAAAAATAAATAAATAGCTAAAATAATAGCTGACAACATAAAAAATTACAGGATAAACTGTGCCATAGCATTAACACACAGCACAGAAATTTTATGTTGCTTTAATTTTTGCTTTGTTTTTCTTGCACAGCTTTTGCTTTTGCAAATTAAACGAAAAAGATGAATATCGAAATAGGAAAATTGATAATAATGGACTAAACTACGAATTATTAATTACTGCACTAGGTTACACTATGTCCATTTATACATTCTCACGGAGTACTTGAAAGAACAAGGAATAAAGAAACATAAATGTATAAATGAATGCATACATTATGATGAACAATCCTCTATTGCCATGTTAAAAATTTAGAAAAACGGGATGGCAATGTTACCTGCTGGGCAATTTCCATTAAAAACTGACTGACACTAGGGGGTACATACAAATGAAACCCTTCCGGTTACAAAGTCATTTGCAAGCGTTCCAAATGAATGACTACAGTCAGCAGCAAAAGTATCCGAGCACTGGCTAAAATTCCTATTTAAAAAAAGCCCACTTAACGCTGTTTTGTTAAATAAATCCTTAGCAAATCATGTTCTTAGACTGACTAAGAACAGGATTCGACAAAGATTTATTTAACAAAACCGCATTAAGTGTACTTTTTTACATAGGAATTTTTGCTAATGCTCGGATACTTTTGCTGCCAACTGTATTTGCAAAAAACTTGCAAAATTTACGTCATCGAAGTTGCAAGCGTTCCGTTTGTATATAACCCTTAATTAGTGTCACGGTGCAGCAAAATGAAAAATGGTGTAATTCTGTGCGGTATTTTATGAGTTGGTTGGTTGGATTTTACGTTGCACTAATGCTGCACAATTGGCAATTGGTGACGGTCTGGGAGTCACATGCCATCACAATTTTGATCCTCCGCGGAAGGAATGGCTCTCCCGCTTCAGTGACAGACAGAGGTATAATTTTCATGGGAACATGGAGGACATTGTGGTCACAACAAATTTTACGTGCACCAACCACCATTAGTGTACTCGACCAACACCTCCTGTAATAATGCCTCCGAGCTGAGCTCTACGTCATGGAAGATCGGCCGATTTTATCCAATCAACACTTCCTATGATACATGTTGAATCGTGGGGATTGGATGCAATCGGCCGATCTTCCGTGACGTAGAGCTCAGCTCGGAGGCATTATTACAGGTGGTGTTGACTCGATGGTCTTTGGCCGGCTCGAGTACCGAACCTGCAGTCTTCCGATTACGAGCCTGGCGCTCAACCGATTGGGCTACCACGGTCCACAATAGTTTATGAGATACAATCGCCAGAAAATGTTTTCACACACAGAGAGATATTTTCTAAAAAGGGTCAAATTGTGTTCTAAATATCTCAAAAAGGTGTAAATTCATTGAAAACCCGAAGTCGAAAATTTTTACGAAGCCTGTACTTTCTTCTTTTTGAATATAAAAAGAAGCAATAATTAATAACAATTTTAACAAACAATTTGTACTTCAATAATTTGTATAGGAAAACATAGAAAAAAATTTCGTGATGATCTCAACATATTTTTTTTTACTTTCCGAACATACATATGTAAGGAAATTATTGTAATCATATCAAAAATACGGCTTTGAGATTTTGGTATTTCTATATGTTTTGAGGTACCCTGAGTTCATTTTTGCTACTTTTAGCAAGATGTATATATGTATGTGTGGAAGTAAATATGAGAGCCTAAGCGCTTTGTTCGAATGAGCTGAAAGTTGGTACGAATGTTATTATAGGTTATCATAGCACAAACCCTATAGATTTTGGCGAATTTAGAACTTATAAAGGGTCACAAAGAAATATTCTTTATTATTATGGCTTATGGACCTGAATTTTTTAAGGTGCAATAGCGTCTAAACGCCTTATTTCATTGAGCTAAAAATTTATACACATGCTATAGGTCACCGTTGCACGAATTGTATGGATTTTGGTTAATCTAGCACTTATAGACTTTCACAGAGACCCAACTAAAAATTGTTTATTATTAGGGTCTGTGGGCTCGAATTGTTCGAATTTCACTTTTGTTTATTTAACGGCTTGCCTTACGTTAATTTATTTATACAACTATTAATTACTTTATGTTCGGAAAATCGAGTAGAGTCTCTCCTTTTTTTTTTTTTTTTTTTTTTTCAACCGCTTGCGTGGTATACATAGTTGAATCAGATAGACATACAGGCAACAAAAGTGTTTGATTCTCGATATGGAGGCTCACATACGTATAGGCAATGAAATATTGCGTAATGGAAAGCAAAATGGCATCTGGAAAAATAATAGATCATTTGCTAGATTTGTGAAATAGATTAGATTATATTGTCATTTTTCTTTCAATATAATAAAATTTCGCAGATGGTGATTGACGTTTCAGCATAATTTCGTCTTGTAAAAAATGAATAAATTGAAGGTGCCTCAATACTGACATTTGATTTTCCGTGCCATATTTTGATTGGGATTCTAATGGTTAAAGTGGCCATGAAATTTGTAAGTTTGTTGATTTTGGTTACTTCGTTCTCTAGAAGTGACGCATTTTGGAAGAAAATAGATAATTTGGAACTTAAACTGCCTGAGTTTCATGATTTAGTTTCGAAAGTGCCTAAGCTTGATGATTTAATTTCGAAAGTGCCTAAGATGGATGATTTAGTTTCGAAACTGCCTAAGATGGATGATTTAGTTTCGAAAGTGCCTAAGATTGATGATTTACTTTCGAAACTGCCT
Organism: Salticus scenicus; assembly: GCA_963930645.1. Classification (NCBI taxonomy): domain Eukaryota; kingdom Metazoa; phylum Arthropoda; class Arachnida; order Araneae; family Salticidae; genus Salticus; species Salticus scenicus. Next base: position 212,604,997 of record OZ005662.1, read on the forward strand.
AAGATGGATGAATTCATACCCAATTGTAAGTAGCAAAAAAAAAAAAAAAAATATGATTTTCGAATTCATTCAATTTTTTAATCAACAAAGTACAAATTCGGAACACATTTTTGTTTTCTCCTACTCATCATATAAATATTTCTCTAACGTGGACCAGTTATGATTAAATTTTATCGAAAGATACGATAGTTAAATAAATTATAAGTAAAATACGTGATGATAAAAAATAATTATGGGTAATATTTAAGTACGGGCACTTAGTTCATTCGTTATTTGATCATTTTTTAGGAAAATTTATTATTAAAAGTTGTACCTTTATAATTTTTGCAAGCATCATTAAAACGTAATATTTCAAAAACAAAATAGAATATGAATTATTGTCATAAATTGACTAAAATACGCACTAATAAAGTATAAAATAGGTAAGGTACTAAGTTTTTTTTTCTTTTTTACAAAAAAATTATGCCAAAAAAAAAAAAAAATAATAACTAATTAATAAAAATGCATTGCCAACATGGTGACAAATGAAAAATTTTAAACTTGTCATGGAAATCCTATATTAAAGCTGTACTGTCTGGAGTAGTATGAAAACTGGGTAACGAAACATGAATTTTATTTTGAAAACTTTCTTTGGATGATTTTGGTTTAACATCATTAGTGTTTCATCGCACAATATTAATTTGGTTTTCACAATAATTTGTCATCTGATGAATTAAAATTAAATTTGGTGGAGAAATTAGTTTAAGATTTATGAGTTTTAAATTTTAAAAGTAAATAAGAAAAGAAATAAAATTCGAACACTTACTTCGTATGGGTTTGCTAGCAATATGGTAAAAAAATGTATTGTTTTGGAGTGAAAGTTTCTATTTTTTTCCCTGTATAGTTACACGTTTGAGGTCTCCTGAATTCGAAAATCACATTTTTAGCGATTGGTCTGTATGTCGTGTCTATTACCAGCGCAACTTAATAACAAATATTGGTAGTAAGTGTAAACTCGGTACTGAAAATCTGTATCATATCAAATGCTACACTAAACCTTTCGTTGAGATCGGAAAAATGGGTTGTATACAGGGACATTCAAATGCATTATATCTATTGGGGAAATCTCAGGTAGATATAGTTTAACATATGTAGACCACGCCAAACAAAATGGAATAACACATATTCTTTTTAAGTATAAAAGTTATATTTCCCAGAAAATATGGCGTGAAAAATAATTAAGCTTCATTTACAGGACCACACAAAAGAATTTCGATATATTGTTGCTATGTCTGGAAATGGCTAGTCGATAGCATTTCAACTTGTGTGATACATTATTATTATTATTATTATTATTATTATTATTATTATTATTATTATTACTATTTTATTGTTCTGAGATAAGTATAAGTACATTGTTTTGTACGATTTATAGATAATATACAGAGCTACTCGAAAACAGTCCAATATGTTTCAGGAAGTGGTATGAGCAGAAATTCTTTTAATAATTTGAAGAAACATTTTAAGTTTAATAACAGCTTTAACGTTTTATGATTTTATGATTGTTTAATGATTATTACTACATTATTCAAATGTCTGGTTAAGGGAGGCGGTTGCCATTGTCACTTAAAAGTTTCTGTTAAATAAAATTGTTTTTTAAAACAATTTTGCAGCAATAAACCGGTCTGGCTGTTGAGTAAACAACCGAATTAATGTCTGGCAAATTAATTTTGTACTTATTTATACATAAATAAAATAATATTAAAATTACACACATACTAAAATGATTTGAAATTTATTATTTTTTGTTTATAAAAAATAGCATCTGGCACATTATTGTCAATAACAAAAATGTCTGGCAATAATAAATTCATGTTTATAATATTGTTTAGAAGTTAGTGAAAAAGAAAACATTCTTCTTAAAATAATTTAAAAATCAACATTTTTACCTGTAAAGGTGTGATGCGCACTAATAAACGCAACGTTTACTGGCAGCCAGGTAGTCCGCACGCTGTTCGAGAGATCATAGGGAAAGATATATTAAAGAACCAGCTTTCTTAAAATTCTTGAGTTTTTGACGTTGCTAGCTCTCGTACTATTATTGTTGTAGACTATCAGCTAAATACTGCAATTTTAAAAAATATTGTTTAAAGGCAAAACGAACTTTTATAAAATGAATACAAGTAGATTTGTCAGTCAATGTAAATAGGCTACAAAATGAAAAATAAATAAATAAATAGATAAATAAAAATAAATAAATAAAATTCTATCGTTACCGGGTGTCCCGTAAGTTTGCAGACATTTTAAAAATTTATAGAAATTGAATTAATTGGATTGAAGTAATAATTCTTTCACTTTTTATGAATTTTTACTTTCTTACTTATAGAGAAAGTATTGGATTCGTAAAAATTTTCGACCTCCGTTTTTTGATGGATTTACACGTTTTGGGATGTCCTGAACACGAATGATAGTTTTTAGAAAATGTCTGTCTGTCTATCTGTGTGTTGTATCACGAATTTTTTTAATTGTCTACAGACTTATAGAACACACGGAACGAGGGAGTAGGAAAAAGGGAGAGTGATATCCCTTCGTATACAATATTATATATATAATATGCTGACTATTTCTACGATATACATATATATTCATTTTAAAACTGAAAAGCAAATATTAATTTCATTATATATATTTATACGAAATTTTGTCCTATTCTGTTATATTAAAAATTATGAAAAATAAATAGATAAATAAAAAGAGGTGACAGCGCCATTTGTTTATCGATTGATCCCCTGATGTAATCAGCTCCAGTTTAAGTCAAGATCCAACTAAATATCCTGTTTAGTTAAAATTCGTCCATTGGTTTTTTTTAGACAGCTTCCACAAATTTTTTTATAAAAACATGCATAGCGACCTACAGACATTTTCTAAAAATGGTCAAATCTTTTCAGGGTATTTCAAAACGTTTAAACCAATCGAAAACTGTAGGTGAAAAATTTTCAAGAATCCAATATCTTCTTATTCTCATATATATACAGTCGGTAGCAAAATTATTGAAGCACTAGCCATAACTCCTACTTAAAACGTGGACACCTAATACCGTTTTTTACAGTAAGTAAATATTTGTCGAGTCATGATCTTAGTCTTATACTGTTTATAAAAAAGTAAGTGGATGATAAAAATTAGCGACCAGACTGAAAAAAAATATTATACGAAAAGTGTGGATGTGTGCTTCGATAATTTTCTTGCCGACTGTATATATTTGTGTTAATATATATATATATATATACATACGTACATACGTTGTACGTATGTTTCTCTGCTGAAGATCACTTTTGATATGGATGAATCAGGAACGGTATGCAGTTGTACTTATCTGGGACAAGTCCTTATGATGAACGGGAACATCATGGAAGAAATTAACAACAGAGTTAAACTTGCATAGAAAGAAATATGAATAATTAGAAATGTCAAATGCATCATAGAAATAAAAAGATATAGATATACTTTAAAGACAAAAGAACATGCAGTCAATTATACAGACACAACATTACTTCGTTATTCCTATTAAAAAAAAAAAAAAAAAAAAAAAAAAAAAAAGAACTTATAAAAAGATTTAGAAACAACATATGAGAATGCCAGTAAGAAAATTAATTTTCTAAACTTAGAAAAACAAAAAAAAAAAAAAAAAAAAAAAGACGAAAAACTTCTTTGTTATATTGAGAATTATCATTATTATTATTATTTTATATCATGTTGCACATTTTAATTTTCCTGTAAAAAATGATTAACAGAAAAACGGGATCTGGACATAATATCGCGGGACAATATATCGCCGGACAAAATATCGCATAAAAAAAATAGTATGATCTATTCGAAAATTTGTATTTGTGTCACGTGGGATCTCTGGTGAAGGCCACAGGGCCTTAGAAATCTAAATTAATTAATTAAAATAAATAAACAAATACATTATAGAATGGAATTTTATTACTTTATATATATTTAATTTTAAGTTATTTTATCATTTGCTTTTCACCATTGAAAATACATTTTAAAAATATTGTACTTCACTGCTGACATCAAAGCTGAACACTGTTCAGAAACCTTAATTAAAAATTTTAAAGTAGATAAGTACGATTGAATTCTAATCTTGATAAAAGTTAATTAACATAGTCTTTAAACACCTTTAAGCAAAATTTATAACTATTTTTGAGGTATATTTGTCTGTATGTTCGTGTTCTGACTATCGTATGTGTTGTTATGAAATTTTATACAACATTATTAATAATTACCAGCTCCTTTTTGCAGGCGATATTTTGTCCCCAACCCCAGAAAAACAATGTCATAAGAGAAACTTTTTGATAAATGGCAAATGGGGTACATATATAAACCCGGCGTTTTTAATTAATAAATTTGTTAGTTAAGATGACAGAAATTTCTAAGCAGCTGAAATGTCTTCTTTGGATACATCGATTTTGGATACGTACGATTTTGATACATCTCGTGACGTGAAGGTTACTGCCCTCTGTGAGGAATGCGGTCGCAGTCAAAAAAAAAAAAAAAAAAATTGACGCCAGGGACAGTATTTTTTATTTTATTTTATTTTATTTTATTTATTTTTTATTATTATTTTAATATAATATATATACACTTTATATTCCATTACGGTCTTTTATATGAAATAAATAAGTTGTGTTTTAATATATGAAAATAAATGTTTTTATTTATTAGATCGAAACCAGTACTGAATAACAAAATTTATTCATTTCTGGGTTATTTCATTTTTACTGGAATTATTCCTTTAATGTGTAACTGCGTACACAGTTTTTTTTTTAAACCGTAATCGTCAGAAATTTCATCGTAAATATTTTTTTTTTCTAGTTCTTTCAAAATTGTAGGCTATGCATTTCGAATCCCCCCATCTCCTCATTTATAGACTAAACATTTTCGAACGGATTGAGATCAAGAATATTTCCAATTCTGTTAAAGAAGAAAATCTACGATATTCTTTGTAAGATTCAATCCGAAGTGAAAAAAATAATGATTAGTACAGATTAATAGGTACTCATGAGGATAGATTCTTGATTTTAATAATTTAAATCAAATAAACTTACCACAGGCTACCAACTTGAAATAACAATTGTGGAAAAGTCTGAGATACCCCCGAAATAGTCCAGTATAGGTACACATTTTTATAACATATATTGACCTCGGGGAAGTTAGCCCCCCCATGACGGAAACAAGAAAAGCAACATATGCAGTTCGTTTGATCATCGTTAGATCACATTTGATCAACATTTTTTTTTGTTTGATCAAATTTATTTAAAGAGATATAAGCAAAAAAATGCAGGGGGGGCTAACTTCCCCGAAAAATAAAAATGTCTAAATTTGAAAAAAAAAATTAGTGAATCGATACAGAAATCGTTAGATCAGATTTGATCAACCATTTTCCGCGTTTGATCAAACCCGGAAGTGGCTTAAAAATCGATTTTTTAACCGAGAAAATGGGGGAAGTTGGCCCCCCCATGACGGATATTTGGGTCAAAAATGGTCTCATCCGACGTAGAATCGTTAGATCAGATTTGATCAACCATTTTCCGCGTTTGATCAAACCCGGAAGTGGCTTAAAAATCGATTTTTTAACCGAGAAATTGGGGAAGTTGGCCCCCCCATGACGGATATTTGGGTCAAAAATGGTCTCATCCGACGTAGAATCGTTAGATCAGATTTGATCAACCATTTTCCGCGTTTGATCAAACCCGGAAGTGGCTTAAAAATCGATTTTTTAACCGAGAAAATGGGGAAGTTGGCCCCCCCATGACGGATATTTGGGTCAAAAATGGTCTCATCCGACGTAGAATCGTTAGATCAGATTTGATCAACCATTTTCCGCGTTTGATCAAACCCGGAAATGGCTTAAAAATCGATTTTTTAACCGAGAAAATGGGGAAGTTGGCCCCCCCATGACGGATATTTTGGTCAAAAATGGTCTCATCCGACGTAGAATCGTTAGATCAGATTTGATCAACCATTTTCCGCGTTTGATCAAACCCGGAAGTGGCTTAAAAATCGATTTTTTAACCGAGAAAATGGGGGAAGTTGGCCCCCCCATGACGGATATTTGGGTCAAAAATGGTCTCATCCGACGTAGAATCGTTAGATCAGATTTGATCAGCCATTTTACGCGTTTGATCAAACCCGTAAGTGGCTTAAAAATCGATTTTTTAACCGAGAAAATGGGGAAGTTGGCCCCCCCATGACGGATATTTGGGTAAAAAATGGTCTCATCCGACGTAGAATCGTTAGATCAGATTTGATCAACCATTTTCCGCGTTTGATCAAACCCGGAAGTGGCTTAAAAATCGATTTTTTAACCGAGAAAATGGGGAAGTTGGCCCCCCCATGACGGATATTTGGGTCAAAAATGGTCTCATCCGACGTAGAATCGTTAGATCAGATTTGATCAACCATTTTCCGCGTTTGATCAAACCCTGAAGTGGCTTAAAAATCGATTTTTTAACCGAGAAAATGGGGAAGTTGGCCCGACCATGACGGATATTTTGGTCAAAAATGGTCTCATCCGACGTAGAATCGTTAGATCAGATTTGATCAACCATTTTCCGCGTTTGATCAAACCCGGAAGTGGCTTAAAAATCGATTTTTTAACCGAGAAAATGGGGAAGTTGGCCCCCCCATGACGGATATTTGGGTCAAAAATGGTCTCATTCGACGTAGAATCGTTAGATCAGATTTGATCAACCATTTTCCGCGTTTGATCAAACCCGGAAGTGGCTTAAAAATCGATTTTTTAACCGAGAAAATGGGGAAGTTGGCCCCCCCATGACGGATATTTTGGTCAAAAATGGTCTCATCCGACGTAGAATCGTTAGATCAGATTTGATCAACCATTTTCCGCGTTTGATCAAACCCGTAAGTGGCTTAAAAATCGATTTTTTAACCGAGAAAATGGGGAAGTTGGCCCCCCCATGACGGATATTTGGGTCAAAAATGGTCTCATCCGACGTAGAATCGTTAGATCAGATTTGATCAACCATTTTCCGCGTTTGATCAAACCCGGAAGTGGCTTAAAAATCGATTTTTTAACCGAGAAAATGGGGGAAGTTGCCCCCCCCCCCATGACGGATATTTGGGCCAAAAATGGTCTCATCCGACGTAGAATCGTTAGATCAGATTTGATCAACCATTTTCCGCGTTTGATCAAACCCGGAAGTGGCTAAAAAATCGATTTTTTAACCGAGAAAATGGGGGAAGTTGGCCCCCCCATGACGGATATTTGGGCCAAAAATGGTCTCATCCGACGTAGAATCGTTAGATCAGATTTGATCAACCATTTTCCGCGTTTGATCAAACCCGGAAGTGGCTTAAAAATCGATTTTTTAGCCACTTCCGGGTTTGATCAAACGCGGAAAATGGTTGATCAAATCTGATCTAACGATTCTACGTCGGATGAGACCATTTTTGACCCAAATATCCGTCATGGGGGGGGGCCAACTTCCCGATTTTCTCGGTTAAAAAATCGATTTTTAAGCCACTTCCGGGTTTGATCAAACGCCCAAAATGGTTGATCAAATCTGATCTAACGATTTCTGTATCGATTCACTAATTTTTTTTTTCAAATTTAGACATTTTTATTTTTCGGGGAAATTAGCCCCCCCTGCATTTTTTTGCTTATATCTCTTTAAATAAAATTGATCAAACAAAAAAAAATGTTGATCAAATGTGATCTAACGATGATCAAACGAACTGCATATGTGGCTTTTCTTGTTTCCGTCATGGGGGGGCTAACTTCCCCGAGGTCATATATTGCTATATTATTTTTTTTAAACACTTTCCAACAAGTTTGAAAAGTGTTAATGACTTCGGTTTGTCTGTCCGTCTGTCTGCTTGTCCGCGCTCTAACTCCCGTAAATATTCATGGAATTTCTTGAAACTGATGTATGTTATTTAAGTTTACAATCGGATGTTCCCTATTAAAAATGGAATAAAAACCATTTCTGGTTTTTTTTACAGGGATACCCGAAAGTATTTCAGAGCATTGCGTTCTATGCGAGGTATTTCTATAAGCTATCTTTTGTTACTTTTAATTTACCCATATCTTAATAAAATCGAAATATGTCATTCAAATTCACTCTAGGTTGTTTTCTGTTGAAAATAGAGTAAATGCCATAATTAATTGGTCTACAGGGACACCCGAAACTATTCGAAAGCATCGCATACTATGAGAGGTATTTCTATGAACCATATATCTCAATAATTTTACTTTGCACAAATCATAATGAAATTAAAGTATGTTATTCACATGCACAAAAGAATGCTTTCCATAGAATACAGAATGATTAGCATTGAGATTTACTGGGTCACACAAAAATATTCAGTTATATTGAAGGCTATTACCAGAAATATTCTAGAATCACATTTTCGTTTACATTAAGCGTTTTTAACACTTTCCATTTTTTAAAAGTAAATATGATTTGAATTAGTGTATCTGTTTTTCCGTCTGCTCGCATTTAGCATCCATAAATATTTTTGGAATTTCTTTAAAATTATATATGTTATTAAAGTTCACTATGTAATTTTGCCTGTTTAAAATGGCATTATTATGTCATTACAACTGGTCTGTGTACGTACAGGGAGATTCAAAAAGCCAATGCACTTCGTTTTAGCAGAGCCTTTTCTTATAAATCACATTTAAATAATTTTTTATTGTAAAAATTATAAAGGAATTGACATAAAGTGTTAAAAGTGTTTGTTAAGCATTTTTAACACTTTCCAACAATATTTAAGATAGATTATGAATGCATTTAGTCTATATATACTTGCCTTTCTGGCCTTCTCTCTGTCCATTTTGTGATAATGTAGGCAAATAATATTAAAAGTTTGTAATATAACGATTACGTACAGTTGGAAAAATAGGAACCGCGTGATTTTTCGTTTATTTAATTTATTTTCTTTCTTGAGTTAATTCATGCCTTATTAATTATCGTTGAAAAGTTATGCACCCCTACGATACCGACTTCTTTAAAATATACTTTGATATATGGTTCAAAACATAATTTAACATGCGTTATCCACATGCGCAGAAGCATTAAAAGTTCATTTCATCTTGATCTAGCTAAAATATTCAAAGAAAAGAAGCAATTTTTCGAGTTCTGTAAAATATACTTTAATACATTTTTATTTTTCAGAACATTATGAATTTAAAATGCATTATTCAGATGCATAGAAGTACGTTTATTTGAAAAAAGGGTAACTAACCTAAACAATTGTTTTACAGGGTCGTGCAAAAAATGCACATACATCATGTGACATAAGTGGAAAGTTTTCGAAATGTATATCCAGTTGTTAAAAATAAAACTTGTTTAACCCTTTCAGGACCATAAGATTTCCAAGACTAAATATGCCAATACAACACAATATTTTAGCTATTGTGGGTGTAAAGTAAGAGAATATCATCAGAAAAACATAGCAGGGTGTATAGCTTTCCTATAATTTCATGGGAAATATTTTCCCTATGGACCATAAAAGTAAATAAACGAAGAGTTAGGTTTATTATATCGGTATTTTATTTATTGCTTTGTAATACAAATTTATTGCTTTGTAATATAAAAATTATCAGGAAAGTAAAATAAATAGCTAGTTATGGTATTCTACGAAACAATTTCGTTTACTTGTGAAGCACAAATGGACATTGCACATAACACATTTATTATGTGTCCTATTTTCTATTTTTTTTTTTATTCGTTCAGAAACACATTTGCTGCCTTGGACATACGTTTTATTTTGACATTCAGTAAAAAAAAATATCGATTCAATAATAATTGAAAAATCGATAACGATTTTTGTAGAAGGGAAAAATATTTCCCTTGGGCGTGAAAGGGTTAAAGGTGTGATCACGGAAGCAAAATGAATTGAAATTTAAACGTTCTGACGAATAAGGAAAAATGGAAAGAGTTTTAATAATCTTTGCGAGCAATATGATTTTCTTTCTGATTTTCTCTTACTATTCAATATAGCTTAATTATATCTCAGGAACTACTGCACGAACTTGCATATAAATTTATATGCAGATGCACTTTTTCATTAAAATCACTAAGAAGGTAATATAAATAAAATTATTATCTTTCAATCTGCTCCTTGACTCCCCCTTCACCCAGGTATATACTAAGTGAAAATGAAAACAATTTCATTGATTGAAATTTCTAAAAATGTATTATGAAATAATTCTTTAAATTTATTCTTTGATGTTTATTATTTTTGCGATTTGCAAATTGCCAAAAATGCCCTTTTTACCTGTGCCCTTTTTTCCGGGTACCCTTTTTCTGAGTGCTTTTATCCAAGTGCCCTTTTTTCCGGGATCCATTTTGCACAATTATTCCCTTTTCTGTCCTTATCTTCTTCTACTTTTCTTTTTATATTTCAGACAGAAATATTTAATATGAGTTTGAGTTTGAATTGCTTTTCACGCTCAAGTTCGTGAAAAAAAACGAGTTTCGCTCAACTCAAGCTCGTAATTTAAAAAACGAGCGAAGTTCAACTCAAAACTCAAAATTTTTGAACTACGCTTATGAACGCGTTCGTGCACAACACTGCTTAATATAAACATAAAATAAATTACAAAATGTTTAAAAATGTATTTAGTTGTAAATGTAAGTTTCTTAGTCATTATTTATTTATTTATTTGATAGTGTTGTACAAGTGTATTGAAGGCTTAGATTGCTTTAATCTGGGATCACCTTTTTTTCACCCAAAGCATCGTCCATTTAGTTTACCACCAAGCAGTGATCTGGAATCAGTACGCTTCATATTGTTTACCCCAAACAACCCACAGAAAGGAGAAGAACTCGACACAACAGCAGAATCCATGCAAGAATCATCGTTTGATCGTAAAGCACCATTGAAAGTATTGATTCATGGTTACAATACTAAATTGAAACCGAATGATGTTCGATTTGTAAGAAATTTTCCCTTTTTTAATTTATTGCTTAATTTATTTTTATACTTAAACTGACCAACGAAATAAAGTTTTATAGCTATCACTTAGTTTGTTTTCTAAGCAAAAGATACAAAATTCTGTACAAAACAGAAATTAATTTAGTACGACAGGAATTTTCTTTTAGTCTATTTATCCATATAAAGGCATGCAGCAACTGTGTTGCGTCTCTTAGCAACGGTTGCTACATCTATTTCTTAAAATCTCTTTGATACTGTTTTAGTGTAAAACAATCGTAGTAACATCTAAATTTTTGTTGTCATTTTGGCGACGAATTGAAACGACTATCAAAATTCCATAAGTAAAGACTTTCGCGAGAAAACGTCCGAACTACTTCGGTGCTAAATTTAATATTTCGACAAGAGGGTCTTATACTGAAGCTGCCCCCATTTTTTTTTTTCTTTCACACGACTTTCTTAATTTTATTTAAATATATTTTTACTTTCTTCTATATGTAGGTTAGAGTGGGGATGAATGGGACATTTTTCATGTTTTTACTGATAACGTTCACCATGTGTAATTCAGAATTTTGTAACATTGCTCATAAGTACACTTCAGTAATCAGTTACATATAAACATACTAACTTTAATAAAAAGTTATCATTTTTAATTAATAATATATATATATAGTATATAAATCAATGTAACATTTAAAATGAGATATTGAATACAAAATTTTTTAAAACTTTCAAAATACATTTTAATTAAAAACATTGAAATACACGACAGACGTTTCGGCTAATATTTTTAATTAAAATGTATTTTTAAAGTTTTAAAAATTTTTGTATTCATTATCTCATTTTGAATGTTACATTGGTTTTAATATATTAGTGAGACGTATAAATTATGTTTAATTTTATGAAATATATACAGTGCGTTGCACGAATATAAACGCACCTTTTCCAATAACCAGAAATAGAATTTTTACATTTTTAAAAGAAGGAATATGACTTACAGTTATTACATATGACTAACAACTGAATAAGGTGCATTGAGCACGTATGTTTAGGCTCACGCAAGCTTACGTAAATGAGTGTTTAAGCATTTTCTTATTTTTCACTCTTTTTCGTTTGTTGCGCGAAATTAAACGCACTCTGTATTTTGCGTTTAAAATTTAACAGAGCCACAGGAATTAAATTAAAACACAGATAGTCGTGTTGCTAAAGTTCTCTAAAACCAGTTTTAATGCTTGAGTGCAAAATTTACGGAGTTTATTCAGGATGGCAAGAGGGAAACTTTGACAGTAGACGAGAGGATAAAAATCGACTTTATGCATGGTAAAGGCTTTAGCAATCGTGAAACTGGGCGCCGAATTGGAAGAAGTGAGAATATTGTGCGAAATTATATAAAAAAAAAGGAGCAAATTATGGGAAAAAGCGTATAAGAAGCGAATTGAAAAGCTCACCAGTTACGACAAACGTCGAATATACAACGCTGCAAAGTATAAGAATATTTCCTGTGCGAAGATGAAGGCTCAGTACAAGCTGGGTGTTCATCGGACTATCATATGGAGAACTATCAAAGCTGCAACATTCATTAAATTTAAGAAAATGAAGGCGAAACCACCCCTCACTCAAAAGCACAAAGATATCTGGTTGGAATGGGCAAGAAAATGGATTCTAGATCGACTAAATTGAGAAAAAGTCATTTTCTCAGATGAAAAAAGGTTTAATCTCGATGGACCGGACGGATTTCATAGCAACTGGCACGATTTGAGAACCGAAGAAATGTATTGTTCAAAACGTCAATGTGGAGGTGGGTCTGTCATGGTGTTGCAGCCATAGGTTTTAAAGGGACTTTCAAATTAGAGTTCGTGGAGAACATTATGAACTCTGTAGATTATGTCCAGATGCTCACAAGGAACCTCCGCTGTGAACCAGTCAAGAAAGCTGGAAGAAATTATATTTTTCAGCAAGATTGTGCATCTGTACATACAACACATATCGTGAAAAAATGGTTCCGTGACGATAAAATTAAAGTTATGGATTGGCCCTCAAAAAGTCATGATTTAAACATAATGCAGAACGTATAGGGTATTCTGGTTCACCGTGTTTACGTAAACGGAAGGCAGTTTAACACGAAAGATGAACTAAAATCGGCCATTTTATTAGCTTGGAAGACAATCAGCTTGGGTGACCTCATGTCACTATATCAGTCAATGCCAAGGCGTTTAGTGGCTGTTCTAGAAGCCCATAGCGGCTTTGCAAAGTATTAGATACAGTGTTTGTTACTCAGTTATTCATTTTTTACATGTGCGTTTAAATTCACGCAACATGTATTTTTGTCATAAATACAATAAAATTATTTTCTAAAAAATCATATTAGTCTTTCATTGTTTTGACTCGTATTTTCATTTCTTGAATCATACACATGCAGTTTGCATCAAGTGTCACACATTCATATTTTCTTATTACACTTCTATACCATTCTAATTCTTAAAGCTAAGGTGCGTTTATATTCATGAAACGCACTGTATATATATATATATATATATATATGTATATTTTTTTTACATGCATGTGCATTCATTCCCACCTATGGGGATGAATGGGACAGAACTGGAGTTAACAAAGAAAAGAAAACAAAATGGAAAGTAAATACATTTTTAAAGTTAAATTGGTTTATGTGATTTTATTACACACTATGAATTGACTGAAATTAACATAAACCGATGTATTGACTCAAATTAACATCAAAAAGCAAAAGTCCTTTGGTTCGCACAGTTCCTAGTGCTCTAGGCTTTGGTAATTTAATCTAATAAGATCTAATTTAAAAATAAATTAATAAATAAGACACTAGAAAGAGATAAATCATTATAATAGAGTACAAATTATCCAGATAAATTTTTGTTTACGACTGATCGGGAAAAATCAGCATTCTATTCTGTATTACATTAATAATCAGCAGGATTTATTTAATTAGCTTGATTGAAATTGTGATTTTAATCAAATTATTAATAGTTTATTTATTTATTTATTTTTAATTGTTGATTTAAGTTGCATTGACTATTCTAACTTATAATTATTTAATCATAATTATTATAAACAAAAATCAGAACAATTAATTTCAATCTATTTTTCTCTAAATCCATGCTACTTTTATAATTTCATGTTATTACTACTAAACGACAGGTTATAAAAATGGTTATATCTATTCAAGATTTGTTTTAATATAATTCTTATGTACAATTTTATATTAGCACATTGTCTCATTCATCCCCATTCAAACTGTCCCATTCATACCAACCACCACATGATCATATAAAACAGGAAATAGGCTTAATGAACAATTGACAATATTCTTCTTGAATATCATAAACACAATAAAAGAGTATGCCGTTTCACCATTTAAGAGTTATATTAACTTTAAACAAATAGTTAATGTCTTAACTACTACCTAATTGAATCAGTAAAAACTTACTTTGGAAGCTGAAAAAGAATACTTTAATTTTTTTCTGCCCTTCTATGGATAGCACAATTCTGAAACTACACTTGATGAATGACCTCAGTACTACCATATTTTAGAAAAAATGTCGAGTTTCCGGTGATTGCAAAACATAAAAATCTAGCGATTGTCCCATTCATCCTGCGTCCCATTCATTCCCAAAATCCCCTATATCGAGATAAAGTATTGGGTTTGTGAAAATTTTCGAACTTCAGTTTTCGATGGATTTCCACGTTTTGGGATGTCCTTTACACGAATCGACTGTTTTTAGAAAATGTATGTCTGTCAGTCTGTCTGTGTGTGTATCACAAATTTTTGGATGCTGTATCTCACGAACCAATGAACGAAATTTAACCAAACTTGGTATTTAGTTGGACCTTGGCATAAACTGGTGCTGATTAGATTTGGAGATCATTTGCTCAACAGGTGGCGCTGTGATCCTAATTTTTTCTAAATTTTTAACATGGCAGTATAGGATAAAATTTCGTATAAATGTACGTAACGAGAGTTTTTTTAATGTGTGATTTTAAAATTAATATGAATTATTGATAATACTAATAGTAAACTAGGGAAAAAAAGTTTGTGCATTTGGAAGCATTGCTTCACCCTGAGGGGTGTAAATTTTCAAAATGGGTATCTTTCGAAATATCTCATCAATTCCTTTAAAACAAATGGTTGAACCATAGATTTGTGATAATTTAAAACAACGTTACCTTTCTTTTTCTTTCTTTTTTTTTTTTTTTTTTTTTTTTAGCGAAAAAAAAAAAAAAAAAAAAAAAAAAAAACTCGCAAAATACTATTGGCAAAAAATTGACTTTCTTTCTGCATTTAGTGATACAATTCTGTCGGATAAAAATCGTCTGTATTTATAATTATAAATAATTTAATAAATAATATGTATTGTATGCATTTTGTGTAAAATTATATAAAAGAAAGTCTGGTGGTGGCCACATCATGCTAGTTTAAATTGATGTGAAAGGAAAAAAAAAAAAAAACATCTTTTAGTTGACCTAACAATAGAAATACTAAAAAAAAAAAAAAAAAAAAGACTTGTCTCTCAATAAATACATTTCTATTTATGTCAAAAAAAAAAAAAAAAAAAAACATAAACTTGTTTTTTTTTTTAAATAATTTTAAGCTAAAATGGGGATTTTTATTGATATATTTTGAACCAATTATCCCACTGATCTAAAAATATGGCGTTATCTAGATTTTATCCAGAATAATAATTGTACCAATATCCGTAGTGATCGGTTGAACGGCGTAGCTTTGTATAGCGAATTGAAACCTGACAAAAATAAAGGCTCCTTAAATTAAGGTTGGCTACTGCAACTTTCCACAACGCTGAAATCGGTGTCTAAAAACAATAGTTCTGTCGTACTAGTTAATG
This sequence comes from Salticus scenicus, assembly GCA_963930645.1. Lineage (NCBI taxonomy): Eukaryota > Metazoa > Arthropoda > Arachnida > Araneae > Salticidae > Salticus > Salticus scenicus. Next base: position 212,620,818 of record OZ005662.1, read on the forward strand.
GCAAATAAATAAAAAATTTGCATAACACGCTTTTATTTCAAAATGCACTAAAAATTCCAATTCAGCGGAAGTGGATAATATGCACTTATGCAAAACTTCAGCTCAATTGGATGGTCGAAATAAAGGGGTTACAGTTCGAAAACAAACTTTGAACTGGAGTTGTGGTCTTACCTATTGTTCATGTATGTATTATCTTCGGAAATGTACATGCACGCAAAATTTCAGCTCAATTAGGCAACAGGAAAGGGGTTAAAATTCGAAAAGAAATTTTGAACTGGGGTTGAGAGTAGAGGTCTGCACGGGCAGGAATTTTGAGACTCGGGCCTGGCCCGGCCCGTACGAAAGCTTTGCTTACCCCTTCCCGCCCGGTATGAAATAGAAAAATTTGGCCCGGTCCGTTTAGTTTTTTTACAAGTGTACGGCCCGGCCCGGACAAAAACAATAAAATGAGGTCCGACCCGAATAAAAAATATGTAAATTAACAACAACAACAACGAAAAGAAAACATGCATGCATGCCTTTCTATGAAAAATATTTTTAGTATGTGTTTTGCAGAGGTTTTATATATAGCGAAGCACTAGAATCTTCTTTAACAAATCTGCTGAACTTTTACAAAATAATTACACTGCGGAACAAAAAAAATGAAAAAATCTGCGGCATTTATTTTGTTAATGGTTTTTGTAAACACTTGTATTAGACATACACAGTATGCATTTACATTTTTTGGATTGACTCTGGCTCTTGAGATAAACGAAACACAAAAAATCAATGAAAAAAATTTAGACTACCTACCTAAAGATCTATTAATTTGATTAACACCACTAAATTTTATTATCTATTCACGTATATAGGTACAACAATTTTACTAATCAGCTATTAAACCTTGAAATTATGAGTTCGTGTCTTATTGTACGTTAAAAATCTTTTTTGTCTTGAAAAATATGAGTTCGTTCCGAAAACCTTGTGTTAACAACCCCAACAGTTTTTGTTATACATGTGGTAAATTTTGTATACAAAAGCAAAGAAAAAAGATCACGGAGTCTGTGATAAAAACCTACGAAGCATACTTTGGGAGAAAGCTTGCACAAAAGAATAAATATTGGGTGTCCAATATCGTCTGTAAGCCTTGTGTAGAATCTTTGCGATACTGGAGTCAAGGAAGCCGTAAAGGGCTTCAATTTGAAGTGCCGATGATATGGACTGAGCCTACTAATCACTTAAATGACTGTTACTTTTGTGCGGTGAATGTAAAAGGTATCAACCGGTATAAAAAACGTACTTGTGTTTATCCTAATGTGGAATCGGCTAAACCCCCAGTATTGCACAGTGATGATTTGCCAATTCCAGTGTTTTCAGGACCATCTACTGCAAACTGTGATGATGTTGAAATGTTAGAGTGATCAGACGAGCAGCAGTGAAAGTGAGTTCAAAGAAAGTAGTTCTACAAAACAGGGATTTTCTCAAGAGGAGCTCAATGACTTGGTTCGTGATTTGAATTTATCAAAAAAAGCGGCCAAATTCTTGCTTCGAGATTAAAAGAAAAACACTGTCTTCAACCTGGTGTTACCATTATAACCTTTAGGACCAGACAGCGAGACCATCTTCCTTACTTTACCGAAGAAGATAAGCTTGTATTTTGTAACAATGTTTCTGGACTGTTAAATTGTATGGGCCTTCCCGAATATAAGCCTGAGCATTGGAGGCTTTTTACAGATAGCTCAAAAAGAAGTCTGAAATGTGTATTGCTGCACAATTTAAACAAATTTGCTTCAGTACCAATCGGTCATACTACCAAACTAAAAGAGGAATACCAAAGTATTAAAATTGTTTTAGAAAAGATTTCGTACGAAAAAGATCAGTGGTCAGTATGCGTCGACTTGAAGATGGTGAATTTTTTATTAGGCCAGCAAGGTGGGTATACTAAATATCCCTGTTCCATATGTCTATGGGATAGTCGCTCAAAAACAAAACATTGGATTAGAAAAGTTTGGCCTTTGAGGGAAAATATGGAGGTAGGAAGAGCAAACGTGATTCATGAACCACTGATATGCCGAGAGAATATCCTTCTTCCATCACTTCACATCAAGCTTGGGCTAATGAAACAGTTTATCAAAGCCCTTGATAAGACCGGTGACTGTTTTAAATATGTGTGTCAAAAATGTCCAGCCCTGAGTATGGAAAAATTAAAAGCAGGCATCTTCGATGGACTGCAAATCCGTACTCTTATGAAAGACACTGTATTTGTAAACCATATGACACAAATTGAATCTGAAGCATGGCTAAGCTTTGCTTTAGTAGACAAACATTTTTGGGGGAATAATAAAACACCAGACTATGCAGAATTGGTTGCTAAAATGCTTCAAAAATTTCACACATTAAGAGTTACTATGAGCATTAAATTGCATTTTTCGCATAGCCATTTGGACAGATTCCCGGATAATCTGGGCGATTACAGTGAGGAACAAGGGTAACGGTTCCACCAGGACATCAGGATAATGGAAGAAAGATACCAAGGTCGATGGGATCGCCATATGCTGGCAGACTACTGTTGGACTTTAATAAGGGATTATCCTGAGCAAAACCATGGCAAAAAAGCTTACAGAAAAAGTTTTTTGTAATTTTACTTTTAATTATTTGATGAACAGCATGTATATTTTTTGTTTTTATAACGTTCTTATAAAGGATCTTAATAAAAATATTTTTTCAATACATATTGGTATTTTTATTTAGGTTTTTTCGGTGAAATAGCTAATAGTCTTTATCTCAAAAACTAGAACCAATTTAACAAACCTAATAATTCTCTAGTATTCAGCACACTATTCTTATACAAAATTGACTTTAAGCTACCATGCCGCAAAATGACTGTTCCCCAGTGTTATATATAAACAAAAATTCATTATTACAGACTACAGAAGGCACAAAGACAGACAGAAAGTCAAATCGAAAATATTAGCACTCATCAAACAATGTAGGAAGGTATTTAAAATGGTTATTACTAGTAAAAAATGTTCTTTCAACCATTTCCTCTTATATACTTAATGTATCCGAATATTTCATGTGATTCGGTAAACGAAACTTTAATGGTAATCCAACCATATTCAATAGAAAAGATGCTTTTGCACATGTTAAAAGTGATGCTATTTTCATTTAGCGAACTGGAGAAAAGAAAACGGAGTCTTAGAGAAAAAGTTACAGTGGAAAGATTTTTATAGCCTTCATACTACCTAAACTCTACAGACCATAGGACACAAAGCCTTATACACAGTAACGTATCTAATTTCTTTTGTTTGTACACGTCTGCAAACTAGTAGTCACATGCATACTATTTTGATTAGGAAACCATCTAATATTACTTGAAATAAAATATATTAATCTCGAGACATGCTAAAAAAATTTGCGGAAAATCAGATCGTGAACAGACAGATTGATAGGCAATTAAATTGAAGTTACAGACTTCTTTTATTAAAATAAAATTTAACGTGACATACTAGCCTGTAAAATTATGTAAAATAGATGACTGAAGAAATGTTTCTTCATTTTCCTTTTTCGTTGATTAACGAGGAAACTAGAAAAAGATTCAGGATGACACGGCCCTGAAAAAATTTCATCTAGGCCGGTTCGGCCCGAAAGCAAATTGAAAAATTCGGCCCTCGGGCTCCGGCCGTAAGCCCGGCCCGTGCAGACCTCTAGTTGAGAGCCTCCATTTCTCCCTCTCAAAACTCCAACACCTAAGTTTATTACAACGCGATAAATAAAATAGAGTGCTGATTGAATAGATAAAGGATTAAGTTTCCGTGGTTCAACATGAATTACGTAACATGAACCAGTTGATTGCTATGTTTAACCCTTCATCGCTGTTTTCGCATTTAAAATTTCAGTTCGGTAAGTTATCATTATTATTAAGTAATATGACATTCCTATAACCAAAATAAACTGTTTCTAAAATAATTTTTCACACATTTCACATTATAATAAATAATAAAATACTTTCTTTTTTCTTAATCATTTCCCAACAAAGTTTAAAAGTGTTTACAATGAAAACTAAAACTTTTAAAAAAGCTAACTTTAACGACAAATAATAATTTATCAACTATTTTCAAATATTTTGTCGGTTAAATTTAGACCACACGAAATAAAAAAGAAGTTAACTTTTAAAAGAGCTAACTTTAACAAAATATAATAATTTATCAACTATTTTCAAATATTTTGTCGGTTAAATTTAGACCACACGAAATAAAAAAGAAGTAAAATAAAAACTAAAATGATTTAGAACAATATATTAAACTACGTACAGTCGGTAACAAAAGTCTCCGAACGCTAGAAAAATTCCCATGTAAAAAAATTACACTTAATACAGTTTTGTTAAATAAATCCTTATCGAATCCTGTTCTTAGTCAGTCTAAAATCAGGATTCGACAAGGATTTATTTAACAAAACTGCATTAAGTGTACTTTTTTTACATAGGAATTTTTGCTAGTGTTCGGAGAATTTTGTTACCGACTGTAAGTAAACAAAAACACTGGCGGTTATGATTTTCGCCAAGAACAATCTGCCAACCGTTGCCATAGAAATTTATTGAAAATAAGCTGTTACCAAGGGAACCAACGCATAGATGGTTCATGTCACATGACTCATGTTGGACCTTGTCAGGGTTGCCATTTAGCACTCTACTTTATTTATCTCGTTGTACAAAACCATTTTTATGCGGAAAATTATTTGAAATTTCAAATTTGATGACTATGATAGACTTCAATCTGTTTATAAAATTTTTGATGTTAGTTTTACCTTTTTTCAATACGACAGGACTATTTCTTTCAATCTGGCATTTTGCGTCGTTGCTAATTTACAGTGTTCCACTTCGAAAATGCCTGCCTATTTTACCATTTAATTTCTTGCTCTATCTTAAAATATTTTGTGAAATCCGTAAAAACTTATATATATATATATATATTCCCCCCCCCCCTTCTTATCGGTGACTATTGAACTCACAACCTTTCGGCTCGTAGTTGCGTACGCTGGCCACACAGCCAACGGATCTCGGCTGAATATTTCCTGATTACTGAAAATAGTGTTATAAGATTTTTTTTTTTTTTTTTGTTTGAAAGGGCGTTCGTAGTTGCGTACTCTGACCACACAGCCAACGGATCTCCAAAGGGTGTTAAAATACAAATATAAGTAGTTCTGTCGTACTAAATTAAATTCTGTCATAGACAGAATTTCATCCATTAGTTTAACGATTTCTCTTACTTTTTATTTTCCCTCAGCGAATGAAAGATGCATTTTTGAACTCAAGCAATTACAATGTTATCATCGTGGATTGGTCAAAACTTAGCAAAACACTTTATCCTCAAGCTGTTGCAAATGCAAGGGCAGTTGGTGCGTTGCTTGCCAAACTGTTAAAAGAAATTATGGTAAAGTAAATTTTTCATTCTCCATATGTACCTTTCTTTGTGACAGTAAAACATCCGTTTTTTAGCATATTTGCATTCTACTAGGCCCTTGAAAACGTTAGAATGCAAATAATGCTTTTTTCTCATTCCAATTACCAATAATTCATTTCGATTTTACTTTATTTCTTTTTCGGTTTGATTTGGGTAGTCTTCGCTTATGACCCGATTGTTTTAATACTGAAATTAAATCATCTTTAAATTTCAAATTTTTGCACTGATAATATTGTGTTACTATATATATAGTACACATACATATTTAAGGTAAATAATAATGCAGTAGTAAAGAATTTTAAAAATTCCTGTTTAGAACGATTTTTTGACAAAATAAGATAATTCTATCTATCATGACGAATAATATTTATTATAAAACCTAAAAGATTGTATTTTGAAAGAGTTCAAAAGGATGTTAGAAATTAAATAAACGCCTTTAGCTTGAAGCCGCATGAAGTTTGTAGCCGGCCTTAAAAAGCAGTTTAAATGAAGCCCAAACGCTAGTTCGTGTATCCCGAATCAATTTATAATCGATGTTCGCAAAATTAAGCCTCATTTGGGGATTGAATTTTTAACAGTGACTGGTTCGAATTGCAAATAATCTGCTCTAAGATTGCTTTTTATCTTTATGATCCTTACATCTATGTGCGTATTCCCCTTTGAGTATCAGAAAAGTGACGAGCAAGCATAACTCGTCACTTCTGATGTATTTTCTTTCTTGCTCAAGAGACATTAAATGTCCATAATGTCACCTTCAAGTAATGAGTGTATGCAAATTTTTAGTAAGGAAAAATAGTATCGACATTTACAGTTGACTGGTTTTTCAAGATCATGTGAGATATCCTGCTAAAAAAACGTTGCTCTTTCAAAGCAGAAAATTAGTCCTATATCATCATCATGTGTTAAGGGGTTACAGGGTTTTAAAAGCCAAAAAGAAAAAGCATATGTAACATTTTAAAAATATAATAAATATTTTTTTTTTTCCAGTCAAAATGTTGAGTATATAAAATAGCTACATACGAACAATATTTTATAAAAATTTTCTTAAAATTTTGGAAAATTTAGCCGGTGTATCCTAATTTCCTGAGATCCTTTAAAAAAGCGGTGGACATGCTTTCTCAAAAATTAAGGCACCGATCTAATTGAAACTTTGCCCACTTCTTCAAAATAGAATTGACTAGTAATTGAGAGAAAGATTTAAAAAAAAAAAAAAGGTGAGAGTTTTGAAGAGAATTTGTGAGAGTTGTATACCAAAACAGTAGAATTTTTGTTACGTTTTACAACATGTATTATATAACCTTGTAAAATTAATTGCGTCGAAGAGAGAGAGAGAGAAAAAAGAAATCCTGAGTTTAAGCACTAGTAATTTCCACTTTGAAGAATCGTGAGAAATTTCAATAAAATTGGTTCATTAGTTTTTGAGAAATCGCGTGCATCGTTTTTTGAAGGATTTCTGGAAACTAGAAATAACCGATTGAATTTTCTAATTTTTTTTCAATGAAACTTTTATAAAATATTGTTTAAATATTGCTCTTTCATACGGTTAAAAGTTTGAATAAAAAAAATATTTATTATATACATATACAGTCGGTAACAAAAGTGTCCGAACACTAGCAAAAATTCCTATGTAAAAAAAGTACACTTCATACGATTTTGTTAAATAATTCCTTATCGAATCATGTTCTTACACTGACTAAGAAAAGGATTCGACAAGGATTTATTTAACAAAACTGTATTAAGTGTACTTTTTTTTGCATAGGAATTTTTGCCAATGTTCGGAAACTTTTGTTACCGACTGTATATATAGGGAGAGAAAATATGCTTCTTTTTAGTCTTCTAAACACATGTAACCTCTTAACACTGAAATAACATCGCCTGAAAAGACTTTGTAGAAATAGGGTAGATTACACATAAGAGGTATACGCAAATATGCAAGTATTATTATTTAATGTGCTGACATCTATAGATCTTGTACAGTCGGTAACAAAAGTGTTCGAACACTAGCAAAAATTCCTATGTAAAAAAAGTACACTTCATACGGTTTTGTTAAATAAATCCTTATCGAATCATGTTCTTACACTGACTAAGAAAAGGATTCGACAAGGATTTATTTAACAAAACTGTATTAAGTGTACTTTTTTTTGCATAGGAATTTTTGCTAATGTTCGGAAACTTTTGTTACCGACTGTATATATAGGGAGAGAAAATATGCTTCTTTTTAGTCTTCTAAACACATGTAACCCCTTAACACTGAAATAACATCGCCTGAAAAGACTTTGTAGAAATAGGGTAGATTACACATAAGAGGTATACGCAAATATGCAAGTATTATTATTTAATGTGCTGACATCTATAGATCTTGTACAGTCGGTAACAAAAGTGTCCGAACACTAGCAAAAATTCCTATGTAAAAAAAGTACACTTCATACGATTTTGTTAAGTAAATCCTTGTCGAATCCTGTTCTTAGTCAGTGTAAGAACATGATTCGACAAGGATTTATTTAACAAAACCGTATGAAGTGTACTTTTTTTACATAGGAATTTTTGCTAGTGTTCGGACACTTTTGTTACCGACTGTATGCCTGACGCTAATGTTTGAATATTTTCAGTATGGGTGTCTTTCAAAAGAACTCATCAATACCTTCAAAACGAATGGTTGAACCGTAGATCTGTGATCATTTAAAATAAGGTTATCGACTTTTAAAAATATTAACGATAGAAAAATAACTAAACAAAGCGTTTCCTCAGAAATCGTCGATAGAGCAAACAATTGACTCTCTTTCGACATTCAGTGTTAAACGTCTGTGAGATGAAACTCGTCTGGATTCGCCATGGGAAATAATCTTAATAAATAGTAATTTTAATAAATAATTAGTGCCACGTGAATTTTTATAGGAATATTTAGAAGAAAGTTTTGTGATGGCTTTAACATACACTCCTGTTTAAAAGTTTAGCAAGATTTGCAAGCGATCAGTTTTTCTTCAAATTAAAAACTTATAAACTTATCTCTCAATGAAATGTTTTCAAACATTGGGTATTTAAAGAACTGGATCTTTCTCATGTTCTTCAGTGAAGATTGGTTTAAGACAACAATAAGGGGGTCGTTAACAAAATAAGCAAAATCAATAATGTTTGTGATCTCCCTGTATCTTTTCTATTTCATCTGTAAACTGGATATTACTGTCAATTGAATTTAAAGTTTCTAAGACATGGTCAATATTGTGACGAGATATGTCGATAAGCGTGAAGGTGTCGTCAACGTAACGGGTCCAAAAAGGAAAAGATATTTTCTTAAAAAGTTTGCTTACGAAATAGTGCATGTAAATATCTGCGAGAATTGGGGAGAGAGGGGAACCCATGGCTAAAAATTTAGACTGACGATAGAATTTATTTAAGAAAGAAAAAGTGGTCTGTGATAAACAAATGCAGGTAAGAAAAATTAATTCTTGTATTTCAAAAGATGTGAAATGAAACTCTTTTAATCTATTTTCGAGACAGCAGAGGGCACCACTTATTGGAACATTAGCGAAGAGAGATTTTACATCAAAAAACCATAGTGAGATTAGTATGAGGGCAGTTTGAATATTTTTTGCAAATTTTATGGAATTCTTAACAGTATAACTATTAGCGACAAGAAGGGGAGCAAAAATTGTGGTGAGAAATTTAGCTAAATTACAGGAAGCAGTACCGATATTACAGACTATGGGACGAAATGGAATATTGGGTTTGTGAACTTTCGGTAAAGCATAAAATCTGGCACAATTAGAAATAGAAGCGATAAGATGAGATTTAGTCGAGTCCAATAACAAGGGGCAAGATTTTATAGCAAATTTAATTTTATTTAATTCTTGAGGAGAGGGGTCACGGGGCAGAGGAATATATGGGCCATCATTAATTAGTTCGGTAACACTTTCGATGTATTGTTTTTTATCCAAAATAACAATCTGACTACCATTATCAGCTTTAGTAATGATGATATTTTCATTAGATTTTAATTCCTTCAAGGCGTTTTGTTCTGCAGGGCTGAGATTTGATTTAAAATTTTTAGAGTTGAAATTGGCATTATTAAGGATTAAATGACGAAGATTTTCTTTCTGTTGGTCAGTCAGTTGAGAATTTTTGAAAGCTTTTTCAACCGGTGCAATTAACTGAGGAAAAGAAGGAGGTTTAGAAATGGCAAAATTTGAATTGAGTTTGAGAACAGAATATTGATTATTGGAAATTTCAGCATTGGAAAGATTAACAATTGCATTTTTATTGACAACAGGAAAGTCGTTCGAATGAATAGGACTCTGTGAATTACGAAGCCGGGTGAATTTATCATGTAATTTAATTGTGTGTTTACGAGAGCGGTTGTCACAATGAACTCAGGAATTGCGATCAATCAACATAAAATTAGTACGTTCAAAAGCTAATTTTAAGTGGAGAAAGAATAAATATTTTTCAATTTTGGCGATGTTGGTATGAGTTTGCTTAATAACTGCACGGAGAATATTAAAATGAGACCTGAGTACTGCTTTGTTTATAAAACTGGAACCAGAAATATTGCATTTCAGTTGAATGAATTTAGGGATGATGCGGTGTCTCTTGTACTGTAAAAGACAGACTTAGTTTCTGACGTAGTAGTTTATTCGGGTTTTAATATTCCAACGCCAAGTCTCCTGTTATTATTAGATTATTTTTTGATTTGGAAAAAAAAAAAAAAAAAAAAAAAAAACTGATCGTTTTCAAATCTTGCTAAACTCTTAACCAGGGGTGTATTTTGTGATACGTATTATTTTAAACGCCCTCAGCGGCTTCGGATAGCGTTTGTGACCCAATGATCTTATGTGTTTTTTAGTTCCCCATCATACTATAGGTATGGGGAATTTAGGTAATCGTGAAAAATTTTGACCTCGGTTTTTTTCACTTTTTTATACGTTTTCAGGTGTGAGGAATCCGAAAATGACAAACTTTGTATGGTGTCTCTCTGTAGGGTGTCTGTTAGTTTGTTAGTCCGTAAGTGTGTTAGTCCGTTAGTTTGTTAGTCTTTTAACACGATATCTCCCGAACAAATGATCGCAGAGAAGTCAGATCAGTTTTAAAATATTACTTTCGATACTGGCAAGAACCCTATTCATTTGCAACATTCGATTTTAAAAACTTCGTAAGTTATTAGAAATTTACGATTTTCTTAACATCGGAGAATAGGACAAAAATTCATTTAAACGTGCATTAAATGGAAACTTTTTACTGTAAAAATGTCAGAGCAGTTTTAAAATATCAGTTTTGATGCCGGAATGAACATCAGTAACTATAAATATGCTACTTTAAAAATTTCGCAAGTTATTTTAAATTTACGAATTTCTTAACAAGGCAGTATAGGGCAAAATTTCACATAAACGTCAATTTTGAGAGATATTTTGATCGTAAAGATGTCAGACTACTTTTAAAATATTATTTAGAACACTGGCATGAATATTAATGACTATGAATTTTCCAATATACAAATTTCGTAAGTTATTGGAAACTTACGAATTTCTTAACATGGCAGAATAGAGCAAAATTTCACATAAACGTCAATCTTGAGGGATATTTTCATCGTAAAGATGTCAAACCACTTTTTAAATATTATTTTGGATACTGGCATGAATACCATAGACTATGATTTTTCCACTTTAAAAAATTCCATTTTGAGGATCATAAATAAATTAGACAACTTCAAAATTACATTTATGATATTTGTTTGAGCATGATTGAATACAAATATTCTAATAGGAAAATATCGTAAATTATTCGTAATGTACGATTTTATCAACATAGCGAAATTGTAAATTTTTCATATAAATATGAATTTTGAGGATTATTGCATTGGAAATAGTAGCATGAAAACTAAACAACAGAATTGATCCTGATAAAATAAATTAATAGATTAGAATAAGTTAAATAGATCGAAGTGAGCGGCGGATTGCCTATTAGGCGGGGATTTCATTCTGTCACTGTATCAAGCTTTGGACAAATTCATTTCTTTTAACATGATTATAATATGTCTCGCACTAGAAATTTACGAGAACATAAATATGATGGGGAACTGAGCAGAGTCCACCTATGCCAACTAGTTTATTCTTTTTACATGCCTACATTATCCTTTCATTTTGGTCACATTATTAAGAATCATCCTTCATAGACAAAATCATTTTATTTAAGACCAAAATAAACTAAACTAATACAGTAGTTTTCTTTCACGGATTGTTCCAAAAGACAAAAAAAAAAAGACCTTGTGAACACATTTTTGTTTTATCCGTCTTTACTAGAAAAGCACCGGTTACAAGGCACGAAAGATTCATCTAATTGGACATAGTCTTGGAGGCCAAATGAGTGGATGGACTGGAGAAAGAATCCCAAATCTTGGAAGAATAACAGGTATATTCTACATTAAAGATTCACTCCAGTGTTTCTTAACTAATAATGATAATAATAATATAGATTTGTTGTAAAAAAAACACCACAAAACTGGCGTTTATAAGTAATAAGTAAAAAATACCATGAAAAGAAAGAACACGCAACAATTGTTTCGAGTTGAAAGAAAACATGACCATTCGTCAGGTGAATAAAGTAGGTACGAGCGCTGGAAACAAAGCGCTTTTTTTGCAGCACTTGTGCCTAATTTATTCACCTGACGAAGGGTTCTCGACTCGAAACAATTGTTGCGTGTTCTTCCTTTTCATAGTGTTTATTCAAAGTTTTTTACTTATTATTAATACAGATTTGTGTTATACTCATATAAAGACATAAATATGCATACAAAACTGCTACAGGCGATTTATATATATATATACCCTTTTTGTACCACTATTTCCAAAAAATACAATTTATAATATATTTTCGCAGGTAAATCTGCACTTTGCCTGCATAAATTTATTGTAAATTTTATGTTATGCATGTAATGACACGAAAATAATGACAAAAAAAGTCGCCTGTGGCAGCCCTGCACTTAATAAAATACAGTCGGTAACAAAAGTGTCCGAACAATAGCAAAAATTCCTATGTAAAAAAAGTACACTTCATATTGTTGCGTACTTGGGGGTTCGTGAGTTGTCCGAGAATGAAAGTCAAACTTACAAAAATTAGTAATTTATTCAGAGAAAGTTCCAGATAAATACAGGTCTATAAACCAAGTATCAGCTTCAATTCAACCAGTAAACACAGCTTAAACAACAGCTGTCAATAGCAAATCCACAGTACAAACTGTGTAGCAATAACACTCAAAGCAATGCAAGTACTAGCGAAGCTGGCTGAAAACTGAACTGACTCGCCTTGGCGAAAAAAACAGCCTTTATATACCCCTATAGAAAAGTGTGGAAAGTTCCGGAAATTTCCGTATCTCATCAGCCAATGAGATTAGAGCTTCCACATTTGGTATATCCCTAATAATGATTTTCTCGCCAAAGGTCGCCATAAAAATCGCTAAGGTGGGAAAAAGTCTCCAAATTTGGCGCCAAATCCATTACCTGCCTTATTGGGGCTTTTTAATGCGTTTTTAAGGGAAAATAAGGCTATTTCAACGGTAAAACGACTAGAAATGCACAAAATTAGCACTTTATCAACTTACTAAGCCTCTTTGAAAGAATTTATACAAAAATAAACACAATTATCTACAATTTTGTAACAATACGTTGTGTTAAATAAATCCTTGTTGAATTCTGTTCTTAGTCAGTCAAAGAACATGATTCGATAAGAATTTATTTCACAGAACCGTATGAAGTGTACTTTTTTTACACAGGAATTTTTGCTAGTGTTCGGACACTTTTGTTACCGACTGTACACTACCCTGGAGGACCCTTTTAATAGAGAAATATGCTCTGTTACCTTCGATCGCGGTTTTCAAAGTAACAATATCAAAGTTTCTAAAGGAAACACAATAAATTTTGAAAAGATTTGAGAGACATGTGTGTACGTATGTAATTATCTTTTCAAAGAAAATGAAGTAAAGTGGAATAGGTTTTAATATCGCATTATAGATACGCTGTAGGCAATTGGCGACGATCTGGCACTCACCCTCTAGTGGTGATCTGGAGACATTCCATCTAGTGTATCCTCCAGATTGGCGACTTTGTTTATTCAACTCTCACCTATAATTTCGAGAAGTGATGTTTCATATACGTAATGGACGACTAATCGTCGAAGTGATTAGGCAACGGATAAAATTAAAATTTAGTGGTGGATATTGAATAATAAAGTCCCTAAATTTGGCAACACTGCTTTTATCACAATTTTGATCCTGTGCCGAGATGGTGGCTTCTCCACTTCGGTAACATCCATAGAGGTATTAATTTGTCAATGAAAATAGAAAAAATGCATTTTAAAGCGCATTTTATTACTTTTAGAAGTACATTAAAAAAAAATAATAAATAAAGAATAAATAAAAAAGGAAAATTCAAAGAATTTTAGAAAAGAAAACTAAATAAAAATTAGAGTCAAAAAAATGCGCAGCTCTAGTCCGACGCAATGCCCACTCAAACTCAAACTCATTGAAAATGGAAATAGTCTGAATTTTTAATGAACGTGTCGTGAAAAAAAATATTTTCAATTAAGCAATTTCTATTAGGCATTTAACGGATGGGTCCAATTCGTCCTCGATTTCCGGGTATTTTACCATGTTTTTATCGTTATTTACCGTGTTAACTTCGATTCTTGTGTGTTTGTGTGTTTGTCAGGGACAAATCTTGCAATCGATTTTTAACTAACTTCCCGACTAGCTAGATATTTGAAATTTTCAGGACAGCTCACAACACGGTGACAATACATTTTTCTAATAATTTTAGCCAACTGCTTCAAGTTCCGCTGCCTTCGGCAGCGTTTATATGATTCGCCAGAAAATTTATTTAACTAACTTCCCGACTAGCTAGACATTTGAAACTTTCAGAATAGTTCAGAATAAGGTTAAAATGCATATTTTTAATACCTTTAGCCAACTGTTTCGGGTTCCCGCTGCCTTCGGCAGCGTTATTAGTACAAAGATTGCAATCGATTTTTTCCTAACTTTCCGACTAGCTAGACATTTGAAACTTTCAGGATAGCTCAAAAACCGGTGACAATACATTTTTTTATTACTTTTAGTCAACTGTTTCAGGTCCCCACTGCCTTCGGCAGCGTTTATATGATTCAACAGAAAATTTATTTAACTAACTTCCCGACTAGCTAGACATGGGAAACTTTCAGAATAGTTCAGAACACGGTGAAAATGCATTTTTTAAATATTTTTAACCAACTACTCCGGGTTCCTGCTGCCTTCGGCAGCGTTACCAGTGCATAGCTTGTAATCGATTTCTCACTAACTTCTCGACTAGCTAGACATTTGAAAACTTCAGGATAGCTCAGAATACAGCGACAATACATTTTTTTTAATACTTTTAGTCAACTGATTCAGGTCCCTACTGCCTTCGGCAGCGTTTATATGATTCGAACGAAAATTTATTTAGCAAACTTCCCGACTAGCTAGACATTTGAAACTTTCAGAATAGTTCAGAATACGGTTAAAATGCATTTTTTTAATACCTTTAGTCAAATGTTTCGGGTTCCTGCTGCCTTCGGCAGCGTTATCAGTACAAACATTGCAATCGATTTTTCCGTAACTTCTCGACTAGCTAGACATTTGAAACTTTCAGGATAGCTCAGAATACAGTGACAATACATATTTTTTTTTATAGTTTTAGTCAACTGTTTCAGGTCCCTACTGCCTTCAGCAGCGTTTATATGATTCAACAGAAAATTTATTTAACTAACTTCCTGACTAGCTAGACATTTGAAACTTTCAGAATAGTTCAGAATACTGTTAAGATGCATTTTTTTAATACCTTTAGCCAAATGTTTCGGGTTCCTGCTGCCTTCGGCAGCAGGAACAAAGCTTGCAATCGATTTTTCACTCAACAGCCAGTACAAAGCTTGCAATCGATTTTTCACTAACTTCCCAACTAGCTAGACATTTGAAACTTTTATAATAGCTCAAAACACGAGAGCAATGAATTTTTTTAAAAATTTATCCAATTGCTCCGGATTCTCGCTGCCTTCGGTAGCGTTTATATGATTGAACAGAAAATTTAAAAACATGGTATATAAAAAGATCTTTTTATCTTGTAATTATTACCCATTATGTGTGTAATCAGGCCTCGCAGCGTTCCTAAAATTTTACCTATATTTTATTATATTGTCACCAATATCGTCAACAAGGAATTTTTCTTGAATATTCATCACTGTTCGAATACTGAAATATTATGTTAAAAAATATTGTTTTGAAATTGTGGTGAAGATATATTAAGATGAGCGCAAAATTTTGGGAACGCTTGTAAGGTTTGCGTTGACGCAGACCCCATCTTAACTTAGTTGACTTAACTACTTAAGTATTAAATATGAAATTAGCACAGAGACTCAGATATATAAAAATAAAACTAAGAGTTTATTCAACTAGAATAATGGGAGGATGATCTGGAATATGTAGCTCAGTCAGCCGATGTAAAAACTTTAGCAAATAAATGGATAATAACTAATTTAGATAATTTGAAATATCTCACCCCAGAATAGTAGAAGCTATAGAGATGGATGCACTCCTTTACTTAGATACCGTGACTTACAACAGATCCGCGGATTCACGGCTGAATCTATTTTCCATTCACGAATACTCGCACTGAAGCACCACAACACTCACCAAGCTACTTAACTTAAGCACAACTTAATCTCAACTACCGAAATATAAGTTTCTCCAGATTCTAAGCTTTAGACTTTGTCGTAGACAGACGTCGGACAAGACTCCACTACACCATCCTTTTACGAAAACCATCTCCATCTTTTACCACTTTCTACCAAGTTCCCTTCTCTTCATTTCAACCAAACTTTTAAATCGTTTCCAATTATCTACCTCTCGCAACTCAATTCCTTCGTTGCAGCACCATGTCGACACAAAACTAATCCGACCTAAAATTTCGCCGAGTCAGTGGCGCCGAAGCGGTTTAACCATCCCAACTGAATTCTTTGCTGGATCCAACTTAATTTCAAACAAACTGTGGTGACCTTCTACAGGCTCAACCTCACACGCGGCGAGGTCTGGTGTAATGCATTCATAAATAACTCCGCCTACAGACGTTCTTTTTATATATTGTGTCTTACATCCATTCTGTAAAATATGCCCAGATTTCCTATTTGTACTACTAGGATAGTATGCATGTCAATACTTTAAGTACTTAAGTATGCAGAGAAATATTTATAATTACTATAGTCATATTATCACTTTTAATGATAAATTGAATACATAAATACATTTACTTTATAATACAACATTTTGGAATCACGCCCAAAGCCGGAATATTTTTTTCAAAATAGAAAAACACCGCGTTTTTAAATGTGTTCAAAACAATACCTAAAAAGCAAAACTACTCAGTAGGATCGACAGACAAATAGTACTGTAACTAATGGTACTAAGAAAAAATCTGGTGTGAAACAACCACACGACCTCCATTACTAACTATTACACATATTATATGTATTTTTTAGAATTTTCCAGTAAGAGAAACTTGATACACGTATATAAAGACATATAAAACAGAGTTTGCATAGCGAGTTAAAAAAATAAGATAAAAAATGATGATAGAGTTATTTTTTTAAACACCAATTTACAAGATCTAAAACTGAGCTGTCTAATCAGGATGGCCGTTATTTTTCCTGTAATAACCACACAATGCATGACAAAGGGTATCTAAAATGGATTTATATAAAAATTTTCAAGAAAATTGTTAGAGCCGTTTTTGAGATACCAACTTTTACCAAAACTTGACATACTCAATTATTGATCGGAAAACAATAATTACATACAAAAGATATTTAAAAGGGAGTTAATATGGCGAGTTTGGAAAAAATCCGTAGCACCGTTTTTTAAGAAACACACACTTGCGAGACTTGAAATTGAGCTCTTTATATAGGACGCTTATCAGTTTTCCTGTACTATCCAACTAAATCATTCGAAAGGACATCTAATAGGGTGTTTATATAGTAACTTTGAAGAAAATCGTTATAGCCGTTTTTGAGATACGGACTTACGGTCCCACTTCCGGTTTCTGATGACCCACTTCCAGTTTTCCAATTTTCACCAAAATTTGAAAAATGCATCTGTACACCAAACCTGTATCAGTTCTGAAGTTCCGTAGTTCTATCTTTATTGGTTCTGGAGATATAATAGCCGGACGATTCCGCTCTTACATACACACACACATACATGCACACACACTGACTGACCAATTGCCAAAAACTATTTTTTTTTTTTTTTTTTTTTTTTTTTTTTAAACTCAAGATGCCTTAAAACGTGTAAATCAGGTGAAAACTTCCTATCGAATTTTTGGACCGAGTACAATACTTCCAGTATCTACGGTAGCAAGATAATGGAAGTAAAAATAATACAATGCGCATAAAATGATTTTTTTTTTTTTTTTTTGTTATATTATTTACAAACAATACTAATAATTATAATAACAGGAGACTTGGCATTGGAATATTAAAACCCGAATAAACTACTACGTCAGAAACGCCAAAGAAAAATATTGGAAATGCATACAGCTGTTTCGGTAGCCTAAAGCGTACCGTCTTCAGTGCAACAAGGATTCTAAATCTGAAGAAGCGCTCGTATATATAGGAGAGGGGCCGGATTCAGTTCAACCAATAGGATTACGGGAAAGGTGAGGAGAGTGGCCAATAGGAATTTAGGGAATTTAGCTGTGTAAACAGTAGAAACATTAAGAAAATGTGGACTGAATATAAAATTTCCAACAGCCAGACAAATAGGGAATAGTGAAATCACAATTTACAAGGTTTTTAAAATTTTTATAAATATGAAAATCTTCAAAGAACTCGAGTTCATGAATGGATTTAGGTCTGCAAATTATTTTAGCTGAATTAAATTTAAAATTATGATTTTTCTCCCAGCAATGTTTAGAAATAGCCGATTTATTGGCTTCTTGTTTGCGGACGTAATTCATATGTTCTTTTAGACGAAATTTAAGACTGCGTTTAGTTTGGCCAATATATGAGAAATCACACTGACAGGAAATACTATAAATACCCCAAGAATTATGCATATCAATGGAATCTTTTAACTGAGAAAAGGTGAGTTTATGGCGAAAATATTATTTTAAAATCATATTGTTTGAGAATTTTAGCTATGGTTTGACTGGATTTAGGAAAATAGGGTAAGACAATACTGATATTAGAAGAGACTGATTTAGTAGACGAAATACGAGGGAGTTGTAATTTTTGGATAGCTTTTTCTATAATGGAAGGGTCATAACCTCTGTCAATTGCAATGGCTTTCAGGTATTTAATTTCAGATTTTAATAAAATAGGATTTGAACAAATATTAAGTGCACGGTTTACAAAAGTATAGAAAGCAGCCATTTTTTGGTTAGGTGGGTGACATGAACGCGCATGGGGAGGAAGGGAGACAGCAATTTTTTTTCGATAGACGGTGGTTGAAAATCCATTTACAGTGCGAGAGACGAGGGTATCAAGAAATGGAAGGGAGCCAATATTTTCTATTTCGTATGTAAATTGGATATTACTCTCAACTGAATTTAAAGTTCCTAAGACATGGTCAATATTGGGATTCAATTAAAAAATTGAAACTTTAAATTCAATTGACAGTAATATCCAATTTACATATGAAATAGAAAATAATGGCTCCCTTCCATTTCTTGATACCCTCGTCTCTCGAACTGTAAATGGATTTTCAACCACCATCTATCGAAAAAATTTTGCTGTCTCCCTTCCTCCCCATGCGCGTTCATGTCTCCAACCTAACCAAAAAATGGCTGCTTTCTATACTTTTGTAAACCGTGCACTTAATATTTGTTCAAATTCTATTTTATTAAAATCTGAAATTAAATACCTGAAAGCCATTGCAATTGACAGAGGTTATGACCCTTCCATTATAGAAAAATCTATCCAAAAATTACGGGTGGAGGTCGATTCCCCCGATGTATGATATCTTGACAGAAAAAATGGGTCGTTTCCCCTCACCCTTTTTTCGGATTCACGGGTCGTTTGCCCTGATCCCCCCTTTCTGTGTCCATGTTTATCATTGACCTGTACTGATGAACAGGGGAGGGGGGTGTCCTTCATTCCTTACAGGTGACTTAAATAGTACACACACACACAAGGGGAAAAAAAAAATTCTGCGACACATTTATAGCATTTATAAATAATCTCTCGGAAGAAAATAGTTTTATTTGCATATGTATATTGCATAACTGGTCCTCATGTATAGCGTAATTATTTATGTATGTATGTCCTGTACTTTTATTTTACCAAAAATTTAAGTATTGATTTATCAGGTCATGGTATTAAAATATAAATTTATTATTTTTATATTAGCAATATATTAATAAGATATTTTGTAACGATTTCGCAAGAAATACAATGGGAATATTTTATTTTCTTATTTTTAAGTTTAAAATAAAATTTTTGTTTGTAATAATTTGTGATAAAAATTTCAAAACTAGGTTGAAGAGGAAAAAAATATCTTTCAAGTGTGTTTCTTTCTATCTTTAAATTTATTAATTATCACAATAAATAATTATTTATAACCAACTGGTGGTGAAAGAGAAGAGAAAGTTTGAATAAATACATGTTTATATATATAATTTATCATTACTGTGATCAAACATAAGGAAAGAAAGTTTGGGTTAATCAATAAACAGTTACATATAGAAGTATAGCCTTTTACAAGGCAGAAGATATCGAAAAAGTTAATGATTTGTATCTGCTATATTGATTTATGAGTTATGTGTAAAAATACAAACAAACTGTAATAGAAAAAAAAATAATAATAATTAATAGAAGAAGAATAAGGAGCAGAGTCCACAAGTGGAGACGGTTAAACCAGTTTGATGGGCGCTTAACCTTTTTCAAAATCTCTGAAAGACTTTATTATAGTTAAAAAGCATTCAAAAAGTTTTTTGTTTTAATATGTGACTCTGCACTTATTTTATACTATGTGCTTGCCATACCTTTTACATCTTTGAAAATAAAGAAAATATTTCATGTGCACAAATTCAAAATATACCAAAATCTGTACTTTCATTGTTGTTAATTTTTTCCCCCTGAGTAATACTAGTTTAAACAGCAATAATAAGGCAGTATGGTTGTTCCCAAATTTATATAATTAGTAATATTATAACTCTAAAAGAAGTTTTTAGACAAACCAGAAATTTTCATACCTCTGATTTAAAATGTGCGCTTGGTTACGACTGTTAAATGTACTAGTATTTTTTTATTCGAAACCTAATTTTTGTCTTAAAAGTTAAAGTTAAAACTGCAGGATTTAGAAAAAAAAATAGTTCATGAAAATGGAAAATTTAATTAAAGGTGCCATAATTGCCAATTTTAGCACTCGTGTTTTCTATAGATAAATAGCTCTAATCCCTTTGAGAAGTGTATGGATATTTCTAGTTATCTTGAAAAAGAAATAGGGGGGGGGGGAGATGGGGAACGATAATGTGGGGGAACTTACCAGCGAAATCGACCTGTAAGGGAAAAACCAAATTTCTCTCACCCCCTTTAAATCAGGGGAAACGACCAGGCCCCAAAATTACAACTCTCTCGTATTTCGTCTACTAAATCAGTCTCTTCTAATATCAGTATTGTCTTACTCTATTTTCCTAAATCCAGTCAAACAATAAATAAAATTCTCAAACAATATGATTTTAAAATAATATTTTCGCCTTCCAATAAACTCACCTTTTCTCAGTTAAAAGATCCCATTGATATGCATAATTCTGGGGGTATTTATAGTATTTCCTGTCAGTGTGGTTTATCATATATTGGCCACCCTAAACGCAGTCGTAAATTTCGTCTAAAAAAACGTATGAATTACGTCCGCAAACAAGAAACCAATAAATCGGCTATTTCTAAACATTGCTGGGAGGAAAATCATAATTTTAAATTTAATTCAGCTAAAATAATTTGCAGACCTAAATCCATTCATGAACTCGATTTCTTTGAAGCTTTTCATATTTATAAAAATTTTAAAAACCTTGTAAATTGTGATTTCGCTATTCCCTATTCCAATATTCCCTATTCGCTATTCTGACTGTTGGAAATTTTATATTCAGTCCACATTTTCTTAATTTTTCTACTGTTTACACAGCTAACTTCCCTAAATTCCTATTGGCCACTCTCCTTACCTTTCCCGTAATCCTATTGGTTGAACTGAATCCGGCCCCCTCTCCTATATATACGAGCACTTATCCTGATTCAGAATCCTTTTTGCACTGAAGACGGTACGCTTTAGGCTACTGAAGCAGCTGTATGCATTTCCAATATTTTTCTTTGGCGTTTCTGACGTAGTAGTTTGTTCGGCTTTTAATACTAATTATTGCTTAATTATACCCTAAAATATCGCTGCATCGAAAATATTATAATTAAAATAATTCGATATTTGGGACCTCTCCCCGGAAATCTCTGCCTTTCTGTCAGGTCATGGCCTCTTCCCCAAATACCTTCACAGATTTCATTGCCGACGGTCACCCTTATGCTCATGCGGTGAGGAGGGGACTGCACAACATTACTACTCTCACTGTCAACTTACAATACCTTACAATTTAAGGAACCCTAACCCTAGACCAGCAACCTGGCTGAACAATATAATAACTAGAAAGCCCCTACGGCTCAAATTAAAGCGCATCTATGCCTTCCTTCAAGATTTATCAAATTCAACAAACTAAATTCCTTCTCTATCTTTCCTTAATTTTTCCTCCTCTCCTACATGGCGAATACTGGTCATGTCTGATGCTACAGAATTCCACGGAAGTGCTCTCGGAAAGCAATCATCCTGCGCATGATGTTGCTAACCAAAGACTGTGAAATTTGTACATTACCTGAATGAACTTTGTAAATAGACTTCCACTTGGCTCCGGTCCTCTTCACTTTCATGCAACTTTGTCGCCTTTTGTCGCGGGAGAGCTCTGCTCTGCTGACCTTTGTAATTTTTTTTTTTTTTTTTTTTTTTTTTTTTTGTTGCTGTTGTTATTTGCTATGCAATAAACAACGGGGGAGGCTTAATCTTTGGAGACGGGCTCTTCTGAATCTCCACAGTGGCTTTGGAGCCCCTTTCTAAAGGTTAAAAACGCTCAAAACCGCTGCATAGTGGTGAGCGGCTTCTTTCCGTCTTAGAATATTAGAATTAAAATAATTCGGCGACTCACTTAGACAACTTTCTCTTAACTTGCATTTGGATACTATCATAGTTGTCAACTTTTACAATTTTAAAACAAGGATAATCACCACTATATTCTTAGAGAAACTTATTATATTAATTTTTGGAGATGTAAGACTTTGAAGTTCACTATCGTAAATTTCTGGTGTAAAGTCTTCCCGAAAATCGGTAAATTTGGCAGCTATGTACACTGTTAAAAATTTCAACAGAAAACTCTGTGTAATCTATTATCTTAAGTGTTACGTAAAATTACAGAGAAAAATAAACGGAGATGTTAAAAAACTTATACATCCATTTTAATAACTAATATTAATTTAAATAATTATTGGTGAGAATATATTTCGGACTTGGAATGCTTTTTCTAAAGTAGAAACAGACATTTTTAATTTTAATTAAAAAATTAAATACTAAAATTAGGTAAAAATACAAAATAAAAAAATGAGAATTTCGATTATTCACTTTTAACTAAGAATTACTGCAAATTTACAGAGACTCTGGATAAATATTTACATTAAAATTAAATTTACAGAAATTTTTAACAGTGTACTATTAAGACAGATTAGAGATAAAGGGTAATTTGAGAAGTAAATAAATGTAAGTTTTAGAAACAGTTTAATTTGACATATGTTTCTGTCCGTTTGAATACAGTAGAGGAAGCCGGGGTAATAAGAGACAAAAGGGGTAATAAGAGACAAAAAATATTAATAAAATCTATACTATTAATCTAAATAACTTGAAATAAATGTCTCGTATTAATTTCATTAAATGGACTCCTCTCGATTTTTTAGGTGATTTTTGAACTTAATTTTTTTGTTAAATTCTTTTTTTTTTTTAATTTTCATTAAATCCTTGTCTCTAATAACCCCACGCGGGGTAATAAGAGACCAGGCTTGCAACTGTCCATATATAGCAATGTAAAATCATGTGAGATAATAAAAGACATCTGGAAACAATTCTGAATCATCCAATAGTTTTTAATTTTTATTATTTACATCCATCCAAAAAATATGTTTGCTCGAAAATTAACTGTCATAAATGTGTTTGTGAAATTCATTTCTTTTAATATTAGGTCCTAAATAACATAATATTGTACTTAATGATAGTTCTACATAATCAACATAACCTAGGAATTAACCAAAAACATCAATATAATTTCTAAAATGGGCAGAAAATATTTTACCCATTTTCTAAAGTGTAGTCGAAAATAGGCAAAAAAGACGTATCTTTGAAGTGTATACAAGCGAACAAAATGTTATAAAATATTTTTCTAGTAATTATAAATGAACTTATTTATTATGTAATGAAGTATTAATGACTAAATACTAACTTATACACATTCTAAACATAAATTTACACAATCATATCAACTAAATATGGTCTAGCCTAATGAGTGAAACTGCTTTTTGATTTAAAGTGAAAAAAAAAATTCTCTTGGTAAAGCTAGACTGGGCCTAACACTAGGTAAACTCTTCGTAAACTAGTCAGGCAGAATTAACAGAAACTACAATTGGGGGGGGGGGGACACAGGAATTAACAGTGGGGGTAATAAGAGACTATGTCTCTTATTACTCGCACAAAAAATAAAAATGGGGTAATAAGAAACATGCCTAGAACATGTAAATAAAGAATGCTTTCAAGGTTTTAAAAAATTGTACATCAAAAGTCATAGTCTTGGTCAAAAGGTTACACATTAATAAATCCCAAACATCTTACTTACAAAAAAAAAAAAAAAAAAAAAAAAAAAAAAATACAGAAAAATTTAGAAAAAGTCACGAACTTTCAGGGTAAGTTCAAAGTGAAGGTTTTTTTTCGTCGTATAAAAGTAATTCAAAATATGTTATAAACTTTTCAATAAGTGTATTGTAGTAAAGAATACTCATGATACTTAATATTACATAGTTTTAATGCTGTCTAAGTATATTTTTTGGTGGGTTTTTTGACTGCGTCTCTTATAACCCCTGTCTCTTATTACCCCGGCTTCCCCTACCTATATTCATTGGGTAGAAAAAGAAAAAAAAAAATATTGTTTTAATTTTAAAAGTTTATTTCAAATTATTTACTTTCACCAGTTTTTGAAACTTACCAATTTTCGTTAAACTTTTCAACTGGCACCCCTCACTTGATCTTCAAAATATCAAATTTCAATTTTCTGAGTTTTAGTTATACAGTAGAACTTGGATAATTCGAAGTTGAAGGGACCTGAAAAAAAATCGAAATAACCAAAAATTCGAATTACATATACTATTTCATAATTGCCAACATACTAATTAAAATTTCGTAGTATTGTTAGCCCCGCCTTCTTTTTCACACCAGTATCGTTTTTAGAGTATTTTTCTTCTTATTTAATGGTAATTGCATTTGCAAAATATTATTTTAAAAATTTACTGGTGTGAAAAAAAGGGCGGGACTAACAACACTACAGAATATTAATTAGGATGTTAGCAAGCATTCTATTTTGTCAAAAAGAAGAGATAAATTAAAAAAATTAAAACTCAACGATCAAAAATTTAACATACAAACTTTATATCTAAGAAAACTGCTGCATCCCTACCCCCCGCTTTCCATTAAATCAATATTTTTTACGAGCTTAATTATTCAACACTTTTTTAAAAATAGTCATATATTTTTTATTGCTTCTTCAAGTACAATCTTTGTGTCATAGCATATGTTTTCAACCTATCAGTTGATACAAAAATAGAATCTTCTACATCAAACATGACTTTCAATTCAAAAAACCCTCGAAGTTCATGTATATGCACCCTATCTTCTGATGCACTTGGTAAGGGCTTTTCTTGTATTTCCTTATCCTTATTTTGAAAGACTATTAAAATAAATAATGCTTTTTAGCTGAGAAAAATCCTGGGAAAATTTTTTACTGTAATATTTTAAAGTTAATCGTATGAAAAATTCGAATTATCCAAAATAGAATTCGAATTATCCACGATTTTTTAACATTATTTTAATACAAAATTCAAGGGACCGAGTAAAAAACTCGAATTAAACGAGTTCGAATTATTCAAGTTTCACTGTACTTAAATTCCCTTGCAATTTGTTCTTTAGTTTTTGCTTGCCTATTGAATTGTTATCCACAATGAAATTGTGAGGAAATTTTTATCAAAATCGGTGCAGAGGAAGTAGGTTAAAAATTGTCTGCAAGATTTGACCCAGACAGATAGACAGAACAACCATGTTAAATGAAAGCGTATACAAACCTTTTGAGATAAGAGTTTAATGTGACCATAATATTGTTCATATGCTTTATTTTAAATAGGTCTCGATCCAGCTGGTCCTTATTTCCAAAATGCAGAAAATGAGGTCCGTTTGGATACTACTGATGCTCGATTTGTGGATGTAATTCATACAAACGGCGGTGACGGTATAATAGAAGGTAATCGTTGGGATTTGAAATTTTCAATAATTGTTATGTATGTAATGTATATATATATATTTATCATATAGCACTTCGGCAACAAAAGTGGCACACCTCAAAAAAGCAGTATCGCATCGCAAAGCGGGTTATTTGGACACTCGGCGAGTTACTTGAACCAAAAGCGATAAAGCGATTAGAAATTGCCCGTGGCACTGGTTTATTGAAGTAGTTCATTGTCTGTCTGTAAATGGTAAGAAATGTATCTATTACTTCACCAAATGAGTGCCAATAGCATTTTATTCTTTTTATCGTTTTGGATTTAAGTAAGGAAGGTTCTCGTTCAGAGAAGGTTCTCGTTCAGGTTCTCGTTCTTAAAGAAGGTTCTCGTTTTTACGATATTTGAGAAAAATAAACTTAAAGATAATGATAAAGCCTTGACTAGTATTGATATAAAACTTCAGGTGGATAATTTTCGAGATAAAGGTGTGACGATTTTTGTATACACTGAGGCTCTTCATAGGCATTTTTTTACTTTCCAAACATACATATGCAAGGAAAGTATTATAATAATTTCAAAAATCTGACTTTGAGATTTTGATGTTTCTATATGTTTTGAGGTGCCATGAGTTCATTTTCACTATTTTTACTTAGATGTATGTATGTTTGTCTGTGTGTGTGTAAGTGTGTGAGTGACCACGATAACATTTAAACACTTTGTTCGATTGGTTTTATCATTGAAATATCTATGATTTGAATGGGCAAGTTTCTCCTCAATTTTGTATCCCAGCTGCGGCCACTTGAACGCTGCCACATGAGATTTTTTTATCGCGATAACTTTTGAAATACTGAATTTATTCGAACCAAAGTTAGACAGTGGACTTATCTTGAAAATATCTTGGATTAGTTACTGAGCAACATGCTCAGCTATTTTGATCAAAGTTACGGCGAATTAATTTTTCAACACGATAACTTTTGAAATTCTGAATTAATTCAAACTAAATTTGTACAGTAGACTAATATCACAAAGGCATTTGATATATTTGCTTGCCAACTTGGCCAAGTATCTTTGTGATGTCTATTATCACATATTCCAGAAAAATATATTTTCATTTATAAATAATAATAATAATAATAAATAAAAATAAAATAAAATAAAATAAAATATGTAATGAACACATTTTCATAACCTCTAAATTGCAGCTTAAATTCTCATACAGTATGTTCTTTAAATTTTTACATTCTCCATCTTCCCACATATGTACCTTTTGCTAATTGCAACTCTTTCGAAACCTTTGTTCATGTATTATTCGTTCTTTAACGTTAATGCAGATCTACAATAGCTTGTTATGACTTTTCTTAATTCGGTTCCTTTTCATCTTACAAATAAATGCAGTTTTGTCACCATGAGTGCATTCCTTGTCTTATAACATAGTACGTTAATTTTTGCTTAAAAGTTCCGGGTTCTCATGGCGTATGTTGGCGATAAGTGAGGACCGTTTGAATTGTAATTATGTGATAAACTTTTCAAAAACTGTATGTATTTATACTTAACACAATTACAACCATTTTTTCTCTGCTATTTTGAATTTGGCTTCGATTAGAGCTTTGGCGATATTAATGAAGATATCGGAGGGTCACTTCATCATCTTGCCTTAACCAGTGAAGTCATCGTTTTGGGTTCCCACTCCAAATTATTCAAATATCCCAATTCTATCTCCCATTTTTTATAATAAAATGCTTATATGGTCACCTATAGCTGTGTTAAATAAGTCAACAAGGAGAAAATGTGTGATGTCGATTTTCACATATTCCAGGAAAATATATTTTCATTTATAAATAATAATAATAATAATAATAATAATAATAATAATAATAATAATAAATAAACAAATAAAAATAAAATAAAATAAAATATGTAACGAACACATTTTCATAACCTCTAAATTGCAACTTAAATTCTCATACAGTATGTTCTTTAAATTTTTACATTCTCCCTCTTCCCACATATGTATCTTTTGCTAATTGCAACTCTTTTGAAACCTTTGTTCATGTATTATTCGTTCTTTAACGTTAATGCAGATATACAATAGCTTGTTATGACTTTTTCTAATTCGGTTTCTTTTCATCTTACAAATAAATGCAGTTTTGTCACCATGAGTGCATTCCTTGTCTTATAACATGGCACGTTAATTTTTGCTTAAAAGTTCTGGGTTCTCATGGCGTATGTTGGCGATTAGTGAGGACCGTTTGAATTGTAATAATGTGGTAAACTTTTTAAAAATTGTATGTGTTTATACGTAACACAATTACAACCATTTTTTGTCTACTATTTTCTATTTGGCTTCGATTAGAGCTTTGGCAATATTAATGAAGAAATCGGAGCGTCACATGGTGACCAACATGTGAACTATCAAGACGCCGTAGTTGGGATTCTTGGATCCCCCTCCACTCCGTACTTTGTAACAACTTTTAAAATTTATTAATTTTTATTTTCACCTATATGGTCACCACAGTTGTTTAATATTTTTAAACTTTTTAAATAAAATAAGTCTGCAGATTGAATAATGTCTACTTCTGAAAATATTCCCCGAGTTGTTGCATTACTTCGCATGTACTCTCTCAAGTTGTGTTTTTTTTTTTTTTTTTTTTTATTGTCTTCAATTAACACGTCAATATATCCGGCCATCAAAATCTATTTAACAATCTTGTTTCCAAGTGCCAGCCACTTGAAATTTTCAAGTTCATATACAAAGGTGTTTATGAACCAATTTGCTTAAAAATCTTTATGTACATAATAATTTAGTGATTTGTAGCCGCCATTTTGAACCAAAATGGCGACTATTTGATAAGGAAGAGGCGGCTAATTTGATAAGGAAGGAGGTGATTTGATAAGGAGGCTATTTGATAAGGAAGAGGAGACTATTTGATAAGGGAGAGGATTCGGAAGTCAACCTATCCTTCCGAATGAGTCAGAAGTACTTTTTATTTTTATTATTTTTTTTTTTCACAGTAAAATTTAATAACAAGTCTTATCATAACACAAGCGTATAATTTTAAATGAAATTTTATTATATGAAAAATGCCGCATAAGATTGCTTGCAAATGGATGTGTCCATACAAACTCTGACATGTAAGTAAATTTTCACAACATTAAAATAACAATTTCAGGAAAAATAAATAAAAAAGATATATAACGTCTGCCATTCTCTTAATTAGTACGTGAATTTTCTATTTAATTATATAAATTAAAAGATTTTATTAATGAGTGCAACTTTTGCGCCAGGTCTTGGACTATCTGAGCCAATTGGACACATGGATTTCTACCCCAACGGCGGAATCAGACAACCCGGATGTGTTTACACCTCTGATGATGAAAACTTTGGATCCTTCATCAACGGTAAATGTTCTTGCATATATTTTCATTATAAAAATATACATCATACGTGTGTATGCGTGTATATGTATGATGTGTGTATATAAGTATGTATACATAGGGTAGGTGCTCCAGTGATTGGCATGCTCCAGTAATTGACATTTATCCCGAAATAATTAATAAATAAGAAAAATAAGAAAATCATATAATTTACATATAAGAATTTTAACATTTTATGTCAAGCACTGGAGCATAGGGTGCTAATAACTGATAAAATGAATAACTAGCAGTGTCAAACACTGGAACATAGGCCGCCAATTACTGATTAAATGAACAACTGGCAGTGTCAATCAAATGTATATATTTTAACATATATGTGCTTCTGGATGTCTTTCATGCCATATGTGCTACTAACTTAACATTTCTAAAAATATTTTCTGATGACTAGAACATTAAAAACATCAGAGATTGCTCTAAAAGTGTCAATCACTGGTGCCTTACCCTATATAAATACAAAAAATCTGGTTATGTATCTGCTTTAAACTTCTGCTTTATCGATAAAGAGTCTTTAATTATTAAAACTAAATTATATTCAAAACCTTTTCTGAATTTTGCATTAATTCACGTTACCATACTTGCATGGTAAAATACAGAATTAAAATAGACTACAGCCTCTAAATTTCTGAGTGGTTTTTCTTTTTTTTTTTTTCTTTTTTTTTTTTTTTTTTAATGAAATTTTAGTTAAACTTTAGGCCGTATATTTGGAAGTAATGCCTGTTGCTTATAAAGTGCAGTAGGCGTTCTTGCACATATTTTCATTATAAAACTATACATGCGTACGTGTGTATACGTGTAGATGTACGTTTACATTAAAATATGTATACATATATAAAAGCAAAACTTGTGAGTGTGTAGCTACTTTAAACATTTACTTTATAATTAAACAGTTCTTCATTATTTACATTAAATTTATCTTCGCAATTTCTTCTGAATTTTGAATTAATTAACACTGCTACACTTGCTTGGTAACATACAGAATGAGGAATTTGCACGCATGAAGGATTTGAACAAAATTCTATTTTTCTGATAGTTTTAGACCCATAAATTTCAAAAAGTTTATTAAAAAGGCAAAAAGAAGTTCTCATTAATTTAAAAAATAACTTTAAAATTAACCAAAAATCATCTGACTTCAAAACGCTGCCTGACGTCACACTTTATGATGCTCCAATGTTCACATTTTGTTAGCCTGGTTAGTAAGCAGCAATTCGTTTTAACTTTCGTAATTATCAATTGTTTATGTGATTTCTGAGCATTTCTTTTTCATCTTATAATCATTTAATATCATTATCATCATTTTCTCTTATCATTATTTTCAATTGTTTTCTTTTCATGGCGGTTGTTCAATGTTTTCGTTTAATAGGATCATGTGGAACACTAAAGAATAACTTTTGAGAAGCTTTAGCCGTTGTATTAGTGCAAAATGGTACAATACAATATTTATACTAAGATTTTTTAATATCCGTCATTATTATATCATAAAAAACCTATTTCACTGATTCAAAAAGCAAAGCAAAGCACGAAATCGAATGTAAACAACGATTAGTTTGTTGTCATAAAGAGTAACGTCACGATATATTATACTGCGTTTTCTTGGTAGAGTAAATAGTGCGATGTTAAAATTGATATAAATCAGTCATTAGATTTCAAACAAAGAAAATGCATGTATTTATTTTCTCACCTTTTCATTTTCTATTATATAAGAATAAAATCAGAAAACGTGCAAATTGTCTATTAAAATGGACTGTACCCTCTCAAGATCAAAATTCTTTTATTTACGAAACAAAACTTTAGTTAAAATATACATTTAAAAACAATTAAAATTTACACTTAAAAACAATTAAAATTTAGACGTTTCGAGACTCGTCCCAGTTTCCTTATCAGTATCAGTACAACATAATTTTTCAAGCATTACATACTAAATACCCAAGGAATTTGCAGATGTACAGAATATTGTGGAGCCAGTGCGCATGCTTGATTGATAGTGTGGAGATGGCTGGCAGTGTGCCAACTCTGTAGGAAAATACGTGATTTATAATTATCAAAACCAGAATTTAGAACTTTTATGTTATCGAACTCAGGAATATGATCAGCTTCTATTGAATGGATTTCAATTTTAGAACTTTAGTTGTAATTTTTATATGATTGCCTGTGCTCCTGTAGTCGAATTCTTGCCGTACAGTCAGTTTCACCTATATAAACATATTTACAATTTTTGCAAGGAATTAAATATAGTACTCCAGTTAGATCCAAAGAAGGGGTTACAGGTTTAAAGTTAAAAAGGAAGTTTTTTAATTGTTTAATCAGCCGGAAAGCAGTATAACTACTATGTGGTTTAAGTAATTTAGCAATAAATTCTGAAGGAAAACCAAAATACGGCATAGAAATACAATTTTTTCTATTACAGGTTGATTCAAAATTAGTGTGACCAATTTCAGAGCATC
Organism: Salticus scenicus; assembly: GCA_963930645.1. Lineage (NCBI taxonomy): Eukaryota > Metazoa > Arthropoda > Arachnida > Araneae > Salticidae > Salticus > Salticus scenicus. The sequence goes on from OZ005662.1 coordinate 212,652,736, forward strand.
AGAAATTTTTATTGAATTAAGTTATTTACATGAAACTTTCAATGTTGTTTCCTTTAGCACACTACACTTTACGTAAACATTTAGGCCAAGCCAAAAGAACTTTCTCGATCCTTTTTGGGGGTATTTTTCCAACTTCCTCTTTGATTGCTTTTTGAAGCCTTTAAAGTGTTCTTACTTTACGTCTACTTAATTGTTTTTTTTTTTAAGTATCCCCACAAAAAATAATCGCAAGGAGCACAGTCACGGGATAACGGTAGCCATTTCTCAGGGGAAGAATTTTTTCTTTTTTTATCTTTCAGCCATTTTATAGTTGATTTTGCAGTATGAGTTGGTGCAGAATCTTGGTGAAAAACAAAGTTTCCTTCAGGGTAAAGACGTTTACTTTCTTTGATTATGTGCCTCAAAATTTTATTCTGATAGTATTTAACATAAATTTTAGCCTTTGGTTCTACAAAAAATGGTTTTGTTAAGCCTTGAGAGGACATTCCCTTCTATACCATAACACCTGACGGCTAACTTGCCTTTTGTAATGCAGCTGCGTCTTTGCGACGCTTTTCGCGGGAAATATATTGCATCTTCGTTTTGCCAGTTGTGGATGACAGATGAAATAGTGTTTCATCCGAAGTTATCCATGTTTTGTATCTACCTTTGCGTAACATTAAATACAGAGCCCAAGAATTTTTTCTTCGTTTTTCTACGGTCTTTGCAGACATTTGATGACATATTGGTTAATTCAATTTTTTATAGCAAATTTCTTTATCTGACGACAAATTGTCGATTGCGATACCTGTAGTTTCTTTGCTAAAGTTCTTTGAGGCAGATGATTTTCTACAGTGATAAGTCTTTACAGCTTCTTTTTTTTCTTTTCACCAAGGACTTCCTTTCGTCCACATTTTTTTTCCTGGGGCTTTTGATTGCCGGCCAAATTTTATTTCTTTTCGAAGATTAGATAGTAATCCATTAGAAAAATGTCTTTTCTGATTTTTAAATGGTTTATTTATAACAGAATTTGAGTAATCATCCTTCAAAAGCTTTAAAATTTCGTTTCAGGTTTGAGGATCTAATTTCGGAGCTATAATTTACTTCCACTAATAAAAATAGCTAGATTGATAATTTAAACGTCTCACTTTTAAAATGAAACTGGTTGTAAAGCGATTAAAATTTACCATAAATAGTTACATGCTTTTAAAATTGGTCACACTAATTTTGAATCAACCTGTAATTAGTGAATTTTTCGTTTGCGTTGGAAGAGAGGTCGAAATTTTTGGAGGGAACGAAGAAGAGGGAAAGCGGATAATTTTTTCGCGATAAACTTGTTTTAACTAATTAAGGAGATAATCGCTATTTAATAAATCATGAAAAATTCTAATTTCAAACTTAAAAAGTGTCTCATTACTACATAATCGAAGAGCTCTACTTACCAAAGTTTGAAAAACGGCAATTTTATGAGAATTAGGAAATTTCAAACTTTGTATTCATGATATATGATTGAGACGATTTGATGTTTGTGTACATTAAATGTACCCTCTCAGTTTCTGAGTGATTTTTTTAAATAAAATTTTAGTAAACTTTAAGCCGTGTATTTGAAGTAATGCCTGTTGCTTGTAACCTTCGGTAAATGATCTTACACATGTTTTCATGATAAAAAGATGCATGCATATGTGTGTATACATGTATAAGTACGTATATATTAAAATGTGTATACAGTATGCGTGTGAAGCTACTCTAAACTTCTGCTTTATCACTAAACAGTCCTTTATTTAAACTAAATTTATCTTCTTTTTTACCTCGCAATATGTAAGCTTTGTTTTGTATAACTTTTCATGTGTATAAAGTTTCTCTTATCGGAAAAATTTTAGGTTTCTACTTCTTTAGATCACCTTTATATCTTCTGATCACATTATCTCCAAAAAATGCATATAATACGTGTAATAGTGGGTACTGGAAGTCGTGTGGTTGTTTCACACCAGATTTTGATTTTTTAAATAAAATAAGAACTATACAGCGGATTTCTTTGAAACTTTTACTGTATTTGAACAACTGGGTTACAAATTCAAGTTTCGAATTTGGAAACAATTATTCTTCAACCACATTTCATGAAACCATGGAAGCATCTGCGCAAGTGCTAATTCAACGAATCCAATGCTAAAATAGGAGAGACAGTCATCTGACTCAGAGAAAATGAGCAATAACACAAAGCGCAGAATTACTGGATGTTTTCCAAATTTCAAACTGTCGGTCAAGTTGGCATCCCTCCAACATTTCGGACGCGTCCTCACTGCTAGTTTTAGGATATGTGGCTGCACTGTATTAAGGAAAGGGCATGTTTACGAACAAATGCTCCATCAATGAATCTTTGCCACTCACGAGTGACAAAAGAACAACCTGTGTTGTTGAAATACCAATGTCTTACCCTGAGTAGAATAATAAATAAACAAATTTACTTATGCTTGACGTCACCCGCGCTTTTCTTATTGAAAGAAAGAAAAAAAAAAATAATCGAAATTGTGATATCGCAAAAGTTTAAGCGCAAATGGGGTTTTTTGAAGAGGATTGGTGAGTCTTATCGCCTAGACCAGGGGTGGCCAACCCGCGGCCCACCGCGTAGTTTTTACTAAAGATATTTAAAGTTTGGCAGCTTTGGTTAACAGATCAAAAATTAATAAATACGGTCTAACTTTTCGAAGTGAAAACACCTTTCAACGATTATCATAGCTAAAAAACTGTTGTAATGAAATATTATTAGATCCATTATTCATTTTTTGTATTACAGTTTTAATATGCAGTCATAAATTTTGCATGATACCATTGTTAATTTATGAATGAAAATAATTTAAATTAATGTATTCTGCTCCGAATTTTCACCCTACCCTTCCCCGAAAAAAGTTTATACATACATCTACTCACAAACATGTATACACATATGCATATGTACAGTTATAAAATAATAATAATAATAACAATTTTCTTCCCCGACTAATTTCACCGTAAATTATCAGCTAATTTGCGGCGAAATTTGTCGGGAAAGGAGGGGGAGGGGGGGGGGGGGGTTATGACTGTACATACGGTGCTGTCCGAACGAATAAAATAGATTTCCAATGCGGCCCACCAAGTGTTTTGTGTTGGACAGGCCTGGCCTAGACTATAAATATAAGAGATAAGACTCATTACTGTACGAGTTACCGAAATACCGAAATCGCTGCAGTTCATGCCTGAAGAATTTGCGAAAAAATGTAAGCTCAAAGCGGAAGGTAAATCCGTTTTACAAATGTCACTTATTTTAAATCTGTCCAAACGTGGTATTTATAGTGTTTTGAAACGTGGAGAACAACTCAAAATTGGGTATCGCGAAGGAACACCGAGGAAAAAAAAAACAATTTGCCAGGACGGAAGAATTAAAAGAATGGCTCTAATTGATAATTTGTCTCTTAATCAGATAAAAAGAAATTTACTTGGATCAACAATATCACATGACATCATACGCAGACTAACAACCAAATCAGGTTGGTTGGGTTTTACGTCGCACTAGTGCTGCGCAGATGGGCAATTGGCGACGGTCTTGGACTCATTCCTAGAGGTGGTCCGGAGACATGCCATCGCAATTTTGATCCTCCACGGAAGGGATGGCTCTCCCGCTTCGGTGACCCCCAGAGGTATAATTTTTGATGGGAACATGGAAGACATTGCGGCCACGACAGATTTTACGTGCACCAGCCACCATTAGTGTACACGACGGTCTTTGATCAGCTCGAGTACCGAACCCGCAATTTTCCAATTACGAGGTCGTAGCTCTACCGACTGGGCTACCTCCGCCCACAACCAAACCAGGATTCATTAAAAAATAAAAATTATCTCCTGAGACTTTTCTGAAACAGTATCATAAAGAAGCAGGACTTTAATGGGCAAAACAGCACATGTATTATCGTGACGAATGGATTAGTATTGTTTTCTCTGGTGGAAAAAAAAAATACAATTTGGATATTTCAGATATGTTTTCATTCTATTGTCGTGATTTGAGGAAAGATGTGAAGAACAAATTCAGCAAGCAACATAATGAAAAATCGCGTATTTGATCTCATCAGGTGAAATGAAAACTACAAAAGGAATTTTGTGAATTGTGAAATAAAATTTTGGTTTTATGCATAAACTTTTGCGACATCACAATTTTAATTTTTATATAATTTATTATTTTCCTTTCAGTTCATTGTTTCCGAATTCGAAACATGAGCTTGTAATACAACTGTTTAAATACAGTAAAACTTTCTAAGTATTCCGCTGTATATTTTTCACTTCATTAAAATATTTAGCTTGGGCATAAACGTTTACACGTACTGTATACCAGAACTACAAAATATTAGCCGAATAAATTTCAAAGTTAGCTGTGGCCAAGTATTCCTTAAATAATACCAATAATAATATATATACTAGCGGGTAAGTATTTTCAAATGAATCACTAACAGTAACTTTTAGTGATAAGAAAAGAAATTAAAAAAAATATATATATATATATATATATATATATTTTATATGGAAAAAAGTCGTCCCGGGTCCCCACTGCCTTCGGCAGCGCAGTCCCGTGCGCGCTGCGCGCGCACAATTTAAGGGATAAACGCGCTGCGCGCGCATTCCTTCCCCGATCCTTCGTGCCCCCTAAAAAAAAATCATTTCTGATCGGGTAAAAACTCACACCCGCCCCTCACTGCCTTCGGCAGCGCAGACCCATGCGCGCTGCGCGCGCACGTGTGAAGGTATACGTGCGCTGCGCGCACATATTACTTCACGAATCAAATTTTTATTCTTAAGAAAAGAAAATTTAAAAAATCATTTCTCATCGGGTACAGAGTCGGGCCAGGTCCCCACTGCCTTCGGCAGCGCAGACTCATGCGCGCTACGCGCACATATTCCTTTTCAAAACAAATTTTCATTCTTAAGAAAATAAAATTTAAAAAAATCCTTTCTCATCGGTTAAAAAGTCGGACCGGTTCCCTACTGCCTTCGGCAGGGCAGTCCACTATGAGCTGCGCGCGCACAAGTTAGGGGATACGCTCGCGGTGCACGCCTGTTTCTTCCCACACTTTCAGCCCCTCCTAATTAACCTACATATACCAATTTTGAACGGTCTAACTCAATTAGCTGAGATGCAAAAGAAAACCTAATCAGGAGGTCTAAAAACGTGTAAATCTGGTTAAAACTTTCGATAATATAAAAGAACTTTAAAATATCTTTCGAATGATGTATTAAAAATAATTTAATCATAATTAGAAATTAAAATATCGAAAGTTTAAAATATTACAGCGCCATCTGGTGGTAGAAATTTCTGTAATCTACTGTTCGATTCCAAATCAACAAAGCTTTCTAATGATATATTACTTATGAAATTATTTTAATTAGTAGCTGAGATACAAAAGAAAACCCATTCAGGACCCCTCAAAATGTGTAAACTTTCGATAATATAAAAGAACTTTAAAATATCTTTCGAGTGATGTATTAAAAATAATTTAACTATAAATAGATATTGAAAAATTGAAATTAAAAAATATTACAGCGCCTTCTGGCGGCAAAAATTTCTGTAATCTACTGTTCGATTCCAAATCAACAAAGCTTTCTAATGATATACAGCTATAAGCTAATGATATATAGCTATATTATAAGCTTACTTGTGAAATTATTTTAATTAGCAGCTGAGATACAAAAGAAAACCGATTCTGGACACCTCAAAACGTGTTAATCGGGTGAAATCTCGAATTCAACTTTCGATAATATAAAAGTACTTTGAAATACCTTTCGAATGATGTATTAAAAATAATTTAAACATAATTAGAATCTGAAATATTGAAATTTTAAAATATTACAGCGTCATGACACCTCAAAACGTGCAAGTCAGGTGAAATTTCGAATTCCATTACCTACGGTAGTCGGTTAATGGAAGCAAATAGAAAAATAAATATTTTTACCTTAAGTGTATTTGTGTTGCTATAGAAACTGGCATCCTCTTTCGAGAGATATAATGTCAGGCGAATTAAGTTAAAATTTAATTTGCAATTAAAATGTAAATCTTTTGTTTATTGACCAAAATCGATGAAAGTTGAACTGCAAGTTTTTTTTTTTTTTTTTTTTTTTTTTTTTTTTTTTTTGTGGTGTTAAGATTGTATACTAAGTGTCGTGTACGAAAATTAAAAATTGAAGAAAACAGAAATTTGCAATTTTTTTATCCTAGTCAAAAAACCTCTGATTCTCAATCAGTGGCAGGTGTTATTTTTTTAGCTTCTGACCAGACATCTTTCCGGCAAACGGCAACGAACGCATTATACAATCTCATTATGGAATGAAGGTCGCCTTATTCAATTCAATGGTTTAATGACTAAAATTAAAAAAATTATAACTCATTCAGTTTTTGAAAAAAATCTCAGTTACAAAATGTTTTGTAAAAAAATCGATGTTTAGTAAAATCTAAAAATATGGATCGCTAATCCGTATTTTGTAAAAATGTTTATATGTTTCGAAAGAAGATTAAATGACCTTTCCAAATATATCAGTTGTTAAGAAATCGGTTTATTATTCTTTCGTACAGGGCGTTTCAAAAAAGACGATCGAGAAAACGAGAAATTTTCGACCCTTTTTAAACTTTTTTTAAAAATATAAAAAATCCGTATTTAAAAAAAAAATGTACCGTAAGAATCGGTAATAAATGCTCTTTCTCGTGGTACAGGTGTGTTTTCGATATCTCCAACAGATCGGCAGCGATGGGTTTACAAAAACCCGTGAAATTTTCTCTTTCTGCTTCTTCTTTTGAGGTATGGCGTTCCGGACGAAAATGACGATCGCCTGCCGTTTTGAATCGTTTTTTGATTAGACATGTGTCCACTTTTTAATTAATATCTCCGCTAATTAGGTCGCATCGTTTAGCAAATTAGATATCGCACATCTGCGATAAATTCTCCGTCCGACGGTACCTGTTCGAAGTTCGTGCGACCATTAGAGGCCGAGCCTTAGCTGCTTCAAGCCGTTTCTCACAGACACACACACAGACAGACACACACACGCGTACAGATTTTAATAATATAAGAGATACATATATTAATTTGAGTTTAATAACAACCTGAAATATTTTATGGAATTAGGTACGATATCCAAACAGGGAGTTATGGAAGAAGGGGGTGGGGAGGTGGGGTCTGTAAAAAGCTGTTTCTAAATAAAACTGCTACTAAAACGATTTTGAACTGCTATTTAAAATATTTAGCAAATGTTCAAGAGTGGATGTCTTAACATGCACATTTAATTATAATAATATGCATATAGGAATATAAAAGTAAGAGTATGAGGGCCACATTAGATTATGTGTGCAGACTATCATAAAATTAAAAATTTAAATTGTTAATTAAGATGACAGTGGACTTTTAAAACAGCAAAATTCGACTAAAAATTCAGTTTTTCAATTTTCTTCAGTATAGAATTACATAACAGCAACAAAGTTGCCAGCATTTTAATTTATTCTGGAGCATTTTTAGCTCCGCCTTTATTTCGTACCACTTTATTTTTAGAACATTTTTCACCAGTATATATGTAACTGCGATTAAAAAAAAAAAAAAAAAAAAAAAATACACTTAAAAAAAAAGTGGTATGGAGTAAAGGCGGAGCTAAAATTGCTCCGGAATAAGTTAAAATGTTGGAAGCTCTACAGTAGTACTATTTAACAAAAACAATTATTGTTTTCATCATTCTATGCTGAGTCAAAAGCGTTTATATTTGCTAATAAATATTGAATCCGTTGCAAAATGAAAATTTTAAACATCATTTTCTCAAAACTGTATTTACGTAGTTGTGTCAAATTAAAAATATTCTACAGGTGTTATTTTTTTGTTAAATCCTCATAAAATTTTATTTAACGGTTATATATATATATATATATATAGCTTAGAACATAACTTAAAATTTTCCACTTTTTATTTTCTAAAACTTTGAAATAAAAAAAAAAGAAAAAAAAAAAAAACTAGTTGGCATAGGTGGACACCGCTCAGTTCCCCTTTATATTTATACTCTCATAAATTTCTACTACAAGACATATTATAATCATGTTAAAAGAAATGAATTCGACCAAAGCTTGATACAGTGACAGAATGAAATCTCAGCCTAATTTCCACCGTTCACTTCGATATATTTATCTTATTCTAATCTATTAATTTATTTTATCAGGGTCATTTCTGTTGTTTAGTTTTCATGCTACTATTTCCAGTGCAATAATCCTGAAAATTCATATTTATATGAAAAATTTACAATTTCGCTTTATTGATAAAATCGTAAATTACGAATAATTTACGAAATTTTCCTATTAGAATATTTGTATTCAATCATGTTCAAACAAATATCATAAATGCAATTTTGAAGTTGTCTAATGTATTTACGATCCTCAAAATGGAAGTTTATGCTCAATTTTGCCTTATTCTGACATGTTAAGTAAATCGTAAATTCCAAATAACTTATGAATTTTTTTAATTGGAAAAATCATAGTCTATGATATTCATGCCAGTATCCTAAATAATATTTCGAAAGTGGTTTGACATCTTTACGATGTTTATGTGAAATTTTGCTCCATTCTGCCATGTTAAGAAATTCGTAAATTTATAATAACTTACGAAATTTTTATATTGGAAAATTCATAGTCATTAATATTCATGCCAGTGTCCTAAATAATATTTCAAAAGTAGTCTGACATCTTTACGATGAAAATATCTCTCAAAATTGACGTTTATGTGAAATTTTGCCCTATACTGCTACGTTAAGAAATTCGTAAATTTCCAATAACTTGCGAAATTTTCAAAGTAGCATATTTATATACTTATGTTCATTCCGGCATTAAAACTGATCTGACATTTTTACAGTAAAAAGTTTCCTTTTAATGCACGTTTAAGTGAATTTTTGTCCTATTCCCCCATGTTAAGAAAATCGTAAATTTCTGATAACTTACGAAGTTTTTTAATTCGAATTTTGCAAATGAATAGGGTTCTTGCCAGTATCGAAAGTAATATTTTAAAACTGATCTGACCTCTCTGCGATCATTTGTTCGTGAGATATCGTGTAAACAGACTAACAAACTAACGGACTAACACACTAACAGACTAACACACTAACACACTAACAGACACCCTACAGACAGACACCATACAAATTTTATCATTTTCGGATTCCTCACACGAAAAGGTATAAAAAAGTAAAAAAACCGAGGTCGAATACCTAAGTTCCCCATACCTATAGTATGATGGGGAACTAAAAAGGAAACTAGTTGGCATAGGTGGACTCTGCTCAGTTCCCCATCATATTTATGTTCTCACAAATTTCTAGTGCGAGACATATTATAATCATGTAAAGAGAAATGAATTTGACCAAAGCTTGATACAGTGACAGAATGAAATTGCCGCCTAATAGGCTATCCACCGTTCACTTCGATATATTTATCTTATTCTAATCTATTAATTTATTTTATCAGAGTCAATTCCATTGTTTAGTTTTCATGCTGCTATTTCCAATGCAATAATCCTCAAAATTCAGATTTATATGAAAAATTTACAATTTCGCTATGTTGATAAAATCGTAAATTACGAATAATTTTCGAAATTTTCCTATTAGAATATTTGTATTCAATCAAGTTCAAACAAATATCATAAATGTAATTTTGAAGTTGTCTAATGTATTTTCTTTATGATCCTTAAAATGGAAGTTTATGCTCAATTTTGCCATATTCTGACATGTTACGTAAAGCGTAAATTCCAAATGACTTACGAATTTTTTAAATTGAAAAAATCGTAGTCTATGATATTCATGCCAGCATCCTAAATAATATTTCGAAAGTGGTTTGACATCTTTACGATGAAAATATCCCTCAAGATTGACGTCTTTTTGAAATTTTGTTCTATTCCGCTATGTTAAGCAATTCGTAAATTTCCAATAACTTACGAAATTTTTATAGTGGAAAATTCATAGTCATTAATATTCATGCCAGTGTCCTAAATAATATTTCAAAAGTAGTCTGACATCTTTACCAGGAAAATATCGCTCAAAACGGACGTTTATGTGAAATTTCGACCTATACTGCCATGTTAAGAAATTCGTAAATTTTCAATAACTTGCGAAATTTTCAAAGTAGCATATTTATAGTTACTGATGTTTATTCCGGCATCAAAACTGATATTTTAAAACTGATCTGACATTTTTACAGTAAAAAGGTTCCATTTAATGCACGTTTAAGTGAATTTTTGTCCTATTCTCCCATGTTAAGAAAATCGTAAATTTCTAATAACTTGCGAAGTTTTTTAATTCGAATGTTCGAAATAAATAGGCTTCTTGCCAGTATCGAAAGTATTATTTTAAAACTGATCTCTGCGATTATTTGTTCTTGAGATATCGTGTAAACAGACTAACAAAGTAACGGACTAACGGACTGACCCACTAACGGATTGACACACTAATAGACACCCTACAGACAGACACCATACAAATTCTGTCATTTTCGGATTCCTCACACCTGAAAACGTATAAAAAAGTCAAAAAACCGAGGTCGAAAATTTTCACGAATACCTAAGTTCCCCATACCTATAGTATGATGGGGAACTAAAAAATGATAATAATAATATAATGAATGTTTTTTCGGAAAATGCTGAAAAATGTCTTTTATTATTTTCGTTAAAATCATCTAAAACTACCTGTAAAAAAAAAAAAAAAATGAATGTCTAACTCAGAAATTAATGCATTTGAAAATTATCAGATTAATTAATAATTTTATTTAATATCTTAATTAATTATCTTGTGAAGTTAATTTTAACATAGTATTTTTCTTCTACAACTAACATTACATGAAACTATATCCTTTTGCAGTAACAGATTTATAATTGTTTTTACTTTCTCTTACCCATAATATGGTAGAGATAGCATTGTTTTTGGGTCAAATTTTCGAAAATGAGTTTATTTTGAGGCTCCTTGAATCCGAAAAACGTGATTTTAGTGGTTGGTCTGTGTATCTGTTTGTGTGATCAGCATATATCAAGAACAAATAGCAGCATGATGTCCAAACTCTGTATTTTAAATCCAGTGTGATGCTACACTAATCTTTTCGTTCAGCTCAAGCAAATGGTTCGTCTACAGGGACATCCAAGAGAAATCAAATACATTATGTTTATAGGGGAAATTTCTCATACGTACAGTGTAAACAATTGTAGACTACCTTAAGCAAAGTGGTATGAACATATTTTTTGCATGCATCATAAATGCAAGCTTTATGCAAATTGGGGTATGGAAATCATTCATCACTCGTTTACAGGCCTACTCAGAGTATTTGGATACATTCATGTATACTTGGAAATTGATGGTATTTCATTTTGTGTTGAGTTTTTTCATATATGATAAATTTAAGTACATATTATGACGTGCATATAGTTTACAGATTATATATAGGGCTAACCAAAATTAAGCTAAACATTCATTTCCTATTGAATATAATTGATGAAAGTGCTTTGACGAATTTTACTTTTTAGACGAACATTGCTCAGGAAGGAAAATAATTTTTTCATATCTATACATAAACAAGGTATTTTTAAATTTTCTCTTTTAAATTCTGGTTTTTGTATAATATCACGTTTTGAGGTTACCAAAATATGAAAGTCAAATTTTTTAATGGTTGATCTGTGTGTATATTTGTTACCAGCATAATTTAAAATCAAATAATTGCAGGAAATCCAAATTTCGTATTCTGGCGATTGTATTAGGTTGGCACTTGAAAATTTAATCAAGTTTGGCAAGTTTGATGGCAAATTATTAAGAGCCTTCTTCTTCTTCTTTATTATTTTTATTTTTTTTTTAATTAACGCAGGCACTATAATTGAACGGGGAGTTTAAGGGGGCAGTAGTCCCTTCACACAGAATTCCGTGTCAAATAAAACTGTTCCTGAACTTATTTAGGATTATTTTTAATGTTGACTGAACTTCATTATTTTACTCTTTAACTACATTTCTTGCGACCATGGAAGCCTCTGCGCAAGTGCGCATACAACGAGTCCACTAGTTAAATAGGGGAGACAAGCTTTTCGTTGAGAGAAAATAAGCGATAAGGGAATACTGAATGACTGGATGTTTACTAAATTCAAACCTGTTGGTCAACTTGGAAACCCTCCAAGATTTTCGACTCGTCCTCACTGCTAAGCGTAGGAAACGTGGTTACACTATACCTTATTGCTCTTACGACTTATTCAATTCCTACTATTAGTTCACACTCTCCCTATATATATCTTATACAAATCTTGCAATCAATTTTTAACTAACTTCCCGGCTAGCTAGAAATTAGAAACTTCCAGGATTGCTCAGCACACGGTGACAATACATTTTTTTAATACTTTTAGTCAGCTGTTTCAATTCCCTACTGCCTTCGTCAGCGTTTATATGATTCAACAGAAAATTTATTTAACTAACTTCCCGACTAGCTAGACATTTGAAACTTTCAGAATAGTTCAGAATACCATGAAAATGCATTTTTAAAATACTTTTAACCAACTTTTTTGGGTCCCTGCTGCCTTCGGCAGCGTTACCAGTACAAAGCTTGCAATCGATTTTTAACTATCTTCCCGACTAGCTAGGCCATTTGAAACTTTTATAATAGTTCAAAACACGATAACAATGATTTTTTAAAAAACTGTTAGCCAGTTGTTCCGAGTTCCCGTTGCCATCGGTAGTGTTTATATGATTCAACAGAAAATTTAAAAATATGTTATATAAAAGGTTTTTTTATCTTGTAATTATTCTTATTATATCACTGAACTGTGTCCACGAGCTTGAATATTCTCCATTTATAAATCTTATTTTACTTTTTATTTGATTTTGCATGCGCGCTTTTTATTTCTATTTATTAACTAAAATAAAATTTTTCTTTGTTGACCTAAGTAAGAATTGACTTTAATTTTTTTTTCTATATTACTTGTTTTGTAATCTGTCTTTATAGTATTGAAATGCAGGGTAAGAGAAAGTCATGTGAGTAACTCACCAGATTATTATTATTATTATTATTATTATTTAAAAGTTCATTGCCGTTTGAACATAAAGATAGTAATGTAATGTGATGTAGATTATTACATATTCTAAGATTCTAAGATTCTAAGACGAAAGGAGGCCGCTCACCACTATGCAGCGGTTTTGAGCGTTTTTAACCTTTAGAGAGAGGCTCCAAAGCCACTGTGGAGATTCAAAGGAGCCCGTCTCCAAAGGTTAAGCCTCCCCCGTTGTTTATTGCATAAGCAAAAAAAAAAAAAAAAATTACAATGGCCGCCAGAGCAGAACTCTCCCACGACAAAAGGCGACAAAGTTGTATGTAAAAATATAGATAAGTATGTTAAATAAATACAGTGAAGCATCCATAATCCGGAATTCTATAATCCGGCATCACCTATAAACCGGTAACTTTTATGGATCGTTAGTAAAATTTACAGATTTTCATTTGATTTTATTGATTTAGGACTAGTGTGAATTTTTTGAAAATTAATCAAGGTGATCGCAAAAATTCTGAAAAGAACAACGAATTTTTTGTCTCGCTAGGAAAATCCAAAAGTTATTAATAAAAAAGATCGATCCTATTCCTGATATCCAAAGTTAAAATAAACACGACCCCCTGAAATATCGGTCAATAATTTTTAGAAGGACTTCAAAATTTTACTTTTTTCTAAACTCAATAGAAAAAAGTATTGGATTCGCAAACATTTTCGACCACGAGTTTTCGATGAATTTATATGTTTTGAGAGGTGTAGAACACGATTTGACTATTTTTAGAAAATGTCGGTCTGTCTGTGTATATGCGTGTGACAAAATTTTGTGTCAACTGTATCTCAGGAACTGCAGCACAAAAATTCATATGATTTGGTAAGTAGTTGAACCTTGACAGAAGTTAGTCCCTATCAAAGTTTGGTGAAATTTGTCCAGGTGACGTTGCCATCCCATTTTTCTAAATTTTTAACATGGCGGTATAGGGCAGATTTATATTTTAATAACCATTGCAAAGTTAAAAAGATTTATATATAATAGTGATAGTGACCTGTGAAAAAAAAAAAATGTATATGTAGGAGCATCGCTCTCCCTTCCCCCCCGAAGGGGGGAAATTTTTTTATGAGAGTCTTTCAAAAGAACTCGTCAATATCTTTAAAATGAATGGTTGAATCATCGATATACGATAATTTAAAATAAAGTTTTTTTTTTTTTTTTTTTTTTTTTTTAATCAAACTTGCATTTTTTTAAAGATGCCATATACATAATAAAATTGACTTTCTGTGAATATTTAGTATTATGCTACTTCTTTAGAATGAAAATCGTCTGCATTCATCATGGAAGATAACTTTATTAAATAATAATTTTAATAAATTATTTTCACCGAGTGAATTTCTGTAGGAAAATATAGAAGAAAGTCATGTTGTGGCCACAACGTACAAGTTTATCAGTTTCTCATACTTTCCTTAATGTAAGGTACATTCTAACAGCTCGTAAATAATATGCTACGACATTTTACTTTCTTTTATTTTGAAAATGCAAATAGTCGTAAGTCAGCTTTCTTTCAGCGTGGATATAGGGTTCTCACCACGAAGGGAAATTTGGATACCGCAATTTTTATACAGAATTTTTTTAAAAATAGAAATCGACGGATATCAAGGATTAGTCAAGTTTAAAATTCTAATGTAAAATATCTGTGCATTAAAATTTATCTTTGTAAGAATCCTGCTTGAATATGTACAGTCGGCTGCAAAATTATTCGAGCACTAGCCAATAATTCCTATATTTAAAAAGTACACTTAAGACTGTTTTGCTAAGTAAATCCTTGTCGAATCATGTTCTTAGACTGATTAAGAACATGACTCGACAAGGATTTATTTAACAAAGCTGTATTAAATGTACTTTTTTTCGGCAAGAACTATTGCTAGTGCTCGAATAATTTTGCAGCCGACTGTAACTCTGATTTTCCATTTCGGCGTCGACTTTCATTATATTTTGTCTCAAAGAATTATACAACAGTTGTACTTGATTTGCTGATTCACACATTCGAAGTTGGAGAAAATGTGTCATTAATTAATAATCATTTGAATTGAATTTTACTAGAAGCTTATTCAAAACTTGTATACGTATATACATAACAGAATAGAAAACATATTGTCTGGAACTTAAAATTTGGCAAGCATAAAAAATGTAACGTCAACAAGAAGTAGGATTTCTATTTACTTAGAATAGGCGGGTCAAGGTAATAAATTTCTCCTTTTATCAGAGAGAAGAATCAGGAATTAGTCAAGTCCTCCTTTTTTTTTTTTTTTTTTTTTTTGGTCACAGGAGGAAACGTTTGGGGTGGAGTATAGGTTTATTTTTTTAAAAGCAGGTAGAAGTAATGTGCAGAAAACGAGAGGAAAGTTTTGTATCTCTTGTAACCAAACAACGTAGAGGGGAATAAAGAATAAAGATAATTAATGGATGGCCTAAGAGCCCGATTAACATTACAATTGAAGGGAAGCACAAATCAGTTTGAGCCTCCCCCCCCCCCAACTGACTGCTTGATCTAAAGACTCATACAAACATCTCGAAAAATTTATAAATTTTTCATTAAATTTTGTAGTTACCTGGAATTGAAGACAAGTAAATTCACTCAATTTTTGTACCAAAATATACAGCCAGTGTGAAAGCCTATGTTCACCACAATATATGAAATTATTCCATTATAAATGAATGTGTAAAAGCTTCATTAGCATATTCCCTATATAATCTAGAAATGATAGTTTTGCAGTCAGGTGTACTGTGACTTTTTATAATCAGACAATGCTTTTAGACCACAGGCATAAAATTTCGGGCCTATTTTTTGCTTAATTTGGGGCTTTTTCAAAATTTTCTAGGGGAAGCACTCGCTTCTCATGCCTATTGGGTAATCAGGGCCTGGATGGCCTTGAGCCACTTCTGTTGAGGGAAAAGACTTAAGCCATCGGATCTCACTGTATGACGAGCATGTAACAAGTAAAGGCATTTATTATCCTGACCAACATTCCACACTACTAGAAATACTACCATCTCCCAAGTCTTGAAATATAGCCCCTCCGAGGGCTAGATCAATGCTAAATTCCCTATTAAAGGCAAAATAATTGATCAAATTTTACTGCAATAAAATATTTTTGTATTAGTAATTCGCGATATTGTGTCTTTAATTGTTTCTTTAACTGATTAATTTACATTATACTCGTTCTCATTTCAGCAACATCTAAACTGTTGCCCAGCACCTGTAGCCATTCGCGTGCCAACCACTACTTTTTGGAGTCGATAGACAATTCAAGATGTCGCTTTTTGGCGACGCAGTGCGAAAGTTACAGTGCTTTCGAAAACGGAAAATGCCTACCTCCAAACTCTACAGTCGCTGAAATGGGATTGCACGCCAAGAGAATTAGAGGAGTGCCTGAAAAATCAAAATTCTACTTGAGGACCAATGACCAAGAGCCGTTTTGTAATCAAGATAGTATATATTTGTAATGATGAACTAAACGACGGACGATGCATAAACAGAGTTCCGTGTTAAAATGTGGGACAATACGGAAAATTTAAATAATTGTATTGTTTACTCTTTGAATAAAGGAATTTACTTGTTCATTTGTTATTTAAATAATCTGGTGTGTCACTCACACGACTTTCTCTTACCTTGAAATTTAATACCATAAATACAGGTTGCAGATTAAGAGGTAAGATAACGAGTGCTGCTATATAAACCTGTGTTAAACAATTCAAACCAGGCTTCGGAAGAGTTTTATATGATAATTAGTTCTGTGTGAGGGGGGCTACTGCCCCCCCTCAACCCCCCGTTTCATTAATGCATCTACATTTATATAAAATTTAATTTGGTTATCAAAAAATAATTCTGTTTTTAAAAATAATTTATTAAAATTATTATTTAAAAAAAATATCTTTTATGATAATGCAGACGGTTTCCATATTAGAGAAGTAGTATAACACTAAATATAAAAAAAAAAAGAGTTGAAATTATTCCCAATATTACATTTAATTTTTTTTTTTTTTTACCATTTATTTTAAAGGCATTTGTGAGCTCTTTTGAAAGATACCCACCATGAAAATTTACTCCCCTCGAGGGGGGGACTTCCCCCCCCCAGTGGGGGGAGGCGAAGCCTCTACATACACAATTTTTTTCCCAGTTGACTATCTCTATTACAAAAGATATATATTCGTTTCATTTGGTTTAGTGCAGTCTATAGATGTTAAACTCTACTTATCTGCAATTTTCCCCATAGACGTTATGTATTTGAATACTTTTGAGTGTCCCTGTACACGAACCATTTGCTTTATCTCAACGAAAAGCTTACTGTAGCCTTCCTATATGATACACATTTAGAATCCCAAATTTGGAATTTCTGCTACTATTTGTTCTTGTGATATGCTGATAACAGACACACAGACATCTACACAGACAGACAGACCATTCGCTAAAAACATGATTTTCGTATTCAGGAGACCTCAGAACATGTAAATATAACAAAAACTCAGGTTCGAAAATTTGACCCTAAAACAATACTTTCTCGACCTTATGGGTAAGAGAAAATAAAAACTCTAATAAAAGGAAATTTATAGAAATGTGAGTTGCAGAAAATAGTGTAAAATAAAAAATAATTCCTACGCTTTTGGAATGCAGTTTATGGTACAGCTTAGTGCGTTGTCTTCTTTGGCGATTAGCGGTGCAAAGAATGGTGATACAGCTTCAGTTTGTGGTTCATGCACCTCGCGGTATCAAAACCAAATGTTTATTTTTAGAACTAGGAGAACTATTAGTTTCAATCTGGGTAAAAAACTTGGCGAAAGTTTTTGTAGACCAGTTATGTGTAACACCATAAATTAGAAATATCAGTCCTATCGTTACAAATTAATGTTACCAAATGAAAGGGGCGGTTTTTTTTAACCCAGAGGTGCAAACAATTTTTCGACACAAAAATTAGATTTTTTACAATTAACTAAAGTGTGAAATTCGGGTGGAGACACTTCATTTTAATTCATTTCAGTCATTTTAAAATGTACGTGGCATAGTTTTACGGTCTAAAAAGGAGATAAAAAAAAAAATTAAAAAAATAAAAATAAAAAAAAAAAAACTTACAGGCTGAAATTAATAGTCCTCCGTACCAAACTAAATTCTGTCTCTCACAGATTTTTTTTTTTTTTTTTTTTTTTTTTTGTAGTGATTTCATTTTCTGCTACCTTGCATATGGCGTTCATTCATGGTCTCTCCTTAAGGATTGTAAACTCCAAGAATAACACAAAATAATGCCAAATTGGCGATTTATTAGAAACACGACAAACAGTACCATAAACTAGATTCTTAATAAATTATACAGAACACACACTACTTTAGATGTGAGATATTAACCATATTTTTCTGTTTTGCATAGTCAAAGTAAAGAGCTGGTAAGACTAAATTTTGATATGCATATTGTTTTTTCTAGAGAATAAGGATAATAACTATCTGTAGTGTACTGTATTATTACAATGCACAGTACAAATATGAAAATTTTATACAGATGAAAATAAACAAATATGAAAATTATGACAAATATGAAAATTTTATACATACAAAATGAAAATGACAAATATGAAAATTTTTTAATATAATGACAAATATGAAAATTTTATACAATGTGTAAAATTTTCATATTTGTACTGTGCATTGTAATAATAAACAGGTATGTTGATAAACAAATTTCTTGAAAACTGCTAATATCATAGCTGTCAACTTATGCGGTTTTTTTTTTTTTTTTTCTTTTGCTACCGGAAATTATTAATAATTTTATCAGCTGTTTTTTTTTTTGCGATTAAACATGATAAAATTTTTTTGCAAACAGATTCTGGTGTTAAAAAACCGTACAAATTAGCACTTATGTAACGTTTAAAAAATTGTAAAATTTTCAGCATTTTTTTTTTTTTTTTTTTTAATTACGTTCTTTGAGATTTGCTTAATATTAAAGCCAAGTCTATTATCAGCGTAAATTAAAAAGAGATAATTGCAGAAAATTTGAATGTTGCATTTTCAAGTTCATATTAGGTTGATCTTTAATAGTTTATTTAAGATTGATAAATTTCAAAGAGTTGTGCGGGTAAAAGTAGCCTGAATATTTTGGATTAAACTTTTAAATTTAGTTATTCGAAACGAAGTTTTTATTATATTTACACGTTTTAAGGTCCCCTGAATCAGAAAAATCATGTTTTTAGAAGTTGGTCTGTGTGTGTGTCTGTGTGTCTGTTACCAGCATATCTCAAGAACAAATAGTAGCAGGTTATCCAAACTTAGTATTCTAAATCTGTATTATATAGCGATGCTACACTAAACCTTTCGTTGAGATCAAGCAAAATAGGTCGTGTACAGGGACATCCAAGAGAATTCAATAAAAATACATATAAAAATAATTAAAATCTAGACGTTTCGAAACCCGTTCGGGTTTTCTCATCAGTATCAATTATAACATAATATGCAAGCATTAGATGAATACCCAAGGAATTTATAGAAGTACAGAATATTGAGGAGCCAGTGCGCATTCTTCATTGATAGTGTGGAGATGCCTGGCAGTGTGCCAGCTCTCAAGGAAAATACGTGATTTATAATTATCAGAACCAGAATTTAGAACTTTTACATTATCGAAGTCAGGAATATGATCGGTTTCTATTGAATGGATTACAATTTTAGAATTTTGGTTGCAATTTTTAAAAGATCGTCTGTGCTCCTGTAGTCTAATTTTTGCTGTACGACCAGTTTCATCTATATAAACATATTTACAATTTTTACAAGGAATTAAATATATTACGCCAGTTAGATCCAGAGAAGGGGTTTAAAGTTAAGAAGAATGTTTTTTATTTGTTATTTGGCCGGAAAGCAGTATAAATATTATGTGGTTTAAGTAATTTAGACATAAATTCTGAAGGAAAACCAAAATATGGCATAGAAATACAATTGTTCTTATTAATAAGTGAACTTTTCATTTGCATTGGAGGAGAGGGGGAAATTGCAGGAGGAAACGAAGGAGGGGGAAGCGGATATATATATATATTTATACTTTGAAAAAGCAGATTGATATTTATTATCTTACCTTATTGATCTTACTTAATTTGCAACCTATCTTTATAGTGAAATGCAAGGTAAGAAAAAGTTATTTAAGATTATATTATTTTAGTTCCCTATCATACTATAGGTATGGGGGACTTAGGTAATCGTAACAAATTTCGACTATAGTTTTTTTATTTTTTTATACGTTTTCAGGTGTGAGGAATTCGAAAATGACAAAATTTGTATGGTGTCTGTCTGTAGGGTGTCTGTTAGTGTGTTAGTCCGTTAGTGTGTCAGTCCGTTTGTGTGTTAGTGTGTTAGTCCGTTAGTTTGTTAGTCTGTTAACACGATATCTCACGAACAAATGATCGCAGAGAGGTCAGATCAGTTTTAAAATATTACTTTCGACACTGGCAAGAACACTATTCATTTCAACATTCGAATTAAAAAACATCGTAAGTTATGAGAAATTTACGATTTTCTTAACATGGGAGAATAGGACAAAAATTTACTTAAACATGCATTAAATGGAAACTTTTTACTGTAAAAATTTCAGACCAGTTTTAAAATATCAGTTTTGATGCCGGAATAAACACCATTAACCATAAATATGCTACTTTGAAATTTTCACAAGTTATTGGAAATTTACGAATTCCTTAACATGGCAGAATAGAGTAAAATTTCACATAAACATCAATCATGAGGAATATTTTCATCGTAAAGATGTCAAACCACTTTTTAACTATTATTTTGGATACTGGCATGAATATCATAGACTATGATTTTTCCAATTTAAAAAATTTGTAAGTTATTTGGAATTAACGATTTACTTAAAATGGCAGAATAAGCAAAATTGAGCATAAACATCCATTTTGAGGATCATAAATACATTAGACAACTTAAAAATTACATTTATGATATTTGTTTGAACATGATTGAATACAAATATTCTATTAGGAAAATTTCGTAAATTATTCGTAATTTACGATTTTTTCAACATAGCGAAATTGTAAATTTTTCATATAAATATGAACTTTGAGGATTATTGCATTGAAAATAGTAGCATGAAAACTAAACAACAGAATTGACCCTGATAAAA
Organism: Salticus scenicus; assembly: GCA_963930645.1. Classification (NCBI taxonomy): domain Eukaryota; kingdom Metazoa; phylum Arthropoda; class Arachnida; order Araneae; family Salticidae; genus Salticus; species Salticus scenicus. Next base: position 212,673,918 of record OZ005662.1, read on the forward strand.
TAAATTAATAGATTAGAATAAGATAAATATATCGAAGTGAACGGTGGATGGATAGCCTATTAGGCGGGGATTTCATTCTGTCACTGTATCAAGCTTTGGTCAAATTCATTTCTTTTATCATGATTATAATATGTCTCGCACTAGAAATTTATGAGAACATAAATATGATGGGGAACTGAGCAGAGTCCACCTATGCCAACTAGTTTAAATCAAATAAAGTGCTTTTTAGATTAAGTAAACATATTTTATAAAAAATAAAAAAAAATCTTACAGGTTTGAAGGTGGACTTTTTTGCGAAATATTTAATCAAATATAACTTCTTTAATAAAAAGAATTATAAAATAAAAATATTAACAAAAAATAAATAAATAAATAAATAAAAAGAGAGAGAGAGAGAGAGAGACATTTTTTCATGTGAAATTTCAATGTTGTCCCTCTTATGTTACATTCACCACGCGTTTCACAGTTTCATTTCTTTTTAAATCAAAAATTGGTTAAGCCCATTTTTCACAGTATTCAGATATTCCAAATTGTTTCCGAGAAGGAGATGAGAGGGGCATTAAGGAAAAGTTTAATTAGCCATAACTTCTTAAAAATGCATAGTTAAAGAAAAATTTTGTCCTATTATGCTTTCGTTAAACTTTTTATTTTTACTAGTGTTAAAAAAAGAAACTTTCCCATCGAGTTGGAAAAAAAAAAAAAAAAAAACCGTCATTTCTATTTGAAATTTTTATTTTCGTCTCTTACACTGTTAAAAATTTGGTGTTAGTTTGAACCAAAACTTGTTACTGAAATAGCTGAAACCATCTGATGATTTGACCTTTTACCTCGATTTGGTAATTTTATGTTGAACCAAATATTAGAATTATATTTTAAATAAACACAAATTGAAAACATGACCGGTACGGGGTATGAACTAAAGACCATCTTCTCTTAAGTCAAACACTCTGGCACTGTGCTACGCTTTCTGTCCGCTAATTCTGTTGGTTGATTTTGATGAAAGGGGCTAAATTTTTCAGGATTCTTATCTCGCCTCATGGGTGAGTTGTGGCATAAGATTTGACATCTAAAGAAATCATAGTATGTTTTCGTATGATTTTGTGGACAAACTTAAATGCGTCTCTCCGTCTAACTATACTATGATTTCTTTGGATGTCAAATCACTTTTTACAAATGTTCCGGTTCCAGGTGCTCTGGTTTGCTTAGAGAGAAGACTACGTGAATTCCATCATTCTTCTATTGAAATTGAGGAGCTTGTAAATTTAGTTCATTTGTGTATCAGGCAAACTGCCTTCATTTTTAATGGTACTTATTATTCCCAAAATGATAGTATGGCCATGGGTAGTCCTCTCTCTCCTTTACTTTGCGACATTTATATGCACTATTTTGAAGAAAAACTCTTCGGTGTATATAAATTTCCTCACTGGTTTAGGTATGTGGATGACACTTTCGTTCTTGTCTCCCCTGATGTCGATTTGTCCAATTTACTTTCCTTGGTCAATTCGATTGACCCATGCATTCAATTCACTTTTGAGGTTGAACAGGATTGCTCTTTGCCTTTCCTTGACGTTCTTGTGAATAAAGAAAAGGATTGTTTCTCAACTACTGTTTTTAGAAAACCATTCTCAGTCTCTTTGCCGCGGCATGCTCTCTCTAACCACGCCCCTCAACAAAAAATGTCTGCTTTTTACACTTATGTTTATCGTGCCTTACACATTTGTTCTGATCCGTCTAATCTTTCGAAAGAAATTAATTATTTAAAATATCTTGCTCTCTCTCGTGGTTATAACCCATCTATTATCGATAAAGCTCTATATAAATTTAAGAATCCTAAACGTTCTGCTCCCAAATTAAGCGAACACAGTCTCATCCCAGTTGTTTTACCTTTTTATTCTTCACTCTCTTTTAAAATCTCTAAAATTCTTTCACCGTTTGGTTTCAAAGTCATTTACAAACCCGTCAATAAAATTAAATTATCTTCTCTTAAGGATCCCATTCGCACTGAAAACCGTTCTGGAATTTATTTAATTCCGTGTTCGTCCAGCAACTTAGGTTATATTGGTCAAACTAGGAGGCGTTTGAAATACAGAATAAATGAGCACCGTCGGAATATTCGTAATGAAGAGATTACCAAATCTTCTATTGCTTCCCACTGCTGGTCTCAAGGTCATCGTTTTGATTTTTCCAAAATTAACATCATTTCATCTCCTGTCTGTTCCTCCCATTTGGATATTCATGAAGCATTTTGCATATTTAAAAATTCGAAAAATCTTGTTAATGATATTTCTTCCACTCCATTCGTCTCTGGTGCATGCTTGGAAATTACTCACATAACTTAGATTTTCATTTAATTTTTGATATCCTTAGATTGTTATATGGTTAATCTCACTCATTTATTTGTTTTCTTGTTTTCTTGTACAATTCTACTCACACCAATTGTTATATTTACTTTCTACTTTATAAAGTGTTTCTTTTCATTTTTAAACGATTTTGTGCGTTGCCGCTTTGACTGCGGCACTCGTGCTTACTTTATTCGCCTGATGAAGGGTCGTGTGTTTTTTCGACCCGAAACAATTGTTGCGAGTTTATTGCATTTTATGGTGTTTATTCAAAGTTTGTAAGTAATATCATTAAAAGGTGTTACGGAATTTCTAATTTATACGGAGTTGCAAAATCAATAAAAAGGAAAAAAAAAAAAAAGATACAGCGATAGATAAATTCATTAACTTTATATTGACCAGAAATTCACCAAACCCTTTCGCAATAAGAACATAATTAAAGGACAGAAAGATTGATGAGGCGTGTAAGTTGTTATTAGAATACAATCAGATTTCAGCAATATGCGGTTATGCTTATGTAACTGACATAAACTTACGTAAATGTTGTAAAAAAAAAAAAAAAAAAAGTCGAAAAATTCTAAAACAATACGAGGATAAACATTAAAATGTTAAAGATGAAATAATATTTCAATATGTAAGCATCTGGAAAAATACAAACACTTGTTATGCTCAAATTCTGGAAAATATTTGAAGTTTTCATTGTTTCTTTTCTTTCCGTTTCATAAAATGTAACAGGTGGTGTTTATGATTTATCACAATTTCCTCTTGAAAAAAAAGAATAAATTGAAGGTAGCTCATCAACCTTGTGCATTAAGATATTTTATGTTTTGATTGTTTATTAGAAATATCTTTTAATTGTTAAGGCGGTCATGAAATTTGCCAGTTTACTATTTTTGGTCGCGTTGTTCTGTAGAGGAGAAGCATTTTTGAAGAAAATTGGTGACTTCGTGCCTAAACCCCCCTCCAAGCTTAAAGATTTGATTCCTAAACCGCCAAAGGTTGATGATTTAATACCAAAAATACCTAATCCACTTAATTGTAAGTATAAAAAAATTTCTTTTTTGTATAATTTCGAATACATTACTGTCATAGGCGCTTCAATTGAAAATTTTGATTATTTTTGAAAAAAAAAAAAAAAAATATGAATGTGAAATTTTATCATTAAATTTAAGGCATAAATTGGGAAAAAATATATCCCAATTTGAGACACTTTTAAAAAAGACACGTGTAACGTTTTAAATTAATAAATAAAACACTTTAAAACACGTATAAAAGTTTTAAAAACATTTAATTAAAAATTACATATTTCTAAGCTTTTCGCCCTGAAAAGCAGGGCATCATCAGGAAAACTACAAAACCATGTAGTTTTCCTGATGATGCTCTGCTTTTCAGGGCGAAAAGCTTAGAAATATGTAGTTTTTAATTAAATGTTTTAAAAACTTTTATACGTGTTTTAAAGTGTTTTATTTATTAATTTAAGACATAAATTGGTGCCATCTCAGCAAATTGCAGTGTACATTTCTTAATTGAATAATCACACTTTTGTGCCGTCTTTATAAATTTCATGAATTTAGATACACTGTAAAAAATAACGGTAGATTCTACAGCAGAAACATCTTTAAAAAAAAAGACTGCATCACACATTGTTTTTGTTGTAAATTATTTCTTTTTAATAGCATATTGTGCTGTTAACCAACCCTTTTTGCCCGCATATTCTGCTGTAAAATCTACCGTTGTTTTTTACAGTGTATACAACATTTAAAACTTAAATAAAAAATGCTAAAACTAATATCCTCTATATTGTCAGAAATTTTACGCGCTAATGTGTCAAAATAAATAAATAAAGAAATTCTAGAATATTTGTAAATTTATTTATTATTTATTTATTTGCATTTTTTTTTTTAATCCACCTCTACAAATAAATGAAAAAAAGGGCTTTTTTTTTTTTTTTTTTTTTTTTAAGGATTGAGGGCTATTAATTTTTGCGGTGTCATTTTTCGGTAGTTGGGCATTTATCGAAATTTAAAATTTATCGAAAATATTATTGAATAATTTAAAAAAAGGTGTTATAATATGAAAAAAAAAAAAAAAACCTAATAGTCTTCCGTCCTAAACCAAATTTTGCTTTTGCCGGAATTTCACCAAAATCATTATTATTATTATTATTATTTGGTGGTGGTGGGGGGGGGGAGAAAACAAAAGAAAATTAATAATAATCAGTATCGAAACAAACACTATCGAAAAAGTGTTTTTTTTTTTTATAATAATTTTGAATTAGGAAATAAAAAGTGCGCGTGCAAAATGAAATAAAAGTAAGCAAAAAAATGAATTTAATGATTTAATTTTTATACAAAACATGATCGCGTGCTATCTTAAAAAGTAGATGTAAAATTTAAAGTTTATGTGGTGCGTGTGGCATCTATAAAAATTGTTTTAAGAAATAGAATGGAATAAAGAAAGCAACGATGTTGGTTGCATTTTGTTACATAGTTTGAATTTTTGAATTTTATAGAAGTAATATCTACCGTAGGAATAATTTCTTTTATTTATTTATTTATTTATTCTGAATTATTTTGCGTGTTTTATTTAAAAAAGAACTACTGTGAGTTTAGTAAAATAAAAAAAGAAAAAGAAAGAAAAAAAAAAAATAAACTAATTAAAACAAAATATTAAAACCAAAGACTATCTTTCTTTTCTAGATAACAGATGTGAAATTCTGTGCAAAACGCAATTTAGTCTAGTAAAGTAAGACTATTTTGTATTATTTTCTTCCATAAAAAGGCGTTTGTGTTACGTTCCATAGCAACAGTTATTATATTTTTTTCTTAAATTTCTTTGGCACAGCTTTAGCATAAAATCACCTCAGCGACTTAGAAATTTTTATTTCGATTTTGGCAATGAATTAAAATAAAACGAAAAAACAACGTTTTTTTTTTTTTTTTTTTTTTTTTTTTTTTAATTGGTCTAAGTATACAAAAAGCATAATCTATATAAATAAAGAGAAGTGTCTGTGTGTCTGTGTGTGTATCTGCGCTCTGGTGCTCACACTACTAATCGCAGAGCCTCCAAATTTGGCATATAGGTACCTGGGACCCTGCAGGTGTGCACCTCATCGAGATTTTTTCGAATTTGAATTTTTTAAATTAATGTTTTTTCGAATTTAAATATTGCCTTTAATGCTTCATTTTTCATAAATTTCTTTCGTTTCAAAAGTCTGCGTATCTTAGCAACGGCTATTAAACAATTATTTATTTAAATTCATTTGAGGAAGAAATCTTTTTTATTATATTTATTGAAATTAAATAGTTATCCACATACAGCAGAAAAAATTAAACATATTAAATTTTTAGATTTTGGCATATAGGTACCTGGGACCCTGCAGGTGGGCACCTCATCGAGATTTTTTCGAATTTCAAATTTGAATTTTTTAAATTAATGTTTTTCCGATTTTAAATATTGGCTTCTTTTTTTCATTTTTCATAGATTTATTCTTTTGCTTCAATCGTCTGCGTATCTTACCAACGGCTATTACGCAACATATTTTTATTTAATACATTCATTTGAAGGCGATTTTTTTTTTTTTTTTTTTTTTTTTTTGTTATATTTATTGAAAATAAAATCGTAATGCAGTAGAAAAAATTAAGTATAATTAGTTTTAAATTTAAAAACGTATTTATAACAGTTATGTTTATTTTTTTATAGTGGAACAACTTCTTATTTTTCATTTTTTAGTTAATTCCTTTAAAAGAAAAAACATTTATTCATTAATTTTTACTTTCCGAACACTATAGTGAGGAAAGTATTGTAATCATCTCAAAAATCCGAATTTGAGATTTTGATATTTCTAACCGTTTCGAGGTCTCCTGAATCCGTTTTCACTATTTTTGCGATGATATATGTATGTATGTGTGTATGTCTGTGAGTGAACACGCTGGCGTCTAAATGCTTTGTTCAATCAAGCTGAAAGTTGGTACGTATATTGTAAGTCAACATTGTACGAACCCTATTGATTTTGGTGAATCTAGCACTTATAGTTTTTTTACAGGGACAGAAAGAAAAATTCTTTATCTTTATGGCCTTTGGGACCAAAATCTTAAAAGTGCGATAGCATCTAAACACCTTATTCAATTGAGCAAAAAATTTATACACATATTCAAGGTCACAGATACCCAATCTGTATAGATTTTGGAGAATCTAGCGCTTATAGTATTTTTTCAGGGACACAAAGAAAAATTCTTTATCATTATGGCTTATGGGGCGAAATTTTTAAAAGTGTGATAGCGTCTAAACGCCTTATTAATCTGAGCAAAAAATTTGTACACATGTTATAGGTCACAGTTGCACCAACTGTATACATTTTGGTGAATCTAGCATTTACAGTTTTTTTTCCAGGACACAAAGAATAATTCTTTATCATTATGATCTATGGGATCAAAGTTCAGTAACGTTAAATAAAACATCGTGTAATACATGGAGAAAAATACTGAAACACTCTATTATGGTTTTCTCTCTTTTATTTGTTTAACAACTCCTCTTTCTTTACTTTATCTACAAAATTGTTAATTACCCAATGTTCGGAAAGTCGAGTGGAGTCACACCAGATTTTTTTTATTTTTTATTTACAGTATCTATCGGGAAAAATGGTAGTATATGCATATTAAAAAGGATTAAAATGATTAAAATTTATTTGTTTATATATATATGAATCTACTTTTTATTTTATTTTATTTTATTACATTGGTCGGAATCAAATCGTAACATAGTGTAAATAGCATGAGCTATAAAATACATGGTTCAAAACTAAAATATTTAATAGATGCTGAGATACAGTCATATTTAAAATCGTAGTTCTTAAATAGTAGCATACCCCCCCCCCCTGTCGTCGATAAATATCCAGATTGAAGTGCCCGAAAAAGATCTTTCTGCAGGCATGGGAAACCTAGACCTGGTGCAGTGCGGGCGGGAAAAGAACTGCCGTAGACAGCGGGTACCCGAAGCAAGGTTTCGAGCAATTTCAGTTTCTCTTTTTCTTTCCTTTTTTTTTTTTTTTTTTTTTTAGTTTTTGTCTATAATGTGGTGTAAAAGAATAAACATTATTAATTCAATTCTTTCGAAAATTCATTTAAATATAGTGACCAGCGAAGCGGGCGTAGCCTGCTAGTAAATAAATAAATGAATTAAATAAAGAATAAAAAACTGATTTTTTACCCTTTGCAGGGGTTATTTAAATTTAAAACTAAACTAATATTTTTAATTTTCTTTCCAAAGAGAAAAACGTGTACACTCAAGCTACTCGATTTTTTTTTTTTTTTTCTCTCCCGCTCTCACCTTAAAAAAAAAACTGTTTGTCTCAGAGAATTTTTCACGTATACATTTTGATTTTTAAATAATTCTAATTTTCTAATTTCAGTAATTTAATACTTAAAATGTTCGTTGGAATTCTATAAATGTATTTTGCTGATAAATGAAATAAAAATTTACAAATATGATTAATATCGTATCAGAGTGATTTACTAATGTAAATTAAGCAACTTGTCTATGTGCGCGTTTGTTCAGTGGTAAGACAATCGCCTGCTTCGGGAACGGCCTAGGTTCGATTTTCGATAGATCCGAACTGCATTTTTCGACAATGCGCAAGGGGAAAAAAATTCATCTAGTGCATAGTTTTTTTTTGAGGAAAAATAAACAATTGAAAACTCTTTGCATTACTAAGAATAATCTCACTCTTAATGGAGTGTGAAAAGTCTCACTCTTTTGAAAAGAGACTTTTCATTCTTTAGAGATTGGCTTCATTTTGGCATGTTCAAAGAGCGATATGCCGCTCTTTTAGAGTCAGATCTCACTCTTCATATTTTAGAATGTGCACTGAGAAAAAAATCAGTAACTGACATCTAGAATCTAAATTGTGGCTCTAGAAAAAATAGTTCCCTGTCATCCTTATAAATTCGAATCCACTTTGAAAGGGAATTCTAGAAACCCCTATCAGAATTCCAGAGATTTAGTCTATATTATCGAGGTCAAACCTATTTGAAAATATCTCCAAATAAATGCGAACAGAAGACGCGGGTTTCAGCAACTTTAATCTTGGTTTATGACCCAATTCTAGATAATAAAGCGAGAATTTCTCACCGTACAAAATATTCAAAATATTGCTTTACCATCTAGAAATGTGTAGACTAGAAATTCTCGATCATTTCGTCTATTCAGTTTATTGGCGTGCCTTATGCACATAGCTCGGAAATCTATATTTCTAGTTAAGGGATTTAGAAAATGGCCACTTATTCATCCTACATGAAGGCGGTATATTTTTTTTTCTCAGTGTGATTTTTTACCATTTGCAGGTTTTATCTTAATTTTAGTTTAATATTTTTAAACTTATTCGCAGTAAGAAAAACATACTGAAAAATTCTAGCTGAAACACAGCAAATATGACGACGCGGAATGTTTGATTGAAAGCAATATTCCTGTCGTACTAATAAATTTGAAAATGTAAGAATCCGAATGCGCAGGTTGAACGCATTTAATGCGTTTAGGTATATCGAAAATTAAAATTAAAATTACAAAACTTAAATGTGTCATACAAGCAGACCATGTTTCGGCGTTAGTGCGTCCAAATAGTATAAATTTGTTTGAAATATTTTTCTCTTCTCTTTCTGAACATTTTCCATCAAAGTTGAAAAATGTTTATGACTTCGGCTTGCCGGTCAGTCTGTCTGTCTGAACGCATTCTACTGCTGTAAACATTCATGGAATTCCCTGAAACTGGTATATGTTATTCAAGTTCACCATGTGATGTTCTACATTGGAAATGGAAAAATTACCGCTAATTGTTTGCACTGAGAATAAGAAATATACCACCTTCACCTAGAATGAATAAGTGGTCATTTTCTAAATCTCTTAACTAGAAATATAGATTCCCGTGCTATGCGCATAAGGCACGCCAATAAACTGAATAGACAAAATGATCGAGAATTTCTAGTCTACACATTTCTAGATGATGAAAGAGTATTCTGGATATTCTGAATCTTTTGTATTGCGAGAAATTCTCGCTTGATTTTCTAGAATTGGGTAATAAACCAAGATTATAGTTGCTGAAACCCGTCTGTTGTATTCGCATTTATTTGCAGAGATTTTTAAATAACTTTGCCCTCGAGAATATAGGCAAATGCTCTAGAATTCTAATAGGGGTTTCTGGAACTCGCTTTCAAAGGAGACTAGAATTTATAAGGATGACATGGAACTATTTTTTCTAGAGCCACAATTTAGATTCTAGATGTCAGTTACAGAATTTTTTCTCAGCGTGTGTACAGGGGGCACCCGAAAGAGTTCCAAAGTATTGTGTTCTATGAGAGGTATTCCTGAAAACCTTACTTTAATATCTTTATTTTCCCTATATCGAAGCGAAATTGACATTTATTATTCATAAGGGAAAAAAAATGTATAGAATATAGTATGAATAGCATTAAGATATACTGTGCCACACAAAAATATTCAGATACATTAGGGCTATAATTGGAAATTGCTGAAATTGCATTTTCTTTTTGTAAACCTTTTTAACACTTTCTGACGTTTAAGAGAGATTATAATTTGAATTAATCTATCTGTCTGTCTTTTTGTCCGTTCGACTTGTCCGTCTGCCTCTCTGTCCATTTGTGCCCGCTTTACTGCCCTAAAATATCCTCAGAATTTCTTCAAAATTGTACAAATGTTATTCAAGTGCACCATGGAACCTTTACTATTCAAAATGGTATAAATATCATTACTGGTTTGTGTACAGGGTACACGAAAAAATACCAATGCATTACACTTTATGACACACATTTTTATAAATCATATTTAAATAACTTTGTACACACAAATCATAATAAATTAGACTTTACTATTCATATAGAAAAAAAAAGATTTCTATAGAATATGGTATGTTTAGCGTTAAGATTTTCGGTGTTACATTAAAATATTCAAGTACATTAATGGCTACGACTGGAAATTACTGGAAATGCATTTCTGTTTGCGTTAAGTATTTTTAATAATTTCGAGCAATGCTTAAGCTAAATTATTAATTTATTTAGTCCATCTATCTGCTGTGTGATCATGTAAGGAAAAAGTGCATTTAAGGTTAAACAACACAGCCACTAATAACAGTTGCGAAAGTGCAGATAATCTATGTGGACCACATGGTTATTCCTTCTTTCTTTACTCTTATTTAAGCCTTTTAGCACATAAACAAAGAAATATATTGCTAAGGTTGCATTTGAAATGATAATTAAATCATGTTTTTATTAATTAGTTTTTTAAATTAATTTTTTGTCACTTTTTATGATTATATTCAAAGAGACGACGCGACTCAAAATTATAAATAAATAAATATTGTTTACTTAAAAAATATTTGATCTTGTCATTTAACCAGGGCTTATATCAAAACAAGATTTCATGAAAGATAATGGAATGTATTTATGGGCAAATGATCCGAGTTCATGTTAAAAAGTAAAATTTCTGCATTAATAGGTTAATAAGAAAATTTCTCCATTTTTATTTATTTATTTTTTAATCGAAATTCTTTATAACACTCAAAATAAATAAATAAAATGTGAGCATGACTTAGTTTCGTTTATCTGATTGTTTATTATTTCATTCCTGTAAATATATATAGAATGCATTAAAACTGATCAATATTATCAACTGTAAACTATAGCATATAGCATATAGCATATAGTATAATAATAAGCATATTTCCTCTTGAAAATAAATTAAGTAGTACAACAGGTTTGTATACACGATTAAAAAAAAAAAAGAATACGGATAATTTACAAATTATTAGTGGTAGTTTTTATTTTATTTTATTTATTTATTTATTTTATTTCATTTATTTATTTATTTACTTTATTTATTTTACTTATTTATTTATTTTTGTAGCACTTTGACTACAATACATATAACGAAATCAACATACATGATTTAGACGCACAAAACATTTCTTCCTATAAAATATAAAATTATTAGTTTTAATTGCTGATTTGCAGGGTCACACAAAAATATTCATATTCATTATAGGGTAAGTGTAAATTCCTCGTATGCATTTTAAGTTGCGTCAATAGGATTTACTTTTTCAAACTATATTAAATTTTCAGTTTACTTTATAGTATGCATACTATTTTTAGATAATACGTATATTATAAGCTACACAAACCAATTTATTTCATGTTTTAAGTGACGCTCTAAAGATCGTGATATTGTTTCCACTATGTTTAGAAACAAAATATATTTTAAAGTGTTGTCATGGAAGCAAAATATTTCTCAACGCTATAAATCTTTTCTCCTGCATCAATTGTTCTGTTGCAGTGAAAATAGTTTTACTGTCAAAAGGAAAACAAATGGCATTTCCATTTACTACCCGTAAGGTCGGCACTGGCGACTCGGTGTCAATATTTGGCGATAAAATGGTAGTATAGGGCGCCCAAAGTTTCGAGACTCTACTTTGAATAGTAACCGGGTTCTGGAACTCTCCGTTGGAATGTAGCACAGAACTATTGAACAAGGAGAGGGACGCCGCTCATCACTCTTGGAGCGATTTTGAGCGCTTCTATGGCGATCCCTCCATTTATTGAAAAAAAAAAAAATGTTTACAAAAACGCGAGGACTTAGTCCCAAACCGACAAAAGGCGTTGATAGTATACACATTGGAGAAAAGTCCACAGGGCAGGTTTTTCATCCGAATCAATGAAGTGCAGCATAGTGGGCAAGGAGCTCAAACACACATTTATACAAAAGGAAGGAAGGAGAGAGTGAAGAGAGAAAGAAAGAATACATAAATAAAACGTTACGATTAAACTTTACAATTAAAGTGAAATGATTTAGAAAGACTTTAAATTACATTTCAAGTGATTTTTAGGACTGGAAGTGATTTTTAAAAACTGCTAGTTAGATATGACGTGAATTTAATCTGTTCTGTTGGAAGCACAGAACTATTGCTAAACTCTATCGCTAAAAGGTGTAAATAGAAGCAAGTTTATTTCTTCGAGTCAATGTTGTTCAGAATGCTATTCTGAGTAATTGCACTTTTGAGACTATGTTCCAAAAGCAATTGATCTTTGCTCGTGAATCAGCAAAATTCATGCTCTGTGAAGTAATTTTCGCTGTTTGCGTTACTATTGTGGAACAAATGACTGTTTTCTTGGACTGTTTCGAGAGTATTCGTAGAATAATAACTAGAATGACTAGAATAATGCGTAGAATAACGCAAGCGACAACTTTATTGGACTACTTCGAGAATATTCCTTAGATCGACAGATCTATTGGCGTGTTTCGAGAATATTCTTTGAAATAACAGTTTTGTTCTACTTTTTCAAGAAATAAAATTATTCATCGACTAGAACCTGACCTTTTTATTTTATTTTTTTCTTTTTTTAAGAACTACTTTTTTCACACAAGAAGATTGACAGTTTTTAGTAGCAATATCATATTTCATAGAAAATCAAACGGTTTAAGGTATAAGTTCAGATAGAAAGGGTTTAATATTCTGTGTGAACCGTATTAACTTTCTTTTTGGTTTTAAATATTCAATGCAACTGGGTATCCATATTAAAAATATTTATAAATATTTATAAATGAATTTAATTTTAAAAGAAATGTATGTTTTTTCTGTTTTAGTGGTGTTTCAGAACAAGTGTATCGATGATTTAGGTTGCTTCTATACAGGACCACCATTTTACCACCCAATCTATCGTCCCATCAGTTTAACGCCCACCAGTAATCTGAAAGTACATTTCATCTTATACACGCAAGGGAATCGTGAAGAAGGTGAAGAACTGGACACAACAGATAATTCTATAAGAGAATCATCATTTGATCCCAAAGCTCCGCTGAAAGTATTGACTCACGGTTTCAGAGTAGACTTGGAGGAAGGCAATAATGTTCTAGTCGTAAGGATTTATATTTTTTAAATTTATTTCTTATTTACTAATAAGTTATAATGACTAGATGACAGTCCTTTTTTTTTTTTTTTTAATGTTTTTCCATGTTTAAAATCCTTTACAAGAAATTCATTTATTATGATTAATATCTTTTAGGTTTACATTTAGAAAGAGTATAGAACTGCATCCGTAATTCAGAAATTATAACAATTATTAATTGTAACAATTATTCTTTTTGCACTGAAGACGGTACGCTTAAGGCTACCGAAACAGCTGTATGCATCGCACATATTTTTCTTTTGGCGTTTCTGACGTAGTAGTTTATTCGGGTTTTAATATTCCAACGCCAAGTCTCCTGTTATTATTAATTATTAGCACTATTAAATTATATAGGTATTGTAATTTGGTCGCCATATTATACGTAGAATACCTGCTTATCATCATCTCCTATTTATTTTTCTATTCCTTGCACCTGTTCTTTATAATAATTATATATGCCCAGGGGTGGGGAATTTTTAGAAATTTTTACCAACCAAGGATTTTTTTTTTTTTACTAGCCAGAAATATATGATACATAATTCATAATTTTTTTAACAAAATGTATACAATTGCACAGTGACATTAAGTGCAATTATTTCAAGTTCCCAAAACATCATTTCTTAAAATACAGCGTTTAGTACAGTATAACAATAGCTTAAAAGGTAATAGAATCTAAAGGATTCCTATCCAAACACGCTATTCACGCTTTTTACTTTCCGAACACTATAGTGAGGAAAGTATTGTAATCATGTCAAAAATCCGAATTCGAGTTTTTGATGTTTCTATACGTTTCGAGGTCCAACGAGTCCGTTTTCACTATTTTTACGATGATGTATGTATGTGTGTGTGTATGTATGTGTGTATGTATGTGTGTATGTATGTGTGTATGTCTGTGAGTGAACACGCTAGCGTCTAAACGCTTTGTTCGAATAAGCTGAAAGTTGGTACGTATATTGTAAGTCACCATAGTACGAACCCTATAGATTTTGGTGAATCTAGCACTTATAGTTTTTTTACAGGGACACAAAGAAAAATTCTTTATCATTATGGCCAAGGGACCAAAATCTTAAAAGTGCGATAGCATCTAAACGCCTCATTCAATTGAGCAAAAAATTTATACACATATTATAGATCACAGATACTCAATCTGTATAGATTTTGGAGAATCTAACACTTATAGTTTTTTTACAGGGACACAAAGAAAAATTCTTTGCCAAATTTTTAAAAGTGTGATAGCGTCTAAACGCCTTATTAATCTCAGCAAAGAATTTGTACACATGTTATAGGTCACATTTGAACCAACTGTATAGATTTTGGTGAATCTAGCACTTACAGTTTTTTACAGGGACACAAAGAAAAATTCTTTATCTTTATGGCCTATGAGACCAGCGATAGCATCTAAACGCCTTATTCAATTGAGCTGAAAATTTGTATAAATATTATAAATCACTGTTGCACTAACTATAAGCATTTTGGTGAATCTAGCATTTATAGATTTTTACAGGGACACAACGAAAAATTCTTTATCCTTATGATCTAAGGGCTCAAAGTTCAGTAGCGTTAAATAAAACCTCGTGTGATATATGGAGAAAAATACTCAAACACTCTGTTATGGTTTTCTCTTTTTTGTTTGTTTAGCAACTTCTCTTTCTTTATTTTAGCTACAAAACTGTTAGTTACTCAATGTTCGGAAAGTCGAGTGGAGTCACTCCAGATTTTTTGGGGTTGCGGACAAAATCTCGCGAGGACAAAATATCGTCGACTTAAATGAATACAAAGCACAAATGAGTTGGTAATTATTAGTAATGTTGTATAAAATTTCATGATAACGCACACCTTAGTCAGAGCACTGGCATTCTGACAAACCTAAAACGAAAATTTTTTATAAACTTTACTTAAAATAGTTTAAAGACTATATTTATTAACTTTTGTCAAAATTAGTCAAAATGAATTCAATCCTTCTCATTAATTTTAAAAAATTTAATTCAAGTTTGTGAACAGTGTTCAGCTTTAATGTCAGCAGTGATGTACACGATTTTTAAAATGTATTTTGAATAGTGAAAAGCAAAAGGTAAAATAACTTAAAAATAAATATAGATAAAATAATGAAATTCAACACTATGATTTATTTAATTATTTATTTATTTATTTTAATTATTAATTAATATTTATAAGGCCCTGTGGACACTCCAGAGATCACACGTGGCACAAAATCAAATTTTCAAATCGATCATACTATTTTTTTGACGCGATATTTTGTCCCGCGATATTTTGTCCCGGGATATTATGTCCGGATCCCGCTTTTTACTTTCCGAACACTATAGTGAGGAAAGTATTGTAATCATGTCAAAAATCCGAATTCGAGATTTTGATGTTTCTATACGTTTTGAGGTCCCCTGAGTCCGTTTTCACTATTTTTACGATAATGTATGTATGTGTGTGTGTATGTGTGTATGTATGTGTGTATGTGTGTATGTCTGTGGGTGAACACGCTAGCGTCTAAACGCTTCGTTCGATTAACCTGAAAGTTGGTACGCATATTGTAAGTCACCATAGTACGAACCCTATAGATTTTGATTAATCTAGCACTTATAGTTTTTTTACAGGGACACAAAGAAAAATTCTTTATCATTATGGCCTATGGGAGCAAAATCTTAAAAGTGCGATAGCATCTAAACGCCTTATTCAATTGAGCAAAAATTTTATACACATATTATAGATCACAAATACTCAATCTGTATAGATTTTGGAGAATCTAGCACTTATAGTTTTTTTACAGGGACACAAAGAAAAATTCTTTTTCATTATGCCTATGGGGCCAAATTTTTAAAAATGTGATAGTGTCTAAACGCCTTATTAATCCGAGCAAAAAAATTGTACACATGTTATAGATCACAGTTGAACTAACTTTATAGATTTTGGTGAATCTAGCACTTACAGTTTTTTTACAGGGACACAAAGAAAAATTCTTTATCATTATGGCCTATGGGACTAAATTTTTAAAAGTACGATAGCATCTAAACGCCTTTTTGAATTCAGCTGAAAATTTATATGAGTATTATAAATCACTGTTGCACTAACTATAAGCATTTTGGTGAATCTAACATTTATAGGTTTTTACAGGGACACAACGAAAATTTCTTTGTCATTATGATCTATGGGCTCAAAGTTCAGTAGTGTTAAATAAAACAACGTGTAATAGATGGAGAAAAATACTCAAACACTCTATTATGGTTTTCTCTCTTTTGTTTGTTTAACAACTACTCTTTCTTTACTTTATCTACAAAACTGTTAATTACTCAATGTTCGGAAAGTCGAGTGGAGTCACTCCAGATTTTTGGCAGTTATAGTACAAAGTTTTTTGTATGTTTTTTCTACGTTGCGTAATTATCGAGAAGCGTTGAATATCAACAATGAAACTGATTAACTTAAAACAAACTCGCCAATGGCAAGTAAATCAAATCTTTTCTCACCCCTGTGCATGCCTTTCACTTTAAATATATCTTTGTTGATTTATTTATTTCAATAGGTTAATTTTATTCAATCAAATATTTTTACTATATTTTTATCAATTCTAGAAACTAAAGTAAATTTACATTTTTATTTTACTTTTGTCGTCTGTAAATTAATGTACAGTAAAGCCGCGGTTATCCGAGCCCCGATTAACCGAATTCTGCGTTAACCGTGGTAGTCCCCAAAAGGTCACGCTCCAGAGGAGGCGTGTTTTTTGACAAGTGTGGCGTAGATAACTTTGCAAATTTTACTATACAATACTGTATTTTATAATTTAAGTATGTATGTGTTGCTTTGCATTTTTAACTGACTTCATTTAAATATGTAATAGATGTATTATTTTATTTCATTGGCAAATTTTTCATCCATTTTAAACTTTACTGTATTTTTGTCCCTACGATTTACGACGAGTTATGTTATCCGAGTTTTCAATTATCCGAGCTACCCTCCGTCCACATTACCTCCGTGCCACATAGGCGAGGTTTTATTGTAATATGCAGACCTGTATGAAAGGGAAATTTTATTGTTATTATCATTATTATTTTATTTTCATCAAGAATTTCTGAATATATATATATGTATATATATATAAATTGTAACAAAAGAAGTAGAAAAATATGATAATAAAATGCAACCATAATCCTCAAGATCTTAAATAAATTAATAGACAATTATAATAAAAATAACAATTAATACTTTTTAAAAAGATGTGAAAAATTAACCAGTATTAATTTTAATAAATGTTTCAAAAAGTCTGAGTAGATCCTCTATCACGTAATGGATTTACCCATTTCCGACACTAAACCCCACGCGACACGAATGCACACAATCCGTGGTCGAATAACACTTTTTTTTTATGATTTCTGAACATATTAAAGAAAGAAAGAATTTTCAATATCCTGCTTTTAATGTAATTATTAGTAAAATAACTGCCTTATAAATTTAAACGTTTCGTTTTAATTTATTTTGTAGTGACTGTACAAATGTTGTCAGTAACCGTCCGGAATACCGTTGGATAAAACATTTTCCCATATTACGAGATAAAGATATGACTGCAAAGTGAAGATAAATAAATAAATTTAATAATATATTAAAGAAGCACTTTGAAGTTAATCTATCTGAGGATTTTCAGGACAATCATTCCGGAATCAGACTACCTTCGAAGACTCTTAAAGGATGTACTTATACACGGTTACTTTCACGTTCTTGCTTTCCAGATCTTCTTCTTAACTTTTAGCGCCCCGTCGTATTTGATTTATATCGGCTCTACATCATAACATGCATTTTTGTCGGTAATATTTCTATTACTTCGTGTTTTATAAAATTATTATGCATACTGTATGAATAATAATATTAATGTAACTCAACAAGAATTTCAAGAACAATCCAATGATATAAAAATTAACAAATTAACCAGGGCCCGACTTAGACTACCTGGAGCCCCGGGGCAAGCCTATTTTTTGGGGCCCCCTTGCAGTGGCATAAGAACTCTTTAGGTTGCAGAATTTCTGCATACGCTTGTAGGGGTTCCCCTTCCAGAAGGGGGTCCCAGGGCATTTGCCCCGTATTCCCTGCCGTTAATCAGGACCTGAAATTAACCACCGCCCCAACCAAAGAGATTGAAAATGAAAATATAACAATCGATTTTGAAAATATTAGAAAACGTGCAAACTACAAAACCTATCACTATGACATAAAACGTGAAATATGTAATGATGTAGAACCGATAAATGTCGACACAAAGTGGTGCTGCATGCTAACAAAAAGATCTGGAAAGCAAGAAAATGAAAGCAGTTCAAATATTTTTCAAGAGTCTACGATGATAGTCCGTATTCGGACTGAAAGTACTCGATAGAACAACTAAAAAGTATTTCTTTCAGTTTAATTAGTTAAATTGATCGCTAATAAATTAATTTAAAGGTTTAATTATGCATATCATTGCATGTTTATATGATAAATCCGTATTATAGTTTAAAACAAGAAAGTAAAATCATGCATCACCCTCAAATTAAGAAACATATTCAGATATTTAAAGGGAAAGTAATATAGTCATTGTAAGCGAAATTAGAACAATCTATTCGCAACAGATTTCGTTTTTACTCACACGCACATATACGCGCATAGTCGCGTACACACTCAGTAAAATCACGCCTCATTAAGAAACGCTTCCAAATATTTTTAAGGAAAGTTATAACAATCGTAGACGAAATTATTAAAATATATTGGAAACAGATTTCGATGTTACTCACACGCACACATACGCATACATATTCGTGCACGCACTCAGTAAAACCAGAGATCATCGTCAAATTCTGAAATACATTCAGATATTTGATGGGGAAGTAAGCCATTGTGGACGAAGTTGCTAAAATCTGTTGGAAGCAGATTTCGATTGTACTCACACGCACGTGCATGTACTCGTGCACGTATGCAATAAAATAAGACATCACTTCATAAGTTATGAAGCGCTTTTTCCATATTTGCTATTATTATTATTATTGCTATTCAGCTGTGATTTGGTCATAAGTTGTTTTTAAAATTTCCTAGAGGTACTTTTATTTATTAACATTGTTATTATTATTATTTTATAACAGCAAACAAAAGATGCGTTATTGAACTCAAGTAATTACAATGTTATCCTCGTTGACTGGACAGAAAATAATGGACCACCCTATCCCCAAGCAGTTGCTAACACAAGGGCAGTTGGTGCAAAGCTGGCCCAGCTGTTAAAAGTAATTATGGTAAGATCAACTTTACATTCATGATTAAAAAATCACATTGTATGGATGTATTACTAAATAAATAATAATGTAATAATGAAGCTTTAAAAATATTCTTATGCATAATAGTAGTAATTTTTAATTCACTGACAATAACACTAACATTGTTTAAAGCGATTTATTTAAACACAGAAATAGAAAAATAATATTTATTTAAGCAAAGTTAAAATTCCTAATTCCTCCCCTGACTCCGTAGCTTTTACAATAAGCATCTTCGCTAATTTTTTTTTCGAATCCGTTAAAGGGTTGGGGGGGGGGGGGAAATCACATTTATACATACATATCTATGATCAGTACTTGTAGATTAAAATAAGAAAAAATAAAATCTAGGTTTTTCAATAGATGACATAACTCTCTGACGCCATTCAGCGTCATGATGACAATTTTCTTTCATTTAAACTAAAGGAGTCTTAATTTAACCCACAAACATCGCAATATAGCCAATCAAAGCGCAATATTTTCTTACAAACATTGAGACTTCGCCTCTTTTCCAGTCGTTCATTGTATACATATACACACACGATTCAATAAAAATTAATTTTTAATCGTTTTTAACCCTATCACTATACACCTGGGGGCCATAAAGATCCCATCTTTATTTTTTTTATATTTGGTTTATTGATTACACTAATTTGTAAAATTTATTTATTACCAACAAACCCGTGCAAAATATTCGCCCTTTATTTGTTTTCTTATTTACCTTCAAAATTTGAAACTCATAAATGTTATACCAATTTCACCACCTAATTAAAATTTTAATTTATCACAAGCCAAATTATTATTATAACCAAATAAATATTGTGCAACAGTGAAACCAAAATCATTCAAAGAAAGGTTTCCAAATAAAATTCATGGTTCACGACCCGATTTCCATACTTCCACAGGCAATACAGTTTTAATATAGGACTCCCACGATGCCTTTTAAATTTTTGTTGCCATGTTGGCGATGACTTTTTATTAATTTTGGTATAATTTTTTTGTTAATATATATATATATATATATACATATAATAAATAAATAAAATAAACTAATTCCTATTTTGGTTATATTTTTTATGATTGTGTTTTTTAGTCAATTTATGACACAAAAGTTCATATTCGGTATATATCTTTAAAATACTGCTAGGTTTAAAATGACGCTTGCAAAAGCAAAGATTCTGAAGAAACAACTGTTAAAAATACATTTTTTCGTAAAATAATCTCATCAGACAAATGTCGTCATTTTTTCTTATTAGTCCATTGAGCTGAGTCCGCGTGCTTAAATATTGTTCATGTATAAATATTATTTTTTTATCCTCGCGTATCGTATCGCTTCGACAAAAAATAATTGAAACTGATCCACGTTAGAGAAATATTATATAGATTATTTTATAGAAGTAATCTAATAGACTAGAAATGATCAAATGTTGTAGAAATGTTCAAATATACACTAGAACCTCCCATAAGGGACACCTGCGAATAAGGGATATCTCTATTTAAGGGACAAATTCTCTGGTCCCAGTCCCTAGGAATAGGGAAGTTAATGTATTCACCTCCGTAGAAGGGACACTCTGTTTAAAGGACATCAAAATTTGAGAAAAAAAAAAAAAAAAAAAAAAAAAAAAAGAAAGAAAGAAAGAAAGAAATTACAGGCACGTAAGTTTCTATTTTTTTAATTTAATTATTATTATTATTTTTTATTCTGTATTCAGTATGCATTTGCATAGCTGCCAACTACTTCTTTTTTTCTCTACCATTTTTCTTCTTTTTTATAAAAGTATTATTCATAATAAATTTCTAGTACATTTCCTTAAATTTTCTGTGTTTAAATATGACAAAAATTTGCACTAAAAAATAGTGATATTAAAAATGTGTAGTAGTCTTGAGCTATGCATTTGCTTTGTAATTTTATAATTTGAATTAGAAATTTATGTGCATAGGCAAGTTCAGTAAAATTGGTCCTAATATAATTCTTAACTATATCATGTAAGTAATTTTCTTTTTAAAAAGACTTGATTTTATTAGTGTGTAATTTGCTTTGCCAAAGCTCATTGATTAATTGATGTGTAACTTAGTGTAAAGTCTATTTAAAAAATTTCATTGACCCTCTGAATAAGGGACACCTCTATTTAAGGGACAAAATATCTGGTCCCATGAGTGTCTCTTAATGAGAGGTTCGAGTGTAGTAGAAATTATGAAATGTAGTACCGTTTACCTTTGCCTTTAAATGTAATGATGGATTATGTACTGTAGGATAATAAAAAGCAGTGTGAGTGTACCATCAGATTATTTTTTAGAACATGTATTATGATTTTTATCTTTATTTAGAAAAGTACTAATTATAAAGCGCAAAATATCCATCTAATTGGCCATAGCCTTGGAGGACAAATATGTGGATATGCTGGTGAAAGGATTCCAAGTCTGGGAAGAATTACAGGTAAATCATATATTAAAGATGCTATCCGACGATTTTTAAAAAGTAATAATAATAACATAAACAAACTCAAGTTAAGAGTTAAATTGTAAACACGTGTCATTATTGTAATAAAATTAAAAACACTTTTAAAACACGTTAAAAATACATTTATTAAAAATATAAAAACTTCCAAAGCTTTTCGCCTAGATAAAACAAGGCATCATCAGGGAATTAGATTTTACACCCTACAGAGCAGTTATATATACTTTTGTACCATATGGTCAACAGTTAAAGTCCTTACAAAAAATAAATTCAGCTGGAAGTTATACATAGAGTCTGGAACTATTACAGGGTAATGAGACACTTGGATGCTGGAGCGGTTGCAGGATGAGGGGGTGCTACACTCCCCTGCATGTATAATTATTATTATTATTTTTTTCCTGCAATAATTCCAACCTCCAAGTGTAGCACCTTCTCTTCCTGCAATAGTTCCAACTTCCAAATGTATCACCTCCTCATCCTAAAATTGTTCCAACCTCTTAGTGTAGCACCCCTTCATCCTGCAACCGCTTCAGCCTCCAAGTGTAGCACCTTTTTACCCTGTAATAGTTCCAGCCTCTATGTATAACTTCCAGTTGAATTTTTTTTTTTTTTTTTTTTTTTTTTAAGGACTTAACTGTTGACCATATGGTACAAAAGTATTTATAAAATCTAATTCCCTGATGATGCCTTGTTTTATCTAAGGCGAAAAGCTTTGGAAGTTTTTATATTTTTAATAAATGTATTTTTAACGTGTTTTTAAAGTGTTTTTAATTTTATTACAATAATAATAACATTGGGAATCGTTTATATTTTATGGATACAAATTTGAAAATTAACTTTTACGTATGAGGAAAAAATTTCTTGCAATGATTCTTTCCTATTTGAATGTCTTGATTCCTAATAAGTTCTAACTTGAATTTTCGGTAAAAGTAAACTTTTTTTGGTTTTATCAATTTTATCCCACATTGATTGTTCCTTTTCACGCAATTCGTTGAATTGATCTTAGATTCCAATTATCTAAGGAATGGTTTGACAAATCGAAAGCGATAAAACTCATAAAATCATATTAATTTTAAAAATATCTTATTAAGCAAGATTTATTTTACTCCTATTTCTAATTATAACCTGTCTTTAACTCTTAAATGGATGATTTTTTAACTATGACCGAAAAAACTATTATGTGTAGATTACGTGTTTATTCAAAAGTGAACAATAATAATAATAATAATATTTAGGTTTTAATTTTTATTCTCTGAAAAGTGAACTGTTTTCAAAATACAAACATAAATAATATCTTTTAATTGCTAAGAAAAAAAGTATGCATGTATTTGCTTATTAATTATTATGAAATAAAGAAAAACAGCTCGAATTTTCAAAATAAATCTCCAAATATTTAATATTTTAATTTTATTGTCACTCCTAATTTTCACGAACTTTTTCAAACGCACCAAAACAATTCTTCAGTCTAAACGTTACATTGAAAAACGCGCGGATTCACTTTTTACTTTCTCTTACCCATAAGGTAGAGAAAGTATTGTTTTTGGGTCAAATTTTCGAACGCGAGATTTTGTTATATTTACACGTTTTGAGGTGCCCTGAATACGAAAATCATGGTTTTAGCAAATGGTTTGTGTGTATGTCTGTGTGTCTGTCTGTTATCAGCATATCTCAAAAACAAATTATGGCAGAAAGTTCAAACTTGGTATTCTAAATGTGTATCATATAGGGATGCTACAGTAAGCTTTTCGTTAAGATCAAGCAAATGGTTCGTGTACAGGGACAATCAAGAGAATTCTAATACATTACGTCTATGGGGGAAATTGCAGGAAAGTAGAGTTTAACGTCTATAGACTGAACTAAACCAAATGAAACGAATATATATATTTTGTAATAGAGATAGTTAACTGGGAAAAATTTTTTGTGTATGTAGGAGCCTCGCCTCCCCCCCTGGGGGGGAAGTCCCCTTCGAGGGGAGTAAATTTTCATGATGGGTATCTTTCAAAAGAGCTCGCCAATACCTTTAAAACGAATGGTTGAACCATCGATCTGCGATAATTTAAAACAAAGTTATCGATTTTTTTTTACTTTTAGCGAAAAAAAAAAAAAAATCGTTTTTTTTTTTTTTTTTTTTTTTTTTTTTCCCCCTTCTTTTTAATGATGAGAATAAAATGGACCTTTTTTTGGATATTTGGTGTTATACCACTTCTCTAATATGGAAATCGTCTGCATTATCATAAGAAATATATTTTTTTTAAATAATAATTTTAATAAATTATTTCTTAAAAACAGAATTATTTTTTAATAACCTAAATAAAGTCTATGTAAATGTAGGTGCATTAATGAAACGGGGGGTTGAGGGGGGCGGTAGCCCCCTTCACACAGAACTAATTACCATATAAAACTCTTCAGAAGCCTAATATGAATTGTTTAACACAGGTTTACATAACAGTACTCGTTATCTTACCTTTTAATCCTCAACCTGTATTTATAGTGTTAAATTTCAGGGTAAGAGAAAGTCGTATGAGTGACGCACCAGATTATTTTAATTATTCTATGAGCAAAGTTCGCAGAGCAAAATAAGCTTTGTGGAGACTATTTGTAACATATATAAATTATTTATTTTAGTCTAATTTAAATTTCCTTGCTATCACAGTAACAAGCATTTCCATTATTTATTATCTTCATTGAATTAAAAGGAAAGTAATAGATAATTTAATGCCAACATCACAACTGACTTTGTAACTCACAACAAATAGTCTTTTATACGAATCAAGCACTCCCTTTTCTGCATGATTCTACATCGTGAGTTTCGTGTTGAAATTTATCGGATGCACTGTACTGTGTTTCATGAAATACTTTTAAATGAAAAGAGAATACATATTTTATTTTATTTTATCTTTATTTATTACTTTATTTATTTATTTGTGTATGTGTGTTAAAGTATTCAGTTTTTAGATTTTTACAGCGTATTACAAATATGTACTTTTTAACTTTTAATATGTTTAATGCATTTAATAAAATGTTTGAAGCTTGTATGTTTGTTTGTGTGTGTGCGGCCAGTGAACCATCGCCGTACCAGTGACCTTCAGAAGCTGGCATGTGCGAAATAACCGGTCTTACCTAAGGTCACGCTAGTAGAGCTAGTGACTTTTACGTGGTTTTCTCCAAAACTCGCGTAAATATGGGCTAGAAACCCTTAAAAATGATCTCCATGGAGTGAATTCCACCTAAGCCTAGGACCAAAATACAGCCATTCCGCCTTAACATCAACACACACACACACACACACACACACCTCCCAAATGATACATAAATTAACAAGTAATTAAAAAAAGCATAACAATAGTAATTACTATATTTTAATGCGAATTGTAAAAACGTTAATTTCACGCATTTTTACTTTCCGAACACTATAGTGAGGAAAGTATTGTAATCATGTCAAAAATCCGAATTGGAGATTTTGATGTTTCTATACGTTTCGAGGTCCCCTGAGTCCGTTTCCACTATTTTTGAGATGATGTATGTATGTGTGTGTGTATGTGTGTATGTGTGTATGTATGTGTGTATGTCTGTGAGTGAACACGCTAGCGTCTAAACGCTTTGTTCGAATAAGCTGAAAGTTGGTTCGTATATTGTAAGTCACCATAGTACGAACCCTATAGATTTTGGTGAATCTAGCACTTATAGTTTTTTTACAGGGACACAAAGAAAAATTCTTTATCATTATGGCCTATGGGAGCAAAATCTTAAAAGTGCGATAGCATCTAAACGCCTTATTCAATTGAGCAAAAACTTTATACACATATTATAGGTCACAGATACTCAATCTGTATAGATTTTGGAGAATCTAGCACTTATAGTTTTTTTACAGGGACACAAAGAAAAATTCTTTATCATTATGGCCTATGGGGCCAAATTCTTAAAAGTGTGATAGCGTCTAAACGCCATATGAATCTGAGCAAAAAATTCGTACACATGTTATAGGTCGCATTTGCATCAACTGTATAGATTTTGGTGAATCTAGCACTAACAGTTTTTTTACAGGGACACAAAGAAAAATTCTTTATCATTATGGCCTATGGGACCAAATTTTAAAAAGTACGATAGCATCTAAACGCCTAATTCAATTGAGCTGAAAATTTGTATGAATATTATAAATCACTGTTGCACTAACTATAGGCATTTTTGTGAAAAAAAAAAATCGAGCCCTGATACCATTCTTGCTGATTCTTATGAATCCGAATACGACTCTCATTTTTGTCCAGTCACCCACCGTTTTCTCCGGACACCACACCCTTCCCCCAGTTGTTTATGACTGTTTGCTTATTTTATGGCCATAAATTTGATTCGGAGAATGAAAAAGAATTAATTTAACGCTTAAAAACAAAAAATATATAATGTTTAATAAATAACATTAATAATATATTAAAAAAGTACAAGAAATGTAATGCATAATTTCAGTGGCAAATTTCCCCCTCAATTTTCCCCTTGCCGCAAATGCTTATATTTTAGAATTTTTATGGAATGCTTATATTTAGAATGCTTATATTTTAGAACTCTGTAGCCCCTCAAAAGAAATTTAACAGTTAAAATAATCCTTTGCCCCTCTAAAAATCAAATTTATAGCATACAATTACCAAAAAGTGATGAAAATAGGGAGCCGTCTCTGAAAAACGGTGGTTGGTAGTGCAGACTGGGCATCATATTCAGATTCAGGAGGTCATTTTACATAAGAATTTTCAAAAATAGTGTTCTGGCCGATTTTCATGCATAGCAGTGTTATCTAGCGCCAGGATGATTATCGTTTTCACCTCTAAATGCAGGGTTCGAGTCTTAAGTTTTTTATTTACTTTTTTTTTTTTAAGCTATTGTATAGCTTTTATCGCGGGCTTTGAGCGCGGCGACCGAATCAAAAAATTCCGTAACGAAAAAAAATCCTAACACAGTTCGGCAGACTTCGGTAGACTTCGGCTGTACGAAGCTCGCACGGATCGAGACCAGCTGCTCCGAAATCGGAAGAATACGTAAGCAGCTGTTTGTGAGAAAGTATATAGATGTATAGGTAGGTATCTATCATTTAAGTACAGCAGTGAATAGCTGTACGCGTAAAATTTGTGTATAAAGTAGATCAGATAAAACTTGAATATCCCCATTCGACTTGCAGGCCTTTAAAACCTATTAAAATTCCTTTTCTCTATTAAAATTTGTTTTCTTATCGGTCACCACGCTCAAAAAAGGTAACTTGAATTAATATCAAAGAAAAAACTTGAATATCCCCATTCGACTTGCAGGCCTTTAAAACCTATTAATTACCTTTTCTCTATTAAAATTTGTTTTCTTATCGGTCACCACGCTCAAAAAGTGTAACTTGAATTAATATCAAAGAAAAAACTTGAATATCCCCATTCGACTTGCAGGCGTTTAAAACCTATTAAAATACCTTTTCTCTATTAAAATTTGTTTTCTTATCATTATTATTATCTTATTCATTAATATCAAAGAAAAAAACTTGAATATCCCCATTCTACTTGCAGGCCTTTAAAACCTATTAAATACCTTTTCTCTATTAAAATTAGTTTTCTTATCGGTCACCACGCTCAAAAAGTGTAACTTGAATTAATATCAAAGAAAAAACTTGAATATCCCCATTCGACTTGCAGGCCTTTAAAACCTATTAAATACCTTTTCCCTATTAAAATTTGTTTTCTTATCGGTCACCACGCTCAAAAAGTGTAACTTGAAATTATATCAAAGAAAAAACTTGAATATCCCCATTCGACTTGCAGGCCTTTAAAAACCTATTAAAATACCTTTTCTCAAAAAAAGAGTTAGATCATTCAAATTTGGTACATCGAGGTTTTCGATACCTACAAATCGATTGCGGATATTTTTGATATATTTTCATTGCGGATACATTCTCATTTATTCAATAAGAAAAAAATTTGTTTTCTTACCGGTCACCACGCTCAAAAAGTGTAACTTGAATTAATATCAAAGAAAAAACTTGAATTAATATCAAAGAAAAAAAAAATACTGCATAAATAAATTAAATAAATAATTATAATTGCATAAGTTGATAAAAAATGCTATGCAATAGCTTTACCGTGGCAGTCCTCGAGTGCCACACGTATTTTTTTTTTTTTTTTTTTTTTAGGACTGAGAACTATTAGTCTCAATCTGGGATTTTTGCGTTGTCGATTTCAATAGTTGGACATTTGTCGAAATCTAAAATTTATCGAAAATATAATTGAATAATTTGAAAGCGATGTTATAATTTAAAAAAAGAAAACAAACAAATAAACAAAAAAAAAAACAAGTAATATCGCTAACAACACATTTATAAACAGTACATTCTTGGTATGTTTTTTCATCCTCAGGATATTTTGTGGGTGTACTGGGGATAAGATGTGTTGTTAGGACTATTTCTGTCTGTTTCAAATACAAATCATAACTTTTTGAAAAAAAAAGTGCTTATTGTTTAATAGTGGAAAATCTTTATTTATTTACTTGCTTTTTTTGCTATTTCTAGCATATACTATTAATTAAAAAAAAAAAAAAAAAAACCTTAAAATAAATAAATAAGAAAAAAAAATTCTTGTAGTAGTGTATAATTATTGGTACTGGTATAAATTAAAAAATAAATTATACAGACACGACATTATTTCATTATTTAAAACATGAAAATCTGACACTGACAGATTTTAATTTAGTGCCAGAGGCCTACTGCTAAACTTGTTAATATCGACAAATTCTTCTTTAGTTAATTCGTGACGATCTAAATTCCATGATAAAGTTTTCATTAAATCAAACCAATGTGTTTCAGCTGCAGCTATTGTAACAAATAACGTTGGAAGTCCAAACTGTCTTATAGCCGCAAAACAACGTTTTTTCTCTTTTTCCCAATGAGGGGGAGGTGTGCCTTGGGGGGGACTCATGTCAAAGGTGTGCCTTGGGGGGGGACTCATGTCAAAGTTGTACCTTGGGGGGACTCATGTCAAAGTTGGGCCTGGGGGGCACTCATGTCAAAGTTGGGCCTTGGGGGGACTCATGTCAAAGTTGTACCTTGGGGGGAGGGACTCATGTCAAAGTTGTACCTTGGGGGGGGACTCATGTCAAAGTTGGGCCTGGGGGGACTCATGTCAAAGTTGTGCCTTGGGGGGACTTCATTCAATAAATCCCCATTCAATAAACCGACTGAAATAGGCCCTTAGCACTATTAAGAGTGACGTATAAAAATTCGACAACGCTGTACTGACTGAAATAGGGGTACCTTGGGGGGGACTTATGTCAAAGTTGGGCCTGGGGGGGACTCATGTCAAAGTTGTGCCTTGGGGGGACTTCATTCAATAAATCCCCATTCAATAAACCGATTGAAATAGGCCCTTAGCACTATTAAGAGTGACGTATAAAAATTCGACAACGC
Organism: Salticus scenicus; assembly: GCA_963930645.1. Lineage (NCBI taxonomy): Eukaryota > Metazoa > Arthropoda > Arachnida > Araneae > Salticidae > Salticus > Salticus scenicus. The sequence continues at coordinate 212,703,359 of OZ005662.1, forward strand.
TGTACCGACTGAAATAGGCCTCTAGCACTAATAAATAAATAAATAAATAATAAATAATAATCATAATAATAATAATAATAATAATGCTCGTGCGCATCTTCACATTCGGATGCACGCACACAAAAAAGCTTATATGTTACATTAAACGCATGGCTGTTAGCGTAACCCGAGAAACACCACGAGGAGGTCACCATGCATCGTTTCTCATGGGGAGTTTTGATAAGGCAGGCCCCCTTGCCTACTGCCAGAGGAGTTTTGATATTCCAGGCCCCATGCGTACTGCGATCAAACATCCCATATGATTTTAATTCTTTACACTAGGAATGCAACAACAGCAACACCATGTTTTAAAAAAATTTCTTAATTTTCGGAATTTCTTTTTCCTTTTTTTACCACGTCGTTCTGAAATATACGCTTGATCATTTTCATTTAGGGTTCCCATTGCCTGAGAAAGAACTGAGTCCCCTTCGATTTGAAACAAAGGTTCGTCAGTATCAGTCCCAGGCAATGAAATAGAAACATGGCTATTTTTACTGGTTGCGTCCACTGTCTGAGAAAGAACTGATTTCCCTTTCATTTCAAACGGTTCGTCATCATCAGTCTCAGACAGTGATTCAAAAATAGTGGGCAAACTTCTAACTTTTGGCAGTCTTTTTATTTTGGGATGCTTGAAAGGACGGCCACTATTTAAAGCTGAAATATACATTTCTTTCTTTCTTTCTAAAACCCAATTTTTATTAGTATATTTTTTATTAATGATTTCGGAAATGCAGTTTGGATCTTCAGTTATTGGATTGAGTTGATTTTCGTTTTGATCAAAAATATCAATACTTTTAAAAGAAACATTGGCCGAAAAATTTGATTTAGAAACAGATGGATGAATAGTTTTCTCATCTGGAATATCATCAAACTCCAAAAATCCAGCATAGAAGACTGGACATATGTAAATTTTGCGAGCATCAATATCAGTAAACTCGAAAAATTGAAAAAAAAGCCATGTGAGAAACTTTTTAAAAAAGTAAATCACAAAAAGCACTTCTAAGAATGGATACGCCATCTCAGATAAGGTCTATAATTAGACTGAAGGGTAATGCTAAAAAGTTAAGCATTTGATTGTTGAAAGAAATAAAATTTCGTGCATTGTTCACATTATTTATACGCAATTGTTGCAGATGTTCGTACAATTGTTGAATTGCAATAATGAGTACATTGTTCAAAAATGCTATTTATGATAAAATTAAAATAATAAAATTAGAAATTCTAACTTCTAAACTTTCATTAAATTATTTATTTTAATTTATAATTGTTGCCAAGAAATTTAAACTTTAAATTTTAGATCTACTTTTTAAGATAGCACGCGATCGTGTTTCATATAAAAATCAAATCATTAAATTCATATTTTTATTTATTTTTATTTCATATTATTGCACGCGCACTATTTATTTCCTAATTCAAAATTATTTAAAAAAACTTTTTCGATATCTCTTGTAACGATACTGATTATTATTAATTTTCTTTTCTTTCAAAAAAAAAAAAAAAAAAAGATTTTGATGAAATTCTGGCAAAAGCAGAATTTAGTTTAGGACGGAGGACTATTAGTTTTTTTTCTTCGATATTATAACATCGCTTTAAAATTATTCAATTATATTTTCGATAAATTTTAGATTTCGATAAATGTCCAACTATCGAAAACGACAACGCAAAAATACCAGATTGAGACTAATAGGCCCTCAGTCCTAAAAAACTAATAGTCCTCCATCCTAAACTAAATTCTGCTTTTGCCAGAATTTCATCAAAATCTTTTATTATTATTATTATTATTGAAAGAAAAAGAAAAGAAAATTAATAATAATCAGTATCGTTGCAAGCGATATCGAAAAAGTTTTTTTTTTAAATAATTTTGAATTAGGAAATAAAAAGTGCGCGTGAAATAATATGAAATAAAAATAATTAAAAAAATGAATTTAATGATTTAATGTTTTTGTTTTTCGGGGGCTGCTCATGCATATAAAAAATGCGTATTAAAACGAGTCGAAGAAGGAAGAGAAATAAGTATTGAGTTATCTTACGAAAAATACGATATATAATATGATACGATATATTAGACCTATCGTCCAGGGTTAGTAGGCATTTTCGTTGAAAGAAATAGTTTGTTCGTTCGGTGCAACTTGCACATTAGTCCCGTGAGGTACAACTTTCACATTAGTCCCTTGAGGTACAACTTTCACTTTAGTCCCGTCAGGTACAACTTGCACATTAGTCCCCTTTAAATATAGTGACCAGCGAAGCTGGCAAAGCATTCGTTGATTTTTATTAATTTTCTTTTCTTTTTCTTAAAAAAAAAAAAAAAAAAAAGATTTTGATGACATTCTGGCAAAAGCAGAATTCAGTTTAGGACGGAGGACTATAATTTTTTTTTTTATGTCTTTAGATTTCCCATGCATACACATACGGAGAGATTTTTCACGCCTCTACAATAGAGATGCAAAAAACCCGGGAATTTAAAACAAAGGGAAAAAAAACTGGGAGTTTTGGGGGAAAACTGGGAACTTTGGGAATTTTGCGGGGAAAAAACAAATTAGAAATCTCTAAAGTAAATAATATGTTGTTTACTTAATATAAAAGGCAATTTTAAAGACTTTAATATACTGATAAGCTTATAACATTCTTTTAATTTATCATTTTATTTTTTAATAGCCGAATTAAATTCTATATAAATGTAGGTGCATTAATGAAACGGGGGGGTTGAGGGGGCGGCAGCCCCCTCAAACAGAACTAATTATCATATAAAAATCTTCCGAAGCGTAATTTGAATTGTTTAACTTAGGTTAACAGTACTCGTTATCTTACCTATTAATCTGCAACCTGTATTTATAGTATTAAATTTCAGGGTAAGAGAAAGTCGTGTGAGTGACACACCAGATTATTTACTTTCTCTTACCCATAAGGTAGAGAAAGTATTGTTTTTGGGTCAAATTTTCGAAAGCGAGATTTTGTTATATTTACATGTTTTGAGGTCCCATGAATACGAAAATCATGTTTTTAGCAAATGGTCTGTGTGTATGTCTGTGTGTCTGTCTGTTTGTGTGTCTGTCTGTATGTCTGTGTGTCTGTCTGTGTGTCTGTCTGTGTGTCTGTCTGTTATCAGCATATCTCAAAAACAAATTATGGCAGAAAGTTCAAACTTGGTATTCTAAATGTGTATCATATAGGGATGCTACAGTAAGCTTTTTGTTAAGATCAAGCAAATGGTTCGTGTACAGGGACAATCAAGAGAATTCTAATGCATTACGTCTATGGGGGAAATTGCAGGAAAGTAGAGTTTAACGTCTATAGACTGAACTAAACCAAATGAAACGAATATATATTTTTTGTAATAGAGATAGTTAACTGGGAAAAAAATTTTGTGTATGTAGGAGCCTCGCCTCCCCCCCTGGGGGGGAGTTCCCCCTCGAGGGGAGTAAATTTTCATGATAGGTATCTTTCAAAAGAGCTCGCCAATACCTTTAAAACAAATGGTTGAACCATCGATCTGTGATAATTTAAAACAAAGTTTTCGATTTTTTTTACTTTTGACGAAAAAAAAAAAAAAACTTATAAAAAAAAAAATCGTTTTTTTTTTTTTTTTTTCCCCTTCTTTTTAATGATGAGAATAAAATGGACTTTTTTTGGATATTTGGTGTTATACCACTTCTCTAATATGGAAATCGTTTGCATTATCATAAGAGATATTTTTTTTAAATAATAATTTTAATAAATTATTTTTTAAAATCAGAATTATTTTTTAATAACCGAATTAAATTCTATGTAAATGTAGGTGCATTAATGAAACGGGGGGTTGAGGGGGGCGGTAGCCCCCCTCACACAGAACTAATTACCATATAAAACTCTTCAGAAGCCTAATATGAATTGTTTAACACAGGTTTACATAACAGTACTCCTTATCTTACCTTTTAATCTGCAACCTGTATTTATAGTGTTAAATTTCAGGGTAAGAGAAAGTCGTGTGAGTGACACACCAGATTATTTTTAATGCTTATTAGTTAGAATGCACCAGGTACCAACGTATTATGGCATACTGCTAAAAGTAAAACTTTCACTACGGTTAACACGGGGCAGTGATGCCAGATTGGGGATCTTGTCCCCATTTCGGGAGTTTTTTGAGGCTTCTGGGGACAATTTTGGGGACCAAATGTTTGTGGGGACTTTTTTGGGGAATTCTAAAATTTTTGGGTACAAATCTAGGGAGATCAACTTTCTATCAATGTTGGCAACGTCCCTACGACTAGAGACTTTAAATAGCTTTATTGCTATTTGAGGATTTTTTTTTTAAATTACGTTCATTTGGGGAAAAGTCCTGAGCTTAAATCATAGAAAAATCTGCTTGATATATTTTTTTTTTTATTGAAAAAATTTTTATTTTCCCTTTTTAGTAGAAATCAAGTTGGGGATTTTTTCGAAAAAAACCCCTTGATTTGGGGAAATTTGAAGACTTGTTTGGGGAAATAATTTTCGACCATCTGGCATCACTGACACAGGGTGATTATAATTAAAATTGCGGTTTAAAAATGTTCTAACTTTAAAACTACCTGTCAGAACGACTTGATATTTTACCAGAACAATCGTGAGGCGTTGGAATTTGTTTTGGCAAAGAAAAAAAAAAGTTTCCAAAATGTGCCGTTAATTATCTGTAAGGTGTTTGTTTCATGAAGCTCCCTTTTTTCTCTCGTCATCAACACTATTTTCGCTGTCAACACGTATTCTTTTCTTTTTTCCAAAAAAGTTTCGTAAATGCTTGCAGTCTATTGTTTTCTGTTATTTTTTTCTGTTATAAACAACATTCCTGTGTATAATGAATCCATTAAAGCGTTTTCCCTGAAATTATCTTGACAACGCCATCTATAAGCACATTTTGGAACTACTTTTTTCCTTCAACAGTAAAAGAGTATTTTGTTTTGAGGCAGTCGTTTTGAAATCGCAACTTTAATTATAATGACCCTGTACCTTAATTATTAATTACACTGAGAAAAAATTCTGTAACTGACTTCTAGAATTTAAATTGTGGCTCTAGTAAAAATAGTTCCATGGTATCCTTATAAATTCTAGTCCTCTTTAAAAGCGAGTTCTAGAAACCCCCATTAGAATTCTAGAGCGTTTTCCAATATTATCGAGGTCAATCTTATTTAAAAATCTCTGCAAATAAATGCGAACACAAGAGACGAGTTTTAGTAACTATAATCTAGGTTTATGACCTAATTCTAGGAAATCAAGCGAGAATCCGAATAAACTACTACGTCAGAAACGCCAAAAGAAAAATATTTGCGATGCATACAGCTGTTTCGGTAGCCTTAAGCATACCGTTTTCAGTGCAAAAAGAATTCTAAATCTGGAGAAGTGCTTGTATATATAGGAGAGGGACCGAATTTAGTTCAGCCAATACGATTACGGAAGAGGTGGAGAGTGTGGCCAATATGAATTTAGGAATGTGTAGCTGTGTAAACAGTAGAAAAATTAAGAAAATGTGGACTGAATGTAAAATTTCCAACAATTAGACAAATAGGGAACAGCGAAATCACAATTTACAAGGTTTTTAAAATTTTTATAAATATGAAAAGCTTCAAAGAAATCGAGTTCATGAATGGATTTAGGTCTGCAAATTATTTTAGCTGAATTAAATTTAAAATTATGGTTTTCCTCCCAGCAATGTTTAGAAATAGCCGATTTATTGGTTTCTTGTTTGCGGACGTAATTCATATGCTCTTTTAGACGAAATTTAAGACTGCGTTTAGTTTGGCCAATATATGATAAACCACACTGACAGGAAATACTATAAATGTTAGTACGCTTAAGGCTACCGAAACAGCTGTATGCATCTCAAATATTTTTCTTTGGCGTTTCTGACGTAGTAGTTTATTCGGGTTTTAATATTCCAACGCCGAGTCTCCTGTTATTACAAGCGAGAATTTCTCGTAATATAAAGGATTCATAATATTCATGATATTCATAATATTATTTCCCCATCTAAAAGTGTATAGACTAGAAATTCTCGATCATTTTGTCTATTCAACTTGCTGGTGTGCCTTATACGTATAGCTCGTAAATCTATATTTCTAGTTTAAGGATTTAGAAAATGACTACTTATTCGTTCTAGATGAAGGCGGTATATATTTTTTCTCGGTGTAAAGGCAGCATTTTGTTTTGGAAATAATATGCAGTTAAGAGTTCATAAGCGGTAGCTGGCTTAGAACTGGTGAATTCGTTTATATAAAACTCATATTTATTGATATCCTTTCCACAAGGATAAACTTTATTATTCAAATGTTGGAACTAAAATACTTCACTGGTAGAACAGTAAATTGATTTTAGCTTTAATTGAAACTTTTATTTTTAATTTAAGTGTACTGTTTTAGAACAAAAGCTAATAGTTGCCACGTTTCTTTTCGGAAACTGCACTTTCCAATGACAAACATAATTTGTGTAGTCATTTTAAAGAAATAATCAATAAAAAAATGCATGAAAAAAGTTAATTACTGAAATATATGACTACCTCATTGACTATTATAACAAATTTCTTTTTGTCAGCAGCGGAGTGCTTTTTACATAATTTTCTACATTTCATTTTTCTTTTCGCTTAAAGTTGAGTTTCATATAAATAAGAAATAATTTCAAATGATACTGAAAATGTGTAAAAAAAATTTTTTTGATGAACAATCGTATTAAAATGAAATTCTCCAGTTATAAGTCTACGTCAACTGCTGCTTACTAAAGGCAGGTTACATAATTGTATACATTAAAGACAAGCTATATAATAAGAAACGTCAATAAAACATTTTTTTTTTTTTTTACTAAAACAGATTTAAAAAAAGAAAAAAAAAAAATCGTCAATACCTTTCATTTTTACGGGAAATACGAGCTAGAACTTGTAGTTAAGAATAAAGGCAATAAAATAGAAGCAAAACATTACAAGTATGTATAATCCACCCTTTATACGTAAATTTAGTTTTTAAAATTATTTCCACATAGTTTTTCTGTTGAAATTTGTCTGTTACGGATTTTAGCTATTTTTCCCGTAATAACTATTTCCTTTCCTACAAATATAGAAACGTATGTCATAATTTCATTTTCATACACTTTTAATTATTTCAAACAAATTTAATTCAAATATTCATTGGTTCAGCCTCTCTTTTATAATTATTACATTTGAAAGATTTTCATTATCTATGCATGCTTCTTGTAAGCAAAAAAAATTTTTTTATGTCATTGCAAACAAAATGCACAAAATGAAAACAGTTTTTATTTATTTCTGCTAGTATCAAATAAAAAACAGAATAAATAAGTAAGAAAGAAATTTCGAGCAATTGATATAGTAACCGTGGATAAGGAATATGGAATCAGTTACACCTTTTATATAGTTAAACCAAACGATAATTATTATACTAAAATCAGACAGCAAAATTCCTTATTATTACCGTGTATACCTTGAATAAAGCAGAAATTTCCACAGCACAAAATAAAGCAGGCTTCTCAATCCAAAATTAAATTCAGTTTAGGACAGAATTTTAATTTTTATAGTTATTTTACTTTTATCTTCTGCAAAGCGATGTAACGTGTAGACGTATTGAAACTATATATTGTTACTTTTCTTTTACTTTTCTAAATAATGTTTACTCATTCATTCTTGCATTCTTTCTTACTTTTACTGTATGATATACACTTACAACATGTATATATATATATATATATATATATATATACAGGGTGATTATAATAAAAGTGACGATTTCATAACGCTATAATTTTAAAGCTACCCATCAGAGCGATTTGATATCTTACTAGAGCAATCCTGAAAAATGAAATTTTGCTTGAGGGAGGAAAAAAGTAGCTCCAACATGTTCCTATAGATGGCGCTGCCAGAGTAATGTCAAGGTAAAAGCCTAAATAGACTCATTAAACACAGAAATGCTGTTAGCAACACAATGGACTAGCAGGAAATAATAGACTTCAAGCGTTTACAAAAAATTTTTTTAGCAAAAAGACAAGTGTGGCGACTTCTTTTTCGCACCTGGTTCTTTTCTTCCTGTGAATTCATCTCGAGACACATTAAGACACTGATCACGCTTTCTTTACTTTTAAAGATTTTACTTTTACTTACGGCACAAACATAAAATACATAAACGAACACATAAATTAACATCCAATAAAGTATTTTAAAAACAACATATAGAATGGAACGTTAGTCCATCTTGATTCACATACGCACACACTGTTGCCACACTTTCGTACCAAACTTTTCAGTTCTTGTTTTGGAATAATCTCGAAATCAGAGGTGCGGCGTTCACAACAAGAATACATGTTTACAGCGGAAACAGTCATAGTGAAAAGAGAAAAAGAAGAACTTCATAAAACAAATACTTTACGGATAATTAAAAGCACATTTTGGAACTATTTTTTTTTTTTTCTTTTGCCATACAAAATTTCATTGCCTCACGATTGCTCTGGTAAAATAACAAATCGCTCTGATGGGTAGTTTTCAAATTATAGCGTTGTTTTGAAATCGTAACTTTAATTCTAATCATCCTGTACTTACTCTCTATACATGGAAAAATAAATACTTAAGTTACAAAACCACTTAAAACAGTAACTTAGGCTGGGATTACGGTGCCTCGTTCTTAAGTCTTATCTTAAATGTTACGAACTTTCGTAGATGGGCGTGGTTAAGAACGATCTTAACTTGGTATTGCGGTGCCTCAAGCGTAAGTCCTCCGCGTGTCCTCGTAAGAGAAAGCCAGCCAGCCAATGGGAGACGCAGAGCGAAATATGTTGTGATTGCGCGCGCATCCATGTTGTAAGATAGTGAGGCACTGCAATACGACTTGCGTTTTGTTTACATCTTAAGACAGAGTTTGTGCGTAAAATAGTGTTGAGCGAGGCACCGCAATCCCAGCCTTAATGTGTACAATATAATTCAGATAATTATTTAAATTAGGTCTTGATCCAGCTGGCCCTTACTTTCAAAAGGCAGATAAAAAGGTTCGCTTGGACCAAACTGATGCTCTTTTTGTTGACATTATACATACAGACGGTGGCGAAAATATCATTGACGGTAAGTAGTAGCAATCTCAGAAATTTTTTTAGTTAAAACCTAATTAATTTCAACCAGAGAAAAAAAATTGTATTTTCACTTGTTGGTTTCTTACTACAACTGGTTTAAAAAAAAAAAAAAAAAAAAAAAAAAAAAAAAAAAAAATTCCGGTTGAAATAATAGTCTGAACTTTCATCAGACAAACAGGTGTAAAGCTAGCTTGATTAAAAAAAAAAAAAAAAAAAAAAAAAACTGCTCTTGAATTTAATTAAAGATTATTTTTCTATAAAATCTCTAATTATCTAGCGAGTTCAGCGATTTTTTGACTGTGAACTTATAAGATCTATTTTTAGCCAATTATTATTATTATTATCATTATTATTATTATTTTGTCAAAATCGGTTAAAAATTTGCTATTAAAAAATTAATAATAATAATAATAATGATAATACATAACATGACTTATCATCTAACGCAAGAGATGGAAGTTGACAGATTGATAGCTCGGAAATTTTAAAAATATCAGCGCAAAGTAGCCTGAAAAATAAAAATATCTTTTCGGTAATAAAAAAAGGTATGTAGAATACCTAATCTTTAACCAAATTCAGAGATTTTTGGACTGTGAACTCATAATCACTATTTAAAGACAAATTTTAACTCTTGTCAAAATCTATTCAGAATTCCCGATTTTTTGAAAATAAGATTTATGCTCCAATCCGGGGAAAAAAAAAAAAAGTTATTTATAATTTAATTTGTTTCCCAAATTATTTTATTTTTGGAAAAATAGTTTGAAACTTTTTTATTATATTCCTTTTGCATGAGAATCATCTCATATTAAATTTAGCTTAACCTATAGTTTAACTTTAGGGAAAGCTTGAACTATAGGGACTAAAGCTTAAACTATAGTCCCAATGAGATCCTGTAGTAAATTTAGGCTATATTAAGGAATTTTTTTATGGGACCTTAAAGTCCGGTGGGATACAAAGGGTTAAGTGTAGGAAGATTTCCAGCTCGCAAGTTTTAAGATATCAATATAAAGTGGCCTGAAAAGTCACCTGTTAATTAACTTAAAAAAATTATCAAACAAATTTTTATAAAACATAGCTAAGAACTACCTCGATTAAATTAGTGCTTTAAAAATAATAATAATAATAATAATAATAATAAAAGTGAAATCGGTCTATTCACTTGGAAGTTACAGTTGCACAAGCAGAAGATTCAAACGTCACTCTTCTTTAATGGTAGCGGGTTAAAGAAGTAGATATGAATGTAGTTTGACAGCAGCAACGTCCATACTTTGTCCCTTTCACCAGTACATTGTCCCTTTCATGCTGCATTCGTGCCTACATTTTTTTCCTAATTAAAGTTTGGGCTGTTGAGCAATTTTTATAAGTGTATTTTATTTATTTATTTTTAATAATTTCTATTGAATGAAAACAAACAAGTTAAAATACAGATAATTCTTAAAAACGTACAACATTTCTAAACTTATAGACATTTTGGGTTTTGAGAAAACTCCTCATCAATATAGAACGACTGCAAATTTTATAGTTGAAAAAATATACGTTACAATAAGACTCTATATTCTGTAGAACTGCATGTGCTTCTTTAAAGGGTCTAGGGCTTTTATCCATTAATAAATCGATTAAAAGAAATTGATATATGAGCTGTTCTGAATATTATGACTATATGATTTGCGCTTCAGTGCACTTTGCTACAAAAGTTATGAGCAAAATTGTAACTTCCGTTGAAACTTCGTTTTATTTTTAAGCTCTAGCTCAAATTCTCTCAAAAATGCTTTTCCGTTCTTCCTTTCTTCATCTTTTTTTTTTCCACTATTCGTAAAAGTAAATATATATATATAAGATAATCTCATATTAGACTAATGTCATCATTTTTTCTCATTATATCATTGAACTGAGTCCACGAGCTTAAATATTGTCCATTTATAAATCTTATTTTATTTTTTATTTCATTTTGCACGCGCGCTTTTTATTTCCTTATTCAAAATTATTAAAACAAACTTTTTCAATACAATCCATTTCGAAACTGATTATTATTAATTTTCTTTTCTTTTTCTTTCAAAAAAAAAAAAAAAAAAAAAAAAAAAAAAAAAGATTTTGATGAAATTTTGGCAAAAACAGATTTTAATTTATTACAGAGGATTATTATATATATATTTTTTTTTTTTCAAATTATAACATCGTTTTCAAATTATCCAATTATATTTTCGATAAATTTTCGATTTTGATAAATGTCCAACTATCGTAAAACTGGTATCGTAAAAATCCATAGATTGAGACTAATAATCCTCTGTAAAAAAAAAAAAAAAAGTTATTCATTTATTTATTTAAAACCCTACATACGCTACAAAATGAATTAAGGGCTTAGAAATATTTGGAAATTTATTATTTAAAAAAAATATGTAGAAAAATTTCAAATATTCAAAATACTTAACCGATTTTGTAATATTAAAAAAAAAAAAAAAAAAAAAAAAAATAAATAAAGTTCGTTTTCCTAAATATTAAATCATTTTGTAGATACATCTTTTATATAAATGTAAGTGCAAAGTTTTCGAGCAACAAATGAAGAATTGTTTTCAAAATTTTGGCAAAAAAAGCACTTTTGAAAAAATTAAGGGGACATGGCACTATTGAACTTTTCATATAAAAGCTTATATTTCAATTTAATATTTATAAACTGAACTAGAATAGGTTTTGTTCGATGAAATATATATTCAGGCAACAATTCTTATAGATTTTGATATATTATTTTCAGATTTGAAATATTTAAATTGCATTTCCTCTATTTGCATTTTTTCATAAATTCATGATCTTCAAAAAGCCTAAACATCTACAAATATTTTAGAAAATATTTAATACAGTCGAACCTCGTTAACGTGGACACTGTTAACGTGAATTACTTTTTATATGAACTGTTTCCACAATTCCCGTCAAAATGAAGATTATAAATTATATGTAAAAAAAGAGTCGACTTCATTTATGCCAACGCAAACGCTAACCCTATATGGGATGACGCCAAAATTATTACAGCACCATCTACTATCCAAGAACTTTACATTTCCGAAGCTATTAATATAATTAAATACAAAAATACAATAAATTACAAAGATGCTGCAATTTTGCCTATAATTTGGCACAATATTATAAAATAGATAATAATTTATTTCTGCTAGTTCATGATGGTTTTTCTCCTACAATAGCCTCGTGTGATATTTCAATAGTTCCAGCTACTCTTATTTTTCTTAGCTCCTTGATCCAACCTTTACCGGACTTCAAATTGACTTTGCTGCTATTCACGTTATTAAAAGACTTAACTGTTGACTGTGAAAAGAAAAAAATATTTAAAAACTGCTCATTGGAAACGAATAATAAAAATCCCTGATGTGGCTTTACTATTAAAGCGAAAAGCTTCGGATAAATTTTTTTAACATCTTTTAAATAAAATTTAATTTTACGTGTGTTTAAAGTGTTTTGAATATAATTAAAATGAAGATTAGTTATATTGAAGATTAGTTACTGATAGCATGAAGTACTGTTAACATGAACAAATTGTTTATCCCCCTCGAGTTTCACATTAACGAGGTTCGACTGTGTATATATTGATGTTTAACAGAATCTACTTAAAAGAATTAGGAAAGTATTTTAAAATATATTAATTAGTTTTTATGCAAAACATAAAAAATTGCATTCACTGAAAAAAAAAACAAAAAAAAAAAAAAAACACTGTTAAAAGTAAAGGAAAAATCTGGCAGCTGGGGTGCCTTATATATATTTCTCCGTCAAATATACAGTTTAAAACCGTAAAATTGTATCACTGAACATTTTACACAGGAATCCTGTAAATCAAACAGTTTTTTTTTTTTTTTTTTTTTTTTGTTAAAAGTACAGTTTTGTCCTCTATATTTGGCGGAGAAATACTGGCACCCTAGCTGCCAGATTTTTCCTGTACTTTTAACAGTATTTTTTTAAAGTGTTGCGATTTGAAAATTTTCTCAGAAAACATAATTTTTGTTATAGTTTTATTTTAAATAATTTTTCTTTTAAAGCTACTACAAAACCCATCCCTAATTCTTTCAAGTAGGTTTTATTAAACACAATATATATATATATATATATGTCCTATTTGCTGATAAAAATTCTCTGTAATTTGAGAAATACGCGTAATTTACGAAAAAATTACGTTGTCATAACGTATTTTTTGTAATTACAGAAAATGTCTGGCAGCAAATAGGACATATTTTTTTACAGTGTATAGAAGTTTTAGCATTTTTAAGATCATAAAAAACAGCAAACTGAGAAAACGCAACTTAAAGATTTCAAATCTGTAAATATATATGTTTAAAATCATTAGAATTGTTGCCTAAATATATTGTTCATCGAACAAAACCTAATATAGTTCAATTTATAAATATTAAATAGAAATATAAACTTTTGTATGAAACCTTTAGTGGTGCCAAGTCAAAGTTTTAACATGAGTTATAATTTTACTGATAACTTTTGAATCACAGTACGTCGAAGCATATATGAAGCCTAAAGACAGTCAAAATAGTTTATATATTAACTTATTTAACATATAAACAGTTTAAATGACAATTTATTGTCTTTTTTTTTTTTTTTTTTTTTTTTACAAAATATCAATATTTTTAAGGTTAAAACTTTTTAAATCCATTGAAGGTAAAATCAAGCATTTTCGTCAACCAAAATTTCTTAATATGTATATATAAATATAATTATTGCAATTAGATTTAAGAAATCTTGCGTTGACAAAATTAGTGGTATTAGTTTCGCATAGTATGCATAACTAATTTCGGACTGAGGTCACCTGAACTTAAAGCTCTGTATGAACGACCGTTTCAGCAATATGTAAACAAAATCACAATGTTCACATAGAATATTGCAGAGAGTGCATACATTCTTAGAAGGAGAAAAATTTGGTTTAAATTTATACGAAGTACATGTTTCAGAGTAACCTGAAGATTAAAAGAAGTTTTAACTTTAATTTTACTTAAAATTTTAGAAATTCTATATCAACTTTAAATTTTATTTTAATTTAAATTTTTCAGAAATTCTATAATAATAGGCAGTGAAATATAGCGTAAAGACGTCAGAAGAGAGGTTTTACAAAAGGTTTAGAATGAGTTTCAGAATACATACGTTTTAACCAACGAATAGTTAATTAATCGTTACATTTCCGGCAAAAAGTTTTGTTGTTGTTGTTGTTCGTTTCAGCGTTATAAAGATTAAGGTATTAATCGACCACATTTAAGAAACCATGGAAGCATCTGCGCAAGTGCTAACTCAACGAGTCCAATGCTAAAATAGGGGTGACAGTCATCTGACTCAGAGAAGATGAGCAATAACAGAGCGCGGGATTACTGGATGCTTTCCAAATTTCAAGCTGGCATCCCTCCAACATTTTGGACGCGTCCTCACTGCTAGTTTTAGGATATGTGGCTGTACTGTAACTACGATAAAATTTAACTCTGTGAATTAAAGTTTTTATTCAGTTATTTTGTGATAAAGGACTTTTAGAATAAAAATTAAAACAATAGAAATTTGACTGTAAGTTACCTATATCTTTACGTTCAAATACTTACTTATAAATGTTTTCCTTTATTACATTCTCATTTACGTTATGTGATTGTTACACTTTTTAATAATGCTGAATGATAACCAATGCAATGGGTGAGTAAGTACTAGGACTGGTTGATGTTGAAAATCTTACATCACGATATGTAACCAGCTTTATATCACGATTTAAAGATATATCAATATTATAAAATTTAATATAATTAAACATAACTTATACGTCTCATTAATATATTAAAACCAATGCAACATTTACAATGAGATAAAAAATACAAAAATTAAAAACTTTAAAAATACATTTTAATTAAAAACATTAAAACACAAGACAGACGTTTCGGCTAGAACACTAGCCCTCCTCAGTGTCAAACATACAAGCACAAACAACATTTACAAAAATTCATAATACATCATAGCAAGATTAGATATTTAGGAGGAATAGCTTTAGCCTCGTTCAAGGCAGAATGTTGCATTTTTGTAAAAGCGCCCTCTAGAAAAATACGGGATTCATAGATATTTATATTAGAAGCTAAAATTTTAAAGTTTTCAAAATCCGGAATTTTAAAAACTCCGTATTAGTAACTTTCTCTCAAACTTTAAACCCGCTGTCCCCCCCTCTTAAACGTCTAGGTGTAATCTATAGTATTCCTTGTAAAAATTGTGATTCTACATATATCGGTGAAACTTTCAGAACAGGTGAAATTAGATTAAAAGAATATAAACGCTCATGTAAAACAGGAGATTTAAGATCAAAACTCGTAATCCATTCTCTCAATAGTGATCATATTCCGGATTTTGAAAACTTTAAAATTTTAGCTTCTAATGTAAATATCTATGAATCCCGTATTTTTCTAAGAGGGCGCTTTTACAAAAATGCAACATTCTGCCTTGAACGAGGCTAAAGCTATTCCTCCTGAATATCTAATCTTGCTATGATATATTATGAATTTTTGTAAATGTTGCTTGTGCTTGTATGTTTGAAACTGAGGAGGGTTAGTGTTCTAGCCGAAACGTCTGTCTTGTGTTTTAATGTTTTTAATTAAAATGTATGTTTAAAGTTTTTAATTTTTGTATTTTTTATCTCATTGTAAATGTTGCATTATAAAATTTATATTTATACTAACATTTTAGGGATGCTTTTACTTTAATACATATAATATTGCATGTTTTAATTTAAAATATTTTAGAAAATTATTTTTTCAAAGATGTTTTATCATCATGAAAATGTTTATATTCAATAAAATTGTTAAAAATTACTTAAATAAATATTTCTTGCAAAACTCCAATATCGAAATAAGTGGTCACCTGATAGATACTTTCTATTTGAGATATTAAAAGAACGAGAGTCACAAATATACAATAACGTAACTTGCAAATAATAACAAAATGCGAGACAGCCCTTTCACGCCAGAACTTCAGCAATCAAACTATATTTACTTTTTACTTTTGGTATCGATATAATGTATGCGCTAATGTTACCTTCATCATAGCCTCCTAAACTAGATGCATTCCGCGTGGCTCGGAAACTTGCCGGTAGACAGCGCCACCTGGTACAGATTGTGCAATTTTTTTATTCAACAGCCACCAAAAATTTCTAAAAGTGGGATTTGATATACGTAAAAGGCTAACAGAATCGAAGAAACGCCGATTATATATATCATATATCACTTCTTAAATTTATTGGTGACAGTTGAATAAAAAAGTGCGCTATCTGTACCAGGTGGCTCTGTCTACCGCTTGAACTGTTGCTAAGTTTGCGAGCCACGCAGAAGGCATATAGCTTAGGAGGCTATGCCTTCATAATATATAAAGCTTAGAGGAATAATATACGAAGAGATGACATGTTCGGAAAAACATGAAGCCAAAATCGTAACCGCAGAAACTATTAAGCAACACACACTGTAAAAAATATGTCCTATTTGCTGCCAGAAAGTCTCTGTAATTTGAGAAAATACGTTCTGATAACGTATTTTTTTTCGTAAATTACACGTATTTTCTCAAATTACAGAGAATTTCTGGCAACAAATAGGGCATGTTTTTTACAGTGCAGTTACATAAGAAATTCTGCATTGTTATGCTGACGTTATGCAGTATGGATCGTTCAAGACAAAAGTCATTGTAACTGCAGGTTACAAAGCTGTCGAATAAATGTCAAAAAAAAAAAAAAAAAAAAAAAAAAAAACAGTACGATGTTTTGGTAGACTCAATATGGCTCTTGCGTAGCCTTCGATGCTATTACGGCAGCCATATTGAGTAGACAAGAGTTAACTTCATTTGCCTGCATGCTGATATGCAATGTGGCAACACCTTTCATATCATTCCTCCAAAAACTGAAGTACACATTAAAAATCGGTATAAACTTAAATCGATTTAGAGATATAGATGCAAAATCGATATTATCAAAAAATCGGCAGAAGCTTAAATCAATTTAGCGATGTAGACATTAAATCGATATTTCTCGATAAATCGATACTTCGCCCAGTCCTAATAAGTATTTTTAAAAAGTGTTTTATAATCTATGTGAATTGCATTATTTTTCTTGTGTACTTAATGTATACAAATTGTCAACATAATTTTGCTAATGAGTAATATTTTTGTGGCAGGTCTGGGACTAGGTGAGCCGATCGGACACATGGATTTTTACCCCAACGGAGGAAACAGACAACCCGGGTGTGCTTTCACCTCGGAAGACCAAAATTTTATTGGATCAATAATTAACAGTAAGTTTTTTTGCACATATCTTATACTATTAAGTGAGCAATATTTGTATATATATACGTATATTTCACTGTTCTCGAAAACGGTACCTCGGACAGTCACGTGATTTAACACAAAGGTGCCCTCCGTAGGGTCACTGTGCACATCGAAGTCAGATTTTCGAATTTTTGATTAGTTTTCTTTTAATTAATAAAAATATGAAAATAAAACTTCCCATTTCTATAATGACGCACAATGGAGATCTTAGGAGAGATTTGATTGGTTTATTTGATTTTCATTGATTTGAGTGTATTTTACATTGAACTACAGCTACGTTTTGAGGAATTACAAGAGATTTGATTGGTTTATTAGATTTTCATTGACTTGAGTGTATTTTACGTTGAACTAGAACTACGTTTTGAGGAGTTACGAGAGATTTGATTGGTTTATTTGATTTTTATTGATTTGAGTGTATTTTACATTGAACTACAGCTACGTTATGAGGAATTACAAGAGATTTGAATGGTTTATTTGATTTTCAGTGATTTGAGTGTATTTTACGTTGAACTAGAGCTACGTTATGAGGATTTACGAAAGATTTGAAGGGTTTATTTGATTTTCCTTGGTTTGAGCGTATTATACGTTGAACTAGAGCTATGTTATGAGGAATTACGAGAGATTTGATTGCTTTATTTGATTTTCATTGATTTGAGCGTATTTTACGTTGAACTAGAGCTACATTATGAGGAATTACGAGAGGTTGATTGGTTTATTTGGTTTTCATTGATTTGAGTGTATTTTACATTGAACTAGAGCTACGTTATGAGGAATTACGGGAGATTTGATTAGTTTATTTGATTTTCATTGATTTGAGTGCATTTTACGTTGAACTAGAGCTACGTTATGAGGAATTACGAGAGATTTGAATAGTTTATTTAATTTTCATTGATTTGAGTGTATTTTATGTTGAACTAGAGCTACGTTTAGATTTTATTTAAAAATATTTGAATTTTTAATATTTTAATATTATGCGACTTTTACAAAGAACAAATTACGATTGACGCCGCAGGCGCCCGAGAGCATGTTTTTTGGTAAAAATTTTCATGGGTCTCTGGCCAGCTAGCTGGTGAAGCCAGCTTGTATATACATATGCGCTATTAAAAATTTGGTGTTAGTTTGAATCAAAACTTGGTACTGAAATAGTTACACCTTTACCATGATCATTAACATCGCTGCCGATCCCGCGCCAGCGCGGGATGTGACGTATTGCTTTACAGGTGAAAGTTTACTTTAGGCTGCCGCTTGGCGAAATTTCGAAAATCGCCAAGACGGCGCCATTTCGCATCGTGTTCCGAATAGCAACCTTACACCGGCGGCATACGAAAGCGAGCTTTTCGGCGATCTAACCTAAAAAGAAAACGCGTCTTGAAAAAAAAAAAAAAAATCCGAATAATAATAATACATAGGACAAAAGGAAAATTTTCATAAAATAGAATTAAAAGAAAAAAAAATAATAATAATTATGAATTTATAACTAATCACAAATAAAAAAATAAAACTTAGATTATACAATCACACCAAATGTCCCTGAAAAGTGTGTTGCTTTAGTAATTGATGATAAGTGTTTAGATGATAGTTTTTTTATTTCCAATAATTTAACAGCTATAAGTACAGTCGGTAACAAAAGTGTCCGAACACTAGCAAAAATTCCTATGTAAAAAAAGTACACTTCATAAGGTTTTGTTAAATAAATCCTTATCGAATCATGTTTTTACACTGACAAAGAACAGGATTCGACAAGGATTTATTTAACAAAACCGTATGAAGTATACTTTTTTACTTAGGAATTTTAAATTTAAAAGTTTTCAAAAGTTGTATAAAGTAAATTATTTATCATTAATATTTTATTTATAATCCTCATTCATTAGAAATGAAAAAATAAATCCGCAACTGGATAATTATAGCAAATTTTAACGATTCTCTATTATAATGGTACTCTGATCTGTTCACTATACCCCTATCTCAAAATGCATGAAATTAGAAAGTAAACAAAATTTTGTATTGTAGCAACCAGTATTGGCAAGAAATTCAAAAATATGCCTCTAAAATTCAGGACCGTGGTTGCCCAGACGGTAGAGCGCCGGACTCGGAATTGGAAGATTGCGGGTTCGGTACTCGAGCCTGCCAAAAACCATTGTGTATACTAATGGTGGCTGGTGCTCATAAAATCTGTCGTGCCCGCAATGTTTTCCATGTTCCCATATTAATTATACCTCTGGGTGTCTACGAAGCGAGAGAGTCATCCCTTCCGTGGAGGATCAAAATTGTGATGGCATGTCCCTATAAGGAAAGCGCAGCTGACGTCACGCTCAGGGCAAAACATTGGTATTTCCACCAATAGAGATTGTCCTTTTACCACTCGTGAGTGGAAAAGATTGATTAAAAGAGTGTTTGTTTGTAAACATGCCCTTTCCTTATACCACTCTAGGGGTGAGACCCAGACCATCGCCAATTGTCCATTGCGCAGCACTAGTGTGACGTGAAACACAATCAACAAACCAACCTCTTAAATTCAAAAGTACCTCTTAAATTCCAACTCTATTCAACCAGCCAAACAGTACTAACGCAAACATCACAAATATTCATATTTCAAAATAGATGGTTGGTTGGGTTTTACGTCACACTAGTGCTGCGCAATGGGCGATTGGCAACGGTCGGGGACTCACCCCTAGAAGTGGTCCGGAAACATGCGATCAAAAATTTGATCCTCCATGGAAGGGTATTTCAAAATAGAATACTTTTTCTCTAATAAAACACGTATCATCAATATGCAAACGAAGTGACGGCGTCAGCGAGATATTTTATCTGCTCAGTACAAACGAAACTATTTGCTATGGAAATTTAACTTATTACTCATTAACTCCAGAGTTTGCTTGTAACGAGCATATGAATTTTTACACGTTTGACGTAATACAGCGTATTGACGTAACACATGACACAAACAAGCAAAGGTAAACACAAAGGCTATAACATCTGGCGATGTAGCGGCGGGTTAAAGGAAAAAAACGTCATTTCAAATTTTAGTCACGTGAAACCGGCAGCGAACGTGTTAACCTTTACCATGATTTGGTAATTTTATGTTGAACCAAATATTAGCATTATCTTTTAAATAAAAATAATTCAAAATTTGACGGAGACGGGGATCGAACTGAAAACCTTCTTATCTCAAGTCAAACATTCTAGCACTGTTCCACAATTTCTTTCCCGCTAATTTGTTTTGTTGATTTCGATAAAAGGGGCTAAATTTTCCAGCGTCTTATGTTGGCCCATGGGTGAGTTATTGAACAAAATTTGCACTTTACCTTATATTTTCGACCACGTCCTTTAATTTAAGTTTGGTTTAGTTTAAATTGGAATTTTACTGATTCATACTTCCCTTGTGAGTACATGCATGGTATCTCCAAGTTTTGGTGCAACATAAATTCAATCGCAAGAAATAGAAATCTTAAAAGCGAGGTTGAACCATATTATGGTATTGCTTGTAAGATTATAACTTTACTCCATAGTGATTCAAGTTTGAACTGAAATTTTTAACAGTATATATAAAAGACTACATTCATTCACCTATTGATTCATCAAATTTCAGCTAAATATACTGGGGTCTTTGATTAGAATCTCGATCAGATCATGAGATAAATACTGTTAGGAAGTGCTAAGACAGATTTTTTAGGGGGAAAAATAACCGTTCCTTTTCCATCCTAAAAGAATATACAAGAGTTTCCTATTAGATCGTATAGCTATATCCTTAATGAACGTAAACTGTCAAAAGAAAAAAAAGTCCTGTTTGCTGCAGTTTGCTTCCAGAAATTTTCTGTAATGACAAAAAATACCCGAAAATTACGAAAAAATTGCGTTGATAGAACGCATTTTTCTGAATTACATAAAATTTCTGGCATTAAACAGGACTTTTTTTTGACAGTGTAGATCTTCTGGAAAGCTTCTAGCTACTGCTTAGTAAAAAATGCATCAGAGATCTGGTGTTGAAAAATGATAAATAAAATACATTGGGTATAAACACAATAAATTGAAAAAAACTCCCTACATTTATGTAGTGTTGAAATAAAAACACGACCCTTCCTCATAGGCATAAATAATAAAAACAAACAATTTGCCACTTTGTTTACTGCACTCGTGCTTACTTTGTTCGTCTGAAGAAAGGCCGTAGTTTTATTTTAACACTAAACAAAAGTAGGGAGTTTTTTGCAATTTATGGTGTTAGGTTTGTTTAGCTACTGTACCAAAAAAGTAGTAACTCTAATTTTCGATATTCGAAATTTAAGATGCAAAAAAAAAAAAAAAAAAAAAAAGAAAAAAAAAAATAAATAAATAAATAAAGGATTACTAGTATAACCTCGTTTATTTAATAAAGTCTGAATTTGATGTCATTTACTTTGTTCCAGTGGACTTTTTGCTCCTTTAATAAAAAATTTTTTTTTCGTAAATTTTATAGTGTTAGGTCAAACAGCATGATCTGAATAATTACTTCCATTATTATAATTATTTTTTAAACTATATTAGAATAGGGAGCTCGCCGGAAGTTCGTTAATGTTTCTTTTTATTTACTTGTTTATTATTATTATTAATTTTTTTAGAGATATAGTAGAATAATTATAGTACTGTTATTTGGTGAATGTTTAATATAATACTTAATTTATATTAGAATTAATTTGTTTTAAGTTTTAGCATGTTTAAGTTTATAGTAAAATTATGCTATTTATTTCACATTTGTTATACTATTTCAAATTTCTTCTGAGAACAGCAAGACTTGACGATTTTTGAAATTCAGCTCCAAAGTAGTTTGGATGTTTTTCCCTAAGTACCTTTTTCCTGTAAACTTGATATACATTTTTAATCTAGCCTCATGATAAGAATATAAATAAATTATAAATTACTGCAAAATAATAATAATAATAATAATAATAATAATACAGTGACAATAATTACGTAAGTTATCTATTTAAGTTGTACAACACATGAAGTCAAATTTGCAACCGATGAGGCCATTTAGGTAACATAACTCCAGCTACTGGAATAGCAGGTCCTGGGTTCGAATCTCGGGAAAGGAATGGATGCTTATTGTGTCCTTATGTCTGTATAAATAAAATGTCCGTGTAATAAACTAGTTGGCATAGGTGGACTCTGCTCAGTTCCCCATCATATTTATGTTCTCAGAAATTTCTAGTGCGAGACATATTATAATCATGTTAAAAGAAATGAATTTGACCAAAGCTTGATACAGTGACAGTATGAAATCCCCGCCTAATAGGCTATCCACCGATCACTTGGATATAATTATCTTATTCTAATTTATTAATTTATTTTATCAGGGTCAATTCTGTTGTTTAGTTTTCATGCTACTATTTCCAATGCAATAAACCTCAAAATTCATATTTATATGAAAAATTTACAATTTCGCTATGTTGATAAAATCGTAAATTACGAATAATTTACGAAAATTTCCCAGTAGAATATTTGTATTCAATCATGTTCAAACAAATATCATAAACTTAATTTTGAAGTTGTCTTATGTATTTACGATCCTCAAAATGGAAGTTTATGATCATTTTTGCCTTATTCTGACATGTTAAGTAAATCGTAAATTCCAAATAACTTACGAACTTTTTTTAATTGGAAAAATCATAGTCTATGATATTCATGCCAGTATCCTAAATAATATTTCGAAAGTGGTTTGACATCTTTATGCTGAAAATATCCCTCAAGATTGACGTTTATGTGAAATTTTGCTCTATTCTGACATGTTAAGAAATTCGTAAATTTCCAATAACTTACGAAATCTTTATATTGGAAAATTCATAGTCATTAATATTCATACCAGTGTCCTAAATAATATTTCAAAAGTAGTCTGACATCTTTACGATGAAAATATCTCTCAAAATTGACGTTTATGTGAATTTTTGTCCTATACTGCCATGTTAAGAAATTCGTAAATTTCCAGTCACTTGCGAAATTTTCAAAGTAGCATATTTATAGTTACTGATGTTCATTTCGGCATCAAAACTGATATTTTAAAACTGGTCTGACATTTTTACAGTAAAAAGTTTTCATTTTATGCACGTTTAAGTGAATTTTTGTCCTATTCTCCCATGTTAAGAAAATCGTAAATTTCTAATAACTTACGAAGTTTTTAAATTCGAATGTTGCAAATGAATAGGGTTCTTGCCAGTGTCGAAAGTAATATTTTAAAACTGATCTGACCTCTCTGCGACAATTTGTTCTTGAGATATCGTGTACACAGACTAACAAACTAACGGACTGACCCACTAACAGACTAACACACTTACAGACTAACAGACACCCTACTGACAGACACCATAGAAATTTTGTCATTTTCGGATTCCTCACACCTGAAAACGTGTAGAAAAGTCAAAAAACCGAGGTCGAAAATTTTCACGATTACCTAAGTTCCCCATACCTATAGTATGATGGGGAACTAAAAAGAAACATTTGTGGCCTGATTTATTCGAGATATAAGAAGTGCTCGAAACAAAGCAAAATTTCATTACTTGTTAAGTAAACAAACAATATCAATGAAATTCAAATTTCACTTATGTTTTTATTAAACTAAAAATTGTTTATTTACAGAATTCATTAATTATTATTCTACATCTTTTCATTTCAGCAACATCTAAAGTGTTTTCCACCGTCTGCAGCCATTCGCGTGCCAACGACTACTTTTTGGAGTCGATAGACAATTCAAGATGTCGCTTTTTGGCAACTTGGTGCAACAGTTATCGCGATTTCGAAAAAGGAGAATGCAAGCCTAAGAAATCTACAGTCGCTGAAATGGGATTCCACGCCAAGAGGATTAAAGGAGTGCCCGTCAAATCCAAATTCTATTTGAGGACCAATGATCAAGAGCCATTCTGTCTTCAAAATAGTGTTTATTTAACGAGTAGCAACGAATCGAATGACGAATGACGAGAGAATGGCAAAAATATGGATAAAATTACAGCACAATTTGAAATATATTGTATAGTTTAGTCTTTG
Source organism: Salticus scenicus (assembly GCA_963930645.1). Classification (NCBI taxonomy): domain Eukaryota; kingdom Metazoa; phylum Arthropoda; class Arachnida; order Araneae; family Salticidae; genus Salticus; species Salticus scenicus. The sequence goes on from OZ005662.1 coordinate 212,727,815, forward strand.
AATAAATGTATTAATCATTCATATTCCTTAGTCGTTTTGTTATTTGAAAATTATTAATAGTAATTTAAATAGCCTTGATTTCAAAGACATGGTAGAAACATGAATTGGAGACACTATTGTTAAAAAACAAAACAAAAAATAAAAATCATAAAGCTTGCATAGAACATAATACAATTTCCAGCTATACATTATAAATCGTTTAACCTTCAATTTATTACCATGTTTTTATTAACTTCTATTCTTGTTTGTTTGTTTTTGAAATCGAATTTTAACTAACTTCTCTACTAGCTAGACATTTGGAACTTTCACAATAGCTAACAACCCGATGACGACACAATACTTCGAAGCCCGATTTTCGAATTTTCGGATAGTTTTGTTATAATTAATTAAAATATGAAAATTAACCTCCTAATACTTTATAAATAGACATTAAAGTATTAGCCATAATTTAATTGTTGCCAAAAACAATTTACGAGTGCATTTTCTTTCGACATAAAAATAAATACATTTAATTGAACGTGAGTGTTAAAAAATTGTAAAAAGTTAAATTATCCATCTCACAAAAATTGATGTCATTATCACTTTAAAGATTTCATACGCATTGATAAAGTGCTATATTGATTAGTAATTGATCCATAGCATATGATTCAACAGAAAATTTAAAAATATGGTTTATAAAAAGTTTTTTATCTTATAATTATTTTACCTCAAGGACGACAACTTGAGAGTGTTAGTGTGCTGGTGTTTAGGAGCAGGATCGATTGACTTGACGGAGTCCTATATCTATAGGCTGAGTGCCATCTATGGGTGTCTTTCTAAGAGGTCCTAGCCTGTATTTACGCGAGTATTGGAGAAAATCGTGGAAAATTCTGAACAGCTAGGTCGACGAGCATAACCTGGGATCGAACCCGGCACTTCCTGTCTATCAGTTTTGAGCGCAGAACCGCTCGACCACTGATGACACTTTGAGATGTTTAAATTATACATGTTATAGTGATTTAAACACATAAGTACCTGGATCACCAGTTTTCAGTTGGAATAATTACAGAAATCATTTGCAGAGTAAATAGGATTATTTGTTTTTGGAAATCTTTATTATAAAAATAGTTCTTTATTGGTTGAGTTTTAAGCTTTATGTACTCACGTTCCCGGGAGGAGCGCGGTTTACCAGTAAGCGCTAATTTTCCTGATGCTGAGGTTAATTCAAATCAAATTTTCCCTCACAAAAGTTCCCTAACCTTACATTTTTTATGCCTACCAGGAGTCCAGAAATTCCATTCCTGAAGCTGGTAAACGAAATGTGCCGGGCACGATTCAAAATCTCACTCGTCGGTGTAGCCGTTCAGAGTTTTTCGTTGTTTTCTCCGAAATGCGTATATACGGGCTAAATAACCCTCCCCCCCCCCCCCTCCCACGGATGACATCCCACTCAAACCTAGTTTTTAGTGTAGGTAAATGGCTTTAATCCCTAAATTTAAAGCTTAATTTTTTATCAAAATCGTTCTAGCAGTTTCCTTGAAAACCAAATTTCTGCTATATTTTACTGCAGGTGGAACATGGGTTACTCCAGGAGGGCAGATTGGTTTGTCATCTCAAAAAATACACAACCCTATTCTTTTTATTTTTATTTATTAATTCTTTTCTTTTTTCAAAGTTATCAGACCGATTTCCAAAAAATCCAGGGCATATATAAAGAGATAGATAAATATTTCAATAAATAGATAGGTACAGTCGGTAACAAAAGTGTCCGAACACTAGCAAAAATTCCTATGTAAAAAAAGTACACTCTTCATATGGTTTTGTTAAATAAATTCTTGTCGAATCCTGTTCTTAGTCAGTGTAAGAACAGGATTCGATAAGGATTTATTTAACAAAACCGTATGAAGCGTACTTTTTTTACATACGAATTTTTGCTAGTGTTCGGACACTTTTGTTATCGACTGTACAGGATTAACTTGTTTAATAATTAGGAGTATAAATCTGAACATTTTCGAAAATATATCAATAATACATCCAGTTAAAAAATATTTCCCTTCCTTTTTTTTCTTCTTTTTAATTTTCTTTCTTTTCACTCTCACGTTTTATTTGATTTAAAATTCTACGGATTATTTGTCATACATTTGAAGTATTTTTACATATTCAAAACTTCAATTCTTATTATTATAGTCATTAATATAAAGAGTTTCACCTTTAAACAACACATATGGTAGGACCCGGGTTCGAATCTCAGAGAAGGCATGGATGTTTCGTCCTGTGTTGTCCGTATTACGGGTAGCGAACGACTACCTATTGGATGCTCCTTCACAAATTGTGATCAATTCGGTGACCTCTAGCCAACATTTAGTCACAAATGCGCCACTAGATTAAAAAAGAGAAAAAAAAAAACTTTAAACAACATAGTAATAAAGATTTATACGACGCTGAAAAGATGCTTGATTCGCCATGTAAATAACTCATGTATCACTGTGTAGGTAGGTACTGGATTTAAGGCCTATTTGCAACACCTTGTTTCTAAGCTTGGGTGTAATATCCCATTTCGGGCTTTTTAACCCTACAAGGCTCAATTTTTTTTTTTTTTCTTTTTTTTGTGCGCGACAAAAATATATAGGTTGTAATTAGTGATCAGAAAATAGGGAAAACTTATAAAAATAAAAATAAAACCATATTTTACGGAAAAATCAACTTTTTAGCTCAACGTACCGTATGTGGAACATACATAAAAATATGATTTACTAATACGTTTACTATTGTAATATATATTTAAAAAAAAAAAAAAAAAACTTACCTCTGCGAAATATACACTTCGTTATAACACACAGTATTTTTTTTTTTTTTCGAGTCAAAACTGTTCAGTAACTATTCTTTTTTTATTTTTGAATTCCGACAAACGACTAACGTATCACTTTCATTCAAATTTCACACTGAGTGCACTATAACAAAAACACGAACGACATCTTTAGGTAAAGATTCGTATTACTACATTGCTAAATGTCAGTAGCTTCTATCAAGATGTCGCTACTAATAGTTTTATAGCCATAGGAACGATTAAAGTCGGTGTTCCACATATGGAACTGGATGCCTTGTAGGTTTAAAGGGCCCTACTTCCGTATTTACACGAGTTCAGGCGTAAAATACGGAAAATTCTGAGCGGCTAAGTGAAAGAACCCGACATAGTATCGTACCCGGCATTTTTCGTCTAGCAGCTTCGAGAGCAAAACCTCTGGGCCGTAAGTTGGGCCATGAACTACGAGTTTCAAGTAAATGTGGGCAAAAAAGCAGGTGCAAAAAAGATGTGCAATGATCATTACTTCAAAGCCCCCTTTTCGCCTATTTCTGATGTAATTGCACGTTCTTTGACACATGAGGATGAAAGAAAACGTGCTTTCAAGAATATGTAATGTACCTTTTATTTGCTTTGTGTGGCATGAAGCCTTTTCAACTTTGTATTTAGTGTTTTATACCAATGTCACTAAATGTGCTAGTTACTAAAGATTTACCACTGTTTTTAATATTTAAATACCTATAATTTTGATTAAAATTAACTTATTATTAAATCTTTTACAAGTGGCCGAGGCTTTCTGCTCTCGAAATTGATAAAAGAAAGGTGCCGGTTTCGATCCACAGTCAGTTCGATGACCTAGGAATTTGGAGTTTTCCGCTGTTTTCTCTGAAATAATCCTAAATACAGTCTAGGATTTCTAGAAAGAATTTCTAGGATTTCTAACCCCTTTGGAAGGTATCCCACCCATGTCTAGGTTCCTTGTATAGGTAATAGGCATTAACACACAAAACCAACTTATTACTGGAAGATTTTTAAAATGATTGGTTCTTAGGGAACCATGATTACAAATTTAACTGCATCATTGATGAAAAATCAACCAAATACTGATTTTAAAAATAGGATAATTCTAATGTGGCACTGTTAATAATACTTCAGTTTGCTTCAATATTCTGCTAAAAATATTTGTAACTGTAAAAATTTATTAATTCTATACAAGATAGTTTTAATTGGTGTTTTAAGAAGTATAATTTTTATTAATATTATTATTATATATAAAAAAATGAAAATATTAAAAAAAATAATAATAATAATTAAAAAAAAATTTTTTTTGAGAAAAAGAAATGAAATATATATACTAAATTTGGAGCTTCTAAAAAAAAAATCTTGTTCTGTGTAAATTTTTTTTCCTTTTGACTCTATCAAGCTCTGCGTACAGTCTAGGACTCCTCAGAAAAACTCGGCCCACCAGCGGCCGAGTGGTTCTGGACTCAAAGCTGGTACATTGAAAGTGCCAGGTTCGATTCCAGGTTGCGCTCATCGACTTAGCTGTACGGAGTTTTCAGTAATTTTCTCCCAAAACTCAAGTAAATACGGGCTAGGAACCCTTAGAAAAACCCCCACGGAGAGCAATCCACCTGTAGGCCAAGGACTTTAGCGCAGTTAAACGTTCTTAAACCCCTATAACCAACCTTAGAAAAGCTCCCCACTGAGGGCATTCACCTCAGGCTTAAGACACTAGTGCAGTCAATTTGTCTTAACACCCGTCAAGTCTGTAACATATTTTAAAACTTTTCAGACATATATTTTCCAACAGATGGCAGCACCACAAAAACATAATTTAGCAATTAGTTTTCAAAGAATATTCAATAGATGGCAGCACCACAAAAACATGATTTAACAATTAGTTTTCAAATAATATTCAACAGATGGCAGCACTAAAGATTGTTAATTTTCATTTATTATATCATATAATAAACGCGTCGGAAATAAATTTTCTTTTAAAAGTAAGGATTAAATATTTTTTTTTTTTAAACTCTTGAATAAAAACTTGCAAATCTTTAACAATAAATTTTATTTTTCAGTTTACGTTAACAAGGTTATAGGGTTGTATAGAAATCGAAATGCAAATAATATAAATTCAAGAAGACTAGAAGTGAGGCTTTCAAGAATGGAATAGTTAGTATCGTTTTAATTACTGTATGCGAGCGAGAGAGTGTTCAAACAATTTAGAAACGAGTTACTGTGATTTGAAGATTGTGCATTTAATAATATATATATATATATATATATATTTGTAAAACGATATTCACATATTGTTTAAAAAAAAACATGTATTACTGAGGAATTACTGAGGAATCCAATACCTTAAGTATAATTAGTTTATTATTTTACTAGTTCGTTTCGGTGATCATAAAATTTGTCAATTCTAAAGACTTAGGCAGGGGTAAAATACTTTCCCTGGTGGTCTTCCTAAAACATTCGAGCGTGTTTCGATGTAAACCCCAGAATGATGACTAATAAGAATTTAATGAGGTTGTACATTAAAATACCTTCAGGATATATGCTAGAAGATTAGAAGTGCGGGGTTCAATCCCGGGTCGCACTCGGTTGCTGTAGTTTTAGCTGTTCCTAGTTTTGCGTATTTTTTCCGAACCTCCGAAATTTTCCGTGGTTTTCTCAAAAATTCGTGCATAAGCGATTCTGCGCACAAAGCTGGTAGATGGGAAGTACCAGAGTCAATCCCAAGTTGCGCTCATCGACCTAGCTGTTCGGAATTTTTCGCGGTTTTCTCCGAAACTCGCGAAAATACGGGCTAGATCTCTTTAAAAAGGCCCCCCACGGCATTCCATCTACAGGCCTAGGACCCTAGCGTAGTTAATCGGACTTAAAACCTACAACCAATTAACTAACCATAACTCGTGTAAATACGGGCAACATCTTCACGGAAGACATCCCATCTATAGGCCTAGGACCCTAGAGTAGTCAAACGGCGTTAAGCCACCAACCAACCAACTAAAACTCCGAAAATGCAGACTAGGACACTTGAAAGGTGATAGGGGAGGGTATTCCATCCAGGTCTAGGACTCACGTACAGTCAATCAGGCCACGGCCTCACTCGATTTCCTCTTTCTCCGGCCGTGATCAGGCTTAACCCCTTCACCAACATCATCTGTACATATACACACTGGCCAATGAATTAGAAACCATAGATTAATATTTCAATGGACCTGTTTTTGCATGGATAACAACCGTATTCGTGAGGGCATGGATTCTATAAGCCTCTGAGTACATTTACGACCAGAGAATACCATCCATTGGTTACACAGATTTGAAGATTCTGTAAATTGGATGAAAGAGGAGTTTCCCATCGTATGTGACTTTCCAACATGCCCCATACATTTTCTAATGGATTAAGATCCGGGCTTTTTAGCGACCAGGGAAGCTGTTGGAAGTCAGATGTGTGTGCTGGTGTTTAGGATTAAAGCCGATTGACATAACGAGGGTCTTAGGCCTACAGGTGAAGTGCACTCCGTTGGAGGGGGGTCTTTCTAGGGGATTCTAACCGTATTTACGTGAGTTTCGGAGAAAATCACGCAAAACTCCGAACGGCTAAGTAAGGCGATGAGCGCGACCTGGGATCGGACCAGGCACTTCCTGTCTACCAGATTTAAGCGCAGAACTGCTCGGGCACTGGTGTGGCCACTGTTGGAAATCAGACTGATGTTCACTGCATCAATCTAGAACAATTTTGTTTCGACGTGTATATTGTTGCATTATCGCCCATCAAGTATCCGTGACTTTCCGAGTAAAAACAGATGTACTTTCTCTGCCAATATGCCCAGGTATTGTATGGCTTTTTGTTTATCCTCAAGTAACAGCAGGGGCGGCACTTCTTCATTGCCAGTAGAACATTCCCTCATCATGATAACGGGTTTGGCGTACTCACACCCACCGCTAGCGAGCATTTGTAGAAACACTCACAGGTTTCTAATTCATCGACTAGTGTGTGTAGAAATCGTAAAAAATATTAAAACTTTGAAAAAATTGTAATGAAATAAATCTTTATTACCATGTTTGTATATTTCTTTTTTCTAAGATTAGTAGTAGTTCTTGCGTCGATGTATAAATTAATTAAAACACGGGTGAAAATCAGGAAAAAAAGGGTAATTATAAACAGCGACAGCACGTTATAAAATCCTTTCTTAACACTTTAATATTCATTGATTTTGACAACTATGATATAGGAAAACGCTCTAAAATTTCAATAGGAGTTTCTAGAATTCGCTGGCAAAGTGAAGTAGAATTTATAAGACTGATATAGAACTAATTTTACGACAGACACAATTTAGTTTCTATATTTCAGTCACTTTCTTGTTCAGGATCTTTGACAGTCAGATATTATCCTTTCTCCTTCCAAATGTAATCCAAGGATTTTTATTGCTTTGTATTTTAAGGATATCGCATTCAAAAATGAAGTGATTTTAGGATTCTATTCTTTGAACGTTTTTTTTTTTTTTTTTTTTTTTTTTTTTTTTCTCTCAGGAAGTAACTAATAAATAAATAAATAAACATTTTATTTTATTAAGCAATCTTAATGATCTAATTTTCAATCTCAAAGAGAACAGTTTTTTTTTTTTTTTTTTTTTTTTAATTCTTTCTAATATAAAAAGTGAGAGAATGGAATTAAAAAAACTGAATTTGAAAAACTTCCTTTTTGAATGAGATGGTTGATTAGTTGGTTGGTTGCCTGTTAATGACACAAGGTCCAGAATAGGACATGCTGCGCCAAACACGTTTGTATAAAGTAAAAGATAGCTTCTGGATGGGCTCAACCATCCAGATTGTCATTAAAAAAACACAAAAAGCAATACACAAACGGTAAAAGAAATATAAAAACAATAAATTCAAAAGTAATAAAAAAGTGTAGACAATAAAAACAAATGTAAAATGTTATAAGAACAGTGTATATAGTAGAATCAGATTTTAAATGTATAAAATGAAGTCAGATGTAAAATATAAAAATGAACTCGGATGTAAGTAATAAAATCAGATGTCATGATAAAAACCCGCCTCTTTAAAAAAGGTTGTCAGTTGGTATTGAGGACTTGTACCTAAAAGGTTCGTCAGATTTGGTGAAAAAGATCCAAAGTAATGTCTGTAAAGATGACGGAGACAAGGGCAGTTTTGTTAGACTATGGCGAATAGTAAGAAAGCTCTTATGTGACATTTGGGACAGGAAGGTTGTTGTTCCCCAATTAGTAAGTACCTGTGAGTGAGTCTAGTATGTCCAATTTTAAGTCTTGTAATCATCACATCATACTTCTGTGGAGCAAGAGTAGGCCAGATTTCAATGTGCGATTTAATCGCCCGTAGTTTACTATTAATTTGATATTCCCACTCCCGTTGCCAGATACTTCTAAGAAATTTCCTTTGACTATTTCTTAAGATCTTATAAGGGACAGCACAATTGACTGGACTAAAAGCCTTTTTTGTTGCCTCGATTGCAGCTTCATTACCTCTAATACCAACATGACTAGGAATCCAAAAAATAAAATTTCAAATCCCTTTTTCAGAAGTTCGTTATAAGTTTTTAAGAGAACGATAAAAGAGAAAGAACAAGAATTTGATGAAAGCGATTCTAGAACACTTCTAGAATCTGTGTAAAGGATAAATTTTTTATGATTATGAAATGAGATGAAATTCAAGGCTACTTCGACTGCAAAAGCTCTGCAGAGAAGATGGAAAAGGAATTAGGAAGCCGGTAGCTAATAGTGGTATTACCAGAGAAAATGCCACAACCAACCTGATCATGTCATTTGGAACCACCAGTAAAAACACCTATATAATTAGAATAATAGCAGCGATGTTTTGAATGAGATATATTCATAATACAAAGCAACAAAAATCCCATAGGATTATATGGGGGAAAAGAAAGGAGGGTATCTATTACCAAGGATCCTTAAGGCATTTTAATATCGTGACTAAACATAATGACTAAAAACATCGTGACTAAAAACACTGCCCTAAACATAATGAAATTAACATAAGTTTTTAAATGAACGAAGCATGTTTGCTATAGAATGAGATATTCAAAGATTTTATCACTGATTTACAGGGCGTCATTCGTGTACAAGTAAATTTAAAAGTATTTTATCACTCATTTATAGAGATACACAAAATAATTCCTTAGAGAGTTTAGAAATTGTTTGAAGTTTAAATATATATTATTTCTTTTACTACGCTGATTAAGAAAATTATTTAATGGGCACATAAACAATATAAAGAGCAATGTAAAATTTATAGAAAATATACAGAACTGAACAAAATAAAACACATAATATCAATTTCTTCCAATAAAATTAACGGTAAGAGAAAGTAGTGTGAGTGTAACTGCAGATTAATTAAATTGTTTCTCTCGTTAATTGGGCCATCAAGATATGTGGTTGAAGTTACTATTCTAATAATTGTCATTTTCTTATAATCGTTTTATCTCAAATTAGTACGTTGTGTTGTGGCGATCAAAAATATTTTTCCCGTATCAATCTTTGTAATAGCGACCTTTATAGGTTAACACGTACAAAAATTTAATTAACATAATTAACGATTTCACATGTGCAGTATAGGAAAAAATTAAGTAATAGATGCTGAGATATAGCCATCTGAGAAACTGAAGAAGCTGTATAATAGCAGTGCCACCTGTCGGATGATAATACCCAAACTGAATGAGCATAAGTTTCATAATTATCCATCTTACATATCAGAATATAATATAAACTGAAATAGGGACTTCCCGCTTCCCGTAAACAGAAAAAAAAAAAGAATGCAGCATAGCCCCGTCAACCTGTTGACTTATCAACGTCATTTATTTCAAATATCACGTTTGATGCACTCGTCGGCTGTAAAGACTTAGATATAAATTGCAGATTAATAGCATCAGATGACAACCAACATGCGCACAAATTGAATCAGCAAAATTTTTCATAATGATTCCCTCGCATACCAAGATCTGTGCAGTTATATATAATAGTAGTTGAAATATAATCTTCTTGAAATGAGGAAAATTGCAGCATAGCAGTTCTGTCTGTAGCACGAGTTTATGTCAATGTCCAGTCAGTAGCGTAGTAAGATGGGGGCTCGGAAAGTCCCGGATCTCTGGTCATTAGGGGGGCGGGCCTCTAAAGAAACTTAAATTTTAAATATATTTATCTGGTAAAGTTTTTGTTCCATTATTTTCACCTGAAACATTCGCTAAAATTCTCCTTTATACCATAAATTCCGTTCTAAAGGGCTTTAATGTACAAATAGTAACCGTAGAGCGACAACCTCAAAAGCAAAAGAATCCATTTATGCAAGGCCTAATTAAGGGGAGAGCGGCGTCAGTGCCCCCACGTTGGGTTGGCCTTCCGAATCAATCCGAAATCTCACTTCAGTTTCTTTTTTATAATTATTTAAGTGAAGAAGTGCTAAGGGTACTTCTGATAGGGAGGCCTCTATCAGAAGGCCTCTTTCCTCAACTAGAGCTCTATAATTAGAGAGCTCCAGTTGAGGAAACTCTAATTAGTGGGATCCAGTGAGACATTTGCCCCAGACATCGAGAGTTGTATTCCACCACTAAGCCCAAAAACATATAATGACTATAACGCCCATTGTTTTGTGAGGTACAAACACATAGAAGACAGTCAAAAAAAAAAAAAAAAAAAGGGGGGGGGGCAGGAAATCTCAAAACGCGTGAATCCATCAGAAACTGGATAAAGAAAATTTTCACGAATACAATATTTTTTTTTTTTTTTTTTTTTAATTTAAAATGCAAGTAATAATGAAGCTATAAATATTTACAATCAATAATTATAATATGTAGATAATATCATTTACAAAATATGTCAACAGAATGATGGTAATTATTCCAAGACATATTACATGATTTGTTCACACGTATTACTTCTTAAAGAAATATCCCAAGACGTTTGGTACTGCAGACGCTTTCTGTTATTAGCCCGCATACCCATGAAATAATAAAGAGGGAGGACATTGACATTAATGAATTATCAACAGGGCATTTGAATTTATTACGTAGTATAAATAAAACACGTGCATTTTTGTTTACCGGAAATAACCAAATATGTGGAAAATTAACAGAATAATCGGATTGTGCTCTATTGTTGTTTTTAGTACTTCTTTCATTACTTCCATGCAAAATGCTGAAGATATTCCAGCCTTAAATAATGCTTTAAATAGTAAGTGAACACTCAGATTTCTGATGTTTTCGTTTTTAGCTACTTGTTAATACACGTTAATACACATAATACACTTAATAATACACATAGATAATATGCGATGCATCAGTATTGATGACATTTTATTTTTTTATGAGTGATTAATAATATTCTGAAGTTGTTTATTTTAAATACTTTAAAGTAAGTAAATAATGATTGTTAAGAATCAGTTTTGAAGATAATCTAGTTTTAAATACTTTAAATAGTTAAAGAATATTCAAATTTTTAATGTTTTCGTTTTTAACAACTTGTTAATATAAGTACACATAGATAATATGCAATGCATCAGTATTGATGGCATTTTATTTTTTATGACTGATTAATAATGTTTTGAAATTATTCAGTTTAAATATTTTAAAGTAAGTAAATATTGGTTGTTAAGAATCAGTTCTGTAGATAATCCTTTTTTAAATACTTTAAATAGAAAGAGAATATTCAAATTTTTAATGATTTTTAATATTCTGTAAAGATAGCTTGTTTTTCAAGCATCAGTGTTGAATTATTATTATTATTATTATTATTATTTTATAAGTAAACTGTTGTATACTTACTACTGTTCTAGAAACAATTTACTGTAAGTAAAAAACAGCTGCTTTTTAAGCATCAGTCAGTGTTAAATACTTTAAATACTAAGTGACTCCATTTTTAAAAGCCTTTAGTGTAAATGAAAAAAAACTTATCTATAGACAACAGTATTGAAGAAATCCTAGTTTTAAATAGCTTACATAATAAGTGAATACTGAGATTTTCAACTTTTTATTTTCTGACAGCAATGAATATGAATTAAAATAGATTGTTTTTGATAAATCAGTATTGAAGATTTTAATTTTTGTTAGTGATTACTAATATTTTTGAAGTTGTTTTTAAAGTTTTAAAATAGAATAATATTGGTTGTTAAGAATCAGTTTTTTTAGATTATCTAATTTTAAATGCTTCAAATAAGAAAAGAATTTTCGAAATTTTAATGCTTCTTTTTCAATGGTTTTCAAACTGGTACACTGTAAAAATGCTGCAAAGCCCGGCAGCAGAGATTCCAGTCAAAGCCCGTAAAAATACATTTAGACGATGAATGATGTATCGCCAGCAATTTTACGCTGTGATGAAATATACAACCAACCTGCAAAAAAAGTAGCATTAACCGTAAAATTAAAAGTTAAAGTTCGAGTTTCTCGAATGCATTTAAAAAGTTTCTTGCAATTATTACACGTGCGTGCAAGGAGAAAATTTTCCGTGGTTTTCTTTGAAACTTGAGTAAATACGGGCTAGGACACTTTAGAAAGACCCCCACGGAGGGCACTCCCCCTCTGGCCTAGGACCTATAGCAGTCAATCGGCCTTATTCCCAAAATCCAAATCCATTGAATGAAGAAAGGACTGAAGTATTTCGAGAGCAGAATTTGCTATATATGATATAATGTACACATCTGATGGTCATATTCAGATAAAACAGCTTTGTTTTTTTAACAGTGAAGATCATACATAATAATCATAAGACTTACCTTCAAATGGTTAATTACATATTCATTTCATATTGAAATAAACTTTATTTTAGCATATTGTAAAAAATGCATTGTGGAAACAACATTAAAATTTTCCGTTTTCTAAGGCTTAACTAAATGGTTAAGAGCAATTAGAATGCTGCATGCTTAAAAAAAAACTAAAATGAAAAAACTGCGTTTAGTGGATAAAACAATTATTAGGTTGTAGTTTGTGTTTTAGAAGTCTGGCTTCAAATCAAGAAACCATTTTAGCTTTCTTTTTTAATGTTTTCGTGTTAATAGACAAAGAAAATCAATTTCATCTATATCAATTACTCAGTTTCAGTCAGATGGAAAATTTTTGAATTAAATTAAGAAAACAATAGCTTATTAAAACCAATGGATGCTTCTTTGCGTCATGCGCGCATAATTAAACACATTCAATTAGTATAAATAACAATCATAGTTTCAGTTTGAAAATGGAAGGAAATGGAATTTTCTCTTGATGTCACGAAAGGATAGCATTTGCAGAGATTTTCTCATAATAAAATGGTTTGGTGAAAGATAAGAGCAATTTGCGTAGATTAACGGCTTTTTCTCGTAAAAATTCAAAAAATTATACATTCGAAACATCAATTTACGGGCTACGACCGTTTAGCTAGCAAAACGGTCTTTTACCGTAAAATGATACGGTTATTTCCTAAATTATGCTTCCAAAACATTAATTTACGGATTATGACCGTTAAGGTATCAAAACGGTCATTTCCCCTAAAATTATACGGTCAAATACCGTGATTTTACAATTTTTTTTTTACAGTGTAACTTATTCAAACTGGTTTTAATACACTACTTAAGAATAAGTATACTACTAAGTACTACTTAACTTAAGTATATTACTAAGTACTAATTTACTTAAGTATTTTGACACTTTCGAATTTTAATGTTTTGCCAAATATTAAGGAAAACGCTTTAGGAAATATTTTGAAATTTTGGGAGTAGAAAAAACTTGTCATACCTCATATATTTCAGTAAAAGTTTTGTCTCAAAGAGGAAAGGGGGACCAGTAAAAAATTAAAAAAAATCTAATTGTTTTGGATCACCCTGTAAAAAGTAATGCTCGAAATGCGTTTTGGCTGTAACATGTGATTATGAGGATTCTTCTAATTATTTGTGTAATTTTTTATGAGGTTACCACATATATTAACATTTCCGCGATCGCTGACGTGAATTCACGTCATTTGAAAATTTGTAACTCCGCCAGTAGGCGGTTCTTTAGGTTTCATAGGCTACATTATTTCTGGATAATATACCCAATATTCGCATTTGTGGAACCAATGCACTATGGATACAAATACTTTGATTAGAAAGAGCATAATTGTAACAAATGTTCATTTACATTATAAATTTGAATACAGAAAATATTCATTTAAACTAATATAATGTAAAAGAATAACGCCCACAGGCGGAGCTTACTCTCAAAAAGACAAAAACATGCGGTCGCGAAAGAGTTAACCCGTTAGTAGTCGCTATAGACAGCGCCACCTATTACAATAATTTTAAGAAGTGATGTGATCGACGTTTCTTCGATTTTATTTGCGTTTTATGTATATCAAATGCTACTTCTAAAAATGTTTGGTGGCTATTGAATAAAAAAATCTGGCAACACTGAAGGATGGGCGGCAAATCGACCAACTAGCGACAACTAACGGGTTAATAGAGATATAATGGTTTCTTTAAAAAAATGCGAAAGGAATTACCACTTTTTTAATTATAACACATATGAGCAGTTTTACTAAGTAATTTTTAACTGCGCATGCGCTAGCTTTATAAAAATTTCATTTGCATAATTTAACAGTAAAAAATATCGAGCTACTTATATGAAAACAGCGTGCAAATTCAAAATGTTATGAGTTATAGAGTGAACAGAATTTCAGTTGCTCTCTCTCTGAAAAGAAAACTAGTTGGCATAGGTGGACTCTGCTCAGTTCCCCACCATATTTATGTTCTCATAAATTTCTAGTGCGAGACATATTATAATCATGTTAAAAAAAATGTATTTGACCTCTGATCTGACCTCTCTGCGACAATTTGTTCTTGAGATATCGTGTACACAGACTAACAAACGGACTAACACACTAACACACTAACAGACACCCTACAGACAGACATCATACAAATTTTGTCATTTTCGGATTCCCCACACCTGACAACGTGTAAAAAAGTCAAAAAACCGAGGTCGAAAATTTTCACGATTGCCTAAGTTCCCCATACCTATAGTATAATGGGGAACTAAAAAAAGATAAGGGCTTTTATCCATATTTATTTATAATGAGCGAACACGATATTACCATTGGACATTGACTGATTGAATCAAAATAAAAATGTGACTAAAACCCCTTATAGTTTAGCTTTAATTTTGAGAGGAAATGAAATTGTGCTCATTCAATCGTTCATAACTTTTTGAATTTACACGATATTTGTTTGGGACATTTATATAAGTAGCTCGACATTTTTGGCTATTAAATTATGCAAAGGAATTTTTTTTAAAGCTGGCGCATGAGTAGTTAAAAATTATTTAGTAAAAATATTCATATTTCGTAAGGTATGTAACATTTTAGCATTCTGATTGCAATATGCTGTATCCAATGTAGTACGCCAAGTTTCCTAAAAATGACTTTCTACTGGGTCTAATAGTGATTTTTAATATTTTTAAAGTTAAAAATTTTTTTTAAAGGAAATAAAGATTAATTTTTAAGAATTAGTTTTGTAGATCATCTAAGATTAAATACTTTAAACAATATGTAAATAGCCATATTTTTATACTTTCTCTGTTTTAAGGGACATTGGACTTGAAAATTACAAAAACATTGACGAATAACATAATTTTAAAATCTCAAATAAAAATATTTTAAAAATATATTGAATTAAATAAATAAATAAATAAATAAATAAAAATATTATAACCCTGGAAGAGTAATATTTACAGATAACTAAAAAATATCGTTTAAATAGCTTTTTTATCTAAACAAATATTTTTCAGAATTTCATGTCTTAAAATGCTCACTGCGACTTACCTTCATATTAAATTCCGCGTAAAAGTTATAGTGAAGACTTTTTACAAACACTCAAATAAATCTCGGTACATATTTTATTTCCAGATTTCATCTAGACTTTAAAACACAATTTAAGTTTTAAAAATCTGAAATTCGTAGGAAATTTCCCCATTCAAACACAAAAATATATTTTATTAATTAATTGCTTCCATTACACGACTACCATAGGGAAGGTAAGTTTTGTATTCAGTCAAAAAAACTTATATCGCGTTTTTACCTGATTTATCTGTTTTAAAGTCTCCTGAGTCCAAAAAACAGGTTTTTGGCAATTGCATACTTGCCAACCATTAATAAGCGTAAAATTGTTAACGTCCCTTGAAAAACGTCCCTTTTTTAACACCATTTTATTTTCAGAGTAATTATCTCCAAATGTTGTTACGATTAAATAAGAATGAAATTACTCTAAAAAATGACTGGTGTGAAAAAAAAAGGCAGGTACTAAAAATTTTACGCTTGATAATGACATACTTGCCAACCATCTCATTAATAACCATACAATTGTTAACGCCCCTTTTCTCACACCACTTTAATTTTAGAGTAATTCTCTCCAAATGTTGTTACGATTAAATAAGAATAAAATTACTATAAAATCTGACTGGTGGAAATAAAAAGGCGGGTACTAAAAATTGTACGGTTCATAATGAGATGGTTGGCAAGTATGCAGTGAGATGGTTGGCAGGTATGGCGATTGGTGTGTGTGTGTGTGGGGGGGGGGAGATTTTCTTTTGACTATAATGACTCCAAAACTAATAAAGATAGAAAGACGAAACTTCAGAATTAAGACAGATGATTTTCCTAATTTGGAAACTCAGAATTGGAACAATGAAAACCGGAAGAGGAACCACAAATCCGTATTTAAAAACAGTTCTAACAATTTTTCTTCAAAGTTGCTGTATAAATACCCCTTTATATGCCCTTTCGTATGAATTAATTGGTTACTTCAGGAAAACTGATACACGTCCTGTGTAAATTGACCAATTTTACGCTTCGTATCCTCGAAATTTGGAAAATTATAGATGGTCGCTACCTACCTGGACTAGGCCAAGTTCAACGGGTTTGACACAGAGGTGAAGAACGGCAGGTCACCGCATGGTGACAGTCTACACATAATTTCATGCTTCTGTCCACTGAGAAAGTGACTGCACCAATTCTACTTGAATTACGATGATCTTTTTAGACAGAAAGTTCAATCGACCCACCCGCACCTTGGAGATTTCTCAATAGAAGCGCACAGAACCTGCACTCGATCATATGAATTTTGAGCTAATAGCACAGCTAGCTTAAAAATTTAGGAGAAGAAAAAGGGTTTTGTGAGGTGGGAAAAGGTCAGGGAAACTGAAGACTTTTTCTCTTTCTTTTCTTCTTCTTTTTTCTTTTCTTTTCTTTTCTTTTTTTTCTTTTTTTTTTTTAGCAGTGCTCATTGAAGCAGGTTATACTTTTTTCCGGCGCCAGCTAACTATAAAGTTTTATAAAATATAAAATGTATAAACGATTGAAAAATGATTAAAACTCAGTATGTTAGAGTGTACATCTGATGTTGCTATTTCTCGTGATGGGAGGTGGCTATTCTTAGTCATCTATTTTATTTTGATTCCTTTTCTTCATTTGTTAATTATGATCCATACAGCTAGCTTATCAATCTACTTTAGGTTGACCAGACTTGAGTACCTTTACAACAAAGAAGCGTTAAAAATTGCTAGAATTATCTAGTTATGGATGTATTTTTTCATTCCTAATAAATAAGGACTAAAAACAAAATATTATTGATTAACAATTTACTTTTTACAATTTTTTAAAACTTAGAAAAATGCCTCCAAAATAAAGGCTGTCCCCAGAAAATGGAGACATTTGGTTAGCTTATTCTACTTTCAATTTCAAATATCTGTGTTCCCGCTCAGCAGTAGTAGGTCTGGTAGCCATCCTGCGGTGGAAGGGTCGGTAGCAACCCACCATAATTAAACTACTTCAACCATTTTCGGCAAAGTTAGGTTCCTCCCTTTGCACGAGGACTGAAGGGACACTCCGCAATTGTGGTTGGCACTGTCGAGTCACCTTTGCTCCTTCCCTGGCCCACACTCGCAGCACGGGAAGCAGTCAGTTTGAATGAAGAGGCTTATTTAAATGAATAACTCTAATTGTTATTTGTTTTATTATTTTACATTATATTATGTCGTGTTTCTCTTGTTCATCCGCGTTATCTTTTAATTCTAGTTATGTGCAAGTTATTTATGCATTCTTTTTTTTTTTTTTTTTTTTTTTTTAAGTTTCCCTTATTTTATTTTCTTCTTAGTTTACCATTATTTTAATTATACAATTTTATGTTAATTTTATTTTATGCTCGTTCCATTTGGAACCTAGGGTGTGGCGGTGTCTGGTCCTCTTTAATCCGTCCCACACTGTCAAATGTCTGATGCGGTCGCAAGCAGTTCGTCGGGCTACCAATGCGGGGCATCATTCCCCGTGTTGGATCAAAATTGAGATGATCCCTCTTTTCTTCTCATTTCGGTAACTCCTGCACATAGCACGTTTTTGATTCGGCCTTTAGTCTTCTGCCACGCCTATTTCAGTATATAAGTTATGTTATGCACATCTCTAAGTTTTTTTTCTTCTTCTTCCAGTGTCAAATACCAAATTTTCTTTTCAAGTATTTAATTTCTCCAAGCCATTAGTTTTCAGCTTTCTTAGTTCAGCAGTTTATAAGCAAGAGTTTCATCGCGGTTTCTTTCCCCTTTTTATATATAAACATGTACAGCCTTCCTTTCAGTTAATAATTTCTCGTGCACAACTACCTATTGTGGCTCCCCTGTCTATTTCCCTCCTCTAAAATTGATTTTAGTTCCCCATCATACTATAGGTATGGGGAACTTAGGTAATCGTGAAAATTTTCGACCTCGGTTTTTTGACTTTTTTACACGTTTTCAGGTGTGAGGAATCCGAAAATGACAAAATTTCTATGGTGTCAGTCTGTAGGGTGTCTGTTAGTCTGTTAGTCTGTTAGTGTGTGAGTCCGTTAGTTTGTTAGTCTGTGTACACGATATCTCAAGAACAAATTGTCGCAGAGAGGTCAGATCAGTTTTAAAATATTACTTTCGACACTGGCAAGAACCCTATTTATTTGCAACATTCGAATTTAAAAACTTCGTAAGTTATTAGAAATTTTCGATTTTATTAACATGGGAGAATAGGACAAAAATTCACTTAAACGTACATTAAATGAAAACTTTTTACTGTAAAAATGTCAGATCAGTTTTGATGCCGGAAGGAACATCAGTAACTATAAATATGCTACTTTGAAAATTTCGCAAGTTATTGGAAATTTACGAATTTCTGAACATGGCAGTATAGGGCAAAATTTCACATAAACGTCGATTTTTAGAGATCGTAAAGATGTCAGACTACTTTCGAAATGTTATTTAGGATACTGGCATGAATATCATAGACTATGGTTTTTCCAATTTAAAAATTCGTAAGTTATTGGAAATTTACGAATTTCTTAACATGGCAAAATAGAGCAAAATTTCACATAAGCGTCAATCTTGAGAGATATTTTCATCGTAAAGATGTCAAACCAATTTCTAAATATTATTTAGGATACTGGCATGAATATCATAGACTATGGTTTTTCCAATTTAAAATAATCGTAAGTTATTTGGAATTTACGATTTACTTAACATGTCAGAATAAGGCAAAATTGAGCACAAACTTCCATTTTGAGGATCATAAATACATTAGACAACTTCAAAATTACATTTATGATATTTGTTTAAACATGATTGAATACAAATATTCTAATAGGAAAATTTCGTAAATTATTCGTAATTTATGATTTTATCGACATAGCGAAATTGAAAATTTTTCATATAAATATGAATTTTCAGGATTATTGCATTGGAAATAGTAGCATGAAAACTAAACAACGGAATTGACCCTGAAAAAATAAATTAATAGATTAGAATAAGATAAATATATCGAAGTGAACGGTGGATAGCCTATTAGGCGGGGATTTCATTCTGTCACTGTATCAAGCTTTGGTCAAATTCATTTCTTTTAACATGATTATAATAGGTCTCGGACTAGAAATTTATGAGAGCATAAATATGATGGGGAACTGAGCAGAGTCCACCTATGCCAACTAGTTTTTTCTCAGATAGCTGTGCACTTAATTCAAAACTCCAACATCCTGGTGCGTGCTCTGTGCGCTCCTTTTATTTCATTCATGGAAATACGGTTGTGTTGGTCGAGCAATGTGTCGAAGAAAAACTCTGAAAAGTGAAATCACATTGATGAAGTCCCATCTATAAGACAGGAGTCTACAGTTAGAAGTTTTAAATAAAATCATCTGGACACAGCTCATTTCTATGGGATGCCCATAAGTAGCTCGAAGTGTACTTGATCGCCACACGGTGATCTGGCACTATTCATCTCTTTGGACGGTATAAAACCAGTTAAGCGTGGCCTAATCCAGGTAGGTAGGGGCTAGTCCAGAGGTTTCCAAGATTTCAAGATGGTAGTTGAGTACGAATAACAGAGCTGCCCACCTAATCCGGCAAATTGTTGGTACCACCCCTTTTTCTACACCACTTAATTTTTAGAGTATTTATCCTCTTAATTCATCGTAGATACTCTTTAACTATATTTTTTGCGACCATGGAAGCCTTTGCGCAAGTGCGGATTCAACGAGTCCACTAGTAAAATAGGGGAGACAAGCTTTTCGTTGAGAGAAAATAAGCGATAAGGGAATTTCGAATGACTGGATGTTTACTAAATTCAAACCTGTTGGTCAACTTGGAAACCCTCCAAGATTTTCGACTCGTCTTCATTGCTAGGCGTAGGAAACGTGGTTACACTATAGTGGTTACACATTTGAAGAGAATTACTCTAAAAATTAAGTGGTGTAGAAAAAGGGGTGGGATTAACAATTTGCCGGATTAGGTTGGCAGCTCTGGAGTAATTTACTAGCTGAAAGAAAGAAGGTTCTGAAAAAACATCAGAAAGGAAATCGCAAGACGCCCTTGCAAAAACACCCCTGAATGAAGTTAGGTCTCACTCCTTACAAAACGGCTCAAAGCTGTTTCTTAAAACTCTCCATATTAACTCTCTTACAGGTATTCTATCGTATGTAATTACTAGTTTCCGATGAGTAGATGGTTTTTCCCAGTTTTGCTGAAAATCGGCGTTGGGACCGAAAGCCGATATTTCAAAACGGTTCTAATGACTTTTTCAAATATACTACATAAACCCTATTGCCGATGTTCTTTAGTATGTACTACTTGGTTATTACAAGAAAATTGATAAGTGTTCTGATTAGGTAGGTCAATTATAGATGTTTCGAAAAAAATGGGGGGAGGTAAAGGGATAGAGAGGCTCATCGTTATCTGAATGAAATGTTGTTAGAGATTTTTTTTACTTTCCGAACATATATATTGTGACGACCTAAATGTCGTCGCCATATCTATTTACTTAGAATTGAAGCTGAAACTCACTTAATTACTTAATAAATTCATGAAGAAATGACAAAGTCAGATTTGTAAAATAAATGAGCTTTTATTTGAGCTTAATAGAAAAAGGTGGGCGTTGGACTTTAATTATATTTAATATCTTTATAAGTTTAAATGGGCAGCCTTCACAAATACTTTAACTATCAATAGATAACCACAATTACTCTTAACTACTTTATTTAAATTCATTAGCTCTCACTGCTGCTACTAGTCTTTCGTACTCGAGAGGATTCCCTATACCACGGTACTACTCGACAACCATAATCTAATACACTACTCTAAGCAGCTAACTCAACAGCCTACCTTCTAATCGGCTACCATTCCTCTAACTAACTCACTACCATCCTCTCTCTCTCCAACTAACTCCCTTACTCTCCTTCCAACTAGCACAAAAGTAATCTTCCTTCTCCTTTTATATCCATCAATTTCCAAAATACTTTATAATATTAGCATATCGCAGATTACAATTTAGTTTGCCATAAGGTACTAACTCTACTAGACAACTGAATCCTAAAACCTTCGTATTCATGTGTTACTCTTAAAGTGTGAATTTTAATTGTAGCATAACGCTAATATACTACTACCTCACAATATGTAAGGATAAAGTATTGTAATCATGTCAAAAATCCAACTTTGATATTTTGGTGTTTCTTATACATTTTGAGGTCTCCTGAGTTCATTGGTGCTATTTTTTCGATGAGGTACAGTCGGTAACAAAAGTGTCCGAACATTAGCAAAAATTCCTATGTAAAAAAAGTACACTTCATTCAGTTTTGTTAAATAAATCTTTATCGAATCCTGTTCTTAGACTAAATAAGAACAGGATTCGATAAGGATTTTTTTCAGAAAACTGTATGAAGTGTATTTTTTTTTACATAGGAATTTTTGCTAGTGTTCGGACACTTTTGTTACCGACTGTATGTATGTGTGTGTATATATGTATGTTAGTGAGCACGATAGCGTCAAAATGCTTTGTTCAAATAAGCTGAACTTCGGTATGTACGAGTATGTTGTATTTCACCATAGCACGAACCCTATTCATTTTGGTAAGTCTAGCACCTATAGTTCTTTTACAGGGACACAAAGAAAAATTATTTATCATTATGGCCTATGGAGCAATATTTTTCAAAGTGCGATAGTGTCTAAACACCTTATTCGTCTAAGATAAAAATGTATACATATGTTATAAATTGCTGTCACACGAAGTGTTTAGTGTTTGGTGAATCTAGTATTTATAGTTTTTTACAGGGATACAAAGAAAATTTCTTAATCATTATGGTCTATGACCCCAAATACTTTAAAGTGCGATAGCGTTTAAACGTCTTGAGCTAAAAATTTATACACATGTTATAGATTTTCGTCGTACAAATTGTATAGATTCTGGTGAATCTAGCCCTTTATCAAGTGCAATCGCTTAAAATTAAAACAATGGGGAAAAATACTTAAATCCCCTATTATATTTTTCATTTTTGCTTATTTAACTACCTGTCTTTAATTTATTTATACAACCATTCATTACTTAATGTTTGGAAAGTCGAGTAGTGTCACTCTAGATTATTTTAGGTTGTGTTCAAACTAACACTAAGAATAATTTCAATTATTTAATATTTATTTTTCTGTAAATTCTTTCAAAGAGGCTTAGTTACTTGATAAAATGCTAATTTTGTGTATTTCTAGCCATTTTAGCAATAAAATAGCCTAATTTTCCCTTAAAAATGCATTAAAAAGCTCCAATAAGGCAGGTAATGGATTTGGCGTCAAATTAGGCGACTTTTTCCCTCAATGGCGATTTTTTTGGCGACTTTGGGGAGAAAATCATTATTAAGGATATACCAAATATGGAAGCTGTAAGTTGATTGGTTGACCACTTTCTAGAGTTTTCTCGAAAAGTCTGGGTTCGATGGAACAGTATAAAAGGATCGCTTTCTCGCCAAGGCAAGTCAGTTCAGTTCAGTCTGAGATCAGATTCAGTCAGTTTCGCCAATGCTTGCATTGCAATTGAAGGAGTTCTGAGCCTCTTTGAATGAGTCTTGTTTTCTGTGCTATTGCTATACAGCCTGTACTGTGGTTTTGCTGTTGACAGCTGTTTATTAAGCTGTGTTTATTGGTGGAATTGAAGCTGATACTCAGTTTATAGTTTTGTATTTTTCTGGAACTTTCTGTAAATAAATCTCCTGAATTTCTACAAGTTTCGCTTCTCATTCTCGGACAACTTACGAACCCCCGAGTACGCAACAATATTTTGATTATCGTCATAAAAACATTGCTGAAGATTACAGAGTTTCAAAGCAATAGAAAATGGTTCGTGTTATAAAAGATTAATGCGTGAAATATCTGTTGAAATGGGTCGTTTAAATCCATTTTTACGATCATTCAGAACGATGAGAGATCATTGCATTAATCCAGAAAAATCAACGGAGATTTGTATGATCATAACGGCCTAATTTCGAACCCCTGAGTAATACTAGTTATTATTATTATCGTTATTATTAGTAGTAGTATTCTAAACTTATCGTTCTCTTGGAAGATTTCTTAAAACTCGAAATGAAAAAAAATATTATTAGTATTATTTTTGCATTGGTCAGTTATATTTTTATGATGCAGGAACTATTGCAGATTATAGAGTTTCGGAACAATAGAAAATGGTTCGTGTGATAGAAATTTAATGCGTGAAATATCTGTTGAATTGGATCGTGTAAATCCGTTCATTTATATGATCATTCAGAACGATGAGAGATCCATTGTATAGTAATCTCGAAAAATCAAAGTAAGGAGATTTGTATGAACATAATGGTCGAATTTCGGACCCTAGGTAATACTAGTTATTATTATTAAATATTATCACATTATTAACTATTTACACGTTTTAAAAAACTTTTCTTGAATTGCTTTTAGATGTCTTTCAGAACAAATGTATCGAGGATTTGGATTGTTTTTATACGGGGCCACCTTTCTTCCATCCAATATATCGTCCCATCAGTGTTCCACCATCTGAGAATTTAAGTACGCAGTTTCTTCTGTACACACCCATGAATCCCAATGATTCTCAAGTGTTGATGCCTACTGATGAGTCTTTAAGGACATCCACTCTTGACCCTAATCTTGAAACGAAGATCTTAATTCATGGATTCACAGTACGACTAGATCCAGGTGACATTCGATTTGTAAGTATGTTAGTTATTAATTATTGATTATTGGTATAAAGACAATGAAACCTCCATATATTAGAAATCTTTGTAAAACGTACTTTTATGAATCACTGTGGTCATTATATAAAAAAATCCTTTTTTTTTTATAGCGAATAAATATTCTACATGTTAATTTTTTTTCCCCCCTTTCGAGTTTAAAGATATCTTCCAAGAGAATGATGAATCTAGAATAGGTATCATTTGTATTAACTGGCACACTGCTAAAAATTTGAATTTTTCCGAAATAAAATTTAAAAAAGAACGAAAAATCATGCACCATGCATTGATTATAACATTTTCCAACTGTACATATTCGTTACAACGTTTAGCTTTCAATGTTCTTTGACAACGTTATCACATAATGGATAGACAGATAGACAGAAATTCAGTTGCTAGGAAATGTTAAAAATAATTAACAAAAACGAAAATGCCATTCCAGCAATTTACAATTGTAACTCTTAATGAAAGTGAATATTTTAATGTAGCCCTGTAATTCTGAACGTTAAGTGTATCATATTTTATAGAAAACATTATTTTTTGCATATTAACAATAAATGTCCATCACAATGTAATTTTTGCATTAGAAAGTTATTTAAATGTGATTTATATAAAAAAAGTGCTTCCTAAAACGCTGTCTACTGCGATTTGTTTGGGTGACCCTTTACACAAATCATTTCTAGAGAGCTTACTAATGTCATTTTAAATAGGGAACATTCCATAGTAAATTTAAATAACATTTATCACTTTTAGGAGATTCTGAAAATATTTGTGGAAGCCAAAGAGGACGAACAATCAGATAGAGAGTTAAACTAATTCAAACCGTATTCTTTCTTAAAAATTGTTAGAAAGTGCTGAA
Organism: Salticus scenicus; assembly: GCA_963930645.1. Classification (NCBI taxonomy): domain Eukaryota; kingdom Metazoa; phylum Arthropoda; class Arachnida; order Araneae; family Salticidae; genus Salticus; species Salticus scenicus. The sequence continues at coordinate 212,753,002 of OZ005662.1, forward strand.
GACGCTTAATGTAAACGGAAATGCAATTCCAGAAAAATTCCAATAATAGTCCTTAATGTAAATGAATATTTTTGTGTGGACCTGTAAAATCTTATTGCAAGTCATACTATATTTTATTGAAAACATTCTCTTGTGCATATGAATAATATATTTCAATTTCATTAAGATATGGGCAAAATAAACTTATTGAAATATGGTTTATGGAAACACCTGTCATAGAACGCAATGCTTTGGAATACTTTTAGTTATCCCTGTACTTAAACCAGTGCTGGTATTTACTTAATTTTCAATGGGGAACATCCGATAGTTAACTTGAACAACATACATTAGTTTCAAGAATTTTCATTGGTATTTACGGGAGTTAGAGAATTGACAGACACATAGATAGACGGACAGACAGATAGGCAAATCAATATTTTTCAACATTGCTGAGAAGTGTTGCAAATAATTCTGTTCTAAGGACATATCTGGTCATATGTCATTTCACTTTGCTACACTGTTAAAAAAATGCAGAAAAAATACAGAAATTCTCTGTAATTTCAGAAAAAAAGTCGTAAAATACGTTTTGTCTACGTAATTTTTCCGTAATTTACGACTTTTTTTCTGAAATTACAGAGAATTTCTGTATTTTTTCTGCATTTTTTTAACAGCGTACTTATATTTATTTTCCTATTTCCATCAACGGAGTGCCATTCTTAATCGTATATGCTATTAATTTATAAGTATATATATTTTTATTTTTTCTTTGATATTTAATATTTGATTTTTTCTTTGATAGTTTTCCTTATTTGTTCTACATTTCCTAATTATATGTATCTCTAATCGGAAAATTTCTGTTAATTAATTTTCTATTCAATTTAGTAAAGGAAGAGTACCATGCTTTAAACAGGAAACGTCTCTTCCCATATAATTAATTATCAATATAAGTGCAAATGCATACAGAAGCTGGTTTCTAGCATATGGATTCTATATACGAGGGCTGTTCAATAAGTAATAAGACTAATTTTACTGTACCGAAACTAGCATCATAATAATTATTTCTGTGGGATGAATAAATGTTGCTGTCTTCATTAATAAAATATGTCAATAGACGGCACATATATGGCCTGATGTGACTGAGTATCACGCGACTAAATGCAAGCTAATTTCTACGCGCCTACGAGCCGAGGTCAATCGTCGAAATGGAAGCGTCCTTGGAACAGCATTATCCTGCTAATTTTGTGTTCGTTTGTAAAAATCGGTATTAGACATTTTTTAAATGATACGCAAGGCTTTTAAGGCTGAATCAATGTCGAGGCAAGTGTTCTTCATTAGCATAAAACTTCTAAGGAAGGTAGGCAAATTGTGAAACATTTTGAGGGAAGACCTTCAACGTCCATTACAGAGACAATGAACAACACAGCCGTTGCAATCATAAAGAAGGATCAGGCACATTTAAAAAAGCGCCCATTGCTTAAAGATGGCATCTTATTGCGCCACGATAATGTAAGGCCACATACTGCTGGTTGCGTAGGGGGCATTTTACAGAGGAACAACATGAAAATTCTACCACACCTTCCATATAGTCCTGATCACGCACCGTGCGATTTCTATCTGTGTCCTGAGCTCAAGAAACCCCTAGGAGGTCGCAATTTCGAAAGAAAGAAAGCATGTGTAACAGCTGGGGAGGCGGTTTTGAAACGATTCTCAAAGGATGGACTTTTATATGTGTTTAAGAAGTGTACGGAACGTTGAAACAAAGTATCATGCCCAATGGTAGTTACTTTGAAAAAGACCATGTAAATTATGACGATTAAAGGTGAACTGTCTTCTATATAAATTTAGTCTTATTACTTATTGAACAGCCCTCGTAAATCTTCTGTATCAAGTTGTAAGAACATTTTCAGGGAAGAGTAACTGATTAATTTTATTTCTGTGTATTTTATTTAGCTCAAATTCTTTTGATAAATAATTTATTTTTCATGCATTAGAAAATGAAAGATGAATTACTGAAGCACAATCCTATGAATGTAATAATTGTAAACTGGACCAAAGATAATCAAGCTCCTTATCCAAGAGCTGTGGCCAATGCAAGGGTTGTTGGAGCTCAAGTGGCAAAACTAATTAATTATCATGTGGTAAGAAATTAATATTATTCACTTGATTATTTGTTGTCTGTATACTGTTAAAATTTTCAGTTCAAACTTGAACCATTATATGGAGTAAATTTATAAGCAATACCATAATATGATTCAATCTCCCTTTTAAGTTTTCTACTTCTTGAGATTGAATTTAAGTTACACCAAAACGTGGAGTTACCCTACATCTAATCCCAAGGGAAGTGTGAATCAGTAAAATTCCTATTGAAACCAAACCTCGCTTAAATTAAAGAGCGTGGTCGAAAACATAGGGTAAAGTGCAATTTTTGTGCAACAATTCACCCATGGACCACGGTAAGACAATAGAAAATTTAGTACCTTTTATCAAATTCAACGAAACAAAAGTAGCGGAAAGAAAGCGTGGCACATTTCCAGAATGTCTGACTTGAGATAAGAATGTATTCAGTTTGATTCCCGTCTTGGTCGACTGATGATTTTTTCTTCTTTAAAAAAAAAAAAAAAAAAAACATAATACCAATATTTGGTTCAACATAACATTTCCAAATCATGGTAAAAGTTTAAATCATCGGATGGTTGTAGCTACATCAGTACCAAATTTTTATTCAAACTAACACCAAATTTTTAACAGTGTAATACCAGTTCTTCAAACGAAATCAATTATTTCATACATAAAAATATTAAATTAGATTCTTTGTTCTATTAGTTGATTGCGAAAGTTCATGGCCTATGTCAGAGATGCATTTAGGTCATCGTAATTCACAGTTTACCATTGAAAACATTAATGGGAGAACAAATATTGATAATTCTATCGTGATTCAACATTTAAATGCGACAGTGGACTTGAAAAAAAAGAAAAAGGCGACCATTATAAGTCTATTGCTGCAGAAAATTAGAGTTTCATACAGTGTTATTTGTAGCAGAGAATTATATTAAAATTAACATTCACATTATAATTAATTAAGATATTGAATAAAATTATGAATTAATCGTTAAATTTCAAAATGCTTCTTGTGCACTCATTTTTCACTTAGACTTCCAAATTTTTCTTACAGGTGGTTTTAGATGATTTTAACAAATGTTAGTTGATATTTTTAATTTCAATCATAAGTATGCAATTTTTTTTAATTTCAAAATTTTTAGGTTTTAAAAAACAGAAAGGGAAAATTATAATTAAGTTTCTTGAAAAAATATGTAAAAAACCATTAAATAAAGTTTCTTGATGATTTAACACATAAATAAGTAAGACGCATGGAACATTTTAAACTTGACACAAGAGCTGGGCGCCCAGCTCTTTTCAAACGATTTTCATCTGTGTTGGATCTCTTAGAGTTGTGGTCTTTTATAGACTTCATAAGTTGGTTCCATTGCGCCGCTGTCATTGCACACATCCGGTGTTGTTGCTATGAAGCCTATAAAAGACCACAACTCTAAGAGATCCAACACAAATGAAGATCGTTTGAAAAGAGCTGGGCGCCCAGCCGAAAACATTAACGATGAAATATGAAGTATCTATTAAGGTTTTTATATTTAATTAATTATGTGTAAAGTGCTTCATTATAATTTTAATTTTATTTATTGACACAAGAGTTTTTAGAAAAGTATGTTTAAAGTTGTTTTCACATGTATAACATATTCAGTATTTGTTTACAAATATAAACCCATATAAATCAGCATAGAATGATGGGAATTGAAAAATTTGCCACACATTTTTACTGTTATGTGTAGCAATTATTAGGTAGTTTCATATTTTAGTAAAAATAAAATGTACCATTTTTATTCCAATTTTGACATTTTGGAAGCCCATTGAGTCCATTGATATTTTAAAAATGATTTGGATGCACTTAAAAATCCAATATGTGGATTCCGCTCGTTTTGACAGAACGAAACAGACTGAGCTGTGTTTCTAATGTTTCTCTCTCTACCGTTCAATAAAGAGATTATTTCTATACATAACTGTGCTGAAATATAAGTATGAGGTGTAACATGTTCTTTATTCATTCTAAAGTTTCAAGATAATTCTTGCAGAATTTTTCTAGATATTTGACAAAACGTCTATGTTTTGCCAAATGCTTTTTGGTAGATAGTGTATATGTCTAAACACATTTAGTGATTTCTTTTTTATATTTTCTGTCTGTTGTTAATAAAATATAATCTATTATACTTGTAATTTTCTTAATCCACCCACCCACCAAATTTGGTGGTCATCTGCTCACTTGTTTTAATAACAGGATGTTAATTACAGGAGAAGTTTAACTATAAGAAACATGTAATTCCGGACATATCGCATAAAAAAAAAAAAAAAAAAAAACTTTAATAAATACATATTTTTTGAGGGGAGGGGGGATGGAACGGGGAGAAATGAAAATGAGATGAAGAAAGATGATCCTATTGATCATGTAGATTAATTTCATTCGATTAAGCGAAACACTTGTATTTTGTAATGACACAATGTACATATACAATAATTTCTATTAAGTCTATATTTAATATTATCTTAATACATGTGTAACTAATAATTATTTTTGTTTAAAGGAAAATATGAATATGGATCCAAAAACTGTTCATGTAATAGGTCATAGTTTAGGGGCACAGATATCTGGATGGGCTGGAGAAAGAGTACCAAGACTGGCTAGAATAACAGGTAATTTCAATTGAAAATAACAGCTGAAAAAGTGATATTTTTATTGCAATCATCCAAGAAACTCTCAATTCGCAATTTATGCTCAAATCATGCGTTTATTCAACACTCTCATGTTACATTTCTCGAAGAGATTAATCATAAGATTTGGGAATGTCATCTATGCATAAGGTTTGTTTTGATTTGGTTTGATTCTTTCGTATATAAAGCAGTGTTTATCAAACTTTCTCAATCCGTGGCACATTTAAAAGCTCGCATATAGATGTAGGCACACAACATAGAAATTTAGGGTATTCGTACCAGGCGCGTTCAAAAAATAAGTTACACTCAAATAATGTAGGTAAAAAAAAAAACACTTTATTGAGAAGTGCGTTATAGTATAGTATGGCACATGTACTGCATACCATTTCTCTCTATACAATCTCGCTATCACTACAAGTATTTGTTAGAATGTTGCACTAATCATAATATCCCCTGGCGATAGAAACTCGGGAGCTGTGTTGGTGTCGAACGATGGAATGAGCACTGCCAACTGATATTTCCAATTACTGTGCAATATGTGTAACGCTCACTCGGCGATTGATGAGAAAAATGTCTTCCATCCGCCACACCATACTTGATTTGCTTAACGTTGTGCATTTCCGCATCGGTTAACTCTGTGCAACCGTCATCGAATTTCTGGCACCATTTCACAAAGGCGATCTTGCATGTGGCCCATACACTGTCGATATTACACGATGAATCTCCGTACTCATGTAAAGATTTGTTCACAAAAATGATAATATTTTGCGTACATGAACCTAAGTTTCCAGCTGACAGAAAATAAAGCTGACAGTGAAAGCTCAATTACGATTTTCCGTCCGAACTCCTGCCCCTTAAAAAATAAAATTCATTTGTTTCTGGGAAAAAGGGAACTAAAAAAAGTCTATTCCTTCAAATAAATTTAAAACAAGAACGAAAAATGATGCGGTACACATTGATTAATAGCACGTTCCAACGGTACGTACTTATTAATCGCATAACTTTCAATAGTCTTTGCCTACGTTATCACACAACGGACAGACAGAAGGACTTCAAGGTATACAGATGAACTAATTGAATTCATAACCACTCTTAAATACTGTTGGAAAATGTAAAAAATACTTAACGCCAAAAGAAATCGCAATACTTTAATTCTAATTGCAACACTTAATATATCTGAATATTTTAGTATAACCCTGTAAAAAATAATGATTAACCATATCATATTCTATACAAAACATTATTTAATTTTAAACAAATTAAAAACAAATTTCACTTTCTTTATGAATTTGCATTTATTTTATTTAAATTTTATTTAAATTTGGCTTATAAAAATATTTGTCCTAAAATGGAATGCATTGTCATTGTTTTGGGGTGTCCCTGTACACAAACCAGTCGTACAGCACCTATTAATGACATTTCAAATAAGAAGCATTCCATAATGAACTTTAATAATATATATCATTTTTAAGAAATTCTGAAAATATTTACGGTCACTGGAGATGGGCAGACGGGCAGATAGATTCAATAATTCAAATCATATTCACTCTTAAATATTGTTAAAAATTGTTAAAACGCTTAATTTAAGCGCAAATTCAATTTCAGCAAATTTCTGATAATAGACATTAATACAACTTAATATTTTTGTGTGACCTTGTAAATCTTAATGCTAATCATGCTATACTCTATAAAAAAACATTTTTTTGTGCTTATGCATAAAACATTTCAATTTCATTAATATTTGGTTTATAGAAATCCTTCTCATAGAACGCAATGCTTTGGATTACTTTCGGGTGTTGGTGTTCCTGTACACAAACCAGTAGTGATATTTACTTCATTTTGTATTAGAAAACAATCTGATCGTAAACTTGAACAACATATTTGAATTTCATTAAAATTTGTGTAAAGGTACTAAAATATGGTTTAAAGAAACACCTGTCATAGAACACAATGCTTTGGAAAACTTTTAAGTATCCCTGCACACAAACCAGTAAGAGATATTCATTCCGTTTTCAATAGGAAACATCTCATAGAAAACTTAAATAATATATATCAGTTTCAAGAAATTCCATGAATATTTACTGGAGTTCAAGCGCGGACAGACAGACAGACAAAACTGAAGTCATTAACCCTCTTCAACCTTGTTGGAAGGTGTTATAAAGAGGGACTGAGGAGACATTTATAATGGAATATTTTTCAAAATATTTATCTTATTTACTCAGTTTTACATCTTGAAAGTTAAACTAGTGGATCTGCAGATCAGGAGCCTCAATGTGTTATTTGCATCACTCATTACAAATTATATCATTTTTACTTATTCTATATTACTTAAAATAATTATATATATATGGTTAATTTATTGTATAGCAATATACGTTTTTGAGGGGTGCTACCAATCCCTCAGCCCCCCATTGCATCTGTATGTATATATTTCCTTGTAATTTATTTTATACGAATTTTCAATATGTGAAATTCTTTATTTTACAGTTTGAAAATAAAATATTAAAAAATATTCTTTTTTCAAAAGATATCCGTCAATTTAACAGTTGTGAATTTTCCGAATGGGAAAACAGAATTTAAAAATATGTATAAGTTAATGAGCTATAAGTAAGCAAAATTTACCATAGCATAACACTGGCTTGGGCTTCCGACGACGTTAAATGAAGCGGCTCTTTGAGAGCATCGACAACTGATCGAATTAAAACTAAATTAAAACTATTTTAACAATCGAATTAAAACTAAACTTTACTCTTTCTTTTGCTTTAAATTCTCTGTGGAGATGGTATATAATGAAAATGTTTCTTTTAAATTACTATTGTCCTAAAGTTATGAAAGTTTATATTCACTTATATTGAAAGGTATTAATATTAAAGTTTCTGTTTTTTTTTTTTAAGTTTTAAAAGGCTATGTGACTGAGTTTTAAAATTTTTCCTTCGATTTTAAATTATTATATAGTTTATTAATATATTCTAAACATACATGCGCATCAGTTTCTGAACTGATTGATAAGTTAATTTTTTAAAAATAATTTTATGTTTGATTGTTAAAAAAAAACTTGCATGAAATTTCAGCATTCAAACAAAAATATAAAAAATTAACTTTTCAATCAATCCATAAAGTAATGCACAAATGTTCAGAATATATTGCATAACCTGTTAATTGCCACTGGAGTATATATACGTCTTTCCGAAATACGATCCTTTATATTCTACTGCTAGCAGTAAAACTACTAATACGATTTGACAATGCAGTAAAATAACTTTGAAAATGATCTCATCTCAACAGTGTTTTCGAAATATTTACTCATTGCAGACTTGAAAGAGAGCTGTGGGCACTTTGAAGCGAATCTTGTAAATTTTCATCGGCAGGTAAGGGGTTAATGTAAAATCAAGAGGAAAATTTAAAAACTCAGTCGCAGGGAACATTTAATAAAAAAACTTAAAACACTGAGTTATTTTTTTAATTTCAGTATGTTTTCGAGAAATTTTAACGTACATTTCGATGTTAAAAGTATTCTAACTTTCACAACTCTAGGACAGTAATTTCAAAGAACGATTTTCAATGACCACCATCCCCTTAAACGCAGTTTTAAACATTTTGGCTTACTATACTAATGACTATTGTAAGAAAGTATCACAAAGTTGGCGCTTAAAATTAATTAGTACAAAACTTTCAGTAAACAGCATAAAATAAGAACTCGCTAAATGAAATTAAACAAAATCTAAAATATAACAAAACTAAACGAAAACCGAAGTTATGCGAGTAATTTCCAAGCATCAGACAAGAACGGATCGTAAGAAATATCATTAAGAAGATTTTTGAAAATGTAGAAAGCTTCATGGATATCCAAATGGGAAGAGGAGATAGGAGAAGAAATTATGTTAGTTTTGGAAAAGTCAAAACAATGACCATGATCCCAGATGTAGTAAGCAACAGAAGATTTGAAATCTCTTCACTACGAACATTCCGACGGTGCTTATTTATTCTATATTTCAAACGTCTCCTTGTCTGACCAATATAACCTAAATTACACAAATGAACAGGGTATTAAATAAACGCCAGGATGGTTTTCAGTAGGAATGTGATCTTAAACAGGAGATAATTTAATTTTGTTGACGGGCTTGTAAATGACTTTGAAACCGAACGGTGAAATAATTTTAGATTTTTTTTTTTTTTTTTTTTTTTTTAAGTGGTGCATAAAAAAGTAAAACTACTGGAATGAGACAGTCATCGTTCAATGGTGCTTACTCAAAATTTTGTACCAATTATACCAACTACTGTTTTAGCTAACAACTTTAGTAAGAATCCATTTGTGTACTTAAAGAAAAAAACGTATAACAATTAAAAAGCAGCGGGCGCATGTAAAATGAAATCTTTGTTTCTAGAGCATGCAATTAAAAACAGATGCACTTAAAGTAAAAAAAAAAAAAAAAGAAAAGAAAAAAGAAAGAAAAAGAAAGGAAAAAAACAGCTTTCTCATTAATCCCCCCCCCCTCACCTACTTCCTTATTCAGAATGTGTAATTAATCATTTAACGTTTTGCTAATCTAACTTCAAAAATGTCTATTGGATACATAGCTGGTTATAAAATGTAAAAGAAAAATATACAATTTTTAAGTTTTCGAGAAAATTTTAGTTTGAAAACATTTGTTAATTTTATTCAAAATGTAAAAAATTTAATAAATAATCATTATAAATTGGGGGAAAAAAAAAAGAAAAACTTTACCAGATTAAAAAAGAAAAAAAAAGCGTGTTTTTCACCAGGTAAAAAAACTAGGCACGAGTGCATCATTAAAGCATCAACTACGCATTTGCGGTTACTAAGGAATGTACAGTTATTTCTGCACTTTGCTTGGAAATTAACTCTTAACATGTTCTTATATGTTATCAGCCATTGCAAAACTTTAATTAAAGATCCAAATCAAAGCTTGAAAATATTATCTCGCACAGTTCAGTCTTCAATTAGAGTCGTAAATAAAGACAATTCTATACACGTAGAATAGAATAGTCTTTGTTGGTTTAACTGGGTTAAATCCCTACTTTTTGTATCAAAAGTATATTCTTGTGTACTGTCAGTTCTGTTAGACTCGTAAACTAACAAGGCTTGTTCTGTTCACCGAGTAGAATTGAACTTTTTATTTACGACTTGAAATGCAGAACTGACAATACAAATATATACAATCAAGAAAATAAATAAAATCATATCCGATGTGTCACTTGCCCGACTTTCTATTACCCTGCATTTTAACAGTATAAAAGATAGATTGCATGTTAAGTCCTAAGATTAATGAGGCAAGACAAAGTTCATTGTACTTTAAAATAATCTAAAATAGGCTTAGAAACAGTTTGGACAAAGTTCTATGTGGGAATTTAATCGAGTGAAATCAAATACCAACTAAACCAATACTAACTATTCAATAACAGTAAAAAAGAAATTTAATTCGATAATAGTAATAAGGGGTAAGTCAAAGTCCAGATACCCCCCCCCCCCCAAAAAAAAAATAAATAAATAAATAAATAAATAAATAAATAAAAAATACAATAATAATAATAATAATAATAATCCAATGCTTGAACTATTTTGAACATGTTGCTTTATTATTCCTTCCACGGACTTTGGTCCACATATTAAGAGCAAAATTGTAACTGGTGTTAAGAGATTTCACTCCTTTGCATTCCTTAACTGGAATTCAAACACAAAAGCGCTTTTCTTTGCCACTAACTCGGATTTTGAAAAAGACTTCACCGATTGTATTAAAACTAAATAAACACTTATGCGAAAAGGATATCGACAAATTAATTTAGTGAAAGGAAAAAAAAAAAAAAAAAAAAAAAAAATGCTTGTTAGAAGTTGGCAATCTATATTCTCTAGTTCTTTAAAACTGTAGAGATAGGTTTAAAAAAAAAATTATTTACGAAGTGATAAATTCCATTATAAGTAAATACGAAAATTTTTAAATTAAAATATTTAAACTGAAATACAAAAATTTTCGAAAATTATGTTTCCTCATACTACTATTCTCTCCTTAAAGAGTACAATTTAATTACTTTCATCTACCAATTTTCGGAGATTTAACACTTTAAAAGCAGAAGGTTCAGGTGTTCATTTAATATCGGCTGCCATAAGTTTTTTTTTTTTTTTTTTTTTTTTTGGGGGGTGCGGGGGGGAGGGGATTTTTAAGGTGACTTCGCATGACTGAAGGTTTCATATAAAAATATTATTTCCATTTAATATTCATAAATTGAACTATATTAGGTCTGTTCAATAAAATATACACTCAAGCAACAATTCTTATGGTTTTTGATTATTTTTTGATTTAAAATTTTTAAATTTCATTTTCTCAGTTTGTATTTCCTACCCCTTCCCATGAATTCGTGATCTTCAAAAATGCTAAAACTCCTGCAGAAGGAAAGACTTCATAAATTTTTATATGTTTAAAAGTAACTTTTAAAAACAATTATGGTTGGATTTCGCAAAAAAAAAAAAAAAAAAAAATATTTTTGCAAATTTTTGCTTGTAATTTTAAGATTTTTTTACCCGAAAACTAATGGAGTAAATTTCAAAACTAATCCTTAATTCTTTGAAGTAGGTTCTGTTAAACATCCAGAAAAAATATCAAGTCTTTTCTTAAAATATCTGTAGAAGTACTTTTAGCATTTTGAAGATCACGAATTCATGGAAAAAATTCAATTTAAGAAAACTCAATTCAAAAAGGATTTCAAATCTGTAAAAAGTATATCAAATGCCATAAAAAAAATTGTTGCTTAAATATTTTATTGGACAAACCTAATATAGTTTAATTAATGAATATTAAAAATGAAAATATGAGCTTTTATATGAAAACACTCTGTCGTGCCAAGTCCCCTTAAAAGCAAAACTCAATAATATCGGGATGAATTTTAATAGTTGATATATAATACCGTGATTCAAACAGTCAAACTTTTATTTTAGATATTCTTTATATAAAATATATTTTAAAAATTTTTAAAATAGCTGTAGTTTTTCAAAAAATCTTTGTAGATAGTTGCAAAACACTTTTGACAAAGTCAAAATTTTAGGGGGGGGAAGTAATGAGATAACTATTACACTAGTTACAGTTTCGACATGACTAAAGTTGAATGATTAAAGGGTGTAAGATTTTAAATTTTCTGAAGAATAATATATTCATATGTGAACCAATCTGAATATTTTGACACTTCACTTGCGTTTTCACACACTATGGTTTAAAAAGTTATTTAATGAAATATTTTAATATTAAAATTTAATCGAAACAAAGAACTTCAAAATCTAAAATACACGAAAGTTAAAATATTTATTCATAATGAAAAATAAAAATTCGCATGAAGTTTTAGATTACAAATAAAGCTTACATGCATATACAGCGAGGGGATAGAAAACCATTTGTAGTACAGATAATTATCACTTGTTGCTGTTAAGTTGCTCTTATTATAAAAAATCACAGGTAAAAAGTTTTGTAGAAGAAAAAGGAAATAGCACTGAAGAACTCTGGAAACAAGCGTACACAAATCACCCTCCAAATCCGTATAAGGTACGACCTTGGCGTTTAAGAGCATATACTATATCCATAGCAGTAACAGTTTTACGTTTGGCATGTTCAGTGTAAGTTACGGCATCTTTTATAACATTTTCCAAGAACACTTTTAGAACACCTCGAGTTTCTTCATATATCAAGCCAGATATACGTTTAACACCACCACGACGAGCTAGACGTCGAATAGCAGGCTTGGTGATACCTTGAATATTATCGCGCAAGACTTTGCGATGTCGTTTTGCACCACCTTTTCCGAGTCCTTTACCTCCTTTGCCACGACCAGACATATTGGTGACAACCAAACGTTTTAATTAACACTAAAACAAGACAATACAATACGACAGATAGTTTTCACAAGAAATATTCTAAACTGTTCTTGGATAAAACTTTATTTAAATACTTATAAACCAATGATAACCGCTTGAAAGAATGACGTAATGCGGGCTTGAAAAGATGGTGTATAAATCTGCCGGTTGCCAAACATTATAATGGAATTCAGGTTGAGGTTGGAGTTGAGAGGAATTAACGTCGTGCTAGAGTTACGCAGTGGGCAGTTGGTGAAGATCTGGGATTCACCCGTAGGGGTGATCTGGAGACATGCCATCACAATTTTGATTCTTTGCGGAGGGAATGTTTCTCCTGCTTTGATAACCTCCCGATCGAGAGATATTATACTGGGTGACCCAAAAGTCCGTAAGTGCTTGAAATTCAATAATTTATGAATAATGTAAGTAAAAAAAAAATAAAAATTGACATACATATTTGAAATGACATGGGGTTTTATTGAAAACAAAAAAAGTGCAAAAAACAGCTAACAGATGGCACTATGCAGAAAAAGTCAATGATGCCGCATGATAGACGTGTATAAAATAAGCTGTTGTGAGAGAAGGAATAAGGTGCACCAGCAATCGCGCCATGTTGACTTTACTAGTAAAGGCACTGTTAGTGAAGCTGTACTGTCAGAATGGAGAAACTGCTTTGTTTAGACGATAGGCACTATTGTGGGGCGACCAGATTCAAGTGCTGCTCGGACAGTTCACGAAGATATGGAGACTTTAGTAGGTTTGTGTACGCAGTGCGACGTCAGCTCTCGTGAAGTCACACGTCGTATCGGCCTTTCCCGCACTACTATTTAGATATCACTAGGGCGTACTCTCCAATGATATCCGTACAAAATCCAGATTTATTATAAACTGTTAGCCTCCGATATTGTGAAAATTGATTCCTATAAATCTCCATGTCATTTCAAGCGTCTGTGTCAATTTTTACCTCTCTACATACATTATACAGTGAGTTATAGAATTTTCAAATGTTAACGGATTTTGGATCACCCAGTATTTACAAAACATAATTCAACTCATGAAAATTCTGATACGATCTCGGCAAATTTTTCATCTACTTTTTAAATGCGTAGCTAAAAGTGCGACATTAAACCTACTCCATACCACTTCACTCTTCTTTTTAATTTATTACACATAACGTAGCACTAGTGCGACATAAAACACACTAAATTACTCATTTACTCTTCTTTAATTAAAAAATATAAAATTTTGAAGAATGTTACTGATTTTATTTTGTTAAACTACATATATTTACGTAATATATAATTAATTCAAAAGTATTATTTTTTTTGTTTATCATAAAAAAAAATCATAGCTTAAGTAATAGACGACTCTCAAGAGATGGCGCTCTGGGGGTCACCGAAGCGGGACAGCCACCCCTTCTGTGGGAAATCAAAATTGTGATGGCATATCTCCGGACCACCTCTAGGTGTGAGTCCCAGACCATCGCCAATTTCCCATTGCGCAGCACTGGTGCCACGTAAAACCCAACCTACCAATCCAAGACACGGCGCTTGCAAAATTTGCGGGAAAATTCCGTGCTATGATTGGCTGTAGTTTAACTGTTTGTGGGATAAAATGAATGAAAATTGTCATCATGACGTAGAATGACGTCAAAGATAAGAGTCGTCCATTGACAAAAGCAAAATGTTGAGAATGGGTGTTTAGTGTCATTACAGCGTCTAGAATAAACAGTGTGGAAAGCAGCAAATAAAATTGTACTAAAAAAATTAAGCCTGTCATCAGATGTCATTGTAATCGAAGCTAGTGTCACGAGATCAAAAACTCCCTATTGGTTAATTATGTGCTTAGATCACGTGATCGTGATTGAGCTGACGAAATTGGGAAAAGCCAATCAGGTCTTTGATTTGAGCAAAAGCTTCTATCACAGCGACATCTGGTGAAGCTTAAATTTTGTAGCATTATTTTAACATCACGGTTATAGGTGATTTCCACACTGTTTATTCTAGACGCTGTAGTGTCATTAAGCACTAGGTGATGATCTGGGAGTCATCCTTAAATTTTCATTGTTCGCGGAGTTAACGCTTCCGTCCCTCTGGTAGCTCTATGACTTAACTGTGAATCTGAACACTTGATGGTACAGAAGATATTAACGAGACCTCGGTCACTCTGCGTTCTAGTTGAGTAAGGCTACATCTTCCTAAGTATTGAATTCAGTCTTACATTAGAGTGCTCTAATGGTTGAGGTTCAAGTTATGTTGGTTTTATGCTGTAATACAAGCTATGCAATAGGCAACGAAATTGACGATTATCTACGATTTCTCCCTTGTTGAGGTCTGGAGATATATCATCATAATTTTGGTTCTTTGTAAAAAATTGTGCTATAATGGAAACTGAACTAAAACAACTAGTCCACTGCGAGACTAAAAATGTCAAGATTCCAGATATATTTGAATATTATTAGAAAATTCGATTAGCCAGTACGAAGCCCAAATGTTTTACAAAGATTTTTCTGTGACAGTGCAGCACTTCAAATAATAATTCTCTGAACTTAGTTTCACATCATGAAAGATTGGCCAATTACATCCATTCAATACCATCTTATACATATAATAGGAAGTGTTGACTGAATGTAATCAACCAATATTTCTTGACGTAAAGTTCAGTTCGGAGACATTATTATAGGGAGTGATAAATCGTGCGCGCTAATTAACACGTTTGCTATCGTGGTGGTTGAAGTTTCAATGGACGACATGTCATTCTGAAGTCATGATAACGATTTACTTTCATTTAATCTGTAGGAGTCTTAATTTAACCCACAAACATTGGAATGTAGCCAATCATAGCCCAGGATTTCCTCACAAACGTTGAGAGCTTCTCCTCGTTTTGCAGTCCATTCTTGGAGGAATGATATAAGAGGAGATAAGACATGTTCGGAAAATATTAAGTCAAAATCGTAACCGAGAAGCCATTAGTAACACAGTCCTAGTCAGTGTTTTGGAAGACTCAATATGGCTCCTGCGGTAGTGCTGCTATAACGGCAGTCACCTTGAATAAACAAGAGTTAATTTACTCTGCCCACTGATCATTGACTACATATTAGAGTAGACCTCGGACTAGTAAACTTTTTGTTTCCGAACATCATATCCCCACCAATCCCCGAATTCATCCTTCAAACCAACATTACAATTCCACCAAATCAGGTTTCTACTTCTACCAAAGCGATTATCCCCAAAAGCTTCTTAAATGTGGCAGGTTTTTTATTATGAATTATGACAACCCCATCCAGACAATTAAAAACTAACATACGTTTGGCGCAGAATATCTTTTTAGACCTTGCGCCAATAAACACCACACAACCAACCAACCAACCATCATAGAAGATAATTTTGATAAATAATTTGTAAAAATAATTTTGATAAATAATTTATACTGACAGGATTTGTATAAGAAAAGAATAGAAGAAAGTTTTGTGATGGTTACAACATACTAGTTTATGTACCTTTCCAGATATCTTCGTTAGGGTTCATGTCTGAGCTGATACACGATTACAGGAGAATTTCTAAGGCAATTTCATTAATATAAGACATGAGCAGACTTGAGGTGTGGCACGGTGAATACCGTTTTGTATGGATACATAATTACTGTCGGGAAACCATCAGAGGTGTGGCTCGATGCACAACGGTTTGCATGAATTTGTTATTAACGGTCGGAGAACCATTATTGAAACTCGTTTCTAACACCTGAAATAAGAGGAAAACACGGCCTGAAAAAACTATTTATTATAATAATTCGGCCAGTATTGTAGATGTTGCAAATTTTGCGAAATATTGAAGTTGTGGTGGAGTGGATTTTACTTCACACTGTGTAAAATGTTAATTTGAGACTACGACCTTAATAACTAGAAGTTCTGCATTATTTCCACTGACTTTTCGCCGTTTTCAAGATAAGCTCTGTACTTACCCAACTAAATAAAATCTTTCAAAAAACTGTAAAAAATGAAGAAAAACTGCAGCTATTCTGCAGGTATTTGAAACAATCCCAGCTTAAAAAAGTCTTCAAAAAAAAAAAAAAAAAAAAAAACTATAAAAATGCAGAAAAACTGCAGAAAACCTACAGATAAATTGAAGGTATCAGGAACAGCAAAATTTCGCAGGTAATCCCCCCCCCCTAAATATTTCCCCCCTTAAATTTATTATTGTTCCAAATACCTTCAGTTTTTGTGCAGTTTTCTGCAATTTTTCTTCATTTTAATAGTTTTTTGAAGACTTTTTTATGCTGGGATTGTTCTAAATACCTTCAGATTATCTGCAGTTTTTCTTCATTTTTTATAGTTTTTTTGAAGATTTTTTTTAGCTGGATATTTCAAAAATTTCTTCCCTCCGTAGAGGATCAAAATTGTGATAGCATCTCTCCGGATCATCCTTAGGGCTGCGTCTCAGACCGTCGCCAGTTACCCATAGAGCAGTACTAATGCGACGTTAAACCCAACCAATTAAAGTTTCTTCAAAAATATATGTTATGGAGTATCCCCTATTTTAAATGGTATAAATACAGTCGGCAGCAAAATTATTGAAGCACACATCCACACTTTTCATATATAATTTTTCTTTTTTTTTTTTTTTTTTTTTTTTTTTAGTCTGATCGCTAATTTTTATCATCAACTTGCTTTTTTATAAACAGTATAAGACTAAGATCATTACTACTCTCCAAATATGTACTAAATAAAACAGTATTAGGTGAACATCTTTTAAGTAGGAATTATTGCTAGTGCTTCAGTAATTTTGCTGCCGACTGTACAAATGTATGTGTACAGGGACATCCAAAACAAATGCCAAAGTGCTGCAATTTATGAGAGGCAATTTTATCAATCAAATTTAAGTAACTTAGTAAGTACTACACAAATCATAATGAAATTCACATTTATTGTTCATAGGCAAAAGAAAAAAGTTTTCTATAGAATATGGTATGTTATCATTAAGATTTACAAGGATAGACTAATATATTCAAATACATTAAGGGCTACATTTGAAAAATGTTGAAATGGCCTTTCTGTTTGTGTTTTTCCAACAATTTTTAAGAGTAATTATGAATTCAGTTAGTCTATCTGTCTGTATTTCTCTCCTGTTTGTTCGTTATTGCATTGGCAAAGTACATTTAACGATAACGTTTAGTTGGAAAGTGTTTATAATCTAGGCAAACCGCATGTTTTTTCATTCTTGTTTGATTTTGAGGATGTTTTAAAAATTTTTTTGCCCTTTATTGCGTTTTTTAACCACGTATTAAAACTTATATATTTATAAATTTAGAAGTATACGTATTAAATCCAACGCTGAATTTTTCAGCCTTTGTTAATCACATAGGCTCGTTAATTGCTCTTTAAATAATATAATTTTAAATAATTTACACGTTTATGTAACTAATGTTCTAGGTCTAGATCCAGCAGGGCCATGGTTCCAGAAAGCACCCCCAGAAGTTCGCTTGGACACAACAGATGCTGAATTTGTAGACATAATTCACACGAATGGTGGTGATATATTTATACAAGGTAATATTGTTATAACTGCACATTATTTCACTAGGGATTATCTTCCGGAAATATGTAAAATTTTCGGGTGAGATTAAGTAGGTTTAAAATGGTTCTAGACCTACGCAGTGGGCAATTTATGGAGGTCTGGGATTCATGCGTAAGGATGGACAGGGGACAGGCCTTCACACTTGTGATCTTCACCAGAGGAAATGTGTTTCGCGCTCCAGTAGCTCCCAGCGGTATCATTTTTAGGGATATGGAGGAAAATGGAGCCACGACTGAATTTACGTACAATAGCCACCATTAATCAAAACGACATATGGTACCACGGGCTGGCTCGAGTATTGAACTCGCAATCTTCAAATTACAAGCTCGACACTCTATTAACCGAGTTACTGATGGTACAATAATATTACTAATATTAAAAATAGTATAAATGATAATAAATTCAAACTGAAAAAAAAAAAAGTAACAATAATAAAATCGTGGCATTTATAGTGGCATTTATCTCTTCGACAAATAAACTAGTGACGATCTTGATGAATTTGCGCTGAAATTAATTTTCATAAATAATTAAATTCAAATTACATTTCATGACTCGCATTTCATTCTTTTCATAAAAAACACAGTTAAATTTTAAATAATCGTTTTAACATTATTGGTTATTTATAATGAGATTTGGCCACAATTTTTGATTCAAAGATTCAAAGACGAAAGGAGGCCGCTCGCCACTATGCAGCAGTTTTGAGCGATCTTAACTTCCAAAGAGGGGCTCTAACGACAAATGTCACATTAAAATGGGAAATTCTGAAAGAGCCCGTTCTCTAGAGGTTAAGCCTTTCCCGTTGTTTATTACATAAACAACAACAACAACAACAACAACAAAATAAATAAATAAATAAATAAATAAATAAATAAATAAAAATAAATTGCAATTGCTGCCGGATATGGAATCCCGCGCGAGAGAGGGCAGTAGTAGTTAATTACAAAGACAAAGAGTTTTTCTGTTTAAGTGTTCTTAAAGTTAATTACACAGTGTTATTATGCTATTTACAAAGTCTTTTCTATTTACAAAGTTCTGAAAAAAAGCATTTGGAAAATTATATAAGCTGACAGAATATATCTTTCGTAGTTCTGATTTGTGAAGAGTTGAAATATGCAAAGACTAAAGACAACTGTTGATGGTCAGATTGCGAATATAGAGAATCTGAAAATATATTAATTTAGAAATATCGACAGACAGGTGGCTAACAGCCAGGCCGACACGTTTTGAAATATTCAATTTGCATTAAAATAAATGAAAATTTTAGTAATATTTAGAATGACATCACGTTTTAAAAATTAAAACCGCTCGATGTATTTAAGTTTCTTGGAACCTGTAAACGAGGGTTAGTGCCCTTTGGCTACGATTGTTTCGTATTTGGCGTTCAAAAAGGTAAAATAAAACAATTGTTTTTGTGTTTTTTCTGATGCATCTCAGCAGCTAAAATTTTGCCAATGAATTGAGTACAATGTAAATTTATTTTTTCTTTTTAACAACATTTTTTTTCAGTATTAATTAAATCAATCTGCTTAAATTAAGCAAACGATTATGGTGAAAAAAAAAAAAGAGTAATTGTCATAGGCTAGGCTACGTCATAGCTATCTCTGCAAAAAAGCCAACGAGTGAGCGATGTTTTGAATAAACAAAACTGTTTGTTTAAACCCACAAATAATTTTATTGATTGAATCAGCAGAAATGTTTGTTAAATCATGAAATAATTATATTGATTTAAACAAATATGGGTTGAATAAAAAAACTGTTTAAATAAACAAAATAATTTTGTTGATTTAAACAAATATTGCTTTCATTTTAAGCAAATTGGAGTGTAAAGGTTGATATATTTTTATTTACCAACTATGTGAAAAATACCAGAGCCGGGAATCGAACCCGGGAATTCATGAACAAAAATTTCTAAATTGAAATTTCGTGGTCTATGGAGTTGTGCTACGATTATTATTGTCTCACCTGTTATATCTGCGTTTGCAGACTCGGTGACTTCGCCAACGATTGTGAAAAATGCCTAGCTGGTTGTCAGCCAGGGTAGCTCAGTGGTAGAGCATCCGTGCGTTAAGTGGAAGTTCCCGGGAACCCGGGAACTTCCACTTAACGCACGGATGCTCTACCACTGAGCTACCCTGGCTGACAACCAGCTAGGCATTTTTCACAATCGTTGGCGAAGTCACCGAGTCTGCAAACGCAGATATAACAGGTGAGACAATAATAATCGTAGCACAACTCCATAGACCACGAAATTTCAATTTAGAAATTTTTGTTCATGAATTCCCGGGTTCGATTCCCGGCTCTGGTATTTTTCACATAGTTGGTAAATAAAAATATATCAACCTTTACACTCCAATTTACTTAAAATGAATATTCACGGTCTATGAATTCATGAATAAAAATTTCTAAATATTGCTTTATTCAACAAAATTATTTGGTTGAGAGAAGAAAATAATTTGGGTTTTGTTAACAAAATTTTTGATGTGGCTATATTAACACAAAAATTTTGTTGGTTTAACAAACTTTTTGGATTTTTAACAAATCAATTTCAAAGTTACAGCAAAAATGTTGGTGATTTTCTTTAAGTTTTGTTCAAACATCCTTATAGAATGAAATGAAAATTACTTAAAATATGTATTTAAATATTTTATGTGTACATAATTCCTATTTTGTCTTTATTTTATATATTTATTTTATAGGTTTAGGCTTGGGTGAACCTATCGGCCATTTAGATTTTTATCCAAATGGTGGTAACGATCAACCAGGATGCTTCTATGCAGCATTAATACTTACTGGAGGTGATCGTAACAGTAAGTAAATAACGGTCAAATTTCGTATTATATTTGCCTTTACTTTCTCAAAAGAATTTCAAGATTCTTTTTTCAAGGAATTATTTCTTTCTTCATCATCTTCATGATGCCAAACTTTTAATTTTTTTCAAATATAACAATGTATTGGTTTGAAAATTTTTCATATACAATAAACAAAAAATAAACGAAATTTTTCGATTAAAATATATATATATATATATATATATATATATATATATCTTTACAAATAAACCAGAAATTGTCTTACAAATATATGCAGATAATGGATTCTACCGATTTTTCGGAGGTTCGAGGCTAATAGAGATTGTTTTCCAACCCAGTTGATTTCTCATTCTCCATTTCCTATCTGTAACAAATATTTTCCTATAACATGCAAACATTGTTATTTTGATTATTAACATTTTCCCTTTGAATACAAACATAAACATGAAAATTTGCAATTTTCCCTGCAGTGGTCCCGTGTGAAGTAAGGCTCCTATATATACGAGCTGGCGCATCAGGCATTTTGTTGCCTTAGAGTTGCCACTTGTACACAGCGCGTTTCTTTGATAAACAAACCACAAACGTTTTTTTTTTAATCGTGTTACGTTACTTTAGAGTAACTTGTTTTATTATATTTCATAATTTTAGCTAAGTAAACTATGATATGGAAGTTTGTTTAGCGATAAACTGCTATAATATTCAAGAAGTGAATATAAAGTGTTCACAGACCTTCTATTACCGTGTATTTGAGTTTTGGCGACATTTTGTAAAAGAAACAGAAACCGCCCTAACAACACATCTTACCCAAGTACATCCATAGGATATCCTCAGAATAAAATGACATCTTGAGAATGTACTGTGAAAAAAAAATGTGTTTTTAGGAATATTATTGCTGCTTATTGCTGTTAACTTGACCGGATTAGCTTCAGATCAAGATTTCTTAAAATCATTAGGGAAGCGATAAGGACGCCAAGCGGGAATGCTGTCCTCTTCGGAGGCAAAAAAAAATGGTGGTGATGCGCCGGCCTATTATTTTATTTAGGGGCTCTAGTGTGAAGGGTTTCATTACGTCATACCTATAAAATGTACATTAAAAGAATACGTGCGGTAATCATAGGCTAGAGCCACAACGTATTTGAAGCATTATTTTGCAGTGCGAACTCAACTGTTATTTTTTCTTTAATTTGTTATTAGTCTCCTTTTAGCCTTCGGAACAAAACCTTCAATGGAAAATATCAGGTAAACAATATAAAAGTAAATTTGAAATTTAATTTGCACTATGTTCTTTATTATTAACATGTTCTTTACATACCTAACGTTTCAGAAAATTGCGTCAAGTATTTTTCGTACACTCGTCGAAACATGTAAAATCAAAATTGTGTCCATTATTTCGTCCATCATTTACGTCTATGTAATTTAACTAAAAATATTTGCTGATACTGAAATGCATTATATATACAGGGTGATTAGAATTAAACTTCCCCTACAGACAGCATCCTACAGCGCAAACGGGTGAACGGAATGCAACGAAATTTGGTATATAAACTATCCACGAGATGCGCTCATGGAATTCCGAAAACAAAAATTAGTTCCAAAATGTCCACCAGAGGGCATTTTTTCCGAAAAAAACCTTAAATTTAACACAATAAATGACCAAAACGAAATACAGAAACAATATTAACATTTATTGACTAGTTTCTGACCACCTCGTCATAGAACCACATTAAGTAAAGATAAGATAAAAATACTTAACTTGTTTTGCATAAAGCTTCCTCTTCTTCGCAAACATGCAAATCTCGACATTTTTTCCCTAGAACTAACAGCTAAATTAAAATTTATTTTTCGAAATTCCGTGAACGCATCTCATGTATAGTCGTTATACCAAATTTCGTTGCATTCCGTTCACCCGTTTACGCTGTAGCATGCTGTTTATAGGGGAAGTTTAATTATAACCACCCTGTATATATACCGGGTGATCAATTTAAAAGAGTCCCCATTGGTATTTCTTATTACCCTTAAATATGACGAATGTAACACTGTTGGACTGTAACGACTTTATTTATAAGGCAAAACAGAAATGGAGAAGCACGTTTTTTTTTTTTTTTTAATCCTGTAATAATTTTATTTATGAAAAATAAAATCTAATTAAAATTTTTTACATTATCATTTCTACATTACATTTACATTATAATTTCATAGACTTTTCCAGAGAAGTCCTGGTGGAGGATCAAAATTGCGATGGCATGCCTCCGGACCACCTCTAGGGGTGAGTCCCAGACCGTCGCCAATTGCGCATCTGCACAGCACTAGTGCGACGTAAAACCCAACCAACCAACCAGAGAAGTCCTGCAAACATCGATGAATTAAAACGGATCATAACTGGTGAAATCTCGTCAATAACACCAACAATGCTGCGAAATGTTTCAAAAACCTGGTTCGACTTGTTCATGTTTGCATTCAAAATGGTGGCGAAAACTTTCAACATTTTCTGTGAGGAATGACAATGTAAAAAAATTGAATTAAATTAAGTTTTTCAAAAATAAAATTATTACAGGATTAAAAAAATTGTGCATCTTCATTTCTGTTTTACCTCACAAATAGAGTTGTAACAGTCCAACAGTGTTAGAAAATGTCTCACAAACTTAAACAAGGTTCAAACAATCATACTTCAATGTTAGAATAGTTGCCACATCCGTCAGATTTAAGGGTTATAAGAAAAACCCCAGGGTACTCTTGTAAACTGATCACCCTGTATATATGTATATGATAGTGAACTCATCAGAATCGGCTATTCAAACTGTAGTATTAATACAAGGAACTATTACAATATTATTTATAGTGATTTTGATTTCTCCCAGACAAAAATTGATTCTGAATAAGCAGCGAATTTTATTAAAGGTACTAATACTATTAAAACCCGAATAAACTACTACGTCAGAAACGCCAAAGGAAAAATATTTGCGATGCACACAGTTGTTTCGGTAGCCTTAAGCGTACCGTCTTCAGTGCAAAAAGAATTCTGAATTTGGAAAAGTGCTCGTATATATAGGAGAGGGACCGAATTTGTTTATTCGGGTTTTAATATTCCAACATCAAGTCTCCTGTTATTATCTATTAATACTATTTATTACCAATCAAAACGATCTTGCAATGTTCTTTAATTATGCTGTTGGAAAACAGTAACCTCGAAGAATAGCGGCAAGTTTTGAAATATAGGACTTCTTCTTGTACATTAATTTTTATCACTTTTGTATTTTTTTAAATAATTATTGCACTGAAAATAATTCTGCGACTGGCATCTAGAAACGAAATCGTGGCTCTAGTAAAAATAGTATCATGTCCACTCTTATAAATTATAGCTCCCTTTGCTAGCAAGTTCTCTCTAGACACCCCTATTAGAATTCAAGAGCATTTTCTTATATTGTCGTGGTCAAACATATTTCAAAATCGCTGCAAATAAATGCGAACGGAAGAAGCGAGTTTTATCAACCATAATTCTAGTTCATTAATCATTCTAGAAATGAAGCAAAAATTTCTTGCAATACGGATTCATAATATAATGAATCGTTTCACCATCTAGAAACGTATAGACTAAAAATTCTCTATCATTTCGTCTGTTCATTTTATTTGGTTACCTTTTACGCATAACTCGAAAATTTATATTTATTGCTTAAGGATTCAGAAAATGATTACTTATTCGTTCCGGAAAAGGTGGCTTTATATATATATATAGTGTAATAGTTAGATAATAATTAACACACTGTAAAAAAATAACTATTACCAGCTGCAAGAAACTCTCTGTGATTGGAGAAAATAATTATTTTATCCAATGACAAAGAGTTTCTTGCAGCTGGTAATAGTTATTTTTTTTTTACAATTAATAGTGACAAAAAAAAACTTACCTTTTTCCCATTGTAATTTATTTATTTCATTTGTTTCATTTATTCATTGTTATTTATTCATTTATTTCGTTTTTTACGGTATGCTTAAATTTTATTAAGAGACAATTTTAATTTTTATATTTTTCTTCAGCTTTTTATATTCAAGTTGTACCAATACTTAAATATATATATATATATATGTATATATATATATATATATATATATATATATATATATATATATATATATATATATATCTTGCTAATTAAATAGTCTTACGAAAAATGAGATTTTTGTTGAGAGTAGAAAGTGGATAATAAATAAGAACGCAGGCTCAGAACTCAGGAGCCTTCATTTTGCTGAAAGAATGTTTTCAAAACAATTTAACAAACAACAAAAGTGACGTAAACAGTGTTAAATACACTGCATAAATATTATATCGTTTACTCAAGAACAGTGATTAACAGCTTACCACCTATCATTCGGGGACAACCACTCAGCACAAAACTGACCTTACTAGGGATGAGTCTCCTCTATTCCTAGTCTTAACATTTGTTAGCAATAATTTGAAATACTGTCGGCAGCAAAAGTATCCGAGCATTAGCAAAAATTCCTGTATAAAAAAAGTACACTTAATACAGTTTTGTTAAATAAATTCTTGTCGAATCGTGATCTTAGACTGATTAAGAACAGGATTCGACAAGGATTTATTTAACAAAACTGCATTAAGTGTACTTTTTTTACATAGGAAGTTTTGCTAGTGCTCGGATACTTTTGCTGCCGACTGTACTTCGACTCGAAAAACTACTGGAAACATCCCATAACTTCATTCCTTATTAAAATAGGTGTTACAGATTCACCAAATTCATCGCCAATGTCAATCTACGTAGAAACAAACAAACAAACAAACAAAAAAAGAAACTTTCCTTTTTTCCGTTGTAACTATTAATACCTTTTTTATGCAATATCTTCTGCTGCAGGAAAGAAATGTAACTATTTGCAACATTATAATTACCACATGCTTACATCATGCGGTATTCGTGCTTACCTGTTACCGTCTTATTTAAGTGTATGTACAGTGTAGGTTGACTACACAAAGGTTTTAGGCTTGCGTGGAATACCCTACATTGGGCCATTCCTAGCCCGGATTTACGCGTCTGATTTAATATGGTGATCATATGTTCTCAAAGTTCGAGGACTTTCTTATTCTGATATTGCTGATTAAAGTTTTTAAAAAAATGTAGAAGAAAAATTACTTATCATAATTATTACCTTTTTGGTCCTCATTTACTTAGAATAAAAATTACCTCCGTAATTAGGTAATCGTGATATTTTTAAATACTATTTTATTATGAAAGAACTCTAATATGGTCGTCATAGATTTAGGGAGGCATACTATTGTAACAATGACAGCTATCGTAGGTCACAAGTCGGATCGTACTCCGTAGCAAAAGTATCCGAGCACTAGCAATAATCCTCGTCTTAAAAAGTGAATTTAATACTGCTTTGTTAGATAAATCCTTGTTGAGTCACGTTCTTAGTCTGTCTAAGAACATGATTCGACAAGGATTTATTTAACAAAGCAGTATTAAGTGTACTTTTTTCAGACAGGGATTATTGCTAGTGCTCGGATACTTTTGCTGCGGAGTGTACGATCCGACTTGTGATCTACGATAGCTGCGATTGTTACAATAGTATGCCTCCCTTAGAATGAGGCATACTTATTTCGGCCGCAATTATTGCGTCTTTTCGCAGATTATGAAGTTAACTTGTAAATGTTTTATTCATTATTATTGTAAACCAGTATTTTCATGCAGTTAAATGTAGTTGATTAATATTAATCTACTAATATCGTTGTTTGTTATTAATGTTCTATTTTGCAGAAAATACCGGCTTAATAGCAAATTCGTGTGATCACAGCAGAGCAAATTACTTTTTCCTGGACTCAATAAACAGGTGTCAATTTGTTGGAGTACAGTGCAAAAACTACAAAGACTTTCGTGAGGGGAAGTGTAATCCTGAAAATTCTTATGTTGCTCTTATGGGCTATCACGCAACTAAACTATCCACACCGACAGAAGGAACTAGTTTCTATTTACAGACGACTGAACAAACTCCATTTTGTGGAGAAAGCAATGAAATTGTGTAAGATGGACTTGTGCAATAAAAAGTTTTGTTTATTAATTTAGCAGATTTCTTATTTTTTTAACTAACAAGAAATATTTTATGACGAATTAAAGTAAAATCGCAAACTAGTATGTTGTGGCCACCACAAGACTTTCTTCTATATTTTTCTATACACATTCACTCAGTAACAATATTTAAAAAAAAAAAAAAAAAAAAAGATTTTTTTTTCTGAGTTTTTTTTTGTTAAAAGTAAAAAAAAATCGATAACTTTGTTTTAAACTATCACAGATTTATAGTTCAACCATTCGTTTTAAAGGTATTGACGAGACCTTTCGAAAGGTACCCATCTTGAAAATTTACTCTCCCGAGGGGGTACTTCCCCCCCAGGGGGGAACCGATGCCCCCACATGCAGAAAATTTTTTTCCTAGTTAACTAATACTATTATCAATAATTCCTATTAATTTTACAATTACAAGTTTAAAATAACGGTCATTATGCACATTTATACGAAATTTTATCCTATACTGTCATGTTAAAAATTTGCATAAAATGCGATCACAGCGCCACCTGTTGAGCGATTGATCCCCAAATCTAATCAGCACCAGTTTATATCAGGGTGCAATTAAATACCAAGTTTGGTTAAATTTCATTCATTGGTTCGTGAGATACAGCATCCACAAAAAAGTGATACAGACAGACAGACATTTTCTAAAAACTATCAGTTCGTGTTCTGGACATCCCAAAACGTGTAAATCTATCAAAAATCGGAGGTCGAAAATTTTCACGAATCCAATACTTTCTCTATATTACATATAGAAAAAATTAAAAAAAATTCACGAATCCAATACTTTCTCTATGTTACATATAGAAGAAAGTAAAAAGGCCAGAATTTGAATCAGCAAAAGAACATTTATTAGTAGGATAGATCGCACTATTTCTTTCAGATAGCGTCGTTACCAAATTTTACTTATCTTCTTGAATGAACATGCAAACATTTTCGTTTTTATCTAAATATATAAAGCTGAAAGTTTGCCATTGTATCTGTCCAAATTATTAGATTTTATCAAAAATTTGTACCCTTATTAACCAATCTAGCTAATGACATATTTTTTAGTTCAATTGGATATTTGTCTCAAAAGATAGTAAATAAAAAAGCCCATTCTAATTTTAAAATTATTAAAAGGAATAAAACAAATTGATGCCAAAAACAAATAAATAAGTAAGTAAAAATATTTATTTTTATGATAAAAAAAAATAATAATAAATAAATAAATAAATAAATAAAATAAAATTGAGAAAAATCGTTCTAAAGAAATAGAACCAGCTTCAGTATAGAACCCCTTTGAGAAATTTGAAATTTACCGCCGAAGTAGCTTGGACGGTTCTCGCCAAGATTTTCACTTATGCAATTGCGATAGCCATTTTAATTCATCGCCAAAATGACAACAAAATTTTAAAGCCGTCAAGGAGTCCCTATACCAAAGAAATTTTAAGAAATAAATATAGTAACTGATGCTAGGAAATAGAACACGCAGTTACTGCATGACTTTATATGGAAGAATAGATTAAAATAAGTCTTGTACTAAATTAAATTCTTTTTTGAGCAGAATTTTTTATCTGTTACTTAGAAAACAAAAACAGATTCAGGGTGCTTTTTTTTTTCTTATAATCATGCAATTAAACTTTAAAAACAAACTTTTCTTTCTTTCTTTTTTTTTTTTTTTTTTTTTTTTAAGAAAGAATTACGCAGTAAAAACTGTTTGTTTACTAGTTAAGTTTTTTTTTTTCTTTTTCAGACTAAGAAGAAATATTTTATAAAAACATAGAGAATTTTGAAACGAATTTTTGCAGATTTCTCTATAAGCATACCGTTTATTCTATTCATCTGCCAATCATTGCTTTCTAGATTTTTTATTTTGAATAGGGGTATCCATTGCTAAAAACACTTTTTTTTTTTTTTTCCTTCCTTTCTTTCTTTTTTTTTGTCTTTTTTTAAATTTGTTTATTAATGTTATATAGTTATAAAAATTATGAAATATATAATTAAATCTTATATTACTATTTAAACATTTTTATTAATTATTTTGAAATATTAATACTTAACGTTATATTTGTGAGATAAGTTTAACTAAAATTATTCTACTTTTATCGTTTATATGTTGTTTCTAAAAAAAAAAAAAAAAACAATAAATTTATATAACCTACTATTTATTATATCACATAATCATTTTATTTATTTTTTTAATATTAAACAATTCAAATAGCTATTAAATTTAGATATTCATAATTATTATACTACCATTCAACTATTTTCATTTTTCAGAAATTTATTTTACTATAACATTAAGATTATTTTTTTTATGAATTATTTTGAGTCACATTATATTTGTATATGTTACCGTTAAAGTTAAAAATCCGTTAATATGCAGATTACCCATTAACTAAAATGACCCGTTAAAGTGCGGAATCAAGAATTTTCCGCATTTTAACTAGGTAATCTGCACATTAGCGGTTTCTGTATCGTTAAAGTTTAAATGTTTGTTTCGAGCCTTTGTTTTTTTACACTCACTATGACGTCAAACAGTCATGTGATACAGATACGCGAATGACTTTCAAACGTAAACTAAAACTTTTACTCCTTCCGCTCTGCTATGAGCTATGATAAAACTAAAAGATAAACATAAACGGTAAAGTAAACGCAAAACGTGGAGGATCGAGAAGCTTTGATTAGGTTTCTTATTATTATCAACACAAAATTTAAAGTAATAAGTAAGTTATAATTGTTTTAATTTTGATTTTATTTCTTCTCTCTTTTAATTCTGTCAGTATAAGTTTGATAAGGGTCTGCATTTTATTAATGAAATCTAATCTTAATTAAAAGCTTTCTCTCGTGAAACTACATTTTGAATTATGAATATCAAATTTACAAAATAGTAATTATTTTCTTCCGAAATAAACTATTAAACCACAACTTTTTAAAACTAATTTATTTTAAAATTGATTTAAATTACTATTACTTACTTGGGAAAAAAAAAGTATTAATTTTTAACTCTGAAAAATAATATAGCATTCAATATTATGGCACTATTTAATAAATACTTAATATGAAATTTTTGTGCATTTTTTAGCATTTCATTAGAATTATTTTTTCCTTTAATTTCAAGTTTCCTTTATAGATTTTATATATCATGATTATATTATTATTATTATTATTTTATTTTGTTCGCTTTTTCAGATAATTATTTCGATGCTAGTTTATCACATAAAATGTGTTAATAAAGTTTTTATTTTTTATATATATTGTAAAATTAATATATTTGCTAAACTTTTACAGATATATGTATGCTGAAAAATATAATTTAATAAAGCATTGGAAAACTGTCATTTTAATTTTCATGCGTTCTAAAAAATATTAAAACAGTTTTAATTATTTGAAGTACTTCTTAAATAATGCTTCGGATTTGTCTAATTTAATATTTCTTTAGCGAATTAAAAATTGGTGCATAATTTAAAAAAAAATAGTAATAGCAATATAAGTTGTTAATAAAACTTTTTAATTTTATTTTTTAATTTTTTTTAATGCTTAAGTATTTTTATTTTGAAAAGAAAACGTTACTGTATTACAATTCTAACATTCATTTACAAAATAGAATTTATTGAAAGTTATTAAAGATGTTATATTTCATATTAAAAATGCATAACATCTTCAAACTTATATTGACAGAATGAAAAGATGAAATAAATAAAAAAATAAAAACAAATATAACTTTAAAAGACAGAAAAAAAAACACATACTGATTAAAATAAGTAAAGAAAGAAAGAAAAGAAAACTATTTTTTCTTTTCCGAATGAAAAAACAAATACAACACAGCGTGCTGTAAAATTACACCACCAGAGATCTTATTTTCACTTTAACGAGTGCCTAGTAGGTAATGTGCAGATTATCTAGGTAATTCGCAGATTACGTAGGTTATTTGCGGAATAAAACAATTTTCTTCTCTTTAACGGATCACCCTAGTTAATGTGCAGATTACCTAGCTAATCTGCAGATTAACTGATTTCTGCACTTTAGCGGTAACATGTATGTAAATTTAACTAAAATAAATAAGGTAATAAATATAATTTGGACTTTTGGACGCATTGGAAAGCGGTCCACTGTGCCCCATGTCCAGACAAAACAAATAATAATATTAAAATTATATATAGACTATAAATATGCTAATAAATTTTATAAATTTAAAAACAACAATATTGTACCTTTTTTTAACAACTATCCAATACTTGTAGTCAATTGTTCAGTCCTGATAAAATTAAAAAAACTTCAAACAGGAAAAATTACTTTGAGCACCTCAAAACATAAAAATTGTATAAAAGGGCTACCTTAGCCTTTGCCATGTGGTTTTTTGGATGTATACAAGTAGTACCATGCTACCATCTATGAGTCTCAATGTAAACTAAATGAGTTAAATATTAAGAGATTTAAATAGGGGTGGTCCACTGTGCCTCAGTCTCCCCTATATTTAAATTGACGCATTTTGAAAACTAATTTTTGATT
This sequence comes from Salticus scenicus, assembly GCA_963930645.1. NCBI lineage: Eukaryota > Metazoa > Arthropoda > Arachnida > Araneae > Salticidae > Salticus > Salticus scenicus. The sequence continues at coordinate 212,784,566 of OZ005662.1, forward strand.
GTAAGATATTTATTATATATAGGTCACCATGATTTTTTTTTCCTTTTAGTAAGATTTTATCACATAATAGCTCCCTATTTAATTTAAATTGCAATGAACATTTTTGAAATCTTCGTTTATGAAAGGTACACAAAGGAAGTTCAAAAAATAAGTAAACTCAAACAGAATAAATCAAAAAACAGCTTATTGAGAGGTGCATTTCAGTACAATATGACATGTTTACAACTATTTCTCTCCAAAATCTCCCATTCATTGCAGCTATTTGTCAGAAAATTGTTGCCCTGACGACAGAAACTTACTCCTTGGTTCTGGAGTCAACTTCTAACCGGACTGGTATTGCAGGATGGAATGAGCACAACCACAGATATTTCCAGTTCCTGTACAATGTGTGAGATCTTCACTCTACTATTTGTGGTATCATTTAAAAGTACAGTAGAACCTCGATTATCCGAACCTCGATTAACCGAAACTACTCTCCGTTAACCGAAGTTGGTTTCTTCTTCACTTTTTTTGTCACTTCTACTATCATCCAAAATTTTCTCTTAACAAACATGAATTTTTTAAGTTCTTTTGTATGCAAGCCGTCCTTTCCAAACTACGAGTGCAGATAAATATTTTTGACTTCCCTTTTTTAAAATTCCTTCTGGCAAGCGCAGTTCTCGGTATGAGTGTACTCTTCCGCTCTTTCAAACGTCCTTGTTCTAAACAAATATATACCCCATTTCGAAATTTGGAAGGTCATACTGCCGAGTCCCAGAACAATCGAATGTTATTGCACCCTCTGATTCTAAGCAAATACAAAGAACGTATTCTCTTTAACTTGGGGTAGAGCTGCACGGCAAAGAATGGCCAATTTACACCAGATCAAGCTTCCATTTAAACCATTATAAGTTTTTGTTTCAGAAATAAATTTATTTTCATTTATGATTTTAATTTATTTAACAGTTAAAATAGTGATAATACCAGTTCAATGACGATACTACATATTAAACTAGATGATTATTGATGAATTCTCGATTATGCGAAAATTTCGATTATCCGAAGTAGGTTCGGTCCCAATTACTTCGGATAATCGAGGTTCTACTGTAATTGCATTGACTGTTAAAGTGTTAGATAATTAAATTGTCGCGTCTTAAAAACTACATTTGAATAGTAAGATATTTATTAATTACAGGTCGCCATGATTTTTTACTTTCAGTGAGGTTTTTTTTTCAAACAATTGCTACCTTATTAGTTTAAACTGCAATGAAAATTTTTTAAATCTTCGTTTATTTAAGGTATACTTGGGGCGTTCAAAAGTAAGTTACACTCAAGTCAAAAGACAGCTAATTGAGAAGCGCGTTACAGTACAATATGACACGTTTACAACTATTTCTATCCAAAATCTCCCATTCGTTGCAGCTATTTGTCAGAAAGTTGTTGCCCTGGCGATAGAAACTTACTCCTTGGTTTTGAGTCAACGTAGAAGCAGTCTGGTGTCCGACGATGAATAAGCACTACCGATAGATATTCCCAATTCCTGTGAAATGTGTGCAACTTTCACCCTACAATTGCTGAGAAAAATTTCTTCCAACTCTTGCATTAAGGCTGATTTGCCCATCGGTATTGGCCTTCTTTGCCTTTCCGCATCGGTTGAGTCTGTGGACCGTCTTTGAACAGCTGGCACTTTTTCGGATAGATGTGATATTACAGGTGTCAGTGCAGTGCATGTGCATGTGTCGTGGCAGTGCATGTGTCCCGTGCACTGCCGATATTTCACGATGAATTAGCATATTTGTGCAACATTTTAACCACATAAAACGTTCTGCACCGTACTCGTATTAACGTTAGAGTAAGTTTTTCAGCTGTCGCGCCATTTTCTTTTTTCTTTTTTTTCTTTTTTTTTTTTTTTGTCGCACTAAGCACCAATTGTTGCAACTATTTTATATTACTAAAAATTACTACCATTTGAAAGCCGTGGAACTCAGTTTCAGTCAGCACAAATTTTGCTCTTGTTTCGCAATACTGCCATCTGTAGGAGAATAATTATGTATTATTGTGATGTATTATGGTGATTTATCGTCAGAGTTCATTTCTCAAATGTAATGAACAAATCATAGAACGTGAAATTTATTTTCAGCTCTTGCTTCTAAGTTATTTTAATCGTAGGAGATACAAGATGGCCTTGAAAGAAAAATAAAAATAAAAATAAAAGATATATTTAAAAAGGTTAATTATTCCTCAACGTAATTTTCATACGTAATGGTTTTAGTGGAGTAAGGGTAACTGTCCAGCATAACCGAACATCTTCTATCCTATCGAGGGATGTAAAGATAAAAGTTCGAAGAATGTGAGCTAGGAATATTTTCATCTCTATAAGGGCATAATTCTTTCCTAAAAAAGAGAAAAATAGCGGCAATTAAAAAAATATTATAATTATTTTAAAAATCTGTCAAAAACAAAACCACATGTATTTTAAATATGGAACAAATGTAAAGAAATTATTTGGTACGTACAGTCGGTAACAAAAGTGTCCGAACACTAGCAAAAATTCCTATGTAAAAAAAAGTACACTTCATACGGTTTTGTTAAATAAATCCTTGTCGAAACCTTGCCTTAGTCAGTGTAAGAACATGATTCGATAAGGATTTATTTAACAAAACCGTATGAAGTGTACATTTTTTATATAGGAATTTTTGCTAGTGTTCGGACACATTTGTTACCGACTGTACATACAAGGCTACGTTCATCAGATTACCATGGCCAATGTTGTAATATAGAAAAGATAATGATATTTGATTGGTATTTAATTATTTAAATTTAACTATTTTAATCAGACGCGCACTTAAATTTAATGAAAAAAAGTTACTATAGTTGCCAAAATGTAGGCATTTTTTAAGAGTAATTCTTTACTCATGTGATAGACAAATAATTGTACAATATTTCACTACGAAAATGTAGTGATAATAAATATACGGAGAGACCTGGTCACTTTACATATCTGAGTGACTACAAATACATATTTACATTAATTTTCAGACGATAATATGTTTTTATTATATATATATATACTAGCAGGCTTTGTCCGCTTCGTTGGGCATTATTTAAATGAGTTGTCAAAATCCTATAACATTATTAATAAATAACCGAAGTTAAGTTCCTACTGAGTTTGGTAGAGGTTTTTCTTGCTCGCAACATCAGGAATCCGGATCTCCACTGCCCCCGGCAGCAACTAAACCGATTCTTACTTCCCCTTCCCCAGCTGGTAAGTTCGAAGTTTTGCGAAATCTCACAGATCCCAAAGATTTCCCAAGATAAATTCAGCGCTAAAAGAGGGGTCCCGAATTTGCTCCTTCGTAACGCAAAAAAAAAAAAAATGTATTTTTGGAAATATCCTAAAGAAGACACATGGCTGTTTTCAATACTTTTGTACCATTTTTAGTAGAGCTCTACTCAAAAATCCGGAATTTCTGAAATTTCCCTCGAAAGACAATCCCCCCCCCCATCCCATTAAAAAACAAAGTTTTCTAAATCGCAGAAAATGTTTTATTTGTACTCATGTGTAGTCTCCTCAAGTGCAATTTCTTCAATGTGAAGTAATCTGGAGCCGAGTTACGCTTACAAAGGTGTTTTTGCATTCTGTCCCCTTCGTTTTCCTTTTTTTTTTTTTTTTTTTTTTTACTTCCTGCACCTCAGTGGGTAAAGGGGGGTAATTTCGATAAATTTCGTTACTTTAGGTGTCGGATACATAAAAACAATCCAAGCACCAAAATTCGTGACCGCAGCTCCCATAGATTTCTCAGGACAAATTACGCGCTAAAAGGGATGTTAGAATTTACCCCTTCGTAATACTCCCCCCATCCCGAAAAAAAAAATCACAAATCACAAAAAAAAAAAAAAAAAAATGTGCTTTTGGAAATATCCTAAGGAAGTCGCATAGCTTTTTTCAACATCTTTGTTCCATATTTGGTAGAGTACTACGCAAAAATCCTGAATTAGCGAAATTTCCCGCCAAAAATCGTTTTCCCCCTTCCTCCCTTAAAAACTGAAAATTCGTAAATCGCAGATGTTGTTTTACTTGTACTTATGTCTAGTCTCCTCGATGTGCAATTTTTTTTTTACTGTGAAGTAAATTAGAACTGAGTTATGCTTACAAACGTGCTTTTGACTTTTGCCCCCCCCCCCCTCAGGAGGGGAACGGAGGAGAATATCGAAAAAGTCGATAGATATAATTTTAATTTGGGTAAAGACCTACATTTCTGCTAAGCGTCGCTGAATTCCGTCAACCGTTCTCACGTGATATCCGGACAAAAATAGCATTACATACATACAGACAATATGACACACACACAGACAAAATTTTCTAAAGTCATTTTTGGCTGTGAAACGTGACGATATCTCAAAATTTTTGGATTCTGACAAATTTGCAGACAAAGGTCTGATTTTATTAATATAGATTCTCTTTTTAGAATATTTTATAAACTGAAATTAATATATAAATAATAATTAAATCAAACAAAATATGTAAAATTTGAAACATGTACAATCATGACAAATTTAGTTATGTCATAGGGTTTTATTAGCTATCAGATCATTCTTTAATATCAAACGAGATAGTCACGTGAAATGTTATATATAAAGTTGGTCAGTCAAATGTGGCCAGTGTTCCTAAGGTAGTCCACCTCCCTAAAAGAGGTTTAATTTAATTTTTAATCACAAAATGATATTGTACTGCTGAGTTGTAAATCATGTATCTCCAGGGTATGTGACTGAATTTGTAGAGATTACCTTGGTCGACCGCCATTGTATGAATTGATTTCACTTTAGAGGAGTAGTCGTACTAATATTTCAAGTAAGAAGATATTTTAATTTACATATGTTTAAGTTCTTAGAACTTTGAGAACTTTCTGAAAATTTATTTCTTTCTCTTTAACCACATTAACTTCCTTTTTAACAAATTTATCAGATTAAAAGTTTAACGCCATGCAAATGGCGACCATATGCATGTTCTCAAGATGGCCTAGATGTCGGGACACGTTGTCAACTTAGCTACTTTAAATATGCAAATTAATGTAATAAGAGTAACTTTCAAAATTTCTACTTAAATATTTGAAAATACTTATTATCATTTATTCTCCTACAATTTAATCACTATTGAGAATACCAGGGATCTCCCGAAAGAAGTTAGTCAACCGAAGAATAGAAGTCCTGAGCTACTTTACACAAAAAGTGGTCGAAATTATTTTTGTGTCAAAATGTAAAACGAATAAAAAGAAAAATCAGAAAAATAACAAAAAAGAGCATCTTCAGCACATTTTGAAAGTGCTTTTAATATATGGGCCACCTTTGGAACACTATGCGCCAAAGGTGCCCCCACAAGTTACAATTTAGAAATAGCATTATAAAAATATCTAAATTACATTTTACAAAGAAAAGTATACTTGATATGTGTAAACGATAAGTGTAGAATTTTTCAAAATAAATAAATAAATAAATAAATAAAATAAATAAATCTAGCCACGTACACCAAATCATAAAATTATAAAAATTTCTCAAAACTTAACTATGCCCCCGTTTGGCTCACCTACATTACATTTGTCTTGGGGATCTTGGAAACGGCTCTCCTGATTTTGATGAAAGTTTGAGGCTTGAAATATTTTGGGTTGAAAAATCCATTGAGTTTATCCTTACGTTCAGGAGAACTCACGTTCGCTGTTAATATTTTATCTGGAACATATGGTATATACTCGGAAATGGATATATAAAGATCTTTATGAAACTTTGGGGTTACGTGTTTTAAAGGGTGCTAAATCGATTGAACATAACCTCATTTACAGAAGAAATCGCTTTGGATGCTAACTCTCACTACGAAATACTAGAATTAAATAATTATGATTAAAACTTTGGTAACAAACATGAATTTCCAAATATTCTTTGTAATATTCCTTATATTAAATTGTTCCCACCTGAATTATATACCTCTGGTACAGCGTCTAGAATAAATAGTGTGGAAATCACCTACAACCGTGATGTTAAAATAATGCTACAAAAATTAAGCTTCCCCAGATGTCGCTGTGATCGAAGCTTTTGCTCAAATCGAAGACCTGATTGGATTTTCCCAGTTTCGTCAGCTCAATCAAATGATCTAAGCACATAATTAACCAATAGGGAGTCTGGGTTTTGATGACATGACACTAGCTTCGATTACAATGACATCTGGTGACAGGCTTAATTTTTTTAGTACAATTTTATTTGCCGCTTTCCACACTGTTTATTCTAGACGCTGTACCTCTGGGGTTACCAAAGCAGGGGAACCATGTCCTTCGTGGATGATCAAACTTGTAATGGCATGTCTGCGGACGATCCTTTGGGTTGTGTCCCAGACCGTCACCAACTACCCATAGCGCAGTACTAATGCGGCATTAAATCCAACCAACCAAACTTATATTAAATTAATTTTAAATAAAGAGTACTTGTTGGTAATAGGCTTTCTTTCAGTCACATACTTACCAATACAGTTTCGAATTCCCTCAGAAAAGGCCATAAAATTCGAAATTTTTCCTGTTTTAACATTCAAAAATCTTTCAGGTTTAAATGTTTCAGGATCAGGATATACTTTAGGATCTCTGTGCAAAAGGTAGGGAAGAAACACAATAGTAGTGCCTTTATGAGCTTTATATTTTTCTGAAAGAGAAAGATGTATTGATAATTAATTTTGATCACTGTAAAACAGGTACTGTAAAATAATGTTTCATATACTAACACAAGTGACGTTCAGAAATTTCGTTCCGCCATGTCCTTTTTACAAGAAAGTGCTATTTTACAAACAGAAAAATACAATTGTACAACAAAGTACAAAATTTTATTAACATTGATATATTTGTCGTGCTCGGAAACTGATTTCAATTATAATAAAATAATAATAATAATAATAATAATAATAATAAGATAAATGTTTGTAGTACTGATTTATGGAAAGTATTCACAGCCTGCTGCACATTTTCATTGCTTCAGAAATAACGTCCCGATAGTGCTGACCTCATTGCAGGAGAAAAGTGGAAATGTGACGCGACTAGAGCCCCTAAATAAAATAATAGGCCGGCGGCGCATCACCGCCAATTTTTTGCCTCCGAAGAGGACAGCATTCCCACTTGGCGTCTTTATCGCTTCCCTAATGACTTTAAGAAATCTTAATCTGAAGCTAATCCGGATAAGATTAGCGCAACAAACAACAATAATATTCCTAAAAACACACTTTTTTCACAGTACATTATCAGGATGTCATTTTATTCTGAGGATATCTAATGGATGTACTGGGGTAAGATGTGTTGTTAGGGCGGTTTCTGTTTCTTTTACAAAATATCGCCAAACTCCAATACACAGTAATAGAAGGTCTGTGAACACTTTATATTCAATTCTTGAATGATTATAGCAGTTTATCGCTAAACAAACTTCCATATCATAGTTTACTTAGCTAAAATTATGAAATATAATAAAATAAGTTACTCTAAAGTAACGTAAGGCGATAAAAAAGAATGTTTGTCGTTTGTTTATCAGAGAAACGCGCTGGCTACATGTGGCAACCCTAAGGCAACAAAATGCCTGATGCGCCAGCTCGTATATATAGGAGCCTTAGACGCGCGACAAGCTTGGGGTTGTACGTCACATTATCCATTCTTACGGTTGTATTCACCAATAACTTCAACTCCCGGTTGAACAGTCTGGGGGTCACCGAAGCGGGAGAGCCATCCCTTCCGTGGAGGATCAAAATTGCGATGGCATGTCTTCGGACCACCTCTGGGGGTGAGTCCCAGACCGTCGCCAATTGCCCATCTGCGCAGCACTACTGCGACGTAAAACCCAACCAACCCAACCCGGTTGAACACGAAACCTTGAAAAGCGCATAAAATCAAGGTACTGATTTTCAGCAAAATTTGATGCGTCGCTCATGCCATCTAGCGGTATTGTTACTTTCAGATTTTTTGGCGGAAAATAGCCAATCAAAGATTATATGAAATCTTCGTCGCCAGATGGCAGAAAAATACGATCAAATTTTTTTTAGAAAGCTGTGCCCTGCCTTTAGAATTTTTTTAAGTTTTTGCGTTGAACCGGAAGTTGAAGTTAATGGTGATTACAGCCGATAGAGAGCCTATATACAAAGAGAGACGTCAAATGGTGAAATTTAAGCTACGGTGCATGCTCGTAGCAGAATTTTTATTTTATTTTATTTATTTATTTATTTATTTATTTATTATTATTATTATTATTATTTTACCAAATCGGGGTTTGGTAAAAAAAAAAAAACTTGTCCACAAAACAGTACACAGATAGTGAAAAAAAATCCTTATAATCCCATGTCACAACCAAAACGTATTTAAAACATTACTTTTTACAGGGTGGTCCAAAACATTTTGATGTTTGTTCAATTTTTTACTGGTCCCCTTTTCCTATTCAGGACACAATTTTTGTTGAAATATATGAGGTACAACATGTTCTTTATACTACCAAAGTTTCAAGATGATTCCTAAAGAAATATTTTAGATATTTGACAAAATGTCTGAATTCGAAAGTGTCCTAATATTTATTGGTAGATTAGTGTATTAAAAATCCGAAATCATTTTCAAACATTCATTTTCTTCTTTTACGTGTGCCAGATCGACCTTACTGTAGCATCAGTTTATGTTATTTACTTCGCTTCAAAGAATGAAAAAATTAAAAAAAAAAAAGTTTTCTTTTTTTTTACTTTCTCCTATATTCAATAGAAGAAAGTATTGGATTCGTAAAAAATTTTCGACCTCGGGTTTTTGATGGATTTACACGTTTTAAGAGCTGTAGAACACGATTTGACCATTTTTAGATGATATCTGTCTATCTGTCTGTCTATCTGCGTGTGTGTGTGTGTGAGACAAAATTTTGTGGCAACTGTATATCAGGAACTACTCAACAGAATTTAATACAAATTGATATGCAGTTGCACCTTGACATAAATTGGTGTCTATCAACTTTTGGTAAAAATTATTTTACAAGTTACGTTGCCATCCCGCTTTTTCTAAATTTTTAACATGGGGATATTGGCCAAAATTTTGTATAAATGTGCATAAAGAGAATTATTTTTTAGCAATCATTATGAAATTTACGAGAATTATTTATAATAGAGATAGTCAACTGGGAAAATTTTTTTGTATGTGTAGCGGGCTTGCCACCCCCCTGGGGGGGAAGTTCCCCCTCGAGGGGACTAAATTTTAAGATGGGTATGTTCGAAAGGTCTCGTCAATACCTAGAACGCCCGACGGAGTCATTTCGACTCCAAGTCTTATTTAAACACTGGTATCTCTCTGAAATTTTAATTTTACTTACTTTCCTTCCGTGACTTTTATTATTTTTTTAATGTCTATTTATTCTGAAAATTATAATTTATTTGCTTATTTTGTTAATTAGTTATAAGCAAATACTCCTAGAACGCCCGTCGGAGTCGAATCGACTCCAGAGAAAGCATAATAATATTTTCAGGATTCATGACCTTGGGATCCGTATTTTTTGTCTCTGTTATAGGTAAAGAGTGTTTTTCATGTCCCTTCCTTCTTTCCACCCCTTTGTTGGGTAAAAATGGTTAGTTCTGTGCACTGCTGGAAAGATTGCCTGCTTTTTGCGAAACACATTCATTTAGCGTTTCGTTTGAAATCATGTCAGTCTGTTTTCCTTTTTGCTGAGAAATTGCGTTCTTTATAATAAAAATAAAATATTTCAATAAATCGCGTAAAAAAGGTCTTACACCAGGAGAAATAACTGCGCTTTTACGAGAGCTTTCAGAAAATGAATCTGAAGGCGGCGATTTATCCGAAAACGAAAATGAAAGGGAAGAAATTATATATGAAAATAATATTTCGTCGGATTCTGATATAAATGAAGAATATAGCGCACCAAATGAAGAATCTAATAAAGGCGAATTTCATATTGCTCCTGATGGTACTCAGTCTAAAATAATGCGTGCGAATACGAATCCTCCAATGAGATATACGAAGCAAAATGTGATGAGTCAAGTCCCTGGTCCAACTATTTATGCAAAAAAAAATCGTAAAAGCTAAAAGTGTTTTGAGTGCTTGGTCATTATTTATAGACAGAACAATTTTGCAACAAATAAAAGAATGCACTGAAACAGAGGCAAAACGTGTTCTTCAATCTGATAATTGGACAGTTACGATAGATGAACTCCAAGCATTCATTGGAATTTTATATGCTCGAGGCGTAAGTGGTGCAAAAGGCATTGATATACATTCGTTATGGTCTAATTCATGGGGCTTGAATTTTTGCATTGAAACTATAAGAAGAAATAGGTTTTCGGAAATTCTACGATTTCTTAGATTTGATGTTAAAGCTACCAGATCTACTCGATTGAAAAAAGATAAATTTGGAATCATATCCGAATTTGGAACAGATTTGTTGAAAACTGTATTTCCTGCTTCAATCCTGGGGAAAATATAACAATAGATGAACAGTTATTTCCAAGCAAAACTCGTTGTTCTTTTACGCAATTTATACCTTCCAAACCAGATAAATATGGACAGAAATTTTGTCTAGCTGTAGATCTTAAAACAAAATATTTGCTGAATGCTTTCCCTTATTTAGGCAAAAGTGAAGAACGGCCCTCGGACCAAAGTTTATCAGAATATGTAGTGATGCGATTGATGCAACCCTTTCTAAATAGAGGAATAAATGAGACAGTTGATAATTTTTTCACCTCTCTACATTTGGCTAAAACACTGCAGAAGAAAAGAACAAGTTAAGTAGGGACTGTAAGCAGAGCCAGGAGAGAAATTCCAAAATCAATGTAAAAATTACAGGATAAGTTATATGAAACAAAAATTCTAAAAGATGAAGAAACGGGTACTACTCTTACAGTGTACCAAAGCAAAAGAAGAAAAACGTTATTATTCTGAGCACTCTCCACCCGTCCGTTGATATTGAAAAGAACGAAAAGAAGACACCTGAAACCATTAGATATTACAATGAAACAAAATGTGGTGTGGACATTATTGAACAGATGGCCAGGAAATACTCTGTAAAAGCTTCCTCGAGAAGATGGCCTGTGCATACCTTTTATAATATCTGAGATTTAGCTGCAATAAATGCTTGGATCATTTACAAAGAGATTACCGGAGAAACAAATCTAAGCAGGCAAGCGTTTATTCAGTTACTAGCAGATGAGTTACGTAAAAATTACATATCTGCTAAAAATGATTAAAAAAAGAAAGCCTTCCATGGCGCAGACACTAGAAATAGGAGCCCTCAAGAGACGGAAATGTGAAATAAAACTTTGTAAAGGAAACATGACTTTCAAAGATTGTATAATATGCGGGAAAATGGTTTGTGGAAAATGTTTAGGCAAGACTGAATATACTTGTACAGCCTGTATTCCAGATATGTAAAATTATTCTGTAAGTATTTGATTTTATTGGATAATATTTCTAATCGGAATTCTTAAAATTGTACATTTAAATATTTTTCTCTTATTTGTAAAAATGAAAATACTGTTAAATATATGCTGAAATACTCTAGTTTAATTATTTACTTATATTTGCGCGTTTGTATATTATTAATCCTTCTAAAATTGGCAGGAGTCGAAACGTCTCCGGTGGGCGTTCTAGGGGGAAAAAGGTAGCGGGCGTTCTAGTGTTAAAACGAATGGTTGAACTACAAATCTGTGATAATTTAAAACAAAGTTATCGATTTTTCTTACTTTTAACAAAAAAAAAAAAAAAAAAAAACTTAGAAAAGAATTTTTTTTTTTTTTAACGAAATTTAACAAAATTTGGTATTTAGTTGGCCTCTGACATAAACTGGTGCTGATTAGATTTGGGGATCAATCGCTCAACAGGTGGCGCTATGATCATATTTTTTCTAAATTTTTAACATGGCAGCATAGGACAAAATTTCGTATAAATGTACATACTGAGAGTTATTCTTAACCTGTGATTGTAAAATTAATATGAATTATTGATAATAGTAGTAGTTAATTAGGAAAAAAAAATTGTGCATGTGGGGGCATCGCTTCCCCCCCCCGTGGGGGGAATTACGCCCCAGGGTGTGGGGGGAGAAGGGGAAATTTTCTAGATGGGTATCTTTTGAAAGGTCTCGTCAATACTTTAAAACGAATGGTTAAACTATAAATCTGTGATAATTTAAAACAAAGTTATCGATTTTTTTTTATTTTTAACAAAAAAAAACTTAGAAAAAAAAATCGTTTTTTTTTTTTTTTTTTTTTTTTACAAAATTTAACCAAACTTGGTATTTAGTTGGCCCCTAACATAAACTGGAGCTGATTAGATTTGGGGATCAATCGCTCAACAGGTGGCGCTGTGATCGTATTTTTTCTAAATTTTTAACATGGCAGTATAGGACAAAATTTCGTATAAATGTACATAATGAGAGTTATTCTCTTTACCTGTGATTGTAAAATTAATATAAATTATTGAGAATAGTAGTAGTTAATTAGGAAAAAAAATTGTGCATGTGGGGACATCGCTTCCTCCCTGGGGGAAAGTACTCCGCCGGGGGTGGGGTGGGGGTTAATTTTGAAGATGGATATCTTTCGAAAGGTCTGGTCAATACCTTTAAAACGAATGGTTGAACTATAAATATGTGATAATTTAAAACAAAGTTAACGATTTTTTTTTTTTTTTTTTTTACTTTTAACGAAAAAAAAACTGAAAAAACGTATTTTTATTGTTTTTTTATTTTATTTTTTTTTTTAAATATTGTTACTGAGTGAATTTGTATAGGAAAATATAGAAGAAAGTCTTGTGGTGCCCACAACATACTAGTTAGATATCCTTTCGCATGTTTTTTACAGAAAAATAAGAGTCATCTGATTAGGTAGGTCAGTTTGAGATCTCGGAAATCGGTGTTTCAAAAAAAGCTTTTTCTTTTTCTTTCTTTTCTTTTCAACTCTTTATGTAAACTCGGTGTTATATGTCTTTACGCATGCATTACTTTTCTCTTCTCTTACAGAAAAAATATTAGGTGTCTAATTTGTTAGGTGAATTTTATGTCTTGTGATCGCATTATCTCCCAAATGTGCATACCATACGTGTAATAGTGGATGATAGATGTCGTGTGGTTGTTACCATAGTAATAAAACCTAGATTGATCATCGCGGAGAAAAATATTATTCCATTTCATTCGGGGAAAGACAGCCATTTTGCTCTCTAATTGCCTTTCCACGAGTGAATACAGCACAGACATATGTTATACATCTATGGATTATACTCACGGGGACACACACAGATAATTTAGCTTGTAAAATTTCTAAATAATTTATGTACTAAAGAAGAATGAAAAACTCTAGATATAGGTTTGAAATTAATTTTTCTTTCTTCTTTTCTTCTTCTTTTTTTTTTTTTTTTATACTTAGCGACATTCAAAGAATTATATTTCTATGAATTACTTAAAATTCATTAAGTAATTTGTTAAGTAATTAATTAATTAAAATAATTTTAATTAATTAATTAAAATTAACTTAAAAAAATTCCCTGAAATATAATAGCAGTATTTATATCTTAATAATGACAGAGCAATTGATTGTGAAAATTATACTTTAATACCAGACACACAAAGATATGGGGAATACAACTTATGTATATGGAAATTTATCCCACTTTGCTTTAGTACATTATTTTCAAAGAATTAAATGCCACGCAAATTTCGTCATTCGGAATACTCATCAAATTTCCAATAGTTCTATTCTATTACTATAGGGCAGTTCCTTGTTTGTAAACAAACATCTCAACTTTTATGAGTGGTTGGCAAAAAGGCTTGGGAAAAGCATAGCGATTGCGGATCACCAAAATAGTAATCAATGGTCGGCGGGGCGCGGGAAAGTCGAGCGCGCTTTTTTGCCAACCACCAGACGTCACGAGGAAATGCTCTATACTCGTGTTTCATATTCTCTAATGGTTGATGCCAAAACTTTTTTTCGGCATCAAAAATCTTTAGTCGATAACATGGGGATGATAGATTCAAGTGATTCCTTTTTACTCCGAGAAAGATGGCCGTTTTTACCGGTTAACGGGCCGTCTTTCTCCGAGTGAATACACACGGGTAATTTAGCAAATAAAATACAATTCCCGCCGCTTATTGAAATCACATTCGTTCAGAGCCCAAGTGATTTTATTAAGCGGCTGATTTTTATAACCGACGAACGTTCCTGCCCTTAAGGAAAAGGTATTACTTCCCTGAATTTCGAAAGAAACTTCAAAAGGTAACGAATAATATAATTAGTAAACAATATTAATTAATTTTTGGTGGATAATTAACTAACTGTTTCTTCGATATAAGTAAAATAAACGCATTGTAAGTTCCCGTACACTTTTGCTAGAGGAAAATCATCATTACTTTACCAAAAATTCACGCTGTTCTTATAAATTTAAAATCTTTTAGTTTAAGTCTCATGAGTTATAGTAATTTCAAAATAAGAACTAGAAATTGCCTTCTAATAATTAGAAAAATAAAATTAAAATCAAATTTGTATTTTATTACTGCGCTTTGAAAAATACGTTCCTTGAAATTGTTACGGAGACAAGTTGCGGGGCCGTGTTTAATTTGTAACTGTGCTGCAAGTATAAAATCTTGAACAATGAGCGATAACGGGAGGGTTTGTTGGGCTTTAATTTCTTTTTCTATTTAAAAAATTTTATTGTGCATAAATAATATTTTTGGCTGCTGAGAAGATATTTTTGAGTTTAATAACCGGCGATGCTGATTTTATTAAGCGGCGGTTACTGTATATGAATAATTTAAGTACAAAAGTAAATGCAAAACACAGATACTGATCTCTCTCTCTCTCTCTCTCTCTCTCTCTCTCTCTCTCTCTTCCCCCCCCCCCCCCCTCCTCACACACACACATTTTTACTTTCCGAACACTATAGTGAGGAAAGTATTGTAATCATGTCAAAAATCCGAATTCGAGATTTTGATGTTTCTATACGTTTCGAGGTCCCCTGAGTCCGTTTTCACTATTTTTGCGATTATGTATGTATGTGTGTGTATGTATGTATGTGTGTATGTATGTGTGTATGTCTGTGAGTGAACACGCTAGCGTCTAAACGCTTTGTTCGAATAAGCTGAAAGCTGTCCCCATAGTACAGATTTTGGTGAATCTAGCACTTATAGTTTTTTTACAGGGACACAGAGAAAAATTCTTTATCATTATGGCCTACGGGACCAAAATCTTAAAAGTACGATAGCATCTAAACGCCTCATTCAATTGAGCAAAACATTTATACACATGTGATAGGTCACACATACTCAATCTGTATAGATTTTGGAGAATCTAGCACTTATAGTTTTTTTACAGGGACACAAAGAAAAATTCTTTATCATTATGGCCTAAGGGACCAAATTTTTAAAAGTGTGATAGCCTCTAAACGACTGATTAATCTGAGCAAAAAATTGGTACACATGTTATAGGTCACAGTTGCACCAATTGTATAGATTTTGGTGAATATAGCGCTTACAGTTTTTTTTACAGGGACACAAAGAAAAATTCTTCATCATTATGCCCTATGGGACCAAATTTTTAAAAGTGCGATAGCATCTAAACGCCTTATTCAATTGAGCTGAAAATTTATATGAATATTATAAATCACTGTTGCACTAACTATAAGCATTTTGGTGAATCTAGCATTTATAGGTTTTTTCAGGGACACAACGAAAAATTCTTTATCATTATGGTTTATGGGCTCAACGTTCAATAGCGTTCAATAAAACATTGTGTAATATATGGAGAAAAATACTCAAACA
Source organism: Salticus scenicus (assembly GCA_963930645.1). Classification (NCBI taxonomy): domain Eukaryota; kingdom Metazoa; phylum Arthropoda; class Arachnida; order Araneae; family Salticidae; genus Salticus; species Salticus scenicus. The sequence continues at coordinate 212,800,343 of OZ005662.1, forward strand.
CTCTATTATGGTTTTCTCTCTTTTGTTTGTTTAACAACTCCTCTTTCTTTACTTGAATGAGTAAATCTACAAAACTGCTAATTACTCAATGTTCGGAAAGTCGAGTGGAGTCACTCCAGATTTATATATATATATATATATATATATATATATAAAATAATCAAAAATACTAAATTTCATTATTCTTCTCTTTTAAGTTAAATTTTTTTTATGCATTAAAACTAGCGAGCTTTACCAATGTCGCTTCTAAATTCAATTAAAAAATAAAAATAAATAAATAACCTTTCCATATTACTTACTAATATAAAATATAAAAAATATTAAAATTTAAAAAATGTATGCCATTAAATATGAAGACGGTAATTATTTCATAATAATAACAGAGCAACTGATTATAAAAATTATATTTTTCATAAATTAGTCGTCAAATATAACTTACTTATGAAAACATATTACCTTTCCTTTCATCCATTTAATAGTACAGTTGAAAGCGCAATAAATCGGCAATAAATCGCGCAATAAATCGGCATTTTAAAAATTTATCAATATTCTATTCTATTACAATTGCCGAGTTCCAATACTGGTTAATGGCCGATGCCAAAAAATTTTTTCGGCGTCATAAATCTTTGCACGATAACATGGGGATGATAGATCTATATAAATTACTATATCTATGGTTATTACCAACGAGATATATAAAGTAGAGTGATAAATGGTAATCCTTGAGAAGGTCCAAGATGAGTCATGTGACATGCTCTCCTTGCACCTGCGTATTCGGTGGTTCCCTTGGTAACAGCTTATTTTCAGTAAATTTCTATGGCAACGATTTGGAGATTGTATATAAAATATACATAAATCATAACCGCCAATGTTTTCATTTACTTACGTAGTTTAATATTCTTTTGTTGTAAATCATTTTGATTTTACTACTTTTTTATTTCGTGTAGTTGAACTTTAACAGACAAAATGCTTAAAAATAGTTGAAAAATTATTATTTGTTGTTAAATTTAGCTCTTTAAAAGTTTAATTTTCTTTTATAAACACTTTTAAACTTTATTGGGAAACGATTAAAAAAAAAGGTATTTTATTGTTTATTAAAATGTGAAATATGTGTAAAATTATTTTAAAAACAATTTATTTCGGTCATAGGACTATCATGCTACCTAATAATAATGATAATCTGTCGAACTGATGTTTTAAATGCCAAAATAGCGATAAAGGGCCAAACACAGCAACCGATTGGAGCATGTCAAGTGGTTCATCTTGTAAAATAATTCTCGGTTCAGTGGTTTTTGAAATCTAAGAAAAAAGGAACAAAATCTAAATGCCGGATTGCTTTAAGCAAGAGAATGAAAAAGGGACAAAGATGCATTATTCTTTTTGAAATTTAATGATTATAATAAAATGAAAGATCTATTTATACTTTAAATATACATTATATACAAAAAATAAATACTTAAAGGAACATAGTTCCGAATCTAATTAACTCTCATAGTGAGAGATCGAAATTCTATCTTCGAACGCAGTCGAAGAATCCAAATCTAAAAACTAAACTTACTGGCTGTTGCCAAAATCTATTAACAAAATATAGGTTATATCTTTTTTCTTTCATTGGCGACGCAGCGCCGTCTAAAGGGAATTGATTTTACTACAATCTTGAACCACGGAAAGCTAATCCTTCATCCATTGAATCAGCACTCTGATTTATATATCTCGTTGGTTGTTACTTGTTACATACCATTTTTTTTTCTTTTGTAGATATTATGTAAAAAGCAAAAAATTAATTTTAAGCTTATCTACTGATAAATAATTATCAGTTAAAAGAAAACAAGGAAAATGTCCTGCCAAATGATTCTGTTGCATTACTAGTTTATTCTTCAGAAACTTACCATACTGAATATCATTTGAAAGATGCCTTGCGAACATTGCTATAGCTGGATACAAGCGCAGAGATTCCTAAAAGATAAAAATAAAAATGAAAATCAATGATTTTATTTATTTATTTATTTATTTATTTTTTTTTTTTTTTTTTGTATAAATAGAAATTTGGTTAAACATTGTGCAGTCAAATGTCATTTCTTTAAACGACCCAGTTTAATATAAGGTCATCCTGTTCATGTCAGTAATAAGGTTACGCTCAAAGTATCCTGCGAAATTTGGACGCAGATACCCATCATATGAAAACGTACCGCATGGTTCGAGTTCTTCCTAAAATGTGACATGATTGAATTCATATTCGTCATATAATTTTATTTTAAATGAAGCAATGATTATATTATAAATATCTAAAAAAAATATTAAAAACCTATAAAATGTTTATTTATTTATTGTCTAACTTCTAAATAAAATTTATAGATAAAAGTTGTAGGTTTCAAGTTAAGTATACATATTTTGCTTTGAACTTTATTATACAAATATTTCAAATATTTTGATATAATATACATAATTTAGATGGTACAACTATAGTATTTCCCTACAGCTGAATTTGGCGATTTTTCTTTGGCGCCAATTTGCACGATAACGATGTCGTTCTGAAGTGTTTGCGATATAATATGGCAGCCTGCATGCTATTTATTTTGGATTTATGATTTATAATTTAGCTTATGATTTTATCTTTTATGCTATTTGATTTATGATTTTTAGATTTACGATTTAGCCATAATCGCCAAAAATAAATCGCCAAATTCAGCTGTGGGGAAATACTATAGTTGTTCCATTTAGATTTTCAGGCAGTTTAATGCCAATACTAAATGAATTTGTGTACTTAAAAACAGTTTTTGTTTAATGACAAAGCGATATATTTTCCAAGCTGTCTGCATGTGTCTTTAGACCAAACTGTCAGTGGGGGGCCTCCAAATGGGTTCGTGCTTCCCTTCAGTTGATAGGTTAATGGAGCTCTGACATCCATTTGTTATCTGAAACTTGTGAAACGATTGTAGCGGGAGTAGGACAATAGTTTCATTAAATTATCTTGTGTCATTTTTATACAATAAACATGTCTTTTCTATCTCACAAACAACAAGAATTAATTGAAGTATCCACTAACTGGATTCACGAATCTCCCCATTCCAATTACATGTTATTACAATATGCAGGCAGGCCATCAAATTTTTTATCCTTACCCACCGATTAAAAGAGAATGGCTCCCTCGCTTCGTTAACTTCCAGAGGCAATATTTTTACCGAATGTGAGGGATATTAAAGCCACGACGTATTTTATGTGCGCCAGTCAACATTAATGTAAACGACGAGTTTAATTAGGAGCTCGACTGCTCGACGCTCTACCAACAAGATACCGCGGCCATCGGATTCAAATGGTAATTTTCTTAATAATAAAAGCCCTAGTTTCTGGAAAGTAACTCTCGAAACTGATATCATTGGTGATGTAACTATATATTGAAATAAAGAAAAAATATTATTAATGTTTCTAAAAGTCTAAATAATTTTTTAAATAAAGGTATAATTTAACATAACTAGGGGGCTCTGCCCCCTGCTCGCTCCGCTCACCAACCCCGAGGAAAGCTTCGCCTCCCCCCGACTCGCTTCACTTATTAACCCCTGCGGCGCTCTGCCTTTCGCTGAATACGAATTGCTGATATTCGCTTTTTTACCTTTCACCGAATAAGGAAATTAATACTGCATAAAACATTAAAAAAAAAAAAAAAAAAAAAAAAAAAAAAAAATGGAAATGCTCATATTCAATGTCAAATTGAAATACATAATATTTAATACCATTTTTTTTTTTTTTTTTTTTAATGAAACAATGTGCTAAGGATCAGAATTTTTTTTTCTTTTTTTTTTTTTTTTTTTTTTCGGAAAAGAAAGAAATGGACTCTTCCCACCTGACGTCAGAGGTCACACGATAGGTGAAAAAAAAAAAAAAAAAAAAAAAAAAAAAAAAAACAGAGGACGAAGTCTTCTATATCTATAGCGATTTCTGAAATAACATATTTTCTATTTTTATTTTTGATCAATCGTATTTAATCTGTGTTATTTTTTTATACATCATCATTTTTAATCCATTTTATATCATTATTCATCATCTTTTGTATGCTGTATACATTTGCAATCATCATTTAGTTTATATTTGTTATTGATGTTCATGGAGAACATGTTAAATACTCTGATTTTTGGTACTTAAATCATTGACAGTGCAACATCGTACGGTGTAAAGCCATTTAGACCAGTAACTAAGTTAATTAATTTGTTGTAACCACGGAGTAAAAAGACAGGAGAAGAAGGTAACGCTGAAATTTTGTGATGTTGTTTTCTAATGTTTACAGATGGCGCCAGCGTGCAATCCTTCCTTCTCTCCAGCTTCCGCAATGTTATTCAATGGGGAAATGTCTCGTTTTAATTATTTTTTTAAAAATAATATCAAGCTGAAAAAATTTCGATTGAAAGCAAATTTCATTAAATAGAGTATTCTAACCAACATGTTTTTTTTAAGAGCCATTTTATACTAATTTTACTTTGAAAGAAAGCTTTTAAAAAATGACGATTCTTATGAACCGAAGCTAGCTAAAACAGATAACTGGGAGGAAGGAGAATGGATGAAATTTTGTAAAGAAAAAAAATAAACTTACTTTAGGTGCAGAAAACACGAACTCGGACTTTATTTTTCTCCTAGGGCTTTTTTTTTTGTTTTTCTTATCACTATCATAGCCTGTTTTACAACTAGGAACGAAACGTTTATTTGAAACATCTGAATTATGCAGTTTTAAGAACTTACAAAGAAATTAAATTGCTTAAAATAAAAAAATTTAAATGTACTCAAGCAAAATTCTATTGAAAACAACAGTATATTCGCGCCGAGGTAGGGAGGAATGACAAGTGGCGCCCTCAATATTTACCAAAAATTTAGATCACAGTTTCGTAGCTTTCTCCCATTGGACCTTCAACTCCTATTAATATTACTCCGTGGTTGTAACACCTTTATGCAATTAAATTTATTTGAAAGCATTTTAAGATTTCAAATTATAATTCGTTCCGTAAACATTCCACAAGTACAAGCTATTATTTATTGCTAGATCAGTTAATGTAACAGTTACACTACAACATAAAAAAAATCGATTCTTACAGGTGAAAATAAATAAACACATAAAGTTGTTTTTTAATAAATATTAAATTTACAAATACAATTATTCTACTGTTTACAAATGCACAATAATACTATTATTTTATTTTATAGTAAATATTAACAATTTTGTTATTAAGAACAATATTTAACTGAATTCGATTATTTGTTTTCCCCTATCACATGACTGAGCAGACGACGCTGGGAAGAGTCCATTCGTAACATCTAGATCATTTTACGTTACAGATACAGTATATGAACTTCTTGGGGGCATTTAAGTTTTTGTCACTATTTGGCGATGGATTTTTTGGTAGAATAGCTTGTTTAAAAAAAAAAAAAAAAAAAAAATAGAACCTTTAAATTAAATTAGAATAACTTTTTTAAAAAATTAGAACCTATTTTTTCCAATGCCCGTACTTTTTATTATTGAATTTCTTTAGTTAATTTATGGCAGTATATACTCTCTGTATGTATTTATTGAACTGCTAGATTAATAATTTTAGACATTCGAAAATATCGAAAAGAGAAAAAGTGTATTATTATTATTATCATTTTAATTTGGAAAAACCTCCTGCAGTTTCAATTATTAATTCTCTTCGGTACTTTTTCATTTTGCCAGTGAAGCATAAAGTTGCCAAGAATGATATAACCGACGCCAAACATTAGGCACCTAAGACAGAGTAATTGTTTCAAAATACTTCGAATAATAATAAGAAAAAAAAATTAAAGAAACTTACTTTACGTTTACTTATTTTATTTTATTAATTTTATATTTTTAAGAATTAAATTTTGTGAAGCTTTGCTTAAAGCTAGCTCTTAAAAATGTTGTCCCATAAAAAATATAATATTTGTTTTGTCAAATCCTTAATAATGTACATAAATAAACTTTAAATATGAAAAAGAAAAGAAATATCTAAGTTACAAATTTAATTTTAATCCATAAATGTATTGTTGTCGCCAATAAAGTTTGCTTGGGGAGAATTTCGCCAGCGAAAGGAAAAGTACCTTCTCTCCTATCTACTTTTTACATTAACGAAGAATAAAATCTACACTACTGGCTATTAAAATTGCTACACCAAGAAGGAATAATAATAACGGAATAAAATTTGTTGGACACATACATTATAGTAAGAAGAACAATTGATTAAAATTTCAGGAAATTTGGAGTAATATGTACTGAGAAAACAGCACATAAAGCAGCGACCTCTGTGAGCAATAACAGCACTTATCTGCCTAGGCATTGAATCGAACAGTGATTGGATGGTAGAGCACTTCATGAAGTTTTAACACGATGCCACAATTCATCGATCGAAGTTACTGGTGAGTGGTGGGGGGCCAGTCGCTTTTCAACGATTAAACAGTCATTTTCATTGGTGCGAGAAAAGGAGAACGCGCTGGCCAGAGCAACAGTCGAACACATTCGGCATCAATGAAGGTCCAGACAATATGGACAACTTGCGGTCGTGCATTGTCCTGCTTAAATGTTGCGCTTCGGAGGCCTTGAACATAGGGCAAAGCGATGGGCCTTAACTCGACAGAAATGTAATGGCTGGTATTCAGAGTGGCGGGAATGAAAACATGAGGTGACCGGGACGTGTATCCAATGGTACAACATACCATCAATCCAAGTGGTGACTCAGTATGCGGCTACCAAAATTCTGATTACCCTCAAAACTGATATGGGCGCCATTAATGTGTGATCACAACGATGAACCTGGACGCAGGAATGGCGTGAAGTCACTTTTCAGACAAATCACAATTCTGTTTACAGCATCAATTGCCTTATCCGTATTTAACGGCATTATGAATAATGCACATTGCCAGCTCGGATTCGACATCATCATACTGTCCATCATTCGCAATGATGTTATGGGTTCCCATTGAATACACATCTCGATTACTTCATGTTCGTATTCCTGGCACTCTGAACAGCGGCCAATAAATTTCTGATGAGTTAAGGCCCGCCCCTCTGCCCTGTATTTGAGGCCCCCGTAGCGCAAAATTTAAGCAAGATAATGCACGACCGCAAATTGTTTATATTGTCCAGACCTTCTTTGATACAGAATGTGTTCGACTGTTGCTCTGGCCAGCGCGTTCTCCTGATCTCGCACCAATGAAAATGACTGTTTAATCGTTGAAAAGCGACTGGCTCCCCACCACTCACCAGTACCTTCAATCGATGAATTGTGGCATCGTGTTAGCCGTGTCGAGTTTTTTAGCATATCTGTTTAATAACTCATAAAATCAATACTAAGTGAAGTAGGAATAAAGCATATTAGTTTTTGAAATCAATGGATATTCAGTAATCTTATGTCCTAGGAAAAAATATCATATTTTTCCAAAATTTGCTACATTAGCCTCTTATTTCAACTATTAAGTGTCGGAAAAAGCCGTTTACAACGGTTAAAGGGTTAAAACTTCATGAAGTGCTCTACCCGTACATGTCATCCAATTGCTGTTCCATTCAATGCCTAGGCAGATATGTGCTGTTATTGCTCACAGAGGTCGCTGCTTTATGTACTGTTTTCTCAGTACATATTACTCCAAATTTTTTGAAATTTTAATTAATTGTTCTTCCTACTATAATGTATGTGTCCAACAAATTCCATACTGTTATGTTTATTCCTTCTTGGTGTAGCGATTTTAACGGCCAGTGGTATATAAAAATTTTAGGTGAATTTTTTCTTGCCATAATTAGAAGTATGAAATGTATCACGGAAATGTCTAATTCTGTAATGTTAAAAAATTGTCAATGCTAAATGAGAAGATTTTTCGTTTATAATTGAGTTTGAATTTCAATCTAAATATTTTTGTATACCAAAATCTATCGAAAGTATTTTAAAAAAGTTTTCAAATAAAAGTAATAAATACACTTTAATAGTCAAGAGAAACGCGATTAGTTATACAGACACGACATTATTTCGTTATTCAGAAGAAAAAAAAAAGAAAAAAAAAAGAACAAATAAATAAAATAAACGTAAATATTGCCAGTAATAAAATTAATTTTCTAAAAGTAGAAAAAAAAAATGTTTGCGGAATTTATTTATTTATTTATTTATTTATTTATTATTATTATTTTTTTTTACACCAGTGATAACATTTTTATTTCCCTGTGGAGAATGACGTCATTGTGGAACAATGATGTAATAAGATAAATTATTTCTTTAATGGCAAATAGAGTACCTTTATAAACCCGAGGTTTTTTTTTTAATAACTTCGTTAATTAAAATGTTACAGATTTCTAACTGCCTGAAATGCCTTCCTTGAAGTATTCGGAACACATTGATACCCCCCCCCATGATGCAGAGCATTCTGCCCTCCGCGAGAAGATGCTATCGCAGACAAAAAAAAAAAAAAAAAAAAAAAAATTGACGCCAGCTACAGAAACTGTTTTTTAATATTTAGAGAAAAATGACGTTATAACTGAAACAATGCCCTGAAATAAATAAATAAAATTTTTCAGAGATTTTAAATAAATAAAATAAGAAGAAAAGATAATTCATACATCAAGCAGTGACCGCTGCTAGCAATAACAGCACTTACCGCCTAGATATTGAATCGAACAGCGATTGGATGACATGAACGGATACAACACTCCATGCAGATTCAAATGAAAGCTGCAGACTGGAATTCATGTATGCTGCTCAAAAGACGAGTTTTTTTTATTCTACATGAATTCCAGCTTTTAAAACAAGCTTCCTTCCCCACTAGTTGAATTCTGTTTTTTTTTTTTTTTTTTTTTTTTTCTTTCTCGGAAATATTATTTAGTTTCAATCACAACATGGACTCTAATGTATAAGACTGCTTTATACACAAACCTGAAGATACTATCGCATTATAGCGAACAGCTTCGTTTTTAATTTTTAACATGTAGGGGAAAGTTGGATAAAACGGGATAGTCGGACAAAACGGGATACGGCGCCTAGGGACCCGGCTAGTACTGCTATCGAGCGGATGACGACAGAAACTTGTTACGGCCATCATTACACCATTCTCAGTTCGTCCCATCTCGAGACCGAAATGGAAAGTTGTAGTTCTTAGAACGTTTTTATTCTGTTTTCTTGGCACTTTCTACATTTACATGCGTTGTTTTCTACATTATTCTGCCTACATATATGGGAATACAATTCCGGTGAATATTACATTTGATTAAGCATTTATTAACGAATATTCTCATGTGTAGTCTATCTAATTTTCCTTTCACATTTAGGCAGCAGCCATGTTTATTTTGAAAAGTGTCGGAGTTGGACAAAACGGGACACTTATGAGTTGGATAAAACGGGATACAGTTTTTTATATACTTTTCTCAAGGGACATCGTAGGAGTAAACCAGCCAACAAACCTATCAGGAGACAGCCTACGGACAGACCAACCTGCAACATCCTCAGGGGAGAAAGGATTAGAACTCTCTTGTTATCGACCTAAGCTACTCTTTTCCATCTCTCCAAAGTTTGTTCTACCTGTACCTCAAGTAAAAGGACCTCGCCCAGAAAACAAGGCTGATAAGAGAAAAAAGAAACTGTAGCAATAACATCATCTCCATATAAGAGTGAGTTAAAAATGGCAGAAATAGAAAGGATGATAAAACTACAAGAAAATTAAAGAAAAGGCTGCTAATAAATCCTTCTAAAAATTCCAAAAAGAAGTTTATAAGAAAAGGAAATGGAAAAGAAGAAGAAAAAGAGCTACCATGTCCAGGCAAACCTGAAAGTAGGCCTATAAAAGAATGCCTAATCCGGATGTTAAAAGTCAAAACATAGAAAAGTTTAATAAAACTTCAGCAAGCAGTCAAGAATGCATGTCGTCATTGTCTGAAGATGAAACAGAGGGAGGAGAAACCTGCATATATTGTAATACACTGTACGTCGATTCTAAGGCTGGTTAAGTTTGGATACAATGTTCTGGATGCCAAGAATGGGCTCACGAAGCGTGTTCTAATGCCTTTTTAGGCGACTTTTGTTCTGCTATAGGCCTAAATAAAAGGTCTTCTTTCCCATTTTCTAAATAAAAACATAAAAAACTCTTATTTTAAGTCTCTGTTACTGAAGACATTGTTCTTTCAAGTGGAAATTTTTCTTTACAGTTTTCTGTCAGTTAATTGTGCTTTTCAGTTAGTTTTACACAAAAAATTAAACATTGTAATCCCTATCCCGTTTTATCCAACCCAGTTATGCTAAAACGGGATGTGTAAGAGTAATACTTTTTTTTACTATTTTACAATCATTACAATTAGTTAAAAATATGTTTTTTGTGTGCTTCAATAAATGTTGTAGTTATAAAAAAAATTGTGTGGTTTCTTCAACATATTTTCCGTATTAAAAACAACAAGAATGGTATCCCGTTTTGTCCAACTTTCCCCTATATTTTAAATGCACATAAAGACCTTTTTAAACTTTTACGTGTGTTAAAGTGTTTCTTTAAAGTATTAATAAAATGTGTGGTTCTTTATTGTCAAGTGTACATTTCAAAAAATTACAAAAACCCTATATTAATAGCTTAGTACTTTTAGCAACTAGGCTTTAACAACATTTCGTGATTATTACCAATATTATGGATTCCAAATAAACAAGCTTTGTAGACTCTTCATAAGTTATATAATCGCCAGCAATCGACTGGATTTCAGCGTACGCTTTTTCTTGAATATCCGGATGCAAACCCAACAAGAAAAGGCACCACATCGTTGAATGACTTACAGTTTCATAACCCTAGAACATTGAAAAAAGTAGCGGGTATAGATAGAACAAAAACTTAGTTAATATACAATATAATTTTGAAACTGCCGGCCAGAATGATTTGATATTTTACAAGAACGATCGTGATGCAATAAAATTTTATTTGGGGAAAAAAAAGCTCAAAAATCTGCCTGTAATTATCTGTAAGATGTTTATTTTATGAATATGACTGTTTCCGTTGTAAACACGCATTCTTGTCTTTTTGCTAAAAGACTTTTCGTAAACCTTTGAAGTCTATTACTTCCTGCTATTCTGTTGTATTGTTAACAACATTCCCGTGTTTAATGAATCCATTTAAGCGTTTACCCTGACACTACCCTGACAGCACCACCTATAGCAATATTTTGGAACTACTTTTTTCCTTCTACCAAACAAAATTCCATTGACTCACGACTGTTCTGGTAGTTTTCAAATTATAGCGTTTTGTAACTTCAGCAGTTAAAAGAGTGAGAACGTACTTTTGTAGGTACCCTGCAATTTATTCAGATCTTAATGAAATCATAATGGGGCCTATTTTAGACCAAGATCTTTGCAACAAAAAATGTTTTAAAATCGGAACAGCTATTACGAAGTCATGAACTAACAAATGACAATAAGAAAATCAAATACAAAAACAACATAAACATACGGTTTGAATTGAGAACCTCCTCCTTTATGAAGACGGTTAAAAGTGACTATACGTTTATCGATTTGATCGCTTACAGTGAACGAACTTTGAACTTTATATAGCATACGTGTCACCCGCTTAGCTATAACGTGTCCAACGTAGTTTAAGTGTGCATAGTGTAAGCAATTGCAAACAAACAAATGCACGTTTTATACGTTCTATTTCTCGCATTAATGTCTACGAACTGTCTTTTTGTACTAAATCAATGATGCTCGTCACCTTTGTAATTTACTTTTTGTCCCCTATCTTGAACCATTTTCAAGATAGGAATGCTAACTCCACTGATTTTACTAGGTGGTGCTGTAAGTTGTTGAATCTCATAGCGAATGGCTGTTTTACTATATACACCTACATACCAGTTTTATGATTAAAACTGTAGCTGTTCAGCAGTTAAAAGAGTTGGGACTGACTTTTGTGGGTACCCTGTGTTTTATTTACATCGTAAATATATGACAATGGGACGTATTTCAGACCAAAAATTTTACAAAATAAATAAATAAATAAATAATATTAAAATCGGAGCACCCGTTAAGAAGTTATGAATTAATAAACAAAAAGAAAAAAGAGAGAGAGAGAGAGAGAGAGAGAGAGAGAGAGAGAAGAAGAAAGAAAAAACATGTGGTTTGAAATGAGAACCTCCACCATTTTGAAGTCGGTGGAAAAGGGGAAATATTGTTTTATTTCCACTTTTAAAGTTAAAAATATACACTGTATACATTCCTTATTGAAGCAATTGGATAAATTTTACTTACACCAATCATAAAAGTTTTTACTTCGTCGTGTAAATCTTTGAAAGTAAATGTAGGATCTTTTAAGTGATGATTCAGGAGTATGTAAGCAAAGGATTTTTGTACATTAACACCAAAGCGTTCCTTATTCACAACTTCATTGGTCGAGAAATACTTTTGCATTTCAGTCATAGCCTGGAAAAAGATAATTTTTTTTTTACAAAGCTATAAAGGTATTTAAAAGATAAAAACAAAGCCTATTTTTGTTTTCTAAGTAATAGATATAAAATTCTATACAAAACAAAATTTAATTTAGTACGACAAGACTTTTTTTAGTCTATTCTTCCATGTTAAAATTTATGTTCTAAAATTCGAAACTGGAATTTCATTACACGAAGAAACGTTCCCTTTCCGATTCCTCCCCCTCCCCATCTTCTCAGAAATAAGTAAATCCACCGAAAACACTGTCATGGCCATTTAATTGCATTCCAAAGCCGTGAAACTAGTTTCACTAGTAGCAGCGTTTTTCAAAGAATCGCACTTCGGCAAGACGTATATATACGGCCGGGGCAGTTAAGGGGTTAAACAAATCTTTAAAAAATTAAATGCTGCATAAAAAATTACAACTAGTGGATCTGCAGATCAGGAGCCTCAACGTCCGATTTACATCAGACATTATTCAATAGGTTATTTTTATTTATTCCTTATTATATAATCGTATATATTGATTCGATCGACTTGTTACCATAATCAGATACAATCCTGAGGGGGGCGGCAGCCCCCCTCAACCCCCCGCTGTATCTCTATTTGTATATCTTATAAATTGTTACGGAATTGTAAATAATTGCATTTACTTTTGTATAAATTCTTTCAAAGAGGTTTAGTAAAGTTAATAAAATGCTAACTTTGTGCATTTCTAGTCGTTTTAGCGTTAAAATAGCCTAATTTTCCTTTAAAAACACTTTAAGAAGCTCCAATAAAGGAAGAAATGGATTTGGCGCCAAATTCGGCGACTGTTTCCCTCTTTGGCGATTTTTTTTGGCGACACTGGCGAGAAAATCCTTATGAGGGATATACCAAATATGGAAGCTCTAATCTCATTATTAGATACGAGAATTTTCCAGAACAGTTTGTGTTCGATAGAAAAGTATAAAAGGAGTATTTTTTCGCCAAGGCGGTCAGTGTCAGATCTGTGTCTGTTTCGTCAAATGCTTGCTTTGCTTTGAGCCTCTTTGGATAAGACTTTCTTTATGTGTTATTGCTAAACAGTTTGTACTGTTGTTTTGCTGTTAACGGCTGTTGTTTTAGCTGTGTTTACTGGTTGAATTGAAGCTGATACTTGGTTTATAGACCTGTATTTTTCTTGAATTTTCTGTGAATAAATCACTGAATTTTTGCATGTTTCGCCTTTCATTCTCGGACAACTTACGGACCCCCAAGTACGCAGCAATATGTATTCTTAAGAAACGACGGTCTTGTATTATTTCCCTGAAATTCATAAATACCAAATTTCATAACTACCAATTTTCATACAAAAAAAATTACATAGCATATCGGAAATATTTTGCGTAACCTTTAAACTAATTTCCAATTCTATGCCCACAATTATCAACAGGAAAACATGCTTTTAAAATTCTAATAAAATTTCATTATATTTGATGGGGTGTAACCCTGTTAAAATAAACTTTTAAGAAATATCGACTATAGACCGTAATAGTACGAAATTATTTTATGTATCCCGGAAAAGTAGCCACAGTCATTATAAACGCCAATAATAAGAATAAACTTAATTAATTATAACTCATTAATTTTTCAAACTAATTTGACATCATTTGGATGATTTTAGCACAAACTCGGAGTTATTTTGTGTGGTCCCATAAATTATTTAGTCTATACATAACCTTTTTTAAGAGTAAACATAATTTTAAGCATCTTTATAACATATGTTAATTTTATTAAGTTCAATTCAGCATAAACGCATTAAAGAGCGCGCTTTAATAAAAGTTTGTCCATAGGCTCTAATGTTGCGAAATTCTTTCTTGTGTCTCTGCAAACAAATCATAAATATTGTATACACCAGTAAAAACTATTCAGCTTATTTTGCGTTTAAAATTATTAATTGTACCAAATTTAACATCGTTTGGATGACTGCGTGACATTGTCAGAACACTTTTGTAAGGTCCTGTACATTAATTAGAAAGCTTAAGAGCACATATTTTCTTCAAACAACATGAGTTTAAGCATCTTACTCACGTACGCTAGTTTCATTTTCTACATTGCAAAGTAATGATATTAAAATGTGTTTAAAAGAAATTCACCCCTTACGCCGTAAAGTTAAGAATTTTGGCGTGTCCCTATACGCAGTTTATAAACAATATAGCAATAAAAATTATACAGCTACTTATATGCAAAGCTGGAACGTGTGCGCCAATTTGCTAGTCAATCGAAGGACTTTTGCGACCGCTATTGCGGCACATACAAATTCTTCCCGTAGGCCGTAATGATAAAAAAAACTTTGGCTTGTCCCTGTACACGAACTACAAATGGAATGCACACCCAAAACTATACAGCTAAATTCGTGCGGATCATGAACATGTGTACCAAATTTCAAGTTAATAACGCGATATTTGCGGCCGCTATCGCACGACATACAGACATACAGACGGACAGACGGTACACAAAATCCTTTTGAGTCTCAACAGAGGACCTCCACTGACGTTTCGGCAAAAAATGGAAGTCAATAGCTTGATTTTTGCGGTGGCTATCACGGTACATACAGATTCTTCCCATAGGCCGTAATGATAGAAAAACTTTGGCGTGTCCCTGTACACGAACTACAAATGGAATACACACCTAAAACTGTACAGCTGATTCCGTTGGGCTCATGAATATGTGCACCAAATTGCAAGTTAATAGCGTGATTTTTGTGGTCGCTATCGTGATACATACAAATTCCTCCCTTAGGCCGTAATGATAAGAAAAATTTTGGCGTGTCTCTGTATACGAACTACAAATGGAATGCATACCAAAAACTATAGAGCTGTTTTCGTAGGGCTCATGAACATGTGTACCAAATTTCAAGTCAATAGTGCTATTTTTGCGGCCGCTATCGCGATACATACAGATTCCTCCCATAGACCGTAATGATAAGAAAAACTTTGGCGTGTCCCTGTATACGAACTACAAATGGAATGCATACCAAAAACTATACAGCTGATTTCGTGGGGCTCATGAACATGTGTATCAAATTTCAAGTCAATAGAGCTATTTTTGCGGCCGCTACCGTGATGCATACAAATTCCTCCCATAGACCGTAATGATAAGAAAAACTTTGGCGCGTCCCTGTATACGAACTACTAATGGAATACATACCAAAAACTATACAGCTGATTTCGGGGGGCTCATGAACATGTGTACCAAATTTCAAGTCAATAGCGCTATTTTTGCGGCCGCTATCGCGCGACAGACAAACAGACAGACAGACAGACAGACAGACACAGCCCAAAACCGTTTTGAGTCTCAACAGAGGGCCTCCACTGACGTTTCGGCAAATATATATACATGTCTATTAAAAACAAAACTTCAGTGAACAATATAACAAAATTTCGAATCCTATAAATCTTAATTTTAAAAATTACACAGTTTCAAATATTTCGACAGTATGTAGAAAAAGTAAAATGAGGAACTATATATACTTTGAAATGCAAATAATTTTTGCATAAAAAGTTTTAAAAGTTAAGTATTAATATTTAAGTAACTAGTACATAACCCCGTCAAAAATGACGGAATGTGAAATCAGTTAAGGTAGTGAATCAACGATTGCTTTGCCAGCTTCGCTGGACACTATATTTAAAGTGGAGTAATGTGCAAGTTGTACCTGACGGGACTAATATGCAAATTGCACCGAACGAATAAACTATTTCTTTTAACAAAAATACCTACTAACCCTGGACGATAGGTCTAATATAACGTATCATATTATATAGCGTATTTATCGTAATATAACTCAGTACTTATTATAATATATCAGTATCTAATATATAAAATTCTCGTGTCACAGTGTTTGTTACCATACTCCTCCAAAACGCCTTAACCTATTTTAATGAAATTTTGTATGTACTCGTACATTCGGTAGGTCTGCGAATAGGTTTTTATCTATTAATGAAAGTTGTAACTTAATTAGTTCTTTCTTAATTAATTTTTAACCAACTCTTTCAACAACTTTTCCACCTAGATGGCGTGAGTTAGAATCGTAACCGTATCTTACGAAGTGTTTAAAATATTTTTTTCAAAGTTAATATTTTTAAAATCGTAAACACGATGTCAGAATTTATTTAATGTTGAAATGAAAAATGAATTTTTGTGTTTAAAATATTTTTTCAAACTTAATATTTTTAGAATCGTAACCGTATCTTACGAAGTGTTTAAAATATTTTTTCAAAGTTAATATTTTTAGAATCGTAAACACGATGTCAGAATTTATTTAATGTTGAAATGAAAAATGAATTTTTAACCGTATCTTACGAAGTGTTTAAAATATTTTTTCAAAGTTAATATTTTTAGCCTGAGGATTAAAATGGTATATTCTTTTAAAAAATTCGTCAATATCCGACGGAGTTATTTTATGTTAAAATGAAAAATGAATTTTTAGGCCATTATTATTTGTGCATCGATCGTAGTAGTGACGTGTTTACAATTATCAGTGTAATTTTACCATTTTAGTGTGATTCTCAAGTGAATTCATTATTAATTTGCAGGGGCTGTAATCTTCTATTTGTGTGTTTTGTACAATGCTAGCAAGACGCAGACGAGCTTCTTTAGGGCGTCAAACACGTAGATCTGCAAGAATGCGAAATACAAATGCCCAAAGAACAGACCAAATCCAGCAAGATAATACTAATGTGCGTGTGAATATGGCGCGATTGCGTCGAGCTGAATCATTAGATGCACGAGCTGAATGAAATGAACAAAGAAGATTGGAACAAAGGCAAGCGCGCCGTTATTCAGTTAGCAGACGCAGAGCAAATGACCAACAGCGCCAACAGGTGTATCGATCATTTACATCTAATTCATTCCTGGGCCTAGCATTAGAGTATGAGCCCGATATTCAATATTATACTCATTCAAAAGAGGTAATTGGTGCTATGGACAAGGAATGTCCGCATTGTAATGCTCTTAAGTTTAAAAATGAGCCAGCCGGGATGTGTTGTTCGTCAGGAAAGGTGCAATTACCTGCAATTGAGACACCTCCTGAACCATTGAACGGTTTACTTATCGGCACGGATCCACTCTCTAAAATATAAAGAGTGAGATCTCACTCTCAAAGAGTGGTATATCACTCTTTGAACATGCCAAAATGGAGCCAACCTCTAAAGAGTGAAAAGTCTCTTTTCGAAAGAGTGAGATTTCTCACTCTTTATTAAGAGTGAGATTATTCAGAACAATTTAAAGAATATGACAGTTTATTTTTCCTTAAAAAATTGTGTATATTAGACGATGTTGCTTCATTTCACCTGGCGTATCGACTCCAATTCAATGGTGCAAAGAATGCAGTTTGGATCTGTCGGGAATCGAACCCAGGCCGTTTCCGTAGCAAGCGAGTATCTTATCCACTGAACCACTGAGCACATATACAAGCTGCTTAATTTACATTATTAAGTCATTCTCATACGTGATCAATCATATTTTTAAATTTTTACTTCATTTATTAACAATATAAATCTAAAGAATTCTAAAGGATATTTTAAAATTTAAATTATTTTGAAATTGCTAAAATTAGAATTATTTTAAAAGCTGTATACTTGAAAAAAAATCTTAATGACAAGAAGTCATTTAAAGTAGCTTATGCGGAAAAGAAGTTACTCAAGTGTACATGTTTAAAAAAAATAAAAAATAAAAAAATATAACTGTTCGCATACAAATCTACAGAGTTTCCTGAATAAGTCGCCTGTTCAGAAGTATAAAACTTGCTGTTGATTTTAAATATTAGTAAAATATTATAGCCAAATTTTTGAATATTTCACATGTGTTAGCTGTCAATAAATATAATAAAAATATAAACTGTTACAGATTTTAAGGAGTTGTGCATTAAATATTTGCATTGATATTTTCTTTTATACCTTATATATTTCTAAATAAAACTATTTACTTTCTAAGACTAATTTCGTTATGTTTCTTGTGATTTTCGATTCTCCATTAACAATATTACTTCGATTTTGTCAATCGTATAGAAAAAATAATTTACCAAACTATCTTTTAACATAATTATTTTCTATTTTTATCCTTCAAAAATCTTCAATACGTTCTGTTAAACAAATAGATACATGAGATCGTTCGGAAATAGTCCTTCATATTTCGTTCAAAATATGATAACCAGATGGCGCCAGCAATTTCTCACTCTACAAAAGTTTCATCTTGCAATAGATGACGACCTCACTCTTTGTGACAGAGTGACTATCCGTCACTCTTTCACAAAAAGTGAGAAGTGTCACATTTTCCAGAGTGATAATATTGTTTTCTCACCTTAATTGGTGTCAAAATAGGGGTCACTTTTTTAAGGAGAGAGATTCTCACTCCAGAAATTTTAGAGAGCAGATTCTAATCTGTTCCTAAAGTCCATTCGAACATTTAATTCATGTTTCCAGATGACATCGTTCGGAGCAACAGAAGTAGTTATGAATAATGCTACCAATGGTCAACAATTCAATTCAACATTCAAAATCAAAGGCCAAATTTATCACAAAGCGGGCTCATTGTTGCCAATGCCAAACGAATCACCTAAATTTTTACAAATTTACTTTATGGGCGGTGAGGATGCACGTGTGGATGCACGTTGTGGTTATAATAACCTCGATTCACTTTTTGCCAGATGCATCGTCAGAAACCTGGACGCTCTGTTGAATGAGCACAATGAATTGTTGAAAATATTCAAATCACACATGCACAAATTACAAAGTGATAATCACGCTATTGTCATAAATCCTGATAAAACACCTGCTGGAGAGCATATTCGTAGATTCAATGCGCCTGTTCTTGACAATGTTGCTGGAAGCATGGTTGGCGATCGTACTGCTACACGAGAAATCGTGATTCGTAGAAAAAATAATAATCTACAGTTCATTGCTGATACACACCGTTCATATGACGCTCTCCAATATCTGCTAATGTTTTGGAAGGGACAAGACGGTTATTGCATAAATATTAAGCAACGAGATCCCGCAACAAGTGCCGAATCAAACAAGAATGTTAGTTCTAAGGATTATTATGCGTATCGGTTGATGATTAGACGCGACCAGGACAACGTTATTCTACGATGTCGTGAGCTCTGTCAACAATTCATGGTCGACATGTATGTAAAGATAGAGAGCGAATGATTACGATACTTGCGATTTAATCAACAAAAGCTGCGTGCGGAAGAATGCATTCACCTGCGAGACGCTATTGTCAACAACGCCGACGCCCCTGAAATCGGTAACTCTGTCATTCTACCATCATCATACACAGGCAGTCCACGTCATATGCAGGAATACATACAGGATGCTCTGACTTACGTGCGCGAATATGGACGGCCGTGTTTATTTATCACGTTCACGTTTAATCCGAAATGGCTGGAGATTACATCTTTACAATTGCCTGGCCAAATTGCAATACATCGTCATGACATAACAGCACGTGTGTTCAGACAAAAATTGAAATCTTTGGTAAATTTCATAACAAAATTACATGTATTCGGTCCCACACGTTGCTGGATGTATGCCGTTGAATGGCAAAAGCGGAGATTACCTCATGCCCACATTTTGGTTTGGTTAATCTATAAAATACGTCCTGAGGAAATCGACAGAATAATTTCTGCGGAAATTCCAGATCCGTCTACTGATCAAATGTTGTTTGATATTGTTACAGCAAACATGATTCATGCCCCCTGCGGCAATCTGAATCGTTCATCGCCTTGCATGGCAGATGGAAATGTACTAAAAGTTTTGCGAAAAATTTCAGTAACGATACGATCACAAATGTTGATGTTATCCAATATATCGTCGAAGAAATCCCGATAATGGCGGACAATCATTTGTTACAAATGTCAACAACATAGACATTGACACTGATAACCGTTGGTGGTCCCATATTCGCCTCTGCTAAGCAAAACATTCAATGCTCATATTAATGTTGAGTTCTGCAGTTCAGTGAAGAGCATCAAATACACTTGCAAGTATGTGAATAAAGGCAGTGATATGGCTGTATTTCGAGTTGAAAATACCAATGTGAATGTTCCTCCGGTGAATAACAACGATGAACTAACACTTTACCAAATTGGCCAGTACGTCAACTCCAATGAAGCTGTTTGGCGTATCTTTGGTTTCCCAATTCATGAACGGGATTCAGCAGTTCTTCATTTAGCCGTCCATCTTGAAAATGGCCAGCGCGTATATTTCACGAGCGAGACAGCGATTGATCGTGCTATAAATCCACCAAAAACTACACTCACCTAATTTTTTGAATTGTGTAATCGGGCGGATGCTTTTGGTGCTTTTGCGCGGACATTACTCTATTCAGAAGTACCACGCTATTTCACTGTCTCCAACAAAAAAAATGGATGCCCCGCAAGCAAGGCATGCCGATTGATGCATGTTCCGGTTTATTCAAATCAAACACCTTGGGGCGAGTACTTACAGTCAATCCAAGGCAGACTGAGTGCTTTTATCTTCGACTGTTATTGGTTAATGTCACCGGCCCTTTGTGATTTCAAGATTTACGTAAAGTGAATGGACAATAGTATCCAACGTATAAAGATGCATGCCTTGCACTCGGCTTGCTGGAAGACGACAACCAGTGGGAGTGTATGCTTGCTGAAGCAGAATTGAACTATACAGCAAAACAAATTCGTCTACTATTCGCTATAGTGTTGACTACATGTTTCCTGGCCCGAGCAGAAATATTATGGGATAATCACAAAGATTCAATGACTGATGATATATTGCATCACCATCGTTCACGGTGCAACGATCTAACGATAGTATTCAGTGACGCTATGTACAATGAAGCATTGATTGCTATTGAAGATCTTTGCATTATCACTGCCAACTTACCGCTCAGTCATTTCGGTATGCATTCAACAAATCGAAATGCATCTGATTTAATAAACACTGAATTGAATCGTGAACTACAATACAATACTGTAGAAATGGCAGCGATTGTTGCTCGCAATGTCCCACTAATGAATGAAAAACAAAGAACCATTTACGACCGCATCATGCTTGCAATTTCGGCAGGACAAGGTGGATTCTTTTTTTTTGGATGCACCAGGTGGAACTGGCAAAACATTCCTGATTTCGCTAATTCTCACCGAAATACGATCAAATAATGGCATCGCATTGGCTGTTGCCTCATCTGGCATTGCGGCAACTTTATTAGATGGAGACAGAACAGCTCATTCATTATTTAAACTGCCACTAAATATTCAAAATAATCCAGACGCAGTGTTTAACATAAAAGAACAATCGTCCATGGCCACAGTGCTGAAGTAAAATTCTTATCTGGGATGAATGCACTATGGCACACAAACATTCGCTTGAGGCGTTGAACAGGACATTGAAAGATATAAAAAACAACGACAAACTATTTGGCGGCACTCTGTTACTCTTTTTAGGTGATTTCAGACAAACACTTTTCATTATTCCGCGTTCAACATACGCTGATGAGATCTATGCGTGCTTAAAATCATCGCCATTGTGGCGTAATGTTGAAAAAGTGCAACTGAAAGTAAATATGCGCATTCAAATGCTTCAAGATCCATCCGCTGAAGCATTCTCAAAACAACTGTTAGATATCGGCGATGTAAAAGTTACTACAGATGAAACTGGATGCATAAAATTACCGACCGATTTCTGCACAATCATTGATTCTCAAGATGCTCTTATTGACCAGATATTTCCCGATATACACAGACGATACACAAATCATGGAGTGGCTGGCAGAAAGAGCAATTTTAGCAGCAAAAAATGTGGACGTCAACGAATTGAATCTCAAGATACAACATTTGTTACCAGGAGACTTGGTGTCATACAAATCTAATGATACAGTTTGCGATGCCACCGAAGCTGTAAATTATCCAAAAGAGTTTTTAAATTCATTAGATTTACCAGGCATGCCACCGCATAATTTACAACTGAAGATTGGGTCTCCGGTTATTTTGCTTCGCAATTTGAACCCACCACGGTTGTGCAACGGCACGCGATTAGTCATAAAAAAATTAATGAAAAATGTTATCGAAGCCATCATTTTAAATGGCAAATTCCGAGGTGAAAATATATTACTACCGCTAATCCCTATTATACCCACAGATGTGCCAATTCAATTTAAACGCGCTCAATTTCCAATTAGATTGGCATTTGCAATGACTATCAATAAGTCTCAGGGCCAAACGATGTCTGTCTGTGGCTTAGATTTGAGCATATCATGTTTTTCACACGGACAATTATACGTGGCGTGCTCTCGAGTGGCCAAACCATCCAGTTTGTTTGTATTGGCGAAAGATGGAATAACAAAAAATATTGTACACTTTGTTGCATTAAGGGATTGATATTGTTTTTTAGTAATATTGTTATAAGTAGCGATATGTATATAATTTTAAAGAATCAATTTTAATAAATAAAAAAAATAAATGTTTGGTGTTTTGTTATTTTTCTATTCCTTCACCGTTCACAGCGCTCCATATATCTTCCACTTATACTACATCCTTACACACTTACAATAAGTGAGTTATTTTTTTCTAGCAAAATATTCTCTAGAAATAATTTATATGACAAAACAACGTTTGTCGGGTCAGCTAGTATATATATATATATATATAACAATAACTTGTAATTTTTTTTGGCAACAATCATAAATTTAAATGTACAATTTTGAAATTATTTTCATATTTTAATTAATTCTAAAATATCTAATCAAAACTTCGTTACAAATAAGGTACCAAATGAAATGTACCATATTTGTAACGAAGTAACCTTAGGTATTCTTTAACCACATTTCTTGGGACCATGGAAGCCTCTGCGTAAGTGCGGATTGGACGAGTCCAGTGTTAAAATAGGGGTGACTGAGAGAAAACAAGTGATAAAGGAACGCCGAATAACTGGATATTTGCCAAATAACAATCTCTCGGCCAATTTTGCATCCCTCCAAACTTATGGACTCGTCCTCACTGCTAGTCGTAGGAAACGTGGTCGCACTATACCTTATTTGTAACCTTATTTAACTAATTTGATAAATATGACGTCACAATCAATTTTTTGTTTATATCAGATAAGTATTATCATGATTGCAAGAAAATGATGTAATAACTATTAGCCCATAATTTTTATGATTGAATTTTATATTACATTTTAATTTTATCCTCCATGGGTATTATAGAATTGCAATGGTAGTTATAAACTTTCGTTGAAATCTTTTTACATATTGAGATTAAGGGAAAAGTGCAAGCACAAAAAATGTTCAGTTTTGAAAGACCCTTCTAATGATGTAACATTTATGCAGATTAATAAAAAATAAATAAATAAAAATAAAAATACATAGCATTTCTAAGGGAAAAAAAATGGCTACCAAAAGTCTCTGTTTTGAAGTGGTCTAAACCGGAATCGTTCCTGACAGAAGATGGTCATTATTATTATTAATTGTGATTAATCTCCTGTCATGAGTTAAATTTCATTAAATTATTATGCAAGAAAATAATGTCACCCAATCTCCGCACTTAAAAGTTAGATTTGTAAAAACGTAGAGTAAAGAATTCTTCTCAGAAAACATATTTTGAGGATATAGTCCAGCAGTTTGACCTCCGAATCAAAAATTAATGTAAATCTAACTCGCGTCTGACTCAGAAAGCGGGTAATCCGCGTATTCCTGCCAGTACCGACCCGATTCAGGACACTAAACTAGCCTTTCGAGTACAAAATAGCCTAGTGTTTCATTTACACTACTTTTTTCCTATTCTACATTACCAAAAAACATATTTTTGCACTTTAAAATGTAAGATAAGATATGTTGTATTCGAACATTTTCAAAGTATTTAAAAAATAACTGAAAATTGTTTTAAAAGAAATTTTATCCGACATACAGTCGGCAGCAAAATTATTGAAGCACATATCCACATCTTTCTTTCTTTCTTTTTTAGTTCCCCATCATACTATAGGTGTGGGGAACTTAGGTAATCGTGAAAATTTTCGACCTCGGTTTTTTTTTAATACTCTTTTACACGTTTTCAGGTGTGAGGAATCCGAAAATGGCAAAATTTGTATGGTGTTCGTCTGTAGGGTATCTGTTAGTTTGTAGGTTCGTTAGTGTGTTAGTGTGTTAGTCCGTTAGTTTGTTAGACTGTTTACACGATATCTCACGAACAAATGATCGCAGAGAGGTCAGACCAGTTTTAAAATATTATTTATGACACTGACAAGAACCCTATTTATTTGCAACATTCTAATTAAAAAACTTCAGAAGTTATTCGAAATTTACGATTTTCTTATCATGGGAGAATAGGGAAATTTTTCACTTAAACGTGCATGAAAAGAAATATTTTACCATGTTTTTTATTAACTTCGATTCTTGTTTGTATGTTTGTTTGTTTGTCAGGTATAAATCTTGCAATCGATTTTTAACTGACTTCCCGACTAGCTAGATATTTGAAATTTTCAGGACAGCTCACAACACGGTGACAATACATTTTTCTAATAATTTTAGTCAACTATTTCAGGTCCCGCTGCCTTCGGCAGCGCTTATATGATTCGACAGAAAATTTATTTAACTAACTTTCCGACTAGCTAGACATTTGAAACTTTCAGAATAGTTCAGAACACGTTGAAAAGGCATTTTTGTAATACCTTTAGCGAACTGTTTCGGGTTCCTGCTGCCTTCGGCAGCGTTATCAGTACAAAGCTTGCAATCGATTTTTCCCTAACTTTCCGACTAGCTAGACATTTGAAACTTTCAGGACAGCTCACAATATGGAGACAATACATTTTTCTAATAATTTTAGTCAACTGTTTCAGGTCCCTACTGCCTTCGGCAGCGTTTATATGATTCGACAGAAAATTTATTTAGCTAACTTCCCGACTAGCTAGATATTTGAAACTTTCAGGATAGCTCAGAACACGGTGACAATACTTTTTTTTAAATACTTTTAGTCAACCCTTTCAGGTCTCTACTGTATTCGGAAGCGTTTATATGATTCAACAGAAAATTTATTTAACTAACTTTCCGAGTAGCTAGACATTTGAAACTTTCAGAATAGTTCAGAATACGGTGAAAATGCATTTTAAAAATATTTTTAACCAATTGCTTCGGGACCCTGCTGCCTTCGGCAGCGTTACCAGTACAAAGCTTGCGATCAACTTTTAACTAACTTCCCGGCTAGATAGCCATTTGAAACTTTTATAATAGCTCCAAACACGATAGCAAGGAATTTTTTTAATACTTTTATCCAATTGCTCCGGATTCCCGCTGCCTTCAGTAGCATTTATATGATTCAACAGAAAATTTAAAAACATGGTATATAAAAGTTCTTTTTATCTTGTAATGATTTATCGTAAAGATGTAAAAACAGCTCTTAAATATCAGTTTTGATGCCGGGATGAACATCATTAACTATAAACATGTGACTTTGAAAATTTCGCAAGGCAGAAAAATTCGTGTTCGCTGTTAACCCTTTATCGGCCCGTTGTGTAATATAGCATAAATTGGGTTTACTCGGAAATGGATATAGCGATTTTCAAAAAAGTTTGTAGTTAAGTGTTTTTCGGGGTGCTTGGATTAACCCTCATCTCCAGAAAAAATTGCGTTAGCTGTTAACCCTTCATTGGCCAATGGCAGCAGATAGCAGAAATTGGGTTTACTCGGAAATGGTTATAGAGATTTTGGTGAAAGTTTGGAATTAAGCGCTTTTGGGGGTGCTTAAACGATTGGAATTGTCCTCATCGTCAGAAAAATTCGCGTTCACAGTTAAACTTTTAAAGGCCAATTGCAACGTATGGGAGAAATTGTGTTTACACGGAAATGGAGAAGGCGATTTTGATGAAAGTTTGGAGTTAGGGATTTTTGGTGAGAAAAAACGATTGGATCTCATCTTCAGATAAATTCACGTTCACTCTTAAGCCTTTATCGGTCAATTGCAAAACACAGCAGAAATCGGGTTTACTCGGAATTAGATATAGCGATTTTGTTGAAAGTTCGGGATTAAGCGTTTTCGGGGAGGTGTTAAAACGATTGGATTTACCCTCATCTTCAGAAAATTTTGCGTTCTCAGTTAACCCTTTATCGGCCAATTTCAACATATGGCCGTAATTGGGTTTACTCGGAAATCGATATAGATATTTTGGATGAAAGTTTAGGGGTACATAAATGATTGGAAATATTTTCATCCTCAGAAACTTTCGCGTTCGCTGTTAAACCTTTAAAGGCGTAATATCCAACGTATGGCAGAAATATGGTTTACACGAAATTGGACATAGCGATTTTGATGAAAGTTTGGAGTTAGGGATTTTTTGGTGAGAAAAGCGATTGGAAATATCATGGCAGATAAAATTTATTTATAAAATTGGTTGAGACCCTTATATGGTCAATGCATACATCACCACTTGAAAAAAAATTGTGGAGCAACTTGGTTAATGAACTTATCCAAGATATTTATAAGATAAATTCGCTGAGCAAATTTGGCTCGATTTGGAGTATTATTTCGGGAGTTACCATGATGATAAGATTTCGATTATTATATATATATATAGAGATATATATATATATATATATAGAGAGAGAGAGAGAGAGAGAGACGAAGTGATTAGAATATTTCGATTTCCAAAGAAATCAACCTAAAATGGCAAATTTGGGTTTATGTTATTGAAAAATGCATATAAAATGCCCCCAATGAGCACGGAAAATGTCGCATCTATATAACTCTCAATTCATCCACCTGAGAGGCATTCATGTTAGTTTTATTATAGTCAAGTTTTTTCTTTATACCATCTATACGTTGATTCTTCTCAAATATTGCATTTTTAAGTTGTGTCCTTTTTCTTGCCGAGATGCGATATGCCAATTTTACTTTGATAGTTTTAACAATAATTAAAATGTGTGGAAACAAATACGTGATACGGAACTGCGCGGAGTCCACCTATGCCAACTAGTTTTTTTTTTTTTTTCCTTTTTTTAAAGCTTGATCGCTAATTTTTATTATCAACGTATTTTTTTATAAACAGCATAAGGCTAAGATCATGGCTCGACCAATGTTTACTTAACAAAACAGTATTAGGTGCATATCATTTGTATAGGATTTATTGCTAGTGCTTCAATAATTTTGGTGCCGACTGTACATTGTGTGAAAGAGCTACCTACCGCCTCCTCTCCATATTCCGTTTGAATGATATAGTTATGTTCCTAAAATATTTACGGTTATTTTTTAATTTAAAAATTAATTTCAAACTATACATTTAATATTTTTAGACCACTCTTTGGAACTTAATCAACCAATTATAGATATAATATAATTAAACATAATCTTTGCATCTTAATGTTGAATACATTTTTTAACAACATTTTAAAATGAGATACACCTGTTACATGAGTTGAGTTACACCTGTTTTTCTACAGATGGCAGAATTTCAAAACAAGACCGAAACTTGCGTAGACGATAACTGCGTTCCGCGGCTACCATTAGCAGCAATTTCCTTCGAATAGTTGCAACCGTTGTTGCGTTGTATGACAAAAAAAAAAAAAAAAAAAAAAAAAAAGGCACGTCAGCAGTAAATTTGCTCTAACGTTGAAGTACGCGGAATTGTGTGATTTTTGTGGGTGAAATGTTGCCTGAATACAGTGATTTATTGTGAAATATCCGTAGAGTATAATTCTGATGCAGTATCCCATTCAGACATTGTGAAATGGTGCCTGAAGCTTGAAGACGGTCGCACATACTGGACTTATCTAATGCTGAAAGGCAAGGTAGGCCAGCATCACTGAGCATATCAGACACGGTGCAGCAGGTGGAAGGCATTATAATCTCAGCAATCGCAGAGTGAGCATCGAACACATTATACTGGAATTGGGAATTTCTGTGGGCGCTGCTTAGTCTATCATCCGTTACCATTTTCTAAGTTGTCCAGTTCAGTCCAGTCCTAAATTGGTTCCAGAACCAAGGAGAAAGTGTCTATCGTCAGGGCATCTTACGATTAGTGCAACGTTTAGACAAAAGCCCACAGCGACTTGGAAATTGTAGAAATAGAATTGTGACTCAGAAATAGATAAATAGTGCGGTGTATGTGTGTCATAATGTATTATAGTGCACTTCTGAATAAAGTGTTTTTTGATCTTCATAGTCCGAGCGTAACTTGCTTTTTAAATGCCCCCACTCTGCAAATAAAGGCATCTTAATGTAAGACATAAAAATAACTGCAAAGTCACTTAAGATACTTAAATATCGTAATATACACCTTAGACCTTACAGATATCTCAATTTAAGACAGAAATACCAATCAGACACAAAAAATGTCTGAAACACATAACTATGAGAACTTTCAGACAACAAAGGCGTCTAAATTTTCAGACATTTTACAAATTCAGGCACTTGCATTTTTTAGCAAATTTTTCATATGGAATCTGCTTAAGCAATATACTTAGCCTAAAACTTATTTCCCCATTCAATAAATATAATATCATTTTACATAAGTTGTTAAGCGTAAGCTAATATTAGTTTATGAAATTAAATTTTCAAGGAATAAGATTTGTGTATATTTGCATGGAATTATGTTTAATATAACTCATCAAGTAACATATTACAACACGAAAATTATTCGGTTAAAAAAAAAAAATGTCTTTGTATGTAAAGCTTTTTCATATTTAAAGAAAAAGTATTCAGATTAAAGTAGCAAGCAACTTATAGCGAAGAAAGCGAATGTTGATTAATTTCTGCATAACTGTTTTTTATTTATTACTAGTATATAGCCCCGTCAAAAATGACGGAATGTGAACGATAAATCTTGAAAACAATGTTTAGATCATGAAGATTACCACGTGATCATTCAAATGTATTTTCAGTTTTTGTTTATAAATCAAATGTGTTTCGATATTTTCTAATTTTCGTTCTGAAATTAAAAAATTTCTACCCGATCAATAAATATGAATGACAATAAAAAAACTGCTGGTTGACAAAAAATATAGGCCCGAAAACACAACAGCAATAACACATCCCAGTGTTCCGTTAAGTGCTCTATTTAAAGTCCTCATAATAAGAATAATCTAGTGTGTCACTCACACGACTTTCTCTTACCCTGAAATTTAATGCTATAAGTACAGGTTCAGAGCTGCCAACCTAATCCGGCAAATTGTTAGTAACGCCCCTTTTTGTACACCACTAAATTTTTAGAGTAATTCTTTTCAAATATATTTACGATGAATTAAGAAAACAAATACTCTAAAAATTAAGTGGTGTAGGAAAAGGGGCGGTACAAACAATTTGCTGGATTAGGTTGGCAGCTCTGCAGGTTGGAGATTAAGAGGTAAGATAACGTGTACTGTTATGTAAACCTATGTTAAACAATTCAAATTAGGGTTCGGAAGAGTTTTATATGATAATTAGTTCTGGCCCCCCTCAACCCTCCGTTTCATTAATGCACCTACATTTATATAGAACTTAATTCGGTTATTAAAAAATAATTCAGTTTAAAAAAAATAATTTGTTAAAATTATTATTTTAAAAAGTTATCTTGTATGATAATACATACGATTTCCATATTAGAGAAATAGTATAACACTAAATATCTAAAAAAAAGTTGAATTTATTCTCAATATTAAAGTAAAAAAAAAAAAAAAAAATGTTAAAAATGAAAGAAATCAATAACTTTATTTTAAATTATCGTAGATCGATGGTTCAACCATTCGTTTTAAAGGTATTGGCGAGATCTTTTAAAAGATACCCATCATGAAAATTTACGGGGTGAGGCTCCTACATACACAAAAAAAATTTTCCCAGTTGACTATCTCTATTACAGAAAATATGTATTCGTTTCATTTGGTTTAGTGCAGTGTATAGATGTTAAATTCTACTTACCTGCAATTTCCCCCATAGACCGCCGTAATGTATTTGAATACTTTTGAATGTCCCTGTACACGAACCATTTGCTTCATCTTAACGAAAAGCTTACTGTAGCATCCCTATATGATACACATTTAGAATACTGAGTTTGGAATTTCTGCTACTATTTGTTCTTGAGATATGCTGATAACAGACACACAGACACACAGATAGACACAGAGACCATTCGCTAAAAACGTGATTTTCGTATTCAGGGGACCTCAGAACATGTAAGTATAACAAAAACTCACGTTCGAAAATTTGACCCTAAAACAATACTTTCTCGACCCTATGGGTAAGAGGAAGTAAATAACGATTCACTTCATTTTACCAAAATACTTTTTTTAAGACTATCGAAGATCCTGTTTCCAAATACGTAAGCGAAATGTGACGTCACTGACCGTCCGTGGATGCAAGAAATGATTCCCTATTTTAATCGTCCATTGTATATTTTGTAAAAAATTATTAAAAATCGAAGAAAATTATTTTCCGATTTTAATACCCGTATTTGGGTATAGGTATGATATCGTATCCATGTGTTAGACTGAGTTATTTTGCTGTCAAATTGACAAAATTTTAAATTTCAAAACTGTGTCATCTTTGGCGTTTTTTGTATTTGGCGATTAAAAACATACTACGAAAATATACATGCCAGATGTTTATTTTCGTAATACGTATTGTACGATATATTGTTTCATATAATTCAGTTAAAATAACCATGATTTTTGAAAGGAATGAAATATGTTCGCCAAATAATTTGGCGATATATTTTTTCCGCCAAGGATGGCAGATATATTAAATCTATTCCGCTGCAACATATGAGTATCTTATATCTGACACTTTATTTAAACATTTGAAAAGAAATTTGACTTCAAATTATGATAGAATATTTATCATTTTCCTTTTAATTAGTATATTAGTTGGATATTTATTGTGTAAATATCATCCTTTGAAATGAAATGTTTATGTTTTCAATCAAATATGGAAATTTGCTATTTTATTTTTCTAAAGTTTTGAAATTTAAAATTTAAATTTTATCAATTTTACAGCAAAAACAACTTAATCTAACGCATGCACACGATAACTAATACATATCTATACCGAAATATGGGAATTAAAATCGGGAAATAATTTTCCTCAATTTTTAATAATTCTTTACAAAAAATCCAATGGGCGATTAACATAGGAAATCTTTTTCTTGCATCCACTGACGCCCAGTGACGTCATCACTTTGCTTGCGTATTTTCTAACTAACTATCTAATAATTACAGACACTCCATGCTAACCCAAATTCACCTCTACTCTATACTCCCAACCAGCTATCTCACCCACAACATCGCCAAAATATCCAGGATCCAGCTAGGGACTTTCTCATTCTCAACCGAACATTTTATCTTGACTCGATATTATCACCTTAGACTACCCTACTTTCAATACTCATTTCAACTGGTGACCTTTACTTGCCCAACCAAACATTCTATCCCAACTATAACTTTACATTAATTTCAAAACTAAAATCAACTGGCGACATTTACGTACTGAACTCGACGCCAATCATACCATACAATGTAAACAAATAATGAAGCTTGATAAAATTATTTAAAGACTTTAATATGTTTTTACAAATATATTTTAAGATTTTTAAGGCTTTAATATGTTTTAGAAATATTTTAAGCGTTTTTTTTTTTTTAATGAAACAGTCAAAGAGTCGTTCATTTGCAATTAAAGAGTTGTCCATTTGGAATTTGTATTTTCTGAATGGCAACAAATTATGTTTGTTTTTATTTGGCATTGCGTTGTTTATAATCATGAAGTTACATAATTCTATTTATAGGTTCATGTTTATAATAGCCAGTGATCCGTTATATTTAATTAAACATTTAAACATTACAATTGAATAGTTTTTCAAGGTTTTAGACGGAATAAATAACAATATGTGCGATACAAAACATGTATGAAAATGATATGTATGTTTTCGTAAGTTGAATTGAACAAATGAGGAAAAAAAAAAAAATGGCTGCCAAAAGTCTCTGTTTTGAAGCGGTGCAAACCGGAATCGTGAATGACAGATGAGGATGAGGGTCATTATATATATTAATTATTAATTTCGATTAAAAAACTGTTTTTTTCCACATATTTACTTGCACTTAAACGTAAGACAACAAATTTTCTGGTATTCATGTTCATAATTTGTTTTCTTTTAAATATCAGTTTACAGAAAGATATCGTTATCCGAAAATATTGAAGGCTGGATAAGAATAGTTTTTTACAATGCATTTTTTAAAAATTCTAAACCTCTAGATATGAAATTTAATATAATAATGTATATTAACTGTTAAATACTATGTTATCAATAGTTTTATAGCAAAAAATACGGATTATAACATAAAACTACCTGTGTTTCGCTAATACTGGCATATATATAATTAAAAAAAGGATCCCCGTTGTGTTACTTAGTGGGGTAAGGTACTAGACGTTAGCTGCGCTCTCCGATGCATGATTTCGTATTCCACGTCTAATATGAGTTCGATTCCCGAGCTGGGTAAAAGACATTTTTATTTAAAAAGTTATTCATATACATTTTTTTAAGCTCTAGAAAATTCTAAAATCTATTTTTGACAGAAAAACAGAATCGCAGGCCACCTTTATTTATTTATTTATTTATCAAAAAGCCTTAAAAAGAGCGGTGTTTTTAAGCCTAACATTGCAGTGCTTTTAAGCCTAAAAAACATGGCGGTTTTAAGACACTTGCAATGCCTTAATTTCAGTTGGAGAAAGGCGCCTTAAAAAAAGTAATACATTTCTTTTTTCGGTTAAAAATGACCATTCGTTTAAGACACTTTTTTAACTGAATTTAAGACATTTACGTTTGCAGTGCAGCAGAATAAAAAATAGATAAAATCATAATTTAAAAAATGATAAACACAAGACATACGTTTCGGCTGTAAATCATAAAATAAAATTTAAATAATGACATTATAAGTGTTGTAAAATAATAGGCCTTCTTAGAGGTACAAATTTGATCTTTTGAATAAATAGGGGAGAGTGGGGATGAATGGGACATTTTTCATGTATTTATTAATAACATTCACCATATGTAATTCAGAATTTTGTAACATTGCTCATAAGTACACTTCAGTAATCAGTTACAAATAATCGTACTAACTTTAATAAAAGGTTATCATTTTTAATTAATAATATTTTTTTTTACATGCATGAGCATTGTCCCATTCATCCCCACCTATGGGGATGAATGGGACAGGACTGGAGTTAACAAAGAAAAGAAAACAAAATGGAAAGTAAATAAATTTTTAAAGTTAAATTGGTTTATGTGATTTTATTACACACTATGGATTTACTGAAATTGGCAAAAACTGATGAATTGACTCAAATTAACATCGAAAGGCAAAAGTCCTTGAACTCGCAGAGTTCCTAGTGCTCTTGGCTTTGGTAATTTAATTTAATAAGATTTAATCTAAAAATAAATAAATAAATAAGAAACTAGAAAGATATAAATCATTATTATAAAGTTCAAATTATCCAGATAAATTTTTGTTTCCGACTGATCGGGAAAAATAAGCATTCTATTCTGTATTACATTGATAATCACCAGGATTTATTTAATTAGCTTGATTAAAATTGTGATTTTAATCAAATTATTATTAGTTTTTTTTTTTTTTTTTTAATTATTGATATTATTGATTTAAATTGCATTGAATATTCTAACTTATAATTTTTTTAATCATAATTATTATAAACAAAAATCGGAACAATTCAATCTATTTTTCTCTAAATACATGCTATTTTTATAATTACATGTTATAACTACTGAACTACAGGTTTTAAAAATATTGAAAATCTATTTACGATTTGTTTTAATATAATTCTTGTATACAATTTTAAATTAGCACATAGTGGGGAATGACCCATTCATTCCTATTCAAACTGTCCCAGTCATCCCCACCACCACATGATCATACAGGAAATATGTTTAATGAACAATTGTCAATATTCTTCTTGAATATCATAAACACAGTAAAAGACTATGCCTTTTCATCATATAAGAGTTATATTAACTTTAAGTAAATAGTTAATTTCTTAACTACTACCTAATTGAATCAGTAAAAGTTACTTTGGCAGCAGGAAAAGACACTTTAATTTTTTTTATGCCCTTCTATAGAGAGCACAACTCTGAAACTACCCTTGATGAATGACCTCAGTACTGCCATATATCAGAAAAATTGTCAAGTTTCTGGTGCATGCAAAACATATAAATTTTGCTACTGTGTTATTCATCCCCACTCTCCCCTACGTCGAAATTGTAGAGGGTGTTGGGTTATATTTAAATTTTTTTATCACTTTAATATCAATGTGTTGTTTTTTACCATCCCTAAGGCACTCTAACCATCCCTATATTTGTCCCAACTTGACTGGTGCACCACCCTCATCCACATGTGTACTGTAAAATATTCTCAGGGAGTTAGTGCAATTATTAAAACGGTATGATGTTAATTGTTCATGTTTCGTATTAATTACAGATGCTTGATAATGATTTTACTGTGTTATTACTCTGCTCTTTTGCCCAACAGGTTTATATTGGAGAAAGTTAGAAAATTGCACTTTAACCTATTCATGTTGTGAGGTTGAGACGTTAGAACGTCACCACAGTTGTTTCAATTAAGCTGGATCCAGCAAAGTAGGAAGTGGGGACGGTAAAAATCACTCCGTCGCCAGTGACTCGGTGACGGTTGAGGTCGAGATAGTTTTGTGTCAGCAGGGGGCTGCATTAAAAGACTTAGATTTTGAATATTAGTTAAATTAGAAGTGATTTTTAAAAGTACGGATTGAAATGTAGTGAAAGGAGGGTGTAGGAAGAAGTATAAAAATAGAGATGGTTTTAGTAGATGGTGTGGATGTTGGAGGATCTTATAGCGAATGTGATGATTCTTATTTTGGTGAATATCGAAAGTAGAGTAGAGGAGATTTAGTGGCGTGAAGTTAAGTAGCGTTGAGTGTTGGTGAGCGTCTACTAGTTTTCGGAAGGTTCAAGCTGGGATAGAAGGGAATCCTCTGTCCCATAATGAAGCCGTATTAGTGAAGTACGAGTGCAATCGTCTCTACACCTTCGGCTATCTGCTGCGGTGAGATATTTAAGATTATCTACTTAAATTGTTGATTTATATATTTTTGATTTAGTAATACGCTGGCTGAGCTAAGATCTATTTTCCAGGCCGCCCTCCCATTAATCTGGTTCAATAAACTTTTATTGTTGTTCAATTCACGTCTCTGGTTTTCTTAGTAACCTAAGTATTTAAGTTAAGATGGAGTTTGCAGGAGCGCAAACTCCACAATGTAGCATGCGGAACATCTTGTCATTATTGCTTCTGTGTAATGATAGAAAGCAAAAATAGACTGCTCAGTATTCAATTTTCCTAGCTCAGTGGTAGAAGTATAAGCATGTTCAGATGTTGCCAGCTTAAGGGCCCTCTTCACTCACCGCCGCAGGAAGCCGAAGCTAATGTTATTCTATGGGAAATGATTATTTACTTATTAACTAATACATACTTTTAAATTCTGTTTTTACATTCTGAAAATTCTCAGCTGTTAAATTGACGGACCTTCTTTAAAAAATTATTATTATTTTTTTTTAATTTTTTATATTTTATTTTGAGGCTGCAAAATACGATTTTTCAAAATGTGGAATTTTTTCATTTTGCAATTTCAAAATAAGATATTAAAAAAATACATTTTTAAAAAAGGTCCGTCAATTTAACAGTTGGGAATTTTCTGAATGTGAAAACAGAATTTAAAAATATGTATTAGTTAATAAGTTATTTGTAAAGAAAATTTCCCCATAGAATAACATTGGCTCGGGCTTACGGCGACGGTAAGTGAAGAGGCCGTTAAAAGATATATACGAGGCACAGTCAATAAATTCGGAGACTTTATTTACTACAACAGCCAATACATTTACAAAGTAATCTAAACAAAAATAATACTCTTCCACAGCTATCCCCTCTGCCAGTGTTGATACAGCTTATGTAAAACAGTCATGGAAATCATTGCATGATAGCTATCGTAAAGAGGTTCATGCTGTTGTCATCACTTCTTCAGCATTTGAAAACCGCTTGCCCTTAATGCAATCTTTTAGTTTTGGGAACAGGAAGAAACCGCTATGAGCTAGGCGTGGGAAATATGGCGGATGTGTCAAAACTTTTGTGCCTTGTTTACTAAGGGCTTGCTGTACCATTAGGGGTCGAAGCGCCGAGGCATTGTCATGCAAAGATCATCCACATATTGGATTTTCAAACGTCTGGACGTACAGTCGGCAGCAAAACTATTCGAGCACTAGCAAAATTTCCTATATAAAAAAGTACTCTTAATACTGTTTTGTTAAATAAATCCTTGTCGAATGATGTTCTTAGTCAGTCTAAGAACATAATTCAACAAGGATTTATTTAACAAAACAGTATTAAGAGTACTTTTTTTTTTATATAGGAATTTTTGCTAGTGCTGGGATACTTTTGCTGCCAACTGTATGCGACAGATTGCCTTCGGGAGTTGAAGAAAAGCGTATATATGTTGTTCTTTGTTGTCGGTGGGAATTTGCTAGATCAACTTGCAGTCTGTGATGCCTTTTCAAACAACAGCTTCAGCTTGTTTTTCCCTTTAAAGGGATCCATTCGACACTGCTTCGTCCGTGGTGACAGTGACAATTTCCATGAGGACTTGTTTGCTTTGGCAATCATGCACGAAACACCATGTTTTGTCTCTATACGTTTGTTGCAGAAACCGTAACATTTCTGTAGCATTCTTTCCTAATTTATAGCAGAATTTAATTTTAGAACGTTGCTCCAAAAGGGACATTTTACTACATCGACATCACAGGTTTGCACTCTGCAGCCGAATGGTGATCTGCGCGCCTTATCAATTTCGTAACGCTTCATGTGAACGTCTCACGCATGCGTAGAGAACCAGGCTTGCAAACCATATCGTTATTACGTTTCACTCACACACTGGGCATGAAGGGGAGGAGTCCCCGAATTTATTGACTATACCTCGTATATATCGGCTACAGAAAGAAAAGGAGTGCCTCCGTTATCTGATTTTATCAAGTATCCTTATTATCTCATAAATTTTAAAACAAACAAAACACTGATAACACAGGCTTACAAAATTGAAGTTGACAAAATTTGATTTCATGATTTTAGCTGAACTTTATGTTTTTTGATGTCCTGAAACCGAAAATGCAGCCCATTTTTTTCTATCACGTATAGATTTTTACCAATACAGGGTGATTACCGACACAATTTCTTACATATCCATCATAACAATAGGTTGGTTGGTTGGTTAATATGGTTTTACGTCGCATTAGTGCTGTTCTATTACAACAATAGGTATCCATGGTTAATTAATCATGAAAACATGCTATAAAACTTACCATATAATTATCTTGTGGAAGAGTAATGGTAGAAATTATATAGGTAGGCACTTTGTATTAACAAAAATCTATACGTGATAGAGAAAAAACGACTTCATTTTCAGTTTCAGCACAACAAAAACATAAAGATCAGTCAAAATTATAAAATCAAAATTTTACATGTCGACCTGTGCAATATTAGTTCCCCATCATACTATAGGTACGGGGAACTTAGGTAATCGTGAAAAATTTCGACCTCGGTATTTTGACTTTTTTATACGTTTTCAGGTGTGAGGAATCCGAAAAGGACAAAATTTGTATGGTGTCTGTCTGTAGGGTGTCTGTTAGTGTGTCAGTCCGTTAGTTTGTTAGTTTACTAACACGATATCTCACGAACAAATGATCGCAGAGAGGTCAGATCAGTTTTAAAATATTACTTTCGATACTGGCAAGAACTCTATTCATATGCAACATTCCAATTAAAAAACTTCGTAAGTTATGAGAAATTTACGATTTTCTTAACATGGGAGAATAGGACAAAATTTCACTTAAAGGTGCATTAAATGGAAACTTTTTACTGTAAAAATGTTGGACCTGTTTTAAAATATCAGTTTTGATGCCGGAATGAACATCAGTAACTATAAATATGCTACTTTGAAAATTTCGCAAGTTATTGGAAAATTACGAATTTCTTAACATGGCAGAATAGAGCAAAATTTCACATAAACGTCAATCTTGAGGGATATTTTTATCGTAAAGATGTCAGACTACTTTTGAAATATTATTTAGAACACTGGCATGAATATTAATGACTATGAATTTTCCAATGTAAAAATTTCGTAAGTTATTGGAAAATTACGAATTTTTTAACATGGCAGAATAGAGCAAAATGTCACATAAACGTCAATATTGAGGGATATTTTCATCGTAAAGATGTCAAACCACTTTTTAAATATTATTTTGGATACTGGCATGAATATCATAGACTATGATTTTTCCAATTGAAAAAATTCGTAAGATATTTGGAATTTACGATTTACTTAACATGGCAGAATAAGGCAAAATTGAGCATAAACTTCCATTTTGAGGATCATAAATACATTAGACAACTTCAAAATTACATTTATGATATTTGTTTGAACATGATTGAATACAAATATTCTAATAGGAAAATTTCGTAAATTATTCGTAATTTACGATTTTATCAACATAGCGAAATTGTAACTTTTTCATATAAATATGAAATTTGAGGATTATTGCATTGGAAATAGTAGCATGAAAAATAAACAACAGAATTGACCCTGATAAAATAAATTAATAGATTAGAATAAGATAAATATATCGAAGTGAACGGTGGATAGCCTATTAGGCGGGGATTTCATTCTGTCACTGTATCAAGCTTTGGTCAAATTCATTTCTTTTAACATGATTATAATATGTCTCGCACTAGAAATTTATGAGAACATAAATATGATGGGGGACAGGTCAGAGTCCACCTATGCCAACTAGTTTGTAAAAGTACCAGCCAATAAGGACCGAGTATTATTAAATAAATTGAATGAATTTAAATAATCCAAAATTTTTATAAAGTTGGTATTTCTAATTTTGAGTAGTAAATAGAGGGGTGTGTTATAACGCATTAAAAAGATTGAAACAACAAAACATCAGCGTTCGGCACTGACATTTATTTTCCGTTTTACTTCCCAATAATTATTCTCTTTTAGTTCCTAATATTTATTTAGTTCCCAATAATTAATTCATTTTCAACAATATTTTTAATCCAGTCTAATTATATATATTCGTAGTATAATTTGTACAGATCTGTATGTTTTTATATTAAACCTTTGAAAATTTTCAACTGCAAATAAATAATTATAGAGATCAACAAATGTTCTCGATATAGTCAAATAAGTTCATTATAATTCAAAATTAAGAAAGAAAAAAAAATAATATTATAGCTTTAAAAAATTAAAGAACACGCTTTTATAGAAATGTGAACTAAAAAAGCACAAAATATCTATCTTAGTATTAAAATGCAGGGTAAGCGAAAATCGTGTGAGTGACACACCATAATATTTACATACATTTAAATCTCTAATTAAAATAACTTAGAATTAAACAAAAACCATTTTTAAAAAATCTCCCCTGACTCAGATCGAACGCTTGACCTTTAGGTTCGTAGCGCGGAACCTTACCTCAACGCCACATCGTTCCCGTAGGGAAAGTATTTTTTTACAATATAAATTTTTTGTTTGCTCCCAGAGCGGTTACAAACATACATTCATACAAACATTCATACAAACATACATACAAACATACATACAGGTGAAGTTAATAAAAGCGTGTTAAAAAAAGGTAACTTACATTATCTATGAAGTCATTGTATTCTTGAAGATCTCGATAGTATTTTCTACCAGAGGGAAATAATTGAAATAAAAATTTTGGATAAAACCATGGAGTAGACATCCGTTTAGTTCCCATAATAGTCAAGCTGAAAAAATAAATAAATAAATAAATAAATAAAATACTAGTAATAATAAATTTGAATGTAATTTTAAATCTTTAAAGTTGATCAGTTTCGCATTGAAACCAAGCATTTAAATTTTTCCTGCACATTGATTTTCGATGTCTTTTCCTTATTTCAATTGTTTTTTCAACTTTTGGTTCTCATTTGCTCGGTAGATAGCAGCACTAATCTGTAATTTAACAAATGGTGTTTCAAAGAAAGCAGAATGTCACATTCAGTTAAAATTAAAGGTGCGATTGCGTAGTTGCTGTTTAATGGCGCTATAGTGTTTAGTCTTTTCTCCTTAAGAAGAGATTCATATTAGCATTTTGACCTGAAACAACTGTTGAGAGTTTTTTGAAATTTGTAATTTTTATTTAAAAATTTATTTATTTATTAAGCTATTTTCTATTTTAATTTAATCAGGTTAACTTATTCAAACGGAAATAGTTCACCAAAATTAAAAATACTTAAAAAAAAAAAAAAAAAAAAAAAAAAAAAATACATATTTATGATCAACTTATGTCAAATAATCACTTTTGAAATTAGTTTAGCAATTATATAAAAATAAAAAGGAAAGAAATATCGAGTGAATACCCAAAGGTTATTTAAGTTTATTTTATTTTATTTTATTTATTTATTTATTTTCAAAGGGATTATTCTGGATAGGGTTGTGGGGTTTAAGACCGGTTGACTACACTAGGATCCTAGGCCTATAGGTGGATTGCTCTTTATGGGGATCTTTCTAAGGGGTCCTAGCCCGTATTTACGCGAGTTTCGGAGAAAATCACGAAAAACTCCGAAAGGTTAAGTCGACGAGCTCGACCTGGGAACGAACCCGGCACTTCCCATCTACTAGCTTTGAGCGCAGAACCGTTCGACCATTGGTGGAGCAAGATTATTTTGGGGGGGGGGGGGGGTCTGACAACATAGGCTTGCTAATAACTATCGACCAGTGAAGAAAATGAAGTGCTACATTCAGATAGTAAATTAAGTGTATAAATTCAAATATTGACAAGAAAGAAAAATCACAAGTTTTGCATAGATTATAAACGCTTTCAAACTGTACTTACTCATTAAATCGTTAAATTTTCTCTTCTGCCTCCTTATATGTTTTTCCAACTGTTTTTTCCTTACTTCTCTTTTTAGTTCCCTCTTCCAATCGCTGGATTATGTACACGCCCTTATTAAATTCTAGAGGTCCTCGTTATTTTACGATTGATATTATTGGATTTTGTTCCTCATGTTTATTATAATTTTTTCTTTAAATTTTGCCTTAGGATCCCTATTTTCTAACACGTGGTCAGCGTCATATTTTCTAACATCTGGTCACTATAACAACCCACCTCTGGATTTTTATGGGCGATTAAATAATTTTATATAACTTTTTCACCTAGTTTGTGCGTCATTGACCATGCAACACCTCTTTTATATTTGACCCTTTTTATATTTCCTATTCAATGCAAGTTTCTGCCTCTTGTTGTCCACCAAAGCAAGCAGCTACTTCGCAGTTAAATAAATCCTTTATAAAATATTTTCTAAAGCCTTTTTTTTCAGAATTTTCAATACATTGTGCAACTTTTCTCGATTTTATCCTTGCATACAACTCTTTCTATACATTTATTTTATGGCGCATTTTTCTACATTTACAGCATATGTGGTAGGCTTTTCCGATTCCTTTTTTATGTTTCTACTGTTCGCTCGTGAGAATGCTCATGTACCAGCTGTTTTCCATTTTTGCTTCCAAAACATTCTCTCGGAAGAAAGGCTAGGTGGTTTGTATCATATCATCTCAGCATTATAGAGTAGAATCTCGTACAACGCGCTCCCATAAAACGCGATTTCGTATATCGCGACGAAAAATCTGCGACTATTACTCATACAACGCGATAAAGAGTCTCGTATAATGCGTAAGATCATAGCCTCCTTAACTAAATACCTGTCGCGTAGCTCGGAAACCAGGCAACAGTTGAAGCGCTAGACAGCGCAACCTAGTACAGATTATGACACTTTTTTATTCAACTGTCGCCAATAATTTAAAGAAGTGATACATGATATATATAATCAACTTTTCTTCGATTCTATTCGCCTTTTATGTATATCATATCCCACTTTTAAAAATATTTGGTGGCTGTTGAATAAAAAAGTCGCGCAATCTTTACCAAATGGCGCTGTCTATCGTTTCAACTGTTGCCTAGTTTCCGAGCTACGCGACAGGCATCTAGTTAAGGAGGCTATGGTAAGATAAAGGAAGCACGTGACGACATCTTTTCTACTTTCAACCTATTCAAGGTTTCTTACTTTTTCACTGGAGATAAGGATTACTCTGTTACTATGCCAACACCTGACGCTCTTGGTCTCATTGCGGAATGAAATCGTCTGCTCAATGTATGTCTCCTACTATAACGAGATTTCCTATTACGCGGAACGTATCCTCCGCCGCGTTATACGAGAGTCTACTGAACTTTCCTATTATTTTAAAAGCAAGTTTTACAATGTTTTAAATATTAATAATAAAAAAAAAATAATAATGAAAGGAAATGTTTCGATAAATAAATATTTTTTAAGAAGGTTGTCATCTTTGACCCCGAACGCGAGTCCTTTCATCCAGTAGCTGTGCACGCTTCCAAATACGTCACTGATGCACTAGAAATCTATAGAAATCTTATATTTAATCTATTGCTGAAAATTTTAAATACTTTTTACTTGAGGTTATTTGGCTAATATGCTTTGCAGATTTAACATGCTTTTTGTTATGTTGATAATGTACTACATTTCCACGCAAACTTGTTCCCGATTGAATCTTCTAGTCGTGTATTCTTCTTATCTATATATTAATTTGAAACGTGTTTTTGTCTGTCTCAACTAAATTGAAAGAACGGCTAGGTGTAAAAATTTGGTTGAGATGTCTGAAAAAAGGTCTTGGTCTGTAGATATGTTATGAAAAGAGAAAGATAAAAAAAAGTCGAACAGTTCCCCCCTGGGGAGGCAGGGGTTAAACACACGTTGGTGAGCATAACTCAGCTCCAAATTACTTCACGGTGAAGAAATTGTACATGGGGGGACTAGACTCGAATACTAAAAATCTATATCTCCGATTTTGGAATTTTCAATTTTATAGGGGGGGAAAAGGGAGAAAGTAGATTTGAAGGGGGGGGGGGGAAGAGGGGAAATTAGTTTGAGAGGGAAATCCGTTCTAGACCCACACATGTAGCACCTCATTTAAAAGGCCTTGAAAATTCATGTTGATTGGGGATGTTTGTATACAATATAGGGCGCCCCCTGGTGGTGAAAAATGGAACTAGGTGATTTTGTAGTAGGCCCTATCAGGTTGCACATTATTTTAAATGTCTTGGTATTTCCTGAACATTGGTGATGTTCGTACAGAACACACTGTGCCCCCTGGTGGTGGAACGTGCAACTAAAGGATTTTGCAGTTGACACCACCATGTGACACCTTATTTGAAAGGTCTTGGAAATTCAAGGAGATTGTTGATAAAGGTCTTGAAAGTTCATGTTGATTGGGGATGTTTGTATAAAATATAGTACGCCCCCTGGTGGTTAAAAATGGAACTAGGTGATTTTGCAGTAGATCCTATCATGTTACAACTTATTTTAAAGGTCTTGATATTTCCTGACCGTTGGTGTTGTTCGTATAGAAAACGCTGTGGCCCTTGGCAGTGGAAAGTGTAACTAAAGGATTTTGCAGTTGACACCACCATGTGACACCTTATTTGAAAGGTCTTGAAAATTCAAGGCGATTGGTGATGTTCGTATACAATATACTGCGCTCTCTGGTGGAAGAAAGTGGATTTTGCAGCGCGTGCGTAGCATGCCTGTTATACGGTGCCGCAGTCACAGGCAGCGGAAACACGAGTCAGAGGTTCGTTCGGTTCAAGGTTAATTTTTGAGAATTTTTTCATGTTATTAGTGGCCTGCATATACGTGCCGCAGGCACTGGGTCACGAACCCGAGTTCCGTTCTGTTTGAGGTAATTTTTTTTTTTTTTTTTTTTTTTTTTTTTTTTGTTACAGATGATTTTTTTTTTTGTGATGTTTTTATTTAAAAATAGAAATTCAAACAAAATCGAGTTAAAGATATAAAACCATATAAATTTAAGGTGCATT
Source organism: Salticus scenicus (assembly GCA_963930645.1). NCBI lineage: Eukaryota > Metazoa > Arthropoda > Arachnida > Araneae > Salticidae > Salticus > Salticus scenicus. The sequence continues at coordinate 212,844,702 of OZ005662.1, forward strand.
TAAGGTTATTATCATGGGCCCGGGCAATGCTGGGCGGGTTCGTTTCGTTCCAGGTTAATTTTTTGGAATTTTTTCATAGTATTAGCGGCCCGCGTATGCGCTATCGCAGGCACCGGGGTCACAAGGCAGAGTTTCGTTCGGTTCGAGGTAATTTTTTTTTTGTTACAGCTGATTATTTTTTTTCGCAATGCTTTTATTTAAAAATAGAAATTCAAACAAAATCGAGTTAAAGATATAAAATCATACAAATTTAAGGTTCATTTAAGGTTATTATCACAGGCCCGGGCATTACCGGGCGGGTTCTTTCGGTTCCAGGTTAATTTGGGGGAATTTTTTTATGTTGTTAGCGGCCCGTGTATGCGCTGCCGCAAGCACCGGGGTCACAAGGCGGAGTTTCGTTCGGTTCGATGTAATTTTTTTTGTTACAGATAATTATTTTTTTTTTTCGTGATACTTTCATTTAAAAACAGAAATTCAAACAAAATCGAGTTAAAGGCATAAAATAATACAAATTTAAGGTTCATTTAAGGTTTCATGGGCCCGGACGACACCGGACGGGTCAGCTAACATATAGTCTTAGTACTAAATGAAATAGAAAATAAAAGATAGCATCTGTTTATTTGGAGTCAGTTTGACGTCACATTGACAGTACTTTGTAGAAAGTGATGTCATATATAGTATTTCTATTTATAAGCATTTTTCCGACTTTCTTTTTTTTTAAGTGAAATGTCGTAAATTATATTAGATGTTTTAACATGAAATACATTTAAATAATGATGCGACGATTTTTTCAACATTACGGTCAATAAAGTGATCGTCTAATTCAACGGGTTCCAGCTAGTATTAATTTAATTGAAAATGTAGTTATCAACAAAAATGCAACAAGTATTTATTATTTTTGTAACAATATTAGTATAAGTTCAGCATTATCATAAATTACCTGTCAACTGTTTTCGAAAACCACATAATTTGCTCTGCATTGTCTTTTCCTTGTTTTAGTCCAAGCGCAGATTCTTCCATAATAAAAAGGGAAAACATAAATAAAAAAGTACTACATTAGCAATTGAATACTTACAAAAACATATACAAAAGCTATTATATATAGTTATAATAACCGATAGATACATATACATATACAAATAACCCATATATATATATATATATATATATATATCAAATCACTATTACACACCCTGTCACAGACGAATTCATCCTTTTTATCTTCTACAAAACTTCTATTATTTATTTAATTAATTACAAACAATTGAATATTCATATTCCTTTTTAATATTTATTGTTTAAATATTTAGTTATTAAATTTATAGTTATTAGTTTTATTAGTTTTTAATTTTTCAACAAAAATTTATTTTATGTACTAACTTTGCTAACTAAATGAAAAATTTGGCCTGACTCCACTCAACTTTCCGAACATTAAGTAATCAACGGTTGTATAAATAAAGTAAGAGATGCCATTAAATAAACAAAAGAGAAAATTTTAATGTATTTTTCTCTATGTAGTATGTTCTTTAAATTAACGCTGTTACCCTTCAAATATGTTGAGCATATATTATAATCATAAAGCAATTTTCGTTGTGTTCCTGTAGAAATCTATAACTACTAGACTCATTAAAATCTATTCAGTTTGTGCGACGGTCACCTATAACAATTATATAAGTTTTCAGCTTAATCGAATGAGGCGTTCAGACGCTATCGCACTTTAAATGATTTGAGCCCATAAGTCACAATGATAAAGTATTTTTATTTGTGTCACTGTAAAAAGACTGTGTCAGAATTCTACAAAATTAATACAGCTCGTTTGAAGGTGATCTGTAACATGCATGTAAATTTCCAGCTCAATCGGATACAGCGTTTAGACGTTATCGAACTTTAACGAATTTGAGCCCATAGGGCATAATGGTAAAGAATTTTTCGTTGTGTTCCTGTAAAAAAACTATGCGTGCTAAATTCATCAAAATCAGTGTAGTTCATGCAACAGTGACCTATAGCATGTGTATAAATTTTCAGCTCAATCGAATAAGACGTTTAGATGCTATCACACTTTAAAAAATTTGGACCCATAAACTACAATGATAAAGTATTTTTATTTGTGTCACTGTAAAAAGACTATGACAGGATTCTACAAAATTGATACACCTCGTTTGAATGTTATCTGTAACATGCATATAAATTTCCAGCTCAATGGGATATAGCGTTTAGACGTTATAGAACTTTTAACGAATTTGAGCCCATAAGGCATAATGATAAAGGGATATTCGTTGTGTCCCTGTAAAAATCTATAAGTACTAGACTGACTGAAATTTATACAGATTGTGCGACGGTGACTTGTAATATATATGTAAATTTCCAACCTAATCGGATGAGGCGTTTTGACGCTATCGCATTTTAAATAATTTGAGCCCATAAGACACAATGATAAAGAATTTTTATTTCTAATCCTCTAAAAAAACTATAAGTGCTACATGATCCAAAATAGATATAGTTAGTGTGACGGTGATCTATAATATGTATATAAAATTTCACTTCAATCCGATATGGCAGTTAGACGTTATCACACTTTAAAGAATTTGAGCCCATAGGACATAATGATAAAGAATTTTTCGCTGTCTCCCTGCAAAAGAACTATATGTGCTATGTTCACCAAAATTTATTCACTTCCTGCAACAGCTCAATTAAATAAGATGATTTAACGCTATCGCAGTTTAAAGAATTTGGGCCCATATAGACCATGACGGTAAAGTATTTTTCTTTGTGTCCTTGTAAAAAAAAACTATAAATACTAGATTCACCAAAATTTATACAGTTCATGCAACGGTGACTGATAACATGTGTATAAATTTTCAGCTCAGTCGACTAAGGCATTTAGGCACTTTGGCAAATATTTTGACCCATAGACCATAATGATAAAGAATTATTCTTTGTGACCCTGTAAAAAAAACTATAGGTGCTAGACTCACAAAAAATCAATAGAGTTCGTGCTATGGGGACCTATACTATATATACCAACTTTCGGCTTATTCGAACAAAGTGTTTAGGCGCTATCGTGTTCACTCACATACATACACATATACACACATGCACACATATATACAAACATATAAACACATACATACACACATAAGTCATAGTAAGAATAGTAAATATGAATTCAGGGAGACCTCAAAACATGTAGTAACACCAAAATATCAAAATAGGATTTTTGACATGATTACAATACTTCCCTCACTATAGTGTTCGGAAAGTAAAAAGGTTTAAATTTAATAAAAGAAAAGGAAATTTCTGAAAGTAAAGAAATTTTGTGACATAAATTTAATTATTAAAAATTTATTATAACTATAAAAACAACATACCGAAAGATTCTATAATTTACGAGTCAAAAATAAATAAATAAATAAAATAATAAATATATTTCTTTTCATGTCGGAAAAAAAAAATGAATGGGCAAGCAGTTTTTTTTTTATAAGTAAAATACAGAGAAATAGCGTGCTAAAGAAATGGAACAGCTTCAGTATAGAACCCCTTGGCGAAATTTGAAATTTGGGCGCAGTGGCTAGGACGTTTGCCGCAAAAATTTTTTCCTACGCATTTGTGAAAGCCATTTTAAGTCATCGTGATAATGACAACAATCTTAAAAGCCGCCAAGAGGCTCCTATGCTAAAACTATAACAAAGAAATTTTAAGAAATGAAAATAGTTAGTGATAGCTGATACTACACAGTTACTGCATGTCTTTAACGGGAATAATAGAATAAAATAAGTCCTGTCGTATTAAATTAAATTTCAGAATTTTAAATATATTACTTAGAAAACAAAAATAGGCTTAAAGTTTATATATATATATATATATAATCTGCTGGTTTTTAATCTGCTGGTTCACTTTTTAAGGTCAGTATTGCCAAATTTAGAGACTTTTTTGTTCAATATAATCACTAAGTTTTAAGTTTAACGGTTCCAATATCAATTATTAATCGACTATTATTTGTTTGTGTATATCAAATATCACTCCACAAAATTATTCGTGATAATAAAAATGCCCCTAAATTTGGAGACACTGTTTAAGGTGAAATAAATCGATCTATGTCAGTCGTAAAAGGGCATTGTGTCCCTGTATCGAAATTATTTTACTAAATACAGTATACTTCCGATTATTCCCGAAATGGAGTGGCACATTCTGTGGATAATGCAAATTGCGAATAAACTGCAACAATGCTAAAAATGGGGGACAAATGAGATAAAATACATTCTAGCTAAAAAGTTGATTGTATTGTATATAAAACACAATACAAAGATTGAGAATATTCACAACACAGTATTTTTTATTTTTTTTTAACTTTAGGTACTGAAGAATATAAAATCAACAAACAAAAACGTATAGCTATGATAAAGCCAAGGTACAATCTGTAAGCTAATTCATGTGCTAAATAAAATAGTACCATATAGTCAAGGAAAATAAAATAAAAGCAACATATAGTTCTTTATATTTGCATTTTTAAGCAATCTTCTGTTCTTTGTTTCTTGTTGAAAAACTCTTTATACCACTTATTCTCTATATCCACTTACTCCTTGCATCCGCGAACAAATTACAACTTGTATAATTCGCTGGCAGATAATCGGCAGTTTACTGTTTTACTGTAGTGACCGGGAAATAATATAAAACTTAGATTTTTAATTTTTATAAAAATTATTTTTATGAATTTTTCCACGGCAAACACTGCTACTTCCATGGCATTGTTACTTTATTTTATCTGCAATTGTAAATACAGGGTGCCTGAAAATAAACGACCCTATTTTAAAATTGTCTACAGACGAAACTATTTTTGAGAAAGTTATGAAATTTTGTGTAGAACGTAATGAAAATATTTCTTTGATATAGAAAAAAAAAAAGTTCAAATTTTCTCCACCGGGAGCATTTTTTAATGAATTGCACATGTAGTATATATTTATGGTAGTTTACAAATTGTATTGCAACAAGACATGTTCAACATGTCGTCCACCATGTTCAACTACCGCCTGGATTCGTAAGATAGCATGTTCTGCAGCTGACCGCAGTATGCTCGGGGAAAAGTTACGAATGTGTTGTGAAATGCTGTTTTTAAGATCAGGTAAAATTCTTGAATTATCCTGACTTACCACACTTTTCAAACTTCCTCAAAGCAAAAAGTCGCATGGATTGAGTTCTAGTGACCAGGGATGGATGGATGGTTGGGTTTTACGTCGCTGCGCAGATGGGCAATTGGCGATGGTCTGGGACACACCCCTAGAGGTGGTCCGGAGACATGCCATCACAATTTTGATCCTCCACGGAAGGGATGGCTCTCTTTTGGGTGATCCCCAGAGGTATAATTTTTGATGGAAAAATGGAGGACATTGCGACCACGACAGATTTTACGTGCACCAGCCACCATTAATGTACACGACGGTCTTTGGCCGGCTCGAGTACCGAACCCGCAGTCCTCGAATTACGAGGTCGGCGCTCTACCGACTGGGCTACCGCGGCCCTCTAGTGACTAGGGAGACCATGGATCAGGAAGTGTGTAATTCAATAGAAAACGCCCCCTTGTAGTGAAAATTTGAACTTTTTTAAAATTATTATTATTCGTTCAAAAAAATTCATATACCATCATTATGTTCTACACAAAATTTCTCTACAATAGTTTCGTCTGTAGACATCTTTAACGCGTTCACGCCAGCGTGACCCACCGGTGGGTCACAGCTGCAGTCGGCAGCAAAAGTATACGAGCACTAGCAATAATCCCTGTCCAAAAAAAGTACACTTAATACTGCTTTGTTAAATAAACCCTTGTCGAGTCATGTTCTTAGTCAGTCTAAGAACACGATTCGACAAAGATTTATTTAACAAAACAATATTAAGTGTGCTTTTTTGATATCGGAATTATTGGCTAGTGCTCGGATACTTTTGAGAAGACTATGTAAACAAAATGCGCCGTCGTGGATGTGTTAAAATAGGGTAGTTTAATTTTGGACACCCTGAATATAAGACGAACGGTTGCAAAAATAAAGACCATCTAATAATAATACTTTAAAACCTGCATACTAAAATATGGAATATACATACCACTTATAACTTTGAAATAGTGACATTTCAAAACTCTAGTGAGAGCAACAGACGGTTTGTCCACCAACTTTTCCATGTCTTTAACTAGATCCATTGCATGTTTGTTGAAAATGGGGACTATCTCTTTTAGATTTCCCAAACTAAAAGCAGGATTTATCAGTTTTCTGTGTGACCGCCATCTTTCTCCATTGCTGGAAGAATCAAATCATAACATGAATAATTACCTACTTTAGTAAATAAACAAATATATTGAAAATCGGGATTATCTCTTGTAGTAATCTAAAATTGCAAGTAGAATTTATAAATTTTCTATGCGACCGCCAACTTTCTCCTTTGCTGAAATTATCAGAATGCAACATAAATAACTGCCTACATAAATAAATATAAACAAATAATACTCTCAAAAAATAATAATGATGATAATAATAATAATGTGGTCCTGTATTTACTATCCATTCCACATGGATTTTTTTTAAGTAAATGAAAATCTCGTAAATAATGCTATATTTCACTGTATAAAAAATATCAAGCAAATTGAGGGACTTACAAACTTACAAATGTTGATTGCAGAAATTAACCCCCTGTTAATAGAGGAGTCTTACATTTAGGAAATCTAAAATTTAGGCAAGTTTAGGAGAATTTGTCAGATACAAAAGTGTCTGAAACACGTAAGTATGCGAAATTTCAGACACCATATGCGTCTAAATTTAAGACACACTGTTAAAAATTTCAACAAAAAACTCTGTGAAATCTATTATCTGAAGTCTTACATAAAATTACAGAGAAAAATAAACGGAGATGTTAAAAAAACTTATTTTACACATTCATTCTAATAACTGATATTAATTCAATTAATTATTAGTGAGAATATATTTCGGACTTGGAGTGCTTTGTTGAAAGTAGAAACAGTCACTTTTAATTTTAATTAAAAAATTAAATAATAAATTTGTGTAAAAATACAGAATAAAGATTGAGAATCTCGATTATTCACTTTGAACTAAGAATTACTGTAAATTTACAGAGACTCTGGATAAATATTTACATTAAATTTACAGAAATTTTTAACAGTGCACTTCAATGCCTTTGTCTGCAAGTGGATTGAGATTAGAGACAGATTATTATTATTGTTATATATATATATATATATATATATATATTAAACACTTTTAAAACATGTAAAATTAATTTTTATTTAAAAAGTTTTAAATGTACTATCCTAAGTATTTCGCTTTGAAATTCCAAAGCATCATCAGGAATTTTTATTACTGAATTAAATGAGCAGTTTTTAAATAATTTTCCTTTCACAGTCAACAGTTAAGTCTTTTAATAACGGGAAAAGCAGCAAAGTCAATTTGAAGTCCGGTGAAGGTTGGACCAAGGAGCTAAGGAAAGTAAGAGAAGCTGGAACTATTGGAAAATTCACGAGGCTACTGTAGGAGAAAAACCATAATGAACTAGCAGAAATAAACTATTAGCTATTTTATAATATTGTACCAAATTATTGGCAAAATTGCAGCATCTTTAGAATTTATTGTATTTTTGCGTTTAATTATATTAATAGCTTCGGAGATGTAAAGTTCTTGGATAGTAGGTGGTGCTGTAATACTTTTGGCGTTATCCCATATTATTACAGCACCACCTACAACTTTCATCGCCTACTGTTTTCCAGGTCCACTTCTTTGTTTTAAACCAGGCTCGATATTCCTCCATTTGCTGGTCGTAAATGTCCACACTTCCTATTGATTCTTGACAATGGCTGGACAAAAGACATCGAATCTTGCCTCTATTTCTTCATCTTCTTTAACTTTCATCAACTTCTACGTCATGTCTACTCTCATCATGAATGGCGTTGTTAATTCCTTTAGTTTCACAAATATCGTCTTCATCACTGAAGTCACTTATAACGAAAAAATCCTTTTTGAGTAATTCCAAGATATTTTCTTGCGTCAAATATCGTCAAATATCAGCTATTTAAAATCCCAAGAATAGTAACGTGTGCATATTATTCTTGAAATGGTAAATGCCGAACTTACACAAGGGTTATAGGTTGCTAGTTTTTCCAATCTTTTTATCTTTTTGAAGCCTAAGTAAAATTATCAAGGCTAAAATCCTTTGAAATCATGAATACAGTATATTAAGATAAAAACTGAATCTAAGCAAACATTAAAAATAATATTTTAAAGAAATCAAGACAGTAATTAAGATTTGTCTTTTGTTGTCATAAGACGGACGCTTCAAATAAGTAAAAAAAAAAAAAAAAAAAAAAAAAAAAACCTGTTCCTGACCCCATTTAGTTGTAATAATAATAATAACAGGAGACTTGGCGTTGGAATATTAAAACCCGAATAAACTACTACGTCAGAAACGCCAAAGAAAAATATTGGAAATGCATACAGCTGTTTCGGTAGCCTAAAGCGTACCGTCTTCAGTGCAAAAAGGATTCTGAATCAGGAGAAGTGCTCGCATATATAGGAGAAGGGCCGGATTTAGTTCAACCAACAGGATTACGGGAAAGGTGGGGAGAGTGGCCAATAGGAATTTAGGAAAGTTAGCTGTGTAAACAGTAGAAAAATTAAGGAAATGTGGACTGAACATAAAATTTCCAACAGTCAGACAAATAGGGAACAGCGAAATCACAATTTACAAGGTTTTTAAAATTTTTATAAATATGAAAAGCTTCAAAGAAATCGAGTTCATGAATGGATTTAGGTCTGCAAATTATTTTAGCTGAATTAAATTTAAAATTATGATTTTCCTCCCAGCAATGTTTAGAAATAGCCGATTTATTGGTTTCTTGTTTGCGGACGTAAGTTGTGTTTCATTTAAACATCTGAAATAAATGAACTCGCACAGTTGTACAGGTTCGACTTTAAGTGACACGAAAGAAGGAGAATATTACTATTTCTCATTCAAGTTTCGCCAGCATAATTGAGTAGGTCAGGTCGTAAAGAATTAACACCACACCCTACATGTTATAATTAATAAAATGGAAATCTTTTTCAGATTTTTTTTAAAACTTTATATCTCTATAAATATATGCGGCAGGCTCATATAAATGAATACAGATAAATAAAAGAAGCCTCACAATCACATGCTACAGCCAGAACGCATTTCAAGTGTTACTTTTTACAGGGTGGTTGTAAAGATTTTGTTTTTCTTTAATTTTTCATTAGTACCCTTTTTGCTTTCGGGGCAAAACTTTTGCTGAAATGTGTGAGGTGCATGATGTTATTTGTACGCCTAAAATTTCAGGATATTTCGTCGAATCGTATTGTATATATTTGAATAATCTGGTGTGTCACTCACACGACTTTCTCTTACCCTGAAATTTTATACTATAAATACAGGTTGGAGATTAATAGGTAAGATAGATAACGGGTACTGTTATGTAAACCAGTGTTAAAAAATTCAAATTAGGCTTCGGAGTAGTTTTATATGATAATTAGTTCTGTGTGAGGGGGACTACCGCCCCCCTTAACCGCCCGTTTCATTAATGCACCTACATTTATATAGAATTTAATTCTGTTATAAAAAAATAAATCTGTTTTTAAAAAATAATTTATTAAAATTATTATTTTAAAAAATTATCTTTTATGATAATGCAGACGATTTCCATATTAGAGAAGTAGTATAACACCAAATATCCAAAAAAGAGTCCATTTTATTCTCAATATTTAAAAAAAATTTTTTTTTCGTTAAAAGTAAAAAAATCGATAACTTTGTTTTAAATTATCGCAGATCGATGGTTCAACCATTCGTTTTAAAGGTATTGACGAGCTCTTTTGAAAGATACCCATCATGAAAATTTACTCCCCTTGAGGAGGACTTCCCCCCCAGGGGGGGGAGGCGAGGCTCCCACATCCACATTTTTTTTTCCCTGTTGACTATCTCTATTACAAAAAATATATATTCGTTTCATTTGGTTTAGTGCAGTCTATAGATGTTAAACTCTACTTACCTGCAATTTCCCCCCCATAGACGTAATGTATTTGAATACTTTTAAGTGTCCCTGTACACGAACCATTTGCTTGATCTTAACGAAAAGTTTAGTGTAGCACCCTTATATGATACGCATTTAGAATACCAAGTTTGAACTTTCTGCCATAATTTGTTTTTGAGATATGCTGATAACAGACAGACACACAGACATACACACAGACCATTCGCTAAAAACATGATTTTCGTATTCAGGAGACCTCAGAACATGTAAATATAACAAAAACTCGCGGTCGAAAATTTGACCAAAAAACAATACTTTCTCTACCTTATGGGTAAGAGAAAGTAAAAAAAAAATGGGTGAAATCGAATGTTTTTCGATGTATAGAAAAAGGTCATTTATGGGAAGGTGATGTACAAATACCATAAAGTCTAAAAAAAATCTATTTTTACTTTCTCTTACCCATAAGGTAGAGAAAGTATTGTTTTTGGGTCAAATTTTCGAACGCGAGATTTTGTTATATTTACACGTTTTGAGGTCCTCTGAATACGAAAATCATGTTTTTAGCAAATGGTCTGTGTGTATGTCTGTGTGTCTGTGTGTCTGTGTGTCTGTCTGTTATCAGCATATCTCAAAAACAAATTATGGCAGAAAATTCAAACTTGGTATTCTAAATGAGTATCATATAGGGATGCTACACTAAGCTTTTCGTTGAGATCAAGCAAATGATTCGTGTACAGGGACAATCAAGAGAATTCTAATACATTACGTCTATGGGGGAAATTGCAGGAAAGTATTTTTTTAATATTGAGAATAAAATGGACTTTTTTTGGATATTTGGTGTTATACTACTTCTCTAATATGGAAATCGTCTGCCTTATCATAAAAGATAATTTTTTTAATAATAATTTTAATAAATTATTTTTTAAAAAGAGAATTATATTTTAATAACCGAATTAAATTCTATATAAATGTAGGTGCATTAATGAAACGGGGGGTTGAGGGGGGCGGTAGCCCCCCTCACACAGAACTAATTATCATATAAAACTCTTCAGAAGCCTAATATGAATTGTTTAACATAGGTTTACATAACAGTACTCGTTATCTTACCTATTAATCTGCAAGCTGTATTTATAGTATTAAATTTCAGGGTAAGAGAAAGTCATGTGAGTGACACACCAGATTTTTTTTTTCTGTTTGCTGTGTTCATACAATGTTTATTTTCATATTCTCTTTTAACACACCAGTGCTCTGGGCATTTTTATTACTTTCAAACAAAGTTGAAAAGTTTTCAGTTCATCTGTCCGCATTTTAATATCCGTAAATATTTTCAGAATTTCTTCAAACGGATATGTGTAATTAAAATCTACTACGGCATGTTTCCTACTGAAAATGACATAAACAGCACGAATACTTTATGTACAAGGACACCCAAAAGAATGTCAATGTAATACGTTCTATGAGAGGAATTCTTATATATAATATTTAAATCGTTTATACACTGAGAAAAAAAAAAATCCCTTTTCGGCAAGCTTAAAGGCAAAGGTAGATTCCTTTACGTTAATGTTACAAAAGTAAAGAAATACTACTTATGCATTAACACATACTTAGCCAATGGCTTTGTTCCCAGACATTGCATTATTTACGTCGCTATTCTATTTTTAAGAAATTTAATTATCAACTACTACTATTCATTCTACTTAAAATTTTAGGCTAGATTTATTTGTCAGTAAATGTTACAATTTTTGGTTCTTACGTATTATCGCAACCAGGTTGGCGCGATTTGTAAATTTGAGTTAGAAAGTTAAGTTATTAGTATTAATTAAGTTATTATTATTATTAAGTTATTATTATTATTATTAAGTTATTATTATTATTAATTTATTATTATTATAATTATTATTATAAGTATATTATTATTATTATTATTAGTTATTATTATTAAGTTATTATTAGTATTAGTTAAGTTATTAGTATTAGTTAAAGTATTTCACGGCATTCAATCTAACCAGTAAGCAAAATAATTTCTTTACGAAAAACCACGTATAACACGTAGGGTTGCCGTAAGTAGGATCCCCAAATTTGGCGATTTATGCGAATTTTGGCCTGGTTGCGTTAATACGTAAGTACCCAATTTTTTAAAATCCAAGCTCATAATCATTCAACAAATAGAAGCCATAAAGATATACAATTTGGTGACAAAACTTGCAACTTAGCAATGGAATTTGTGATTTGGCGGCAAAATGTGCTAGTTGACGACGAAATTAGTTATTTGATGACAAAATTTGGCGAGCTTGGCGATGGAAAATTGCAGCTTTGGCGTCATTATACTTTCTTCCCACGCAAAAACCTCATATCTCTTCTCAGATCAATATCTTGTTTCCACAAGATAAAAAGTCAAAGGAAGCTGTAACGTATTACTCTCAATTTCAATCGTAAATTTAAATTCTTGCGTAAACCAGTGTTCTAAACTATTCACCACAAACAATATTTTTACCAAGACCTAACGTATTATTTTAATTTTATACTACCATGTTTTTATTAACTCGATTCTTGTTTGTTTGTTCGGTACAAATCTTGCAATCTATTTTTAACTAACTTCCTCTAGCTAGACAATTAAAACTTTCACAGTAGCTCAGAACCCGGTGACAACACAATACTTCAAGTCAGATTTTCGAATTTTTGATTTGTTTTCTTTAAATTAATTAAAATAAGAAAATAATAACCTCCAAATAGCATATAAATAGCCATTAAAATATTAGCTATAATTTAATTGTTGCCAAAAAAAATTACGAGTTCATTTTCTTTCGACATAAAAATAAATACATTTAATTAAACGTGACCGTTAAAAAATTGTAAAAAGTTAAATTATGCATCTTACAGAAATTGACGTCATTATCACTTTAAAAATTTTATTTTATGTAATAATTTCAAAACTGTAGAAAAAAAATCTCTAACTTCCATTTTCAAATGTAAACATAAACATTTTATTTCAAACGGTTATATTTACACAATAAATATCCAACTAATATACTAATTAAATGGAAAATAATAAATATTCTAACATAATTTGAAGTCAAATTTATTTCCAAATGTCTAAATAAAGTGTCTGATATAAAATATTAATATATTGCAGCGGAATATTTGATATCAGTCGTCATTGGCAGAAAAACAAAAATCGCCAAATTATTTGGCGAACATATTTAGTTCCTTTCAAAAATCATGGTTATTTCAACAACGTATATTAAGAGCAATCAATAATATGAAACTGTATATTGTACAATGCATATTACGAAAATATACATCTTGTATGTATATTTTCGTACTACGTTTTTGATTGCCAAATACAAAAATCGCCAAGGACGACACAATTTTGAAATTTAAAATTCAAAGCTTATCAATTTTACAGCAAAAGAAACTCAATCTAACACATGTAGACAATAACTTATACATAACTATATCCAAATATGGGGAATAAAATCAGGAAATAATTTTTCTTAATTTTTAATAATTTTTACAAAAAATCCAGTGGATAATTAACATAAGAAATCTTTTTTTTTTTTTTTTTTTTTTTTTTTTTTTTTTGGCCCCACTGACGGTTAGTGACGTCACACTTCACTTGCGTATAGCTATAATTCAACGATTCAACAGAAAATTTAAAAACATGGTATATAAAAAGCTTTTTTTATCTTATAATTATTTTTAAATGATTAATTAAAGCTGTTACCATGTTTTTTATATTTTCAGCTATATTTTTTATTATCGTTTGCACGTGACGTAAGCATCAGATTATAAATTTAAGAAATTAAAGCTAAAGAAAAAGTCGGCTTCATTACAATTGACGAAAAATCACTTTTTAACTTGTAACTTTTAAGCAATTGAAGTTATCAAAAAAATTTAAATACAAAAATTGTTCTTTAGGGTAAGGCGGTAATTCGCCTGATTTAAAGTATTTTCCTATTTTCAATATTAAAGAAATTATGGGAAATGAATATTTCCACCCCCCACCATTTCCACCCCCTTAGAGCTGGATACCCCATCTACGAATTCGACCGAGATTTTTACTGTCCTGACAACATATCCCAAGCTGGTTAAATTTAAATAAAAATTACTCCTGTTATCGTGTTCACAACTTAACATGGGAAAAAGCGTTATACATATATATATATATATAAACTTTTGAACGGAGGGTGGTTTTGGGTTCTGGGGGTCATGATCGGTGAAGATATGAAGAAATTTTCCAGAAGTCGTGTCATGAGAACCATTGCAATAGGTAGATCTCCTATAAGGAATCTACCTAATATACCACATTCATCTAGAACGAGTAAGTGGTCATTTTCTAAATCCCTAAACTAGAAACATAGATTTCTGAGCTATGCGTACAAGGATCAAGAATTTCTAGTTTATACAATTTTAGAAGGTGAAACAATATTCTAAATATTCTGAATATTTTGTATTGCGAGAAATTTTCCCTGGAGTTTCTAGAATTGGGTCATAAACCAAGATTATAGTTGCTAAAACTCACCTCTTGTATTCGTACTTTTTTGCAGAGATTTTTAAATAAGTTTGACCTCGATAATATAGGCAAAAGCTCTAGAATTCTAACAGGGGTTTCTAGAACTTGCTTTTAAAGGGGACTAGAATTTATAAGGATGACGTCGAACTGTTTTTACTAGAGACCCAATTTAGATTCTAGATGTTCTCAGTGTATTACACAAATAATAATAGAGTTCCCATTCATTATTCGTAACTACCAAAAAAAAAAAAAAAGAAAGGAAGGAAGATTTCTGTAGAATCAGCGAAATTATTAGCATTAAGTTTTACATGGCCACGCAAAAAATATTTAGATACATTAAAGACCATGATAGAAAATTCCTGGAATTGCATTTTCGCTTGTGTTAAACATTTTAAAACTTCCCAACAGTGTTTAAAAGTGATCATGAATTCAGTTAGTTTTTCTATCCATCTGTAAGTCTGATCCCGACCATGGTGAGTCAAAATTGTGATGTCATACCTCCGGACCACAGTCAGGGTTGAGCCAAGACCGTCGCAATTGACCATAGCCTAGCATTAGTGTGACATAAAACCCCCCTAGCCGCCTGTCTCTAATTTTTGTAAATGCATTTAGAGTGCCTTAAAATTAACATATATTATTCAAATTTTCTATCAGATGTTCTCATTTGAAAATGGTATGATGTATGCCAAGGTTCATTAATTATTCATGCAATCATCCCTATAAGGAATTATCTGAAAAGAAAGGGGAAGGGGAAATTATAATTATGATTTTTTTTTAAGGACTGAGGGCCTATTAGTCTCAATCTGGGATTTTTGCGTTGTCGATTTCGATAGATGGACATTTGTCGAAATCTAAAATTTATCGAAAATATAATTGAATAATTTGAAAGCTATGTTATAATTGGGAAGGGAAAAAAAAAAAAAACTAATAGCCCTCCGTCCTAAACTAAATTCTGCTTTTGCCAGAATTTAATCAAAATCTTTTATTATTATTATTATTATTATTGAAAGAAAAAAAAAAAGAAAATTAATAAAAGATTTTGATGAAATTCTGGCAAAAGCAGAATTTAGTTTAGGACGGAGGACTATTAGTTTTTTTTTTTTTTTTTTTAATTAAGGTGTCAAATGTTTAATGGACAAGTGACTTTTTTTTGCATCATTATGTAACAAATAAGCCGACAAAAAACTTTTAAGAACTCATTACAAGAAGTAAGTATTTCTAAAAACATATAATACCTGATTAAAAGCCCAAGTCCGACTAAATCTTCGAACATCAAGTATTCGGGAGGTTTATGAGGAGCTGATTTGTCATATTGAAAAGCCTAGAATGGTTAATCATAGTAAGAATTAGCAAATTAACATGAAGCTAAAAAAGAAAATGTAAAAAATAACCAATTACCATTATGGACAAATAAAAAAATCCTTTTCGCTGTCAGAAACATCTTTTTCCCCCTTTCAAATACGCTTAGCATTTCATTTCAATGATAAAAATTAAGGAATCTCAAAACATATTGCTTTTTACTTTCTCTTACCCATAAGGTAGAGAAAGTATTGTTTTTGGGTCAAATTTTCGAACGCGAGATTTTGTTATATTTACATGTTTTGAGGTCCCCTGAATACGAAAATCCTGTTTTTAGCAAATGGTCTGTGTGTATGTCTGTGTGTCTGTGTGTGTGTCTGTGGGTCTGACTGTTATCAGCATATCTCAAAAACAAATTATGGCAGAAAGTTCAAACTTGGTATTCTAAATGTGTATCATATAGGGATGCTACAGTAAGCTTTTCGTTAAGATCAAGCAAATGGTTCGTGTACAGGGACAATCAAGAGAATTCTAATATATTACGTCTATGGGGGAAAATGCAGGAAAGTAGAGTTTAACGTCTATAGACTGCACTAAACCAACTGAAACGAATATATAGTTTTTGTAATAGTGATAGTTAACTGGGAATTTTTTTTTTTGTGTGTGTGTAGGAGCCTCGCCTCCCCCCCTGGGGGGGAAGTGCCCCCTCGAGGGGAGTAAATTTTCATGACGGGTATCTTTCGAAAGAGATCGCCAATATCATTAAAACGAATGGTTGAACCATCTATTTGCGATAATTTAAAACAAAGTTATCGATTTTTTTTTACTTGAACGAAAAAAAACTTAAAAAAAAAAATCGAACTTTTTTTTTTTTTTAAATATTGAAAATAAAATGGACTTTTTTTGGATATTTGGTGTTATACTAATTCTCTAATATGGAAATCGTCTGCCTTATCATAAAAAGATATTTTTTTAAATAATAATTTTAATAAATTATTTTTAAAAAGAGAATTATTTTTTTAATAACCGAATTAAATTCTATATAAATGTAGGTGCATTAATGAAACGGGGGGTTGAGGGGGGCGGTAGCCCCCCTCACACAGAACTAATTATCATATAAAACTTATCAGAAGCCTAATATGAATTGTTTAACATAGGTTTACATAACAGTACTCGTTATCTTGCCTATTAATCTGCAACCTGTATTTATAGTAATAAATTTCAGGGTAAGAGAAAGTCGTGTGAGTGACACACCAGATTATTTTATATAGAAAGATATTTTAATTTCAAATACTAATTAGGGTAAGTACCCCAGTGATTGACACTTTTAGAGCAATCTCTGATGTTTTTAATGGTCTAGTCATCAGAAAATATTTTTAGAAATCTTAAGTTAGTGTATATGGTATGAAAGACATCCAGAACTATATGTTAAAATATATACATTTGATAACAATTATTTTTTTTTATGAATTTTTATTTGGCACCCACTCAATGTTCCAGTAATTGACGCTGCCAGTTTTTCCTTTTATCAGTAACTGGCACCCTATGTTCCAGTGTTTGACACTGCTAGTTATTAATTTTACCAGTTATTAGCACCCTATGCTCCAGTGTTTGACATAAAATGTTAAAATTCTTATATGTAATGTATATGATTTTATAATTTTACTTATTTATTAATTATTTCGGAATAGATGTCAATTACTGAATCACGCCAATCACTGGAGCACCTACCTTACATTAGATTAAAAAAAAAAAAAAAAAAGCTTAAACATATTTCAGATGGAAAACAGATCAAGATCCTAACTCGAGTCTTTGCAAGTACACTTCTAACTATAAATTACACGGTCGAAGCGTCTAATAGCACTACTTTAAAAACGTATACTTACAGAGTGGGCCATAAACTATAACTTAAATTCAAATAATTGACCTAGTAAAGTTCAGTTTGTACTAAAATGCTTTTCACGATTTTTTTTAAAGAAAAATGCTTAAGGGGGGGGGGGGGGATTGTTTCGTATATCCTGTTTACAGATGGCGCTACACTGAAAAAATGTTCTGTAAGTGGCATCTAGAATCTAAACTGTGGCTCTAGTAAAAATTGTTTCATGTCATCCTTATAAATTCTAGTTCCTTTTGAAAGCGAGTTCTTGAAATCCCTATTAGAATTCTAGAGCGTTTCCCTATATTATATAGGGGGTCAAACTTATTTAAAAAACTCTGCAAATAAATGCGAACAGAACTGCCGAGTTTTAGAAGCTATAATCTTGCTTTCTGGCCCAATTCTAGAAAATCAAGCGTGAATTTCTCTCAATACAAAGGATTCGGAATACTGAGAATATTGTTTCACCATCTAGAAACATATGGACTAGAAATTCTCGATCATTTCGTCTATTCAACTTATTGGCGTGCCTTATATACATAGCTCGAAAATCAATATTTATAGTTTAGGGATTTAGAAAATGGTCACCTCTTCATTCTAGATGAAAGCGGTATACATATATATATATATATATATATATATATATATATATATTCTCAGTGTAACAGATGCACTTAGAATGTATACCGCATTCATTTAGAATGGATACGTTGTTACTTAGATTTGTTCATTTTAATTTGTTTATTTTATATGCATAACTCGGAAATCTATATTTCTAGTTTAGGGATTTCGAAAATGACCACTTATTCGTTTTATTTAATGACGGTATATATATATTTTTTCAATGTATACCATAAAAAACATCAAGATAGAGTATAAAAAAAAAGGAAGGCAAGAAACTAATTAGAATGAATTATGTTACAGTTTGGACGTGCTTCAGGCTATAAGGGTACGGGGGAAAAATATAAATGCGCACATATAAAAATATTTTAGTGAATTTTAATTAACTGTTTCTCTTATGTTTTTGATGCTTTTAATTGCTGTTTCTAATCTACAGGGTTACAATGATATGGAGCTAAATCTTTTATTTTATTAGACAAAATTTTTTATTGAGAAAAGTATTCTAAATATTTTTCCATATGTCAATTACTTGTTTTATATTATATGTGCCAGGAGCTTTCGCAACATCCTACATAACTAAAATAAATATTTATATATATTATATTTAATTTATATATAAACGAATCTATTCGTAATAAAATCCGTATTTTCAGTGTAGAAGTAGTGCGGATCAGATGTCTAACTTGTAGCTCAGTTCAGATTGTAAAGGATTGGGTATCAGGCCAAGAACCCAAGTTCGATCGTTGCTTTCGAAATTATAAATCTCGCTTATTTTAATGGAATTCAAAATTTGCGTATCTATGTATATAATTAATTTTATCTTTCATACACTGTAAAATTAAAATAAAATGAAAGATAAAAATACAGCAAAAAAAAAAAAAAAAAAAAAGAAGAATGAAAAATTTCAGCTTTAGTCTAAAAAAATTACAGGTTATTTACTAATGCTCTGTAATTTGGGACTCCATCTTTTAACCAACCACTATCATAAATTATGATTTACGCATTACTCTTTAGGTTTAAGTTTGCATTTAAAAAGTGGTCCTATAGCTCGTATTTACGCGAGTTTAGGAGATAATAACCACGGAAAACTTCGAACGGCAAGGTCGATGAATGTTACTGGGGATCGAATCCGAAATCTCCTTTTATCAGCTTTAGGTGCAGAACCGCTCGGCCGCTGGTGGACATGATGACAATGGTAAATGCCTCAGTCGAAATCACTAGTCCAGCCGTTCTAAAAATATGTTATATCTTTACGATTAATCTTATAACTTGCATGTATGAAATTCAGACAAATTCAAAGTTTGCCCTTGACTATTCGGCACTTTACTTTCAATAAACGGCGCAATATAAACGTTTAACACGTTGAGCGCCATGTCAGCCATTCTAGATTCTAGACATTTTGTCCTATATCACTAAGTACTGAAGGAATCATCTTGAAACTTTAGAAATGTGCAGAACATGTTATACTTCAAACATTTCAGTAAAAGTTTTACCCCGAAAGTAAAAGCAGTACCAATAAAAAATTAAAACGTTGCGCGCCCTGCCAGCCATCGGTGACTGGCAGTGTCAAATATGATATAAAGCCGCGTTAACAATCGGTGGCGGATATAAAATAGGATATAAAACTAAAAATATTACATTTAATGAAATTTATTAAAAATTTGCTTAATTTTTATTTATTACAGGAGGAATCATTATGGAATTTTAATGGATTTTAAGAATTTGCGTGGCGCTCAACGTGTTAATTGTGAATACTCAATTTTTTACACCACTTACATTCATTATACATTTTCATAGTCGCAAAAATATGATCTGAATCCTTAAATAAATAAATAAACTTGTATAAGGTAGGTGAACCAAAGGTGGCCAGTGTTCCTAAGGTAGCCCACCCCTCCTAAAAAAGATTTAATCTAATTTTTAATCACAAAATGGTGCTACTGCATTGTAAATCATGTATCCTCAGGTTGTGTGACTGAATTTGAAGAGATTATCTTGATCGACCGCCATTGTATGCAGTAATTTCACTTTAGAGGAGGAGGAGGAGTTCTAATTTCCAGGTAAGACGATATTTTAATTTACGTGTGGTTAAGTTCTTAAAACTTTGATGTGTAATATGTTTTCTGAAAATTTATTTCTTTCTCTTTAACCGCATTAACTTCATTTCTAATAAATTTCTCAGGTTAAAAGTTTAATGACATGCCAATGGCTATCTTATGCATGTTCTCAAGGTGGCCCAGATGTCGGGAAAACTGGCAACACATGGGCAACTTAGCAAATAAATACGCAAATTAATGTAATAAGAGTAACTTTCAAAATTTCTGCTTAAATATCTAAAAATAACTTGTTATCATTTATTCTTCAACAATTTCCACACTATTAAGAATACTATAGATCTGATGAAATAAGTCAATGAATCCCAGAATAGAAGTCCTGAACTATTTTGCACAAAAAGTGGTTGAAAGTCCTTTTGTATCAAAAAGTAAGATGAATACGAAGAAAAATATGAAAAAATTAAAAAAAAATTAAAAAAAAAAAAAAGTATTTTGACCACATTTTTAAAATGCTTTCACTATATGGACCCCCTTTGGAACATTATGCGCCAAAGGAGGGCAACAAGCTACAGTTTTCTAATTGTACTATAAAAACACCTAAATTAAATTTTACAAACAAAATTATACTTGATATGTGTAAGAGATAAGTGTAGCACTTTACGAAAATAAATCCAGCCACATACATCCAATCAGAAAATTATATAAAAAATTCCCAAAGCTTAACTATGGCCACCTTTGGGTCACCTACCTTATATATATATATATATATATATATATATATGTACGAGGGAAAGTCATTAAGTAAGTGACAAAAGATAATAAAAAAATAATTTACCATGATAATCACTTGGATTTTTTTTTTCCATTTAATCTCCGGCAACGTTGATGCGCTGATCCTATCGTTTTATCAGAGTCCCAATTCCAGCTGCATAAATTTCTTTGGGTTGCTGGCTCATCCACAGTAGGACTTCATGTTGAACGTCGTCGTCATCTGCAAATTGTTTGCCTCCAAGATGTTGTTTCAATGGACCAAACGGATGGCAATCGCTTGGGGCTAAGTTTTGGCTGTAAGGTGGAGGCTGTAGCATCCATAAACATGTAACATTTTTTTGTGAATATTTTTTGATTCAAGTCTTTTCGACCACAAAAATCGCACCACAGCACGCTGCTATTCTATCTTAAAATAATACCTCTAATACCTCTAATCTCTAATAAATAATACCTCTAATCGTATAATTATACCTCTGGGGGTACCGGAACATGGGTTTAACTCGCTCTGTTCCGGATCAAAATTCGAGTTCCTGTTGTCTGGCTGGTGCTGCCATCTTTCACCAGCTTCTGGAGCTAAAGTCGCCCTTCCTCCCTATGAGGCGCTTCTAATAACGGAAGACGCACCCCTCATGCCTTAAAATATCCGGATAGTTCCACTACCGGGGCTCGGAATTTCCGAGTGGCACACGACAACAACAACAACATAATTCAGCACCATCGCCATTTTTGAAACTGCATTACGCATATGTGGGCATGTTATCTACTCAATATGAATTGAATATCATAAAGCTGTATGCTGCTGCCATCTATCACCATTCTTTATAGATATCTGTTACTACTTTAAATCATGCCATATGCATTTGTGACTTACTTAATGACTTACCCTCGTATATATATATTGAATCACACTATACTTACTTTTACAGCTTCTGCACCGAAGACAAATAACATCGGTCGGGAAAAAAATGTCATAAAAATCCCTTCTTCAATATGCCTTCTTCCCATGTCTAAAATTTTCTGAAATAAAACTAAAAAATATTGATTAATTAAATATTCATAATTTGTAGAATCTTGGTTTAAAAAAAAAGAAAAAAAAAAGTTGCATCTTACGATAAAACAATTTAATCAAGTATATTATTTTATAATTTCTTATAATGTAATGTGAAATTAAATGAAAATAATATAAATCTGGAATGACTCCACTCGACTTCAAATAACTAACGGTTTCATAAAGAAATTAAAGTGAATAAATGTTATATATAACGGTATATATAAATATAATAAAGAAACCGTTGAATAATCAATCTAGTAAATTATAACAGAGTGTTGCATCATTTTTCTCCATATAATATGTTGTTGCCGAAACGTCAGTGGAGGCCTCCATGTGGAAACTCAAAAAGATTTTGGGTTCCGTCTGTGTGTCTATTTGTCTGTCCGTCTTGCGATAACGGCCGCAAAGATCACACTACTGACTCGAAATTTTGGACACATGCTCACGAGCCACACGGGTTAGCTGTGAAGTTTTAGATGTGTATTCCATTTGTAGCTCATGTATGTACAGGGTGACTCCAAAGATTACCTTATGATTACGGCCTACGGACAGAATTTTTATATACCGCAATAGAGACCGCAAAAATCCTCCGATTAGCTTGCAAATTGGTACACACATTCAAGATTCGTATAGAAATACAGTCGGTAACAAAAGTCTCCGAACACTAGCAAAAATTCCTATGTAAAAAAAAACAAAAAAAAAAAAAAAAAAAAAACATACTTAATACAGTTTTGTTAAATAAATCCTTGTCGAATCCTGTTCTTAGTCAGTCTAAAAACAGGATTAGACAAGGATTTATTTAACAAAACTGTATTAAGTATGTTTTTTTTTTGTATAGGAATTTTTGCTAGTGTTCGGAGACTTGTGTTACTGACTGTAGCTGTATATATATATATATATATATATATATATATATATACAGTCGGTAACAAAAGTGTACGAACACTAGCAAAAATTCCTATGTAAAAAAAGTACACTTCTTACGGTTTTGTTAAATAAATCCTTGTCGAATCCTGTTCTTAGTCAGTGTAAGAACATGATTCGATAAGGATTTTTTTAACAAAACCGTATGAAGTGTACTTTTTTTAGATAGGAATTTTTGCTAGTGTTCGGACACTTTTGTTACCGACTGTATATATATATATATATATTATGTCTCTATTGTTTATGGATTGTGTACATGGACACGCCAAAGTTTTTCTTATCATCGCGGCCTATGGATGAATTTTGTTTAAACGCATTTTAACATCTTTACTCTGTATTCAACAAAATGAAATTAGTGTACATTACTGCGGTGCTTAAACTCATGTTTTCTGCAGAATATATGTGCGCTTAGACTTCCTAATTAATGTACAGGACCTTACAAAAGTTTTCCGACAATATCAAGTAATCATCTAAATTATGTGAAATTTCGAATAATTATTCATGAAAAACGTAGAATAAGTTGAATATTTTTTACTAATGTATACAATGTTTATGGTTCGTTTACAGAGATACACAAGTAGTGTAAAAAGGACAGTTCACCTGCACGGTGGTGGGACGGTGGGACGATGTGGGTCAGGGTGGAGAGCGCCTCCACCCTAGACCCACCGTCCCACCACCGTGCAGGTGAACGTGTCCTTTTTACACTACTTAGTCATCATCTTAGACGAGGGTGTGTTGCCACCGGAAGAATAGAAACTTTTAGATCGTCAGGAGGGGTGAATGAGTCATCACCTTTTACGAGTGTTTCCGCGATGAGTGCTACCATCTATCGAGGAGAAGGGGAATTTTGAGGAGTTAGATTTATTTTCCTAAATTTCGGGACTTAGTATTTTTTGTGGAATTTCAAGGAGTTAGATTTATTTTCATAAATTTCGGACTTAGTATTTTTTTCACAATTTCGGAGACTTAGCATTTTCCGCAATGCACAGCGAAGTTGATTGACTGAAACAAAGGTAGATGAGTATTATATAGTTAAAAACAGGGTATAGACTTTAATATTTAGATGTTGCCACCGGAAGAATAGAAATTTTTGAAGAGTTGTCATTCGGGGATTATAAATTCATTACAGAATTAAATAGAAATTTTCCTATGTATTTCAGGGAATTTGACAAAATAAAACAAATGGTTGATGTGTATTATAGAATTAAAAACAGGACATAGACATTAAAATTTAGGTCTTGCCACCGGAAGAATACAAACTTTTGGAGCATTACCACCGGAAGAATAGAAACTGTGTGTTGCCACCGGAAGAATAGAATCTTTTGAATAGTTGTCATTCGGGGATTATAAATTGATTACAGAATTAAATAGAAATTTTCCTATGTATTTCAGGGAATTTGACAAAATAAAACAAATGGTTGATGTGTATTATAGAATTAAAAACAGGACATAGACATTAAAATTTAGGTGTTGCCACCGGAAGAATACAAACTTTTGGAGCATTACCACCGGAAGAATAGAAACTGTGTGTTGCCACCGGAAGAATAGAATCTTTTGAAGAGTTGTCATTCGGGGATTATAAATTGATTACAGAATTAAATAGAAATTTTCCTATGTATTTCAGGGAATTTGACAAAATAAAACAAATGGTTGATGTGTATTATAGAATTAAAAACAGGGTATAGACATTAAAATTTAGGTGTTTCCATTGGAAGAGTATAAAATATTTCCGGTGGGACTTAGTATTTTTGACTGATTGAAACAATGAATGACTGAAGTTAATTAACATCAGTAACAATTTATGAGTATTTTAGAAACTTAGCATTTTTAGAGATTAAAAATATATTGCGTTAAGATAATAAATAAGGAATTTAAATAGGAGTTCATACTTTTAGCGATGTCATTGTAAATTTATGTTAGGAAATTTTTACAGAATTAAATAGAAATTTTCGTATTTTGAGGATAAGTGTCATCAGTGGATTAACACACAGATTTAAAAACAAAACGATAATAAATAATTTAAAACATATATTTTTTAATAATGAATATCATGTAATTATACGTATAATTAGTTATTTTAAAACAAAAACGACATTATAAGCAATAAAGTTGTTTAAACTAAACTTTATACACATCATGACTTTATGTTAACACTAAATAAGTTTCACTTTTAAAATTTCTTTAAGCTCTAACTTATAAATACTATTAATACAATCGTTAAAATTGAACGCTGAAACAAAGGTAGATGAATTTAACGAATGGTATAGACTTTGATCTTAATATCTGCGCATTACCATTCGGAGATTATAAATTTATTACAGAATAAATAGAAAATTGCCTATGTATTTCATGGAATTTGACAAAATAAAACAAAGGGTTGGTGAGTATTATATAATTAAAAACATTCAATGTGAATTGTATAGACTTTGATATTAAAATTTGGGTGTTACCATTGGAAGAGTATAAATAATTTATATGTTATAAATTAAACTGAATACAATAAAAATTATTTAAATTAAACTAAATATAATAAAAATTATATAAATTAAACTTTATATTCTCACTAAATAAGTTTCACACTTATTTAAACTCTAACTTACATTCGTTAAAAATTGAACACATGCACTTTAAAAAATGACTATCATATAAATTTAAAAAAATTACTATCATATAATAATATTAATTAAAAAAAATGCATACAAAGATATATAGTAAAGTTATAAATTTTAAAAAAATACTATCATATAATAATATTAATTAAAAAAAAATTACTATTATATAATAATATAAATTAAAAAAATTACTTTCATATAATAATATAAATTAAAAAAATTACTTTCATATAATAATATTAATTTAAAAAATGCATACAAAGATATACAGTAAAGTTATAAAATAAATAAATAAATAAAAAATAAAATAAATAAAAATAAAATAAAAATAAAAATGACTATCCTATAATAATATTAATTTAAAAATACATACAATGTTTAAAATCAACAAATAAATTTTATATACATAATAATTAATTAAACTTTATGCTGTTACTATTAAATAAATTTATCCTAACACGAAAACTTTACATAAATTTTATAAGCAAAAAAGCTATAAGTACACGAATATGTTATTTAAATTAAACATTATATTGATACTACACAAATATTATTTAACATTTATTCGAGTTTAACGCTGTAATATAATTTAAACTATCTTAGTTGATTTAAATGAAACAGGTAAGTACTTTTAAACTTGAAATAATAAAAATAAGTTATTTTTATAAAATAATTGATATAAACTATAATAATAAAAAGGATTCGTTATATTTAAAAACTATCAGTTACTAAAAGTTATTTTGTATTAAACATTTCTATTTAAAATTTCGAAATAAATTGCATAAAAATTCAATGTATCATTTTAAATGAAAATAAACAGTTTCCTTAAAAAACAGATAATGCGGAATATTCTATGAGTCATCACCTGCAACGGAAAACCCCTATAGCTGATGAATCATGTGTTATATACGCTGGCGAGCCATGCATATTAGTAATCAACACTATCTCATATAAAGATTCAGTTAAAATCATTAAAACAATGTTGCAAATAATTAGGAATTTGCAATTTTTTTTTTTTTTTTTTTTTCACAAAGCATATCAAACAATGAGTTTAAACGATTATTACCTACGTATCACTTAAACGGTATTGAAATAAATAAATATAAAAGTAAGTTATAGTTAAAAAATAAAAATTCGTTTGTGAAAGGAGTTTTATATATTGCAAAAATTAGTTTTACTCAAATAATTTCTAAACATACACAAGTTAAATGGAAACTTTTCTAGGTTTCATTTAAGCAATAATTTTCCATATGTGAAAGTAGTTTTATTTATGCAAAATTTAGTTTTATATAAACAAAAAAGTTTATAGTGTAACAATAAAAAAAAGTTTATAGTATAACAATAAAAAATTCCTTATAAGTAAATACCAATAAAAAATATTTTTTTTTTAAATTAATTTCTCTCTCTTCAATAAAACAATAAAAATTTCTTTTATAATGTTTGTAAAGTTTTAATAAAATTTCTATTATAAACAAATTTACTAGAGTATACATATTAAGATATTACGTATAGAGTAGAGATACATATTAAGGTAAATAAATTATCAAATAGTAATAATAAATTATAAAACTTACTTAAAATTGAAGAAATTTCCCTTAGCGAAATGCAACCTTCAGTCTTGCAGACAAATGCGAGAAACTGTTTATCGCTACACGTTGACTCACG
Source organism: Salticus scenicus (assembly GCA_963930645.1). NCBI lineage: Eukaryota > Metazoa > Arthropoda > Arachnida > Araneae > Salticidae > Salticus > Salticus scenicus. The sequence continues at coordinate 212,872,118 of OZ005662.1, forward strand.
TACAGATAAGAAGAGTGATGATTCATGCTTATCATCTCAGTAGAATGTTGTTAGAGTTCTGTGTTTTTACAATAACATAAAATAGTTTATAGAGAGCATTTATTTAATATCAGTTGTAAAGTACATTTAAATAATGCAATAAGAATTGAATTCCGCAATTAACCTATTAAAATATTGAAATATTTTTAATTTTTTTTATTTAATTTTACTTTTTTTAATTATGCTAAGAAAATAATGAGATCAAAACAGAATTATTTTACGATAAGACATCCTTTTTCATTCAATAAAATGTAACTATAATTTTTAATGAAAGGTTTTAAAATCACTTAATAGGATAAAATTACAAACAGAAATCTTATTGTTTTAGTAATTATTTTCTCTAGTTATAAAACTAAGTAATAAACTATCTATAAATAATCGGATAGCAAGAGAGATTTTTGTATAATAACTATCTATTATTTTAATATATGCATTACATCGCAAGGTAAAATTTTTAACTTATTTATACGGATTGAAGTAATAAAAATTACTCATTTGCATATCCGCTAAATTTTATAAGTTGGATATATGATTTAAAAATAAAATACTAAACAATAATCCTTGTGAGAGAATTGAGGTGACACTTTCACAGAAAGAAATTATCCTTTACAATAAGATTTGCTCAGAATGTCTAAGTGAAAATAACTTACCGTGAGGTCAGTGGATGATTCTAGAATCATGCAGTTGTATTGAAATTCCCTGTTTTTAGTTAATGGGTGATTAAACTTCTAATGAGACAATTATTTTTTACTAGCATATAAATGTACATTTTTATATTATTCCTGTATATATAAAATTTTAAATAATTCATTAAGTGTTAAACTTTGCATTTAATCGATTAAATAAATAAAGTTTTAATAAAATATAAGAGTAATTTTTTAATGAATGGTTTTGAAATCACTTTAACTTTATAAGAAAGAAAAAAATAAAAAGAGGTTTTAAAATTACTTAATAGGATAAAATTAAAAATCTTATTGTTTTTAGCAATTATTTTATCTAGTTGTAAACTATATATTATTATTTTAATATACGCCTTATACTTAAGTCAGTTTTAGAGAAAAACCAAGAAAAAAATCCCAAAGGGTAGGCTGATGAGTTGGAATATTCTATTATACTTAAAGAATCCAGGTACGGAAAAACCGAAATACATTATGCGGAAAAACAGGCGGGATTTTCGGCTAAAACTCCAAAGCAGTGGACGGTAAACATAACACACCGTAATACAACCTACTCACACGACGGCCAAACTAAGAATGAAGGGAAACGTTGAGTTGTAACACCTTATCTACTAGAGATAAGGGGAATTCCCGGAAAAGAAGACTCACCCCTCGTTCGTTCATGTACAACATCTTCCGAGAAAGTTCGTGAAGGATCGGTGACGAGTTTGAATAATTTGCGTAACCGCTAAATTGTATAAGTGTGAATCTTTTAATGTGAGTATTATAGTAATGATAAATTTATTTCATAATCGATAACTCATTTATACATAATCCGGATCACACATTATATAAAACAATACTATATTTAAAAGTTTTTACTATACAATAAACATTCACATATGGATATTCATTAGGGATAAGACTATGCGAGGATCCTATAAGCGAAATGCATGAGAGTCTTTCTAAGGAATCCTATTGCATATTTAAGCAGGTTTTAGAGAAAACCAAGAAATACTCCAATCGACTAGATTGATGAAATGGATTCGAACCCAACACTTCCCTTTTTACTATAGAATCGTTAACAAATCGTAAGATTGATGACTCATACTAGAGTCATACAGCTGTATTGAAACTTACTGTTTTCAGTTAATGAAACTTCGAATGAGACAATTATTTTTACCACCACGTAAATGAAAATTTTTATATTATTCCTATATGGATAAAACTTTAAATAATTCATTACAAGTGTAAACTCATACCATTAAATATTTAACTGTTGGCCGTATAAGTGGATTGGTCTGTGTGGGAGTCTTTCTATATTTAAGTGAGTTTTGAAGACATCCTCGGAAAACTCCAAACAGATAGGTTGGTAAGCTGGAATCGAACCTGGTATTAAACACAGAATCGTTTGATCTTCCAAAATCCTTGTAACAACATGTTTATGAACTTTATAAGAAAATGCTTAATACGGTTTGAGCTTAGTAGATTTTGCATGCGTTAACTATGTAACAGCGAATTAAACATCTATAGTTGTAATTTTTTTCACTATATATTATTTAACTATATTTATACACCATGCATTGTATAATATTTCCCGGGGTAAAAGTTTAAACTGAGTAATTATTCATCAACATAAGTGTTAAATTGAATACAAAAGACAGTATATGAATAAACGGTTAGTAATGTGAAAATGCTGATTTGTAAAATATTTTGAAAGAAGTAACTCATAAATTTATTTGATATCTTTATACTTATGCATACACACGCTTAAGAGACTTATATAAAACAACACTATGATTAAAAGTTTTACTAATTTTTCAGCATACAATAAAAAATAGTAATCAATATTCATTTACAATAAATAATTTAACGTCATTAAACCAAAAAATAATTTATTTTTTGATTCGATTTAAATAATTAATATTTATATAGGGTTGTTGGTTGATGAATGTCATTCAATGAACACTTAAACAAAGGGTTTGCGGATTATAATTGAATTGTAAACGAAATGTCGTTACACGTTTTGAATGACTATCCGCCTTCATCAGGATTTAAAGGGTAGTTTCGAAAGACTATCCTGTCTTATTTATAAATTGTCAGATAAACGAACAACACTCATGCTGCATTCTGATGGGTTGAATCGGGTCACATGATAAAATACAGCATTCATATAACTTTTTAGAATTATGCAGAACCTTTAATAAAAAAAATTTTGTATGCATTTTTGGAGATATTTCGGAGACATAAGTTTTGATGGAATTAAAAATTAAAGGGATTACATAGGATGGAAAGGTAGTTGTCGTTGGTAAGTAGTTGTCGTTGAGAAAACTCACACCACAGCTCATATCATTTGCCGTGTAATAAAATTTTTAGTAACTTAGGTGAGTTATTCATAAAATACTCACTAAAAATCAAAATTTAACTATTCGGTAGATTTGTGATATGCCTTACTATGTTCGAAATCTTCAGATTTATTGAGAAATAGACTACCCTCGTTTAAATGACATCTTACAAGAATTAAATATTAACTTTCATAGCTCTTTAGATAATATCATTGATTGTATTGCTTTAAACACCCTTGATGTGCTTGACCACACACTTCCTATTAATCGTCGAAGTCCTATTGTTGGTATTAATTTCAATTCCTTCATTTAATCGTTCTCTTTTTAATTATTTATTTATTTTTCAGACTTGCTTTATTTATCTTAGCTACACATAGATGGCAGCACCAAACATTTTTGATTTACTGACTTTTCTTTGATAGTACCTTCTTTTGCCAAACGATGGCGACACTACCGCGTCTAGGCTTCCCTTCCTTTTGAAGTTAGTATTTTTGTTTGTGTAGGTTATCTATTCTAGCTTTAATTTTATTTCGTTAAGGAAAATATAAAATACTTTAAAATACAAAAATATTTTTAATCTTGTCTTGTGCTTTTTCTGGTTGGTTCAGTTTAACGTCGCACTGGTACTACTGCGCTATGAGTTTGGTTGTGGGGATTAAGACCAATTGACTGCCCTAGGGTTCTAGGCGTGAGGGAAGTGCCCTCCGCAGAGGTCTTTTTAAGTGGTCCTAACCCGTTTTTACCAAGTTTCGGAGAAAACCACGGAAAATTCCGAACGGTCAGGCCGACGAGCGCGACCCAGGATCGAACCCGGCATCTCACGTGTACCAGCTTTGAGCATGAAAACACTGGGCCGCTGGTGTCTGCAATGTGGGTAATTGGTGACGAGTACTGTGATATTGGTCTGGGACACACCCCTATGGATGATCGGAGACATGCCATCAGAATTTTGATCCTCCACGAAGCGGATGACTCCCCCGCTTCAATGACCCCCAAAAGGTATAATTTGAAGGGGAACAGGGAGGAGTTCCAGCCACGACAGATTTTACGTGCTCCAACCTTTTTTAGGCTGATTTCTTTAGAAATCGACCTATTGCAATCACTTCGTTTATCTATATATCTATCTATCTATCTATAATGAAAATTTTGTCATCACGATAACTCCCGAAATAATACTCGAAATCGAACCAAATTTGGACAGCGAGCTTATCTTATAAATATCTTGGATGAGTTCGTTAACCAAGTTGCTCCGACTTCTTGTTTTCAAGTGACGGCCACTTGAAAATGTCAAATCCACATTTTTAAAAACCGTATTTAAGGCCGGATTTTCTTCAATTTTTATGTAAATATAGACCACATAAGGGTCTCAATGAAGTTTATTAATGAACTTTATCTGCCATTTTTAACAAAGTGGCGGAAATTTTAAGTTAAACGGGGTCACTTGAAATCTGGCTACCACTTGAAAACTTAAAATCACAATAACTTCCGAAATAATGCTCAAAATCGAAATAAATTTGGACAGTGAACTTTTTTTATAAATATATTGAATGAGGTTGTTAACGAAGTTGCTCCGCCATCCACATTGTAAAAAAGCGTATTTAAGGCCGGATTTTCTTCAATTTTTATGTAAATATAGACCACATAAGGGTCTCAATGAAGTTTATTAATGAACTTTATCTGCCATTTTTAACAAAGTGGCGGAAATTTTAAGTTAAACGGGGTCACTTGAAATCTGGCTACCACTTGAAAACTTAAAATCACAATAACTTCCGAAATAATACTCAAAATCGAACCAAATTTGGACAGTGAACTTTTTTTATAAATATATTGAATGAGGTTGTTAACCAAGTTGCTCCGCCATTTTGTTTTCAAGTGGAGACCACTTGTAAATTTCAAATTTACATTGTAGCGTACTCCAAATTTCTTTGAATTTTGGTGTATACATTGACGATATAAGTGTCTCAGTCAAGTTCATTAATGAACTTTATCCGCCATATTTAACAAAGTGGTGCATATCTTAAGTTAAGCAAAACCACTTGGAAATTTAAAATCACGATAACTTCCGAAATATTACTCCAAATCGAACCAAATTTGGACCGTGAACTTATAAATATTTTGGATGAGTTTGCCAATCATGTTGCTCCGCCATTTTGTTTTCAAGTGGAGACCACTTGAAAATTTCAAATTCACATTGTGAAAAGCGTATTCCGAATTTGTTTGAATTTTGATGTATACATAGACCATATAAGTGTCTCAACCAAGTTTATTAATGAACTTTAACCGCCATTTTTTGGAAAGTACCTGATATTTTATATTAACGGCCCTCTTCATTTACCGTCACCGGAAGCCCCAGCCAATGTTATTCTATGGGGAAATTTTCTTTACAAATAACTTATTAACTAATACATATTTTTAAATTCTGTTTTCACATTCAGAAAATTCCCAACTGTTAAATTGACGCTCCTTTTTTAAAACAATATTTTAGCATATTAACAAAAAATCTCAATTTCTTTGTGATTTACAGTAGAAAGTTATTTAAATAAAGTTATTGATAAAAATGTCTGTCCTAAAATGCAATGCATTGGTATTTGTTTCGGTGTCCCTGTACACAAATAAGTTGTACAGGACCTAATAATGTCATTTTAAATAGGGAGCATTCCATAGAGAACTTGAATAACATATATCATTTTTTAAAAATTCAGAAAATATTTACCGAAGCTGGGGCTGGACAGACAGACAGATAGAAAGATGCACAGTCGGACAGACAGATACACAAATTGAAATCATTTTCACGCATAAAAATTACTTGAAATTGTTAAAAAAAAAAATGCTTAATGTATGTTAAAATTCAATTCCAGCAAATTCCCTATATTAGCTTTTAATTTAACTGAATATTTTTGTATGGCTTTATAAATCTAATGTTAATCATACTATATTTTTAAAGCATTCTTTTGTGCATATCAATAATATATTTCAATTTTACTTAGATTTGTGTAAAGTAGCACTACCAAAATTTGGTTTATAGAAGTCAGTACTTAAACCCTTACTCTTTTTTTCCATAGAACATATCCGATAATTAACTTGAATAACATAATTTAATTCCATTGTGTAAATTAAATATATTAAAATATGGTTTGTAGAAATATATCTCGTAAAACACAATGTTTTGAATACTTTCGGGTGTCCCTGTAAACAAACTAGTGGTGATATTTACTTATTTTCTGCTGAAAACATTCGATAGTGAACTTGAATAACATATTTCAAATTCATTAAGATTTATGTAAAGTTAAGACATTAAAATTTTGGAATACTTTCGGGTGTCCTTATACACAAATCATTAGAGGTATTTTCTCCATTTTCAATAGGGAACATCCGATAGTAAACTTGAATAACATATATCAGTTTCAAGAAATTATATGAATATTTACAGGAATTAGAATGGGGACAGACAGACAAACCGAAATCATTAACACTTTTAAATCTTGTTGAAATGTGTTTAAAAAAAATAAAAGAGAAATACTAATAGCAATTTTCATAAATAATTAAATTTTAATTGCTTTTCATTACTAGAATTACATTATTTTGATTAAAAAACGCAATTAAATTTTAAATAATCTTTATTATTATTATTATTATATTTATTGCGGCATTTGGTGACTGATTTTGATTTGGCGAATATAACAAATTTGAAAATAGATTCATTTGAAAATATCGACCGTTATGCGGGAGAAGTTCAACTAGCCCTATGAATACTTTTCATAAAATGAAAAATTGGAAAGAAAAACTTACCATGGTTGAATGGAGAATCTTTAGTTATTTTGCCAGTGATTTTACAATAAGCCAAATAGGGTAGAGCATGTTCAAATGGAAAACCTGCGCATTTCTTTTTTAAATCAATATAAAATTGTAAAAGAAGCAATAGAGAAACGAATATCAGTCCAAATGTTACAAAATGAGTTAAGTACAATTCCATGTTAACTAATAAAACACTTGAAAACTATGCAAATTTTACCTACAAAGTGTTCTACCTGCATAAGCATGAAATGAAACATTTCATTTTATATAAGTATTTCATTTTATTAAACATGTAAATTTGTGAATCATGAGAAAAAATTATAATTATGTTATAAGAACATGACAATTATTATAAATACTTTTGTAAAATAATTCTCCATTATAGTCATCTACTATTTCGTTATTTCCATGTGATATCTGGAAAAATTAACTTGAAGAATGAAATTTTCTAAAACAATAGTATTTGATCTTAAGACAAAAGAATATATTGTGAGAGAAAATAAATGGTATCCGATATCTGGAAAGATTAATTTAAATAAAGAAATTTTCTAAAATAAAAATATTAGATCTTAAAACAAAAAAGTATTGTGAAAAGAGATAAAGCATATTAGGACTGTAAGTAATTCATATCTTGATAAAAAATTCTTTTGTAAAATTGACTTTATAAAATTTTCCTGTAATTTAAATACATGCATACGATTTTCATCTAAATAGTAATTAAGTAACTCACAATAAGGATAAAAACCTTTAATCCTAACTATAATTATATCTTTATATATATTGGTAAGAGTTTGTAAAGTAGTTAATTTAATGTAAATTCATTCAAAGCTGCTTAATCAGGCTATTAAATGTTAATTTTCTACATCTCTTGTTAGTTTTCGCGTTAAAATAGTTTTTTTTTTCCTTTTAAAACACGTTAAAAAGCTTCACAAAGTTAGATAATGGCTTTGGTGCCAAATTTGGCGAGATTTCACTCCTTGGCGATTTTTTTAGCGACCTTGGCGAGAAAATCCTTATTATCGATATCCCAAATATCTAAGCTCTATCTTGATTCCTTGAGAAGTTACCAGAAAATTCTGTGTTTATGGAGGGGTGTAAAAGGAAGTACAATCAGGCCAAGTCGGTCAATTTCACGCTAATCGTCATACTGCTGAGAGCTCCTGCTCCTGACTAAGATCTCTTTTACTGTTTGCTTACAGCCTAATGTTGTGTGTTAATGCTATGCTACAGTTTGTGCTGTAAATTTAAGATTGTCAGCTGTTATTTAAGTTGTGTTTACTGGTGAAACTGAAGTTGATAATTGGTGTATATACCTGTAATCTTCCAGAATTTTCTGCAATTAAAGGTTTAAGCCTCTGTAAGTTCCACCCTTTCATCCAGAGACAATTCAAAAACCTCGAATACGCAAAAATTATATATATATATATATATATATATACCTTTAATTATGACTAAGTTATTAATCCGTAAAGACAATTGCTTTCAATCTGTTATAGAAGCGTTCTCACCAATTCAGTTAGACACTTTATATAAAGCAAAATAAAACATTACTTGGCATAAAGTAAGATAATATACCTTTCCAATATTACAAGATTTAATTACATTAGTTTCAACTCGTGAAGAATAAAAATGAAAAATTTAATTTACTAATATATATTTACACATGTATGAGGGCAAACTTCTATTATTGTAACTAGTGTAAAATTAGCTTTATAAAAAAAACTTAAATAAATGCCGCAATTTTTAAAACGTAAACTCGGAGCTGACCTTGAATTTAATTAAATATTACTTTTCTTTAAAATCTCTAATTTATTACCCAATATAGCAATTATTTGACCGTGAACTCATAATTACTATTTTTAGCCAATTTTTAATTTTTATAAAAATCGATTAAAAGTTTATGATTTTCAAAAAGACTTTTCTTTCTTTTCACTCCAGTCCAAAAAACATATGACTGTCATCTAACATGAGTTGGAAGTAGTACAATTGAGAAAGCGGAAATTTTAAACTACTGATTCAAAAGTAATAAGAAGAAAAATCATGAGGCACGCATTGATTAATAACACTTGCAAAATGTCCATAATCGTTGCGTTTTTTAACCTTCTATATTCTCTGCACTGAGAAAAAAAAGGCCTTCCTTTTCCAAATTCCTAAACTAGAAATATAGATTTCCGAGCTATGAGTATAAGGCTCGGCAATACACTGAGAAAAAATTCTATAACTGTTATCTAGAATCTAAATTGTGTCTCTAGAAAAAATAGTTCCATGTCATCCTTATAAATTTCTTATAAAAAATTTTCTAGTCCCCTTCGAAAGCGAATTCTAGAGACCTCAATTAGAATTCTTGAGCGATTGCCTATACTATCGAGGACAAACCTATTTGAAAATATCTCCAAATAGATGTGAATACAAGAGTCGGGTTTCAGCAGCTGTAATCTTGGTTTATCACCCAATTTTAGAAAATCAAGCGAGAATGTCTCGTAATACAAGATTCAGAATATTGTTTCACCATCTAGAAATGTGTAGATTAGAAATTCTCGACCATTTCGTCTATTCAGTTTGTTGGCATGCCTTATGTGCATAGCTCGGAAATCTATATTTCTACTTTAAGGATTTAGAAAATGACCATTTATTTATTCTAGATGAAGGCGGTATATATTTTTTTTTCTCAGTGTGCCTACGTAGAAGTAAACAGAAGGCAGAAAGGCAGACAGATAGACTAACTGAATTCATAATCTCTCTTAAACATTATTGGAAAATTTTAAAAATGTTTAACAAAAACGGAAGTGTAATTTAAGCAATTTCCAATTGCAGCCCTTAATGCCTTTGAATACTTTAGTGTAGATTTGTAAATCTGAATGCTAAACAAATCACATTCTACATAAAATATCATTTTAGGTTCTTAAGTATAAATATCAATTTCATTATGTGTTTTTTTTTTTTTTTTTTTTTTTTCCCAATAGAAAGTTATTTAAATGCGATTTATAAAAGTGTTTCTCCTAAAACGCATTGCCTTGGCATTTTCTTGGGTGCCTATGTACATAAACCATTCGTTCAGAGCATTTTAATTAGGGAACATTCCTTAGTGAACTTGTGCAATTGTGTAACATATATCATAAAGAAAAAAAATTAAAAAGCTTAAAGTAGACGAAAATCCAATTTCAGCAAACTTTTAATAATAGCCCACTTATCGTTCCCAGAAGCCAGAGCCAATGTTATTCTATGGAGAATTTCGCCCCATTATAACTTATTAACTAATATATATTTTTAAATTCCGTTTTTACATTCAGAAACTTCACAACTATTAAACAATTTATCGCTTTCTAAAAATTATTTTTTATTTTTATTTTTACTATAACATTTTGAGGTTTTAAAATGCGAATTTTCACAACGTGAAATTTTTCATTTTTGAGCTTAAAAAATGAAATATTAAAAAAAAAAAAATCAATTTTCAGAAAGCGATAAATTGTTTAATAGTTGAGAATTTTCGGAAAGTGAAAACGGAATTTAAAAATATGTATCAGTGAAAGAATTATAATGGGGCAAAATGTCTCATAGAATAACATTGGTTTCGACTTTCGGAGAAGATAGGTAAAGAGTCCCTTTAATGTAACTGAATATTTTTTCATATCCCTTTCAATCTTAATGCTAATCATACTACATTCCGTAGAAATCATTCTTTTCTGTATATGAATAACACACGCATTTCATTTTCATGAAAATTTCTGCAAAGTTAGTAAAATACAGTTTGTTGAAATATCTCTCATAGAACACAATGCTTTGGAATAATTTTAGGTGTCCCTGCAAACAAATAATTAGTGGTATTCACTCCAATTTCAATAAGAAACATCTGATAATGACCTTGAATAACATATTTCAATTTTTTTTAGATTTGTGTAAAGTAAAATCATTAAAATATGGTTTATAGGAATACCTCTCATAGAACGGAACGCTTTGGAATAGAATACATTCGGTTATCTCCGTATACAAACTAGTAATGGTACATATTTACTTCTTTTTCAGTAGGAAACATCCTATAGTAAACTTGAATAACATTTATCAGTTTCAAGACATTCTATTGATATTTGCTGAAGTTAGAATGCTGACAGACAGGCGGACATACAGACAACCCGAAGTCATAAATACTTTTCAACTTCATTGGAAAGTATTAAAAAGGCAAATAAATAAATAAATAAATGAATAAAAGCACATATTAAGTAAGGGGCACCACTAGTGTATTAGTTTTTCAGCTATTTTTTGTGTACTATTCTTAGTTTTAGAGAGTGTAAAATTAATCAATGTTTCAGACCTCAATTAATTCTTCCTTTACACGACTCTATTGCGAAAGTTGCTAATTGTAACATTTATATATCTGTGTGTGTGGACATCCTAGAAACTAATAGTGGACACCTTTTTATTCCAGTATTGGACCCCTTAAAATTACAAATGGATAAAATAAAAATGCAAAACAATCGCTTTATATATACAAATGGATAAAAAAAAAGTGATTCTTTTGCTTTTTTTTTTTTTTTTTTTAATAAAAGAAGTATTTCTGCTACATTATTGTGTTCTTCGAAAAGTTTCTTCTTTCATTTTGATTTCCTTCGCTTTTCTAAAGCCCTTTTCTTTAATTCCTGTTTCGCTATTCTCCATTTCTTATTTCTTTCTTCATTCTCCAGCATTTTTCCCCATTTCTTTCCTCTGTTTTTTCTTTCTTTTTCTTTCTAGTTTCGCTCATAATTTCATCATATTTTCCACAGCAAGGTTTTTTTTTCTTTAATCAATTTTTCCAATACATTACTACTCTTCCGAAGTGGTGATTCTTGGAATAATAACTACTGACATCCTCGTCTGACGTTCTAAACTTGGGTGGGTGGGTTGGTTGGTTGGTTAGGTTTTACGTTTTTTTTTTTTTTTTTAATATTGAGAATGAAATGGACTCTTTTTGGATATTTCGTGTTATACTACTTCTCTAATATGGAAATCGTCTGAATTATCATAAAAGATAATTTTTTAAAATAATAAGTTTAATAAATTATTTTTAAAAAACAGAATTATTTTTTAATAGCTGAATTAAATTCTATATAAATGTAGGTGCATTAATGAAACGGGGGGGGAGGGGGGTGGTAGCCCCCTCACACAGAACTAATTATCATATAAAACTATTCCTAAGCTTAATTTGAAATGTTTAACACAGGTTTACATAACAGTACTCGTTTTCTTACCTCTTAATCTCCAACCTGTATTTATAGTATTAAATTACAGTGTAAGAGAAAGTCGTGTGAGTGACACTCCAGATTATTCTAATCTTTCTGGTTCAATTTTGTAAAAGATTGAAAGTTATGATTTGTTATTTAGAAGGATTGTAGAAAGTTCAAATGCCATTATTCAAAATAAGTAATATTTTTATATTTTAAAAAACAGCGGAATTTGAGAAATGTAATGTGATTTCTGCATTTGACTTTCCCTGGAACATTATTCGTTAATTTTCAGATTAGCGCTGCTACCTAACGAACATGGAAAACAAAAGTTCAAAAATAGGTTACACTGAGAAAATGTTTTATGACTGACATCTGGAAACTAAACTGTGGCTCTAGCAAAATTAGTTCGACGTCATCATTATAAATTTTAGTCATCTTTGAAACGAGGTTTAGAAACCTCTATGAGAATTCTAGAGCGTTTGCCTATATTATCGAGGTCAAACTTATTTAAAAATATCTCCAAATAAATTCGAAATCAAGAGGCGAGTTTTGTAAATATAATCTTGGTTTACGACCCAATTCTAAGACATCAAGCGTAAATTTCTCGCATTACAAAGGATTCAGAACGTTCATAATATTCTTAGTATTGTTTCACCATCTAGAAAAATACAGACTAGAAATTCTCGATTATTTCGTCTATCCGGGTTATTTGTTTATCTTATGTATGACTCGGAAATCTATGTTTCTAGTGTAGGGAATGGCTACTGATTTCTTTCTGGATGAAGGCGGTATATATATATATATTCTTTTTTTTTTTCAGTGTAAAACAAAGACAAATTACTGAAAAAAATAATAATGCGTAGAGAAATGTTAAATGCTTGGTTTCACTGCGAAAAAAAGTTAATGTCAAAAATTAAAAAAAAAGTAAAAAAAAAAAAATGTTAAAGGGTTAACAAGTGAAAATATTTTACTTTTACTCATCAAAAATCAATAATAAAACAATTAATGAATCGGTAGATTATTTTAATAATTTGGACGCTATTAATAAAATTCCATACACATATATATTGAGATAATCCAGTTTAATGTGCAAAACCTTTAACATTTTTATCATTTTTTAAGATATTATTTATCACATTAATCAAAAAAGGAAAAAAAAAAGATAAGTACATAAAAAGAGAACATCTGTAAGTTCCAGCCCTTTTTTTCCAGTGGATAAAAATTGATTCAAGATGTCTTATTTATTGTTAATATCGATCTTCATTCTGGTGCTGGTAAATCAATATGAAGCAGATAATGACTGTACGTATATTTTATTGCTTATTAAAATTTACTCTCTTATTTCAACCTTGACTTACAAAAAAAAAAAAAAAAAAAAAAAAAAAAAAGAATGTTATAATTTCGAATCATTTGTTTGTCTGTTTATGGCACTGCAGCTTCCAAATGAGTAGATTGAATTAAGGGGGGGGAAAAAATCTGGTGTGGCATTTACACGACTTTCTCTTTCTGTACTAGAAAGATAGATTTCAGTAGGAGGATAAGATAACAAGTACTCTATATAAACTTGCGTTCAAAAGATTTAAACTAGGTTTAGGAACAGCTTTATTTCGCAAATAATTCTATGGAAGCTACCTTCCACCTCAACAACACGTTTTAATATAGTAAAAACATTTATATACAATTTAAGGATCTTACTGCATTTAAAAGTTTATCCCCAAATTATTCAGACAGTTTTTGACCGCACTCTCCTCGAGACTTATCAATCTTGATCAAACTTTTTATGTAGCAATCTCATGGAAACTTGAAAACACAATATTTGAATTACCTGCAATTATTTGTTTTTAAGTTAATCTGATAACACACATACACAAAAATAAACCGTTAAAAACTTCACTTTAGTGTTCAGCGAACTCAAAACACATAACTATACAAATAATATGGTGTGTCACTCACACGACTTTCTCTAACCCTGAAATTTAATACTATAAATACAGGTTGCAGATTAAGAGGTAAGATAACGAGTACTGTTATGTAAACCTGTGTTAAACAATTCAAATTAGGATTCGGAAAAGTTTTATATGATAATTAGTTCTGTGTGAGGGGGGACTACCGCCTCCTTCAACCTCCCGTTTCATTAATGCACCTACATTTATATAGAATTTAATTCGGTTATTAAAAAATAATTCGGTTTTTAAAAAATAATTTATTAAAATTATTATTTAAAAAAATTATCTTTTATGATAATGCAGACGATTTCCATATTACAGAAGGAGTATAACACTAAATATACATTAAAAAAAAAAGTTGAATTAACTCTCAATATTACATAAAAAAAAAAAAGTATTATTATTATTATTGTTAAAAATGAAAAAAATCGATAACTTTATTTTAAATTATCGCAGATCGATGGTTCAGCCATTCGTTTTACAGGTATTGGTGAGCTCTTTTGAAAGATACCCATCATGAAAATTTACTCCCCTCGAGCTTCCCCCCTGCCCCCAGGCGGGGAGGCGAGACTCCTACATACACAAACATTTTTTCCCAGTTGGCGGCTATCTCTATTACAAAAAAATATACATTTGTTTTATTTGGTTTAGGGCAATCTATAGATGTTAAACTCTACTTACTTTCAATTTACCCCATAGACATAATGTATTTGAATACGTTTGAGTGTCCCTCTACACGAACCATTGGCTTCATCTCAACGAAAAGCTTCCTGTAGCATCCCTGTATGATACACATTTAGAATACCGAGTTTGGAATTTCTGCTACTATTTGTTCTTGAGATATGCTGATAACAGACACACAGACACACAAACCATTCGCTAAAAACATGATTTTCGTATTCAGGGCACCTCAGAACATGTAACTATAACAAAAACTCACGTTCGAAAATTTGACCCTAAAATAATACTTTCTCGATGCTATGGGTAAGTGAAAATAAAAAGGTCTGATTTAGAGGAATCAATTTTTATTCCCAAGCAGTTTTATTGGAATTTTCAAGTATAATGCAACTATATCATAGTATTTTTGGGTAACCTTGTATGATGATTGGTGAATGATTTTCACGTCACAATCTACATGAAACATGATTTGATGCATATAAAAAATATATATTCATTTCATTTTGTTTAGTCTAGCTTATAGACGTTAAACTGGACCTACAAAAATTTTCGCCCATAGGTGTAATGTATTTGAATTATCGTACAAGTCCTGGTACACGAACCATTTGCTTGATCTGAACGAAATGTTTAGTGTAGCATCCCTATATGATACAGTTTTAGAATATCGATTTTGGATTTTCTTGCTACTATTTGTTCTTGAGATATTTGCTAATAACAGACAGACACATACACAGACAAACTGTTAAAAACATGATTTTTGGATACAGGGGACCTCAAAACGTGTAAATATAACAAAAAATCAATTTCAAAAATTTGATCTAAAAACAGTACTTTCCCTACCATTTATATGAGTAAAAGGAAGTAAAAAAACCCTGTATTATACCGATTAATTCAAAAGACACAGAATGTCCTTCTACATGCTCATTTGCCTGATCTCAACGAAAATTTTAGAGTATCATCACTGTATGGTATAGATTTAGAATACTGAGTTTTGACTTCTGGCTACTATTTGTACTTGAGATATGCTGATAACAGACACACACACAGGCACACAGACCAACAACTAAAAACATGTTTTTCCGATTCAGTGGACCTTAAAACGTGTAAATATAACAAAAACGGAATTTCGGAAATTTGACCCAAAAACAATACTTTCTCAACCATGTATATGGGTAAGAGGAAGTTTGAAAAAAGAAAAAAAAAAACTTTGATTTAATTGAGATGGTTCTCAGCCATATTTGATGAAAATCTGTTTGCTTTATTAAGGAACATTTTAATTCATGCTGCACATAGCTTAAAGAAATTAACATAGACAAAGGGATGAAAAAAAAAAGAGAGAGAAAGAAAGAAAGAAAAAAAATAAAAAAAGAATAAAAAACAGAAAGCCTTATTTCTATATTTTCATCTTCCCTTTGAACAACCGCATATTTTATCATTAAACTAGGATATTGTAACCACAACATGACTTTCTTATATATATCCCTACACCAATTGCAGACGATTTTTATTCCAGAGAAGCAAAACACTAAATATCCAAAGAAAGTCAAATTTATTCTCGATATGACATCTAAAAAAAAATGCGTCTTTTTTCTTTGTTAAAAAATTAAAAAAAAAAAAAAAAAAAAAAAAAAATCGATAGATCGGTAGTTCAAAAAAAGTTCGTTGACGAAATCTTTTGAGATAGATACTTATAATTAAAATTTACCCCCCTCCAGGAGGGGAGGAACAAACCTTTAGGAGGGAAGCGTTGCTCCTACATATACAAAAAAAATATATATATATATATATATATCCTAATTCACATGATTTTTAAAAAATAATTCTCTTTATGCATATTTACACGAAATTTTGTCCTGTAGTGTCATGTTAAAAATAATTTAAAAAGAAAACGGGTTGACAACGCCACCTGTTGGACAGTTTTCACGAAAAGTTGACAGTCACTATATTATGTCAAGCTGCGACTACATATCAAAGTTTATAAAATTCTGTGTAATAGTTCCTGAGATACAGTTGCCACAAATCTTCGTCACATACACACAGAGAGACACACAATCAGACAGACATTTTCTAAAAGTGATCAAATCGTGTTCTAGATCTCTTAAAACGTGTAAATCCGTCAAAAACCCGAGATCTAAAACTTTTTATGAATCTAATACTTTCTTCTATTGAATATAGAAGGACGTAAAAGTTGTGATGAAACGATAATGATATTGCCGGATATCGATTAGATTCCTGCATGGGATCAGGTAGACTGAAAATTTTCTCTTGCGAGTCGGATTCGGGTTCGAGTCGGGTTTAGTTTTCAGCAAGTCGGGTCGATTTGAGGACATCTTTTCGAAAATTATACCATAATAAGGAGAAATTGGATTGGTACAATTATCTATATATCTATAAACGGCTAAGAGATTTCCTTGGACTCTTTGTGTAGACGCAAGTTGCCACCAAATTTTCATACTTTAGTTAATTTTAAAAAATCAAATTGTCCGATCGATAAGCTGTTTAATCCGACGGATTCAGAAAAATCGCCCCTTTTATTTGGTATCTTATTCGTAACGAAATTTTGATTAGATTTTTTTAATTAATTAAAATATGAAAATAATAACCTGGTAGTAGCTTAAAAATTGGACATTTAAATTTTTAATTATTGCCAAATATTATTATTATTATTATTATTATTATTATTATTAATTGTAAGTTTTTCTTTTTTTTCCCCCAGCATAAAATGAAATATGTTTTCACGCAAAAAATAAAAATTTATAAAATACTAGCTGACCCGACAAACGTTGTTTTGTCATTTAAATTATTTCTAGAGAATATTTTGCTAGAAAAAAATAACTAACTTATTGTAAGTGTGTAAGGATGTGGTATATAAGTGAAACAGGTATGGAGCGCTGTGAACGGTGACTGTGAATTCCGATTATAACGTAAAAGACATAATTACCGAAATTTTCGCTACTTGCTTCTTGCTACTTGCTACTTGGTACTTTCTACTTGCTACTTGTTATTTAAAACCTCCGCTGAATGTCGAACAGCACAAAATTTTATTTCATACCGCAAATATTTTAATTTATGAGAGAATCTCTGATAGCAACGAATTTCACATAAAAATTCCATCTTTTTTGAATAAGCTGTAACAATCTGAACCGATTTGATGAAAATTTTTATCAAAAAGTTATTACAATATCTAACATCATTACATGTACATTTATCCCAATTCAATCAATCGATGCATGTGAGTATGTGTATAGTATGAGCGAAGTGAAATGTAGAGTTCGTATTAAATAAAAACTTAAATTCGTTTTAATTAAAGGTGAAAAAGTTGAAACTCAATTTATTTTATAACAGGTATATTTTTTTAATCTACAAAAACTGAATTTACCGTAATACCATTGGATGTACAATATTTTTGGTTAATCCTTGAGGAGTATACACAAACAAATTCGAAAGTTTTCCAACCCTGGAACACGCAACATATAATTGGCCGTGAGAAAAGCACGGATTTTCTAAATCTAAGCCACAAATTAGGACCCCTTTGGTGACTTTAAATATTTTAAGCCATTTTTGTGATGAATTGAAATGCTATCTCAATTGTGGATCTAAAGATCTTGGCGAGAAGCGTCCGAGCTACTTCAGTGCCAAATTTCAAATTTTGCCAAAGGGATCCGATACTAAAGGTGTTCCATACAAAAAATAAATAAATAAAATATCAGTGACATACACACGCACAAAAGTATGGGACCCCTTTGGTGACTTTAAATATTTTAAGCCATTTTTGCGATGAATTGAAATGGCTATCTCAATTATGGAACTAAAGATCTTGTCGAGAAGCGTCCGAGCTACTTCGGTGCCAAATTTAAAATTTTGCCAAAGGGATCCGATACTAAAAGTGTTCCATACGAAAAATAAATAAATAAAATATAATAAATTAGCTACACAAATAAATTTGTAGGTTAGGGTGGTTGTTAATCAACGCGCGTGTAAATTTGATAGAAAATTATATAAAATACTCACTCCAATTCCGCACCAAATTTGCAAAATGTATAGTTTTTTATGCACACTTCAAAACTCTTCAAACACTAATTACATCTTGATGTAATATTTCAATTAGGACACAGTTTTTTGTATAACAATAATAACACGAAGTTACAAAATATTTTCCTGAATTTGATCGCAGCACCAACTGTCGGGACAAACTGGAATTACAATAGAATATACGCAAGCGAAGTGTGACGTCACTGACCGTCAGTGGATGCAAGAAAGAGATTTCCTATGTTAATCTCCCATTGGATTTTTTATAAAAAATTATTGAAAATCGAGGAAAAATATTTTTGATTTTAATGCCCGTATTTGGGTATAGATATGTATTAGTTATCGTATGCATGCGTTAGATTGAGTTATTTTGCTCTCAAATTGACAAAATTTTAATTTTAAATTTCAAAACTCTGTCTTCCTTGGGGTTTTTGTTATTTGGCGATCAAAAACGTAATACGAAAATATACATGCCAGATGTATATTTTCGTAATATGTATTGTACGAAATTGTTTCATATTATTCATTACTCTCTTAATATAAGTTGTTGAAATAACCATTATTTTTGAAAGAAATTATGTTCGCCAGATGATATGGCGATATTTTTTTTTCCGCCAAGGATGACAGAGTTTTGAGATTAAAAATTCAAATTTTATCATTTTTACAGCAAAAACAACTCAATCTAACGCATGCACATGATAACTAATACATATCTATACCCAAATATGGGGATTAAAATCGGGAAATTAATATTCGATACTACGATCGTAGCGCAGTCTGCCGGATCCAATGTGAAACATTCCAAAATCAACAACAATTTATAAGTGATAAATTAATTAAATAAACAATTTGAATTGGACTGAATTGTAAATCTAAACCATTCTCGAATCCACCTGAAAACACACAAAAAATTTCATTAAACTCGGTCCAGCCGTTTAGGAGGAGTTCAGTGACATACACACGCACAAAAGAAATATATATATAAAGATAAATTCAAAGGCACAGCTTTAGTATAGACCTCCCCCCCTCCTCGTCGACTTCAAATATTTTTGGCCATTTTTGCGATGAATTAACATGGCTATCTCAATTGCGTAACTGACGATCTTGGTGAGAAACGTCCGTACTACTTCGGTGCCAAATTTCAAATTTTTCCAAACTAAAGCTGTTCCATACAAAAAAAAAAGAAAAAAGAAAAAAGAAAAACTGTTTTATGATATATACAAAATAAAAATAAAAATATTACTATTTACAATTAAGGTGAAAGCATAAAAGAACCTTTATAAGTTACATATAAAGTATCAATTAAAACGAAAATTTTGTTTAACTGTAGAAAAGAAAAGTACTACTAAATTAAATAAAAATTTTGAGCTAATACCAAGTATCTCTATGAAGATATTTATTTACACGCGAATATTTTCATAGTATATTATTACTTTCTTCTACATGTAATATAGAGAAAGTATTGGATTCGTAAAAATTTTCGACCTTGGGTTTTTGATGAATTTACACGTTTTGAGAGCTGTAGAACACGATTTGACCATTTTTAGAAAATGTCTGTCTGTCTGTCTGTCTGTCTGTGTGTGTGTGTGTGACAAAATTTTGTGGCAACTGTATCTCAAGAACTACTGCACAGAATTTCATATAAATTGGTATGTAGTTGCACCTTGACATAAATTAGTGCCTATCAACTTTTGGTAAAAATTGTCTTACAGGTTGCGTTGCCATCCCGCTTTTTCTAAATTTTTAACATGGTGATATAGGACAAAATTTTGTATAAATGTGCATAAAGAGAATTATTTTTTAGTAATCATTATGAAATTTACAAGAATTATTTATAATAGAGATAGTCAACTGGGGAAAAAATTTTGTATGCGTAGGAACCTCGCCATCCCCCGTGGGGTGGAAGTCCCCCCTCGAGGGGAGTAAATTTTCAAGATGGGTATCTTTCGAAAGGTCTCGTCAATACCTTTAAAACGAATGGTTGAACTATAAATCTGTGATAATTTAAAACAAAGTTATCGATTTTTTTTTACTTTTAACAAAAAAAAAAAAAAAAAAAAACTTTTTTTTTTTTTTTTTTTTTTTTTAACGAAATTTAACCAGACTTGGTATTTAGTTGGCCCCTGACATAAACTGAGGCTGATTAGATTTGGGGATCAATCGCTCAACAGGTGGCGCTGTGATCGTATTTTTTCTAAACTTTTAACATGGCAGTGGGGGGGGGATGGAAATTTTCAAGATCGGTATCTTTCGAAAGGTCTCGTCAATACCTTTAAAACGAATCGTTGAACTATAAATATGTGGTAATTTAAAACAAAGTTATCGATTTTTTTTACTTTGACCGAAAAAAAAACTTTGAAAAAAATCGTTTTTTTTTTTTTTTTTTTTTTTTTTTTTAATATTCTTACTGCGTGAATTTGTATAGGAAAATATAGAAGAAAGTCTTGTGGTGGCCACAACATACTAGTTTTTTTTTTTTTTTTTTTTTTTTTTCTAATTTTTATTGTTTATCACACGAAATTAAAAATATTTTATTTCCGGAAAAAAATAAATAAATGTGAATTTTGTTTATTTTGGCATCAAATATATTTTTCTTTTTAATCATTTTAAAGTTAAAATGGAGTTTTTATTTAATATCTTTTGATCCAATTATCCGATTGAACTGAATTGTAAATCTAAACCATTCTCGAATCCACCGGAAGACACACAAAAAATTTCATTAAGCTCGGTCCAGCCGTTTAGGAGGAGTTCAGTGACATACACACGCACAAAAGAAATATATATATAAAGATTAAACATGCTCATGCATATGAAAAAATGAAAAAATGAAAATGGATTAAATAATAATAATAATAATAATAATAATATACCTCAAATTTTTCCCCCTTTGGTTTAAATAGTATGTTTTTTGCACGGATGAATCGCGCTTGGCGTGAAAGCTAATTTGGCATTATATTAAAGAGCTTTACTTATTGAAATCCTGGACAATTTTTAAAATTTTCATGCTGAAATAGATCGGACATTTTTCGCCAAGACTCCACTTTCGCAAAAACCATTTTAAGCAAGTAGCGCATCAAAAATATAAATAAATTATAAAATATTGAAAAAAAGAAAAGAAAGAACAGGTAAGGAAAAAGAAAAGAAAGGAAAGAAACAGAAAAAATAATCAAATAAAGTATGTATTTTTGTCTAAAGTGTCAATAAAATTTCAAAAGTCGCCAATGGGCTGTACCACGATCAGGTTTACATATTTCATTATTTCAATATATATATTTAATATATATATATATATATATACCAACTACTATTATAGCCCCCAAAAATTGTCTCATGCGATAAACGTAACTGATCATAGCCACATTGTAATATTATGATTGGCGCGATATTGTTGTCATTTTATGGTTGATCGAATAAATCAAACAAATATAGAAAATAATGTGAAAGAAAATATTATGTACACGACTAATAGTGTTGTTCATATGTAACTGGGATTCAAATATAAAATTGATACTTCAATTTTTTCGATATTGTCCGTTTCGAAACTGTCATCTGATAAGCACCCAACTGGAAGCCCAATGGTAAGCTATTGTCACAGGCAATATACGCAGGCACCCGAGAGTCTGCGAATGAGTGGGTCGCAACCGAAAGTAGCGGGGAACGAAAGCGGGCTTTAGAGCAATTTCATGATTTATTTATTTTATTTTATTTTATATTATATTATATTATTTTATTTTGTTTTGTTTTGTTTTGTTTATAAAGCGATATAGAAAAAAGTTTCCTTTAAATATAGTGACCAGCGAAGTGGTCAAAGCCTTCGTTGATTCACTACCTTCATTGATTTTATAAATTAAAAAATGATTTCATTAACAAACTGATTTATTGGCACGCAAGCAGCATCTGACCGAGTTTTGTACATTTTGAGTTTGATTTTAAATTTTTTCAAGTATTCAGAATTCGGTTCGTTCCCGAACCGGGACTTATCTGGTTACTGTATAACTGATGTAAACTATATATATCGAAGCTTAAATATACGCATATCCAAATTATTATAGTAAAGTAAATATTTATATCGGAGAAAAACGATTAGCAAAAAAACATTAAATTTTATTTCATCGTATTTCATTAATATATATAATGACCCTCATCTGTCATGAACGAATCCGGTTAGTACCGCTTCAAAACAGAAACTTTTGGCAGCCATTTTTTTTCCGTTTGTTTAATTCAACTTAGGAAACATACATATCATTTTCATACATGTTTTGTATCGCACATATTCTTATTTATTTCCTATAAAACCTTGAAAAACTATTCAATTGTAATGTTTAAATGTCTAAATTAAATATAACGGATCACTGGCTATTATAAACATGAACGTATAAATAGAATTATGTAACTTCATGATTATAAACAATGCAATACCAAATAAAAACAAACCAAAACTGTTGCCATTCAGAAAATACAAATTCCAAATGGACAACTTTTTAATTCCGAATGAACGACTCTTTGACTGTTTCATTAAAAAAATGATTAAAATATTTCTAAAACATATTAAAGCCTTAAAAATCTTAAAATATTTGTAAAAACGCATTAAAGCCTTTATATATTTTTATCAAACTTCATTGTTTGTTTACATTGTAAGGTATGATTGGCATCGAGTTTAGTACGCAAATGCCGCCAGTTGATTTTAGTTTTGAAATTAGTGTAAAATGATAGTTGGGATAGAATGTTTGGTTGGGCAAGTAAAAGTCACCAGTTGAAATGAATATTGAAAGTAGAGTAGTCTAAGGTGATAATGTCGAGTCAAGGTAAAATGTTCGGTTGAGAATGAGAAAGTCCCTAGCTGGATCCTGGATATTTTGGCGATGTTGTGGGTGAGATAGCTGGTTGGAGGTATCCGCGATTGTAATGAAATGCTCGCCCTCTGGTGGGCTAAGGTGAAATTATCATACCACTGCATATCATCATATTATGCAATCGATTTTCCATGATGTAATGGCGGAGAAAGAACAATAATAAATACACGTGGCTATTATATTTACTAACAACTGCAGTTCAGAAAGCGCCATCTATCGATCATTACAAACGCGGATCGAGTAGAGGTGAATTTGGGTTAGCATGGAGTGTCTGTAGTTATTGGATAGTTAGTTAGAAAATTTGAAAACAGGATCTACTATAGTCTTAAAAAAGAGTATTTTGGTAAAATGAAGTGAATCGTTTTTTCTTTCGATTATGAATCGATTATGAGGACGTGAATCGTGAATCGTGAATCGATTATGAGGACTTTAAATGCGCAAGCGAAGTGATGACGTCACTTGCCGTTCGTGGATACAAGAAAAATATTTCCTATGTTAAACACCCAATGGATTTTCCGTAAAAAATTATTAAAAATCGAGGGAAACTATTTCCCGATTTTAATCCCCATATTTAGGTTTAGATATGTATTAGTTATCATGTGCATGCGTTAGATTAAGTTGTTTTTGTTCTAAAATTGATAAAATTTGAATTTTAAATTTCAAAACTCTAGATAAAAAAAAAAACTTCCATATTCCATTGAAAACATAAACATTTCATTTCAAAGGATGATATTTACACAATAAATATCCAACTAATATACTAATTAAAAGGAAAATGATAAATAATCTATCATAATTTGAAGTCAAATTTGTTTTCATCTAAATAAAGTATCTGATATAAGATACTAATATGTGGTAGCGGAATAGATTTGCAGGGATGGAACACGGGCGCAGAATTCATACCGGAATCCACTTAAGAAATTTCTCTATCTATAATATCGCTGATTTAAGAAGTAGAAAATTTTCTTACATTGATAGTGGTATGAATTCTGCGCCCGTGTTCCATCCCTGGATTTGATATCGGTCATCTTTGGCAGAAAAAAAAATTATCGTTAAATTATCTGGTGAACATAATTTAATTCCTTTCAAAAATCATGGTTATTTTAACAACTTATATTAAGAAAGTAATGAATAATATGAAACAATATTTCGTACAATACATATTACGAAAATATACATCTGGCATGTATATTTTCGTATTACGTTTTTGATCGCCAAATACAAAAACGCCAAGGACAACAGAGTTTTGAAATTTAAAATTAAAATTTTGTCAATTTGACAGCAAAATAACTCAATCTAACACATGCACATGATAACTAATACATATATATACCCAAATATGGGGATTAAAATCGGGAAATAATTTTCCTCAATTTTTAATATTTTTTTACAAAAAATCCAATAGGCGAATAACATAGGAAATCATTTTCTTGCATCCACGGACGGTCAGTGGCGTCACACTTCGCTTGCGTATAGAGCACTTAATGGAACACTGGGATGTGTTGTTGCTGTTGTGTTGTCGGGCCTATATTTTTTGTCAACCAGCAGTTTTTTTATTGTCATTCATATTTATTGATCGGGTAGAAATTTTTTAATTTCAGAACGAAAATTATAAAATATCGAAACACATTTGATTTATAAACAAAAATTGAAAATACATTTAAATGATCATGTGGTAACCATCACGATCTAAACATTGTTTTCAAGATTTATCGTTCACATTCCGTCATTTTTGACAGGGTTATATACTAGTTTATTTATATTTCAATATAAACATTAAATAATAAGCAATAAATACTAAACATGAAGCACATTTTTGTACACTTAAAGTACATAACACATATAAATGGCTAAAAATTCTTATTAATCCATTTTTTAAGATTTTTTTTTTTTTTTTTTTTTTTTTTTTTTTTTATTTAGGCTATTAGTGAATATATTTTTAATTTTAAATCCCCAACATATTATAGGTATGGGATGAATCCAGTGTTGGAGATAATTGACTAAAAAGTAATTCAATTACAATTAAATTACAATTATACTTATTTTACAGTCAATCAATTACCAAGTGATTACAAATAAAATGAATTACTTATTCAATTTATTTGTAATCAAAAACTTGTTAATCGATTGACAGTAAAATAATTATAATTGTAATTTAATCATAATTCAATTATTTTTTAATCAATTATGCCCAACACTGGATAGAACTTGGGTAATCGTTAAAATTTTCGAAATCGGTTTTTTGACTTTTTTATACTTTTTCAGGTGTAAGGAATCCAAAAATATCAAAATGGGTATGGTGTCCGTCTGCAGGGTGTCTATTATAGTTTGTTGATATGTTTGTGTGTTAACACGTTAGTGTGCTAGTTTGTTAGTCTATGTACACGATATCTCACGAACAAATGATCGCAGAGAGGTCAGATCAGTTTTAAAATATTATTTAGGACACTAGCAAGAACCCTAGTCATTTGTAACATTCTAATTAAAAAGCTTCAGAAATTATTCGAAGTTTACAATTTTCTTAACATTTGAGAACAGGGCGAAATTTCTCTTAAACGTGCATGAAAAGAAATATTTTTATTGTAAACATGTAAGAACAACTATTAAATATCTGCTTTGATGCCTGGATGAAAATCATTTGAAAATTTCGCAAATTATTTGAAATTTATGAATTTCTTAACAAGGCAGAATACGGCAAAATTTCACGTAAACGTTGGTTTTGAGGGATATTTTCATCGTAAAGATGTTATACTACTTTTAAAACATTATATAAGTTGCTGGCATAAACATCCTTGACTATGAATTTTCCAATTTAAAAATTTCGAATGTTGTTACAAATTTACGATTTACTTAATATGGCGGAATAAGGAAAGGGCACGTGACGTCACTCACAGTCAAGTTATGGGTAAAGTGGCACAACATTGACATTTCCACCAATACAAGTTGATTTTTTGCCACTCGAGAGTGGCAAAGATTGATTGACGGAGCGTTTGTTTGTAAACATGCCCTTTCCTCATAGGGAAAAATTTCGCATCAACGTCATTTTGAGGGATATTTTCATCGTAAAGATGTCAGAACACTTCTAAAATATAATTTAGGATACTGACATAAACACCCCTGACTATGAATTTTTTAATTTAAAAATTTCGTTAGTTATTTGGAATTTACGATTTACTTAAAAATAGCAGAATAGGGTAAAACTTAGCATAAATGTCCATTTTGAGGATCATAAATATATAAGATAACTTCAAAGTAACATTTATGATACTTGTTTGAACATAATTGACTACAAGTTTTCTAATAGGAAAATTTCGTAAGTTATTCGAAATTTAAAATTTTATCAACATAGCCAAATTAAGCCATATTACATATAAATATGCATTTTGGGGATTGTTGCATTGGAAATAGTAGCATGAAAACTAAACTATAAAATTGACCTCAATAAAATAAATTAATAGATTAGAATAAGATAAATATATCGAACTGAACGGAGGGTAACCTATTAGGTGGGGATTTCATTCCGTCACTGTGTCAAGCATTTGGTCAAATTCATTCCTCTTAAGATGAATATGATATGTCTTGTACTAGAAATTTTTGAGAACACACATATGATGGGGAGAAGAGTCCCCCTATACCAACTAGGTGGTTTATTATTATTATTATTATTATTATTATTATTATTATTAATTTTAATTTTTTATTTATTTTTTTACTATTTTAAGATTTTCCATTTATGTGATAATGATAAATTTATTTTAATTTATAAATCTAAAACTTTTGCATGAATTTTAGATGAAATATTAGTTTTCATTTAGTTTTCAAGTTCCGGGCATAAAGAAATCGTATTCCTGTCATTAAAGTTCTTTATTGTGGGTTCGAGTAGATTTTCGGGTTGACTAAAAATATTTTAACGGTATTGGGTCGGGTTTCGGATTGATTTAAAAGAAATCTGTCGGGTTTGGGTCAGGTAAAACCCGACCAATGTAGGATTTTAAAATGGGGTAATCTGTGTCATATAGGGATGTTACTTGAAATTTTTTTATTAATATCGGGCAAATGATTCGAGCATAAAAACATACAAAAGTGTTCAAATTACGTAATACATTACATGATATACGAATTTTTTCATAGATACTATTTAACATCTTTACATTGCACTAAATATACTGAAACTGACACACATTTTTTTTATATGTGCAAAAGTATGTTTCACATAGATTATGGTATGAAAAATTTTATCTCTCGCTTATAGGGATAAAAGAATTCTGATATAATAGTGTTGCGAGTGAGGAAGTGGTTCTATGTGCATTTCAAAATCTTTCATTATTTCTTTATTTTTTTATTTTTTTATTTTTTTTTTTTCTGTGATAAATTTCAATACCCTGTTTATTGCATATTACGTTCATAGACAATATACAGGGGTGCTTAAATTTTTTTCAGATTTGCTACGAAGAATGGTGAGGAGAAATATTCTCTGAATAATTTGAAACACATTTTTTAAACAAAAACAGATTGAAATGCTTATATGTAGAAATAGTATTACAATGGAAATCTCACGTGACGCGGGCTGCCGGTCCCTCATACTCTAATTTTAAAACTGTTTCTGAACAATTTTTACTGTTTTTAAAGTGCACTAGAAAATGTCAAATACAGTATCGCACATCTTATACTTTTAGATGTAATGATATGTGTCTATGATAATACAGGGTAAGAAAGAATGATATGCGAAAACATATTTTGTACAATTCTATCTCAATTTATAACTCACACAGTTAATTAGAGATTATTTAGCAATATTCAGCTCAAGCATTTTTCGCTAATATACTATATTTGCTTTACAGGATACATACATTTTGATAATCTGCAAAATATCCTGGCGAATATATAAAAAAATAAAAGAAAATTAATATTATTCGTACAGATCATGAAACATATTATTTCTATACCAGCAGGCATTGAAGCTTCGCTGGTCACTATATTTAAATGAATTCCCGTAATTCCATATCATTATTAAAATAAAAATCTAAAATATCCCAACAATTGGAAAACATAATCTTTCATATATTGGAAAACATAAACTGATTTATTCTCAAAAATGGCAATTCGGGTAATATATGGAATACCAATTATTTCATATTATTTGCAATTTTTATAAAACTTGAATGTTGATAATTTTTCACATACTGTTTATTTTCAGCAATAATTTTAAAATAAATATTTATATTGCAATTATTCATAATACTCTGTAAAAATACTGTGCAATTCCATGTTATCCTTTAAGGAAATAGGTATTCCATATTTTTCTTCCAAGTATTCTATGTAATTTCCATCGTACATCCCAGCTAAAAAAATATGAAGAAAAATCTGCAAATAATTTGAAGTTATTTGGAAAAAAAATTTGTAAAATCTGCAGAATAACTGCAGTATAAAAGCAAAACATTTGCAGTTAGGAAGCAAGTAATTTTTTTTCTCGCTTAAACTTTTTATTTTTCCAGATACTTTCAGATTATCTGCATTCTTGTGCTTTTTTTTTTTTTTTAAGTTTTACTGCAATTTTTATTAGCTGGTATATTACACGAAAAAAACTTTTATTTTCTTAATTAAAAATTTTGCATGTAAACTTCATATTTTGTAACATAAAAACCATCAAAACGCAAATATTCTTGAAAGTTTACAATTGTCGAATCCACAGTGATCCAAATAACTCACTTTTATTATCGAGAGTTCAAATAGAAATGGTATTCCATATTTACCTACATTCTTCTACTTAATCTGAAGTTTTATAACGAAAGAGCTGATATTAAATTTTATTTTATTTCATTTTAGTCATCAGCCACTTCACAAGAGAAAAATGTTTCGACGAGTTGGGATGCTTCAGTGCTAAATCTCCATTTTTCGATATCGAAGAAAGACCAATTAGTTTACTGCCTGAAGATAGAGATAAAATAAACACACATTTTCTTCTCTACACACCTCAGAGTCCCATGGTTCCAGTGAACTTCAGCAATATCCGTAAAAACGTGGATAATATTTTTAAATCTACTTATAGTACAAGAACAAGTACGAAATTCATAGTTCCTGGTTTTGTAAGTGGAACATCTCCTCACTGGCAAAAGGTGAGTTTAATGAAAATTGTTGAAAGAAACACGAGTCAAAGTAATTAAAAAATTTAAGCTTATACTCCATTTGTTTGTCAGCAGTCACCAAGAGAATCTGTTATCAAAGAGAAACTTTCTTTCTCACTTGTGTTCTGTGTTTGAAATTCGAGCTCAATTCAAATTCGTTGGCCTAGAAAGAAAATTTGGCTCAAATTATTATGTTTTAAAATCCTTACTCCAAAATAAAAAATATAATTCTTTTTGTTTTATATTGCTGTATGTATTGTAAAAGGGAAGTTAATTGAATGAAATTAATTATTTGCCTTAAGATTTGCATTTTAAAACCATTTTTTTTCCCCTTTTACAGTCGGTAACAAAAGTGTCCGAACACTAGCAAAAGTTCCTATGTAAAAAAAGTACACTTCATACGGTTTTGTTAAATAAATCCTTATCGAATCATGTTCTTACACTGGCTAAGAACAGATTCGACAAGGATTTATTTAACAAAACCGTATGAAGTGTACTTTTTTTACATAGGAATTTTTGCTAGTATTCGGACACTTTTGTTACCGTCTGTACGTCATTATGTGGCTTATAAAAAATAAAGTTAATTATTCGTATAAAGTTTTTGTTTTTAAAATTATAACTTCAATTTAAAAACTATACCTTTTTTCCCTTTATTCTACTGCATGTGTTGCAATAAATGAAGTTAGTTATTTGTCTTAAGATTTGCATTTTAAACCTAGAGTTTATATTTAACTAGAGAGCGCATCCTTCATCAAAGAATGTAACCAACATAAAACATCACATGATGAGTATTTTTCAAGTTTTCACTAATGAAGGTTACTGGTCATGCCATCTAAGCCACTTTCGGACAAGGAGTGTCAAAAATTTTTCGCTGTGTCATCCAATTAAGCCGCTATCAGACCAAGTGTGATAAGAGGGAGTCATTAGCACATACTATCTCATAAACGGGTTTTTCACGAGGGAAGCGGTTAAAATATCCCTCTTTGATACGATTTGCCATACGTATATTCTTCAATCACGCATTTTGGACTGTTTGAATGACATAAAATAGTTTTCAGCATGGACGCCTCCAATCAGAGAATCGTAGTTCCAGAATATCCTCTATCTTCATTCCTTTCAAACTTGCTTGAGGTGAATTATCGCCAAATGTTGCGGCCGTTGTTTGCATTTGTGGATTTCGTTCATGCTTCAAAATAACCATAGATTCAACTCAATAAAGTCGTTCGGTAGCTTTGAGATGTATTTTATACTTCAGAATATATGTTCTTCCGTCTGATAGAAGCTTTTAAGGAAGGGTCTGGCCGTTTCACTCGTCACGTGACCGATAAAAATCGTCCTTAATCTTCGTTACCCCTTGAACAGGAACTTTAGTATTGAACTCTAGTCATATATATGCTCTAGAATTTTGAATTCCTAACTGAGTTCCAAGAATTTTGAATTCCTTTCACATTAGTTGCGTGGATTACAGGAGAAGAAGCTAATTATTCGCGTGAGATTTTAAAATTGTAAAGTTAGAACAATATGTTAAAAGCCTTAATTTTTTTCCTTTAACATTATTTAATGTATTGCAAGAAGTACGAAATATGCTAATTATTAATCTTAAATTTTCGCATTTTGAAACCACAACAACAAGTTGAAAACAATAATTTCCTTTTTCATACATTGTTATGTGGGTAATAAAAGCGAAACTTATTTTAACACGCTTTTATTAGCTTCACCTATATGTACGTATGTATGTTTGCATGTATGTTTGTATGTTTGTAACCGCTCTGGGAGCAAACAAAAAATTTATATTGTAAAAAAAGGCGGTTCCTACGTGAACGGCGTGGCGTTGAGGTATAGCTCCGCGCTACGAACCTAAAGGTCTGGCGTTCGATCTCAGTCAGGGGAGAATTTTTAAAAATGGTTTTTGTTTAGTTCTAAATTATTTTAATTAAAGATTTAAATGTATGTAAATATTATAGTGTGTCACTCACACGATTTTCTCTTACCCTGCATTTTAATACTAAGATAGGTATTTTGTGCTTTTTAATTCACATTTCTATAAAAGCGTGTTGTTTAATTTTTTAAAACTACAATATTATTTAACACGCTTTTATTAGTTTCACCTGTATGTATGTTTGTAACCGCTCTGGGAGTGAACAAAAAATGTATATTGTAAAAAAAAACTTTCCCTACGTGAACGCTGTAGCTGTGAGGTAAAGCTCCGCGCTACGAACCTAAAGGTCTAGCGTTCGAGCCCAGTCAGGATATTTTTAAAAATGATTTTTGTTTAATTCTAAATTATTTTAATTAAATATTTAAATGTATGTAAATATTACGGTGTGTCACTCACACGATTTCCTCTTACCCTGCATTTTAATACTAAGATAAATATTTTGTGCTTTTCAGTTCACATTTCTATAAAAGCGTGTTCTTTAATTTTTTATAACTATAATATTATTACTAGACATGTTTTGCGTTTTAAAACCATAGTTTATTTATTTATTTATATTTTACCATCTTGTTATGCTTTATGTTAATTTTAACTAAATTTGTTGAGTTTTGGCAGCCGTTAATCGACGCTTTACTGAGGGACAGTGGAAACAACGTATTTTTAGTTGACTGGACTGGGGGAGATGGTCCTCTTTATGAACAAGCTGTGGCCAATACCAGAGTGGTGGGAGCTGAACTAGCCCTTTTTATCCAGCGTTTACAGGTAACACCAAAGCAAATAGTATTACGTATTTATTATAGTCTGTTCAACTTAAACTGATACCGAAAGTAAACAAAACCACGTGTTGTTTGGCGATATGGATAATGTCACAGTTTCTGTTGGCGCTAGCCAAGGTCACTCATTTCTCCACTTCTTTTGTTAGAATTTTCCCACCTCTTCTTTTGTTACCTTAACGATTTTCTCTTACTTTAATAGATCTTTCATTGTTGTATGTTTTTTAAGGTACAAGTGTTTGTCATAAACGCCAAAACACAAAAAGATGTGGTGGTGGGATAGTTTTATCTTTTAACGAGCTCTTTATAGTTTGAAGGGGGAGGGGGGTTGACTAAAATATTAACCTTAGTACATTTTGTTTTCATGAATAACAAAAGTCGCCATTTCCGCTGGAAATACACAAAAATGGAATATCTTGGTAACCCATTTGTTTACTTCTGGTATAACTTTAACTTGAACGGACTATATATTTTGACTTATTTTTTCAATTAATTTTATATTTTAAAAAATAGTTCTGTAAATTTTAAAACATTTTTTAAAAATGTCATGTGTGGGATTCCTATAAAAAAAAAATAATTTTTAATAATCAAACTTCCTTTAATTGAAAGAAGTATTAATTACTGTCCCCCTTCAGTGGCCAACTGGTTCGCAGAATGGTTCATCGAATTAACTCAAAGTAAATACAGGAAAAACAAATCCGGTTTTAATCTAAAACATGGATGCTTGTACATCTTAACCTATCTGTAATACATCCTTATGTTCGTTTTTCATTAAGTTTTCTTTTCTAAAATTGTTGAAATTTGTCAATTTTTATAAATCTTACTTTTGAGAAAAATTGATTAATTATTAGTTTAAAAATTATTACTTATGCTAAAGTTGTATATAAAATTCGATTAATGATATGATAACGAACATGTTATTTAAATTTTATGTTCATATGTTTGTTTGTTTAAAAGATATGCGCAAAAGAAGAAAATGGGAAAGAAGGTTGTTCCTTTAATTTTGAACGCCAGTGTATTTGGTTCGTGCGGTTAGCATTTGGTAATTTAAAAGAATATCGGTTGGCCCAACAGTATATTTTGCGTCCTCCTCGTCAACATTTTATTTATTGAGTAACTACGGTTGGATTACCTTATTAAACAACGTTATAAGTTCAATAGTGATTGAGGTGTTAAATTTGAATATAATGGCACAGTTCTAACCATCACATAATTTCAAACAAAAATATAATTTGATAACACACATTAAAATACCGTCAAGGACGTTATTTATTCGCTGAAAAAGTACAAAAATAAATAGCAAATAATAAATACTAAAATGTATTGCCAAAATAAAATACACATATAGACCATCAGTTTACTAATCATTTCAATTACCTTTGATCACGATTGTTTAAGATCACACATTTTCCATGAATTCAGTGGCTGAATAGGTAACTCTTTGGACTTGGCTTGACAGACGTCCCGGATTTCGGTAGTTGTTCAGGGTCCCTTTTAGCAGTAGGTTCCGATCTAATTAAGCCTAGTGTGCAAAAAATGACTGTAGAGCGAGAAATGAAACCAGAATAACTAATCAAACGTGTTCTTATACAATTTAAAATTTACATTTTTTAAATCATAGAGCGATTTTTCGTATGTGTATGTGTATAAGAATATGTATTTTTTTATCAATAAACACAATAAATTGAACACTACTGCTATCATTGTTACAGAATCTTACAGGACTTGAACCTGAAAACACACATATCATTGGTCACAGCTTGGGTTCTCATATCGCTGGATACACTGGGAAGATATTAAAAAATCTCGGACGAATAACAGGTAATAGTTAATATTTTGTATCACTTAATATCATTCTACAAAATATTTAATTGGTTTGATTAGTAGGTATAGTTATTTATAATTGTTTAATTCTTTTTTTGCAATTCCTTATGTATATGCAATATATCTGTGCATGTGCTCGTGTTCCAGCTGAATGCATGAGAGTATATGTTATTACTTAATGATGGACCATCTGGAAAGAGTTGGTTTTAAAATAAAAAATAATATTATCATGGCATAATTTCAAAGGATTGTCGTTACTTCAACGTTTTTCAACAACTGCGGAACGAAAAAGACCCTATACCATTTAAAGACACTTCTGGTATTTACAAAATAGACTTTAACTTTGAGAATAACTCACAAGTTAGCTATATAGGAATGACTAAAAGGCCCATAAAAGAACGTGAAAAAGAACATTTTTCTCATCTAAAGTTCAATAAATATTCTACCGCGCTTTCTACAACCATTATCTTTCCATAAGAATAATCCCATTAACCTTAACACCATTAATATTAAAAAAATAGCCCCATATAGCAACCACAAATTTGTGTCAATTTGTGTCCAGTTTGCATTACTCCTTCTTGGTGCGTCCCTTTTTTTGTTATAGAGTATATATATATATATAGATAGATAGATAGATAGATATACGAAGTGATTGAAATTGGTGGATTTCTAAAAAAATAAACCTAATTGATCAAAAAACTACGTAAAATCTGAAAAGGACTGTACACCAGTGCAACAGTCCTTTTCAGCTTTGGTGCATATCGGCATATATGCACCAAATTGATATCAATAGGATTGTTCATAAGAGCTTAGCTCACGTATAAAGTTTGGAGCACTTACACCCATGAGAGGTTGAGACAGAGCTTTTTAATAAATGGAAAAATTTGCAGCATAACAACGCCATTTTTCGGCCGATATGTACTCATATTGAATCGGCGTAGCTTTTTATTGTTGTCAGGCATCCCAAATTTTAAACTACCGAGTAACTGTCTCTTTTGATTTTCCTAAGAACTTGAACATTCCAGATTGACAAGAAAATTAGTGTTTTTCACTCATACTTAGCAAACAGTCACTTTGAATATGTTTTCTAAAATTAGATAGAAACACTTATTTCAAATATAAACAAATATTCCTTCCTTTCCCTTATCACACTCCCGAAACATCTGTTTACAATACGCAAGCGAATGCAAACCTAGCAAGTGTAATCCCAATCCCCACCTTCATGACGAAATAATAATAAAATCAACATCTAATAATCACCCCTTACCTATCTCATGCTACAGTGGCGGATTTAAGGGAGGGGGCTAGGGGGGTGAAGCCCCCCCCCCTCCAAAAGCACTAACATTCCCAATTGGATGTTACAATCGTAAATTTTTCATTGATCTGGAATCACATCTTGAAAACTCTTAGCCCCCCCCAAAAGTTAAGTTCTGGATCCGCCACTGTCATGCTAGCTGCTTAAATTAACATCCTGACACCATCATTTCGTTAAACCGCGGTATCAAAGTATCTTGCACGTAACATGTCATGCGAATATATAGACTATATTATGCTTGGCAACCAGGTCCAATAACATTGAGTTTAAAATTAATGCTTTAAATAAAATATTACAAAGATGAAAAAATAATCAAAGCTTTTACTTATTTCAAAAGAATATTTGAATCTACGAAGAATGTTTGTATTCTAAGAAGTAACTGTATGAATATGTTACTGAGATGATACAGGTATTTCTCCAATCGAAGTAACGAATCGGTATTTTTGAATTTGACTCTTTACTTGTTACTTCCGTTACTGTATTATCGAGTATCAAACACATGTCGCAGAACATCGAACGTCTGTGCGGGAAGCGAAAGATGTTATTTTTTCTCGGTCTAGTTGTTTTCGTATGATTTGGATTTCGCTAGTCGCGGTGTTTATAGTTTATTTTTGTAAATTCATTATGGGAAAGATAGTATTCAAACTCGTTAATACTGTATCATATAAGTTGTTCTTGTATAATTTAAATGGCGTTTGCAATTTTGTTTTAGAACAAAATAAAAGGAGTAAATTCTCGAGAATTTTTTTCCCCTAAAAATATATAATTAGAGAAGTACATTCATTTACTTAAAAAAGAAAAAAAAAAAAAAAAAAAAAAAAAAGAAGAAAAAAAAAAAAGAAATTAAAATAGAAAAATCCGTGTTATTACTATTATCATTATTTATTTTAATTTTTATTTATTTTATTATTTTATTTTATTTATTTATTTATTTTTTATTTGTTTTTTTTGTGGTGTGTGCATGCAGACAGATAGGATGGAAGTGTTATTTATTTAATAGGATCTTTTCAGTAATATACTACAGTGCTAATAGGTTTTTATATAATAACAGTATTATTTATTTTATGTGAAATAACGCCCATCTCTAATACACATACCTAATCGACGCATTAAAAAATCGGGATTTTGAGATTATTTGAAGCAAAGTTATGTTTTAAAACGCATTTTTAGCCCCTCCCCTCACCCCGCTCTTAAAGGAAAGGAGGTGGGGGGGATTTAAAAAAATATCTTTATATTATGAGTTAGATACATATAACTGACCCACAGATCGAAAATCTCCTTCCTAAGATAATTTACTGCAGAGTTACACATGAATACATGTTCCCTACCCCGCCCCCTAAGGGGTTGTAGGGTAAAGTTTCATAAAATCACTTTGTAGTGTGTGTTGAATATGCATAAGCTGTCCACATGTCAAAAACTGCCATTTTAAGATAATTTGGAACAGAGTTACGCATGGAAACACGTTTCCCCCCCCCTCCAACCCTTAAGGGGGTGTGGAATTTCAAATAACCCCTTTGTAGTTTTTGTGTGTTGAGTACACATAACCAATCGACATAACAAAAAATCGCTTTCCAGAGATAATTTGGAGCAAAGTTACTCTTTAAAACATGTTTTCCCTCTACCCACCCACCCACCGCCTTTAAAAGGGGTAAAGGTTAAATTTCACAAAATCTCCTTATAGTGCGTGTTGGGAACGTGTAACCAGCCCGCACATAAAAAATCGCCTGTGATAGTTCAGAGCAGAGTTGCGCATGGAAACATGATTTTGCCCCCCCGCCCATCCCCAAGTGGGGGCATAAGGTGGAATTAGATAAGGTGTACAAAATCCCTTTGTAGTGTGTGTCTTGAATACGCATAACCAATCCACATATCGAAAAATCGCTATTTTGAGATAATTTCGAGCAGAGTTACTCTTATAAGCGTGTTTTTTCTCCCCCCCCCCCGCTCTTAAAAAGAGGGGGGGGGAGGGAAAAGTTTTGTAAAATCTTTTACTGTGCGTGTTGGAAAGGCATAAACAACCCGCACATAAAAATTAATCTTACTGAGATAATTTGTAAGTAAATTTATTCTTGGAAACGGGTTTGTTGCTCCCTATCCCCCAAAGAGGGGAAAGAGGGGACTTTCGCAAAATCCCGTTACAATGAGTGTTGGACACACGTAAATAAGCCACACACTAAAATTTATGACCTCAGCTCCTATAGATTTTCCCGGACGAATTTAACGCTAAAAGGGGGGCCGAAATTTGTCCCCTCGTAACTCCCCCAGAAATCGAAAATCGCAAAAAACAAAAAATGAGTTTTTGGAAATATCCTCAAGAAGGCTCTTGGTGATTTTCTATATCTTTGTGCTATTATCGGTAGAGTTTTACTCGAAAATCCGTATTTTGCTAAATTTACCTCCGAAAATAGTTTATTCCCCTCTCTTCCCCCTTAAAAATCCAAAATCCAAAATCGCAGAAAATGCTTTTCTTGTACTCAAGTCTAGTCTCTCACTCTGCAATTCCGTCACCGTAAAGCAATTTGGAGCCGAGTTATGCTTATAAAAGAGTTTTTACCTTCTGCCACCCCCAGGGGGAACGGGGGGATATTTCGCAAAATCTCGTCTTAGCGGGCGTCAGAGTCCTAAAACCAACGGGCTCATCAAAATTTGCGACTCTATCTCCCATAAAATCGCAACGGCTGTGTTGAGTCAGTGAATCAGTGATTTTACTCTTTTATTCTCCACCCGACCCCAAGGGGGTAAAGGAGGGACTTTCGCAAAATCCCGTTTCAGTGGATGTTGACACACGTAAATAAGCCACACACTAAATATTGTGACTTCAGCTCCAATAGATTTTAGAGCTAAAACGGCGAGGCTCTAAATTGCCCCCTCGTAACTCCCCCCCCCCTCCCCCCCCAAAAAAAAAATCGAAAATCGAAAATCGGAAAAAATCAAAAATGAGTTTTCGGAAGTACCTTCAAGAAGACGCTTGGTGGGTTTTTTTAATATATTTTAGCTATTACTGGTAGAATTTTACTTGAAAATCCGCACTTTGCTAAATTTGCCACCGAAAATCATTTTTACCTCTCCCCTCCCCTTAAAAATCCAAAATTCCAAAATCGCAGAAAATAATTTTTTTGTACTTAAGTCTAGTCTCCTCATCTGCAGTTTCTTCACCATGAAGTAATTTAGAGCCGAGTTATGTTTATAAAGGTGTTTTTGCTTTTGCGTTTCCGAAAATCATTTTTACCCCCACCCCCCCTTAAAAATCCAAAATTGCAAAATCGCAGAAAACGATTTTTTTTTATTCAAGTCTAGGCTCAGCATCTGCAATTTCTTCACCGTGAAGCAATTTGGAGCCGAGTTATGCTTGTAAAGGTGGTTTTTGCCTTCTACCCCCCTCGGGGGGGGCGGTGTTTCGCAATATCCCGTCTTAGTGAGTGTCAGGGTCCTAAAACCAACCTGCTCACCTAAAATTGTTACTCTATCTTTCATAGAATCGCCACGGCCGTGTTGAGTCAGTGAGTCGGTTTACTCTTTTATATATATAGATTTTACAATTTTTAGTTCTGTTAATTTGTTATTTCTATGTTAAAAAGTCAATGTAAAAAATCTTTAATAAACGTTATCACAATAATATGGTATATTTCTTTCTATAGGATTGGATCCTGCTGGT
Source organism: Salticus scenicus (assembly GCA_963930645.1). Classification (NCBI taxonomy): domain Eukaryota; kingdom Metazoa; phylum Arthropoda; class Arachnida; order Araneae; family Salticidae; genus Salticus; species Salticus scenicus. Next base: position 212,911,288 of record OZ005662.1, read on the forward strand.
CCTTACTTCACGAATGTAGATCCGATAGTGCGTTTAGACAGGAATGACGCCCACTTAGTAGATGCAATTCACACGAATGCTGCTCCTACACGATTTCAAGGTAATCAGAGACAGTTTATAGAAACTGTAAGCGAAATCTGATTTTCACTTTAAGGCTTAATATATATATATATATAATTTTTTAGGAGTCTTTTATTTATTTAATTATGGTATTTTTTCGAGGTAATCAAAGATAGTTTGTAGAATCTATAAGGAAAATTTAATTTTTATTTTTCGGTTTATAAAATTAAAAATAACTGTATCATTTTTTTTTCTCTGTAATTTTTTTATTCTTTTTAGATATGGTCCTATTCTCTAATTAAGACGTTTATAATTCTTACCGAACATACATATATAAGGAAAGTGTTGTGCTAATAAATATTCGACTTACGTTCTTGTATCGTGTATCTATACGTTTTGGGGTGCCCTGAGATCATTTTTGCTATTTTTACGATGACGTATGTGTGTGTATGTATATGCATGTGTGTATATGTGCATGTGAATATGCATATATGTGTACGTATATGTGTAACATAGTAGATAGCGTCCAAATACTTTGACTGACCTGAAAGTTATTAAATATGTTATAAGTCGCCGTAACTGTGTAGATTTTGGTGAATCTAGCATTTATAGTTCTTTTACAGGGACACAAAAAGAAATTCTTTATTATTACGGATTAAGGGTTCGTCTATAGGTTAAAAGAAAAAAAGATAGATTTCATGACAGTATATGATTTAAGAAACGACAGAATGTAAAACAAAAATAATCAATGTCAACGTGTCTTGTACCCGTAAGAAGATTTTTAGTCTATTAACATTGCATTATTTTGTTTGACAGGATTTGGCTTGACAGAAAGTATTGGACATTTCGATTTTTTTCCGAATGGAGGTCATCTTCAACCAGGTTGTAAAGATATGGGACATGCTATATTGTCTTTTCTCGGGCATCCGACTTTTGGTAAGTTTCTTCATCATGATAATTCATTACTTTAACCATACTTGCCAATCATCTCATTATGAACCGTACAATTTTCAGTACCCGCCTTTTTTTTCACACCAATATTTTTTTAGAGTAATTTTAGTCTTATTTAATCGTAACAATATAGAGAATTACTCTAAAAATAAAATGGTGTGAGAAAAGGGGCGTTTTCTCAGGGGGCGTTAACAATTGTACGGTTATTAATGAGATGGTTGGCAAGTGTGCTTTAACCCTTTAATATTCACACCATATTTCCTTTTAAAAAGTGCCAAACTGTCTTTCAAAACTGTCTGCCAGACACACAGCTGACCATAAATACACTAGAGTTCGAAATTAAAGCAACAAGTTGTTTTCTTCTTTTTCGTTTAACTTATAAACAAATAAACATATGAACAAATTTTTATGGCATGATCGTTATCATATCATTAATCAAATTTTATATAACTTTCGCATAAGTAACAATTTTTAAACTAATAATTATTCAATTCTTCTCAAAAGTAACCTTTGGAAAAGAAATTGAAACTTTTCTACAATTTTAGAAAAGAAAATGAAAAATGGTATTAAGGGTGCATTACAGATAGGAAAAGAAGCTCATGCTTTCGTATGTTAAACTAAATCCCGACTCTTTCCGTATTAACTTTTCTTTTACTTTTATTACGGACTTTTTGAAAAAAATATAGTTACTAATTTATAAACTATGAGCAACGCAAGAATAATAAAAAATCCGATAAATAATTCTATATTGAACGTCTTATCCAATTTTCGTGTTTTTATGTATACGCCCTATAAAAAAAAAAAAAAAAAAAAAAAAAAAAAAACACGACGCACCAAGAAGAAGTGGGGGCAAAAATTGGTAGTTGGGGTGGAATGGGTGATCCGAATGGGACAAAAATAGGATGATTTGATGTACATGTGGAGCAAAATAATTGATTACAGTTTCAGAATATTTGAATGATTTAATCTGAAGAAAGAGCCTCACAAGTCAATAACGCGTTGGTCCTATTCTGGCCCTTATGTACGCAGTTATTCGGCTTGGTATTAATTGATAGATTTGGCAGATGTGCTCCTGTGAAGTGTCGGGCCAAATTCTGTTCAATTGTTGTGTTAGATTGGTAAAATCCCCAGCTGGTTGTATAGGACACTTTTTATGATGCTCCAAACGTCCTCAGTGGAAGAGATCCGGGAACTGAGCTCAACCCCTATGAGTCGCCTATTAAGGGTATTTGAAGTTACTGAAGTACCAGTTGCACGTAGGATCGACGGTAATGATGAATTGGTGCTTGATTCCATCAAAACCTGTATGTATGTGAATTTGTGTCCAGTTTGCGTTACTCCTTCTTGGTGAGAGCATATTTTTGAAAAAGTTATTCGCATGCAAAAAGAAGAAAAAAGAAGAAATAGAAAAGTGAATACAAGAAGAAAAATCTGATTTTAAATCCGAATTTCTGATTATTATTAATATATATATATTTTTTTTAATTACGTTACAAGACAACCAGAGTGCTGTCCATGGAAGAAATAAAAGCGTAGCATTTTTTTTTCTTTTTTGCTTAAATAATAGTAACTAGCTGGCTTCACCAGCTAGCTGGCGTGAGACCCAAGAAAATTTTTACCAAAAAACAAGCTCTCGGGCGCCTGCGACGCCAATCGTAATTTGTTCTCTCTAAAAGTCGCATAATATAAAAATATTGAAAATTCAAATATTTTTAAATAAAATCTTAGGCGCCTGCGGCGCCAATCATAACTTGTTCTCTGTAAAAGTGGCTTAATACTAAAATATTAAAAATATAACGATTTTAAATTAACTCTTGGGTGCCTGTGGCGCCAATCGTAACTTCTTCCCCTATTCTTAGAACATTTGTATCGCTCTTTTATTTTTTAAGAAATAAAACACGTAAAAGAAAATATATAAGAACAAAAGCACTTAGAGATGATAATAAATTTGTTGTTGGGTGAGTACACTGTGGGATATAAAAGTTTAAGGCTGAATAATTATGTTATTTTTACAAATTTATAACTATACATATATTTTATAAATCATCAGACATTTTAATAAATCATCACATTTAAATAACTTTCTACTGCAATGCTATAAATTAAAGAATTTTAACTGTTAATATTAAAATATATTGCAGCAAACAAACAAAAAATGTGCTACCATTTTATAAACGCATAAGAAAAATTTATTAACACATTAAACGCATAAGAACAGTGCCTGAATTGCATTAGTCCAAATCGAAGCTGAAATTTAAATCTTCTGCATTTTCATTAAAACAGTAATCCATTTCTGTAGTTCTTGAATGGTTTAAGATATCTTTCCAGACGATATTACGAGTATGGCGTTGATTTTCTATCGGCAAAAGTACTTTTAATGATGTTTTTCTTTTAACTCTTGAAAAAGCTACATAAAGCATTCCATGCATAAAAACTGGTACTCTCAGATCAACACCTACAAAGTCAAAAGTTTGGCCCTGTGATTTATGCACTGTCATAGCAAATACTGCTTTTACAGGAAACTGATGTCTAGATATTGCGCAACCAAGTTGACCTTTTGATGATTGAAGTGTGATTCTTGGTATATGTACATCTCGGCCACAGTGTTCACCAGTTATTATTTTTGCTTTAATAATATGATTGCACAGCTCAGTAACAATTAATCTTGTACCATTGCAAAGGCCTTCTGATACATCTATATTACGCATCAACATAATAATAGCATTTTTTTTTCAGTTTAAGTTCATGAGGTGGTAAATCGGAATTTTCAACAGAATTTAAAAAGTCAACAGTAAATTGAAGTCCTCCTTCGGGTTGGTTATTTACAGTATCGTAACTGTGATAAGTTTTGTACTCTCCGGGTAATTTCGAAATAATTTCAGTATTTAACCTGTCAACATCTTTGTTAAGAGGAGCAAGTATAGCTCTATTTTTCATCTCTTCATAATTTTCATTGACAAAGCAAAAATCAAAAACATCATCAATGAGATTTCCATTTGAAATTATGTCTTCGGGTAGCTCAATCTCATCTAAAGACCTAATCAGTAATTCTCCATTACCAACTTTTAAAATATAGTTTGCAAAGTCTCTTTGTTCTGGATCAACCCGCATATTCTCATCCAGTGAATAATTTCTAAATTTACACCAAAGCACACTCTTTTTAATTGATAAGTCAATAAGTTCTTGTTTATTCGCTCGCGGTTGAACTGGAAGACACTGTCTGAAATCTCCTCCTAAAACCATAATTCTTCCACCGAATGGCAAAGTTGCATTTCCAGTTTTACGCAGAATTTCGTCCATTGCATGCAATGCATATTTAGGAAGCATAGGTGCTTCATCCATGAGAAATACTTGAACTTTAGAAAGTTTTTGAGCTTTACAGGAGCCCGGTTTGATTGTGGAACTTGACTCTGGTGAAAGGGGCACCTTCAATCCAAATGTTTTGTGTGATGTGCGTCCTCCAGGAAGTAGAATCGAAGCAATGCCTGTAAAAGCCATACACTGCACATTAAAGTTCCCTCCTCGCAGAAGGTAATACAAAGTCTTGTATATGAAAGTTTTTCCAGTACCACCAGGTCCGTCAATAAAAAAGCAATTTGATTGAATATTCTCATCATTGACTGAACGAAAGATAGCATCCACAATTTCAATTTGTTTTCCTCTAAGAAGTTGATACATTTGTTGACCAATAGCTGCTGATTCATTGACATTTGACAATTCTTGATTCGATTCAGTTTCATAATCATCAATATCATCAAATGAAAACTTTTCAACCCAATATTGAAAATTTCTACCTTCTGTCGCTTCTGAGTCGAGTTTATGGGCAATTACACGGTATGCTCGCTTGATAGAATCTTCAATTGAAATTCCAGTTCTTTCACCTTCATGAATGAAATCTTCTGCGAGATCTTGCTTAAACATTTCCCACAGCCGTTTTGGGTTTTCTGGTGAGCGTAGAATCAAAATCTGTGTAAAAAGTGTTCTCATTGCCCTTGGCAGTTTTTAGCTTGCAGATTCGGACAATCCTTCAATCCATTGTTGGTCATCATAGCATAATCCTCGTGCTAGACAAGCTTGCTTGTATGTCGCATGTTCAATATTATTCACTGTCAGTAAATCCTTAAAGCTGGTTGCATCTTTTACATGATACAATAACAGTCGTAAGTGATATAATTCAGGCTGTACAACAAAATTGACATTATGTATTCTTCCAATAACTTTTATCTGTCGTACTCTTTGAATCCATTCACTGTTTCTTGCATCCCATCTAAAGTGTTCAGGCATTTGCCAGTAGTAATAATAGATTGGCTCTTCCTCCGTGTCTCCATTTGATTGTCTAATTTCATGTTCTTCCTTAGCCTTTTTATTGTGCTTGAAATATGCTTCCAGAGTCGAACCTTTTTGTCCTGTATCAGCTAAATTTTCCTGAGCCTGATCTAAATTTACAATTCTGTACTGGCCAGGAAGGTGAATTGATAATCGTAGCACACTATGACTCTTCTTCTGAATTTCATTTCCAAATAAACGCCAACATGCCTCTGGTGGAGTGATGCATCGACCCTCAACATAAGTATTTGCTTCATTGTACATGATTTGTCTTCCTCCTTCAACAACTTTAAGTGAAGCACAATCAAACCCTTTATATATGTACTTGTATAGATACTTCACAGCCATAATGCTTCCAACATATTCAACGTTTATATGACAATTGTACTTTTTCAGTAAATATGCATTATAAGGAACAACATGACGATTATCTCTTGTTATGCGGCTGCCATCAACACTCTTACGATACACTGCACTTTCATGAGAGAAATCTCGACTGTGAGGGTCCAATTTGGGATCATAACGCCTTCGATAATGTGGTTTTGCATTGTCTGCCAATGAAGATACATCCTCAAATGATTTTGGAAATTGAAAGCGACACTTCATACGTCCACTTTTATTTACCATGCATGCAGCGTTTGGGTTCTGTTCGTCACAGGGGTTATGAATCATCCACTTTATTACAAGTTCTCTCAGATCTGTATCTTCAAAGTCGGGAATCTCTGCAGAAATGAGATCATCCAGTTCTTCAGGATTATGAATCTTGTCTTGAAAACACATAATTAGAAGAAGGTGAATGTGAGGAAGACCTCGCTTTTGAAATTCAATTGAATATACATAAGCAGCAACTTTTCCAAATATCTGCTTCTTATCAAAATCTTCAATTATTTCATCAAATTTCAATTTTGCAACTCGAGTTACAACATCTGGTCGGTCTTGAGGAAGTTGTTGTATAAAAGATCCATTTTGTAACTGAATGTGCAAAGCGTTTTTTATTTCAGGCCAGTTTGCATTACATGTCATTGTTATGAAGAAATCTGGAGAACCAAGACGGCGAACAATTGCCATAGCATCTTCAAATTGTTCAGTATAATAGCGTGTTGACCCTGGGAAAGATGATGGGAGAATGACTTTCTCTCCAACTGTAGCTTTGTTTTTTTCTACTAAGTCGTTTATCAAACGTGTGACTTCTGTATAATTATCAGCAAGAATCTTCTTTTGATTTGCTTTAATCCACTGAATACGATCTCTTTCGACCCTAATAAAAGTGTCGACAACATACTGTTGAAAAAGTCTGCCACCAAAATGCAATGCATTAAATTGTATTTGTCGCAAGTCATGACCTGTAGAATTCATTCTTGTGGACAAATAATTTATTACTTCAGGTCGAAAAGCAAGTCTGTTCTGAGCCAACTCAAGGCGCGTTGCATGATGCCGCGAAGAATAAGATTTAGTCAATGGTATATCAAGCGAAAAACCATCCGTACCCTGTGGGTAAAACAGTGGATAAGTGAATGGCTCAATACGTTTATCAATATTTTTTAGAATAACAATTTCCTTATTTCGCCGATGTACAATCATTTCATTTTCTGGGAAACTCTGATCGGCATTAAGTGTGAAGACAGCGCAAACTTCATTAATGGATGGTGTATTAAATCTTCTGTAATCACTTTCCTGAGGAATTCTGAATAAAAGTTGAACTTCAGGTGCAGATAATCCTTGTGCAGTAGCTTGCTGTTCAACTTCATACTGAACTTCTCGCATCATCATATAACCCTGTGCATAAACATTCTGTGCCCTTATTACGTGCTCTAATAATTCCATTAGTTCACGACTTATTCCATAATTCAGAGGATGATGTAATCGTTCGTCAACAGCATTATCAGGATCCAAAAAATACATCTGACCGTATTGATGTTTTTCAAATTCTCCATGTATGTCTTGAGTCGGTTGAGCAGCCAAGTTCATTTTGTGGTATACTTGTCCACATGCAATAAAACTGTATATGCCATGACTGTTGATGGTTCTGTCATCTGACACATTGAAAGAAGAAAAAGCAAAACAGGAATTCAAGTTTCTAATTCTTTTATGAAATTCTTCAGCAAGTGGATGGCAGTGCAAAAACAGTCTTGCTAACTCGTTCGCAAAATATGGTGCTGGCAGTAATAATCGTCCATGAAGACAACAATCACCAAAAGAGTCTCTATGAAGACGATTGCAAACACGTTCCTCTGGAAAATGTGATGCTTTACAATGAACGTATTTCACATTGAATTCTCCTAAAGTACTATAGTTCACATCTCTACAAACTGCTATTTTGTATGTTGGGCACCGATTTCGCAATGCCACTTTATATCTTGCTTGTCGACGTCTTTTCTCTTCTAGGCGTTGTCGTCTCTCTAGTGTACTCTCTGATGCCCTACGCTGAGAAGCTCGCTGTCTTAGATCTTCAAGTCGCTGGATTCTGTCTTCCGTGCTCTCCCTTGCTCGATGCTGAAAAGCTTGCCTATACTCTCAGAACGTTCCTTTCTGTACATCTGTCCTATTTCCCTTATATTTTGGCGACATTTTAATTTTGATGCACAGATAGGCCTAGCTTGATATAAGGAAGTACGATTAATTAGTTGGTCTGCATTTCAAGTACTTTGTTCTTCTGGATTAACTGGTATCACATCATTTGATCGTTTCATCTTAAGAATATTTATTTAAACTTTTTGATTTCTAAAAACTCGTATTTAAATTTTAAATGAAAGTTGTTTTTGATTTTCTTGCATATAACTTGATGCCACATATCAGTGTTTCAGAGTTTTTAAAATGAACGTGTTTAAATATCATCCTTTGAAATAAAATGTTTATGTTGTAGTTTGATTTTAAAGACTTACTAATAACTCCCTGTTTAAAAGAATCAGAAGGTATTTTAATTTATACTAACTCAATCACAAAACAAAAAGATTTTTTTATCAAAAAGAACAACACTTTCGTTTTCACATTTTTTAACCTCAGACTCCTCTCAGTTCAGTTCGTATTTATTCTCAGTAAAGTTGAAAATGTTTTTTCAGTTCAGTTCGTATTTATTCTCAGTAAAGTTGAAAATGTTTTTTTAGTTCAGTTTTTTTAATCAAATTTCAGTAAATTTAAATGGCTTATTTATCAGAAATTAGAAGGTTCTTATTTTCACATTTTAATTAATTAAGAAAAAACTAATCATCCGATAATTTAAATAACTAATCAATAACTATATAAAACTAATCATCAGCTGTTTAATGCATCGGATTTACAAAAATTTTCCCTTTCATTTGGTATCTTATTTGTAACGATGCGACTGATATTTCTAATTTATTTTCTAATATTTCTGATTTATTTTCCTCATTTTAAATAAATGTACGTTTTATTATTATTATTATTATTATTATTATTTTGTCGAAAAAAAAAAAAAATTGGCAACAATTAAATCATGGATAAAATGCTAAAATTTAAATGTCTTATTTATCAGAAATTAGAAGGTTACTATTTTCACATTTTAATTAATTAAGAAAAAACTAATCATCCGATTGATAAGCTGTTTAATGCATCGGATTTACAAAAATTTTCCCTTTCATTTGGTATCTTATTTGTAACGATGCGACTGATATTTCTAATTTATTTTCTAATATTTCTGATTTATTTTCCTCATTTTAAATAAAAGTACGTTTTTTTTTTTTTTTTTTTTTTTAATTATTATTATTATTATTATTATTTTGTCGAAAAAAAATTGGCAACAATTAAATCATGGATAAAATGCTAAAATTTAAATGTCTTATCAGAAATTAGAAGGTTACTATTTTCACATTTTAATTAATTAAGAAAAAACTGATTGATAAGCTGTTTAATGCATCGGATTTACAAAAATTTTCACTTTCATTTGGTATCTTATTTGTAACGATGCGACTGATATTTCTAATTTATTTTCTAATATTTCTGATTTATTTTCCTCATTTTAAATAAATGTACGGTTTTTTTTTTTTTTTTTAATTATTATTATTTTGTCGAAAAAAAAAATTGGCAACAATTAAATTATGGATAAAATGTTAAAATTTAAATGGCTTTTTTATCAGAAATTAGAAGGTTATTATTTTTACATTTTAATTAATTAAGAAAAAACTAATAAAAAATTCGAAAATCTGACTTCGATGTGCACAATGACCCTTCGGGGGGCACCTTTGTGTTAAATCTCGTGACTGTCCGAGCTACCGTTTTCGAGATCAGTGAAATTATACACATATTGCTCACTTAATAGTATAAGATAATAAAAGCAAAATTAAAAATAAATGAATAGTCATTTTTTTTTTTATTTGTCTTCCTTGGCCGAGTGGTTATGTCGCCTTCAGTGTTTCGAACTGTAGGGATTTGCCCCTATATGTAGGTACTTTTAGCAATTTTCTTCAGCATGCAGTGATATAGTAAGGACATGTAGATTTACCTTTTCTCCCAAGGACATATTCTGGATGTCCAGGGGAGAAAGTACGTTCTACTGACATCCTCAGCACTAAAGTAGGGGCTTTATCATCAATGTAAGGACATTTTGAGTTGTACGCAGATACAGTGCGTTGCATGAATATAAACGCACCTTTTCCAATAACCAGAAATAGAATTTTTTAAATTTTAAAAGAAGGAATGTGATTTACAGTTATTGCGTATTACTAGCAACTGAATAAGGTGCTTTGAGCACGTATGTTTAGGCTCATGCAAGCTTATGTAAATGAGTGTTTAAGCATTTTCTTGTTTTTCACTGTTTTTCGTTTGTTGCGCGAAATTAAACGCACTCTGTATTTTGCGTTTAAAATTTATCAGAGCCACCGGGATTGAAATAAAACACTGATAGTCACGTTGCTAAAGTTCTCTAAAAGCAGTTTTAATGCTTCAGTGTAAAATTTACGGAGTTTGTTCAGGATGGCAAGAGGGGAAACTTTGACAGTAGACGATGGGATAAAAATCGACTTTATGCGTTGTAAAGGTTTTAGCAATCGTGAAATTGGGCGCCGAATCGGAAGAAGTGAGAGTGTTGTGCGAAAGTATATAAAGAAAGTAGAAAATTATGGGAAAAAAGCGTATAAGAAGCGAACAGGAAAGCTTACCAGTTACGACAAACGTCGAATATGCAACGTTGCAATGAATAAGAATATTTCCTGTGCGAAGATAAAGGCTCAATACAAGCTGGGTGTTCATCGGAAAACCATATGGAGAACTATCAAAGCTGCAACATTCATTAAATTTAAGAAAATGAAGGCGAAACCACCCATCACTCAAAAGCACAAAGATTTGCGGTTGGAAGTGGCAAGAAAATGGATTCTAAATCGACTAAAATGGGAAAAATTCATCTTCTCAGGTGAAAAAAAGCTTACTCTCTATGGCCGGATGGATTTCATAGCTACTGGCACGATTTGCGAACCGAAGAAATGTACTGTTCAAAACGTCAATCTGGAGGTGGGTCTGTCATGGTGTGGGCAGCCATAGGTTTTAAAGGGACTTTCGAATTAGAGTTCGTGGATAACACTATGAACTCTGTAGATTATGTCCAGATGTTCACAAGGAACCTCCACCGTCAAGCTGTCCAGAAAGCTGGAATAAATTATACTTTTAAGCAAGATTGTGCATCTGTACATACAGCACATATCGTGAAAAAATGGTTCCATGCCAGTAAAATTAAAGTTCTGGATGGGCCCTCAAAAAGCCTCGATTTAAACATAATGGACAACGTATGGGGTATTCTGGTTTGTCGTGTTTACGTAAACGGAAGGCAGTTTAACACGAAAGATGAACTAAAATCAGCTATTCTATTAGCTTGGAAGACAATCAGCTTGGATGACCTCATGCCACTATATAAGTCAATGACAAGGCGTTTACTGGCTGTTCTATTAGCCCATGGTGGCTTTACAAAGTATTAGATACAGTATTTGTTACTCAGTTATTTATTTTTTACATGTGCGTTTAAATTCATGCAACATGTATTTTTGACATAAGTTCAATAAAATTATTTTCTAAAAAATCATATTGGTCTTTCATTATTTTGACTCGTATTTTCATTTCTTGAATCATACACATACAGTTTGCATCAAGTGTCACCTATTCATATTTTTTTATTACACTTCTATACCCTTCTAATTCTTAAAGCTAAGGTGCGTTTATATTCATGCAACGCACTGTACATGGCAAAATCTGAGCTGCCAAGCACTAGCCGCCACTAGAGTACTACATCGAATCGGGTGCTGGTCGGGATTGCATTAATTTTTGACACGCGTGCCTACAGGAAGTGGGTAGGTGTACCCGCAAAAATGTTTTCCTCTAAGAATTTTTTACGCTATATTTTTATTAATCTAGACTCTTGAAAGCAGAGATTAAACTCCATTATCTTCCTCATAGTAATTTAAAACAACTTGACTCATACTAGGAGTTTAATTATAATTAAGTAAATATTAATTCTTAATGTTTAAAACTTTACATACGAAAAGTGTATATGCTTCCTCATTTAACTTTTTCCTTCTGGTAATAATATACAGGGTGCATAGGAAAGTCCCTTTAAGCTGAAAATACTTGCGAACGCAGAGTCCTACAGCCACGCAAGTGAGGTAACGGTATAGTAAAGTGACTATGCTCGACCTAATGCAAACGACAGCAGCGCCCCTAGTGGCAAAATTTGGAAGTTAGCCATTGCAAATCGAAAACGGAAAGAGTTAGAGCAAAATTTCCAATTAGAAAGTTTTAGAGCATCAATTAATTAGTGCGAAACGATATTTGGTTCACACGGATAAGATAAATTGGCGCCTGTATACCCAAAAATGTCCTTAATCTATGCGCGACTGTTCTACTCTACATATTCACATTTCGGAAATGTAGCAGTGTGAAAATGCAGTTTGTGACTCTGTACTGTACTGTAATGTCTGAAAACTTTAATTTCCAATGCATTTAAAATTTTAGTTTAAAAGGTGTTGGCGCTCGCTTGATACAAACAACATAATCTCATAGCATAAAATTATTGATGGCAGACGATAATTTTATTCCTAATGTGCGAGCGCTTTCATTTTAAAAATTTTATTTTCTGTGTTGTGGCAATTTCAATCGTTGCCTAGCGACGGGTAGAAAATGTGTGTTCTTTTTTGAAAGTGACAAAACAAATGGAATTTTGAATTATCCTAAATGAATGAGATCCTACATTTCTTAAAAATAAACGTTTGGATTTAGAATTTTGGAGCTGTGTGAGAATGTCAAGCTTCACTAACTTTCAATATTGCGAGATTATTTATGGCGAATGTCAACGAAATGCAACGCATGCTGCACGGGAGTATGTCGTTCGTTTTCCAGGTGGGCCACATCCAAGTGCAGTTACTATCGCAAATGTAGTGCGACGGCTCATGGAGACAGGAAGCACTAAAAGTCGTTCGCGTTCTGGCAGACCAGTGAGTGCAGGTATGCGTATTCCGCCAGAGAGTATTTTGGCATATGCACTTGCCCATCCACACAGCAGTACAAGAGAAATCAGCATGGCTTGTGGCTTAATACGGGCCCGAGTATGGCAAATACTGCATAGTCAACATGCACATCCCTATCATGCCCCTCTGCAGCAAGAACTGTTGCCACGGGATAATGAGTGTCGATTTGATTGGTGCAACTGGGCATTAAATAATGTTGAAGATAAATCAGATTTTTTGTCCAACATTGTTTGGTCGGACGAGGCACTGTTTCAGCGTACCGGAGTACTAAACCGACATAATGCCCACTACTGAGCGCTGGAAAATCCCTCGTGGGGACTATCCAGAAAACACCAAGTGCGCTGGTCCATTAATGTGTGGGGCGGTATCTGGAAGGATCGCTTACTGGGACCTGTGTTCTACGAAGGCACATTAAACGGACAGAGGTACCTCCAACTATTACAGGATATCATACCCGACTTTTTGGATGATATTCCCCTGTTTGCATTACGGGACATGTGGTTCCAACATGACGGTGCTCCTGCACACCAGCCAGCTGGAGTGCAAAGCTTTTTAAAAGATTGCTTTGGGCAACAAATTATTGGGTATGGTAGTATTATTGAATGGCCTCCACGATTGCCGGACCTGACGCCGATGGATTTCTTCCTGTGGGGTTACGTAAAAGATCAGGTTTATGCAACTCCACATACAAGTCTGCTGGATCTACGTCATCATATTACAGATGCTTTCATTAGTGTAACACCTTCCATGCTGAGAAATGTGCATGCAGAATTACTCACACGAATACAAACGTGTATTGTGAGCAATGGCGAACATTTCAAACATTCTCAACATTAAATTTTTATCACTATGAGATTTAGCGGTTAGTTTACCTATTTTGTTTTTGTGTGTGATGTTATCAAAATGTATTGATGTAAGTACATAGTATTTATTCATTAAATTGTGCATATTTCTTCTTTCCTCTGGCTATTCCTTTCAAATATTTACACAAAATGGAGTGCATCGATTTTGGATATTTTTTGGGTATACAGGCGCCAATTTATCTTATCCGTGTAAATCAAATATCGTTTCGTACTAATCAATTGATGCTCTAAAACTTTCTAATTGGAAATTTTGCTCTATCTCTTTTCGTTTTCGATTTGCAATGGCTAACTTCCAAATTTCGCCACTAGGGGCGCTGCTGTCGTTTGCATTAGGTCGGGCATAGTCGCTTTACTATACCATTACCTCACTTGCGTGGCTGTAGCACTCTCCGTTTGCAAGTATTTTCAGGTTAAAGGGACTTTCCTATGCACCCTGTATATATATATATATATATATATATATAAACAAACATAATTGTAATTTTTATCTAACGTTTAATTTTCTGAAAGATGTGTTTAGTAACTACAGTTTGTGTAATAAAATCCTGTTTAGTGTCTTATAACATTAACTAGCATTATTTTATTGTGGGTGGCATGTCAGGTTGCGGTTGGATGCGTGGACTCTAGTCACCACATCGCTGATCGCCTTCGAGTGCAGAAAAGTGAGTTGGATTCCCGTGCTGGCCTTGGGTATTTTTTTTATTCTTCACATTGTAATTCGATTATGTGCTTCTCTCTAAAGACCGATGGGTTCTGCTCTCTAAGCTGGTAGATAAGAGGGGCCCGGATTCAATGCCAGTTCATGCTCGTCGCCCTAGCCATTTGCAGTTTTCCGTAGATTTTTCCGAAACTTGCGCAAATACGAGCTAGAATCCCTTAGAAAACTCCCACAGATGGCACACCGCCCAGGCCTAGAACCCCCGTGCAATCAATCGTCCTTAATCCCAAACATCAACACCTCTGTTATGCATTATTTGTTCTCATGTCGACGAAGCCTTATAAGCGAGCTTCGAATTAAGTGTTCAAGTCTGATGTATATGTTATCAATAAACAAACAGTTGTTTTTTATGATGTTAAGGCCAACTGCTCACACTTGGGACTTGTGGGTCTATTCTGGCCTGTTCGTTTCGTCAAGTTAATACGCAATTTAACGATCTTCGGAATAACGATAATTTGCTATTTTGGGCTGTTCCGAACGAAATTCTAGCGAATCATTGAGCTGCTATGAGCGACTCAGATTTGAGCCAAATGAAACAATTTATTTTTGAGAGAAATCGGACCAGACTTGAGTGAAACGGTTTGATGCTGGAAAAATATCACATTCCCTCCGCCGGTATGGAACTCGGGTCCCTTTCTGTGGCAGACGAACGCGCTACCACTACGCTACGTTTTTATGCTAAAAGCGGTTGTATAGCCGTTCTCAATCATTCTCAAACTCAGAAATTAGAAAATGTTATTTATAAATTTTTACTTGTCTCATTCATAACATAAAGCTATGAGAAACCCTTAAACTTGCTTAAAATAACACTATTGATTTAAAATTGAGGAAAAATTCTAGAAAACTGGACCTCTATGACAAGCAGAGATTTTAGAAGCTTGGAAATTAATTCTATATAAATTAGACTTTTTAGAAAAATAAATTCTTCCACGCAACGTTTCAGAATTACTTGAATAATTATGAATTGAAAAACAGTATGTACTATTTTATTTATGCATATTATTCCCGATGTTGAGTTTAACTATACTTAAGACATTGTAACACATTTTTTGAACGTTTTACGTGCATTTTAACAAATTATTTTCAATGAATATAATAAACATATTAAATAACTTTAGACATAAGTAAATTTCTGCATTATATAAATACGTCGTTCTTTTTCTTTATATTTCACACAGTTCTTTAAGAAACAGTTTTTAAAAAGACATTCACTGCTTATTTTCAGTTTTTATGACTAATGCTCGTGATTTTAGAACTCTGCTGTTTTTTCTCAGTTGTATATAAAACATTTGTTATATTTATCAAAAAATAAATAAATAAAATAAAATAAAATAAAATAAAATAAAATAACTTTGATATTTTACTTTTACAATCATTAAAAGTCCTCAAAATATTTTTTAAACAATATATAAATTAATTAATGAATTATATGTATCTAAAAATTATCTTTCATGTGTCATTTAAAATATGATCGATAGATGGCGCCATCATCACACACTTTTGTTGCCCCAACTGAAAAATAATCGAGATTCGATCAGAACTGAGCTGATACTTGTACGATCATTGTGACCGAAAAGACTTCTGATCAGAAAAGACTAATTTTACTCAAATTTGATTTTTCCCTAGAAATTCCTCTTAAATTATGGCTAAAAATATTCTGTTCATTTTTGAGTAATCAAATCTGGTCACATATTTTTAGAGAGAACACAACCAGCTCTACCAGCTTTTAGTGCAGTACCGCTCGGCCACCTGCGGGGCCGTTTTTTATGTATAAATATATCTAATATGTTTTTTCGCAAAAAAAAAATTCACAGAATTTTAAAGGTTCCGCTCGGTTGAAACTTGCGTTATATCACACGGTTTCATTCTCGAAAGTTTTGCAATAGCTACCGATTTCCCAACAATGGCTTTCTGATCTAGCAGGGAGTGATCGTGACCTTTCGAAGGTCATTGTGTGATCTAGTAGGGTCGTAGTACTGATAATCAAAATGCATTTTTAAAATTGCTTTTTTATGATGCATTATAATGCGATTTATTGGCGCAAATTCAAGTTAAAAGCATCAGTAAAAATCGCTTATTGCAATTGTTGATGCCCATTTCTTAAATGCATATTTTTCATTTAATCCTTTAAGAGGCAAGCAAATTTTCTTCATATAAAATCAACAGCCACCAGAAATCACCAACAATATTAAAAGTCAAGAAATAAATGAAGTTATTCGTCTGAGTTATAAAAGAAAAATTTTATAAAAAAATTTCCAGGGACAGATTTGCAATTTTGAATTAAAATTTGTGGTTGCGCTATGCAACCACCGCTCCTGAAAGGGTTAAAGTACAGAGTTTTCAAAGGAACATTTATTCCAAAAAGAGTTTTGTTCTTCTATAGCTACGGGGAAAACCTTAATTTTAATGTATGTCTAAAACAAAATATCACCGCACATCACTGTTACAAGACACTGATGTTGAAAAATACCCTCCCATAAAAATATTTCTTATCTCATTCTTCAGAAATCCAACTGCGAAGGAAAAAATTTATGTAGTCTTTTACATAAAATCCTAAAATGATATCATAAATTTATTATAAAAAGTTTCCATATAAAATGGCTCGTAATATTTGAATACTAGTTTCAGGGAACATTTAAATAGAAGAGTGAAACTTAATGAAGATGAAACAGTTCTACATTACTTTTAAAGCAAAAACGCATTAATGCTTTCATGCTGCACTTATGCCAACTTTTTTCGATTGATAAAAGATTGTAATTACATATTTCAGTTTAAAACAATTCTCGGGTATATTTTCTATTTAAATTGTTTAAATACAATGTTTGTATCTATCTTCACCTTTCTTAAATTCAGCTTTGCATTCTGTGAAGATCACTTTTCTTTTTTAATTCAATCGAAGAAGATGATTAAATTTTTGATTGTGTCTCTGGAATGTCTATAATCGTGATATCGGGACAGCCCTACGTGGACTTCGGTCCTCGTATATCTCAACACCGCTCTTCGAGCGGTGAGCCGGGGCTGTTCCCCTGTTCAATCGTGATTCTCAACAATTCAACGTAAATCACGAACTCTTGTCACTGAACCTTACCTCTCAATGGACTCTGCATCTAATACGAACTTTTCACCAATCATTCATTAATCTGACGATTAATTCCGTATTTTTATTTTTATTTTTGTTATTGGTGATTGTTTTAATAAACGGAGCGGTTCCCTTAGAAGCGCTCGAATCTGCTCTTTGAGCGGTGAGCGGGGACCGCTCGCTGTTAATCCCTCTTAATCGTGATTCTCAGACCGTCCAAAAAAGGTCACTATGTACATGTAGATTTAGAGCTTCGGGGAATGTTATAAGAAAAATTGGCATGCATGGCCGGAAAACCATGAAATAAAAACAGTAACTGCATAATATATTAAATAACACAGTACTGAACTGATAAAAATAACAGTTGCTTTACATTTTTTATTGCATGATTATACTTTTAATTATTGTTTACAAATAAATATTGCATTTCATTGCTAAATATCAGTCATTGGCAATAACAAATAATAACAGGAGACTTGGCGTTGGAATAATAAAACCCGAATAAACTACTACGTCAGAAACGCCAAAGAAAAATATTTGAGATGCATACAGCTGTCTCGGTAGCCTTAAGCGTACCGTCTTCAGTGTAAAAAGAAGTACTGAAGACGGTACGCTTAAGGCTACCGAGACAGCTGTATGCATCTCAAATATTTTTCTTTAGCGTTTCTGACGTAGTAGTTTATTAGGGTTTTAATATTGGCAATAACAGTCTGTTAGTGATTGTAACTGATCATTTTTACAATATTATCCTGGCTCCAACAGTCATATACGATCAAGGAGAGAATGAAACGCAGGCTTTTACAGTCTTCAATAGCATACCACGGGGTTTTTTTAGTTAATCATCCTTATTTGCGATTACCGACCGTGATCCAATGGTAAATCACAGTATCTGCATGAATTGAAACGCCTATACAGTTTAAATCGATAACGGTACATAGTGTAATATTACAAGGCAATGCAGGAGTCTGCGCTACCAATTTTTTCCGTAATTCAAAGCTAATATTTTAACACTGTAGCTAATGTTTTGGTATACTTAATGTAGCGTTTGTGGTAGCAATACTACAGCGACAATCATTTTGAGTAGATAATAGTTAACTTCTTTTATTCTGCATGTACACTGTAAAATAAAAATCCCGTAAGATTACGGGGAAAGCCCGGCAGCAGAGACTCCAGGCAAAGCCCGTAAAAAAAAAAAACATTGGTTTTACGGGCAAAATGTTTTTTTACAGGCATGTAACGTAATTTAAGGTTATTACACTGTAAAAAAATAACTATTACCAGCTGCAAGCAACTCTCTGTGATTGGAGAAAATATTTTCTCCAATCACAGAGAGTTTCTTGCAGCTGGTAATAATTATTTTTTTACAGTGTATATACTTAATTTACGGTCTAAGCGTTTCTTTTTACGGCCTTTGTCTGGAATCTCTGCTGCCGGGCTTTCCCCGTAACCTTACGGGATTTTTTTTTTTTTTTTTTTTTTTTTTTTTTTTTTTACAGTGTATATGTGACCTCGTATTATATTATTCCTCCAAGATCTAGTGAGACGTTAACCGAACCACTTATTAACTTTAAAAATATACATAGTGTTACAAAATTGTAAATAATTGTGTTTATTTTTTTATAAATTCTTTCAAAGAGGCTTAGTAAGTTGATAAAGTGCTAATTTTGTGCATTTCTAGTCGTTTTAGCGTTGAAATAGCCTTATTTCCCCTTAAAAACGCGTTAAAAAGCCCAATAAGGCAGGTAATGGATTTGGCGCCAACTTTGGCGAATTTTTCCCACCTTGGCGATTTTTTTGGCGACCTTGGCGAGAAAATCCTTATATGAGATATACCAAATATGGAAGCTGTAAGTTGATTGGTTGACCACTTTCTAGAGTTTTCTCGAAAAATCTGGGTTCCATGGAACAGTATATAAGGAGCGCTTCTCGCCAAGGCAGTGAGTCAGTCAGTTCAGTCTAAGATCAGCTTCTGTCAATGTTGCATTGCTCTTGAGCCTCTTTGGAAGAGACTTGCTTCAAGTGTTATTGCTATACAGTTTGTACTGTGGATTTGCTATTGACAGCTGCTGTTTAAGCTGTGATTACTGCTTGAATTGAAGCTGATACTTGGTTTATAGACCTGTATTTTTCTGGAACTTTCTGTGAATAAATTACTGAATTTTTGTAAGTTTGGCCTTTCATTCTCGGACAACTCACGAACCCCCAAGTACGCAACAATATTATCAACAATATGTATTACATGTTTTCATTTATTTGTTTAATTGTTTGTTTCTAGATGCTGAAGGTCTACGTGACTTCCAATGCAATCATGTAAGAGCCATTCACCTTTTTACCTCCAGCATACTCAACACAAAGTGTGACTTGCTTGGAGTCATTTGTAATAGCTGGGACGATTATGTTGCTGGAAAATGTGGAACTTGCAAAAATGGAAATGATAAACAATGCATACCTCTTGGTATGGATGTAGATCTCTATGCATCTATGATAAAGAAGGATCAATCTATAAATGTCTTTCTGAATACAACTGCGACCGAACCTTTCTGTTTATGATAAACATTCTATTATTTAGGGATTATTGAATAAATGTCAAATAATTATGTTGCATGATGTTTTCATTATTTCTTTCTCTACATTTTTAAGCTTTGTCAGACATCAACAATAACCAATTGGACATTATTTAACTTTTTATAAGTATACCAAGTGATCCAAATGAAGCAAGAAATGTTTAAGTAATCTCCTCTGTCGAAACTACAAATTGAATCACAATTACATTTTGGGCACCTAAATCGCCTCAGTGATTTTGGTTTCTGGGGGAAAATAATAAAATAAAAAAATGTGGCCATCACAAAATTTTTTTTACAAATTCACTAATTTTTATTTTACTATACAAATCCACTAAAGAAAAATTTCTTATTAAAATTATTATTCATTCAAAGTATTTTACAAGATGAATGCAGATGATTATCATTTCAGAGAAATATAACACAAAATGTCTAAAAAAAGTCAGTTTCTTGCCCTATAGACGACATGAGAGTAATTAAAATTTGACGAAATACTAATCTATCTTTTATTTTCAGAATTTTTTTTCTATCTTTCTTTCTTTCTTATTATTATTATTATTATTTTTTGGTTAAAATTAAAAATAATTCATAAGCTTATGTTAAATTACACAGAAGAATGGTTCTAGCATTCGTTTTAAAAGTATTGACGAGTTCTGTTGAAAGATATTCATATTGAAAATTTGTCTTTCTAAAGCGATTTTACGATATTTTATCCTAATTGACGATTACTGTTATAAAATGAATAAATAAACAAATAAATATGCATACATATACAGTCGAACCTCGTTAATGTGAACACTGTTAACATGAATTACTTTTAACATGAACTGTTTTCACAATCCCCATCCAAAATTGTGATGGCATGTCTCCGGATCACCTCTAGGGGTTTCCCCCAGGCCATCGCCAATTGCCCATCTGCGCAGCACTAGTGCGACGTAAAACCCAACCATCCAACCATCCATCCACAATCCCCATCAGAATGAAGATTAGTTTAGTTATATGAACATCAGTTACTGATAGCATGAACTACTGATAACATGAACAATTTTTTTATTCCCCTTGAGATTCATGTTAACGAGGTTCGACTGTATACATATATATACCGGGTGTCCCATAAGTCTGTAGACATTTTAAAAATTCATAAAAATTGAAGGAATTGGTAGAATTAAACGCGTTTACGAAAAAAATCATTGTCATAAAGCGGGATTTTTTTTTTTTTTTTTTTTTAAGTAATATATATATATATATATATATATATATATATATATATTAGTTAAAATATTCGTCAACAGAGGACGCTGTGCGTAAACAAATCACACTAACTAAAAAACTATATTTATTCACATGTAAATGTTTACAGACATATAAGTCCTATTCTAAATGTCGACCATCACCACAAATTACAGTTTGCAAACGAGGTACAACACTGCTAATTGCAGTTTCAGCCGGCGATTCTTACTTGATGGAAAACGACTTCACCAATAACGCTTTATGCCTTTATCCACTAAGTCAGCATCGCTATTAAAACATTTGTATGCCTAAATAGGAGGCAAAATAGGAAATAAGCTAGGTTAATCGCAAAATCGTGCGATTTATAGGATTCTGATTTGCATATTTCTTGTTATTCATCTGTGCAACGCAATCTATCGACGAAAAATTTAACTACTTTTTTTTTCTTTATCATAAAAAAATCCACCCTTTATGAGAGTAACATTTTCGCATACCGTCTACAGATTACTTCAATTTTTATGATTTTTTTTTTAAATGGGACACGCGGTTATACATTTATATATATTTCGTAATTTTTCGTTAAAAATAATTCCATGTACAAATTTACACGAAATTTGCCCTATTCTCCTGCAGTAAAAATTTAGAGAAAAAAAAAAAAAAAAAAAAAAGGAGAGCAAAACCCCTTTTCAGGCAAATTTCACTAAACATTGATACACATTAATCTATGTCAAGTTGCAACTATATATCAATTTGTATGAAATTATGTGCAGTAGCTTTTGAGATACAGTTGTCACAAATGATTAGTCCCACAAAGATAAGCAGACATTTTCGAAAAATGGTAAAATCGTATTCTAGATTTGTCAAAACGTACAAATCCATCAAAAACACGAAGTATAAAATTTTAAGGGCCCTCTTCACTCACCGCCGCCGGAAGCCGAACCTAATGCTATTCTATGGGAAATTTTTCTTTACAAATAACTTAATAACTAATACATATTTTTAAATTCTGTTTTCACATTCTGAAAATTCCCAGCTGTTAAATGGACGCACCTTTTCTGAAAAATTATTTTTTTAATTTTTTATATTTTATTTTGAAGCTGCAAAATACGAATTTTCAATATGTGAATTTTTTTCATTTTGCAATTTTAAAATAAAATATTCAAAATTAAAAAAATACATTTTTAAAAAAGGTCCGTCCATTTAACAGTTGGGAATTTCCTGAATGTGAAAACAGAATTAAAAAATATGTATTAGTTAATAAGTTATTTGTAAAGAAAATTTCCCCATAGAATAACATTGGCTCGGGGCTTCCGGCGACGGTGAGTGAAGAGGGCCGTTAAGAAACCATTTCTTAACCAAACCTTTTTCATATTATGACGAATAAGAATGAAAAAGAGCTGTGATGCCACTAAATTAAAGGAAACAATGCATTTGGTAGTTTCTCTGCCTATGGGATACCTTATAAGGGTAGAATTTAAAAACACACTGTCTTTAAATAAATGAGAGATACTTCGATTTTTACAGTCGGTAACAAAAGTGTCCGAACACTAGCAAAAATTCCTATGTAAAAAAATACGCTCCATGCGGTTTTGTTAAATAAATCCTTATCGAATCATGTTCTTACACTGACTAAGAACATGATTCGACAAGGATTTATTTAACAAAGCAGTACTAAGTGTACTTTTTTTATATATAAATTTTTGCTAGTGTTCGGACACTTTTGTTACCGACTGTACGTACGTTGTCAAATGTCTATAAAAATGCACGCCGAATAAACCTGAAACTTCTAATGTATAAAGAACATTTTATATCTAATATGTCTAAGGTCAAAATTTGTCCTCACGACAAAAACGGAATCGATAAAAAAATTAAAGACATTGCATTGAATAGAATACCCTGTATATTATAATTCAAAAAGAGAAAAGTTTTCGAAAAGTTTTGACCATCACAAAACATTCTTCAATATTATTCTATATAATAGCACTACTTATTGTTTAATATGCACAATAGTAAGCTTCTCAGTTTTGTGCAATTTTAATAAACAAATGCTGTGAAGTTGCCATGTGAAAAACCACAGATGGCGAGTAATGGCAGAACCACCTGTCGGTCGACATACACCCAAATTGAATCAGCACAGAGTTTTATAATCAGCCTTTGATATACCAGGTTTTGTGAATTTACACAGTATAGGATCTGAGTTATATCCTTCCCGTACACAAAGAAAATTCCATTCTAGTTAGCACCATCTATCGGCTCATATCCTCTAAATTGTATCAACATAATTTCTCATAATGGCTCTCTCATATATTAAGTTTTGTTCAATCATATACAATAGTCTATTAGATATAGCCTTCCCATTTAAGGGAAAATTTAAGCATAGCAGCGCTACCTATCAGCCGAAATACACCTAAATCGAAACAGCATATGTAATGTTTTATAATGGCTCTCTCATATATCAAGTTTTCTTCGACTATATACATTAGAACTTGAGATATAGACTTCCCTTAAATGGAAGAAATAGCTAAATAGAAGAGCCCGATTTGCGCCAAATATTGATAGTGACTAATTTGTGCCAAGATACAACTGCATGTAAATTAATATGCAATTCTGTGTTATTGTTCCTGATTTACAGTTGCCACAAACTTTTTGTTACACACACAGACAGACATTTTCTAAAAATGGTCAAATCGTGTTCTGGAACTCTCAAAACGTGGAAATCCATCGAAAATTGAAAATCAAATTTTTTTAAGAATCCAATAGTTTCTCATATTCACATGCTACAGCTTCAAAGTTTTTACAAGTATTACTTTTTCTAGATTGATCCCAAACATTCGTTTTTTATTTTATTCTATATTCAGTAGAAGAAAGCATTGGTTTCATTGAAGGTTTTTTATCTTCGGGTAATTTTTTAAAATATATGATATTAGAGAATAAAACTGACTTGTTTGGATATTCTGGCCTTATACTACTTCTCTAGAATAGAAATCGTCTGCATTCCTCATGGAAGATAATTTTAATGAATAATAATTTTAATAAATTATTTGTACTGATGGATATTGCATAAAAAAAGAAAAAAAAAGAAAGTCATGTGAAGGCCACAACATACTAGTTCTTTAATTTATTATTGGTCGTCTTTTTGTCTTCAGGAGAAACTTTCACGGAAAATGAAGCATGTTCTTTATGAGGTATTGCATGTTCTTCATACGACCAGAATTTCAGGATAATATTCCCAAAATGTCTAAACTCAAAAGTATCGTGTCTGATTATTTATGGTAAGGTAGTGTATTGCCTAAAATTCTTCACCCTTTCGAATAATGAATATTCAAATTTAATTGTTCTATTACTTCTATCATATCTCACACTGGCCAAAAAAAAAAAAAAAAAAAAGCAATTTTGGGTTTATGCTATTGAAAAATGCATATGAACTGCCACAATGTGCACGAAAAGCGTCACATCTCATCTCGTAGTATACCCGCATGAGAAGCAGTTGTGTCACTGTCAGTACTATTGTAGGCTAGTCAATGCTTTATCGTTATCTTTAAGTTGATTTTTCTCAAATACTTTTATGTTGTGTCACATTTCTTGCTGGGGTGCGATATGTAATTGCAGTTACTTGTTCAATAATTGCAGCCACAATCGTTTAAATTATTTAGATTAGATTATCATCACATCCAGGCCTTGCTTAAACGTGCTAATCACTTTGAGACGAATGGTTATTCTCCGATTCTCCGAAGTTTTTAAATAGTAATAGAAGCTAGACGCAAACGTTTACTTTTCGAAATATCTTGATAGAAACAGAAGTCAGTTATTTATCTGGTAAAAAAAAAAAAAAAAGTAACATTTGATTTAATAAACTGAATATTAAGATCACTTTCGTTCTTAAAGGAAAAGTCGCAATAGGAACCCTTTTTATAAGTATAAATGGCTAAATATATTAAATTTTACTCTACAAAGTTTAAACCAAAAAACTGCGGATTCAATTCACGAGCTGGTTTAACATGTAGACCGTCGTGTACATTAATGGTGGCTGGTGTACGTTAAATCCGTCGCGGTCGCAATGTCTTCCTTGTTCCCATCCCAAATAATGCCTCTTTGTGTCATCGATTTGGAAGAGTCATCCAATTCATAGAGGATCAAAATTGTAATGACATGTCTCTGACTCACTTTTAGGGGTGAGTCCCAGACAGTCGCAACTTACCCATAGCTTAGCACCACTGCAACTTAAAACCCACCTAACCTTAAACTTAGCCTTTACGAAGTTTAAACAAAATAATTTGCTTTATTAACTTAATCATAGTCGAAAGTAGAGGTTAGATGGACGTGCACTTCAAATAATAATTCATGTGGCGTAATTAAAATGAGTTCTGTCTCTGTAAAAGAACTATAAATGGTATACTTATGAAAATCTGTTAGCATCATGGGGACCTATAAAATACCTACAGAATCGGTGGTCAATCGATGTAACTGTTTAGATGCTATCACGTTCACTTACGCACATCGACGTAATAATAGCAGAAATTAATTCGGAAACCCTCCAATTGTAAGATACACCGCAATCTAATGCTCGATTTTTACTTGATTTTATATTCAATAAAAGAAAGTATTGGATTCGTAAAAATTTTATACTTCTTGTTTTCGATGAATTTACACGTTTTGAGAGGTCCAGAACATGATTTGACCATTTTTAGATGATGGCTGTCTGTGTGTCTGTATATATTTGTGACAAACATTTTGTGGCGACAGTATTTCAGGAATTACTGAACAGAATTACATATAAATGTATATATAAATGCATTTTGACCAAAATTAGTTCCTATCAACTTTTAATGTCAATCGCTTCACAAGTGACAATTTGTACACAGCGATTTATACAATTTAACGGAAGGGTATATCTCAAGAACTATTGCACAGAACTGCATGTAAATTTATGTGTAGATGCACCTATACCTAAATTAGTGCTTATCATCCTTTAGTGACAATCGCTTAAGAGGTGGCGCTGTTTAACATCGATTTCCCCAGTTTAAGGAAAGATTATATCTCAGATTGTGTTTCGTATAATCAAACAAAACTTGATACTTTAAAAGGTCATTGTGAAATATTATGCTGATTCAATTTGGATACATATAGACTTGTAGGTGGCGCTGCTATACTGCGCAATTTTTCCCGACAACGTGAAGGCTATATCTGAACTTCTATGGTATATAACTCTACGAAACTTGATATGTGAGATAATAATTATGAAAACGCAATTTTTAAGATGTTATTTAAACAGAAAAAACTATCTTACTTTTCATATTTAGTGTTACTTTTCTGAAACAGGAAAATCATCTGTATTCATCATGGTAGATAATTTTAATAAATAATAGTTTTAATAAATTATTTGCACTGAAGGAATTTATAAAGGAAAATATAGAAGAAAGTCTTGTGATGGCCGCAGCATACTAGTTTTTCATGATTAGAATAGTTTTCTTACGTAGCATATGTTCGTAAAATAAAAAAAGAAAATATGAACGGACAATATATTATTTTACTTGTTAATAATTCCGATGTAAACCAATTATTCAAAGAAATTTACGGATGACATACACTTTTCCGGAATGAAACAACAATATACATAGATATGCTTTTATGACCTATAGTTACTCATCTAAAAAAAGAACGTGGAAATTAAAATGTGTTTTGCGAGAAGGAAATATTTTATTAATTCTCTTCTTCCGCTGTAGCGTAATTGGATATAACGGTAATGCATCAAACCATGTCTGCCTGCTATTGTTTAACTTTATTTCAATCACAAATGTCGGGAAAAATCATATGTCGGAACATAGCAGGATTAGCAGCCAGTATTTTTATCCTGTATGCCACAAAATATTTTTAGTAAAAGATGAAATGTATATAATGTCATAGTTCGTGTCACTTCCCACAAACTTACTTGATGAGATGTAAAATGACATAACGATTTTTTTAAATTAATTTATTCATCGATGTTGCGATAAAGATAATTTGTATTCACAGTTAATCATATTCAAACCTTAAAACATGAATTAAAAGCACACGATTAGTAAACAAATTATTTAAAATAATTCTAATAACTTTTCTGTCATTCATATACTTTTTCACTTTTTCTTACCCATATACATAATACAGAATGTATTGTTTTGGGGATAAATTTTCGAAATTGAGTTTTTGTTATATTTACACGTTTTGAGGTTATCTGAATACGAAAATCATGTTTTTAGCGATTGGTGAAAATTTGGGATTGGAAGGATTTTGTGAATTGAAAGGATTTTGTGAAAATTCCCTCTCCCCCCCCCCCTATAAGGGCAGGGGGAGGGCAAAAACACGTTTTCTGCTCCGAATTGTCTAAGGAAAACAATTTTTAATGTGCTGATTGGTTTTGCGTACCCAACACACACTACAAAGGATTTTGCGAAATTCCTCCTTGGGGGTTATGGGGTGGGAATACGTTTCCATGTATAAATGTGCTCCAAATAATCTTAGAAAGACGAATTTTTATGTGTGGGCTTGTCATACACACCTAACACGTAGTGTAAAGAAATTTTGCGAAATTACACTTCTTTCCCTCTCCCTCCCCCTTTAAGAGCGGGGACAAAAGACACATTTTCAATCGTAACTGCACTCCAAATTATATCAGGAAAGTGATTTTTTGATGAGTTGGTAGATTGTGTGTACCCAAAACGCACTAAAAAAGTGTGAAATTACACCTCCTTCCTCCTCCACTTGGCGAATACGCAAAAAACGCGTTATCAAGCTTTATTCTGCTCCAAAATATATCTGAATGGCGAGTTTTGGTGTGTGAATGTTGGTTAAGTATATGCAATATGCACTTTCAGGTGATTCTGCGAAACTTTTAATTTTACCCGCTAAGGAGGCGGGAGTAAAAAGCAGATAAGGCGCTGCCGAAGTCAGTGAGGACACCAGATTTGACATGTTGCAAACGGGAAAACCATTACCCAATGCAGCGGTTTTTATTAAATTGAGGTTGGATTGATTGCATTGATTTTATAGATTTTATTTTATTTATTTACTAGCAGGCTTTGCCCGCTTCGCTGGTCACTAAATTTAAAGGAAACTCTTTTCTATATAGCTTTATAAAAATAAAATAAAATACTAAAATTGCTCAAAAGCTCGCTTCGGATCCCTGCTGCCTTCGGTAGAGATTTAGTCATCCGCTAAAACTCGGGCGCTTGTCCCTATTACCTGAGACAATGGTTTACCAATAGGCTTCCATTAAGTCCTTATTAGATAACAGTTTCGAAACAGATAGTATCGAAAAAATTGAAGTATTCCTTTTATATTTGAATCCCAGTTACATATGAACAACACTATACGTGGTGCACATAATATTTGCTTTTACGTTGTGGAGAACGGAACTTCTCCATACTCATTTAACTTTAACTTGGAGCTGTAAATGAAATACTTAATTTATGAAAAAATGACAGAGTCCAAATATATAACATAAATGAGCTTTAATTGAGCTTAAATAAGAAGGGGGACGCTGGACTTAGATTGGATTTACTACGTTTAAATGGGCGGCCCTCTTAAATACTTTGATATTAATAAATAACCACCGTTACTTTACTTTACTTAATCTACTCGCAAATGATCTCAACTACTTTTAATCACTTTCATTAACTTTTAAGACCAAGTAGTCTTTCGCATGTAGGAGGATTCCCTGACGCTACAATGCTACAAGACTTACTCTCTTCTATCCTAATCCGCTAACCACTAGCTCCCTCAACTCTCATACTTTCCTTCACACTAACTTTCTAACTACCATCCTTCAACTCACTCGCCTTCCAACTAACGCTCGTACCAACTCTCCAAAACCATCTTCCTTCCAACTAACTCCAACTATTTTTATCTATCTTACTTTCCAAAATATTTGCATATTTCAATTTACAATTTTAGGATAGGAACTAACTCCATCACTCAATCGACTTGAATCCTAAAACAATCTTTAAGAAATCAGCCTGGATTCAGATTTAACCTCTGTACTTCGGGTTTAGAGTCAGGATCAGCAACTGGACCTCAGATTTTCTAGAATTAAAACTTTTTAAACGTATATATCAAAAATAGACGTGAACTATACTTTTATATATAGATAAATGACATACTTTTATACATAAGCCCTATTTTAGCTATGCTATTTGCATAAAAAAAACTACAGTGTTAGTGTATTAAGGTTAATTTGTTAAACGCGAATTAACATGCAAAATAGGAAAACAAAAATTCTCTTTTTACCCAATACTAATAGATATACATACATAAAAACTTTTAGTAAAAAATTCAAAAGTTTGCAACAAGAAAATTCATTTGATACACTTTATACAACATTTAGAAAACATATTTAAGGATACAAAATTTTCAAAACTGCAGTTGATCGCTTTACGTACATACATTTTACATTACATTTACAAAACTATAGAGAAAAATGGTTATACACTTATAAAAGTTTATTTTATACAATTTACGACATTTAGAAAAATATATATAATGAATAGATATATATACAAAGTTATTCAAAAAAGGTTTTCAAGACTCCGTTGTGGACTAGAAAATAGAAAAGTAGTAGCGTATATACATATTGATCATGTAAAAACTTAGAGAGAAAATTTATATACAAAGGTAAGAAAATTTATCTTACGAATCGCTGCAGGTGATGGCTAAAACAGAAGGAATTTAAGTACATATATATAGATCATTCAAAAACTAAAGAGGGGGGAAAAGTTTATACAAAAGTTCAACAAGTTTTTTTTTTTTTTTTTTTTTTTTTTTTACCAAAAACTGCTGGTGTTGGCTAGGAGTTAAAAAAACATTAACGTATATACATGCATATATTATATACAGAAAAAAATTTATGACATGTAAACAGTACATGAAATTTCGAGAGATTTCGAGAGAAAGTGCATGCTATACGTTTAAATTTTGCATTTTTAAATTTTAAAAAGTTCATGCAGCAAGTTTAAATTTAGATTTGTGATATTTTAAAAAGTTCATCTCTTTGAGATAATGATTGAAAGTCCAGAAGAAAGTTCTACATGTCGAAAATTTCATAACTGCTGTGATAGAACTACAGTTTACAATGGAAAAAATATAAAACCATAGCACCTGACAGATTGATTCCTTTATAGCAGCAAAATAAGAGATGCAGGTCAGACTGGCCTGTAGAGTTGTTGTGGCAATTTCCGTGCTGGTGGCTTGTAGAACGGAGTCCGGCATCGGAGATGCATTTTTCTGGGATGGACTCGAGCCCGGTTCCTTGTCACTGTCCCCAGTTCCAGGAGGGGGTTGCTTTCGCTCCATTTTGTCCATTTTTGTAGGGCTGGTAGATGGTGTTGAAACCTCACAAGAGGTCAATTGCCCTTTTGAAATTACCTTCTTTAAACTAACATTTTTTTCGTTCACTTTAAGCGGCATGTCATTTTGACAATTTAAGTGCAATTTCTCATTGAAAATATTTGACTGTGTCGGCAGTATAGATGCACAGCTGACATCTAAAGGCGAGTTACCAGGATTATCCGCCTCATGTAATGATTTTCCACTTTCGCTGAGTTTAACGGTTTCAGCAGCCATAGTTATCTTAATTTTATTTTATTTTGCTTTGAGCGGCGTGTCATTTTGACCATTTACATGCAATTTCTCAATAGAAACAACCGATTCTGTCGGCTGTATAGATTCGAAACTGTCCTCTAAAGGCGAGTTACCAAGATTAACCGCATCATTTATTGATTTTATATTTTCGCTTAGTTTAACAGTTTCCGCAGCCACAGTAATTTTAATAGGATTTTCTTTTACAATTCCTGTCGCAACACGAGATAATTTTTCGGATTTAGTATCCGTAACAAAATTCTGAATAATAGATTTAGTTTCATATGTATCGCTGTTTGAAAATGAAGTTTGTTCGTTTGCAGTCACTTGCGTTTGGCTTTTGCCACTAGAAATAAAGTTTTCCTCACCAGTTTTAAGTTGATCTAAGTTCATTGAGCTCGCTTCCTGTGACTTAATAATTTCTTGCGGGTTTTCCACTGGGTTTACTATTGCTTCCCACTGACGTTCGTGGGGGGGGGGGAGGGAGCGGTCATGTTGCATTCTTAGTCTGTCATCCCGAGTGGCAAAAAGACTGATAATCCGACTTTTTAAGTCGTCATAGGTTGGATTTGGGCCAAGCGAATGGCAGGCGATTAGTCTATGCCACTGTCGTGGTTCTCCTTCTAAGGAACATGCTAACCAGGCATAGTGTTTGGATCGATCGATGTTATGAACGTTAAAAAAATATTCAAGCTGCTCAAAAAATTGCAGCACGCTAGTGGTGCCGTCAAAAAAGACTTGCTCGGGGGGGGGGGATTCAAACAAAGTTGGGCGCCAATGTGGAGAACGGAACTTCTCCATACTCATTTAACTTTAACTTGGAGCTGTAAATGAAATACTTAATTTATGAAGAAATGACAGAGTCCAAATATATAACATAAATGAGCTTTAATTGAGCTTAAATAAGAAGGGGGACGCTGGACTTAGATTGGATATACTACGTTTAAATGGGCGGCCCTCTTAAATACTTTGATATTAATAAATAACCACCGTTACTTTACTTTACTTAATCTACTCGCAAATGATCTCAACTACTTTTAATCACTTTCATTAACTTTTAAGACCAAGTAGTCTTTCGCATGTAGGAGGATTCCCTGACGCTACAATGCTACAGGACTTACTCTCTTCTATCCTAAGCCGCTAACCACTAGCTCCCACAACTCTCATACTTTCCTTCACACTAACTTTCTAACTACCATCCTTTAACTCACTCGCCTTCCAACTAACGCTCGTACCAACTCTCCAAAACCATCTTCCTTCCAACTAACTCCAACTCCTTTTATCTATCTTACTTTCCAAAATATTTGCATGTTTCAATTTACAATTTTAGGATAGGAACTAACTCCATCACAATCGACTTGAATCCTAAAACAGCAGATTCACATTTTACCCGCAAAGTGCCAGTTTTAATTGTAGCACTTTGCTATACCTGACAACGTTATTTCCTATGTTGATTTTGTTTATCCGCTCAACCACAAATATGACAACAATTTCACGCCAAATATTATAATATTCTATGACCGGCTACGTCTGTCGCATGATACAAATATTTTTTGTGGTTATATATAATTCATGGTTTGTAAACCTGATCATAGTACAGCCTTAATATAGTTCTCTTTGGTGACTTTTGAATTTTTATCACCATTTTAGATGTAATCCCTTGTAACAATAAGACTTAATCCCTTGTAACAATATGCTATGAGCGCTATTTCTGCCATATTTTAGACAACCAATCTTTTTATGGTTTATATATTTCCCATTAAACATATTTTTATTTTTATTTATTTATTTAAATATTAATTTGAATTAATCAAATATTTCCGTTCGACAGCGTGCAAGTGCAGTCACACACAGAGGCTCATTTATTTGTATGATAAATTAGCATAGTGATTAGTATATAAAAAATAAATAAATAAATAGGTAAACATTATCTTGCTACACAACTTTATTATGATGCTCCATTGGCGGCTTTTGAATTTTTGTCGCCATGTTAACGATGGAATTTTTTTTTTTTTTTTTTTTTTTATGAGAAAGGAAAGATTATTTTGCTAATAATTTTATCAGACACCTTTTTGTTTACATATAAGAATCCTTCATATTCTGTTTATATTTTTAATGGTTTTTAGGTTTAAAATAGTACTCGCTGAAATAAATTTGCTATCTTTAAAACTGCATTTTTTCTATAAACTTTCGATAAAAATAAATCATTTATGTGACTACTATTTAGGTTTTATAATTTTTTTCCCCCTGTTTGTAATACTTTTTGTCTTTATATTTTTGATGCCCTACATAGATTAAAATGGCTGTTGCTATATTAAACGTCTTGTCGAAAAACATTCGGTGTACTTCAACAACAAAATTTTAAAAATCGCCCAGGAGGAACTATTAATGAAACTGATAAAATAAAAATATGATTCATAGAGTTTAAATAATCTATTTAAAAAACTTTTAAAACCCAAATTCGTAATGTATCGTATCACATAAATATTTTCAAAGTTAGAATAAAGTTTAATTTGGAAAAAAAAGAGTAACTTTTTTGTTTATTAACTAAATTTGATGAAATTTGAACTGCAATTTGGTCTAGTGTTGTACAGGCTGTATATATGTTTGTGTTCGCGAAAGAAAATTTTTAAAAAATTTCAAAACTGCAATTTTTAATCCCACTCAAAAAAAATGTGACTTAATGAGTAGCAGGTTTCATTTTATTTTTCCAAACGGTTTCCTTACAATCTCCTGCTGTTGCCACCTAAAATTCATACATTAGTTAATTTTAAAAGATCTAATTGTCCGATCGATAAGCTGTTTAATCCGTGGGATTCACAAAAATTACCTCTTTAATTTGGTACCTTATTTGTAACGATACGACCGATATTTCTAATTTATTTTCTAATTTTTCTAATTCACTTTCCTCATTTTAAATAAATGTACATTTTTATTTATTTATTTATTTATTTATTCTGTCGAAAAAAAAATTGGCAACAATTAAATTATGGATAAAATTTAAATGTCTTATTTATCAGAAATTAGAAGTTTATTATTTTCACATTTTAATTAATTAAAAGAAAACTGATAAAAATTTCGAAAATCGGGCTTCGAGGTGCATCAGGAGAGGTCATTACGAACCTCCATGCAAATTTTTGTACCTCAGCCATCAGCCGTTTTCCTAAGAAGCTCTGGAAATACATACACAATGACACACACACACACGCGCGTTATTTTATTATATGTATAGATTTATTTATTTATTTATTTTTATTTATTTATTTATTTATTTATTTATTTATTATTATTATTATTTTTTTTTTTTTTTTTTTTGAGATTTTTTTTTTTTTTTTTTTTTTGAGATTTTTTTATCAATAGTGATATAGAATTTCGAGAATTCATTTAAATGCAGTGAGCAGCGAAGCCCACTAATGGAATATAAAACAGTGATATGTTGTGCCTACCACCATATGTACTACAAATTCATAGAAGTTTCAACTTTAATATTTGCAGTCAAGACAGTCAATTCATCATTCCTTCTCGCCTCCATCAGATTCGTCAGAGGAAGATGGTAAACTCTTCCTCCCAAAAATTCAAGTGGTCGGAAGCCAAAGTACTGTCCCGGTTCAAAGTTACCCAAACTGCCAATGGACCTTATCTGTTTTTAGGGTTGGAGGCAAAATCATCGATTGCTCCCCCTCCCCCCCCCCCCCAGAGAATTTCTCATTGTTCATTTCTCTAAAAAAAAAAAATTGAAAAATAAATAAATAAATAATCATAAAACAAAACATTTTCCTATAAACTACAAATATAAACATGACACAATGTTGCAGTTTTTCCTGCTATGGTCATTAGGGATCAAAGAAAAGCAGTAGTCAAAGAAAAAGTAAAACGTTCATAAATGTTTAAAGTTTAAACATTTTTGTAAAATCAATAACTGATCGCATGATTTTTAGACAGAGTTTCTTGGGAAAAAAATAAAATTTTATAAATTGTGTCATG
Organism: Salticus scenicus; assembly: GCA_963930645.1. Lineage (NCBI taxonomy): Eukaryota > Metazoa > Arthropoda > Arachnida > Araneae > Salticidae > Salticus > Salticus scenicus. The sequence continues at coordinate 212,946,135 of OZ005662.1, forward strand.
AGCATGACGATCGGATCTCTTTCTTTATGATTCTACAACATTCTAAAAATAAATAAATAAATAAATAAATAAAAAAGAATTTTTATTGAAGTATACAATAACAAGTGTAAAATTAGTGTTATAGAAGCTCCTGTCACACAAATTATCCAAATATTATTTTCCTATAAGCTCTGTAACTTTCATTTGGAAGAATGCTAGTTCGCATATTGTAAACTACCAACTTACGGCTGCTTTTGATTTAATTAAATATTATTTTACTTTAAAATCTCCAATTTTCAACTGAATTTAGTGATTTTCAGGCTGTGAAATCATAATTACTCTTTTTAGCTAATATTTATTTTTATTTTTTTTCAAACCCAGTTAAATATTAGCGATTAAAAAAAAAAAAAAAAAAAAAAAAAAAAAAAAAACAAGAAAAATTATATAATAGATTTTTTTTTGTATAGCCTTGCATATTGTCAAAAAAAAAAACAAAAAACTATAAAAGCACGTCATGTTTTTAGCTGTGGGTGAAGGAAACTAACAAAACTATTTTTATAACTTTATTTCGAAAGAAAAAATATTAAAAAATTGCTTTTATGTAGCTTTGTAAATCATTTGAAACTTTCTTGTCAGTCGTAAAGCGCACTAAAAATTTTTTCAATAATAATAAAAATTTACATTGAAAAATTTCATTTATATGTTCATAATGTATATGAACTGTATATGATCTATATAATATCATATTGTTCATAATGTATATGAACAACTTTTTGGGGCCCTGTGAACTGATAAAATACGCGAATAATATTTTAGTCTACAATCAAAAATGGTTGTATGTTTGTGAATAATGTAATGGATTCTTCCCACCTGACGTCAGAGGTCACATGATAGAGGAAAAACAAATAGCAGACGAAGTCTTGTTTATCTAGAGCGATTGCTGAAATAACATATTTTCTATTCTTATTTTTGATCAATCGTATTTAATCTGTGTTATTTTTTATACATCATCATTTTTAATCCATTTTACATCATTATTCATCATCTTTCGTTTGCTGTATACATTTACAATCATCATTTAGTTTATACCTGTTATTGATGTTCATGAAGGCCATGTTTAAATACTCTGATTTTTCGTACTTGAATCAGTGACAGTGCAATATCGTACTACGTAAATCCCTTTAGACCAGTAACTAAGTTAATTAACTTGTTGTAACACCTTTATGCAATTAAATTAAATGAAAACATTTTAAAATTTCAATTTATAATCCGTAAACATTCCACAAGAAGCTATTATTTATTGCTAGATCAGTTAATGTTACAGTTACACTACAATATACAAAAATCGATTCTTATAGGTAAAAATAAATAAACACATAAAATGTTTCTTAAAAATTATTAAATTTACAAATACAATTATTCTACTGTTTACAAATGCACAATATTACTTTTATTTTATTTTACATTAAATATTAAAATTTTTGTTCTTAAGAACAATATTTAATTGAATTCGATTCTCATAATTCGATTATTCGTTTTCCTCTATCACGTGATTGAGCAGACGACGGTGGGAAGAGCCCATTATTTTATATGTTATGTAAATTCTAAATATATTAAAACGCGATTTAAATATATTCTTATCATAGAGCAAAATGTACCGGAAAGTTTGGTGAGTACCTTTACACAAATTAATTGCGTTATTTATATCATAATTACATTACCTCATTTCAATAGAAAAGATGACATAATAAACTTAAATATTTATTTCAAAACATTTTATAAATATTAAAAAAAAAATCTGGAGTGACTCCACTCGACTTTCCGAACATTGAGTAACTAACAGTTTTGTAGATAAAATAAAGAAAGAGGAGTTGCTAAACAAACAAAAGAGAGAAAACCATAACAGAGTGTTTGAGTATTTTTCTCCATATATCACAAGAGGTTTTATTTAACGCTACTGAACTTTGAGCCCTTAGATCATAATGATAAAGAATTTTTCGTTGTGTCCCTGTAAAAATCTATAAATTCTGACAAACTTAAACAAATTTTCACATTTTACCCACAATTTTGTCAAAGTCCCACTTTTTTTTTTTTTTTTTTTTTAATTGTTACTGAGTGAATTTGTATAGGAAAATATAGAAGAAAGTCTCGTGGTGGCCACAATTCACCAAAATGCTTATAGTTATTGCAACAGTGATTTATAATGTTCATACAAATTTTCAGCTCAATTGAATAAGGCGTTTAGATGCTATTGCACTTTTAAAAATTTGGTCTCATAGGCCATAATGATAAAGAATTTTTCTTTGTGCCCCTGTAAAAAAACTGTAAGTGCTAGATTCACCAAAATCTATACAGTTGGTTCAAATGTGACCTATAACAGGTGTACAAATTCTTTGCTCAGATTAATAAGGCATTTAGACGCTATCACACTTTTAAAAATTTGGCAAAGAATTTTTCTTTGTGTCCCTGTAAAAAAACTGTAAGTGGTAGATTCTCCAAAATCTGTACAGATTGAGTATCTGTGACCTATAATATGTGTATAAAGTTTTTGCTCAATTGAATAAGGCGTTTAGATGCTATCGCACTTTTAAGATTTTGGTCCCTTGGCCATAATGATAAAGAATTTTTCTTTGTGTCCCTGTAAAAATCTATAAGTGCTAGATTCGCCAAAATCTATAGGGTTCGTACTATGGTGACTTACAATATACGTACCAACTTTCAGTTTATTCGAACAAAGCGTTTAGACGCTAGCGTGTTCACTCACAGACATACACACATACATACACACATACATACATATATCATCGTAAAAATAGTGGACTCGTTGGACCTCGACGAAACGTATAGAAACATCAAAATCTCGAATTCGGATTTTTGACATGATTACAATACTTTCCTCACTATAGTGTTCGGAAAGTAAAAATTATAGAGCGAACAAATAGAACGGCAAATAGAATAACCGAAATTATAAACACGCTTAAAATGTCGCTAGAAAATGTAACAAACACTTAATACAACTCTAGAAATTTCGAATGATAGCTCTATATGTATCTGAATATTTTTGTTTGGTCCTGTAAACCTTCATGCTTATCCTACAATTGTGATATCGAAAATCATATATTCAAAATTACATATTATGTCTTAAATTTAATTCGATTCCTATTTTTATAAAGAGCAATTAAAAAAAAAAAAAAAAAAAAAAAAAAAATGCAGCATTTAAAACCAAGTCAGTTGCGGTTTCTTTGCTGGCGAATATATCTAATTTAATCTCTCTGCTTTTTTTCAATAAATAAATAAAAAAAATGTTATTTACATCATTTTCAATAATACACATGCCATAAAGAATGTGAATAACATATATCAGTTTCAAAAAATTCTATAATTAATTACGGTAGTTAGAGCACGGACGATCAAACAGAAATATCGAAACTATAAACTCTTTTCAGTTATGTTGAAAAATTTTAAAAGGGTATTCTTGAATTAAACTTGTCTTTTTGTCTGCTCATGTACTCATGACAGTAAAAAGTCTTGAAACAAATTTATATAATATCCAGGTACATTAAAAACATAATTTATTTTAATTATTATTATAATGTATATAGAAGAATACCGATGTAACGTTTAGAATTGGAAATTGTTCCATAATCAGTGAGAATCGTATGATTATTCTTTCTTTCTTTTTTTTTTTTTTTTTCATGCTAAGTATTTGTAAGTGTACGATAATTGAATATAAAAGATTGTGGAAAAATATTCCTATCTATGAATAAAATAATCTAAGCCTTGAAAGATAAGCATAATCGTTGATCCTTTTTGTATGGGTTTCATCTGTTTATATTACTTTTTTTTCACATAACTTTTTTTAAAGCTAAAGACATTTTCTACTTTTTATTTAAACAAAGGAGGAAATCACACACAGTGTATATAGGTTACTACTTTCTAATCGTACTTATCCGTAAGATCGTTTAATCTTCGGTTCTTTAGTTTATTTATTAGAAAATATTGATTTTGTATAACCCTATACATAGTATTTAAAACTAGTTGGCATAGGTGGACTCTGCTCAGTTCCCCATCATATTTATGTTCTCACAAATTTCTAGTGCGAGACATATTATAATCATGTTAAAAGAAATGAATTTGACCAAAGCTTGATACAGCGACAGAATGAAATCCCCGCCTAATAGGCTATCCACCGTTCACTTCGATATAGATATCTTATTCTAATCTTTTAATTTATTTTGTCAGGGTCAATTCCGTTGTTTAGTTTTCATGCTACTATTTCCAATGCAATAATCCTCAAAATTCATATTTATATGAAAAATTTACAATTTCGCTATGTTGAGAAAATCGTAAATTACGAATAATTTACGAAATTTTCCTATTAGAATATTTGTATTCAATCATGTTCAAACAAATAACATAAATGTAATTTTGAAGTTGTCTAATGTATTTAGGATCCTCAAAATGGAAGTTTATGCCCAATTTTGCCTTATTCTGACATGTTAAGTAAATCGTAAATTCCAAATAACTTACGAATTTTTTAAATTGGAAAAATCATAGTCTCTGATATTCATGCCAGTATCCTAAATAATATTTCGAAAGTGGTTTGACATCTTTACGATGAAAATATCCCTCAAGAATGACGTTTATGTGAAATTATTACTCATTATTACCCCATACTATTTAAATAAAATAAAAAAAAAAAAAGGTATAGAGAAATTAATTTTGTTTTTAATGATGAAGGGGGGAAACCTCATAAAATTGTTTATGTAGCTTTATTTCTAAAGAAAACGTATTGAAAATATTGATTTTGTATAATGGATTTGACCTATTGCTTGACGCAGTGACAGACTGAAAGGCCCCACCTATTAGTCTACTCATCATTTAGTTCGATTTGTTTAACTTATTTTAATTTGATAACACTGTTAAGCAAAAAAAAAAGTTCTGATACACCATTCTTGCTGATTCTCTTGTAAAATAACCACCTGAATCCGAATATGGCAGTCACACACCGTTTTCTAGAAACACCACCCCCTTCCTCAATTTTTTTCCCTGTTCGATAATTTTATGACTATGAAATTGATTTGAAGAATGAAAAAAAAATTAATTTAACACATAAAAATAAAATATATAAAGTTTAAAAAATAACATTAATTACAGATATAAAAAAATATAAGATATGTAATACATAACTTCAGTGGCAAATCCCCCCCCCCCCAAATTTTTCCTTACAAATGTCCATGTTTTAGAATTTTCCAAATCTGTAGCTCTTCAAAAGCAAAAAATATATTTAACGGTTAAAATATTCCTCCTCCCTCCTAAAAATCAAATTTATTGACCTAAAATCACCGAAAAATGTAAAAAAAAAAAAAAAAAAAAAAAAAAAGGGGGGGGTCCCTAAAAAAACGGTGGGTGATAGGGCAAAATGGGCGTCCTATTCGGATTTAGGAGGTCATTTTACATAAGGATATGCTGAAATAGTGGTAGAAGTAATTTTCATGCCGAGCAGTGTTATTAATTATATTGGGGTTAGTTTCACAATTTAATTTTCGTGCAATATTATACTATTTTCAGTGCAATGATCTTCATAATGTAAATTTATGTAAGATATTCTATTCTGCTTTGTTGAGAAAATCTTAAATTTCAAACAACTTAAGAAATTTTAAAATTAGAATATTCGTAGTCAATAATGTTGAAGCCAGTATCATAAATGATGTTTTAAAACCGGTCTCACATCATTAGGATAAAAATGTCCCTCAAAATGGACCTTTTGTGAAATGTTCATTTATTATGCCTTGTTAATAAATTCGTAAATTTCAACTAACTTACGAAATTTTCATAATTAATTATGTTAAATCAAGCACCATAACTGACATTTTAAAGCTATTCTGAGATATTTACAGTAAAAATATTCCTGCTATTGTACGTTTAAAGGAAACTTGGCATCTTTCACTTGGCACCACTGAGGGTTTTGTGTAAAAACTTATATTCCCATTTAATATTTATAAATTGAATTACACCCCGCGACAAAAAGATAGATATAAAGGGTTTTTTTTTTATTTTTCATAAAATAACATTATCTAAATTGTGCTTATCATTTATTATTATCATAAAATAACACTGTTCCCGGACTAAATTTTGTTTTAAGACTAATTTAGAAAAGTTTTAAGACTTAATTTTTTCTAATTTAAGACGGCACTCCGCGACAAAAAGATAGGAACAAAGAGCTTTTTAAAATTTTTCATAAAATAACATTATCTAAATTGTGCTGATCATTTATTATCCTAACAAAATATTATCATATCAAAAACATATTAAATATTTGAATCATATTCAAAATGTTCATATTCAAAATAATCATATTCAAAATTTAAAAAAAAAAAAAAAAAAACTTTGTTCCTATCTTTTTGACGCGGTGTGCAGTCTTAAATTAGAAAAATTTTAGTCTTAAAATTTTTCTAAATTAGTATTAAAACAAAAATTAGTCCGGTAATAGTGTTATTTTATGATAATAATAAATGATAAGCACAATTTAGTTAATGTTATTTTATGAAAAATCAAAGAAAAAACACTTTGTAGCTATCTTTTTGTGGGTGTACATTAGGTTTGTTAAGTAAAATATCTATTCATTCAACAATTCTTATGGTTTTTGATAGATTTTTTGCATATTTAAAATATTTAAAATGCGTTTTCTCAGTTTGCATTTTACCATGAATTCATGATCTTCAAAATATTTTAATTTCTGCAGATAGTTTAAAAAAAAAAAAAAAAAAAAAAAAAAAAAAATTAAAAAGTTAACTTTTTTTTTTTTTTTTTTTTTTCCCAGATGTTTAATAGAACCTACATTACAAATTTATCAGGAATTCTGAGAAACTGATTGTTTTCTATTTAGAAAATTCGTAGCAATGAATAAATGATTCAGAAGTAAAAAACTATGACCGCGTATACGCGTACATGACCATGAAAGGTTTAAAAGAATTAGGGAAGGATTCACCCAAAACTATTCGTACATAATAAGGGTTATAGTTGAAAATTATCGGCATTGCACTTTCGTTTTTATTAAGCGTTTTTAACACTTTTAGCAATGCTTAAGAGTGATTTTGAATTCCATTAGTCTATCTGTTTATTTGTCTTTTTTTTTTTTTTTTTTTTTTTTTGGTCAGTCCGTCCATAAATACTTTCAGAATTTCTTCAAAATTATGCTTGTTATTCAAGTTAACAATGACATGCTTCCTATTTAAAATAGTATAAATAGCACAACTGGTTTGTAGTAAGACTCCCAAATGAATGTCAATGCACTGCATTTTTTTAGAGGAATTTTTGTAAATTATATTTAAATACATTTATAATACACAAATCCTAATGAAATCGGCATTTAATGTTCTATACTAGAAATATTTTTTTTAGAGATTATGGTGTGTTTAGCGATAAGATTTATAGGGCTATACTAAAGTATTCAAATACATTAAGGGCTACAGTTTGAAATTACTGGAATAGCTCTTCCGTTTGTGTTAAACGTTTTTAACACTTTCAAAGAATGCTTAAGACTGATTATGAATTTATTTAATTTACTTGTCTGTGTTTCTGTTTGTTCGTTCTCTGATTAAGTGGGCAAAATATATCTTGAAAATAAACTATGCAATGAACATGTTATTTTTCTTTCTTGTTTTACTTGTAGTAAAATACATTATCAAACCGAACAAAATACTCTTAATAATGTTATTTTCATAAGAAATTAAAATATAAATATTTTATCCACAATTAGCCGAAGACTATAATTCAGCTTTTTTTTTATTTTATCTAATGACATTTTTATTACTTTCCGAACACTATAGTGAGGAAAGTATTGTAATCATGTCAAAAATCCGATTTTCAGATTTTGATGTTTCTATACGTTTCAAGGTCCTCTGAGTCCGTTTTCACTATTTTTACGATGATGCATGTATGTGTGTGCGTATGTGTGTGCGTATGTATGTGTGTGTGCATCTGTGTGAGTGAACACGCTAGCGTCTAAACGCTTCGTTCGAATAAGCTGAATGTTTGTACCTATATTGTAAGTCACCATAGTACGAACTCTATTCATTTTGGTGAATCTAGCACTTATAGTGTTTTTATAGGGACACCAGGAATAATTCTTTATCATTATTGCCTATGGGGCCAAATTTTTAAAAGGGCGATAGTGTCTAAATGCTTTATTAATCTGAGCAAAAAATTTGTATACATGTTATAGGTCACAGTTGCACGAACTGTATATATTTTGGTGAATTTAGCACTTACAGTTTTTTTTTTTACAGGGACACAAAAAAAAATTCTTTATCATTATGGCCTACGGGACCCAATTTTTAAAAGTGCGATAGCATCTGCACGCCTTATTCAATTGAGCTGAAAATTTATATGAATATTATAAATCACTGTTGCACTAACTATAAGTATTTTGGTGAATCTAGCAGTTATAGGTTTTTACAGGGACACAACGAAAAATTCTTTATCATTATGATCTATGGGCTCAACGTTCAGTAGCGTTAAATAAATCGTGTAATATATGGAGAAAAATACTCAAACACTCTATTATGGTTTTCTCTCTTTTGTTTGTTTAACAACTCCTCTTTCTTTACTCAATGTTTGGAAAGTCGAGTGGAGTCACTCCTGATTTTTTGTTATAGCCTCTAAGTAAATTACCACAATCATCGGCGCATGAGTGGAATTTGACACATGCCAGGACAGATCATTTTCCGATATTTGCTTTTCCTTAATATGAATATTATGTAATAATTCGTATCTGGAAACCAGTCCATGGTTTTCCAACAGGTGGATATCCGTTAAAATATCCTTTTATTTTTTATCTCCATTTTACGTATAACCTTTTGATTCTGTATTTCTGATAAAATAGACGATAAGGAAGATGTTTAGAACTTTGTTTTATTTTACTGTTTGAATATTTATTTTTATATATTTATTTTTTACTTTCTTTTATATACAGTAGTCAAAAGTATTGTTTTTATAAAATCGTTTGATTTTGGATTTTGGATGAATTTGCATATTTTGAGAGTTCCTGAGCACGATTCGACACTTTTTATAAAATACCTGTCTGTCTAATTGGGACAAAAATTGGACAAAATGGGACAAAATTTTCTACAAACTAAAGCTCGATAATTTATGACTGAATTTGATAGAATATAATAGTTCGAGATAAACTTGGTATAAATCTGTGCCTATCAACTTTTTGGGTACATCACTCGACTGGCGGCGCTGTCGTTGTGTTTTGTTATAATTTTTATATGGCAATATACGAAAAAAAGTCGTATTAGTATACACAGTAAAAATTATTTTTGTTCGATCATTTTAAAATTTAAAAAATTTTTATAATCGTAACAGTCAGCCAGGATAAAATTACTGTGCATGTAGAGGGATCTCCGGGAATCTCATCCACCCGCCCACGCCCCCGGAATTATAAATATTCAATATAAGTATTTTTCAAAAAAAAAAAAAAATCGTCGCTACCTTTAGAACGAATAAGTTAAACCTTGTATCTGTAATAATATGAAACAAAGATCGTTTTTTTTTTTATTATTATTATTATTTTATTTTTATTTAAATCCAAGGACCAAAAAAAAAAAAATAAAATAAAATAAAAATTTTATTTTTTAAGTTTTTTAATGATTACAAAATTAAACCTCTTCAGATGTTTAATCATTCATGCCGTAAAATACCGCCAAAGCGCCCCCTCTCAACCCCCTCCCCCCCTGTCCCCCCGCTTAAACTCCTTGTCTGCTTTTCATATGAGTTTCATTTGTTCTTGAAATACCGAATACACGCTCCCTTACGCTCAGTGGTTTAGTTTATCTGAATCGATGACAGTTTTTTTATGTTATTTATTTCTTTTATAACATTCGCCTTTTTTAAATACAAATATTGATTTGTATTATATTAAATCGGACACTGATTACTTAAAAATGGAAACCGTAAGTTTCCTAAAACAGTGATAAATATTTTAAAGCAATTTATTGGAAAGGGAAAAAAAAAGAATTTTCTGAATTTTTCCGGTTAGTTGAATGTCACTTAACTCAGAGTTTATGGTATTTCATTAGAAAATTAATTAAAATTAAATGACAATCAAATGAAAATTAAATGACATATGCGTTAAAGAATGCTTTACAAGTAGGTGAAAATGCATATAATTTCTTGAATTAACTTCCACCCTACCCACCCATCGCCTTTTATTATTATTATTATTATTACTACTACACAACTTTTTTAGGTGTTTAGCGGGGAAAAAAGTCTTACATTTATCTACTATCAAAGCTATTAAACTATTTGTCAAAAATGAATTTCGTAGAAATTTTTATATGTACAGGGTTGTAAAATCTCTACTGTTTCACTTTGTTCTAAAATAGGATATTTAAGTAATGGACAAAGCAACACTTCTCCCATTTCTATGTTATAACTGACAACGAATTGATTACGTCAGATTTCCCCAAAAAGTCGATTGGAGCTGAAATAAAGAGTTCTCTGGCGTTACCCGATGTAATCAATTACGACAAGGATGGGGAACAAAAAATGCCACCATTCGTTTTCCAAATAAAGAAGTTAGATGGTTGGTTAGTCAGGCAGGTTTTACATCCCACTAGTGCTACGTTACGGACAATCGCGACGGTTTTGGACTCACCCCTAAGGGTGATTTGGAAACATGCCATGACAATTTTGATCCTCCGCGAAGGAGAAGGTTTCCTCGTCTCGCTTCCATGAACTTATATTATTGCGATGGGAACATCGGGGGCATTGCGGCTACGACAGATTTTACTTGCATCAGAGCATCAGCCACTATTAATGCATACAACATTTTCGGCCTTGTATATATATATATATGCATAATTGACGAATCTAGATATAATATGAATCTCAAAAAACAGAGGGAAAAAAATGTAATGTAAATTGAAATAAAATTTTGCTCTAAACAGAATATAATTTTGCTCATGACTCCTTTATTTATTTTTTAACTGTATGTTGCAGAACTTCCTGCTTTATTTATTTATAGTGGTCAACCAAAAATAAAACGATACATTTTTGCTCTCTGAAAAAAATAGTCCGCTCGTCTTAATAAATCTGTCTTTTATGGATTTTAATTTAGTGGCACTTTAATGGTATAATTCACAATTCATAAAAAATTTTCGAGTGTTTTCCAAAAGCCCTAGACATAAACTCAAAACCTTATGCTTGCAGATAACTAAATTAATTCCATATGATTACAAAATTGGTAATCATAAATGATTAAGTTTTTGTAAGATTGTATTAAATAATAAAATTTCAACTTATTTGATGTAGTTATTCCATATAACTTAATAGATTCGTTTGACTTTTTATTAAAATGCACAAAAATCGTTAAAAAATAAATAAATAAATAAAATAAAATAAGTTTTTCATATTTAATTTTGATGTTGCTTACTTATCAATGATTATTCCTTTAATTTCTTGAAATTTTGTTTGTTTGTTTGTTTCGTCAATTTTATTTTACATATATATAGGGTAAGTGCACCAGTGATTGACACTTTTAGAGCAACCTCTGATGTTTTTAATGTTCCAGTCATCAGAAAATATTTTTAGAAATCTTAAGTTAGTACATATGGCATGAAAGACATCCAGAACCACATATATGTTAAAATATATACATTTGATAACAATTATTTTTATTTTTATGAATTTTTATTTGACACCCACTCAGTGTTCTAGTAACTGACACTGCCAGTCATTTTATCAGTAATTGGCCCCCTATGTTCCAGTGTTTGACACTGCTAGTTATTCCTTTTACCAGTTATATATATTTATTAATTATTTCGGGCTGGATGTCAATTACTGGAGCATGCCAATCACTGGAGCACCCACCCTCTCTCTATATATATTTATATATTAATTTCATATTATAGGGAAGAAAACTGTTTTCATTTAGTTTGTTTCATCTTGAAGAAGTAGTCCTCACGTCATAAAAAAGTAAGCCTTTTAAAAATTGCTTCAAATTCCTTTTTTATGTTTTAAAATTTTGTTTTTGATATTTTCGTTAGTCTCGGTTTTTACGAACAAATTTCTCTAATTCTTTCTTCCTCGTTATAAACGAATTAAACTGTATAAATAAATTTAAAAATAAAATAAATAAATCAAATAACTCTTCCTGGTTGCCAATAACTTTGTTGAGAAATTATTTTAGCAATCAGCGACCAGAAGTACGTCAGTTTTGTGATTGTCAGTTGCCTTACTTTCCGTAAAACTCCGTTAAATGGTTTTGACTCACAAATCTCGTGGCGAGCTTTTGTGATTGATTAAATGTCCACCCCTAAACTGAACATGCCACTGACTGTGTTCTTGAAAACTACCATTGTTACTTTTATGTTGAAGTAAAGCATTTGTTCTCTCGTGCATAAAAAGTTCTTTTTTATTTTCTAGTGGTGATTTATTCTTAACTCGTGAAAACTACAGACTGTTATATTATGGATTCAAATAATTTTGTGATTGAATATGAATGACAAAATTCATTGAAATTAATATCACATTAGCTAAAATAATTATAAAAGAATTGGTAAAATACTACATTTCTAACTTAAAGAATTTTATATATATATATATATACACTCCTTCTCATAATTATAAGTACACCCGTTTTTCTATATTAACTAAACACTGAACACTATTATTTAAACAAATATATTTTTTATTAATTTGAATTTCATTAATAGACAATATTTAAAAATTTTATCGTTTTGCTATCTTAAAAAACTTTAAATACGGTCAAGAAAAGGATTTTTCTGGTATTCACAGTTATAAGGACAGCTCGAATCTTAGTATATGTTTTCAATTATTCTTTAAATTAATATTTTTGGGAGTCTCTTTTTAGCGTGAAACAGTCAGACATTCTCTCTGGTATATACATATATATTTTCTTTAATATTCAGTTTCAATATCATTTCATACAGTATAGATGATATTCTGAATACATTTAAACTATTTAAAATTGCTTTCCTCTTGCATGCACTTTTCTAATATGATAAGTTAAAGTTTTTTCAAATTTTAGGCTACGGGAAAGGCAGCAATAAAGAAGTTTCTTTCTTCAAACTATTTCCTATTGCTCTAGAAGAAGAGCAAAAATGTAAGTCTTGTTGAAAAAAATATTATTACCCCCCAAAATCTAACAAATTCTGAGAGTTCCAAGTTTCAAATTTGCGGATATTCTCTTGATGTTCATAATAATAAAAAAAAATTACTAAATTCATTCTGCCTTCAGTAGAAACAGCTTCCCAGAGCACCATAGATCCACCTTTAAAATGCCCGATTCATATCTGCCTTTACAAAATCTGCTCTGTCTTTCGCTATCTTCAGATCGTGCCAGTAACTGTTACAAGAATTTGTTTAATCAAGAACAAAATGTTTTTCATCCGAAAATGCAATATTTTACCATTTAATATTGCCTTTATTCAACTTTACCATAGACGTTCTTTCCCCCATTAAACGCTCATTGATCATTACAGGTTTTTTATTTATTTTAACATATTATTAATTATTTTAAACATGCATAAATGTGGACCCAAACTTTTCGTTAAAAATTACGAGCAAATTCAGCAGCAGTCATTATGAGTAGAACAGTAAGAGAAATTATGTGTCTTCGAACTCTGTAAAACAACTATGATTTTGCATCAGATCTCTCTCCTATCGAACCAGCTGTTCAACGTTTAATCACATTTCTTTCAGCAATTTTAGATCTTCGAATTTCATTAGAAATTCGGCGGATTGGAATTATCCTTCCACTTAAAAACACATTTATCATACTTCACTACATGAACGTTCTTTTTTTTTTTTTTTTTTTTTTTTTTTCGAGGAATTATTAGTAATGTCCGCCCAAGAAAAATTGAAAGCTTATATATGAATTAATCTAGCCCAGTAGTTAACGAATTCGCATGTCAACTGTAATTTATCCGCTTGTAAGTTAAATAAAACGAAAAAATCTTGATTGTCCCTATAATTATGAACATTTAAAAACGTGGAGAAAAAATATTTTGCATTATTTTTTGTTAATTTTGTTTCATATTAAAAAAATTATAGCAGTTTTGGTTTTTAGAATACTAGATATATTAAGAGCACTTAGTATAATCGTGTTCACAATTTTATTTTTACATTAGTTATTTCAAAATATAAATTGTCCTTATATATATGAGAAGGAGTGTATAAATACCAATTAAAAAATGTATTAATATTCATTAAATTGCCGTACAATGCACCTAAAATTATTATAAAAGATTTAAGAAAAACCGCATTTCTAATTCAAATAAGTTTTTTTTTTTTTTTTTTTTTTTTTTTTTAATATGAATATCAATTCAACTAGTTGGCATAGGTGGACTCTGCTCAGTTCCCCATCATGTATATGTTCTCATAAATTTCTAGTGCGAGACATATTATAACCATGTTAAAAGAAATGAATTTGACCAAAGCTTGGTACAGTGACAGAATGAAATCCCCGCCTAATAAGCTCTCCACCGTTCACTTCGATATATTTATCTCATTCTAATCTATTAATTTATTTTATCAGGGTCAATTCCGTTGTTTAGTTTTCATGCTACTGTTTCCAATGTAATAATCCTCAAAATTCATATTTATATGAAAAATTTACAATTTCGATATGTTGATAAAATCGTAAATTACGAATAATTTACGAAATTTCCCGATTAGAATATTTGTATTCAATCATGTTCTAACAAATATCATAAATGTAATTTTGAAGTTGTCTAATGTATTTATGATCCTCAATATGGAAATTTATGCTCAATTTTGCTTTATTCTGACATGTTAAGTAAATCGTAAATTCCAAATAACTTACGAATTTTTTAAAATGGAAAAACCATAGTCTATGCTATTCATGCCAGTATCCTAAATAATATTTCGAAAGTGGTTTGACATCTTTACGATGAAAATATCCCTCAAAATTCACGTTTATGTGAAATTTTGCCCTATACTGCCATGTTAAGAAATTCGTAAATTTTCAATAACTTACGAAATTTTTATATTGGAAAATTCATAGTCATTAATATTCATGCCAGTGTCCTAAATAATATTTCAAAAGTAGTCTGACATCTTTACCATGAATATATCGCTCAAAACTGACGTTTATGTGAAATTTTACCCTATACTGCCATGTTAAGAAATTCGTAAATTTCCAATAACTTGCGAAATTTTCAAAGTAGCATATTTATAGTTACTGATGTTCATTCCGGCATCAAAACTGATATTTTAAAACTGGTCTGAGATTTTTACAGTAAAAAGTTTCCATTTAATGCACGTTTAAGTGAATTTTTGTCCTATTCTCCCATATTAAGAAAATCGTAAATTTCTAATAACTTGCGAAGTTTTTTAATTCGAATGTTCCAAATAAATAGGGTTATTGCCAGTATCGAAAGTTATATTTTAAAACTGATCTGACCTCTCTGCGATTATTTGTTCGTGAGATATCGTGTTAACAGACTAACAAACTAACGACGGACTAACACACTAACGGACTGGCCCACTAACACACTAACACACTAACAGACACCCTACAGACAGACACCATAGAAATTTTGTCATTTTCGGATTCCTCACACCTGAAAACGTGTAGATAAGTCAAAAAACCGAGGTCGAAAATTTTCACGATTACCTAAGTTCCCCATACCTATAGTATGATGGGGAACTAAAATTATCACGATTACCTAAGTTCCCCATACCTATAGTATGATGGGGAACTAAAAATGGATTAATATTCATAAAATTGCCGAAAAAATTTACCTGAAAGTTGTATAAAAAGAATTAGAAAAATATTTTATAGTTTAAGTATATATATATATATATATATATATATATATATATATATATATTAATGAATATCAATTTCGAAATATATAAATGTTAATAAAATTATCAAAAAGTGCACCTAAAAGTATTATAAGAAAATTTGAAACTATTTTATTTCTAATATAAATATTTTTTTTTAATAAATATCAATTTTAAAATGTATTAATATTTATAAATATTAATATAATATTATTAAATTGCCGAAAAATGCACCTAAAAGTGGTATAAGAAAAATTTGAAAAACAATATATTTCCAATTTAAGTGATTTTTTAAATGAACATCAATTCCGAAATATATGGCGATTATGTTATGTCCGATAATGTGTACATAATGCTATGTCAGGATATATGATTTTTTAAGCACAAAATTTTTTCCATTGTATTTTTTAATTATATATATTTTTTTTGATGAAATTATTATATTGCTGTCCCGTGACGGACATAATTGTCCATCTTCCGTGGAATCACCCTAATATTTATAAAATTGGCAAAAAAATGCGCCTAAAAGTGGTATAAGAATAAATTGTAAACGATTATTTTTCTAATTTAATTAAGTTTTGTGGATAAATATCAATTCTAAAATGCATTATTATTTATAAAATTCGGGTAAAATGCACTTAAAAGTGGTATAAGAATAGAATTTTAATAGATTATATAATTATTTAAATAAATTTTTAATTTATATCGATTCCAAAATTTATTAATATTTATAAGATGCATAAGTAAAATGCATCTAAAAGTGGTATAAAAAGGACTCAAAAAATAT
Organism: Salticus scenicus; assembly: GCA_963930645.1. NCBI lineage: Eukaryota > Metazoa > Arthropoda > Arachnida > Araneae > Salticidae > Salticus > Salticus scenicus. The sequence continues at coordinate 212,962,741 of OZ005662.1, forward strand.
TATATAATTGTAATTTATCGAATAAATATCAATTCCGAAATGTATTAATAATTTAAATTTGTCGAAAAATCCACCTAAAAATGGCTATATAAAAAATAAAAAAAATAAAAATAAATTCCTAAAAATATTATATTCGTAATTTAAATAAGTATTTCTTTTAATGATTATTAATTTCAAAATCAATTAATATTTATAAAAATTGCTGAAAAATGCACCTAAAAGTAACATACGAAGAATTCTTAAAATATATTTCTAATTGAAATAAGCTTTTAATGAATATCAATTAAAGAATGCATTAATATTTATAAAACTGCAGACAAAATGCATTTAAAAACTAATACAAGAATTCAGAAAATATTATTTCTAATTTAAATAACCTTTTGAATGAATATCATGTGAGAAATTTATATTAATATGCATAAAATTACATTAAAATATATCTAAAAAGTGGTATAAGAAGAATCTATAAATTAATATATTTTTCATTTAAGTAAATTTTAGAGAAAATATAAATTCCAAAATTTGTTGATATGGATAAAATTACAGTAAAAAGCTTATAAAATGGTATTAAATGATTTAAGAATATATCGTATTTTTAATTAAAATAATTTTATGATGGGACATAAATTTTAATTATTATTATTATTATTATTTTACTTATAAAATTGCAGTAAAATGCACCCAAAAATTGATATAAAAATAATTCAGGAAGTATCATATTCCTAATTTTAAAACATTAGTGATTAAATATGAATTCACAATTTTATTAACACGTATAAATTTCTTAAATAAAATTGCAATGATAGGTATGCACCAAAATTCTGGTCTAAGAAGAATTCAACCAATATTATATTACTAATTTAAATAAATTTGTGATGGAATATGAATTTAGAAAAATATATATATATTCATAAAATTGCAGTAAATATATATAAGTCTCACATAAAAAGAATTCAGAAAATATAATATTCCTAATTTTAAAATGTTAGTGATTAAATTCAAATTCACAATTTCATTAACACGCATAAATTCCTTAAATGAAATTGCAATGATAGGTATGCACCAAAATTTGGTGTAAGAAGAATTCAACCAATATTGTATTACTAATTTAAATAAATTTATGATGGAATATGAATTTGGAAAAAAAATATATTCATAAAATTACAGTAAATACATGTACAAAGTCTCGCATAAAAAGAATTCAGAAAATATTACTTTTATGTTTTAAATAAGTTTGTTATAGAATATTATTTCAAAAATAAAGTAATATATATATATATATATATATATATATATATATAAATATATATATATATATATATATATATATATATATATATATATATATATATATATATATATATATATATATATATAAAGAAGAAGAAGAAGTAATAGACATATTGGAATATTTGAAAAAAAAAAAAAAAATCTAAAAAGCATCACAGTTTTAATTTAAATAAGTTTTGATGGAATATAAATTAAAAAAATTATTAAAATATATAAAATTGTATAGATGTACGCTAAAATAGTGGTATAGAAGAATCGATTTAAAAAATAAATAAATAAAATAAAAAATAATTAAACTTCTAATTTAAACATATTTATGTTGGAATATAAGTTTCAAAATTTTAACATATATAAAATTCACCTAAAACCTGGTATAGTTAGAAGAGCAACGATAATATTATTTTTATAATTTAAATAAGTTTTTGAATGAATATCAATTACAAAATTCAATAATAAATAAAAAAAATTGTAGTTAAATACATTGGAAAAGTGGTCTAAGAATAATTTATAAAATAACATATTTCTAATTGAAATATGTTTGTGATGAAATACGAATTCTTAAATATATTAATACGTAGAAAAAATACAGTAAAAATGCACCTGAAAAGTAATATAAGAATAATTTAGAAAATAATATATTTCCAATTTAATTGAATTTGTCATGGAATATAAATTACAAAATTTATTAATACTTATAAAATTGCCGCAAAATGCTCCTGAAAAGTGATATAAGAATACATTAGAAAATTATATTTCTTAATTTAAGAAAGTTTGTGATAGAATATGCATTTCAAAATTTATTAACTCTTATAAAATAGCAGTAAAATGTACCTGAAAAGTGGTATAAGAATAATTTAGAAAATAATATATTTCCAATTTAAGTGAGTTTGTCATAGAATACGAATTACAAAATTTATTGATACATATAAAATTGATGTAAAATGCCACTGAAAAGTGATATAAGTATACATTAGAAAATTATATTTCTTAATTTAAGAAAATTTGTGATAGAATATACATTTCAAAATTTATTAAAACTTATAAAATAGCAGCAAAATGTACCAGAAAAGTGGTATAAGAATAGTTTAAAAAATAGTTCTAATTTAAAAATATTAAAAGAAAAATATAAATATTTTTAAGGGGCGATGCGGGTAAAATGCATTCATAGATTGTACAGTCGGTAACAAAAGTGTCCGAATACTTGCAAAAATTCCTATGTAAAAAAAAAAAAAGTACACTTCATACGTTTTTGTTAAATAAATCCTTATCGATTCATCTTCTTAGACTGACTAAGAACAGCATTCGACAAGGATTTATCCAACAAAACCGTATGGAGTGTATTTTTTTTTTTCAATAGGAATTTTTGCTAGTGTTCGGACACTTTTGTTACCGACTGTACATATAAGTACATTTCGGGTAAATGGTGTTTGGTGTAGGAATTAAAGGAAATTGACTGCACATGGATTCTATCGTTGGGGAATACCCTGCATGGGAGGGGGGGGGTTAAGGATTCTACTCCGTATTTGCAAGAGTTTCGGGGGAGAAAAAAAAAAAAAAAAAAAAAAAGAGACGGAAAACTCTTCCCAACACTTCCCGTCTGCCAGCTTCAAGAGCAAAACCTTTGGGCCCCGGATGGGGCGTAAACTCATTTAGAAACTTTTATAATTTATACGAATCAAACTATTTTTCTCTTGTTTATTTATTTTTAAACCTACGGTACATCAATAAAATTTTCTAATAAGGCAGGTATTTCTACTTTTCTTTCTTCTTTTTCTTTTTGTCACTTGAAATTGGATTTATGGAACGAACCTTACGAAAAAACATAAAACGTTTAAATTATTTATTCTTAAAAGATCTTCCGATAAAACTACTCGTGTCTGAAACGATGTTGTGGAGTGACACAATTTGTAGACGCAGTTGCCATTCCTGTAACATGTAATGTCACGCTGAGAGACTGATTGAAAATATCAGTGCTTTGGCATTTCGGACACCTCGAGTGGGAAATGGATTTCTTCGCAGTTAAAATGAATTCAACCGCGAAGAAAAGAGGCGGAAATGAAGAGATAAGACAGTAGCTTTTAACGGCCTTCTTCACTTACCGTCGCCGGAAGTCCGAGCCAATGTTATTCTATGGGGAAATTTTCTTTACAAATAACTTGTTAACTAATAAATATTTTGAAATTCTGTTTTCACATTCAGAAAATTCCCAGCTGTTAAATTCACAGACCTTTTTTTAAAAAATATTTTTTTAATTTTTTATATTCTATTTTGAAGCTGCAAAATACGAATTTTCAATATGTGAATTTTTTTCATTTTGCAATTTCAAATTAAAATATTAAAAAAAAAAAAAAAAATAAATAAATAAATAAATACATTTTAACAGTGGGGATTTTCTGAATGTGAAAACAGAATTTAAAAATATGTATTAGTTAATCAGTTATTTGTGAAGAAAATTTCCCCATAGGCTCTGGCTTCCGACGACGGTAAGTGAAGAAGGCCGTTAAGCGAATGTAAGGACAGATCGTTTGCATTTACTGCTTTCTGAATATTTTATAGGTAAGGAAAGTTGTTATAACTTGAATAATCAATCAATATACGAGATTCTGATGTATCTATACATTTGCCGTTTTTACTGAAATCGTTTTTAGTTTATGAATATTTTACTAGATGTACACATATGAGGTTTACTGAATTCATTCCTACGCTCCGAACATATAGTACTATGTAAAGAAATTTTTGTAATCGTAAAAAATCAAATATGAGATTTTGATGTAGCTATACGTTTGTCGTTTGCTTAAACAGTTTTTACTTTACGAGCATTGTATTATGCAAAGAAAGTTTTATAATCATAAAAAAAATCAATCTAAATATCAGATTTTGACGTATCTATACATTTGATGTTTAGTGAATTCATTCTTACGCTCCGAACATATACTATGTAAAGAAATTTTTGTAATCATAAAAAATCAGTCCAAATATGAGATTTTGGTGTAGCTATACGTTTGCCGTTTACTGAAATCATTTTTACTTTACAAACATTGTATTATATGCAAAGAAAAGAAAGTTTTATAATCATAAAAAAATCAATCTAAATATCATATTTTGATACATCTGCACATTTGAGGTTTAGTGAATTCATTCTTACGCTCCGAACATATATTGTGTAAAGAATTTTTTCTAATAATATAAAAGCAACCTAAATATTAGATTTTGATGCATCTATACGTTTGCCGTTTACTGAAATCATTTTTAATTTACACATATTGTACTAGGCAAAGAAAGCTTTATAATCATAAAAAATCAATTCAAATATGAGATTTTGGTGTATCTATATGTTTGAGGTTTAGTGAATTCATTTTTATATTCCGAACATGTACCACGTAAGGAAAGTACTCTAATAAAAAAAATACGATCCAAATATGCAATTTTGGTATATTTGTATCTTTAAAGTTCACTGGAATGCAGTTTTACTTTCCAAAAATATTTTATATGGAAAAAATTTTGTAATCATGAAAACATCAATCCAAACATGAGATTTTGTGTATCTATAGCCACACAATTTCTGGCTGAACCGTATGTTATATTTCATTTGTCGTATTTGCTTCACTTTTCTGTTTATTTGTCTTAAATATTACTGTTCACCATAAAAATTATGGATAAAATTTGGTAGCGTAATTTCAGTTTTTTTTACCGTCCATATATGCGCGTATGTATGTGCATGTGCGTGAGCGGTTTCTATACCGTCTAAACACTTTATTCAATTCAGCTCAGTGTTCGAAATTATGTTATAGGTCTTCGGTTAACGAACTGTATAGATTTTCTTGATTGTAGGGCATATAGTTTTTTTACAGGGGCACATAGAAGACTCCTTATCATTATGGCTTATAGAGTCAAATTGTTTCAAACGATTTTGTGTCTAAAACTGCTTCCCAATAAAGTGCAAGACTGCAAGGATCTCGTTTCCCCCCATTTTCTCACTTAAAATTTTTAATAATGCGATAAATTTGCACATTTTTTAATTTTTTAAGTATCGATTAAATAAAACACTAAAAACTTTTTTTAATCGCTGCTTTTTACACTTATATTTGTCCTATGATAGAAAAACATGTGACAAATAAACAGGCCCTAATCTTCTCAAGTCTGTGCGACTTCTTGAATTCACCAGCTCTCCTCCTCCATCCATTCAACGGAATATGGCTAGAAAAAAAAAAAAAGAAAAAAAAATCTACTATTCTAAAAAATGCAAAAGCGCTTAAATTTTCATAAACAGATTTTGAAATTTGCCCTAGAAGAAAAACCTGCGCAGATGAGTAGGTATTATGTAGGTATTAGTTATCGCCATTCTGCACCCATTATAGAAACAACAAAATTCGAAAACCATGAAAAAAAAAAAAATCTCATTAATTCTAGATATGAATCCTGTATGTCCATGTAAAAGACTTATTATTATTATTCAAAGTTTATTTCAGGTCTCAATTCATTTTCAGCAATCTCACACAGTTTTTAAAAGTCTCATTTTGTTTTTAAAGGAGAGAAAGAAATTATTACCCAATTTTTTCCTCTATTGAGAACCCTGATCTAAATTCATGATTCGATACAGATCATATTAACTGTAAAAAAGAAATCTTTAGTAAAAAAACAAAAATATAGATAAATAGAAAGTCGAGTGATTCCACTCGACTTTCCGAACATTAAGTAATTAACGGTTGTATAAATATATTAGAGTAAGACAAATCGTTAAATAAGCAGAAGAGATACAGTGAAACTTGAGTAATTCGAACTTGTTTAATTCGAAATTACTGATAATTCGAATTTTTTACTCTGTCCCTTGAATTTTATAGTAAAATAATGTAAAAAAATCGCGGATAATTCGAATTCTATTTTGGATAATTCGAATTTTCCCTACGATTACCTTTAAAATATTACAGTAAAATTTGTTCCAGAGATTTTTTCTCAGCTAAAGTGCATTATATATCTTAACAGTCTTTCAAAAGACGGATAAGGATGTACAAGAGAAGCCCCTAACTAGTGCATCAGAAGATATGGTGAATATACATGAACTTCAAGGTTTTATTTAATTGAAAGTCATGTCTAAGGTAGTAGATTATATTTTTGTATCAAGTCACAAAGATTGTTCTTAAAGAAGAAATAAAAAATATTTGACTATTTTTTTAAAAAGTGTTGAATAATTAAGCTCGTAAAAAATATTGCTTTAAGGGCCCTCTTCACTCACCGCCGCCGGAAGCCGAAGCTAATGTTATTCTATGGGAAATTTTTCTTTACAAATAATTTATTAACTAATACATATTTTTAAATTCTGTTTTCACTTTCTAAAAATCCCCAGCTGTTAAATTGACGGACCTTTTTTAAAAAAATATTTTTTAATTTTTTTATAATTCATTTTGAAGCTGCAAAATACAAATTTCCAACATGTGAATTTTTTTCATTGTGCAATTTCAAAATAAAATATTGAAAATTAAAAAAATACATTTTTAAAAAAGGTCCGTCGGTTTAACAGTTGGGAATTTTGTGAATGTGAAAACAGAATTTAAAAATATGTATTAGTTACTAAGTTATTTGTAAAGAAAATGTCCCCATAGAATAACAGTGGCTCGGACTTCCGGCAACGGTAAGTGAAGAGGGCCGAGAATGGGGGAGGGGGGGATGTAGCAGTATTCTTAGGTATGAATTTTATGTGTTAAATCTTTGATCGTAGAGTTTTAATTTTTTAATATATCTCTTTTTTTGACAAAATAGTATATGTAATTCGAATTTTTGGATATTTCGAATTTTTCTCTGGACCCTTCAACTTCAAATTATCCAATTTCTACTGTAATTATAATAAGTTGGAGGAATACTTTTCTTCATATAGTATGTTGTTTAATTTAACGCTATTGCCCTTCAAATAATTTGAACCGAGAAATTTTCATTGTGTCTATAAGTGCTAGATTCATCAAAATCTGTAAAGTTCGTGCGATGATGACCTCTAACGTGCATATAAATTTTCAGATCAATTGGATGAGGCATTAAAACGCTATCACATTTTATATAATTTGAGCCCTTAAGCCAATAATGTATTCTTCTTTGTGTTCTTGTAAAAAAACTATGAGAGTTAGATTCACCAAAATTTATATGCTTTGTGCGACTGTGTCCTGTAACATGTGTATGAATTTTAAGTTCATTCAAATAAGAAATTTAGACGCAATCATACTTCACATAATTTGAGCTGATAGGGTATAATGATAAAGAATTTTTCTTTGTGTCCTTGTAAAAAATAAAATTATAAGTGCTAGATTCAGCTGAATCTTTATGGTTCAAGCGACTGTGGCCTACAGTACGTATTTAAATTATCAGCTCAGTCGAATAAGGCATTTAGACGCTAGTGGTTTCAGCTCATAGGCCATAATTATAAAGAAGTTTTTGTTGTTTCCCTGTAAAAAATCTATACGTGCTAGATTCACCAAAATTTATGCACTTCGTTCAACGGTGACCTATAGCATGTGTATAAGGTTTCAGCTCAGACAAGATGTTTGACGCTATCGCAGTTTAAAAAATTTTGGCCCATATAAACCATAATAACAAAGAATTTTTCTGTGCGTCCTTGTAAAAAATCTATAAACGCTAGATTCACCAAAAATTATACGTTTCGTGTGAAGGTAACTCATAACATGTTATAAAATTTCAGCTAAGTCGAATAAAGAATTTAGATGCTATCGCACATTAAAAATTTTGGACCCGTAGACTATAATGATAAAGAATATTTCTTTGTGTCCCTGTAAAAAACAATAAGTGCTAGATTCACGAAAATCAATAAAGTTCGTGCTATGGTGACCTGTAACATACTACCAACTTTCAGCTCATTCGAACAAAGCGTTTAGACGCTATCGTGCTCACTTACATACACACATATATCATCGTAAAAATAGTACATATGAATACAAGGGACCTCAAAACGTGTATAAACACCAATATATCAAACTCGTATTTTTCACATAAATACAAAACTTTCCTCACCATAGTATTCGGAAAGTAAAAAGTTCCTGTAAAAAAAAAAAAAAAAAAAATTCTTATATAAAATTTATGTTTTCTAAAGCTGCAGAAATTTAGTTTAAAATTACATTTTAATGTCTTAAAATATTTTTTTTTATTTAATCAGATAAAATTTGTAACAATTAATATATGGTTTCATTTGGTTGTTACACATTGCTCCAGTTTACATACGGAATACTGGTATCAAAGCAGACTTAAAAAGTGCTAAATAGCAAAACAAATTGTGCTTCCGTGTATGCGAGGTAATATCATCTACAGTGCTGTGGGCTCTATTTTAATCCTGACTGGTAGAACTGGAGAGTTTTATTTAATGCAAGAATTTTGAAATGCCCTATGGGGGAAAAATTGTGTAGGAATATTCCCTATATGGTTCTGTTATACTAAAAGTTTTTGTCAACGTATTTTTCGCATGGCATACGATGGCATCTTTGGCATCTATTACTGGCAATTTTGCATTCCTTCTTTTCTATACTGGCGTAAGTGTGCTTGTTGTTCTACATGTCTACAGACTTTGATTGATAGTTTAGGAATAATACGTCGATCTGTATAATAATTGATTAGAAATAATAATTGATAGTTTCAGACATCTTATATAATTTTTCTTTTCAAATCATTGTTTTTGCGCCCGTTATACAAAATATGTGATTTTTTTAACTAAAAATATTTTTTTAATGGTGAACAGAATATGAAACAAATCGCCATCCATTTTTTTCTCTACTTCAGTAAGTAGTGTACTTATTATTATATAAGTCTTTCAGGAATAATGCGTTGATTAGAATAATAATTGATTAGAAATAATAATTGATAGTTTCAGACATCTTATACAATTTTTCTTTTCAAAATTATTCTTTTCGCGCCCGTTATACAAAATGTGTGATTTTTAAACTAAAAAAGAATTTTTAATAGTGAATAGAATATGAAACAAATCTTCATCCATTTTTTTCTCTACTTCAGTAAGTATTGTACTTATTATCATATAAGTCTTTCTACTCGCTTTGATTGATAATTTAGGAATAATACGTTGACTGGAATAATAATTGATTAGAAACAATAATTCATAGTTTCAGATATCTTATACTTTTTTTTTTTTTTTTTTCAAAATCATTGTTTTTGCACCCGTTATACAAAATGTGTGATTCTTAAACTAAAAAAGAATTTGTAGAGGTGAATAAAACATGTAACAAATCATCATTCGTTCTTTTCTGTACTTTAGTGTGTGATATGCTTTTTATTATACATGTATTTCTACCACTTTGATTAATAGTTTAAGAATATATATGTAATACAATTAATAAATGCGTAAAAATATTTATTACAAATATTTTTCCTGAAAACAAATATTTTTGTATGCAGTTCGCAAATATCATAACTTTAAGGGAATTTTTAATAGTAAACAATAAAAGCAATTAATTGTCTTTAATTTTTCCTATATTGAAACTTATCCCCCAAAACTTTTTTGCTAACAATTGTACGAGGAAAACAAAAATAGGAAAACGTTTGTTCTACAATTGTATACGCCTTTCATAAAATTATTTACCTTTCAAATCCAACTTATTCTTCATCTTTGAATTTTCTTCAGTTAACATAAAACACACCCAAATGACCTTTATTTTTGTGTTTTAAAGAAAGAGGTTTCTTTTTTTTCCCCCTTCTTCTGCTTTCACTTAATGGCTAGGAAAGAACAAAGAGTTACACACTGCAAAAATATTCTGTTAAAAAAAAAAAAAAAAAAAAAAAAAAAAAGAAAGAAAGAAAAAAGAAAGAAAGAAAATAAAACAAATGAAAACAAAAGCAAACATTTCTAACTTTATTACAGAAAATATCAGTTAAATAAAAAAAAAGTATGAATTTACTATAAAATTACATTTTATTTTGTCAAAAGGAATATTTTCTTCGTAACCGGATAAAATTTGTAACCATCATTATCCTATTTTTATTTATTTATTTTATTTTGTTTTATTAGGACTAAGAGAACTATTAGTTTCAATCTGGGCAAAAACATCGTCGCCAGTTTTTTTAGACCAGTTTTGTGTAACAACAAAATAAATTAGAAATATCAGTTTTATCGTTACAAATTTGGTACCAAATGAACGGGGCAATTTTTCTGAATCCAGGGCTGCAACCAGTTTTTCGACACGACAATTAGATTTTTTAAAATTAAATAAAGTATGAAATTTAGGTAGAAACACTTCATTTTAATTTATTTCAGTCATTTTAAAAAGTACGTGGCCCAGTTTTACGGTCAAAACATGAGATAAAATATAAATTTAAAATTTAAAATTTAAATTAAAATTTTACAGATTGAAATTAATAGTCCTCCGTACTAAATTAAATTCTGTCTTTGAAAGAATTGTTACTCTTTCTTTTTAATTAAATTAAATTAAATTAAATTAATTAAGTAATTTTTTTGTCACTTGTCAAATTGGTGGGTACATATTTTTTCTGTTTTGTATACGAAATCTGTGCAATGAAGCAGGTTTGGCTGGTTTTAAACTAAACTCTCTGCCTGCTATGCGGAGGGCTCTAGTTCGATCCTATCTGGTAGAAAGGAAAAATTTTAATTAATGTGATGAGTTTTTTACAGTGTGCACTACGGAAAAAATCTGTTTGCACGAATATTTTCTGTATTGTTGGGATACGGAATATTTCTGTCTACAACTTTTTCCGTAGCATACGTATATTTTCTGGAAATTTTTGCTACCAGGTATATTTTTTAACATAACAGGATTTATTATTTCTTTTATCAATGCAGAAATGCTCTTTTTTTTAAAAGTTAAATTTATAAACTTACAATTTTGTTTGAATAATTAATTTATCATTAAACAAGAATGTAAAAGAATACATTAGCCTGATTTATAAATCTTTCAATATATCTTTTCTCTGTGAAAAGTAAAAATATTCTTACATAAATTTTATGTTTTTTTAAAACTACAGAAATTTAGTTTAAAACTGCATCATCCAAAAAAAAAAAAAAAAAAAAAAAAAAGCATAATAATTTCTATAACCAGACAAAATTTGTAATGATTGATACATATTTCATCTCGTAGCTGCATGTATATATTTATATATATATACATACAGGGTGATTATATAAAAAAAAAAAAAAAAAAAAAAAAAAAAAAACTATCCCAATATATGAGACAATAGCTAAAATGTAAAAGTTTCTCTCAATCCCAATTATAAACCTAATAATTCAATATTAATTATTAATTAAAAAAATACGATTTTTAATAAAATTAATTTTCCTAATTTATTTAATGTTCTTAAAAAATTATCCTATTAACAATTTTGTCATACATATAACCATCAAATATAACATTAGTTTTTGACGTAGAATTTTTAGTTACAATAATTTTTGCTAAACAGCTGTCTAATGTGGATAATCCTTTCGTTTTTATTTTAATACAAAATATAATACTTATTTAAATCATGCACATGGATATATTATTACTGATGTTATTAATACAGCAGACTGCCGATTATCCGAACACGTAGGGACAGACCTTAGTTCCGATAAGCAAAAGTTTGATAATTGGACAGACAATTTAAGGGATATTTTGACAATAAAAAAACCTTCACACTTTATCCAGGCTTAGGACTGGTAGTACCAATTTGTGCTAACGTGTTTAAAAATTAAAAATTATATAACAAATATCACAAATATTATTTTGAAGTTGTCTGATATATTTATGATCCTCAAAACGGACATTTATGCTCAGTTTTGCCTTATTCTGCCATGTTAAGTAAATCGTAAATTTCAAATAACTTACGAATTTTTTAAATTGGAAAAATCATAGTCTATGATATTCATGCCAGTATCCTAAATAATATTTCGAAAGTGATTTGACATCTTTACGATGAAAATATCCCTGAAGATTGACGTTTAGGTGAAATTTTGCTCTATTCTGCCATGTTAAGAAATTAGTAAATTTCCAATAACTTACGAAATTTTTATATTGGAAAATTCACAGTCAGGGATGCGTATTCCACTATCTTATATAATATTTTAAAATACTATTATTATTATTATTTTAACTCTAGAGATTATAATTTAATTATAATTTAAGCAAAAAAGCTTTTTATTACTGCTTAATCCAAAGAAGACATTCTTTTAAATACTGCCAAATCTTGAGTTTTCTTAGACATGTTAATTGAATAGGATCTGCGTCGTTCTGCCATTCGAGCCATTTCATAACTGTTTCCAAACATTCAAATGGGAGAAATAGGTTGTTCGGATAAATGGAAGTTCGGATAAATAAAAATAAATAGAGAAATAAACTGTTCGGATAATTGGAAGTTCGGTTACTTGAAATTCGGATAATCGGGCGCTCTACTGTATTTAGGATAATCTTACTTTAAACAAATTTATTCAATATGGTTCTAAATTCCGCATTTCTTCTAAATACAACAACAAAGATATTTTTACATACCTTAATTTAGATTTAGATTTATTTATTTATAAAATTTCTATAGATTATAATAAACCGATTGAATTTTTAAATGAATGGAAATAAGTTCTTCTGGAAAACGAAAATCACAGATTTAGATCTAAAAACACGTAATTCCTCAATTAAAAATCATTTTTATAACTATAAAGAAATTAAACAGGCTATTAAAGATTTACGAGATAAATCTATCATTACTTATGCGATAAGTCAGCTAAAAGTTCTGCTATTATTTGTTTAAAAAAAAAAAAATCTACAAGCAATTTTTCTTTTTACAATATTGATAAAAGAATTTTTTTTTTTTTTTTTTTTTTTCAAAAACTTCTTATAATATCGAAATAACAGATGTTTAATTAGTATTAGTTAATTTATACTAAAAATAAAAATTATAATTATCTCTACTTAATAATTCCTAAATTTCATAAAAATCCAATAAAAATTTCGAACAGTTACTGTAATTTTTAATACTTATACTAATGCTAGCAGTATTCTGTTAAATATTCATGCAAAATTATACAATTGTACAATTAATAAAAATAATAATTATTGTATAAAAAAACTAGTATGTTGTGGCCACCACGAGACTTTCTTCTATATCTTAATATATATAAATCTCGTGTCACAATGTTTGTCCTCAATGGACTCCTAAACCACTTAACCGATTATAATAAAATTCGCACACCATGTGCAGTTCGATCCAACTTGAGAGATAGGATAGTTTAAATCTCAAATTATAGTCGCAATTTTAATTTATTGCTAATTATTTGTCTGTTATTATTTGACAGTCACAATTATCTGTTAACTCCAAATGATTCTAACAGATGTCGATACCTTTCGACTGGGTTGAAATGAAAGCTGAAATATATTTGGTGCTGCCATCTACACAAAGAATCTTCAACTTTTTAACCTATTAATAAATTTCGTATAATTCAATTATTTCCACTTTTTAAATTTTTGGTGTTAGCATAGCCGGCCACGTGTTACTTAGACTGAAGTGTAAATTGAATTCATATTATAATGAAGATAATACAGTGAAATTAATCCTGTTTTTTACTTATTTGTGCTTCATTGATCAAAACTTTATAATTTAATCTGTATATATATATAAATTACGTGTCACGATGTTTGTCCGGGGTAAACTCCTAAACTAAGGAACTGATTTTGATGAAATTTTGCACACTGTGTGCAGTTTGATCCAACTTGAGAGATAGGATAGTTTTTCAATTTATTGTCACAATATTGTTTTATTGCAATTATTTGTTAATTATAGACCTTTATTAAAGTTGCTCCAAAATATCTGTGAGTTCCATTAATTTAATTGTTGCCAAAAAAAAAAAAAAAAATACGAGTTCATTTTCTTTCGACATAAAAATAAATACATTTAATCAAACGTGAACGTTAAAAAATTATAAAAAGTTAAATTATGCATCTCACGAAAATTGACGTCATAATCAATTTAAAGATTTTATACACATTGATAAAGTGCTAATGTAGTTCTATCATAGATATAGTAATATATATAGATCTCTCATCCCCATGTTATCGTAGAAAGATTTTTGATGCCGAAAAAAGATAAAAAATAAAAGCTTTGGAAACAGCCATTAAGTGGTATTGAAAAAAAAAAAAAAAAAAAAAGAAAAGAAAGAAAGAAATATGAATTTGAAACTGTATCTGGAGTCTTCCATTCCCCTTTAGCAAATAAATTATTCATAAATTTTATTTGCTAAAATATTAGTATGTATTCCCGTGTGTATTCACTCGGGGAAAGACGGCCATATTTTGGTAAAAACGTCGTCTTTTCCCAAATGAAAAGGAATAACTTTTTTCTCCCCAATGATCACTCTATTCTATATATGCTATACTATATCTATGAGTTCTATACGCAAGCGAAGTGTGACTCACTGACCGTCTGTGCAGCCAAGAAAAAGATTTCCTATGTTAATTGCCCACTGGATTTTTTGTAAGAAATTATTAAAAATCGAGGAAATTTATTTCCCGATTTTAATCCTTATATTTGGGTATAGATATGTATTAGTTATCGCGGGTGTTAGATTGAATTATTTTGCTGTCAAATTGACAAAATTTTAATTTTAAATTTTTAAACTCTGTCGCCCTTGGCTTTTTTTATTATTATTATTATTATTTGGCGATCAAAAGCGTAACACGAAAATATACATGCCAGATGTATGCATTGTACGAAATGTAATATGTATTATTCATTGTACGTATGTATGACATGTAATATGTATTGTACGAAATATTGTTTCATATTATTCATTACTCTTTTAATATAAGTTGTTAAAATAACCATGATTTTTGAAAGGAATTAAATATTTTCGCCAGATAATTTGGCGATATTCTTTTTTTTTTCGCCAAGGATGACAGAAATGAAATCTATTCCGCTGCAAAATATTAGTATCTTACATCAGATATTTTATTTAGACATTTGAAAACAAATTTGACTTCAAACTATGATAGAATATTTATCATTTTCCTTTTAATTAGTATATTATTAGTATATTAAAATTTAAAAGCATGGTATATAAAAAGTTTTTTTTTTTTTTTTTTTTTTTTAAATCTTATAATTATTCTTATCTTAATCCTCAATGTTTCCCATCTTTATTGACTTGAATTTACTATTAAAATTTTAACATACTCAAAAACTTCTCATCACTTCGTTAAAATACACTAAACTTTTCCAAAATCTTTTTGTATTTAAAATGATACATGTATTTACTTTAAATGTCCAATATTTCATAAGATTTCCAATTTTAAAGTTTTAAAATATTTATCAAATTTACTTATTTTTCTGGTTTAGCCTTATTGTTTTCCCTTTTATAACTACAGCTGTTGCCCTCTTTAAAATATTTAAAATGATGAGGTCATTTAATAGTAAAATTATCCATTATAGCATATATTATATTTCACTCCTCCATAAAAATTGATTTTAAAATCGTCTGTTTCTTTTATACTTTTATTTTAATAGAATTTTAATAGAATTTAATTTATATATTAGTCATTTTAGCAATTTTATCCAAAGTAGCATTAGAAATAATATATATCACTTCTCCATTAAAATTTATAGGACCCTACAATAAAATTAATTTGTGCTTAATATCAACACTACGAAAATTTTTATCAATCGCTTCCAAATTTTGACCTAAGTTTCAAATCTCAACCCTGTGGGTTTTTACATCGGCTACTACGTTTTCGTCTTTGTTCGTAAATAATAATTTAACTGTACTAAATAGTTTACAGCCGTATAATTCAACGTATAACTTAGTCACAGCAACGCGTGGCCGGGTCTGCTAGTTTTCCTATAGAAATTCACTCAGTAACAATAATAATAATAAAAAACTAGTATGTTGTGGCCACCACAAGACTTTCTTCTATATTTACCTATACATATTCAATCAGTAACAATATTTAAAAAAAAAAAAAAAAAGTACGATTTTTTTTTTTTTTTTTTTTTTTTTTTTTTTGTTAAAAGTGAAAAAAATCGATAACTTTGTTTTAAATTATCACAGATTTATAGTTCAACCATTCGTTTTAAAGGTATTGACGAGACATTTCGAAAGATACCCATCTTGAAAATTTATCCCCCCCCGGGGGGGTACTTCCCCCCCAGGGGGGGAAGCGATGCCCCCCCATGCAGAAATTTTTTTTCCTAGTTACATACTACTATTATCAATAATTCATATTAATTTTACAATCACAAGTTTAAAACAACTCTTATTATGCACATTTATACGAATTTTTGTCCTATGCTGCCATGTTAAAAATTTAGATAAAATGCTATCACAGCGCCAGCTGTTGAGCTATTGATCCCCAAACATAATCAGCACCAGTTAATGTCGGGGACAAACTAAATACCAAGTTTGGTTAAATTTTGTTTAAAAAAAAAAAAAAAAAAAAAAATATTGCGATTTTTTTAAAACTAAAAAAAATCGATAACTTTGGTTTAAATTATCACAGATTTATCGTTCAACCATTCGTTTTAAAGGTATTGACGAGATCTTTCGAAAGATACCCATCTTGAAACTTTGCCCCCCGGGTGGGAATCCCCCCCCCGGTGGGGGGGAACCGATGCCCCCACATGCACAAAAATTTTTTCCTAGTTAACTACTGCTATTATCAACCTGAGCTTTCGAAAGATACCCAATGTGAAAATTTACCCCCCCCTGGGGGGGGGTATTCCCCCTAGGGGGGAAGCGATGCCCCCCATGCAGAAAATATTTTTCCTAGTTACATACTACTATTATCAATAATTCATATTAATTTTACAATCACAAGTTTAAAACAACTCTAATTATGCACATTTATACGAATTTTTGTCCTATGCTGCCATGTTAAAAATTTAGATAAAATGCTATCACAGCGCCACCTGTTGAGCTATTGATCCCCAAACATAATCAGCACCAGTTTATGTCGGGGACCAACTAAATACCACGTTTGGTTAAATTTCGTTTAAAAAAAAAAAAAAAAAAAAAAAAAAAAAAATTGCGATATTTTTGTTTTTTTTTTGTTAAAAGTAAAAAAAATCGATAACTTTGGTTTAAATTATCACAGATTTATCGTTCAACCATTCGTTTTAAAGGTATTGACGAGATCTTTCGAAAGATACCCATCTTGAAACTTTGCCCCCCCGGGTGGGAACTTCCCCCCCGGTGGGGGGGCAACCGATGCCCCCACATGCACAAAATTTTTTTCCAAGTTAACTATTACTATTATCAACGAGACCTTTCGAAAGATACCCATCTTGAAAATTTACTTCCCCGGGGGGGGGAACCGATGCCCCCCCCATGCACAAAATTTTTTTCCTAGCTAACTACTACTATTATCAATAATTCATATTAATTTTACAATCACAAGTGTAAAATAACTCTCTTTATGCCCATTTATACGGAATTTTGTCCTATGCTGCCATGTTAAAAATTGCATAAAATGCGATCACAACGCCACCTATTGAGCGATTGATCCCAAAATCTAATCAGCACCAGTTTATGTCAGGGTGCAACTAAATACCAAGTTTGGTTAAATTTCATTCATTGGTTCGTGAGATACAGCGTCCACAAAAAAATGATACAGACAGACAGACAGACAGACAGACAGACATTTTCTAAAAACTATTAATTCGTGTTCTCCATATCCTAAAACATGTAAATCCATCAAAAAGTGGACTTCGAAAATTTTCTCGAATCCAATACTTTCTCTATATTACATATAGAAGAAAGTAAAAAAGTGGGACTTTGACAAAATTTTGGGTAAATTGTGAAAATTATTCTAAGTTTGTCAAAACACGGAAACCGTGGGAGTTTGATAGAATTAAGGGGAGAAATAAAAAAAAGGTGGGACTTTGACAAAATTTTGGGTAAAATGTGAAAATTTGTTAAAGTTTGTCAAAACACGGAAACCGTAGGACTTTGACAAAATTAGGGGAAAAAATATAAAAATATGTTAAAGTTTGTCAAGACACGGAAACCGTAGGACTTTGACAAAATTAGGGGCAAAAAGCAAAAATTAGTTAAAGTTTGTCAGAACACGGAAACCGTGGGAGTTTGATAAAATTAAGGGGAGAGAAAAAAAAAAAAAAAATTCTAAGTTTTTTTTCGTAAAAAGTAAAAAAAATCGATAACTTTGTTTTAAATTATCACAGATTTATAGTTCAACCATTCGTTTTAAAGGTACTGACGAGACCTTTCGAAAGATACCCATCTTGAAAATTTTTGCCTTATATCACCCTGTTAAAAATTTAGAAAAAGCGGGATGGCAACGCAACCTGTAAGACGATTTTTACCAAAAGTTGATAGGCACTAATTTATGTCAAGGTGCAATTAAATACCAATTTTTATGAAATTCTGTGCAGTAGTTCCAGAGATACAGTTGCCACAAAATTTTGTCACACACACACAGACAGACAGACATTTTCTAAAAATGGTAAAATCGTGTTCTACAACTCTCAAAACGTGTAAATCCATCAAAAACCCGAAATCGAAAATTTTTACGAATCCAATACTTTCTTCTATTGAAGATAGAAGAAAGTAAAAATAGTTTTCATCTCATTAAGCACATTAAAAATCTAAATACTATAATTAAAGCATTTCGTTTTTAATGATCTTTTTAATAATAATAATATACAAGATATATGTGAAGGGTATCCGGACATAATATCGCAGGACAAAATATCGCCAGACAAAATATCGCGTCAAAATAATTATATGATCCATTTGAAAATTTGTATTTGTGTCATGTGTGATCTCTGGTGGGGGCCACAGGGTCTTAAACACATAAATTAATTAATTAAAATAAATAAATATATAAATAAATATATCATAGAATGGAATTTCATTATTTTATCTTTATTTAATTTTGAATTATTTTATCATTTGCTTTTCACCATTCAAATTACATTTTAAAAATATTGTACATCACTGTTGACATCAAAGCTGAACACTGTTCATAAACCTGAATTATTATTTTTTTAAAATAGATATGCACGTTTGAATTCATTATGACTAATCTTGACAAAGTTTATAAATATAGACTTTAAAGTGTTTTAAGCAAAATTTATAATAATTTTTGTGGTGGGTTTGTCTGTATCTCAGTGCTCTGACTAAGGTATGTGTTGGCATGAAAATTGATACAACGTAATTAGTAATTACCAACTCCTTTTTACTTTCAATTCATTTATGTAGGCGATATTTTGACCTCGCGAGATTTTGTCCACAACCCATATGCAGTTATCAATAGACTTTTCAAATAAAATCAATGTCTTCTTAATCTAAATGAAAATTATATCACTTCATTATTTTAACTAGGTTCATACAACTATAGGATTATTGCATTATTTTTGCCCCAAGAACGTACTACATCACCAGCTGATCTTTATTAATAATATTATGAAAGAAATATTCTCTTTAAAAATTTATTATTTTAATAATGTATTACAAGTTAATTTTCTTATAAATCTTACTCTTCCAAGGGAATGATTCAGTAAAATTTCTATTGAAACCAAACCTAGATTAAAATAAAGAGCATGGACGAAAACATTGGGTAGAGTGCAAAATTTGAGCAACAGCCCCCATTGGATCACCAAATGATACCAGAAGTTTTAGCTATATCTGTAAAAATCAATGAAACACCAATTATAGTGAAGAAAGGTGATGCAGTGGACGCGTCTTCGACTTGTGTTTAGGAAGTTCTGAGATTCTATTTTCTCTTAAAATAATAATTTAATTTATAAAAATAATTGTAAGATTAAAAAAACCTTTTTATATACCATGTTTTTAAATTTTCTGATGAGTCATTAATAAAATACGCGAGGCTAAAAAATAATATTTAAGCACGCGGAATCAGTTCAGTGAAATAATAATAATAGTGAAAAAAAAAAAGTTGGTTTTAAAACTAAAATATTACCCCTTTAAGAACAACGTATATTAGCATCGTACATTAGCACTTATCAATGTGTATAAAATTTTAAAATTGATAATGACGTCAATTTTTGTGAAATGCATAATTTAACTTTTTATAATTTTTTTCACATTCACGTTGAATTAAATGTATTTATTATTATGTCGAAAGAAAATTAACTCGTAATTTTTTTTTTGGCAACAATTAAATTATAGCTAATTTTTTAATTGCTATTTTATTGCTATTAAGAGCTTATTATTTTCATATATTAATTAATTAAGAGAAAACTGATCGAAAATCTGACTTCGAAGTATCGTGTTGTCACCGGGTTCTGAGTTACTGTGAAAATTTCAAA
The DNA here is from genome assembly GCA_963930645.1 of Salticus scenicus. Classification (NCBI taxonomy): domain Eukaryota; kingdom Metazoa; phylum Arthropoda; class Arachnida; order Araneae; family Salticidae; genus Salticus; species Salticus scenicus. The sequence continues at coordinate 212,983,291 of OZ005662.1, forward strand.
TGTCTAGCTAGTAGGGAAATTAGTTAAAAATAAATTGCAAGATTTGTACCGGACAAACAAACAAACAAACAAACAAACACACAAACAAACAGACAAACAAGAATCGAAGTTAATAAAAACATGGTAAAATAGTAATAAAACCATACTTTTCAGCATATCAAACTATTTAAAATATTTTTATATTCCAAAATATCTTTAGATTCCGACGTTTCGGTTAATATTCAATTTTTAACCATCTTCAGGGAAATGATGTGCATAAACTATAAACATAAATCAAATTAAGTGTTTATAGTTTATGTACATCATTTCCCTGAAGATGGTTAAAAATTGAATATTAACCGAAACATCGGAATGTGAAGATATTTCGGAATATAAAGATATTTTAAATAGTTTGATATGTTGAAAAGTAATGGTTTTATTACTATTTTTATAATTTAATTCACAGCATGTATAAGTGGAATATATTTCTTTGTAATAATTTAATTTAATTTAAAATGTAAAACATTTTTTAAAGTTGAAATAAAATAATTATACAAAAAAAAATCTCTTATATACCATGTTTTTAAATTTTCTGATAAATCATTAATAAAATGCGCGAGGATAAAAAGTAATATTTAAGCAATATTTAAGCACGCGAACTCAGTTCAGTGAAATAACAATAACAGTGAAAAAAAAAAAAAAAAAAAAAAAAAAAAAAAAAAAAAAAGTTGGTTTTAAAAATAAAATATTACTCCTTTTAGAACAACGCATGTTAGCATCGTGGCAAAAGCGACATTAGCTCTTATCAATGTGTATAAAATTTTTAAAATGATAATGACGTCAATTTTTGCGAGATGCATAATTTAACTTTTTACAATTTTTTAACGCTCACGTTTAATTAAATGTTATTTATTTTTATGTCGAAAGAAAATGAACTCGTAAATTTTTTTTTGGCAACAATTAAATTATAGCTAATATTTTAATGGCTATTTATAAGGTATTAGGAGGTTATTATTTTCATATTTTAATTAATTATAAGAAAACTATTCGAAAAATCGAAATTCGGACTTCGAAGTATTGTGTTGTCATCGGGTTGTGAGCTATTGTGAAAGTTTCAAATGTCTAGCTAGTAGGGAAGTTAGTTAAAATTAGATTGCAAGATTTGTACCGGACAAACAAACAAACAAACAAACAAACATGCAAACAAACATACAAACAAACAAACAAGAATAGAAGTTAATAAAAACATAGTAAAATTAAAATGCAAAACACCTTTGCCAGGACTCGATCTTAGGGCCCTACACATGTGTGAAACACGCTACCATTGCACCACTTTTCCTCAGTATAGTTTGCGTTACGTTGGTTTTTATAGAAACAGCTAAAACTTCTAGGATTACATGTTGATCCATGGAGGGTTGTTGTGCAAATTTTACACTCTACCCTCTGTTTTCAACCATGACCTTTAATTTAAACATGATTTTATTTCAATAGGAATTTTACTTATTTATATTTCACTTGTTGGTGAAAATGATTTAATATCAAATGTAATTAATTTTTTGGATTTAAAAATTATTCTTAATCATAATCAACAGTTTGAATTTGATTTGTATAATAAATGAAAGCACTTTCCATTTAAAGGTAAATTTCTTTACAAATTATAAATTGTGTCTACATAAATTAATTTTTACAAACATTCTTATTAATTTTGCTCAATGTGTAAAACTTCCTGTTTCTGATAAATTTAAGAAAAATAATTAGACACATACAGTCGGTAACAAAAGTGTCCGAACACTAGGAAAAATTCCTATATAAAAAAAGTACACTTAATACTGTTTTGTTAAATAAATCCTTGTCGAATCCTATTCTTAGTCAAAGAACAGGATTCGACAAGTATTTATTTAGCAAAACTGTATTAAACGTACTTTTTTTACATAGGAATTTTCGCTAGTGTTCGGATACTTTTGTTACCGACTGTGCATCAAACATTTAGTGCTATTAAATGATTATCCTCTCAAATTAATTAATTCTACTTCATTTAGCTTTTTTTCTTTTCTTTTTTTTTTTTTTTTTTTTTTGTCATTTGTAGAGAATAAAATTGACTTTATTTTGACATTTAGTGTATACTGACCAAACGTCCCCATTTTCTGGGAACAACATTTTCTGGGATTTTTTTTTTTTTTTTTGAAGGCATTTTTCTAAGTTTTAAAAAATTGTAGAAACTAAATTATTAATCAGTAACACTTTATTTTTAGTCCTTATTTATTAGGAATGAAAAAATGCATCCATAATTTGAAAATTGTAGCAATTTTTTAATGTTTCTCTATTATAAAGGTACATTGATCTGGTCAGCCTAATTTAGTGTTATACTTCTCTGTGATAAAAATTGTCTGCATTCATCACAGAAAATAATTTTAAGAAATAAGAGTTCCAATAAATAATTTATACTGTGTGAATTTTATTGTAACATATAGGAGAAGGTTTTGTGATAGTCCCAAGATATTAGTTCTTTTCTTAAATTATTTAATTTTACGATAATAATAATAATAATAATAATAATAATAACAATAATTCTATTTTAGAAAAAAAAGTATTTTAAATCACTCATACACTGCAGCCAATAACTTTTAAAAATAATATTCGCGATAAAAATCCATATTAGATATAGATTATGAATAAAAAATGTAGATTTTTTTTAAACATATCTGTTTACTTTTCGCTGCAGTCTTATATAAGACATAAAACAAATGATTGCTGATAGTTTTTCTTTCGAAATTTTTGACAATGTATTTTAAACAATTAAAAGATAAATTAATTTTGTTTATCTTTCACACATATATGAATAAAAACTACACATATCCTTTTTCGTTGATAAGACTCTTTTAATACACACCTTTGCTCATTAAAATACACATTTATACACAGCTTCTAAATAATAATAAAAAAAAGCGGTAAACTAGGGAAATATGAAACAAGAGAAAGTTAAATTGTATGAAAAGCAAAAGTATGTCAGAGGAAACGATGTAACCGCCTACCTCACCACTTTCACCCAAGCAGAGGCCCTGAGTGTTACATCACCAGTTATAGCCTCTAGTGGTCCGTATTACGTCAGAATAGCTCAAAACACAAAAAGAAGCATACCATTTTTTTTTTTTTTACTGCTTAATTTAGCCGGCTTTCACTTTTTGATTTTGTTTCTGTTTTGTTTTCATTTTCGGCAGTGAAGTAGGGGACATGGGAAATACGAAATTATATATTTTGATTCTTGTTCCGGTGCAGTAGGTTAGATCAGGTTTAGATATTAAAGGTGTGATGAGGTATTTTGTATATTTAACGGTGGTGCTCCTTTGTTTGTGTGATATAGTACAAGGAGCATGTGAAAATAATTACAATAGTACATGCCATACCCTGAAAAAAAGAGGACTGCGTAAGTACATTTAACATTTTTTATGATTTTATTTCTTGAAAACTTTATTATTATTATTTTAAAAAAGCTTTTTATAAGTACATGGTGCAACAATTTTTAAACATTTTTAAACATTTCTTAACATTCAAATTTTAAATTATAATGATATATATTCAATTATATAATTAATAATTTATGTATAGTTCAAACCTTATATTTCATGGAACAGAAAATTTTACAACACTCTTGAAAATTTCAAATTAAGCCTTTAATAGTATTTAAAAAAAAAAAAATTATGAAAATTCGGTGAAATGTTGAAGTTATTATAGACATTGAGTTCAGTCCCTTACACGCACACACACACATATATATATATATACAGAAAATTTCGGAGCATTGACAATCAGGTATGCATAATGAATTAGTTTGTCTATAAAAATTAATAAAGAAAGTTTATATTTTATTTTTTTAATTTCTAGTAAGAATAAGGCTTTTTACTGTAAAGCATCAGAAATCACTAAAATCATTTCTTTCGTGGCTGTTTTTTCTTTTCTTTCTTTCTTTTTTTTTTTTTTTTTTTTTTTTTTTAGTACGACAGGTAATGGGGTAAGTGCACATTGACACTTTTGGAGCAATCTCTGATGTTTTTAATGTTCTAGTCATCAGAAAATATTTTTAGAAATCTTAAGTTAATACATATGGTATGAAAGACATTCAGAACCACATATATGTTAAAATATTTACATTTGATATATATATATATATATATATATATTATGAATTTTTATTTGATACCCACTCAATGTTCCAGTAATTGACACTGCCAGTTTTTCCTTTTATTAGTAATTGGCACCCTATGTTCCAGTGTTTGACACTGCTAATTATTCATTTTACCAATTATTAGCACCCTATGCTCCAGTGTTTGACATAAAATGTTAAAATTCTTATATGTAAAATATACGATTTTATTATTTTTCTTATTTATTAATTATTTCGGGAGAGATGACAATTACTGGAGCATGCCAATCACTGGAGCACCTACCCTACTATTTTTTTTTTTTTTTTTTTTCCCAGACAGCGGCGTTACCAATTTTTATCTATTACCTTGAATGAATGTGCAAACATCTTTGTTCTTATTTAAATATATAAAGCAGAAAAATCTGTCATTTTATCTATACGAATTATTAGATTTTATCAAAAATTGGTACACTTATTAATCATGACAAAATCTAGCTAACGCCGTATTTTTTAATTTAATCGGACAAGTGGTTCAAAAGATATTAAATAAAAAAAACCATTTTAATTTTAAATTATTAAAATGAAAAAACATTGTTGCCATAAAAAAAAAATATATATATATATAAGTGAATATATTTCTTTTTATGTCGAAAAAAAAAATGAGCGTGCAAATACATATATATATATATATATATATATATATATATATATATACATTTTAATAATTAAAATGAAATTGCGAAAAACCGTGCTAAAGAAATGGAACAATTTTAATTCATCGCCGAAATGACAACAAAAATTTAAAAGCAGCCAAAGGGCTCCTATACTAAAGCTATACTAAAGAAATTTTAAGAAATGAATATAGTAACCAATGGCTAGGGAATAAAGCAGAGTTACTGCATGCCTTTATAATTTTATGATGAAAAAAAAAGGGGGGGGGGTATAGTCGTACTAAATTAAATTCTGTGTCGGGCAGAATGTTGTATCTAATATTTAGAAAAAAATAAGTTTTCAGATTTTATTATTGTTATATTTTTTAATTTCTATTACTTATACATGGCATAAAAAATATTATTTTGGGATCAAGCTTTCAAAATTAGATTTTGTTTTAATTTCATGCTTTAAGATTCCCGGATCCGAATATCAGTTTTTTTAACTTTGAAAAATCAAGATTTTAACTATCCGAAAATCAGGTACTAATTTTTTTGTGAAACAAAGTTTAACCATCTTAGACGGGCTTCACTATATTCATATTTATTTTTAAAAAAGTATTTAGCTATAAATATAATTAATATTTCAATAGATTTAGCCACTATATATACAATAGTCATGTACAAGTAAAAATCAAATGCACCTAATTCACATATAACACACCAATGACAATACTCATTGTTGACATATACAAAAATACGGAAATTTAATACATACAAAATTACAATTTATATGCATATTTATTACAATTAAATTTAAAATAAATAATTTCTTCAAATTTAATTTTATTCTTAACACTTATATGATTTAATATCACTTTGGTTTATTGTCGATTCAGTATATGATTTATTATGGAATCCGAAAATCAGTTTTTATTTTCCTGTGAAACGTACAGTCGGTAACAAAAGTGTCCGAACGCTAGCAAAAATTCCTATGTAAAAAAAGTACACTTCATACGGTTTTGTTAAATAAATCCTTGTCGAATCCTCTTCTTAGTCAGTGTAAGAACATGATTCGATAAGGATTTATTTAACAGAACCGTTTGAAGTGTACTTTTTTTTACATAGGAATTTTTGCTAGTGTTCGGACACTTTTGTTACCGACTGTAGAGTGGCCTTCTTTAGTAGGTATCATTATATTTATTTTTAATAGGAAATATTTATATATAAGTACTAGCAGGTCTACCAGACGTTGGCCTGGTTGAACTTTGAAATCAATAAAAGAACTGAACAAAAGTTTAAAATATAAAGAGAAATGCATGAAATATTTCCCGAAGTCTTTAATAGATAATATTACAAATAAAAATAAATAAATAAATAAATATAAAAGACATAGCTTTAGTATGGGATCCCCTTGGTAACTTTAAACATTTTTGGTCATTTTTGAGATGAATTGAAACGGCTATCGCAATTGCGTAACTAAAGACCTTGGCTAGAAACGTCCAAGTCACTTAGGTACCAAATTTCAAATTTTGCCAAAGGGATCCGATTCTGAATCTATTTCATTAAAAAAAAAAAAAAAAAAACCTTACAGATTTATTACATTCTCAAAATAAAAGAAAAAAAATATCTTTATAAAATCCAAATTATAACAATTTAAAATTAGGGTAAGAACATAAAAGAAACCCATAAGTTGCCCATAAAGTGCCAATAAAAATTAAAAATTTTGTTTTTCTGTAGAAAAGAAAAGTACTACTTAATTAAATAAAAATTTCAAACTAATGCCATATATATCTATGAAAACATTTATTTACAAGCAAATTCCTGATAAAAAGGTATTTTCGCAGAGTAATTAAGTTATTTTATTTTATTTTTTACCTTAATTTTGTTATTATTTTTTTTTTTTTATAATTTTTATTTCTTTTCACCCGAAATAAAAAAAAATTATTTTACAACAGGAAAAACATAATAAAAATAAATAAATAAATAAACGTGTGTTTTATTTGTTTATTTTGGCATCAAATATTAATCATTTTAAAGTTAAAATCGGGTTTTTATTTAATATGTTTTAATACAATTATCCGATTAAACTAAAAAATATGGCATTAGCTGATTTTGTCCTGATTAATAATTATACCAGTTTTCGTAGCTGTCAGTTGAATGGTGTAGCTTTGTATAGTGAACTAAAAATGTGGGCAAACAAACAATCAGCTTTGTATATATCGAATATATATATATATATATATATATATATATATATATATGTGTATATATATATACACACAAATGTAACAATGCCATAATTGCCAACGTTTATGTTTTTTTTTTTTTTTTTCCATAACTATTTTCTAAAAGTATTTTTCAGCGTAATTAACCGTAAATAATAACTAGAAAACTCTTACTAAAAGTTTCATATAAAAATTAGTGTATTATAGCTTCTTAAAAAAGAAAGGGGTATTATTAGCTAATACAATGTTAAAAATCCAACAAAAAACTACTGGTAATCATTTATTTTAAGTCTTATGTAAATATACAAATAAAATTAACGAGATGTTAAAAATTGGAGAGATTATATTTGTGAAATAGAATGATTTTTCAAAAGTAGAAACATTCATTTTAAACTTTTATTGATAAATTAAATAATAAAAATATTGATAAAAATATAAAATAATGATTGAGAATATCGATTATTTACTTTTAACTAAGAATTACTGTAAATTTACAAAGTCTCTGGATAAATATTTCAGTAAATTTAAAGAATTTGTTTTGAGTAGTATGCAATATACAAATTCAATTTATTCAAAATTTCAATCTGCATATTTAGTGCACATATAATTAATTTCAAGATGTATAATTTTTTCAAATATAACTTTCCTCTCAATACTTATTTTTTTTAAATTAGTCTTTGATAAGTAGTTACTTGAAATACAATGCAAATTCAACAATGAAAACAAGTGTGATTCATTCAGTACAAATTTTTCGGTTTTATTATTAACACTTTCTAACAAGATTGAAAAGTATTAATGACTTCTATTTGTCTGTCTGCCTGTACTTGCTATAACTCCCGTAAATATTCATGGAATTTCTCGAAATTGATAAATATTAATCAAATTCGTTATCGGATATATCCTATTGAAAATGGAGTGAATACCGCTACTGATTTGTGCACATGGGACACCAGAAAGTACACCAAAGCATTGCGTTCTACAGTGTGTCCCAAAAGTTTATAGACAACGGGTTTTTTCTTATTTAAAAATTTCAAAATATTAATGAACATTTCAAAATAATTTTTAATTATATGTAATTTCAAGACAATAATAATTTTATAGAAAAATAATATCTTACAATCACAGACTAAAAATGAAAATTTACTGTCCCAAACGTTTATAGACAACTTATTATTATTTATTTTTCTATAACATTCAAATTTTTGAGCCATTTTCCCATATCACTTCAAAACCTCAATCAGGCATGCTCAAAACAAGAGTATGAAGAAATTCTAGTTTTAGAGAAAGCCAACTTCTTTCAGTTTGCAGCTTTAGATCTTGAACTGCTGCAAATTGACGCCCATTAGCATATACATCTCTAGATAATATTCCCCAAAGATTCTCCACTGGGTTCAGGTGAGGACTTAGATCTGGCCAGTTCATAGCATTTATTTGGTTTTATCTAAACCATTGCATTGTAGAGTTTGACAAGTGAATGGAGCAACTGTTTTGCTGATATACGCATTCGTTCCCCCCTAGCAACTTTCCAAATGGATGTAACTGTACTTATAACACTTTCTGGTAATCTTCGGAACATTTATGACCTTTTAATAAAACAATATCGGTAGTTCCATTAAAGAAAAATGCTCCCCCCACCAAGAATGAGCCCCTCGTTGTTGTCTGCTGAAAAAAGCTTACGGTTCCTTGCGAATATCGTGACAGTAATATGTCCAACCATCAGGGCCATCTAAATTGAACTTCTTCCCATCACTAAACAGAACATTCAATCATTCGTCTGTTCGATTCATAGGATTTCGACCCCATTGAACACGAGCGTCTTTATGTTATTTTGTCAACATTAGTGAACGACGCATTTTGGAACAAACAAGCAATTTACTTAACTGCACCGTTGATTTTGATACTGGAATGGTCACTTCTCAAGAAATTGACCGTACAGACAGGTTCTGGGTTGAAACTAATCTGAAAATCTCCCTGTTTTGCGGTTTAGTTGTTTTCTTTGGTCGCCCAGAACGTGATTTTGTTTCAAAATTGTCACATTTTGACAAAATTTGGTAAATACCAGCCCTGCTGTGTCCAATTTTTCTTGTAATGTCCACATTTTTCATTCCACGAGCTTTCGAACGATAAATTTACAAAATTTCATTTTTCGAAAACTGCACTTGCGAGGCATCTTTACAATCAGTCGCAAAAACAAAGACACCTTCGCTTTTATCTCAGAAAACTACTGCGTCACAAATACGTGACCTTCGAAAATGCAAATTTGGAGATCAGTACTTCAATCAACTTTTAACATCGGTTGTCTATATATTTTTGGGACAGCATTATTTAGTTATTATTTTTTTATATTAAATTCACGACTGTTTAAAGTTCTTTAAGTACTTTATTAACTTTATTACGTCAATACATATTTGCATAATTTATCTCGTCTTTCTTACTCGTTTAATTCGCTCTTAACTACAAAAGAACGGTTGTCTATAAACTTTTGGGACGCACTTTATGAAAGGTATTTCTATAAACTATATTTTAACATCGTTATTTTACACAAATCTTAATGAAATTTATTTATGTTATTCAAGTTCATTATAGGATGTTTTCTATAGAAAATGAAATAAATACCACCATTGTTTGTGTACAGGAACACCCGAAAGTATTCGAAAGCATTGCGTTCTAGGAGAGGTATTTCTATAAACCAAATTTAAATAACTTTATTTTGCTGAAATCTTAACAAAATTGAAATATGTTATTTATATGTACAAAAGAATCTTATCTATAGAATATAGTATGATAAGCAATATGATTCACAGAGCCACACAAAAAATATTCAGTTACATTAAGGTCACTATGGAATTTCCTTTTCATTTACATAAAACATTTTTAACCCTTTCTAACAGTTTTTAAGTGTGAACATGAGTTGAATTTGTGTTTCTCTCTGTCTATCTGTCCGTCTACTCGCCTCCAGCGTCTGTAAATATTTTCAGAATTTTGTAAAATGATATATGTTATTCAAGTTCACTATGGAATGTTTTTTATTTAAAATGGCCTTAAAAGGTCCTGTACAACTGGTTTGTGTACAGGGATACCCAAAAAGATGCCAATAAATTGCATTTTAGGACACACAATTTTATTAATCACATTTAAATAGCTTTCTACTTCAAAAATCATAAAGAAATGGACATTTATTGTTAATATGCTAAAATTTTGTATAGAACAAGGTATGGTTAACCTTCCGATTTACAGGGCTACACTAAAATAATCAGATACATTAAGAGCTGCATTTTCTTTTGCGTTAAGCATTTTTAACACTTCCAACAATGTTTAAGAGTGATTATGGATTCAATTAGTCTATCTGTATGTTTTTCCGTCCTTCTGTCTGTTCATTGTGTGACATAGTAAATGACATTGAATGTTATCCAATACAACAATTACGTACAGTTGGAAAGTGTTAATATTCAATGTTTACCGCATAATTTTTCGTTCTTTTTATTTCTGCAATTTGATGATTTCTTAACAATGAACTTGTAATTTTATTTCAAAGTTACCTTTGGTCAAGTTTCTCCTTTCTATCTTAATAGACTGATTTTACCCAATAATAACAATTATTTTTTCGGCATTTTTATCAGATAATTATCTGGTTTTGTTACATTATAATTTTTTTCTTCTTTTTTCGCTTTCTAAACTTTCCCTTTCTTTTAGCTTTCTATTGTGCTTCGCTTGACATTGAAATCGAATCTATCACGGAAATAATGTAAAAACGGGGTCACAATGCAAAAGAAGACTGCAAAAGTTACGTGATGGTAGAAAGTTCATCATCCATACTAATAAAGCAAAAGGTGTTTTACATTAAAAAAATATCACTATGCTTTATCCATTACTAAATGTATACTAATGAAACAGGATGGTTATCTTTTGCATTTCCTTCTATACGTATAATAAGAAGTTGTTGAATTAATGAAATCTGTAGACTTTCGGTTGTTGATAAATTTATATGTTCTGAGATGTACAGAGAACAATTTGACCAATTTTAAAAAATGTCTGTCTGTGACTGCCTGTGTGGACCAGAAATTTTGTGATGCAGTAGTTCATGAACCAATGGACTACTCCCTTCAATAAGGAATTTTTGTATTATAGCTGTTGTTTCGTTTTTTCTATATTCAACCGAAGAAAGTACTGGATTCCTAAAAAATTACTATTTCCGTTTTTTGATGGATTTACACTTTTTGAGAGATTCAGAACACGATTTGATCATTTTTAGAAAATGTCTGTCTATGTATGTGTGACAAAACTTTTGTAGCTTCTGTATCTCAGGAACTACTGCACAGGATTGCATATAAATTTATATCCAGATGCACCTTGACTTAAGTTAGTGTCTTTAAACTTATAGTGCCACTCGTTCAACTGATGGCGCTGAAACTCAGCAATTTTCACATTTTCAGGGAAGACTGTACCTCAAGAACTACAGCACAAAATTTCCTATAAATTTATATGCAGATGCATTTGATATAAGTTAGTGCCGATCAACTTTTGGGGTCAATCACCAAACAGGTGCTATACATCAATTTTTGTAATTTTAAGGTAGGCTATATCACAGGATTTGCTGCACAGAATTAGATATAAATTTATATGTAGATGCACCTTGACATAAATTAATATTTGTCAACTTTTGGGGCAATCGCTCGACAGGTAGCGCTGCCATTCAGCGATTTTTGCAATTTGAGAGAAGATTGTATCTAACGTTCTATGGCGTATAATCGAACAAAACTTGATAAATAAAGAGTCCATTATACTGATTAAACTGGGTGCATACCTCCCAATAGGTGGCGTTATTATACTTCAATTTTCTCCGAGAAGCAGACTTCCTCTAACCATGAACATAAAACCTCTTTTAAAATATTTAAAAGACCAAATCACCCTGGCACACGTTTCTGCACACACAGGAATCATGGGCAACGAATTCGCAGATGTAATAGCTAAATCCGCAACAGAATGCAATAATCCAGTCCTAATTCTTCCCCTCCCCCCCCCCATCTTACATTAAGAAACATCTTAAAAACTTAATATTTTAAGAATGGCAAAGCAAATGGGAACAGTCTTCTAAGGAAGAATATACCTTAAGTTTAATTCCCAGAGTTACACTGACGTCGTGGTAATAAATACCCTCTATAACAGTCTTACAGGCCATGGTCCCTTCGCACACTATTTATTTCGTTTTCGTTGTTCACGATCTCCTCTGTGCTCTTGTGGTGAAGAGGGGACATCAGCTCGTGTTTTCTTCTCCTGCTCACTCACTTCTTCTTGGCACATTCTAAATCCCTGCCCTAGACCAAAAAACTGGTTGAGAAACATTCTCACCCGACCACCCTTTAGACTTAAACTCTTTTTTATGAACTCCAAATGGAAATCTCTAATATTACAAATTAAATTTTTAAAATCAATTTAAATTTCTTCAAAAACATATTAATTTTTAACCGACTTCAAAAAAGAAGGAAGGTTCTCAATTCAAACCGTATGTTTTTTTATGTTTGTTAGCTCATAACTTCTGAACGGATGCTCCGATTTTGATACTTTTTGTTTTGTTGAAAAGGTCTTGGTCTAAAATAAGTCCCATTGTAATATATTTACGATCTAAAAAAAATACAGGGTGCCCAAAAAAAATCAGTCCCAACTCTTTTAACTGCTAAACGGCTGCAGCTATAGTGTTAAAAATGGTATGTAAGTATAGCAAAGTGGCCATGCAGTACAAGGTTAAACCACTTGCAGCACCACCTGGTGGAAAATGAGTGGAGTTAGCGTTCCTATCTCTAAAACGGTTCTACAGAAGAAGTGAATTACAAAGCTGAAGAGTATCACCGATTTCGTACAAAAAGATAGTTTAGACATTCATGCTAACGTTCCTATCTCGAAAACGGTTCAAGACAGGGGGAAAAAGTGAATTATAAAATTGCAGAGCATCATCGATTTTGTACGAAAAGATAGTTTTAACATTGATGCTAAAAATACAAGGCTAAAAACGTGCATTTTTTTGTTCGCAATTTCTTACACTATACTCACTTGAGCTACATTGCTCACGTTGTAGCGTAGCTGGTGAGACATACGCTATATAGTTCAAAATACGGTTACTTGATACTTTTTGTTTTGTTGTAAAGATCATGGTCTGAAGTAGGTCCCATTATAACATCTTTACAATCTAAACAAAATAAAGCGCCATCTGGTGGAAAACAGCGGAATTAGCGCTCCTATCTCAAAAACGGTTCAAAATGGGAGAAAAGTTAATTACGAAGTTTTAGAGCATCATCAATTTACTACGAAAAGACAGTTTTTAGACATTATTGCTAAAAATAGAACGCTTAAAACGTGCAGTTGTTTCTTCGCAATTTTCTACACTGTGCACACTTGAACTACATTGCACACTTTGCAGCGTAGTGGATGACACGTATACTCTGTTGTTCAAAGTACTGTTACTGTAAGTGGTCACATCGATTAGCGCAAAGTCGTTTTCAACCAACTTCAGAAAGGAGGGTGTTCTTAATTCGAGTTATGTGTCGTTGTTGGTGTTTGTGAGCTTATAACTTCGTAAGAGATGCTCTAACTAACCGACTTAAAAAAGGATGAGGTTCTCAATTCAAAGCGTATGTTTTTTTGTTTTTGTTTGTTACTTCATAAATTCTGAACGGATGATCCAATTTTGATAATTTTTGTTTTATTGTAAAGGGCTTGGTCTGAAATAGGTCCCATTGTACGATCTTTACGATCAAAGGAAAATACAGGGTGCCCAAAAAAGTCAGTCCAGACTCTTTTAACTGCTGAACAGCTGCAGCTATAGTCATAAAAGTGGTATGTAGGTATAGTAAAGTGGACATGTGCTACGCGATTCAACCGCCTAAAGCGCCACTTGGTGGAAAAGAGTGGAGTTAGTGATCCTATCTCGGAAACGTGTCAAGACAGGGGAAAAATGTGAATTGTAAAATTGCAGAGCAACATCGATGTAGTACGCAAAGATAGTTTAGACATTAATGCTAAAAACAGAACGCTTAAAACGTGCATTTGTTTGTTCTTAACGCATAGACGTTTTAAACCGACTTCATAAAGGAAGAGGTACTCAATACAAACCATGTTTCTCGTTGTTGTTGTTGAAATTTTTTAGCTCATAACTTCGTAAGAGATGATTTAATTTTAATATTTTTTTTTTGTTGTCGCAATGATCTTAGCAAAAGTCTGTTCTCACTCTAACTTCTGAACGCATGCAGCTACGCTGGTAAAAGCAGTATGTAAGTATCGACGTTGAAACTTCTGCCCGTCAGCTGCAATGCATAATTTGCTCTTTGTTTGAAATTTACGCTGCGCAATTTCCAGCGCAGCGGGTGACACGTATTCACTGTAAAGTTCAATATATATGTCAACAGAATTTTCGGTTACGAATACAGTGTATCCGTTCTTTACATTTCTAAAGACATTTTAATTTAACGCATGTTCGTTCAATAGATAGTTTTTTGCTTATATCTGATAAAGGCAAGAAAAGTGACACAACTTAAAAATGCAGCATTTGAGAAAAACCATCTTAAAAATAACTTGACTAGAATAAAACTGGCACAACTGTCTCTCAAGTGGATAACATTCTAGATGGAGATGTAACTTTTTTGTTCACATTGGGTGAATTCCATGTATTTTTCAGTGACATAAACCATTCTTTGAGTAATGTCACTTTTCTTGGAAGTTATGATTTGTGAAACTTCCGTCGAATGTCTTCTGATGCTCTGTTACATAAGTAAGTTTTCACCGAAAAGAAAAAAATAAAATCTTTTTGTAAAAAAATAGAACCGACTGCAAAAAGGAACTGCTATTCAAACAACTAAAAATGAAAGAAAATTGGCAGAAAATGGAACTGTAAATTGCGCCTAAAAGTTTAAAATAATTTCTATGGCCAAACAACCTGTCATAACGCCATTCTTCTGAACGGCTTAAAGCGAGTCTTCTGGACTCTTTGAAATATAAAGATTGCAGGCTATTTCATTTAATCAAAATAATTATTTAATAATTTCTAATCATTTTAATTTCAAAGTAATAATCTTCAAACTGATATTTTAATATTCTTCTTACCTGTAAAATTCTTCTGTAGAAAAGGAAGAAAAAAGAACATTTACTTAAATTCAATAATTTACCTCTTCTTGATCTTGAAAAACATAAGACAGTTTATTTACACAGCTTGAATGATGATATTTACAGTGAGGATACACAAAAATATATACATATTCGGAATTTCAGAACATCCATTTCTTTCTATCTATAGCAATACTATTTCTAAAATTATACTTTGAGAAAAATGGATTTATAATAAAACTATGCTAATCTATGAGCTACTTTTTCTATTTCTTAAACTATAGCTCCTTGAATAATAAAATTAGGCCAAAAAAGCCCCGAGAGCAAACTACTGTTTCATGATGACTCGTTGCTCTCCATTCTAAAACAGAACTAAAACTAATGTCCCGCGAGAGTAAACAAAAAATGTTCTTCGAATCTTATCTCAACGGGACCTCTGGCGCCCTCTAGTGAGGCAAAAGTATATCAATACCTAACATCCTCCCACCTTTAATTTTTTAGGTGGGAGCTAAAAAATTAAACAGTTAATTAATTAAGAAAATTTAAACTTATAAAACTACATTCTAAGAAAAAAATAAAGCTATAAACTACAAATAGTAAAAATTAAAGTTACAAAGTTACAAACTAATGAAAATAAAGAAAAATAAAAATAAAATATTTTAAAGTTCAATGCAATTTTAAAACAATTGTGGTTGTCTTTAGAAAAGTTTTTTATAGTTTTGACCACTTTCAGTTTATTGTCTCTTTTGCTGCTTGTATCACTGGATCCTCAGCATCTGATATCTCTAAGGGATAGAGTTTTTAAAGTGGTCTAATCAATGTCCCAGAATGCATTTTCACTTCCACAACCCTGGCACAGCCATCTCGGCTGGGAAAATTTTTCACTACACTTCCTATTGGCCACCGTAGTCTTTTCACACTGTTGATTTGTACTAGCACAATGTCACCTTGTTTAACAGGTTTACACATCTGTCTACTTCATTGTACCAACTGCGCTAGATACTCTTTTCGAAATCTGCTTTGTAGTTGCTTTCGAACACTTTGGCAGTGCTTGTATCGTGCTCTCAGTTTTTTTACATCAATGGCATCCAGATCTGGTACACCAATTTCTTGAATGTCTTGCATAAAACAGGAAGGTGTCAAAGGAATGAACTTGTCTGGTTCTTCTGACAGGTATGTTAAAGGTCGACTGTTCATTATGGCTTCAACTTCGCATAAGATAGTAGAGAGAGCTTCAAAATTGAGGGAAGATTTTCCAAGAGTTCTCAGTAGGAGGTTTTTTGCACTTCTAATGAGACGCTCCCACCATCCGCCCCACCAAGCAGCGGTTGGGGGATGAACTTCCATTTTATTGGAGCTATGTCATCCGTCTTTTGAATTTGATTCCAGTCAAGAGATTTAAAGAGATTGTTGGCACCGCGAAAGTTAGTTCCATTGTCACTGTAGATTGTCGAAATTCTTCCTCTTCGGGCTACAAATCTTCTTAGCGCTTGTATGAATCCCTCTGTTGAAAGATTCGCCACTAATTCCAAGTGTATGGCTCGATATACTGCACAGGTAAAAATGACTATCCATACTTTGGATTTATTTTTCAGGTAAAGAGGACTACATAAGTCGATGCCAACTACTTCAAAAACTTTTGAGTCTCTGACTCTTTCAAAAGGTAAATGGATGGGTGGAGTAACAAATGGTATGGAAGAAAAAATTTTACACTTTGTGCATTTTATCAATTGACTTCGGATGTTACGTTTGCAGAAATAATCCAGTAATGTTCACGTAAGATCGAACCAACTGTCTGAAGTCCAGCATGGCAATTCTTCAAGTGGCAGTCTCTAATTAGGCACCTTCAACATGATGTTTTGATGGCAACAATATAGGATACTTGAAAGAAAAAGTGTCTTCTCGATCTAATAACTTTGTTTTGACTCTTAGAATATTGTCTTGATCTTTCATAACAAAAAGTCCTTTTATTGTTTCTCACACATCACCAAAACTTTCTAACTGTATGCGTGACCAGAGAAATTTTTCCGCCTCTTCCTTTTCTTCTACCGAAAGTTCAGCTGGAAAAATATGATTTCTATTTCTACATTTTGTTGCAAATCTTCTTATCCAACAAATAATATTTACAAGTTTACTAAATTTCGAAGTTCTTTCATAATTCATAAATGGATCTACATTCTGACTCGAAAATAATGACACTGCAGTTTTCTTTCTTTCCGACATAACTAAGACTTCATTAGGGACAATCTTCGGTTGGGGCCAGTTACTTTTTTCATCTGCTAGCCATTTAGGACCCTCCCACCATCCCGATTCCAGAAGGTATTTAGGACTACAACCACGGGAAGGCAGGTCTGCCGGATTTTGACTTCCTGGAACTAAGTACCACTGGTGAGGGTTCGTAAGTTGGCATGTTTCTCTGATTCTGTTGCCCACAAAGGTACCCCACTGGTCATTTCTTTTAATCCAGGCCAAGACTGTCGAAGAATCAGTCCAAAAGTAAGTTGGTACTGTAGGGATATCCAAAGCTTCTACGACATACTTTGATAGTCTGGATCCCAACACACAGGCAAGCAGCTCAAGACGAGGAATCGTTAGAGCCTTTTTTGGGCACCGTAGAAAAATTACTGTTGCATAGGCACTTTGACTTGCATCGCAGAAAATATGTAGGGTCCAATCTTCTTTATTTCCATAACCTATTCTTCTCTGGATTTTCAATTATGTTAGCTGTTTTAATTCGCTGTACCATTTCTGAACGTCTCTTTGAATTTTCTCTGAAAGTGGAGTGTCCCATGCTGATTTGCTGGACCATGATTCTTGAATTATTATCTTGGCTGGTAACAACGCTGGAGCTAGAAAACCGATGGGATCGAAAATTCCTTGAGTTATGAATAGAATTTGACGTTTTGATGGATTCACTATTTCTAAGTCAAATTTATTGCAGGCCATCAAGCTATCATCTGTTCTGTCCCATTTGATTCCTAAAACTGGAATTGGAGTTGAGAAGTCTTCCTTTTCATTTTCTAAAGACAACTTTTCTATTTCTTTTACAGGGCCGAATTGCCACAATCTTAGGTCCATTTTAGCTTCAGCCATGATTTCTGTTTCCTTAGATTTAAATTCTTCCAAATAGGACGTGTTGTTTACAGATGTGACGTTTCTCGTGAGTTATCTAAGAAACATATCGTGGGCTTGCTCTTCTTCTTCTCTTTTGGACAAGATTTGTGCAGGGTCGTTGATTCCTATCGTTTCGAGTCGCCTCAAGTCTGGACCATTCCAATCTTTTATGTACAGATTTGTCATTAATACTGCTGTACCGCTATTAAAGCAACCCTGAGATGGAAGCCCTGTTTTTCCACAAACTGTCCACCCAAGTTTGGTTTCTATTGCTGTGAGTCAATTTTCTAATTGCTTGACTCGACCCGTTAACAGTTGACCGTAAACGTCACTCCCGATCAAGATTTCTATTTCTGTACTACCAGGGCCGATATCCGACAACCACAGCTTATTTTTCTTGAGTTCTCTGCATAGATTTCCCTTTGGAATTCGAGGAATTTCACCACAAATTTTTTCTTGTTCTAGAAGATCAAGCTCATGTATGGAACTGATCCGATTATTCGATGCACCTACAGTAACTCTAAATATATTATGCTGTTTAGCTTCTATCTGTGCACCTCCAAAAACTGTATGGGCAATTATTTCTGTACCTGAGCTTGAGCTCTTTGGCAGTTTTCCTCAAGATGTAACTTTTCTGCGAACCACTGTCCATAAGACAACGCACCATTTTTTGGCCTTTTTCCCCTTTTATATTTATTTCTAACGTCATAAAGGCTATTTCCTGGGAGCATTGTTTGGCGACAGTGTTCTGTATTACTTCGGGAGATTTGCTTCTAGTATTTTCACCCCCTTTCCTTATCTCTGGACAAAATAAATCTGTATGGGGTTTTGAACAAACGTGACACTTAATAACAACCTTGCATGTTTTTGCCCGGTGTCCAAAACGTAAACATTTCAAACAGCAATTTTTTTCTTTTACTTTATTTTTCTTTTCGTCAAGGGAGAGCGATCTGGCTGTTATGCAGTCTTTACTCTCATGCGTCTTTCCGCAAAATATACAGCTTAATTCTATTGCAGCGAATAAGCCTGCAGCAGTGGGGACTCTGTTATCTCTCTTGTGGAATTTATTTTTAACATTTTCCCTGGGTGAATTAATTTCAAAACCCGACCTGGCTAATTGTAACCTTTCTTCACCTGCCACTTCCCTTTTCAAAAAATTCAGCAATAGTGACAAGTTCAATTTCTGAGCGGTTTCCTTATCATCTAACTCAGTAGAATCTTCCCTGGCCCCAACATTAAGTCTTTGTAACGTTCTAATAATATCTTCGGGTAAACAGGATTCTACCATTGGGTACAGCCACGCAGAGTTCTGATCAATGTTTACACCCATGCTTTCCAGCGATCTCAAGTGTGCTTCTATCTTGGTCACTAAATTACACAAATTTTTGCTATTTCCCCTAGTCTGTACATTAGCTGTAATTAATTTCAAAAATTACCGAACATATACTTCGATTAAGATATCTTTATCCCCATAACGTTCTTCAAAAGCCTTTACTGCCTTTAAATAATTTTCTGGTGTTACGGGGTAACTTTCGAGTAATTCTCTGGCTCGAGTTCCTGGTTCTACGCACTGTAAAAGGTACCGAAATTTGTCAGCGTTGTCTAATTCTTCATCTTCATGAATTTTCTTAAATTGGGCCCAAAAGGGCAAATAATTTATCAATTTTGAATCAAATTTCTTGATAGCTAATTTTGGTAATTTATATCGCTTTGTTTTCAAGTTAGTTTCGTTTTCCATTTTATTTTGGCCTGTGTAATTAAAATTTACATTTGAATTTAACTTTTCATTAATTAGCCTTTTAACGGTGATAAATTCATCACAGTATGCTTCGCTTTCTTCCGCTTCTTTTATAATCAAAGCTTCATCGCATTTAGTATCTTCCGACATAATGTTTAATATTTCATTATCAAATGTCTTTAATTCTGTCATTAAACCCTCTAATTTATTTAAAATATCTAAAAGTATACCCCTCTCAAGATCTTCTTTCTCTAGTTCTGTTTTTAAAATATTTAAAGTTTTAGTAAAGGAAGATCGTAATGGCGTTCTTCGCCTTTTTATTTTTTCCATTTCTGATTTTTAAACAAAAACAGAACAGTTTTATGTTAATTAACCAATTATTCGTTATTTATGCCTTTTATTTTAAATGTAAAAACATTCACTTTTCTATTTACCAAGAAGATTTTATTTTAAGAACAACTCGGAAAAAATTCTATTTTGAGAACCATTTTCTTTTCGTAAAATGTAAACAAAAGGAAATAACATTTTATTATTTTTTATTTTACCCTTATAGCAATATTTATTTTCAACTGAATAATAATTTTTATTTATTTATTAACTGTAAAAATTTATTGAATTAAACAATCACAAAATGTAATCCAAGAATAAATTAAAATCGAAGCTTCTATCACTTGCACATTCTGTTTTCATTCATAAATTCTAAAATAATACTTTATTTCATTATCATTGCGAAACAAAAAGTAAAACAGTAAACATTCACTGCAATCAGATTTTGACATCATCTAATATTTAACCATGAAAAAATACTTTTTATTATTTTCTTCATCAAATGAATTCAATGCTTCTTTTTCAAAGTCAACTCAATACTCAGTTGCTTTCTTTATTCTAATTTTATTTATTTCAATCATAAAAACAACTATCTTATTTTGACCTTGATAAATTTACGTTTTAAATGTACAAATAATAGAACGAATAAAAAATCTTGTTTTATTTCAATCAATCAGTCACTTTTAATTTTATTTACTTTGAAAGAGGAATATTCAAAATAGTTTTCAATCTAAGATTTCTTTTGAGAAACATTTCATATAATAATAATATTATCTTTAAACCATTTTTGTTTCAAATGGAAATAATTCTTTTCCTTTCAGTTAATATAAACAATATTAATATAAACAATATTTCCTGTGTTTAATATAAACAATACATCCTGTTGTGGCGGACGCCATAAAATTATTTTATAACGCCATTCTTCTGAACGGCTTAAAGCGAGTCTTCTGGACTCTTTGGAATATAAAGATTGCAGGCTCTTTCATTTAATCAAAATAATTATTAAATATTTTCAAACCGTTTTTATTTCTAGTAATAAACTTCAAATAAATATGAAGCAAAATCTTCCTACCTGTAAACTTCATCTGTAGAAAAGGAAGAAAAAAGAACATTTATTTAAATTCAATAATTCTTCTCTTCTTGATCTTGAAAAATATAAGACAGTTTATTTACACAGCTTGAATGATGACAGTTACAATGAGGATACACAAAAATATATACATATTCGGAGTTTCAGAACATCCATTTCTTTCTATCTATAGCAATACTATTTCTAAAATTATACTTTGAGAAAAATGGATTTATAATAAAACTATGCTAATCTATGAGCTACTTTTTCTATTTCTTAAACTATAGCTCCTTGAATAATAAAATTAGGCCAAAAAAGCCCCGAGAACAAACTACTATTTCATGATGACTCGTTGCTCTCCATTCTAAAACAGAACTAAAACTAATGTCCCGCGAGAGTAAACAAAAAATGTTCTTCGAATCTCATCTCAACGGGACCTCTGACGCCCTCTAGTGAGGCAAAAGTATATCAATACCTAACACAACCTATAACACTACAATTAATCATAACTTTTGAAGTCGGCGCCAAATTAAATAAAAATTGATACCTTTATTCAATACAAAAATCAAATCCTATTCAAAATACACATCTCACATTGTTACCTGCAAAACGCAGCCGAAAACTACTTTGATTCAAGAAAACATACAAGATTTCGTAAGCAGCAAAAGTTGGCGAAGATGTTGGTATCTGACGTACTTGGTGAACGAAAAATCGCAAAATTATCTGTCAAACATATTTAATTTCTTTGGGATATCATGATTATTTTGATAACGTATATCAAGAGAGTAATCAAGAATATGAAACAACACATCGTACAATATATATTATGAAAATATACATCTTGCGTGTATATTTTTGCCTTACATTTTGATCGCCAAATCCAAAAGCCATCAAGGATGTTAGTTATCAAAGTTATACCGAATTTGCAAAGGAAACTCTAACTTCGTAGAAACATAAATATTGTGAAGAATGTTCACTGTTCTATGTAGATGCTACTAATGGACCAATTGTATATAGTGATAAAATAATAAAGGAAACATGAAAATGGATCATTCGAGAGAACAGCATTTCGTGCTATCGATCTAAAGCAAACCTTTAAAAACTAATTAAATTTTATTTAATTTTGCGCCGACTTCAAAAGTTATGATTAATTGTAGTGTTATAGGTTGTTTGGCCATAGAAATTAAAACTTTTAGCGCAATTTGCAGTTCCATTTTTTGCCAATTTTCTTTCATTTTTAGTTGTTTGAATAGTAGTTCCTTTTTGGAGTCGGTTCTATTTTTTTACAAAAAGATTTTACCTAATGCGCATTAAAAATTCCCACCCTGTTTTTTTTTTTTTTTTTTTCACCATTTAAATCCGAGTCTTCAGATTACTTAATATCTGCAAATACCTTTCTTCTTAAATCAATTTAATTTTTATTTCTTCTTCTTTTTGTGTGTGTGTGTCCTTTGTCGCCAGGGTGCTACCACCGGCGGCTAATGTATATCTGTACTGATAAATATAAAGGATTTAAGTCCAAAAATGCCGATTTTGAGTTAAGTACATAGTCAGACTCAGAAAAAAAATTCTCTATCGATTGGTATAAAGGATTTAAGTCAATGTCGTTTAGTCTTTGAGAAAATTCATTGGTAAAAAAAGATTCAAGTCAGAAATTTAGCATTAATCTTTGGTATAAAATGTTTAATTCAATTTTTTCCCTTTATGAAATGAAGATTGACAATCACTGAATGGTATAAAGCGTATAAACCAACATAATCCCTTTTTCCTAATCGATTCTTCTGATTAGTTTCTAATTAGTTTAACTTTATTTTTCGTCTCCTGAAAAATCAAGAATATGGACTTAAATCCTTTATACTTATCAGTACAGATATATATATATATATATAATAAATTACGAGGGAAGCTCTAAAGCCAATCGCTCGATAGTGGTGAGCGGCGACATCTTACCATCTAACAAGCTCTAACAAGGATGTCATCTGCACGGTAAAAAGTCACTTTCGTTCACATTTAGTGTAATACCTCTCAGAGATGCAAAAGTTCGTTTGCATTCATAATAGATATAAAATAACAAATAATTTGTGCTACGTGAATTTGTATAGGAAAATATAGAAGAGAGTTTCCTGATGGCTACAACATACTATTTTTTTTTTTATTATTATTAAAATCCACAATCAACTGATTGGAAGAAAACCATATTTATTGAAAAAAAAATTATTTTTTATTTTATTTTATTTTTTATTTTTTTTATTTATTTTATTTTTTATAAAATAATAATAATAATAATAATAATAATAATAATAATAAATTACAACATACTAGTTTTACTATAGATACTTGATAGCAGAAACAATGTCACATTGCATAACAATGAAACTGAATATTTGTTTCAAAGTACACTTTTGAATACACTGTTTAATGTCATAATACACATTATTTCTAAAAATCTCCATAATTTTCTTTTCACTTGTGAGAAGATAACTATCACAGCTTTTAGTGTAATGTAAAAATCTTAATTCTTCCACTTTCTTCACTTTCACTGTCTTTAAGCATTGTGTTTCTTTTGACACTGAAAATGAATTCAAGGCGGAAGTCATGCGAAAACGGGGTCATAACGCAAGAAAAGAATACGAGAGGTGTTTGTTATATTTTCTATTATAGAAACACTAAAGTATGCTTTAATTCTGAAAAGAAAAAAGTGTGTTTCGAGTCCATATTAAAGCACTTGTATGTCTTGTTATTATGTCAAAGCACTTCAAAATTTTGGTCGATAGCTTTCTTCTACATCCTTATGATTGTAATATTTTCCTAATTATATTAATGCTAAAAAGATTTTCCGCTTGGAATAAATTTCCAATTCGTAATGACACTCCTACATAAAAATAAAATTAAAACGTTTTCTTTTCAACAGTTTTCGAACAAAGTTAAAATATTACTTCCATTACCTGGCTGCCGTGTATAATAGAAGTATTGTATTTGTTCAAAAATTTCGATATCGAGTTCACCTGGTTTACACGTTTTAATGTCTTCTGAGAGCAAACAAAGTGGTTTTTGCATATTTCCAATGCATTTGTATGTATATATGCATATATGCACTAAGAAAAAAAATGTACCACCTCCATCTAGAACGAATAAGTAGTAATTTTTTTAATCTCTAAACTAGAAATATAGATTTAAGAGATATGCATATAAGGTAAACAAATAACATTGATAGACGAAATGATGGAGAAATTCCAGTCTATACTATTCTATATAGTGAAACAATATTATGAATATTATGGTGATTACGAATTATATGTAGTGAAATTCTTGCTTGATTTCTTAGAGTTGGTTCATAAATCAAGATTATAGTTACTATAACTGACCTTTTGATTTCGCATTTATTTGCAGAGTAGTCTAGCAATTGAATCTAGCAATTTGCACAAGTTTGACCACACGTTAATATAGGAAAACGATTTAGAACTCTAATAGGGGATTTTAAAATTCGCTTGCAAAGGATACTAAATTGTATTAATTCAAAATAACTAGAATTTATAAGGATGACATGGAACTATCTTTACTAGAGACAATTTAGTTTATAGATGTCAGTCACAGAATTTTTTCGCAGTGTGATAAAAAATTAAGGCCTTCTTAAAAAAAAAAAAAAAAAAAAAAAAAAAAAAAAATATCTGGTGTGTAAAAGCCAAAAAAGTTTTATTACCCACTACTACACACATTATATACACTGTAAAAAACTGAAACCTCGCGTTGCCAAATTTTATCTGTAAATTTTACTGCTGAACAATGTATTTTTTATACTTTATTTGCCATATTTGCAGTAATTTACGATTTTTCTCCATAAATATTACGGATCACTGTAAAATATACAGTTAAATATTGGCAGTGAGATTTCGATTTTTTAAAATTTATTTATTTATTTATTTTTTTTTTTTTTTTTATTTTTTTTTTATTTATTTATTTTTATTTTTATTTTTTTTTTTTTTCTGATAATAAAATATTCAGAAGACGAAAAGTTAATTTAACAAATCAGGCACCGAATAATTTTCCAGTAAGACCAAACCCTAAATATTGATTTAGGAGGTATGCGTACGAGGTAAACAAATAACCTGGACAGACGAAATGATGGAGAATTTCTAGTCTATACTATTCTAGATGGTGAAACAATATTATGAATATTATGAATGTTATAAATCCTTTGTATTGCGAGAAATTTCCACTTGATATCCTAGAATTGCTTCATAAACCAAGGTTATAGTTACTAAAACTCGCTTTTTGAGTTCGTATTTATTTGCAGAGATTTTTAAATAAGTTTGACCATGATAATATAATAAAACGATCAAGAATTCTAATAGGGATTTATATATAGAATTTCCTAGAAAAGGGATATAGAATTTATAAGGATGACATGGAACTATTTGTACTAAAGGCCCAATTTAGTTTCTAGATGTCAATCACAGAATTCTTTCCCAGTGTGTGAGGAGAATTTTTTGACTAACATATCGCGAAAACTAATAAAGATAGATCGATGAAATTTAGATTTAAAACAGGTCTAGTGTAAAGATGATTTTTTTCTTTCTTTTGGTGAAAAATGTAAAACCGGAAGTAGGACATTGAATACCAAAAGTGGTACCGTAAGTTTCTATCTCAGAAACGGCTCTAACGATTTTCTTCAAATTTCCTATACAAACACCAATTTTCATATCATTTCGTGTGTATTAGTTTATTAATTCAGGAAAATTAATAAATGTCTTGTATAATTAAATCAGTTTTAGATCTCGCAAATGCATTTCTTAAAAAACAGTTCTACGGAATATCTTCAAAGTCGCCATATTAACCCTCGCTTTCCCAAGATGGGGTCATTTTGACCCCATTTTGTAGTTGAAATTTAGTTAAGCCCGCCTCATTCAAAAAATGCGCTAATTCGCCAGAGAGAGCAAACATAACCAGTGGAATGTTGCATGACGATTTGTTCTAAACAATAAAAAAAATTCGGTGATTTTCGTCAAACCTGCCAAGCAGCACCTGAAAGCAATTTTTCTGCAGTAACGCCTTGATCTTGGGAAAGCGAGGGTTAACTTTCTTATAGATATTCATTCATGTGTAATTGTTGGTTTCCGCTAAGCAGAAGACTTTTCCAAGTTTTGGTGAAAATCGGTAGTAGGACTGAAAGTCGATATCTTAAATAAGGCTCTACAGACTTTCTTCAAATTTGCTACATAAAACCCTTTTTAAATGTCCTTCAACATGTATTACTTACTTACTGGAGAAAATGACAGGTGTCCTGATTAGGTAGGTGAGTTTTAGATCTCAGAAATGAGTGTTTCGAGAAAACGGCTCTGCGATTTTTTACTTTCCGAACATCTACAGTCGGCAGCAAAAGTATCCGAGCACTAGCCTATAATTCCGATATCAAAAAAGTAGAGTTAATTCTGTTTTGTTAAATAAATCCTTGTCGAATCATGTTCTTAGACTGACTAAGAACATGACTCGACAAGGATTTATTTAACAAAGCAGTATTAAGTGTATTTTTTCACAAAAATTCGACATTTAGATTTTGGTGTATCTGTACGTTTTAAAATTCCCTGTGTACATTTTTGCTATTTTTACGATGATGTGTGAATATGTGTGCGTGTGTTAGTAAACACGATAGTGCGTCTACTCGCTTTGTTCGAATGAGCTGAAAGTTGTGGTACATATGTTGTAGGTCATCTTAGCACGAACCCTATTGACTTTGGTGAAACTAGCCCTTATAGTTTTTTTTTTTTTTTTTTTTGTACAGAGACACAACGAAAAATTCTTTATCATTATGAAATATGGGCTCAAATTATTTGAAGTGCAAGAGCATAAAATTAAACAATGGAGAAAAATATTGAAACACCCTATTATAATTTTCTCTTTTGTTTATTTAACGACTTGTCTTACCTTAATTTATTTATACAACGGTTAATTACTTAATGTTCGGAAAGTCGAGTGGAGTCATTCCAGATTCTTCTTTAAACTTGCTCCTAAATTCTCTTTTATATGTGTTCAAGACGTATGCATCAGTTTGGTCTTACTGGAAAATTATTTGGTGTCTGATTTGTTAAATTACTTTTCGTCTTCTGAATATTTTATTTTCAAAACAAATAAATAAATAAATAAATAAATAAATAAATAAACTATAAAAAATCGAAATCTCACTGCCAATATTTAACCGCAAATTTTACAGTGAGCCGTAATATTTACGCAGAAAAATGGTAAATTACTGCAAATATGACAAATAAAGTATAAAAAATACACGGTTCAGCAGTAATATTTACAGATAAAATTTGGCAATGAGGTTTCGGTTTTTTACAGAGTATATTATGCGTGTAGTAGTGGGTAATAAAAATATTGTGGCGTTTAAACACCAGATTTTTTTTTTTTTTTTTTTTTTTTTTTTTAAGAAGGCCTTAATTTGTTATTACACTGAGAAAAAATTGTGTGACTGACACCTATAAACTAAATTGTCTCAAGTAAATATAGTTCCATGTCAGTCTTATAAATTCTAGTTTCTTTGGATTAATAAAATCTAGTATCCTTTGCTAACAAATTTTAAAATCCACTATTAGAATTATAGATCGTTTTCCTATATTAATGTGGGATCAAACGTATTTAAAAATCTCTGCAATTAAATGCGAACTCAAGAGGTGGGTTTTAGTAACTATAATCTTGATTTATGACCCGATTCTAAGAAATCAAGCGAAAATTTCTCGCAATACAAAGGATTCGCAATCACTATAATATTCTTAATACTGTTTCACCATCTAGAAAAATATAGACTGGAAATTCTGGATCATTTCGTCTATCCAGGTTACTTGTTTACCTCATACGCATAGCTCGTAAATCTATATTTCTAGTTTAGGGTATCAGAAAATGACTACTTATCCGTTCTAGATGGAAGCTGTATATTACTTTTTCTCAGTGTGAGGTTCACTATAGCAAGTTTATTAACCCTTTGCGGCGCAAGACAATTCGGATCATTTAAATTATACTGCCATCGGAATTCATGAACTAAATTAAACTAAAAGAAATTTTAAATTTTAAGGTTAAAAAAACCGGCCTTTTCTCTATGTTATAAAATTTCCGGAATGAATTTTTGCAGCTGGATCTTAAATTTTGCGTCCGCGCAGCGAGGACAACTCGCGTTAAGGGGTTAACGAAAGTGATATAAATAACCCTATTGTTTTTTGTACAGGGATTGACAAAAGTGTTACTTATCGACTCCATGCATAGTTCTTAGACTGTAAAAATCGAAGAGTAAAAAAATAATATTATATCACTGAAATCCTAGAAATGATTGTTTTGACATTTCAGATTCGGATATATTGCTACCTATGGGTTGGTTGATTGGTTGGGTTTTAATTCGCACTAGTGCTGCGCAATGGGCAATTGGCGACGGTCTGGGAATCACCCCTAGAGGTGGTCCGGAGACTTGACATCGAATTTTGGTCTTCCACCACTATCTATGGGAGTTATTTCTTTAAAGCAAATTTTTTAAATTCTATATTTATATTGCAAAAAATAAAGTGGTATCAACATTTATTATTCAGTTACCCGAAGACATGTAGAGACATATTTCCTGTGGAACATAGTATGATTAATATAAACAATTTTTTACAGGGCTACAGAAAAATATGCAAATATTTTATGGGGTATAAGTAAAAAATAAAAATGTTTTTTATTTGTTAATAATAAACTGTATTTGAAAGTATATCACCAATAAAGTGTTATAAACGTAATTTTAATTGTCTTGGGTGTTTTTAATTATCTACAACAAAGTTAACTAATATATTGTGACCACCACAGAACTTTCTTGTATTTTCTTATACAATTTCACGCGGTACAAACTATTTATTAAAAAATTATATTTTATTAAATTTATTTTTCACGATAAATGCAGACGATTTTCATTACAGAGAATTAGAACACTAAATATCTAAAGAAAATCAGTTTTATACAATTCAGAAAATATCGTATGAAATGCGTCTTATTCTAAGTGCCTTTTTTACTTTTGTTAATAATACGAAAATTGAAATCGGTGTTTAAAGTTATCACAGACCTATGGTTCAACCCTTAATTTTAAAGATAATGAGGAGTTTTTTTTTTTTTTTTTTTTTTTTTGAAAGACATCCATATTGAAAATTTACACTCACCGGGGGGTGTACTCCCACCTCTTCCCTAGTTTAAATTAAGGTACAACTAAACACCAAGTTTTATTATTTTCATTCATTGGTTCGTAAAATACAGCGTCCATAAAATTTATGATACACACACAGAGAGAAAGAAGCAGACAGGGAGACATTTTCTAAAAATAATCAAACCGTGTTCAGGACATCTGAAAACGTGTAAATCCATCAGAAACCTGAGGTCGAAAATTTTATACTTTTTTCTTACATACATATACAAGTAAATAAAAGTATTTATATTTACTATTCGCCCCATATGTCTGTATGTCCAGGCTCTAATTTCTGTAAATAATTTTGAAATGCCTTAAAATTGATATATTATTGACGTTCAATGTGTCATGTTCTGTATATACATGCTATATAAATAACGCAGGAATTTCAAAAGTATTCCGATGCATTACTATCTGCGAGAGTCATTTCTGATATTCTTTATAAATTAAAATACCTTTTATATTTTAATATTATTCTAAAAACTTGTGTCTGAAAAAATTAAATCAAAATTAAAGGAGTTAATTTAGCAGATTTTTTTTTCCTGTTTATATTGTTTATTAAAAATTATCTTGCATTCAACTATAAATAACTAAAATGACAATTTTTTTATCATTATTTACAGTTTTTGTAGAGAAGAAAGCATGCTATAGAGACTTGGGTTGCTTTTCTAGTGGAGCTCCTTTTTACCATCCCGTCTACCGACCGCTGAGTGCTCCACCGCAGCCACCAGAAATCATCAAAACTATGTTCATGCTTTATACGAGAAAGAATCGTAACAGGCCTATAATAATATTGCCACATCGTCCACATGCCATCAAAAAGTCTACTTTCAATCCAAATGCAATTAGTAGAATGATCATTCATGGATTCAATGATAATCTAGTTTTTACAACGTGGATTTTTGTAAGTAATATCTCTTATGTTTATGTCCTCGATTTAAATTCATTAAATAGTAGTGATCTTAGCTATGCATAGACCTTATATAGATAGACTACACCACCAATAGAACTTCCCATTATAGTGAATGTCTTCAACATGAGGGTGTAATCTGATACCTACATCCTTTGCTCTCAGCGCCGTATGTCACGTGACATAGACTTGAGGGAGATTCTTCTATAAGAAAGCACTTATTTTTTCAAGAATCAAACAATTCTCCCCTTCAAAATGGTTTTTCCCAAAAGAAACTTTTTATAATTAATCTATGACATTTTAGCTTTCCAACGATGCGTAAATCTAAAGGCTTAAATGAAAAGTATGTGTACAATAACAGAAATTAAAAAGAAACTCAAAACTACTTTCTTTCCTAAGGAAAAAACACATAATATTCATTCTCGTCTCTCTCTTCAGGTCCGCATCACGTGATAATTTAGCTGGGGAAGATAACTCATCTCGCGGACAGATAATGAGGCGGATGCGTGGTCTATCTATATAAGGTCTATGTAGCTATTTATAATAAATTGAAAAAATGCGTTAAAAAGAGTACATAATTTTATAAAAACAATTAAAAGATTTAATATGACGAATTACAAAATAAAAAATTTTTTACGAATCTCCATTTAACATCCCACCTGTCAAGTGATAAGATTTTTATCCCGCCGACAAGAAATCATCAAAATAAAATACATGCGATATATGAGAAATAATCATAACAGATGCATTGCTACACACTCCGCCTGCCATCAAAAAGTCTATTTTGAATCCAAGTGCAATTAGTAAAATGTCTTTTCATGGGTTTAATGATAATCTAGTTTATAAAACATGGATTTTTGTTAGTAACATTTCACATGTTTATTAATTCATCAAAAGTATTCATTTAGTAGTTGATCATCCATCTACCATATAAAAAAAAGAGTCTACTTTCAATCAAAGTGCGATTAGTAAAATGATCATTCATTGATTCAATGATAATCTAGTTTACACAATCTGCATTTTTGTAAGTAACATTTCTCATGTTTATTAATTTCATCAGAAGTATTCATTTAGTAGTTGATCGTCCATCTACCATCAAAAAGTCTACTTTCAATCGAAGTGAGATTAGTAAAATGATCATTCATTGGTTCAAAGATAATCTAGTTTACAAAACTTGCATTTTTATAATTAACACTTCTCATGTTTATTAATTTCATCAAAAGTATTCATTTAGTAGTTGATTATCCATCTACCATAAAAAAAAAAAAAAAAAAAAAAAAAAAAAGTATACTTTCAATCAAAGTGCGATTAGTAAAATGATCATTCATTGATTCAATGATATTCTAGTTTACACAACTTGCATTTTTATAAGTAACATTTCTCATGTTTATTAATTTCATCAAGAGTATTCATTTAGTAGTTGATCATCCCTCTACCATAAAAAAAAGTCTACTTTCAATCAAAGTGCAATTAGTAAAATGATCATTCATTGATTCAATGATAATCTAGTTTACAAAACTTGCATTTTTATAAGTAACATTTCTCATGTTTATTAATTTCATCAAAAGTATTCATTTAGTAGGTGATTGACTGCTATTTTGTTTATTTAGAATAATGCTTTCATACAGATTTTTGGCAAACATTGATCTCAGTTTTAATTAATTAAATATTGATCTTAGACATATGTGATAAGTTGCAAAGTTATGTATTAAAAAAAAAAAAAAAATTACAGAATTTTATGAAATTAATTAAAAATTTCAGGGAAATTGATATCACGAATACGAAATTAATTTTTTTATAAGCCCCCTCCCCCCCCCCCCCGTTTTCCATCCCGTCAATCCCGCACTAACTGCTCGCACCAATAAATCATCAAATGTTCCTGCTTTATATTAGAAAGAACCATAATAAAGCTATAATGATGCTTTTTTAATAAAGCACCACAAAACTGGCGTAGTAAAAATTATTACTTACAAACTTTGAATAAACACCATAAAATGCAATAAACTCGCAACAATTGTTTTGGGTCGAAAAAAACACACGACCCTTCATCAGGCGAATAAAGTAAGCACGAGTGCTGCAGTCAAAGCGGCAATTCGCCTGATGAAGGGTCGTGTGTTTTTTCGACCCAAAACAATTGTTGCGAGTTTATTGCATTTTATGGTGTTTATTCAAAGTTTTTAAGTAATAATATAATGATACTTCCACATCGTCCGCATCCAATCAAAAAATCCCGTTAAAAATCTTTCAATTCAAATGCAATTAGTAGAATGACTTTTCATGGATTCAATGTTTAATATAATTTATGCAACCTGAATTTTTGTAAGTAAAATCACTCTCATGCTTACTTCTTTGATTTAAATTCATCAAATAATGACAGTGACCTTAGATATGTATAATACGTAAAAGTGCGTATAGGAGGGTGTAGAACTTTATAAAGACAATTAAAATTTTTAGAGGATTCAATATGAGGAATCTTAAAATAAAAGTTTTAACACTCCCATATATCATACTTTCTACCGCGCGCTAAGTGCTCGCCCCAATCACTAGAAATCATCAAAGCTATGTTAACAATGTATATAAGAAAGAACCGTAACAGATCTGTAATAATATTGCCATATCATCTGCATGTCATCAAAGAATCTACTTTCAATCCAAATGAACTAGTAGAATGACTAGTTGGTACCCGTCAAAATTTGACGGTTTAATAACGTTTAAAAGTGCACAATTGAAATCCTCTTATAGCACACCTGCTGAGAACCACCATTTTAAATCAACTCCTTTAAATGGAACGTAAAAAGGGTGTGTTGTTTTCTTTTAGAGTTGTCGCTCTATGACAAATTCAACACAGTCACTCTTTTGAATATAATTATAACGTTATATTATTCAATCGAAGAAAAATAAGTTGAACATTTATGAAATATTTATTTTTAAAAATTTCATATGTAACAACCATATAAATTCCATTACGCTCTATAAACATAATGTAAACCAGGAGTGAAACTAACAAATATGTAAAAACCTGAAAACTGCTACTTGCATGCAGATTTAATAGCGAGTGGATACTTTATAATGATACATTATATGTTCCTCTATCTTTTAATTTTTCTTCCAGTAGGTGGCATTACAGTCAGTCTTTGGTTTGTTGCCATTGCAAAAATTGCTATTATTAGGTAACTATTTCCACCATTTTACAAAAGAATGCATAATCGGGGTTATTGTAATTTGTAATTTTTTTTAGTTTCATTAAATTTAATATCAGTATTACAATTGTCTTGGTATGTTTTATTTAGGGAAGTTGGTGGTTTTTCTGTATCTTAAATATCGTTTTTATGCTTCTTAAGTCTGGTGTTCATCTTTCACTTGGATATTCGAATGTAACAACTTTCTTTGTTGTTAGAATATGTAAACGGGATTTTGAAGATACCTGCGGTCTGGGGTGGAGATCTTTATTGCAACTAATTATTCGATAGATATTGGGGTTATGTTCAACATATATATTTACGTTGTATTTCCTAATTGTATTTTTGATTTTAATTGAAACTTCTATCCAATAAATTGTAATGACAAATATCCTCCTACTCTCGACACCATAGGTATCAATAAAATCTCATTTACGTACCCTAACAATAAAGAAGGTTGCTACATCGGAATGTCTAAGCGAAAGATTGACACCAGAAATAAGCAGCATATAAACAATATAAGATACGGAAAAAATATCACTGCCCTAATTAAAACATACCAAGACAGTAATATTGATATTAAATTAAATGAAACTTCAAAAACAGCAAATTACAATAACCTTGACTACACATTTTTTTGTGAAGTGGTGAAAAATATAGTTAATAATAGCAATTTCTATAATGGCTCTTTCTATAATTTCTATAATTTCTATCTAAGCCACTTGAAAGCTGGCTTAGATAGAAATCCTTTTTCTAGCTGAGACTGATTGTCACGCCATCTATTGGAGATAGAAAAAAAGCATCGCTTTGCTCGAATGACACTGACCACTAAGAAGAGTGCTGAGAATGGAGGAGTTCCCCTCGCGAAAGTGGCTACACCAACTCCGAACATGAAGTTATAAAAGTAAGGTTTCAACTTTAATTTAGTTAAAATATGCTTCAATTAAAAATTTTAAAAAAGTGTTTGTTCATACCAATAATAAATGGTACTTAGGGAGTTCTTAATACATTATAAGGCAAATTAAACCTGTAGAATAAAAATTTTAATAAAAACTAAACAATTTATCCTAATTCAGAAGCAGCAAAATTTTCAAAAATTCTGAATTCAGGTACAGGAAACAGAACCAATGTGTTGGTGTGTCAATACACCATTATAAGTCAAGGTGTCCAACACCTCTCATTACTCTGTACAGAGTTCAATACAGTATCGAAGTTTGTCATACTGGTTTCATTCTCCTCTGTAATATTTATCTATACGTATATACATAGAGGGATCCGAGGAATATTTTCAAATGCCAATCAACTGATTTACTGAAAGTGTTGATGCGTCGACACAGTAAAATGCATTGAAATGCTTTTCACTAAGATATAGCCCCTGAAAAGTTTCTCCCCTGTCTTTTTTGGAGATAAAGTGATCTTTTTTGGAGATAAAGTTTTTTTTTTTTTGCTAACCAATTAATTCAGACAAAAAGATATTTAGACAAAGGTTTATGCTGCAATCAACCTTTTTTAGATACCGATGTTGGTACTCCATACTTCATCCAATTTTATCAAAACTTTACAAACAAATCCCCTAACAACACACTTGTCCACAGAACATCCTGAGTAGGTCCACAAAATTTCCCTTTTATCAACAGGACATCCTGAGGATGCCTTTCGGAGAAGATGTGTTGTTAGGGTCTGTACACTGGAAATCAACTAATACATACAAAAGGATATTTAAAGGGTAGATAAAAATGGTGATTTTACAAACAAACCTGTAGAACCATTTTTTTTCTTTTTAGAAATTGAATGCAGAGTTAAAATTGGACTATGAAATCAGAACATATAACAATTTTTATGCAAGTAACCAATAAAAAGCACCTGCAAGATGGTATATACGGTGAATTTAAAGAAAATCGTTAAAATAGTTTTTGAGATACAAATAAAAATAAATTGTGACTTGATTTACAACTTTCCAACTTTTTACCAAAATTTGTAAACACATCTGTACACCTAACTTATCTTCATTATAAAGGTATATTGTTTTTACTTTTTAAGATGTGACAAACAAAAAATCCCCACCCACACACATCCTTCTCCACATGTGAATTGTGTTTAAAGATTCACATTTCGTACATAAATCCAGCACATAGCTTCACGAATGTTCTCTCTTAAAAGTATTTTAAAGAAAAAAACAGAAAAAAGAAAAAAACAGTAATTCATAATCTCTAATTAGAAAAAATTTGCGAAACTTTCGCCCAGGAAAAAATCAGTGCTCCCATAAGCAGGCGACAGGAAACCTAAAATTTAGAGATGCCTATACAGCTAACGGCAAATCTATCGTTCAAGCATGCTAAGCTTAGTGCGACAATGGCTCAACACTTTACATGACTTGTGGATGTACGCATCACACCGCCACATGCACACACTTAAATATGGAGCTGTTGTTTGAACTGCTTGATGTCTAGAACTGATAACTTTCCTAAATTCTTATCGGCCACTCTCCCCACCTTTCCCGTAATCCTATTGGTTGAACTAAATCCGCCCCCTTTCCTATATATACCCCTTTCCTATATATCCTATATATCCCCCTTTCCTACCTCTCCTGATTCAGAATCCTTTTTGCACTGAAGACGGTACACTATGGCCCAGATTCCAGCCAAACACTTACGGCTCGCACCTGCGTTTTTACCGCAAAGTCGCGGACGAAAACGAATCTTCCTAGTCAGGTCAAACAATCACAACATTCTTCTCTCGCAGATGCGATTGTCACGTGGCTCAATTTGCGGCCAGTAGAAAGCTATCGTAATACTCTTGTAAGAGCAATGGCGGCCATTACAAACGTGCAAAGCGCTTGGTAAATTGTGTACTCTATGAGATTTCTATAAGTAGTATTGATTGAAGATAATTAATACTATTATTAAAATATATATTTCTTCTGATTAAAAAAGAAAGAAAAAAAGGATACTGGATACACGTAAAGCTAAAAATAACCTTTTCAGTTCAAAAGATAGTTCATGAAACGTAGTTAAAATACAGGTATGTGAAATATTTTCAGTATTTTTTGTATCTTATGTTTTATTGTTATTAGTGTTTGCACAATATATTTTTCATGATAAGACAAATTTCAAAGTATTATATTCATGTATTTCACAGTAATGTCTCTTATTACTAACTAAAGAAATAGGTGTTTACTTCAAATCTACATCTATTATTTAAAATTATCTTTTATTTATTTATTTATTTAATTAATTTATTAATTTCGTATTAATTTAGTTTTGTTCCCCCGACAGTTCACTAAATATTTATATAATCATCTCCATATAGATGAATATTTCAAGCATAAGTTAAGCTAAGAAATTTAATCAGACCTATTTTGATTTTTCTTGAAACTTAGTTATAAAACTTTTTATGTCTTTTTCATTTTCTTCTTTGGGCGTGAACAATTTTACTTTATACTAAGAATTGATTTAAATTAAATTATTATTTATTTTTATTATTATTTCTTATTTTATTTTATTCTAAGGTAGCAAGCAAAAAAAAAAAATTTCTTTCTTTCTTTCTTATCTCTTTCTTATTTTTTTAATGTTTTCGCATTTATATATTTATATTTTTAAATGCTTTAAATGCCTGCATTCGAAAAACTATAATTAACTTTATAAAATGATAAAATTATTAATATACTTTTATAAATTAATCCCAATCAAACGATTTTTTTTTATTTTTTTTTTAACTTATGTCTTGGTAACAGTTAAAAATAATATAGAAAAAAAGAATTAAAAAAATCTTTCTCTTATTGGTTTTTATTAATAATATCAGAATATGAATTACCCATAAAATTTTGGAGTAATGATAAAACAAATCAGAATTTTTAAAATAATGAATTGATGTTAATAAAGTTTGTCTTATCTTGAAAATTACTTTGCAAACTGTAAACATAATAAAACATAATAAATACTGAAAACATTTTACAATACAGCTTTGATAATATTTTATATTCAAAATCTTTTTTTTTTTTTTTTTTTTTCAGATTAATGCTCTGCAAAAAATATTCATTTAATTAAAAAAAAAACACAAGAACATATTAAATCTTAATGCTTTTACTACAAATAATAATTAATAAAATGAAAAGTACACAAATTTTATAAATACTATTTTTCTGCTTACAAATTTGTTTATTTTATTTATTTATTTTATTTTATTTTATTTATTTTATTTTATTATTATTTTTTTGGTCGTAGAACATAATAAAAGGACATACTCACAAATTGGAAAATTATAAATCATTTTACAATATGGTGAATATAATTTTATTTTATTGAAAATAAATTTCTGAACTGAATCTGCAAATTTTGTTTTAATTGAAAACCAAGCATTAGATATTTATGTAATTTGGAAAAGATTGGGGGGGGGGGGGAGGAGGAGGTCTATTTTTAATTTATAAAAATACAATAAAATAACATTATTTCATCTGAAAATATAATAAGTTTATAGTATTAACTTGTGTTATAAATATACCATATCATCATATTATGCCATAAAATTATAAAAATCGTACATACAAATGGTTATTTAATGTTTATTATGCTTTTTTATATCCCCCCCCCCCCCCACTTTTTTTACGTAAAGTAATAAAATGAAAGTTTATAGAAATCAGACGCACAGATGGTTATTTAATGATTATTCTTTTTTCTATTTTTTTCCATTTTTATATAAAGAAAATAATAAAACCTATTGCTATTATTATCATTTAATTGTTCTTCCTATTATAATTTTTGGGGGTATTAGTTATGGCTTTCATGCTTATCTGATGTACACATCGTTAATGAATGAAACCAAAATAAGTTACGATAAAAACAAATAGAAGCAACCCATATGGTCGTCCCTTTAAAACTGTATACAGATTCTGATTGGTTAAAAACGAACAATATCTGAATGAAATTCGAATATTTTCTTCGAATTTTCCCTTTCTTACTTTACTGACGTCAGCAGTTGTGGAAATCAACTCCGTTTGGCTTGAATCACTAACATCAGTGCTTTCCCCTTTTCTCTCGCAATCCCTCCCACTTTGTGAGCTGGTTATCGTAAAGTTGCGGCGTTTGACCAGAATTCGGCCCTATAGGCTACCGAAACAGCTGTATGCATTTCCAATATTTTTCTTTGGCGTTTTTGACGTAGTAGTTTATTCGGATTTTAATATTCCAACGCCAAGTCTCCTGTT
Organism: Salticus scenicus; assembly: GCA_963930645.1. NCBI lineage: Eukaryota > Metazoa > Arthropoda > Arachnida > Araneae > Salticidae > Salticus > Salticus scenicus. The sequence goes on from OZ005662.1 coordinate 213,022,120, forward strand.
ATTATTTGATAAACCAAAACTTGTTAGGTTGTAGTTTCTACATATTGCTTAGAAGAACAATATTTCTAATTGATCATCTAGGAAGATAACATAAAAAATAATTTGAATATCAAAGAAAAAACTGATAACTCTGATCATACACCAGTGGAGGTCAAATTGCAACAAAATCCTTTTTTAGGTAAAGCATTGTTTTGGAAAAAACGACAAAGTGCAGGACACAATTTCATTTGAATTCTGATTAATCTTTTGTCTGCAAAATTATGCAATATGAAGAACTCTACTTAAATCTTGTTGTTTAGTTGTAATCAAGTGTCAATTTAATTAGTATGCAGCATAAATTGCTTTCTCACAGAACTTGTGAGTTATTTGAAACATATTGGGTAATTTGTAAAAAAAAAAAAGATAAATTTAAAGATAAAGCTTGTGAATATACGTAAGTATCTATCACATTTGATTTACTTTCCATTAAATTAATTTTCAGAATTTAATATAAATCAAAGTATTTCTATGATGTACAGAAAAGCGCAGTTAATTCAAGGCTCCCTATAGAGGGTGGGATTGAGAGAATCTCGCAATATTTTGAAAAATCTCATTCAAAAATACATCATAAGGGGGATTTCCCCTTAATTTTTTCACATTGCTCTGAGTATTTCATCAATTTTTTAGTTCAGTTGGGTAAGTTCGAAGCCTGTAGTGTCCTTTATTTATTTAACTTCTATAAATTTCTTGATTTAAAAAAAAAAAAAAAAAAAAAAAAAAAAAGGAAATATTATGTAATTTTTTCAAAATACTTTTTAATTATAAATATTTGTTAAGAGGATATATGAAGAGTTTATTGTATCAACAAACAACTACAAAGTGTGAAGGCTAAAAATTGCAATAATTTAATGTTAAATAATTTATGTTATTCCAGTTATTGCACTCTTTGAGTGCTCAAAATCAAATTGAAAATAAACATTAAAACAGATTAAGTAATAACATGAGCAATTCCTTCTGCATTTCTGATGAAAATTTAGATTCTGAGTACTCAAGTAGTACCTGTCCTTAGTCAAAAAAAAGGGGGGGGGGAGAAGAAAATAAATAAATTTCCATTTTTAACATTCGACTTTTTTTTTTTATTTTTTTTTTTTATTGTTTGATTCGTAATTGTAATTCTCTAAAAAGAAATTTGCAAAAAGTAAATTATGTAATTTCTCACTTAAATTTGAAATATCCCCCCCCCCTTTTTTTTTTTTTTTTTTTTTTTTGTTAACAATAAAGTGCATATGCATTGTCTTATTTTTCCTCTACGTGTAAAGTTCATGCCTTTGTATGAGTCCTAGAGCATTGTGTATATTTTTTAGCACTGGAAACTACTTCTATTTTTTTTCTCTTTTTTATACGTTTATTTAAAATGTTACTATTTACATTTTTTCTCTCTGCTACATATGTATATCTTATTAAATATATTCAAAAAATTATATATGCTTATGTACATTATCATTATTTCTATATGGCACCGAAAATAATCAACAAACTATATAGAACGATGGTATTTACTCAGCATAGCGTTTTAAAATATGTAAAGGAAAAAAAAAAACTCTGCAGTTTGTATATTGCAACCAAAACATACAATTTACAATCGAATTTCAAAAATAAACTAAATACATAATGGGAGTAACTAATAATAGAAATATTCATCTTTGGTGCAATACAGAAATATTGATAAAGCTCGATGCAATTTTCATCAGGTGCAATCTCACGAAAATTGTAATAATCTAACATTTTGAATATACTATACGAACACAAAACATTAAAAAATGCAAACATTAATATTTCATATAAATATATACAAAGTAGTAAAAAGGTTAAAGTGCTAACTGTAGCATTTTAATATAAACGCATACAAATGTTAACAGAAACACTAAATAAAATATCTATCACAATACTCTAGAATTCATGACAAATATAAACTTTAATTAAGTAAAAGAAATAATTTAATAATTAAAAATAATAATAATAATAAGGCATACACACCTTACTGTTTGTAAATTTAGAAAATTGTGAAATTTTTATCCAATATTAAAAATTAGTATCACCGTCTTTGAAGCTATGATCTCGTCGAGTCGGCATGAGTCAAATTCGTATTCTGATTGGTTCAGGTTTCTGAATTCGCTCGCTCTACATATCCGAAGATGCTCTCAGCGATTGATCACCGGTTTCGTCTAAAGACAGGAACAGCCTTCCGCGCATGGTCTTACAGAAAGTCGCTTATGTTTTAATATAATAGATCATTACCGAATTAAATAATAATCTATTAGAACTTTGAATAAATTCCCGCTGTTTTTTGTACGACACCTAATGTCCTTACTTGTCTATCATTCCTAAGGCTTTCAAACTTTCGGTACTATTGTATCATGTACTCGTAGTCACTTTGCAAGTTCAGCTAGCGTCTGACCATAGCCTCCTAAACTAGATGCCTGTCGCATGGCTCGGAAACTCAGCAAACTGTTGAAGCGGTAGACAGTGCCACCTGGTACAGATTGCGCGACTTTTTTATTCAACTGCCATCAAAAATTTTTTAAAGTGGGATATGATATATATAAAAGGCGAATAGAATCGAAGATACGTCGATTGTATATATCACATATCACTTCTTAAAATTATTGGTGACAGTTGAATAAAAAAGTCACTCAATCTGTACCAGGCGGCGCTGTCTACCGCTTCAAGTGTTGTCAAGTTTCCGAGGCACGCGACAGGCATCTAGTTTAGGAGGCTGTGGTCTGACATGAGTCTACATTAAGTGATTCTTCCAATTTTCGTCATCCAACTTTTTCGGTGCTCCAGAATGTTCTTTATTTCCAAGCTCAAAATCGTTATTTTTGAAACATCCGAACCAGTCTCTGCGTGTCGTCGTGTCGTTTCCAACAGAGCATGCTCACCGTAAGTCTCAATAAGAATTCTGCGTACCGTCTTCAGTGCAAAAAGGATTCTTTTTGCACTGAAGACGGTACGCTTTAGGCTACCGAAATAACTGTACGCATTTCCAATATTTTTTTCCTTGGTGTTTCTGACGTAGTAGTTTATTCGAGTTTTAATAATCCAACGCCAAGTCTCCTGATTTTATAAGAATTCTGCGTGTTTCAGCTGCAAATTTCTTTTGAATAAAATAGTGCAATAAAATTCCCCGCAAATACTCTTTACTTGGCACAAAACGACAAAACTCGAATCTTTAGAACTAAGAAGAAAAAAAAAGACGCTGTTTACATTGTGGCGAACTAATATAAACTGAAGGTCAAGCTTACGGACTGTATTTCCTTGTAGATGCGTTATCATGTGAAATTACATGCATGTAGTCCTGGTAATGTTATCTCTTAGGAAACAGCGAGAACTTATTCAATGTCCTAATAGTTTATATAACAAGGATTCTTTGTATATAACCTGTCTCATGTTTATAAACTGCATCAAAGGAACTCATCTGGTAGGACGTTGATTGCAACTATTTCGATTTAGAGTAGTGTTTCCTAGCTTCATGCAGGATGCTTGAAAGACATTGACCTCTGTTTTCATTTATTAAATATTGATCTTAGACATATATAATAAATTGCAAGTTACGTAAAAAATGGGATAGAACTTTACAAAGTCAATTAAATACCTCAGAGGTTACAATATCAAGAATTCTAAAGCTTAAATGTATAGATGCCCATTTATCATGCCCTATAACGCCTTTTGAATGCTCCACCGAAGCCATCAAAAATCATTAAAACCATATTCATACTGCATACGAAAAAGAACCATAACAAACCTATAATAATATTGCCACACCTTTCAGATGCCATCAAAAAGTCTATTTTCAAACTAAGTGCAGTTAGTAAAATTACACTGAGCTGAAAAAAAAAAAAAAAAAAAAAAAAAAATCGAGCCCTGATACCATTCTTGCTGATTCTTAAACAAAATGACCTCCTGAATCCGATTGTGATCCCCATTTTGCCCACTCACCCACCGTTTTCTCGGGACGTCACCCCCTCCCCCAATTTTTATCACTTGTCCGGTAATTTTATGGCCATTAATTTGATTTGGAGAAGGGAAAAGAATTATTTTAACACTTAAAAACATAAAAATATTATGTTTAAAAAATAATAATAATAATTGACTAAAAAAATATAATACATGTAATACATAATTTCAGTGGAAAATTCCCTCTAAATTTCCGCTTGCTGCAAATTTTCATGTTTTAGAATTTTCCAACTCTATAGCCCCTCAGAAGGCATTTAACAGTTAAAATAATCCTTTCCCTCCCTACAAATCAAATTTATAGCCATAAAATTACCGAAAAGTTATAAAAACCCTAAAATTCGGCGGGTGATTGGGCAAAATGGGCACCATATTCAGCTTCAGGAGGGGTCATTTTACATAAGAATTTGCAAAATTGGAATTGAAGCCGATTTTCCTGCCGAGCAGTGTCATCATATAGATTAATCACCAGAAATTATAAAAATAATGTTCATGCTGCATACGGGGAAAATTGCAATACACCAGAAATAATATCAATATGTCATCCATATACTATTATCAGAAGTCGACTTTTAACCCGAGTGCAATTATTAGAATGATCATTAAAATCTTTAGTCATTTAAATTTTTATATAACCCCTATTTATCATCCCATTTATTGTGTGCTAAGTATTTGCCTTAATCATCAGAAATCATCAAAACGATGTTCATACTATATACGAAAAAGAGCGATAAAGTACTTACAATAATGTTGCCACATCGTCGATATTTAATAAGAGTGCAATTAGAATTATGACCATTTAAATTTTTGATCATTTGAATTTTTATATGACCCTTTTATCATCCTATCCGTAGCTCCCTATTGTTTGCTTTAGTCACTAGAAATCATCAAATTATTATGCTATATAACAGAAAGAATCGATATAGACTCATAGTAACATCGTCACTTTATCTGCATATTATCGAAAGCCATCTTTAGATTCGAGTACAATTAGAAGATTGGTCATTAAAATTTTTTATCATTAATTTTTTTTTAAGATCCTTATTTATTATCCCATCTATCGCGTGCTAATTGTTTGCCTTAGCCACCAGAATCTTTAAAATAATGATTATGATATATACAAGAAAGAATCGTAATAGACATAGTAATATCGCCACATTATCCACATGCTATGGAAATGTTTCCACCAGTGTGTAATCAGTTCAATGATTATGCATAGATTTAATGATAATATAGTTTTTACACATGGAATGTCTATATTATGTATTGGATGTCCCAAAAATTACTTACACATTCAAAAATTAATTTAAAAGAAGAAAGGCGATAGAAATGTGTTTGGTTCACATTATTTGAAAAAAACATAGTGTTTTATCTTACCAATTTTAATGTTCACCGACAGCTGACACTTCTGCATAGGAAAACGAAATAAAATTACAATGATGTGTTATTAAAACTAAATAACGATGTGGTTGTGTTTGCAGACTACTCAATATTTTAAAAACGTCATTATTTAGCTTTGGTGACATGTCATTGTAAACATTTTTATTTTTATACTATGCATAATACATAACATTAAAATTTAAAATGAATTTTGAAAATATAAATACCAGCACAAAATGCATGTTTTGAAAATTGTCTGTAGAATTATTCTGTACTTTGTATGTATTGTTTTAGGAATTTTATATTGATAAAATGAACAATTTATAATTGGAATATTACTTTTTCCTTCATGTAACGTAATCGTAAAATCTTGGAAAATTTCTTAAAAAAGATGTGATGACAGATATTTATTTCTTGTTAAATTAATCTGTCTATCGAAATATTTCCTTGATTAATGAATTTCCTTTTTGAAGAGATTGAAGAATACACTACTGGATCGAGCCGATGAAAACATCTTCATAGTGGATTGGAGTGGATCAAACAGACTTCCCTATACTGTTTCTGTTGCTAATTCAAGACTAGTAGGTGTGCAAATTGCTCGTTTCATCCAGTATCTTTACGTAAGTTACAAAAACTGAATTTAATATTTGAACAATTTAATTAAAAACATTTTATTAATTAACGATAAATAATTAAATTTATAAATTACATAATACGAGAATTATTAGGCAACAATTCAATATATGAATTTAAAAACTAGTAGCCGATTGTTTTCTAATAGATGGCAGCACAATCCAACATGATATTCATTTAGAATTTATGAGATAACAGTTGTACCCATACCGCGGAATACATAATAATATTTTAGCCAGGGACGAAGGCTTGGGTAGAATGCCCTACGTAGAGAATCATTCTGAAAGGTTGTAGGGTAAGTGCACCAGTGATTGACACTTTTAGAGCAACCTCTGATGTTATTAATGTTCTAGTCATCAGAAAATATTGTTAGAAAACTTAAGTTAGTACATATGGTATGAAAGACATCCGGAACCACATATATGTTAAAATATATATTTTTGATAACGATTATTTTTTTTTATGAATTTTTATTTGACACCCACTCAATGTTCCAGTAATTGACACTGCCAGTTTTTCATTTTATCAGTAATTAGTTTATGACATGGGTTTGTCTGTCTGTCTGTCTGTCTGTCCGTCTGTCTGTGTGCGCTCTAACTCCCGTAAATATTTATGGAATTTCTTGAAACTGATATATGTTATTCATGTTCGCTATCGGATGTTCCCTAGTGAAAATGGAGTTTATACCTCTACTGGTTTGTATACAGGGACCCCCGAAAATATTTCAAAGCATTGTGTTCTGTGAGAGGCATTTTTACAAACCATATTTTCATACCCTTACTCTACAAAAATCTTAATGAAATTGAAATATGTTATACAAGTTCACTATCGGATGTTTCCTGTTGAAAATGGAGTTTATACCTCTACTGGTTTGTGTACAGGGACCCCCGAAAATATTTCAAAGCATTGTGTTCTATGAGAGGCATTTCTATAAACCATATTTTCGTAACCTTACTGTACACAAATCTTAATGAAATTGAAATATGTTATTCAAGTTCACTATCGGATGTTTCCTGTATAAAATGGAGTAAATACAACTACTGATTTGTGTACAGGGACACACAAAAGTATTTCAAAGCATTGTGTTCTATGAGAGGCATTTCTATAAACCATATTTTCATACCCTTACTGTACAATATCTTCATGAAATTAAAATATGTTTTTTAAGTTCACTACTATATGTTTCCTATATAAAATAGGTAACATACCACCACTAGTTTAAGTACAGGGACACTCAAAAGTACTCTAAAGCATTGCGTTCTTTGTGAGATATTTCTATAAATCAAATTTTCATACCCTTACTGTACACAAATCTTAATGAAATTGATATATGTTATTCAAGTTCACTATCGGATGTTTCCTGTGTAAAATAGAGTAAATACCACCACTGATTTGTGTACAGGGACACACAAAAGTATTCCAAAGCATTAAGTTTTATGAGAGATATTTTTATAAACTAAATTTTAATAACTTTACTTTGCACGAATAGTTATGAAATTGAAATATGTTATTTATAAGCACAAACGAAAATGCTTTGCATAGAATTATAGCATGATTAGCATTGGATTTACAGGGTGAAACAAAAATAATCAGTTATATAAAGAGCTATTAATAAATATTCGCTAAAATTGTACTTTCGTTTACATTAAGCGTTTTTAACACTTTCTTACATTTTTAACGCTTCCAAACAAGGTTAAAAGTGTTAATGATTTCGGTTTTTCTGTCTGTCTGTCCGTTTTTCCGTCTTTCTGTCCGCGCTCTAACGCTCGCAAATATTTGTGGAATTTCTTGAAACTAATATATGTTATTCACGTTCACTATCGGATGTTCCCTATTGAAAATGGAGTTTATACCTTTACTGGTTTGTATACAGGGACACCCGAAAGTATTTCAAAGCATTGCGTTCTATGAGAGGTATTTCTATAAATCATATTTTCATACCTTTAGTTTACACATATCTTAATGAAATTGAAATATGTTATTTCAGTTCACTATGGGATGTTTCTTGTATAAAATGGATTAAATACCACCACTGATTTATATACAGGGGCACCCGAAAGTATTTCAAGGCAATGTGTTCTATGAGAGGTATTTCTATAAATCATATTTTCATACCTTTACTGTACACATATCTTAGTGAAATTGAAATATGTTATTCACGTTCACTATTGGATGTTTCCTGTATAAAATGGATTAACTACCATCACTGTTTTATATACAAGGACACTCAAAAGTATTCTAAAGCACTGCGTTGTATGACAGATATTTCTATAAATCAAATTTTAATAACTTTATTTTCCATGAAGTTTTAGGAAATTGAAATATGTTATTTATATGCACAAAAGAATGCTTTACATAGAATATAGCATGATTAGCATTAGATTTACAGGGTGACACAAAAATATTCTGTTATATTAAGAGCTATTAATAAAAATTTGCTAGAATTGTACTTTCGTTTACATTAAGCGTTTTTAACACTTTCTAACATTTTTTTAAACGTGAATATGATACCAATTTGTGTATCTGTCCGTCTGTCTGTCTTACCGCGCTCTAACTCCCGTAAATATTTATGGAATTTTTTGAAACTGATATATGTTATTCAAGTTCCCTATCGGATGTTCCCTATTGAAAATGGAGTTTATACCTTTACTGATTTGTGTACAGGGAAACCCGAAACTATTTCAAAGAATTGTGTTCTATGAGAGGTATTTCTATAAACCATATTTTCATACCTTTATTGTACAATATCTTCATGAAATTTAAATATGTTTTTTAAGTTCACTATTGGATGTTTCCTATATAAAATAGATTACATACCACCACTAGTTTATGTACAGGGACACTCAAAAGCACTCCAAAGCATTGCGTTCTTTGTGAGATATTTCTATAAATCAAATGTTAATAACTTTACATTCCACGAAGTTTCAGGAAATTGAAATATGTTATTTATATGCACAAAAGAATGCTTTGCATAGAATATAGCATGGTTATCATTAGATTTACAGGGTGACACAAAAATATTTAGTTATATTAAGAGCTATTAATAAAAAATTCCTAGAATTGTACTTTCGTTTACATTAAGCCTTTTTTGTCACTTTCTATCATTATTTAGTGTGAATATAATTTCAATTTGTGAATCTGTCTGACTGTTCTTCTGTCCGTCTGTCTGTCTCTCTGTCTGTTTTTTTCCTGCTCTAATTTCCGTAAATATTTATGAAATTTCTTCAAACCGATATATTTTATTCAAGTTCACTGTTGGATGTTCCCTATTGAAAATGGAGTGAATACCTCTTCTGGTTTGTGTACAGGGACACCCAAAAGTATTCGAAAGCATTGTGTTCTATGAGAGGAGTTTCTATAAACCATATTTTAATACTTTTAATGTATAGAAACTTTAATGAAATTTTGGTATATTATTCAACTCCCTATCGGATGTTTCCTATGTAATATAGAGTACATTTCTAACTGGTTTGTGTACAGCTTGAAAGTATTCCAAAGCATTGTGTTGTATGAGAGTTATTTTTATAAACCAAATTTTAATAATTTTATTTTCCACAAAGCTTAATGCAATTGAAATATATTATTCGTATGCACAAAAGAGTGCCTTCTATGTAATATAGTATGGTTAGCATTAGATTTACAGGGCCACACAAAAATAATCATTTACATTTAGAGCTATTAATAAAAATTTTCTGGAATAGCACTTTTGTTTACATGAGCGTTTTAACAATTTCTTATAATTTTAGTGGGAATATTATGCATCTGTCTGTCCGATTGTCTACCTTTTTATCTGTTTGTCTCCGTCTCCTATCATCCGTGAATATTTTGAGAAATTTAAAAAATAATACACTCAAGTTCCCTATGGAATGTTCCCTATTTAAAAAGTCATTAACAGGTCCTGTACAACTAGTTTGTTTACAGGGACAACAACAACAACAATAAAAAAAAGCCAATGTATTACGTTTTAGGACAGAATTTTAATTTAAAGTTATATTTGAAAAACTTTCTACTATAAAAATCATAAAAACATTGACATGTATTATTAATATTCTAAAATATTGTTTTGTATAGAATATGATATGATTAACTTTCAGATTTACAGGGCTACTGTAAAATATTCAGAAAGATTAAAAGCTGTAATTATAATCTAACGGCTTCATTTTCTTTTTCGTTAAGCCTTTTTAACACTTTCCAAAATGTCTAACAGGAATTTTAAAATCAATTATTCTATCTGTATATTTTTCAGTCCTTCTGTCTGTTGTGTGGTAACGCAGACAAATAGCATTAAAATTTATTCGATACAACTTGCGTATAGTTGGAAAGTGTTCCTAATAAATGCATACTGCATGATTTTTCTTTCTTGTTTGAAATTAAAATCGTCTGCATTCAGCATGAAAAAATAATTTTGATAAATAATAATTTTAATAAGTAATTTGTATTGCGGTAATTTTTATAAATTAAATATAGAAAAAATCGGTTTGTGATGACCCGTAGATACCAATTTCAGTTGTTCTGGGAATCTATAGTCAAGGGGTTAACATCCGTATATTTTCCCAAGATTTATTGTTTTCGAAAAGGAAAAAGGAAAAAATAAACACATGACAAAAACGGAAAACATTCAATCAAGTATTGCTCATTGTTTTGATAATCCAGCTTAATTTTTTTTCTCTCCTTTTGCAGAAAACGGAAGGTGTTAGCCCTGAAAGTTTTCATCTAATTGGTCATAGTCTTGGAGCCCATTTAGCCGGATACGCTGGAGAACGACTGCACAAACTTGGAAGAATAACAGGTAAATAGCACATTAAAAAATAAATGAATTTATAATAATAGTAATAATAACTGAGAAAATTCTCATAAATAAAATCACTGAAAATTGTTAGTAAAAACATAATTTTCAACCTCCTCATTTTCTGATATGATGTTCACATATACAAAAGATTTCCCTCGAGAAATAGCAGCATATAATACATCGGTCTAAAAATCTCGGGATTAACCCACAAATGGCTTCACAAATGAAATATGTCTCTGCAGGTAAGGTTAGAGCCCCTAAATAAAATAATAGGCCGGCGCATCACCGCCATTTTTTTGCCTCCGAAGAGGACAGCATTCCCGCTTGGCGTCCTTATCGCTTCCCTAATGATTTTAAGAAATCTTGATCTGAAGCTAATCCGGTCAAGATAAGAGCAATAAGCAACAATAATATTCCTAAAAACAGATTTTTTTCACAGTACATTCTCAGGATGTCATTTTATTCTGAGGATATCCTATGGATGTACTGGGGTAAGATGTGTTGTTAGGGCGGTTTCTGTTTCTTTTACAAAATGTCGCCAAAACTCAAATACACAGTAATAGAGAGTCTGTGAACACTTTATATTCACTTCTTGAATGATTATAGCAGTTTATCGCTAAACAAACTTCCATATCATAGTTTACTTAGCTAAAATTATGAAATATAATAAAACAAGTTACTCTAAAGTAAAGTAAGACGATTAAAAAAAATGTTTGTCGTTTGTTTATCAGAGAAACGCGCTGGGTACATGTGGCAACCCTAAGGCAACAAAATGCCTGATGCGATAGCTCGTATATATAGGAGCCTTAGGTAAGGTATTAGTAACCTTCAAAAGATACACATCAAAAGTTTCATGGTATTTCGACCGTTCGTTACCGTGATATTAAAGTTTTAGTGATTATACTTTTGACATCTTCAAAATGATGGGCAAAACTGAATTTCGTATGCTGATTCAACATTGTTTTTTTGATTGACAAAAGTACTATTGAAACTCAGCAATGGTTTAAAACGTATTACAAGGAATCAGTAGTATTTTTGCTCATCAAAAAACAATGTTTTATCAGCATACGAAATTCAGCTTTGTCCATTGTTTAGAAAATATCAAAAATAGAATCACTAAAGCTTTAATATCTCACAAGGAAGGTCTCCTTAAAGCACATACTCAGAATATTGTAAAAAAAAAAAAAAAAAAAAATCTGGAGGGACTCCACTCGACTTTCCGAACATCGAGTGATTAACAGTTTTGTAGATAAAGTAAAGAAAGAGGAGTTGTTAAACAAACAAAAGAGAGAAAACCATAATAGAGTGTTTGAGTATTTTTCTCCATCTATTACACGACTTTTTTTTTTTACGCTACTGTACTTTGAGCCCATAAGATCATAATGATAAAGAATTTTTCGTTGTGTCCCTGTAAAAACCTATAAATTCTAGATTCACCAAAATGCTTATAGTTAGTGCAACAGTGATTTATAATATCCATATAAATTTTCAGCTCAATTGAATAAAGCGTTTAGATGCTATCGCACTTTTAAAAATTGGGTCCCATAGGCCATAATGATAAAGAATTTTTGTTTGTGTCCCTGTAAAAAAACTATAAGTGCTAAATGCACCAAAATCTATACAGTTCGTGCAACTCTGACCTGTAACATGTGTACAAATTTTTTGCTCAGATTAATAAAGCGTTTAGACTCTATCGAACTTTTAAAAATTTGGCCCCATAGGCCATAATGATAAAGAATTTTTCCTGGTGTCCCTGTAAAAAAACTATAAGTGCTAGATTCACCAAAATCTATAGGGTTTGTACTATGGTGACTTACAATATAGTACCAACTTTCACCTTATTCGAACAAAGCGCTTAGACGCTAGCATGTTCACTCACAGACATACACACATACATACACACACACATACATACGTCATCGTAAAAATAGTGGAAACGGACTCAGGGAACCTCGAAACGTATAGAAACATCAAAATCTGAAATTCGGATATTTGACATGATTACAATACTTTCCTCACTATAGTGTTCGGAAAGTAATAATTACAGAGATACTACTTACATTGGCAGTACAAGAGCAGTCAAATTTATCGGCGGAATCCCCCTAAAAATCTTACAAAAAAATAAAACACTTTCGAATATTTGGCGCAAAGAGACAAAAAGTGAACGCGGTTTGGCGAGCAACATCCTTTCCCTTCAAATGCAAGTAATTTTAAAGCGTTTAAGAATTTCTTGCAAAAGAAACCTTTCTGAATAGCGTTATAGTACATATAGTTTGAAACTAATCGATGAAAGAGTTGCCTGTTTCATTGCAGTTAAATACACGTTTAAGTTATACATATTTTTAGTTTTTTAATTGGTAACTGGAAAGTCTTTTGTATTTTGCAAGTTGCAAATATATATTTTTACTTTTAGTTAAAGTTAAAGTTAAAACGAATTTTACAATTTGAAAATTAAATTAAAATTTTTATTGAAGGCAATGTCTTTAGAAATTAACATGTACAATGATGTTTGGATGCTGTATGGGGGGGGGGGGGAATATGGCACTCATAAATGTTACAGAAGAATAAATTAAAAAAAAAAAAAATGTTGTGATATTAAAAAAAAATATGAGTGCGTAAATTATGAAAACTTTCACGGCAGGCATTCCTGATGATGCAAACCCTTCGTCTAACGAAATTTTGCAAAATTCTGATGAGAATGAGTAAAAAAGAGTAAAAAATAAAATTGTTGGAAATATTACATAAAATCCGCATATTTTTGATTTTTACATAGCTTTTTACATCTCAAATTCCTGTTGGCTAACACCTTCAATTTCTTAAATTCCAATTGGTGGCTATTTCGACTCTAAAATTCGCTTTCCAATCTACACATAATAAGAGCAATAATCCACCTCAAAATTCTACACTGATGACGGTACGCTCTAAGCTACTGAAACTGCAGTTTGCCTTTACTGTTTTTACATTCGCATTTTCAACGTTGTGTAAATATTTACATTTTTGTTCCACGTCAAGTCTGACTTAAAACTTCACTGTAAACAAAAATCCCGTAAGATTACAGGGAAAGCCCGGCAGCACAGATTCCAGACAAAGCCCGTAAAAAGAAGCGCTTAGACCGTAAATTAAGTATATAATAACCTTAAATTACGTTACATGCTTGTAAAAAAACATTTTGCCCATAAAACCAATGTTTTTTTTTTTTTTTTTTTTTTTTTTTTTTCGGACCTTGTCTGGAATCTCTGCTGCCGGGCTTTCCCCGTAATCTTATGGGATTTTTTTTTTTTACAGTGTGTGTTTGTATTTTAATAACATCATCTCTATACGAATATATAGTAAAATAGTGCACCAATTGTTTTTTATGTTCTGAATTTGTGTACCTAAATATTCTCAAAATACACAGATTTAAAAATTCCACATAGTATATTTTGACTTATAAGCTTATATATTTAATTTCTTTAATTTCTTTATTTTTACCATACTTATTATTACATATATTTATCATTCTCATTTTTGATTGATAATAATTATGTTTCTAAAGATTGTTATTTGTATGTTTAAATTCCAAATTATGTTTTTTTTTTTTTTTTTTTTTTTTTTTTTTTTTTTTTTTTAACTCTAAATTTGTATATTTAGTTTTGTCTGGCATATGGTATTTTCTACTATGTTAATATTAAGGTCTAAAAAAATTAGCTTTAATTTTCGCATTGTTTGTTAAATTAACTTTTGAATACTGTGGATAAAAAGGAAAATCATATTCATAATCCTTTGCAAGACCAAATATAACAATATCATTTAAATAATCATTAATTATATAATTTTCATTTAATATATTTTTCCATGATAAAGTAAATAACTATATGCCGTAACATAACTACAGTGTGTTCCTTATGGAACATCTACAAACTGATTATATAATTGATTATTCAAATTTATATAATTCTCTTTTAAAATTGTATTTACTAACTTTTTTAATCTATCGTTTTTAATACTATTTTTAATTTCACATTCTTTGTAAAATCAATTCTAGACTGTATCTCTGTGTACGTATAAACAGCAACTTAAATGTCAGGTCACAAGATCTTTTTTAAGAGAGATTAAAAGCAAAAATGTGAAAAATGACAACAATCCTGATATTAGTCACATGATAATGATACTTAATAATATACAAGTGAAAACATATATAAGGAAAATCGGGGAATGACGCCATATATAAGGATGTTTTGCTTAGCACAGCCAAAAATTTAAATAATATGATAATGAAAAATAATTATAAGATAAAAAAAAACTTTTTGCATATCATGTTTTTAAATTTTCCGAAGAATCATTAATGAAATACGCGATGATAAAAAATAATATTTAAGCACGCGGACTTAGTTCAGTGAACTAATAATAACAACGAAAAATAAAATTAAAATAAAAATAAAATTGGTTTTAAAAATAAAATATTACTCCTTTTAGAACAATGTACATTAGCATCATGAATTACATTCGAACTTACCAATGTGTATAAAATTTTTAAAGTGATAATGACGTCAATTTTTGTGAGATGCCTCATTTAACCTTTTACAATTTTTTATCGCTCACGTTTAATTAAATGTATTTATTTTTATGTCGAATGAAAATTAGCTCGTAATTTTTTTTATTTTTATTTATTTATTTATTTATTTATTTATTTATTTGGCAACAATTAAATTATAGCGAATATTTTAATGGATATTTTTATTGCTATTAGGAGCTTATTATTTTTATATTTTAATTAATTAAAAGAAAACTATTCGAAAATTCGGAAATCGGTCTTCGAAGTATTATTGTTGTCACTGGGTTCTGAGCTACTGTAAAAGTTTCAAATGTCTAGCTAGTAGGGAAGTTAGTTAAAAATAGATTGCAAGATTTGTACCGGACAAACAAACAACAATCGAAGTTAATAAAAACATGGTAAAATACACCACGTTCTTCATTGTTTAATTAATTACGTATGCTTATTAATTCCTTTCTCAGTCATTTTACATTATTGACAAATTTAATGTTAGAAAAACTCGTGTAATTGTGGCATTTTCCCCCATATGTATGGGGGAAATGCCACCAGTTATGAGGTAAGACGCAACGCCCCAATAAATAAGAAAAATAAGACAAACATTGGAAAATTACCTGATAATTAAGAATAACTATGGAGAAACAAACAAATCTGTAAATTGAAATAAATTTTTAGAAATTTATTTTGCTAAAACTAATAAGGGTACAAATTTGAATGTAAGCTTGTACAACATTTAATTTAGTGCAAATAATCGCCCTTGCAATATTCGTATTACTTTTTCTTGCATTGCAACTTTTTTTTCGTTTCTAAAAAAAAAGAAAAAGAAAAGAAAATACCTTTTCACGAGGATGATTTTCTTGCAAACCCGCAAGATACGCAATACGTATTGAAATCAAAAGTTTCTGCAACATATGGCATGCCTAATAGTATTATTCTTCTAATGAAGTTAAACAAGTGAATGTTAAATTACTTTTATTCACAAAATTCTTTTTATGTAGGATTGGATCCTGCAGGACCTTTCTTTCGAAATGTTCCAGACAATGTTCGACTCGATCCAACTGATGCAGTTTTTGTTGATGTAATTCACTCTGATCCTGGTGCTACTATACTTCAAGGTAAATTTTAAACTATTTATTGTTGCACTCTGATATGCTATAATTTATGAAGATACCGAGACGGGAGCTAGACTTAAACTAACGTTTATTTACATATGTACAGTTACAGAGAAAAGAGAATGAACACACAGTGCCATCTATTGGCGTATTATAAAACACTTTGAGCATTATCACTACTTATATTATACCAACAATTTATATATATAATCGAACCTGTGCTCTTTATTAAGGGCCCTCTTCACTCACCGCCACCGGAAGACGAAGCTAATGTTATGCTATGGGAAATGTTTCTTTACAAATAACTTATTAACTAATACATATTTTTAAATTCTGTTTTCACATTCTAAAAATTCCGAGCTGTCAAATTGACGGACCTCTTTAAAAAAATTATTTTTTATTTTTTTATATTTTATTTTGAAATTGCAAAATATGAATTTTCAAAATGTGATTTTTTTTCATTTTGCAATTTCAAAATAAAATATTAAAAAATAAAAAAATACATTTTTAAAAAAGGTCCGTCAATTTAACAGTTGGGAATTTCCTGAATGTGAAAACAGAATTTAAAAATATGTATTAGTTAATAATTTATTTGTAAAGAAAATTTCCCCATAGAATAACATTGGTTCGGGCTTCCGGTGACGGTAAGTGAAGAGGGCCGTTAAACAGGTTCTTTTATGAGTCATCGTTAAAGATAGCACAGATAACACATGAGAGATTTTTACTCACACGAGAGGAGAAAAAATGCAATCAGAATTAGACCTAAAATGTCTACTCGCTACATGGCGATTAAATAAAACAAAATGGCCATTTAAAAAATTAAATATCTCGACATTTGTTTTTCAGCCTTTGCCTTTATTAAACATGTATTTCATTAATCGACTACAATAAAATTGCAAATTTAAGCAACTGAAGGTAAATTAAGTCAAACAACAATGCAATAATCTCACATTTCGGAAATCGACCGCAAAAGTATGGTATAATTTGGATATAAGACAACTAAAAAGCAGGCGCTTCGTTTATTTCCTGTGAATTAATGCTGTTCTTTGGAAATCGGCTTTAAAAAGTGTGGGAATATTAACTAATAGCGAAAAAATAATTAGTACGTATTGCTGCAGTCGATGTCGAAAACAGTTACGTATTTCCGCCAATGTATGCCATTAAACGCAAATTAAAATAAATAGCACAGAATACCCCACATTTAAAAAAAAAAGAAAGAAAGAAAGAAAAAATCGTGTCAATATAGCGTATTTCTGAATCAGATATAAAAGACAAAAAGAATTTTGTTTTCATTTGCTTTAAATAAGCACATAATTCACTAATTAAATAAATTATAAAAAAAAAAAAAAAAAAAAAACAGACTGCATTTTGTCAATTAACAGCTAAATAATTGCTTCTTCTACCAAATGCCGAGGAGGAAAAAAGCACGTAAAATAGTGGAATATAGCTCCGTAAAACTCTTTTTTTTTTTTTTTTTTCCTTCGTAAATGACGAAATAAATGCACAATGCAGCGTTCCAAAAAATATCAATTTTTATGTGACAATCGAACACAGAAAGCGCAATATTTACTGTCAATATAAAAACGTCATTTTTAGGGAAAGAAAACGGACACTTCAAAACATCGACGTCTTTAATTCGGAACATTCACAAAATTTGACGATTTTAATAAAGACCTTTCACGAAAATCAACGATCTTAAAGCGGACCCTTTTACAAAAACCAAAAATCTTAAACCGTTTTTCTATGTATATACAGGATGCAAAGCAAAGTGGCAACTTTGTCTCAGCAAAAATTAGTCGCAGACTTACACTTCCAATTAAAAAATATTTTTAAAAATGTATGCATGTTTGATACAGCAAGTTTAAATTCAAAAAATCATTTTTTTTTTTTTTTTTTTTTTGAAAATTATAAAAACTAACATTTTGTACGGTTCCCCAGGTCCCTATAGTCATATTTAGTAAAAGTTGACACTCATTCTAAAATATAACACAAAAATATCATTTATGAGCGCCCAAAATTGACCGATATACTTCAGTTCATAGTTTGGGATTTTTACCACATTTTTTCCCACCTTTTTAAGGGGTCGGTTAAAAAAATCCTTAATAACATGAGAGAAAATACGAAAAAAAATTCCGAACTTTGCAACTGAATATCTCGGTCAATTTCGGGAGCACAGAAAGGAATCATTTTGTGTTATATTTGTTAGGATGAGTGTCAATTAAATATAACTATAGAGAAATTACTAAATATAACTATAGAGACCTGGGGACTGCATAAAAGTTTGTTTTCGTAGTTTCAAAAATTTGATTTTTTTTTTTTTTTTTTTTTTTTTTTTTTTTAATTAAAACACGCCATATCATCTCACGTAAATCCGGTTAAGACACATTAGAAAAACCCTGCACGGAGGCAATGCACCTATAATTTGATTACTAGGACCCTACTGTAGTCAATCGATCTTAAGTCACACAACCAACTAACCATAAATACTTACATTTTTTGAGACATTTTGTAAATGGATGCATATGTCTGCGACCAATGGTTGCAGAGATAAAAGTCTCTTCGCGACTTTGCTTTGTATCCTGTATGTGTACAGATAAAATAAAATACAATAAGGTAATCACAGGACAGCATATGGTAAGTTGTTATTTAGTATGAACATTTTAGCACAGTTTTTGATATTACAATGTATAGCTGAATCCAAAATTTATATATATATATATATATATATATATATTGTTAACCCATTAAGCGCCAAGTGGGCATTTCGGAACCTTTGATTTTTTTTTTTTCTCTGGAAGTAATTAATATAAATGTATTTTTATTTATTTTTTTACTTTTTTCATTGACTATTAAAATATCTAGCTTCTTTGGCATTATTATTATTATTATTTTTTTTTTAATTTTTGTAATATAAATTTTATTTTCATTATTTATTTTAAGCAAAATTGCCTGTTTTTACTGCATGAAAAAAAAAATCATTAAAAACAGTTCATTCAAGTGCAGGGGTTTAGAAACATCAAATGTGAAAATCTCTAAATATGTTCTTAAGTTATAACAAACAGGGGTCAAGAAAGCTAATTTTACCCTTTATCTACCGTATCATGAAACAGACAAAAAACATATTTTTTTAGTCACTTAAAAGCTTTTTTTTTTTTAAAAAAAGATATACGCAATAACAATTATACATATCATTTCACCATAGTAATTAATAAAGATTTAGTGAGGTGGTAATTTAGTGTGCCATTGGTACTTAGAGGTCGAAAAACATATTAAGACCTTAAAAAAGTGTAAAATGGTATTAAACTTTCATGTTCCTTACATTTTTAAGATTGATGATAGATGTTTGAAGTAACATAGGAATTAATTATAACACACGTGAAGATCTTTAAAAAAATGCCAAGAAAAAACAGTAAAAGTAACTCTATAAAATCCTTTCGGGAATAAAAATGGTTGCGTAGCGCCTATCTAGTGAGATTAAAGTGAGGTATATACAGTCGGTAACGAAAGTCTTCGAACACTAGCAAAAATTCCTATGTAAAACTAGTTGGCATAGGTGGACTCTGCTCAGTTCCCCACCATATTTATGGTCTCATAAATTTCTAGTGCGAGACATATTATAATCATGTTAAAAAAATCAATTTGACCAAAGCTTGATACAGGGACAGAAAGAAATCCCCGCCTAATAGGCTATCCATCGTTCACTTCGATATATTTATCTTATTCTAATCTATTAATTTATTTTATCAGGGTCAATTTCGTTGTTTATGTTTCATGCCAATGTTTTCATTTCCAATGCAATAATCCTCAAAATTCATATTTATATGAAAAAATTACAATTTCGCTATGTTGATAAAATCGTAAATTACGAATAATTTACGAAATTTTCCTATTAGAATATTTGTATTCAATCATGTTCAACAAAATATCATAAATGTAATTTTGAAGTTGTCTAATGTATTTATGATCCTCAAAATGGAAGTTTATGCTCAATTTTGCCTTATTCTGACATGTTAAGTAAATCGTAAATTCCAAATAACTTACGAATTTTTTAAATTGGAAAAATCATAGTCTTTGATATTTATGCCAGTATCCTAAATAATATTTCGAAAGTGGTCTGACATCTTTAAAATGAAAATATCCCGCAAGATTAACGTTTATGTGAAATTTTCTATTCTGCCATGTTAAGAAATTCGTAAATTTCCAATAACTTTCGAAATCTTTATATTGGAAAATTCATAGTCATTAATATTCATGCCCGTGTCCTAAATAATATTTCAAAAGTAGTCTGACATCCTTGCGATGAAAATATCGATCAAAATTGACGTTTATGTGAAATTTTGCCCTACTGCCATGTTAAGAAATTCGTAAATTTCCAATAACTTGCGAAATTTTCAAAGTAGCATATTTATAGTTACTGATGTTCATTCCGGCATCAAAACGGATATTTTAAAAGTGGTCTGACATTTTTAGAGTAAAAAGTTTCCACTTAATGCACGTTTAAGTGAATTTTTGTCCTATTCTCCCATGTTAAGAAATTCGTAAATTTCCAATAACTCACGAAATTTTTAGATTTGAAAATTCATAGTCATTACTATTCATGCCAGTGTCCTAAATAATATTTCAAAAGTAGTCTGACATCTTTACGATGAAAATATCGCTCAAAATTGACGTTTATGTGAAATTTTCCCCTATACTGCCATGTTAAGAAATTCGTAAATTTCCAATAACTTGCGAAAATTTCAAAGTAGCATATTTATAGTTACTGATGTTCATTCCGGCATCAAAACGGATATTTTAAAACTGGTCTGACATTTTTAGAGTAAAAAGTTTACATTTAATGCACGTTTAAGTGAATTTTTGTCCTATTCTCCCATGTTAAGAAAATCGTAAATTTCTAATAACTTACGAAGTTTTTAAAATCGAATGTTGCAAATGAATAGTGTTCTTGCCAGTGTCGAAAGTAATATTTTAAAACTGATCTGACCTCTCTGCGACAATTTGTTCTTGAGATATCGTGTACACAGACTAACAAACTAACGAACTAACGGACAAACGGACTAACGGACTAACAGACACCCTACAGACAGACACCATACAAATTTTGTCATTTTCAGATTCCTCACACCTGAAAACGTGTAGAAAAGTCAAAAAACCGAGGTCGAAAATTTTCACGATTACCTAAGTTCTCCATACCTATAGTATGATGGGGAACTAAAAAGTACACTTAATACAGCTTTGTTAAATAAATCATTGTCGAATATTGTTCTTAGTCAGTCTAAAAACAGGATTCGACAAGGATTTATTTAACAAAACTGTATTAAGTGTACTTTTTTAGTTCCCCATCATACTATAGGTATGGGGAACTTAGGTAATCGTGAATTTTTTTTAGTTCCCCATCATACTATAGGTACGGGGAACTTAGGTAATCGCAAAAATTTTCGACCTCGGTTTTTTGACTTTTCTACACGTTGTCAGGTGTGAGGAATCCGAAAATGACAAAATTTCTATGGTGTCTGTCTGTAGGGTGTCTGTTAGTGTGTTAGTGTGTTAGTGTGTTAGTCTGTTAGTGGGTCAGCCCGTTAGTTTGTTAGTCTGTGTACACTATATCTCAAGAACAAATTGTCGCAGAGAGGTCAGATTAGTTTTAAATATTACTTTCGACACTGGCAAGAACCCTATTCATTTGCAACATTCGAATTCAAAAACTTCGTAAGTTATTAGAAATTTACGATTTTCTTAACATGGGAGAATAGGACAAACATTCACTTAAACGTGCATTAAATGGAAACTTTTTACTGTAAAAAGATCAGACCAGTTTTAAAATATCCGTTTTGATGCCGGAATGAACACCAGTAACTATAAATATGCTACTTTGAAAATTTCGCAAGTTATTGGAAATTTACGAATTTCTTAACATGGCAGTATAGGGCAAAATTTCACATAAACGTCAATTTTTAGAGATATTTTCATCGTAAAGATGTCAGACTTCTTTTGAAATATTATTTAGGACACGGGCATGAATATTTATGACTATGAATTTTCCAATATAAAGATTTCGAAAGTTATTGGAAATTTACGAATTTCTTAACATGGCAGAATAGAAAATTTCACATAAACGTTAATCTTGCGGGATATTTTCATTTTAAAGATGTCAGACCACTTTCGAAATATTATTTAGGATACTGGCATGAATATCATAGACTATGATTTTTCCAATTAAAAAATTCGTAAGTTATTTGGAATTAACGATTTACTTAACATGTCAGAATAAGGCAAAATTGAGCACAAACTTCCATTTTGAGGATCCTAAATACATTAGACAACTTCAAAATTACGTTTATGCTATTTGTTTGAACATAATTGAATACAAATATTCTACTAGGAAAATTTCGTAAAATATTCGTAATTTACGATTTTATCAACATAGCGGAATTTTAAATTTTTCATATAAATATGAATTTTGAGGATTATTGCATTGGAAATAGTAGCATGAAAACTAAACAACGGAATTGACCCTGATAAAATAAATTAATAGATTAGAATAAGATAAATATATCGAAGTGAACGGTGGATAGCCTATTAGGCGGGGATTTCATTCTGTCACTGTATCAAGCTTTGGTCAAATTCATTTCTTTTAACATGATTATAATATGTCTCGCACTAGAAATTTCTGAGAACATAAATATGATGGGGAACTGAGCAGAGTCCACCTATGCCAACTAGTTTATATAATAATTTTTGCTAGTGTTCGGAGACGTTTGTTACCGACTGTACGTTCTATTCTTATAAATACTTCTGGCATTTTTTTTTTTCATAAATTATATACTCTTTTAACTAAGGTACTTTAAATTATCGTCAGTAAATGAAGGGTTAAAAGATTTTTACAGTTGTTTATTCATAAAGTTCTCGAAACCGGAGGTTTGGCTTGTACTGACTAGCAGAACAAAACGCCACGCTCCTTATACGTGCCCGGAACAGTGATGCCAGATGGTCGAAAATTATTTCCCCAAACAGGTCTTCAAATTTCCCCAAATCAGGGCTTCTTTTCGAAAAAATCCCCAACTTGATTTCTACTAAAAAGGGAAAAAATATTTTTTTTTTTTCCAAAAAAAAAAAAAAAAAAAAAATCAAGCAGATTTTTCTAGATGCTCAGATTTTTCCCCAAATCAAGAAAATTTTTGAAAAAAATCGCCAAATAACAATAAAGCTACTGAAAGTCTCTAGTCGTAGGGATAAACCATTACACTGCCAACATTGACAGAAAGTTGAAGAACTTCCCAGATTTGTCCCCAAAAATTTTAGAATTCCTTAGAAAAGTCCCCACAAACATTTGGTTCCCAAAATTGTCCCAAGAAACCTAAAAAATACCCAAAATGGGGACAAAATCCCCAATCTGGCATCACTGGCCCGGAACGGAAAGCGACGCAAAAAGGTGGTAGAGGGCGTTGCGTAGGGCACTCAAAACAAACCAGCAATGCATTTTTTTTTTTTTTTTTTTTTTTTTAATGATGTTAGATTTTTTTTTTTTAATGATTTCAGATGGATATGTGCTGATTCAGCAATCGTGAAGTGCTGCGTGCTGTATGAAATCAATGTGGTGCTTCCCGCATTGTCGTTTTGTTTCGTTTCGACTGCCCTACGCAGCGCCCTCTACCCTTTTCACGCAGCATTCCCGAACCACATTGTATTGCGATCCTTATAAAGAGTTCCCTTTAACAGTCTTTAAATTTTGGCCAGTCATTTTCCAATCACTCTGTTTAACTAGTCTAAACATGTTCAGAATTAAATTCGTAATACTCTTCACACACCAAGTCTCTTTAAATTTTGCAATAACTAACAACCATTTAATACCCGGAACATATGCTACATCTAGCAAGGAAACATTCAAAAGGTGTCGTCTTCAAAAAATATTGAAAAAAAAAAAATATGTGATTCTACTCTTTATAAAATACCAGGAAGTGAAAAAATTATCGGCTGAAGTAAATTACAGCGACCACAAAAAATTATCAAAATTAAGCCTATTTGGCGATTTAGCGCTGTTAGACGTTCAGTTCGCTAGCACCGAGATCGCCGTGTACGAACAAAACCGTGTTTTGTTTCTCCGCCAAGTACTCAAAATCAATCGCCTAACAATGTAAAATCGCCAAATACGCTTAATTTTGATAATTTTTTGTGGTCGCTATAATTCATTTCATTCGATAATTTTTTCCCTTTCTGGTGTTTTAGGAAGAGTAGAATCACATATATTTTTTTCAATATTTTTTTAAGACGACACCCTTTGAATGTTTCCTTGTAGCTAAGCTGCCACAAGCTTGCAGGCAAATTTGAGTTATCTCGCATTAGAGGCAAGGATATAAAATTATAGAAAGAAGGAAGATTTAAATTATTTTATTATTTTATATTAATATTTTAGAACAGTCTAAAGAAAATCCTTTTCAAATTCGATAACTTAAAAACAAATCATAAATTGCCCCTGTAAAATGCGTTCACTGCAAAAGACTTAATAACGCAAAAGGTGATAAAATGGACGAATTTTAAGAGAATATTTGCTGAGGTCAGCGCATTGCTCCTTCTTGTGGTGGCACTTTTACATATTAATAAATCTTGGATATCTGGAACCGTGTTAAAGCATAAATCATAAAACCAATAACAAATAGAAAGGTGTAGTATGACTATGGCTGTACCAGATTTCTGATCTAAAACTTATTCTTGTTACTGACCCGATACAGCATATTTCAAATCTTAACTCTTCTTACATTCTTAAATTTTCTAATAAAATATTTATTCTTCTAAATAATAAAATATGGATGGGTCTCACCTGAAAACTTCTAATCCAAGGGTCCGGGCGTGGATGGGGCAACTATCATCCATTAAAGAAACTAGACTCGATGAATGTAGCACTTCTTAGATGAAAACAGAATTTTTAATGCTTTGTTAGCATACATGTAAAAACGAAAACAGAACAAAAACTATCTACAGTATTTACAATTAAATATTAAAGTCTTTCTTAACATTAAAGTCTTAAATTGTCATTAGTTCTTAAATATTTATTCTAATTCTTAAAAGTTTCAATAGTTCTGTTTTAGGACCGGGGCGTCTGTAAACAAGACGATCTTAGCATAGCCACTTCTCTATTCAAGGTCCTGTTCTGTTCTGCTTCTGATTCTAAAAAGCACCTTTTTCGAAAAAGAGGCGCCCGTCTGTCTGGAAAGGCATTTTGTTCTCAAAGCAGAAGAATGAGCGGGGGATTCCCGACATCCTCCCACCTTGAGTTGCGACTAATCGGAGGAACTCAACAATCCAAGTTGAAGTCGTTGAGGGGGTTTCACCACACGGCCAGTTCGGGAGACCACCGGGGGACTGGAAGTGGGATCATCTGTTGTGGACTTCTGGTTACTGGTTCTGGAACTGGTAGGTTCTGGAGGGTCTTTCACAGGTTCCTTTTCTCTGGAGTTGAGTATCGGTTTCTGTGAGAGGTTCTTGTTTTCGGAAGTCGAAGGACTTAAATTTTCTTGAACAGATTTATGTAAAGTGGGGTGATTCTTAAGTTCGGTACTGTCAATTTCTAAAGGGAACAATCTTTGCAATGGACGCAGAAAAAGTCCATTTTCGGTCTTCACCTTAGCTAGACGTATCACATTATCTTTGCCTGGGTAAATTTCTATCACTCTTGCCAAAGGCCAGTGAACACGTTTCTTATTGAAATCTTCTAATAGGACAACATCGCCGACTTTCAATTGTTCGAATCTTTTGGTCTTAGATGCATGTTGACGTAATTGTCCTAAATATTCAGTTCTGAATCTGTTTCTTAGGTTTCTCTGATTATTTGCCTATATCTGGCTCTGCGGTTAAGATCTTTAGAATCCAAAGCATCTAGGTCAGGAACTCCTGATGTTGGTAGTTCTCTTAGGAACATCGTTGGGGTTAAAGGTAAAGGATCTGTGTTATCTTCGGAAACATAGGTTATAGGCCGTGAATTAATCACTTGTTCACAGTCACATAGCATGGTGTAAAGTTCTTCGTAATTCAAAGATGCACGACCTAAGTTTCTTTTCAGGATTTCTTTAACCATTCCAACAAGCCTCTCCCACCAACCTCCCCTCCACGGTGCTGCAGGAGGGTTGAATTTCCATCTGATCTTCTGGGTGGAAGCTACCTTGCAGATGGTTTCCCAATCTACACTCGAGAGAGCATTGCTGGTTCCAAGGAAGTTCTTCCCGTTGTCTGAATAGATGATGTAGGGTCTGCCTCGCCTTGCTATGAACCTTCTCAGAGACTGGATAAAACTTTCTGTAGACAGAGACGCAATGGCTTCAAGATGTATGGACAGCGCAAGTAAATAAGGCTATCCACGCTTTTGATCCATCAGAAAGATGAAGAGGACCGGCTAGATCTACGCCCACCACTTCAAAGATGGCTGCTTCTCGTACTCTGTCTTCGGGTGGTACTCCAGGTTCAACATCTATTTTGGAAGTCTGAAGTTTTCTGCAAATCACGCATTTTCTTATTGAATTTCTAATGGATTTTCTAGACTTCATTATCCAAAAATTTTCTCTAAGTAGTATCATTAGAGTGCTGACTCCAGCGTGCTGATTTTCTAAATGCTTCTCGAATACCAATCTTTGGACTACGGGATGCTTGTAAGGTAAGATTATAGGATATCTGAAGTTTTCACTGTCGTTTCTTTGAATTATATTGGTCTTTACTCTTAAGAGACCAGCTTTATCTTCGACAGGCCTTAAATTTCTTAATTTTGGATCTGTTCTCCCTGAAAAAGATTCTTGTTGTACTAATCGTAGAAGTACATTTTCTGCTTTTGAAAATTCTTCAACTGAAATATCTAATTCGGACATTTTCTCAGTAGTCTTCGAATTATGATAAAATCTATATATCCAGGCAATGGTTCTAACTGTTTTCTTGTAAGAGGAAAAATACTGATAAAATCGATTGAAATTATCTTCTTTTTTATCTAAAAGATTTAGGATTGTCTTCCTTTTTTCGCTGTTTATGAGTTCTTCGTTTGGGTCTTCTTCTATTTGGGGCCATTCATTTTCATGTAAATAAAGCCAACTCGGACCCTCCCACCATCTCGATTTCTGTAGTTGTTCAAAGGAACATCCTCTAGACGGGAGGTCCGCGGGATTCAAATTTCCGGGTACATGTCTCCAATTGCAAACTTCGGTCAGATTTCGGATTTCTAATACTCTATTGTGTACAAATGTACCCCATTCTTGTTTTCTTCTTATCCAACCTAAAGCAGTGGTTGAATCTGACCAAAATATGGTACTTACATGTAAATTTAAATCGTTTTGCACATTTTTGGCCAACCTAGCGCCAATAAGACAAGATAACAGTTCAAGGCGGGGTATGGTCAATTCCTTAATAGGTGCAACTCTACTTTTAGCATTGATTAACTGGACCTTGATTCCTTCTGAGGTCTCTACTCTTATGAATACGCAAGTGGCATATGCTCGCTTGCTTGCGTCAGAAAAAACATGTAATGATGTTTTCTTTTCTTTCTCTGGGCAAATGTTAAGCCACCGAGGTATTTTAATTTGGGATAAAAAGTTTATTCCTTTCAGCCAATTAGAAGATTGTTGTTTTAAAGTTTCAGGGAGCTCTTCGTCCCACTTCACCTTCTGAATCCACGTTTCTTGAAGGATTAGTCTGGGAACTAAACTGACAGGTGCTGTGAATCCCACAGGATCAAAAATTCTTTGGGTAACTGATAAAAGTTTTCTTTTTGTAAGGGGTTCACTTATCCTTAGGGGTTCTTCAATTTTACAAACTAAACTGTCATTTTTCAAATCCCAGAGTAATCCTAACACGGGAGCAAACCTAGGTTCATCTTCAGTTTTGTCGATCATAGCCTGGGGCCAATTCGACCGCCAACATCTCAAGTTGAAATGTGCCGAAGCCAAAATTCCTTGAGATTCTGATATGAATTTTTCTGTTTCTGGAATTGAATTCAAGCTGAGGAGGGAATTATCTAAATAGAAGGAATCTCTTAAGAGCCTAGCTGTCTCTCGCCATTGTTCGGGAACATTTTCTAAAAGGTGATTTAATGTTGCCATAAGCAAAAAAGGGCTTGAAGTTAGGCCGAAAACCACGCGACAATGTCTATAAATTTTTAATTTATTTTCGCTATTAAACCAAAAAAATCTCAAAAAGTCGCGATCTTTCTCTGTTATTTTAATTTGCAGGAATGCTTTCTCTATATCGGTCGAAATTCCTATCTTGTATCTACGAAATCTATTCAAAATGCTAGGTATAATTTCTACAAGATTTGGTCCTTTTGTTAAGCAATCATTAAGGGAGGGACTGTTTCTAGTGTGTGCTGAGGCATTGAATACTGGACGAATTTTAGTGGTTTCACTAGATTCTTTAACCACAGGTCTGTGTGCTAAATAATGTACCTTGTCCCTTTTCTGGTCCAATACCTCTTCTATAATCTGATTGTTTTCCCAGAAATCAAAAATTTCCCCATATTCCTTTTTCCTATCAGATTTGATTAATTTATTTTCCGTCTTGTACAGGCACTTTTCTGCCAACGAGTAATTATCTGATAAAATCGAATGGTCAACTGTCCATGGTAAATTGACTTCATATCGACCGCTTTTATCTCGTTTAACAGTTTCTAGAAAATAATTCTTGGTTTCTTGTTCTAAATCCTGTTTCGATTTATTATCTTCATTAGTAATTCCTAGAGTGTCAAGGCGCCATAAATCTGATAAACTGGCGTTTAACACGTGTAATGACAACGATAGACCCGCCAAAGAATTGTCCTGCTCACTCTTGTGACCCTCTGTCTTGCCCAAAATGGTCCAACCCAATTTAGTTCTGAATGTAGTTAATCCCAATTTTGGAAAATATTTTATGTCATTTGTGAACAGTTTAGCGGACATATCAGCCCCCAAAAGTATATGTACTTCGTCTGGATTTTTCTGGTATAAACAAGATTTATTATTTCTAGGGACATCTGATAAATATACACCTTCCTTTTGAGTTTTACTAATTTATCATTGCGACATAAATTCACGCCTGTGCATATTTTTTCTTGATCTAGTGCTTGTATTTTACACTTAAACTTATTATCTAAACTCCCGATCGTAAATTCATAACGATTATGTTCAGCTGACATTTCCATGCCCCCAAAAAGACCATGTCTTATTGTTTCTTTATTCATTCTTTTTAATTTTAATTTATCAGCTGCAAACTTACTGATGTAACTATTATGAGATCCGGAGTCAATAATTAACCGAATATATGATGATTTACTATCATCTCTGTTAGAAATTGCTACTATTAACGTCTGCAAATAAACATTCGCTTGTAAATTATGATTCGATAACGCCAATTTAGATTGATCATTTCTTTCGTAATTACTTATTTCCTGTTTCAAATCTTTATTTGCATTACACATTATGTCTGAATGTCTACGATTACATAACTTGCATAAAGTTTTTGATACACAGTGTCTAGCTAAATGCGAAGGTTGAAGGCATAAATAACACAATCCTTTCTTACGCAATAGATTAACTCTTTCATCAAATGGTAAATTACGAGTTTTGACACATTTGTTACTTAAATGCGATTCTGAGCAAAAATTACACTTATCACTTTTATTCTCATTTAATAAATCACAAGCAGTAGGCAATTTCCGATTCTGAGTATCAAATTTATTAACGCGGGGGGGGTTGGGAAACATCTTTACGATTTTGATTATCTAATCTTTGAGCTCGGGGGGAGAAATGACTGGCGCCGCTATCCTCTTGTCTGGTAGTTATTAAGCATTCGCGCGATACGAGTTGTTTATTTAAGAAAGATAATATATCTTTTACGCCATAGTTAACACCGTGAAATTCCATATTAAATTGTAATGCTAAATCTTTAGGTAATATTTTTAGTAATATCGGCGACAATAAACTGCCGTAGCTATCCAAAGAAACATCTAATGATTCTAAACTTCTAATGTTAGTTTGGATTTCATCGTAAATTTTCCTGAGCGATTTAATGTCACTTGAATGTTTTAGTGGGGCAATACTTAATAATTTATTCAAATGTACATTTACTAAGAGGTCTTGTTTGCCATATCTTTCTTTTAAAATATCTACTACTTTTATGTAATTACTCGCGGTGACAGAGAATCCTTCTATACATTTTAAGGGGTCAGGTGCTAAAAATGATTTCAAATAATTAAATTTATCTACAGGATCTAAATTTTCATTATTATGAATAGCCGTTTCGAATGACGACCAAAAAGTCAGCCATTCGGTTGCATTCCCGTTAAATTTAACTGGATCTAGCGGTGTTAATTTGATGTGTATTGCTTCTTTTGAAGTATTTCTTCTTTCAATTTCTGTTGATGAAATACTTGTTTCACTTTTCTTTAGTTCTTTTAATTTTCTGTTGGCTCGAAATCGCCAAGTAATTATTTTTTCACGATATTCATTTGCCGTTTCTAATTCGGCTTCTAATTGGAGTTCTTGAGTTAAATTTTTAATCTCTGCATCTTTACTCTTTAATTCTATAGTAGTTTCATTTAATAATTCTATAGTTTCCTCTAAATCTACAGCATCTGGATCTATATCATCAGATAAAGTTTTTAATTTCTCTATAAATTTATTAATACTGTCTCTTATGACAGCTCTCTCTTTTTTGGCTATTACTAAATTAGCCATAATAAATACAAAAATTTAAAATTTTATAATATTATCTATCTTTTCAATTATAAATAATGGATTCAATTATAAATAATTATAAATAATAGCTGCCCACATCCCGTGTATGGGATGCCACAAAATTTGGCTGTACCAGATTTCTGATCTAAAACTTATTCTTGTTACTGACCCGATACAGCATATTTCAAATCTTAACTCTTCTTACATTCTTAAATTTTCTAATAAAATATTTATTCTTCTAAATAATAAAATGTGGATGGGTCTCACCTGAAAACTTCTAATCCAAGAGTCCGGGCGTGGATGGGGCAACTATCATCCTTTAAAGAAACTAGACTCGATGAATGTAGCACTTCTTAGATGAAAACAGAATTTTTAATGCTTTGTTAGCATACATGTAAAAACGAAAACAGAACAAAAACTATCTACAGTATTTACAATTAAATATTAAAGTCTTTCTTAACATTAAAGTCTTAAATTGTCATTAGTTCTTAAATATTTATTCTAATTCTTAAAAGTTTCAATAGTTCTGTTTTAGGACCGGGGCGTCTGTAAACAAGACGATCTTAGCATAGCCCCTTCTCTATTCAAGGTCCTGTTCTGTTCTGCTTCTGATTCTAAAAAGCACCTTTTTCGAAAAAGAGGCACCCGTCTGTCTGGAAAGGCATTTTGTTCTCAAAGCAGAAGAATGAGCGGGGGATTCCCGACAATGACATTAAGCCTTCTAATATTTTGCGTCGAAATTAGGATTTTAAAAACGAATTAACCGTGAAAATGGGTCTTTTTTTACGAGTAGTTGTTGGTCTAATAAAATCACGTTTGTTTTCACACGGGACGGTTATAACATCTGTCACCTAGGGTGCCTAGAATGGAGACATAATCCAGACACTCTACTGTCACCCAGTCATTGTAATTTTCAATGTGTTTTTAAGAGGATCGATCTGCCATCCTTGCATAAAATGTACTTAGATTTCCTAAGTCCATAATAAAACACGTCATTGAATAGATGGACTCTTAGTTATTGTGACAGAAACCGTTGTATACACCCTTCTATCCTTACACATATATAATGTACGAGAAAATTATTTATTTCGATAATCAGCCAAAACATTTTGGGGGGAAAATTCAAATAAGCCAAAAGTATCTATCTGACACTGTCAAGTGACTTAACATTTCAATTTTTAAATGTTCAATGAACCAAAGAAATGTTGCAGGAATCGAATTATTTCAACAACAATTGAAATATGGGAGAGTGGGGATGAATAGGACATTTTTCATGTTTTTACTGATAACGTTCACCTTAAGTAATTCAGAATTTTGTACCATTGCTCATAAGTACGCTTCAGTAATCAGTTACATATAAACATACTAACTTTAATAAAAAGTTACCATTTTTAACTACTAATAATTTTTTTTACATGCATGTGCATTGTCCCATTCATCCCCACCTATGGGGATGAATGGGACAGGACTGGAGTTAACAAAGAAAAGAAAACAAAATGGAAAATAAATACATTTTTAAAGTTAAATTGGTTTATGTGATTTTATTACACACTATGGATTCACTGAAATTAACATAAACTGATGTATTGACTCAAATTAACATCAAAAGGCAAAACTTCTTTGGTTCGCACAGTTTCTAGTGTTCTGGGCTTTAGTAATTTAATCTAATACGATCTAATCTAAAAACAAATAAAGAAATAAGACACTAGAAAGAAATAAATCATTATAATAGAGTACAAATTATCCAGATAAAATTTTGTTTCCGACTGATCGAGAAGAATCAGCATTCTATTATGTATTACATTAATAATCACTGGGATTTATTTAATTAGTTTGACTGAAATTGTGATTTAAATCAAATTATTATTAGTTTATTTATTTTTTTTAATTATAGATATTATTGATTTAAGTTGCATTGAATATTCTAACTTATAGCTTTTTAATCATAATTATTATAAACAAAAATCAGAACAATTAATTTCAATCTATTTTTCTCTAAATCCATGCTACTTTTATAATTCCATGTTATAACTACTGAACTACAGGTTAATAAAATATTGAAAATCTATTTACGATTTGTTTTAATATAATTCTTGTGTACAATTTTAAATTAGCACATAGTGGGGAATGTCCCATTCATCCCCACCACCACATGGTCATATAAAACAGGAAATAAGATTAAGGAACAAATGTCAATATTCTTCTTGAATGTCATAAACACAATAAAAGATTATGCCTTTTCACCACATAAGCGTTATATTAACTTTAAGAAAATACTTAATGTTTTAACTACTACCTAATTGAATCAGTAAAAACTTACTTTGTCAGCTGAAAAAGACACTTTAATTTTTTTCTGCCCTTTTATGGATAGCACAATTCTGAAACTATACTTGCTGAACGACCTGAGTGCTGCCATATATCATAAAAATTGTCAAGTTTCCAGTGCTTGCAAAACATGAAAAGTTTGCTATTGTCCCATTCATCCTGCATCCCATTCAACCCCACTCTCCCCTACTAAGTTGTACGAATAATTCAATCAGTTGATGAACATCTGTAAGTTCACTGAGCTCTAATTAGGCAAATACGAAGGACGTTCTAAAAGTAAATTTTATCCTGTCTTTTCACAAGAAAGCTTTTATACAAACAGAAACATAAAATGGCCTGACAAAATACGAATTTTTTTTATTTTTCCACATAGTTTTCTACATAGTAATTTCTCGACATTGATACACTTAATCAATTTCAAGTAACCGCCCCAGTAAAAATTAATGCCAAACAATAAAGTCAGTTCTTCACATCTTGGTGAAGTTCTTCATTGTTAGAGCAGTGATGCCCCGATAGTGCTCAGAAACCTTTGGACAGCCCCTGCCTGCTTGGGCACGGCCAAGCTTTACAGGTTGGATGCTAGTCCGCCGGAGCGAAAAATCGCCAGATCACTGCATAGTAGCTGTCTACAACCAGATAATTGTCTAGTCGCAACATAGAATGAGCTGTGTCCGATGGCTCGTTCAGACTTCAATCATCATCCATGGAAGACTGCAGGCTCCTTCATCAACAGCCACAAGGTGACATCTATGGCGCGGTTCAGGAAAGGCAGGGTTGCTACTTCTGCTTCTTGGACACAAATGCTCGACTGGCACAACACACCTCCAGATTTCACAAGGCGGAGACGCACAGACACGCTCCTGGATGCATAAAATTTTGAATAGGTACACAACTAGCTTTGGAGCCAAACACATGGGAAAAACAGGTTTTTGAATTTTGGATGAGAGGATACGGCCCCGATGGTGCTCACCTTTATGCGGGAAAAGATTAAAATATTATGTTTCAAAATAGGAGTTATAGACTGTGATCCAATCTGTCCTATCCCAGGCGACGAATGCGTTCGTTTGTATCCCTTGCTGTGTGAGAGGTCTTGCATCCTCGCCCAAGAACAAATCTCCTCAACTCAAAAATTACAATCTCTTGAGACAAATGTTAGACTTCAGTTTGAGAAAAATATGGCAATTGCGTAACGCATTGATGGTCCCTGATATAATATTGAAATAGAGATTGGCTGTGCCTTAACTCAAGAATTTAATTGAAACAGAGGTATAAATAGTTTTTTACAGAATATTAATTTTATTCATAAACTTATCCTTTTAACTTTTAGAAAAGAAAGTCACTTAGTACTTTATAATTTTTCAAACATATGTATAATAGTATAAGTATAAATGTGCAAATATGAGACAGCGGGGAGAAAATAACAGTATGCAGGAGTACAAAAAATTAGGTCTTTTGAGTTCGACAGTTAGCAAGTGAGTGAATATATCTCTTTGTGTTAACATTTAGCTCACATTATGTACACAGCCATAAATCAAGCTAAATCAACATATATACATATATATATATATATATATATATATATATACAGTCGGTAACAAAAGTGTCCGAACACTAGCAAAAATTCCCATGTATAAAAAGTACACTTCATACGGTTTTGTTAAATAAATCCTTATCGAATGATGTTCTTACGCTGACTAAGAACAGGATTCGACAAGGCTTTATTTAACAAAACCGTATGAAGTGTATATTTTTTACACAGGAATTTTTGCTAGTGTTCGGACACTTTTGTTACCGACTGTATATATATATATATATATATATATATATATATTATTTTTACAAATATTTATATGTTCGTGTACAAATCGTTACTGGTAATCAAATAAATTCAATCTGACTTTTGAAATTTCATAAAAGTGATTGAAATTATCCGTGACGAAAAATATATGATTAGTCTTTCTCGCTAAAGAAAAATGGAAAATAATTTATAGAACCATCAAGTTAATAATTTATCAAAAAGAAATAAGCGTAGCTTTCTGCATTTAACATGAGATAGACTTTCATTTAGGTACTATAGCTACAAGCAGCTTCCCCCCCCCCCCCCAAAAAAAAAAAAAAAAAATTATACTGGTTCGTTTTACTTGGGATTCCGTTAAAACGACAAACCAACTGAAAATTTTCTTAAAATTTTTCAATTAATCTTTAATTTAACTAAGTATTTAGAAAATAATTTTTTATGAAAAGCTAATGCTGACTTATATTGTTTCAGGTTACGGAACTCCAGAGGATGGCGGTGACTTAGACTTCTATCCGGGAGGTGGTGATCCGCCAGGTTGTGATCAGACAGTTGCACGATCCATTGCTCAAGACACACCTACAGAATGTAAATATCTATATAATATTTCTCTAATGTGGACCAATTACGATTATATTTTCTTGAAATGATACGATAACGATAGTGACAATAAAATACGCAAGAATAAAAAATAATATACAAGTAATATTTAAGCACGCGGACTCAGTCACGATATCTATTTGCATGCATTTTCAATTTATTTGGATGAAATGACACAAAGTAAACATTTCCATATATTTTACTTACAGTTTTGGATGGCGTGACGAAAAAGATAGAATAATTCGTTGAAATAAATATATTTCAGTACATAATATAAGCTTAATGAAAGTGATATATTTGACAGCGTATTTGAAAATTAAAAGCAATATTTCAATGTGCACATATACTTTAATATGCAAAACAAAATAATTGCAGAGAAATTTAAAAACAAATCACTTAATCTAACACCACTGCGTTACTGGAATTTCATATAATTTCTTTTAAAACACATGCTTTCATAGTATAAGAGATGTGAATGGAAAGGTATCGATGAGTAAATGCTATATATTATTTTATGTTGAAAATAACGTTTACACTGTAAATATAAATAAAAGGAAAAATCAAATTCAAATAAGAAAATCTATGTATAATTTAATTAATATCAAAGCGTCACTGAAAATTTGATATCATTATTTTTAAGACCCGTATTTCTAATTCTTATAGCCATAAAGTACAGTGCTGCGTCACAAACTTTTAACCCGTTAAGGGTTTTTTGTATTGATAATCAATTTACAGGGATACCGAAAATATTTCGAATAAGTTTCAAAGGGTGTTCTGGGCGTAAGTTCTCAGAATAATATTTAATAAATTTTTATAGCTAATAACAACCTTTATTTTTATGAATTTAACTGTAATATTAAAACGGGGGCTTGTGGAGGCAGTATCCCCCCAATATAGTATTCTGTGTCATATAAAACAATTCTAAAAGCTCTATTTCGTTTTTATAGTACTTACAAATTGATCCTCTTATCTCAAACCTTATACTGTAACAATCTATGTCTATGGAAACGCAGGGTGAGAGAAAGTAGTGTGTGTGCCACATTAGAATATTTATTTATTCATTTTTACTTTCTTCTATATTTAATAGAAGAAAGTATTGGATTAGTGAAAATTTTCGACCTCGAGTTTTCAACGGATTTACACGTTTTGAGAGGTCTAGAAAGCGATTTGACCATCTTTAAAAAATGTCTGCCTATTAGTCTGCCTGTCCGTCTGCCTCTGTGTGTGCGACAAAATTTTCTTGCAACTGTATCTTAGGAACTACTGTACAGAATTTTATAAAATTTGATATGGAGTCACACATTAACATAAATTACAGCCTATCAATTGTTGGCGAAAATCGTCCAACAAGTGGCGTTGCCATTCTGTTTTTTCCAAATTTTTAACATGGCGGTATAAGAGAAAATCTCGTATGTTTGTACATAAAGTGAATTATTTTTTTTTAATAATCACAATGAAAATAAAAATTATTATTTATAATAGTGATAGTCAACTGGGATTTATATATATATATATATTATGTATAATCATCGCTTTCCTCCCTGGAGGGAAAGTCCTCCCCGAGGAGATTAAATTTTCATTATGGGTATCTTTCAAAAGACCTTGTCAATATCTTCAAAACGAATGGTTGAACCATAGATCTGCGATAATTTAAAATAAAATTATCGATTTTTACATTTAAAATAAAAAAAATAATTTTTTTTTTCTCTCTCTCTAAGGTATCTTGAATAGAGTATAAATTAGACTTTCTTTGGATATTTATTGTTATAATATTTCTCTTGAATGGAAATCTTCTGCATTCACCAGGGAAGATAATTTTAATAAATGCTAATTATAAATAATTATTTTAACTGAGTGAATTTGTATAGGAAAATATAGAAGAAAAGTCATGTAATTTATTTTGAAATGCGGAAGAAGGATTTCAATAAAATACCTAAGCTGATTCGATGAAACATTGAATGCCACGCATATTATTAGTTTTTTCCCTTTAGACGAAAAGACCTCCGGCACTCTGATTTACACACTTTGACATTAAAATTACACCTCTCTTTATTCAAAAAGCTGAATAGATGACACTGGCGAAATAAGAAACATGCTGTCATCTAATGGTGTTTGATTGACGACCATTTGATGAATAACTCAGAGATATCTGTAGAAATGGGTGAGGCTAATTGAATGTTATGAGCAATGAATGTACTAAAACTGGAAGTTATCATTACTTTTATACACATGTATGTAGATATAAAAAAAGTATTGATTCGTCAAAATTTTTGATTTCCGGTTACCGATAGATTTGCATGTACTGAAATCTATTCATCACGATTTGAGCCTTTTGAGGAAAAGCCAATCTTTCTGTATAACAAAAAATATTGTGGGTGCTATATCAATTCGAAAAAATTATTGGAATTCTGTAAAATTTTATAGTATACTGGATATTAACATATAAACTGGTGATGCTTAGAATCATCAAGCAGTAGATACTGCTATGCTGCAGTTTTACATACTTACGGAAAGGGTATATTTTTATTTCTATAGTTTATATACACAAAGAGACAAAAATAAAATAAAAATAAAAGCCGCACTTGGATACTTTGACTTTTTCTTTCAAAAATCACAAATTTTAAAATTTAAATTTAAGGATGTAACAGATAGTAATTTTGACAGATTTCGAATATCTAAACCACTATAATGTCTCCTGGATAATCAGGATTGATCCAGGATCAATCATTATCCAGGATTCTCATGGATAATCCTTATTCATCCCTATTTTAAATGATGAAATTGGATGTAAAAAAAAAAAAAAAAATAGTCTGGTGTGTCACTCACACGACTTTCTCTTACCATGAAATTTAACACTACAAGTACAGATTGGATATTAAGATTAAGATAACGAGTACTGTTATGTAAACCTATGTTAAAACAATTTAAATTAGGCTTCGGAACAGACTTATTTGACAAATAATTCTACGTGTGGGAGCTACCGTCCCCTCAATCCCCCGTTTCATTATTGTATCTACATTTATATAGAATTCAAATCCGTTATTAAGTTCAAAAGTTTATTTAACATTTTTCAGACAACTTTCACACGCATCATTCCTTGAAACTTATCAATCCTGAACAAACTTTTCTAGTAACAAACGCATTAACTTCAAAATACATCCTTTGAATCGCCTGAAACAATTTGTTTTTAATTTACTCTAACAGACGCAGTCAAAGATCAAACTATAAAACTGCAGTATTTGAAATAAATCAACATAAAGATAGCAATAAAGCATTGACTATAGCAATGTCATAAAACTAACAAAACTACCTCTCAGGTGAATAATTTTCGATAAGGAGATG
Organism: Salticus scenicus; assembly: GCA_963930645.1. Classification (NCBI taxonomy): domain Eukaryota; kingdom Metazoa; phylum Arthropoda; class Arachnida; order Araneae; family Salticidae; genus Salticus; species Salticus scenicus. Next base: position 213,061,301 of record OZ005662.1, read on the forward strand.
CGAGGCTTTTTGTGTACTTTGGCCACTTACAACACATTTTTCAATGACAAACTCAAAATTACCATTTTTTGATTGTGTTACATCCCTTGCGGATGCAATATATTAAAAACTCCAAATAGAAATTGAAATTCCGTACTGTATAACAGGTTTATAAAGGAAAAAGAGCTGTTTTAACGCGAAAACAACCAAGAAATTCAGAAAATTAACATTTTATAACCTGGATAAACCTCTTTGAATTAATTTACATAAAATAACTACTAATATTTACAAATTCGCAACAATACTGTTAGCTTCGTGCAGCTAAATACCATATTCATCCATGATACAAACATATATATATTCAAATATCTTACGAAGCTTTGAGACAAAACGTTCATATTCATTTCGAATCTATTTATGTGATTTTACTATAATTTTTATGTAAATTAATTGAATTTCTTTTGATTTTATTGTAAACGTTTATATATATACATAATGTTGTAATGATATGCACATAATCAACTAAATGTAAACTGTTTGCAGGCAGTAAAGGCAATTTATAAGTCCCATATACAATATAATCCCCATATTCATCAAACGTTTCACCTAATTTAATTTATAAATTTTAAATATAATTCTGCTACATCTGACCTTCCGTTCTCCTCTGTACTAGGGTCTTGGCCAGCTTAAAACTCTCTCAAGCAAGATTTCAGTATGAGTGATTCAATTCAATTCAATCAGTTACTTTGGGTTAAAATTATTACTTTACTTATTTGGTTATATAAAAAAGTAATAAAAATTTTATAAGAAAATGTGTACAGTAAATGATCACGAAAAACAAAAATACATTTCTTGCCCATTTAACCCTATTTACTGGGGTAAAGAATTCATTTGAGGTTATGGCTGAGCCACAAAATGAAATTCAATAAAAATGTGGGAAATATCAGCCTCGTTTATTCACTCGTTAGAAGATAACAAAATATTGAAAGGAAAAAAAAAAAAAAAAAAAAAAAAAGAATGATACATGAAATGTAAAATAAGTATTGTTAAAAGATTCATTTGAGGTTATGACTGAGCCACAAAATGAAATTCAATGAAAATGTGGGAAACATCAACCTCGTTTATTCACAGAAGATAACAAAATATTGAAAAAAGAAAAAAAAAAAAAAAAAGAATAATACAGTCGGTAACAAAAGTATCCTAACACTAGCAAAAATCCCTATATAAAAAGTAGAGTTAATACTGTTTTGTTAAATAAATCCTTATCGAATGAGGTTTTTAGACTGACTAAGAACGTGATTCGACAAGGATTTATGTAACAAAACAGTATTAACTCTACTTCTTTTACATAGGAATTTTTGCTAGTGTTCGGATACTTTTGTTACCGACTGTACATGAAATATAAAATAAGTATTGTAATCATGAGGAAATAGGAATACACAATTAACACAAATTTTATCAGTCAAAGATTATATTAAATAGTATACTTGTAACAACACGTACATTTTCACTACTTATTTGTATTATGGTAACTTTTGGACAATGTTTTCAAAGTTTACAACACTGAGATCTAATTAATATGTCAAGGAAGATCATTTAAAAACCTTTTTTTTTTTTTTTTTTTTTTTTTTTTTTTTTTGCGAAGAATGAGTGAGTGTATGGGTTTTACGTCGCCCTTGTACTACGGTATGGGCAATTGGCAACAGTTTGGGACATATCCCCTAAGGGTGGTCCGGTGACATGACACCACACTTTTTTATCCTCCAGGAAATGGATGGATCATTCGCTTCGGTGACTTCTACAGATATAATTTGTATGGAAACATAGAGAACATTGCAACCAATCGAATTTTATGTGCACCAGCAACCATTCTTGGACACGACAGTCTTCGACTGGTCCTAGTATTGCTTTTTACGAAGGAATCAATTTCAAAATTTGTTTTATCTTCCAGTTGTAATTCAGTTTTATCCAACATAATGAACGCTGTGTGTGTGTGTGTTTGTGACAAATAAAATAAAATCATTATTTTTTTAATCATCCAAAGAAGAGATCAGTCTTCTTGTTCATCAGTTTCACAAACTTCAACTACTTATTCAGATTCATCATGAAGAAAAAAATTATCATATTTTTCATTACGCGCATCAATATTAAAGAAACATATTGTTATGCGATTATTGATAAGATATAATATTGATGAGAATGGCCACTAACTACTTACTAATCAGCAATTTTATCGAAAATCTATATTCAATATCGATAATCAATAGTTTTACACATTTAGAAGAGAAAATTCAAAATAAAGAAAGACACGATTCCTTATAACACAGGGAGACATGTAAAATTTTGATTTCATAATTTTGGCTGATTTTTAGGTTTTTTGGTGTGGTGAAACCGAAAAATGAAGCCGATTTTTTTCTATCACGTGTAGGGGGTACATACAAATGAAACACTTCCAGTTGCAAAGCCGTTTGCAAGCGTTCCAAATGTATGACTGTAGTCGGCAGCAAAAGTATCCGAGCACTAGCAACAATTCCTATATGAAAAAAGCACACTTAACACTGTTTTGTTAAATAAATCCTTCTCGAATCGTGTTCTTAGACTGACTAAGAACAGGATTCGACAAGGATTTATTTAGCAAAACTGCATTAAGTGTACTTTCTTTACATAGGAATTTTCGCTAGTGCTCGGATACTTTTGCTGCCGACTGTATTTGCAAAAAACTTGCAAAATTTACGTCATCGAAATTGCAAGCGTTCCGTTTGTATCTAAACCTAGATGTTTGTCAATACAGGGTGCCTAGCTATACAATGTCTTCCATTACCTTTCCACCAGTATAATTATATGGTAAATTTTATAGTACGTTACCATGATTAATTAATCATGGATACCTATTGTTGTAATTTCGCAGCACTAGTGCGACGTAAAACCATACCAACCAACCAACCCACCTATTGTTATGATGGTATAAGTAAGAAATTATGTCGGTAAACACCCTGTATTGACAAAAACCTATACATGACAGAGAAAAATGGCTGCATTTTCGGTTTCAGCACATCAAAAAACATAAAGATCAGCGAAAATAATGATATCAAATTTTGTCAACTTCATTTTTGTAGACCTGTGTAATCAGAGCAAATGTGATCCATTCAGTTCCACATATAATTCTAAAATACATTCAAATTTCTGTAAAACAAAAATAACTATTTTATAGAAAACAAAAAAACTTACTTTTTAAACTAATTTCTGACTGTTCTACTTTTCTGGAAAAATGCCTTCCCGAAACATATCACAATTTTAATTTCTTTGAAAGAACAGGTAGTTCGATTTATTAATAGTGTTGGAAACCATTTTATGGCAATACTTTTTCATATAGTATTAGTGTCCCATTCATTCCCATGGCTGATCGCCACTCTTCCGCCTTTCTTTGACAAGCTTCTAATATCGTTTGACATGTCCTGTCTTATAATTTTAAGCAGTTTAAAGATCTTACTTTGAAATATTACTAAATCAGAGTGCTTCATAAATCAACTGCCTTGGACTCCAATTTATTTCCTGGAAAGAAACATTGAGTTACAAATTATATTGAACATAACAGAAAAAGGAGCACAAAGTTAAGTATGGATATTTATTAAACCTTTCATCTAAGATTGACTATGTGTGTGTGTGCGAGGGGGGAGGGGTGCTTTACTTTTTTGGACCTTTTGGATACCCTGTAGTAGTGGCGGATCCAGAACTTAACTTTTTTTTTTTTTTTTTTGGGGTGGGGGAACTAAGATTTTTCAGGATGTTATTTCAGATAAATGAAAAGTTTACAATAGTAATATTCAATTGTAAATGTCAGTACTTCTGGGGGGCTTCAGCCCCCTAGCCCCCCCCCCCCCCCCCCGCCTTAAATCCGCCACTGCCCTGTGGTGTAAATTCTACATCAGATTATTATTACTTTTGCTAACATTTAAAAAAAATTGTTTTTATAGTATGTACCTTAAATAATATTTCACTTTCTTTAGTTATAGGAAATTTGATTTCTTGCCAGCATTTTCGTGCCTATGAATTCTTCATATTATCCTTTAATCAACATGGATGCCTGTTTGTGGGCGTAGAGTGCTCATCATGGGAAAACTTTCTTAAAGGACATTGTAACTGTGGCACTCAAGGGCAGAAATGTGCTCTCATGGGTATTTTTTCTCCGACTTATACGTTTCCAGATGGAGAGCATCACAGAGACAGACGTTTGTACTTAAAAGTTGGACCTGAAAGACCTTTTTGCGGTATGTAAAAGAGTCTATTTTAATGTACGTTAAAGTGTCTGTTTTAATATTTTGTATTTCTACTGATTTTGAAGATTATAAAAACAAAACTATTAACATAATACATTCTTCGTGTTATAAAATGTGTAGTAATTTAGCATAATCTTTTTCTTACTTACTTTCTTTGTGTGTGTGTGTGGCAGCCCAACTCTCATCTTCTAAATCTAGTAGTAGAAAACGTCATTTTTTACCAGAAATGTTTCATAAAAAATTTTACATTTTGACTTAAATATGTTTTTAAGCTCAGTTCCTATCTGAAATTTGCGTTATACAAAAGAAAAAAAGTTCGCTCAGTATTAGTTATACGTCTACCAGAATATTCTCACCAATGGCCCAACAATGTGTTAGCCCTCTGCGTATACCATAGCCTCCTAAACTAGATGCCTGTCGCGTGGCTCGGAAACATGGCAACAGTTGAAGCTGTAGACAGCGCCACCTGTTATAGATTGCGCGATTTTTTTATTCAACAGCCACCAAAAGTTTTTAAAAGTGGGATATGATATACATAAAAGGCAAATAACATCGAAGAAACGTCGAATATATATATTATATATCACTTCTTAAAATTATTGGTGATATTTGAATAAAAAAGTCGCGCAATTTGTACCAGGTGGCGCTGTCTACCGCTTGAACTGTTGCCAAGTTTCCAAGTCACGCGACAGGCATTTAGTTTAGGAGGCTATGATATTACACTAGTACACAGTGGACTTGTGCACCTATTGTTTTAAAAGTTCTGAATTTGTGTAAGTGAATGTTAATTCTCAAGATACCAATTTAGTGCAGTCTAATTTATAATCCTGTATGTATGGTTCTTTAATGTGTTTATTTTTATCATATTTATTTGCATATATATTTATTATTCTCATATTTTTATTAATTAATACGTTTCTGAAAACTGATGTATGTTTGTTTATAATTGAATTCCATTGTTGTATTTCATTTATTTGTAATTTTTATTCTTTAGTTTTGTCACAAAGATCTATGCATACGGTAATTTCTATTAAGATTTAAAATAATCGTTTTAATATTTGTTTTGTATGTTAAATTAAGTTTGAATTATTGTGGAAAAAATGCAAATCATTCTTATAATTCTTTGCAAGACGAAAGACGAAATATAACAATATCCTCTACAGTCGACCGCAAAGCTATTGAAACACTAGCAATAATTCCTACTTAAAAGAAGGGCGCCCAGTAATGTTTTGTTAAGTAAATATTTGTCGAGTCATGATTTTAGTCTTATACTGTTTATAAAAAAGTAAGTTGACGATATAAATTAACGATCAAACTAATATATATATATATCTTATACTATTAAGGGAGCAATATTTGTATATATAAATGTATATTTCACTGTTCTCGAAAACGGTAGCTCGGACAGTCACGTGATTTAACACAAAGGTGCCCTCCGTAAGGTCATTGTGCACATCGAAGTCAGATTTTCGAATTTTTGATTAGTTTTCTTTTAATTAATAAAAAAATGAAAATAAAATTTCCCATTTCTATAATGACGCACAATGGAGAATTTTAGGAGAGATTTGATTGGTTTATTTGATTTTCATTGATTTGAGTGTATTTTTCATTGAACTACAGCTACTTTATGAGGAATTACAAGATATTTGAATGGTTTATTTGATTTTCATTGATTTGAGTGTATTTTACGTTGAACTAGAGCTAAGTTATGAGGAATTACAAGAGATTTGATTGGTTTATTTGATTTTAAATGGTTTGAAAGTATTTTACGTTGAACTAGAGCTACGTTATGAGGAATTACGAGAGATTTGATTAGTTTATTTGATTTTCATTGGTTTGAGCGTATTTTAAGTTGAACTAGAGCTACGTTATGAGGAATTACGAGAGATTTGATTGGTTTATTTGATTTTCATTGGTTTGAGCGTATTTTAAGTTGAACTAGAGCTACGTTATGAGGAATTACAAGAGATTTGATTGGTATATTTGATTTTCATTGATTTGAGTGTATTTTAGGTTGAAATAGAGCTACGTTATGAGGAGTTAAGAGAAATTTAATTGGTTTATTTGATTTTCATTGATTTGAGTGTATTTTACGTTGAACTAGAGCTACGTTATGAGGAATTACGAGAGGTTTGATTGGTTTATTTGATTTTCATTGTTTTAAGTATATTTTACGTTGTACTAGAGCTACGTTATGAGGAATTACGAGAGATTTGAGTAGTTTATTTGATTTTCATTGATTTGAATGTATTTTACGTTGAACTAGAGCTACGTTATGGAATTACGAGATATTTAATTTAATTTTTAATATTATGCGGCTTTTACAGAGAACAAATTACAATTGGCGCCGCAGGCGCCCGAGAGCATGTTTTTTGGTAAAAAATTTCATGGGTTTCTGGCCAGCTAGCTGGTGAAGCCAGCTAGTATATATTAATGGCACAGCACTTGCAACTTTACGGCATTGGCCAGGGCGGGGTCAGTGAATTCATGACCATTTGTGAAGGGGCACCCAATGGGCGGTCATCGTTACCCCTAACAGGGACAACACATCCATGCCTTCTCCGGGATTCGAACCCAGACCCAACCAATACATATATATATACATGAAAAGTGTGGATGTGTGCTTCAATAATTCTGCTGCCAACTGTAAATATTTGTCAATTATATAATTTGCATTTAATAGTTTTTTAATAATAAAATAAATAAATGTTTACAAAAACATTAATACAAAGTGCTCTTGCAAAACACTTAAAACCTGGTTATATAATTGATAACTTTTTCTATTTCACCTTCTTGGTATGCATTAGTCCAAACCGTCTATATCTCTACAATTAAATCAATTCTGAAAACCGTAGATATATATTGAATAAATTTCGCTATCCTAAGTTTTAAATTTATTTATTATATCATAACTATTTTTAATAATAATTTTATTCTCTGCATTAACTATAATATTTTGCATTGTTTTTTACAATTCTCTTTCAGCTTTGTCGGCATAATTTTTAAATCAATTTACAGTTGTTCTACTTATACCTACACTGTAAAAAAAAATTTCAGTATTTTACAACAAAAGGTGCTGGCACCGCGGCTGCCAGCACAGTTGCTGTAAAATTTACAAGCTGCTGTTTTTTATGGTGCTGTAAAATTTACTGCACTTTGCTGTAAATTTTACAAGATGCTGTTTTTAGTGGTGCTGTAAAATTAACAGCACTTTGCTGTGAATTTTACAAGATGCTGTTTTAAAAAGTGTTGTAAAATTTACAGCAAAGTGTAGTTAATTTTACAACACTTTTTAAAACAGCATCTTGTAAAATTCACAGCAAAGTGCAGTAAATTTTACAGCACTACTAAAAACAACATCTTGTAAAATTCACAGCAAAGTGCAGTAAATTTTACAGCACCATAAAAAGCAGCCGCTTGTAAATTTTACAGCAAATGTGTTGGCAGCCGCGGTGCCAGCACCTTTTGTTGTAAAATACTGATATTTTTTACAGTGTAGGCAGTGATGCCAGATTGGGGATTTTGTCCCCATTTTGGAGATTTTCGAGGCTTCTGAGGACAATTTTGGGGACCAAATGTTTGTGGAGACATTTTTGGGGAAGTCTAAAATTTTTGGGGACAAATTTGGGGAGTTCTTCAACTTTCTGCCATTGATGGCAATGTAATGATTTATCCCTACGACTAGAGACTTTCAATAACTTTATTGTTATTTGGGGATTTTTTTTCAAAAATTGCCTTCATTTGCGGAAAAATCTCAGCTTAAATCATAGAAAAATCTGCTTGATTCCCCCCCCCCCTTTTTAGTAGAAATCAAGCTGGGGTTTTTTTCGAAAAAAAAAAAAAAAAAACCCTGATTTGGGAAAATTTGAAGACCTGTTTGGGGAAATAATTTTCGACCATCTGGCATCACTCAGTGTAGGCGCCGCACGCCATCAAACACAGAAATATCAAAAGAGAGAAAGGACGTTTGTTTGTTCCTTCAAAGAAAACATGATTCTGCTAGTTGGATTAGAGTCCTGCATCGAGTAGGGTAACCCGATTTTACCCGAACCCGACCCGACCCGCGGGTCGGGTTGACTGATATTTTTTTCGTGCGGGTCGGGTTCGGATCGGGTTGACTGAATTTTTTTTCTTGCGGGTCGGGTTTGGTGTTTAGCAAGTCGGGTCGACTTGAGAGCATATTTCCAAATATTTTTTACAATTATAAACATAAATTTATAGGCATGTTTATAACTCTGTAACTAATTTAAACATTCTGCATATACTAGACATGTATCGGAGCTTCCTATTCGTATCCGCGGATATCCGCCAGAAAAATAGATCCGTATTTGTATCTGGATCTGTTTTCTTTTCTTCAACGAAACTAATATGTATCTTTTGTAGAAATTGTATGAAAATTAGAAAAGTATTATAAATCTTTGTCGACTGTTGTTAATATATAAATTAATAAATTCAAATACAGTATAACCTCGTATTTACATTCTGGAAATTGAAAAGATTTCGCAATTTACAAGATTTTTTTTTTTTGCTTTCTTCTATATTCAATAAAAGAAAGTATTAGATTCGTAAAAATTTGTAACTTCCGGTTTTTGATGAATTTGCACGTTTTGAGAGTCCAAATCACGATTTGACTTTTTCTAGAAAATATTAGTCTGTGTCTCTGTATGTGAGTGACAAAAATTTTGTGGTGACTGTATCTCTGGAACTACTGCACATAATTGCATATAAATGTATAAATAAATGCATCGTGACATAAATTAGTGCCTGTCAACTTTTGGTGCCCATCGCTCGACAGATAGCTTCTATACAGTGATTTCCGCAATTTAAGGGATTGCCATATCTCAGGAACTACTGCAGAGAATTTCATATACATTTGTAGATCCACCTTGACATAACCTAGTCCCTGTCAACTTTTTATGTCAATTTCTCAAAATGTGGCGCTGCTATACACTGATTTCCTCAATTCTATATCTCAGGAACTACTACACGAAATTGCACATAAATTTATATGTGGATGTACCATGATATAAATTATTGTTTATCCACTTTTGGTACCAATAATTCAATAGGTGGCGGTTTTATACAACGATTTCCATAATTTAAGGGAAAGATATATCTCAGGTTCTATTGTGTGTAATTAAATATATATATATATATATATATATATATATATATATATGAAAAGACGATTATCATCAGACATTATGCTAATTTAATTTGGATGCATATCGGCCAATAGGTGGCGCTGCTGTACTGCAATTTTCCCCGAGAAAGGAAAAGCTATATTTCAACTTCTCTGGTGTATAACTGTACAAAATTTGATAAGTGCAATAACCATTGTCAAAACACATTTTTTAATATATTATTTATAGAGAATAAAACTGTCTTTCTTTGTATTTTTAGTGTATTTTTTCTCTAAGATGAAAATCGTCTGCATTCACTATGGTAGGGAATTTTAATAAATAATAGCTTTAATAAATTATCTGTACTGAGCGAATCTGTATTAAAAAATATAGAAGAATGTCTTGTGGTGAGCACAACATACTAACTTATATATATATATATATATATATAGATATATAGATATAGATATACCTCTACTTTTAATGAAATTCAATCCTCGTTATTTTTCTCCATTTATACTTGTATATACAGCAAATATAGAAGAAATACTTGTTGTGATTTCATTTAAAGCTAGTATGCTGTGACCACCTCAAAATTTCTTCTATATTTCCCCATAGGAATTCGCTCAGAAGAAATATTTTCTTAAAAATATTATTTATTTAAATTATCTACCATAATGAATGATTTTCATTTTATAAAAAACTAACACTAAATATAAGAAGAGAAAGACAGTTTAATTCTCTATAAATAAAGTCTTTAAAAATGCGTCTTCATAATGGTTACGTCATACATTGGGTTTCGTACCGTTATATGCCTTAGATGTTATGATGTAGCCACATTCCGTTCTCAGGGAAAATTGAAGTATAGTAGCGCCACTTATAGGCTGATATGCATCCAAACTGAATCAGCGTAATGTCATATAATGGCTACACCGATGCATGTCAAGTTTTGTTTGATTATACACAGCAGAACCTGAAAACCCAGAACCTTCCTTGAAAATGCGAAAGTCGACGTATAACAGCACCACCTGTTTAGCAATTGACACAAAATTTAGTAGGCACTAACTTATGTCAAAGTGTATCAAATGTATCTGCATCTAAATGTATATGTAAAATCGTGTAGTAGTTCCTGAGACATAGCCTTTCCTGAAATTGTGAAAATCGCGGTCCAGCAGCGCCATTTGTTGAGAAATTGACACCAAAAGTTGATAGGCACTAATTTAGGTCAATTTGCATCAGCATATAAATTTATATGCAGTTATCTGCACTGAGATACAGTTGCCACAACATTATTTTTTTTCACGCACACACAGACAGACACATACTTTCTGAAAATATCTAGTCAAATTGTGTTCTGGAATCCGCAAAACGTGTAAATCCATCAAAAAATGTTAAGCTGAAAATTTTTACGATTCCAATACTTTCTTCAATTGAATACAGAAGAAAGTAAGTAATGTAAAATAAACACCTTTAGGAAACGGATTCCTTAAAGGCAGAATAATAATATTCTTTAACGTCTTATCTAGAGCAAATAAACAATAAGAAAGCGCTAAAATTGCAACTGTAGAAAGATAATTTACTGATCGTGTGAACTGAAAGTGATTGTAGGAAACCAGATGTCCCAAAGTATTATAAACATTCACGTCGAACAAAAGCAATAAATAACGATACATTTCTTTTCTTTTTTTTTTTTTTCAGAATATAAGCATTAAACAACGGACACTGAATTTGAAGTACATTTTTGCTATCTAGAAGTTCACAACTCACATAAATGTTTAAACATTGTTATTAAACAATTTTTTTAGATTTTTTAATTTTTAACTCAATTCAATCAGTAATTACATTTTAAGTTTTTTTTTTTTTTCACTTTCTTCTATATTCAATCGAAACTAGTATGTTGTGGCCACCACAAGACTTTCTTCTATATTTTCCTATACATATTCAATCAGTAACAATATTAAAAAAAAAAAAAAAAAAAATACAATTTTTTTTTCTAAGGGTTTTTTTTTGGAGGGGTACTTGTTTTTTTTTTAAGGGTACTTCCCCCCCAGGGGGGGGAAGCGATGCCCCCCCATGCACAAAATTTTTTTCCTAGTTACGTACTACTATTATCAATAATTCATATTAATTTTACAATCACAAGTGTAAAATAACTCTTATTATGCACATTTATACGAATTTTTGTCTTATTCTGCCATGTTAAAAATTTAGATAAAATGCTATCACAGCGCCTCCTGTTGAGTTATTGATCCGCAAATATAATCAGCACCAGTTTATGTCGGGGACCAACTAAATACCAAGTTTGGTAAAATTTCGTTAAAAAAAAAAAAAAAAAAAAAAAAAAAAACGATTTTTTTTCTAAGTTTTTTTTTTTTTGTTAAAAGTAAAAAAAATCGATAACTTTGTTTTAAATTATCACAGATTTATGGTTCAACCATTCGTTTTAAAGGTATTGACGAGATCTTTCGAATGATACCCATCTTCAAAATTTAACCCCCCCGGGGGGGTACTTCCCCCCCAGGGGGGGAACCGATGCCCCCCCATGCACAAATTTTTTTTCCTAGTTAACTACTACTATTATCAATAATTCATATTAATTTTACAATCACAAGTTTAAAATAACTCTCATTATGCCCATTTATACGGAATTTTGTCCTATAAAATGCAATCACAGCGCCACCTGTTGAGCTATTGATCCCCAAATCTAATGGGCACCAGTTCATGTCAGGGTGCAACTAAATACCAAGTTTGGTTAAATTTCATTCATTGGTTCGTGAGATACAGCGTCCACAAAAAAATGATACAGACAGACAGACAGACAGACACACAGACACACAGACAGACATTTTTTAAAAACTATCAATTCGTGTTCAGGACATCCCAAAACGTGTAGATCCGTCAAAAAACGGAGGTCGAAAATTTTCGCGAATCCAATACTTTCTCTATATTACATATAGAAGAAAGTAAAAAGTATTGGATTCGTAAAAATTTTTGACTTCCAGTTTTCTACGGATTTACAAGTTTTGAGAGGTCTAGACCATGATTTGACCATTTTTAGAAAACGTCTGTCTGTCCGTCTGTGTGGGTGTGACAAAAATTTTGTGGCAGCTGTATCTTTGGAACTGGTGCATTTAAATTCATCTGTAGATGCACCTTGATCTAAATTAGTGCCTATCAATATTTGGTGTCAAGCGCTCGACAGGTGGCGCTGCTATACAGCGATTTCTGTATTTTCAGGGTGGCTACATCTCAGGTTTCATTGCGTATAATCCAATACAAATTGATATGTGAGAAGACCAATGTGAGATATTTCGCTGATTCAGTTTGAATGCCTATCAGCCGACAAGTGGCGTTGCTATACAGCGATTTCCGCAATTTAAAGAAAGACAATATCTCAGGAACTACTGCACATAATTGCATATAAATTTGTATGTTGGTGTGCTTTAACATATATTAGCGCTTGTCAACTTCTGGTGTAAATTTCTCAACAGGTGGCGCTGCTACACAGCGATTTCCACAATTACAAGGAAAACTGTATCTCAGGTTCTACTGCGTATCATCAAACAAAACTTAATATGTGAGAAGGTGATTATGAGACATATTATGCTGATTCAGTTCGAATGCTTGTCGGTCAATAGGTGGCGCTGCTATACTGCAAATTTCATCGATAACGGGAGGGCTATATCTCAACTTATATGTCATATAACTGCACAAAACTTGATATGTGAGATAACCATTATAAAAATGCAGCTTTACTTTCTTTTATATTCAATAGAAGAAAGTATTGGATTCGTAAAAATTTTCAACCTCGGGTTTTTGATGAATTTACACGTTTTGTGAGCTGTAGAACACGATTTGACCATTTTTAGAAAATGTATGTCTGTGTGTGTGTGTATGTGTGTGACAAAATTTTGTGGCAACTATATCTCAGGAACTACTGCACAGAATTTCATACAAATTGGTATGCAGTTGCACCTTGACATAAATTAGTGCCTATCAACTTTTGGTAAAAATTGTCTTTCAGGTTGCGTTGCCATCCCGCTTTTTCTAAATTTTAAACCCGGTGGTATAGAACAAAATTTTGTATAAATGTGCATAAAAAAAAATATTTTTTAATAATCATGAAATTTAAAATAATTATTTGTAATATGACAATTATTTGCAATAATTCAACTGGTTGGTTGTTGGTTGTAGGATTTAAGGCCGATTGACTTCTGATGTGTCCTAGGCCAAGAGGGGGAATGCCCTCCGTGGGGGTCTTTCTAAGGGGTCCTAGCCCGTATTTACGCGAGTTTCGGAGGAAACCACGGAAAACTCCATACGGCTAGGCCGATGAGCGCGAACAGAGATCGAACTCGGCACCTCCAATCTACCAGCTTTGAGCGCAGAACCGCTCGGCCGCTGGTGGGCCATAATAATTCAACTGGAAAAAAGAATGTATGTAGGAGCCTCGCCTCCACCCTTGGGGGGCCAAGTCCCTCCCTCGAGGGGAGTAAATTTTCAAGATGGCTATCTTTCAAAAGAGCTCGTCAATACCTTTAAAACGAATGGTTCAACCATCGATCTGCGATAATTTAAAATAAAGTTATTGATTTTTTCATTTTTAACAGAATAATAATAATAACATTGAGGATAAAATTGACTTTTTTGGATATTTAGTGTTATACTTCTTCTCTAATATAGAAATCGTCTGCATTATCATGAAATATAATTTTTTTAAATATTAATTTTAATAAATTTTTTTACAGAGTGAATTTGTATAGGAAAATATACAAGAAAGATATATAATGTATCAAGGATTGAATTGACGCAACTGTAAAAGGAAAAAAAAAAAAAAAAAAAAAAAAGACAGATCTTTAAAATAAATTATATATATATTTGATATATCCTAATTTAGTACTGAAATAGCACAGGGTTTATGTGGTCCTATAGTTTCCTTTATTTTCTCTACCATTAACCTTGTATGGCATTTTTTTTTTTTTTTTTAATAAAAAATTGTTATATATAAATTTAATAGCAATATAATATATTTGATAACAAATCTATTGTTAGAAGTATCCTACAAGAAAAAAAGAGGGGGAGGGGGGGGCAAGAGAAAGAGAGTGCTTAGGAACCCTAAAAAATATATATAATAAATTATTTAAACAAGAAAAGAAATTAGAGATTCATGAGGTTACTTCCGAACAAAGATTCACAAGTTTTCAGACACTTCCACCTGTAAATTTTAGCAGGATTTTCTTATTTAAATGCTTAAACAACCAGAATTTTTCTTAGAAATAAATAGAAATTTACTTTCACAAATTTATTTGTACACGTTTATTCAAAGACTTGTACGTCACTGTTCTGAGGTAATCTTTCACCACAGTGACTTGCAGTTTCTTAATTTGGTCAACCAAAGAAACTATGTGCATCAATGGTATAGAAATGGGTGACAAAAAAAGAAAAAAAAAAAAAAAAACGCGGGATATACTGTAGTAAGTCTAAAAACTATAATGAATGATCATTTTCTTTTTCTTTTTGTATTCTTTCGATTCACAAAAAAAAAAAAAAGCAATTCTGGACAGAACGGCCTTAAACTTCAGATATCTAAGAATATTTATTATTTCACATTTTTCACTATCGATATAGTCACGAGTGTAAACAGGAGATCAAATACAAATCAAAGAAAGGAAGAAATACTTTTGATCACCGTGTATCATTAAAAAGCTACGAATGGCTTGTAACTTTAACACATTGTTTTCTTTTCTTTCATTTTTTAAATATATTAATTATACGATTTTTATTTAATAATTAATATCACATAGATTTTTATTCCATCTTTTTATATTTTATAACTGTTTTTTATCTGTTCTCTAAGTTTTAAAAATTATGGTGTACATTTTTATGCATCAGATTTTATTTTTTGTTTATGCATTGAATGGTTCACTTTCCAAAGAAATGAAAATTTTCCCATGCAAAATCCTGTTTTTTTTTTTTTTTTTTTTTTTAAGCTAAAAATCATTAAGTTTTGTATTGCAGTTAAAAGTAGTATGTTGTAACCACTGTAAGACTGTTAGACCTGTTGTCCAGGATTAATACGTCTCGCCTATTATGCACTTACCATGTTCAATATTTTTAATTTTTTTTTTTTTTTTTTTTTTTTTTGTGGGAATAGCACAATTATTTAGACAGGTATAATTTTTTATTTTCAAAAATTATAAACAAAAAACTTGCCAAAAACTTAATAACAAGAATGGATTTCTACAAAATTTTACAAAAGTTGCAGAAAAAATGACAAATTTTTAAAGAAACATTATTCTGAAACATAAAATTGACACGTGTAATATTCGCTAAGATATGAGTTTTAAAAGCTACATATATTGCGCAACTTAGTCAAAATTTCATAAGAATACAGTAAAAAGTAAGCAAATTATCGGGAAAAGAACGAGGTAGATTTTAAATATTTTTCAGAGTTAAAATTTAATAAAGGGGCTTTCAGATTCTACATAAGTTAATAATGCAAATAATTCCAAAATAAGTTTCCGCCAAAAGATAAAGTTCACCCTTTTTTCAAAGCTAATTACCGAAATACGCGATAAATTGGCAACTTAGTGTTAAAAAATTTAATCATTTCGTCGCTAAAATTTATGTTTAAACACGCAAATAACTACCGAAATGTGCAATTGCTTCTTTGCGTAATTGATAATTTTTGCAGTTCTTCAAAGGTATTTCGCAAAATATGCGTCAACTTTTCAACTTCATAATGAAATTTTATTCTTCTTTCTCAAAATTTACGTTTAATTGCTAATATAGGCTGTTGTTTTGCTATTAATCAATAAAATTGTTTGCATGTTTTCCAAACTTTCGCACGTTTTTGAATGGAAAATCATTAGTAGCAATACACTCTGAGAATGAGATGTTTTTCAGCTTTAGAACAAAAATGCGTTCCTTCAATGAAATCGCGAATATCTTTTAAGTTAAAGAGATTAACAGTAAGAGAACCTCGATTCTGTTTATTCGTTGTTGGTAGTATGAACCTAAATACAAAAAAGATGAAATATTTTCTAAGAATAATCACTACAGTGGGTGATTAAATTATATTATTATTATTATTATTATTATTATTATTATTTTACATTTTCTCGATTAAAAAAAAAAAAAAAAAACCTGACGTAGAGGTCTGAAACTTCATATATGCAAAGAACATTTAAATGTTCATTGTTTCCACAATCGATTTATTCGAGAGGGGGAATTAGGGGATCAATCACATACTGAAGAAGAACGAAATACTTTAATTCACTCTGTACCATAAAAAAACTACAAATGATTTTTTATTTTAACACATTATTGCACATACTATGTACAATATGTATGTTTTGGTGCGGAAAATGCGCATATTTTTAGGCGGATATAACTTTTTTCCCCCAAAAAAATTACTAGTTTTTTTTTTTTTTTTTTTTTTTTTTTTTTTGGTAAGTCTTTTGCTTTTAATTAGAACGGATTTCCATAAAAACTTATAGAAAAATTGACAAAACATTAGAGAAACATTATTATGAAACATGAAATCCAATCCACACGTGTAATACTCGCTGAGGTATGAGCATTTTTAGAAAATATGATTTTATTGCGCAAGCTCGAAAGATAGAAAAATTTTTACTACATACGTTGAAAGCTCGATATATTGAGCAACTTTTATCAAAAGATCATTTGAATGGATTAAAAATTAAGCAAGTTGTCGGCAAAAGAATGAGCTAGATTTTATGTATTTTTCAGAGGTAAAATTTCATGAAGGGTTTTTCATATATCGCGTATTTAATTTGAAGATCCAATTACTTCAACCACATTGCGATTTTTTTTTTTTTTTTTTTTTTTTTTTTTTTGTGTGAAAAACCTCTTATAGGCTTGTAACGTTATTATTATTATTATTATTATTATTATTTACTAAGATTTGTGAGTTCATAAGGGGTTTTTCACAAAAAAGAACTTTAGCAATGTGATTAAAATAATTGGACTTTCAAATTAAATGCGTGGTATGTGTAAAGCGCATTTTGAAATTTCAACTCTGAAAGATACCTAAAATCTGGGTCCGTTCTTTTGCCGACAACCTGATTATTTTTACTCTATTCTACTGAATCTTATACAAAAGTTGCTCAATGTATCTAGCTTTCTAACTATACAATAAAAAATTTTCTATCTTTCACGCATGCACAGTAAAATAATACTTATTAAAATACTCATTTCTCAACGAATATTACACTTATGAATTTTACGTTTCAGAATATGTTTCTCTAATGTTTGGCAAATTTTCGGCAAATTTTATAAAATTTTTCGGAAATAATCTAGTTATAAGCAAAGTATTTGTAAAAAAAAAAAAAAAAAAAAAAGTTATTCTTGAAAAAAAAAAAAAAAAAAAAAAAGTTATTCTTGAAAAAAAAAAAAAAAAAATCTGCCTGTATATTTGCACAAATCCCGTACCAAAACATATAAATATTGTACGTAGTATGTGCAATATTGTATTAAAGTTACAAGTCAGTTGTAGCTGACTTGTAGCTTTTCATGATACAGGGTGATCCAAAGTATTTTTGATATTCTTGAATTTGTGGTTGGGGCACTAATTGCGCACGCTGGTCAAAATCGATAGTGGAAACGATGGGTTTTTAAATGTTCTTTGCATCATGAGGTTTCAGGACATTTCGTCTAGTTTTTTTTTTTTTTTTTTTAATAATCGAAAAAAGTGTTAAATAAAATAATGAAAGAAAGAAAGAAATCTAATAATTTAATCACCCACACTATATTTAGTTAGTCGGAAAAAACAAAGTAAAAATATAATAAAAGTTTTCGCAATTGAAACAGTGGTAGAAAAAAAAGTGCTGAATGTTACCCTTGATACATGCTTAAATTCTCAAAAATGAATAATTGTTTTCACAATTAATACACTAATAGATAGATTTCCCATATAATATAAGACATGAGCGAAAGGTACTTGCTTAAGCGAAATAGGAATACTTTGAAAGTTGAAAGACGGATTTCACAAATTTCTAAATGTAAAATTAAAGTTTGACTGTAAACATAACGCTTGAAAGTTTTAATTTTAAATAACACAAATTTACACAGAATTGACTGTAATTGACGGACGCAACAAATGTAGGAGTTACTGAATAAAAAAGAGAAAAAAATATAGTTAATTTCTAGGTAATCATAATTTAACGAATCTGCTGTAAAATTGTTTAGACTGGGCTGCCAGGTTGAAACCTAGGTCATGTCCATTGGCACAGTCGTACGGAATTTTCTGTGGTTTTCTCCAAAACTCACAGAAAAACTGCTATGGAGTGCACTTCTCTCGAACCTTGAACCCAAGGTCAGACAAACAGCTTCTATTCTCACATTATTACCGAATTGTTTAAATTGGTCCACAAACAAACACAGATTTTTTTTTTTTTTTTTTTTTTTAATGCATAGGTCACACTAAGGCCATTATGAAACCTGAAATCACTACTTTTTGACACGCTTAAAAAAAAAAAAAAAAAAAAAGTCCTTTTCATTCGTAAAGACAAGAAATACGCATGTATTTCTTATTCATAAACTAAAAATACCTCTTTTTTTTTTCCCCCTTTAATAAAAGTGCATTAAAGTATTTAGGAAGAAAAAGTGGGGAGGGGAGTGGATTTCTTTGTGTCTGCTAAAATCCTCTATATTCTTAAAAGCGATTGCAGAAATTGTAAATGATTTTGAAGGGTTGATATTCAATTATAATTTTATATTTAATTGCAGCTATGACTGCTAAAAATGCCATATTTTTAACTAATGCTTGGAACAAAAAAATGTTTTTTTTTTCCCTATGTGTATAATGTTATTATTGCGTAAAAATAAAAAAAATAAATAAACAAGGAAATAAAAGAAGAAAAAGAAGAAATGGAAAAAGGTTAGGATTATATTTTTTATTATTTTATTATTTTTATTCTTAAAACGTTAACAGAATTAAAAATGTAAAATTCCGTAATGCCAAGATTATACATATCTGTCTCCTAAACACAAAACACGCGCATTATAATTTGTTATAGATAGTTATAAATTTCTAGCAATTCGCTATTTGTTTGCACTATGAGGCAGGGGAAAAAATAAAAAGCAAGCTTTCAATATCTACAGTAGATAAAAACCGCATTTGTGGTATGATGGTCAATCTCAATGTCTTTGAAGGGAATTTCATCCCGTATTTATTTATCTACGTCAGCGAGAAGAGAATTTATCATTTCCGTTCACGTTTAGTTTATAATCTGCACTACACTGAAAGATGCTTATGTTTCCTTGTGGATATATATATAAGCTATACTGAAACAAAAGAATTTTCATCCTAATTTAAATTATTTATTTAAAATTTGTTATATTTCTACCTCTATTTAAATAGGTATTAAAATTCTTAAAATGAAACAAAATATAGAATGTAAAATTAGATTTTCGTTTTAAATGATCAAATAAAACTTTCAAAATAAGCTCTAAGGATCTTTGCACAAATTAAGTGTAATATGAAATTGAATATGTAAAGGGGCCTTAAAGCGATCCCAATTTTTGTTCTTATTCTGTCCCGGAAGTATACCTATTTTAATTTTTAAAATAAAGTATGTGCATCATACTGTCATGCAAACATTTTTTGCTGTTAGCAATTTAAAAAAAAAAAAAAAAAAGAGAGAGAGAGAGAGAGTTAAATAATATCTCAAAGAATATGTTTTTATACATATATAAATTATCAAGACTTCAAGTTAAGAAAATCTTCTTTTAAAAAATTAATGTGTAATCATGAACATATTGAATATATTATGATAAATAATGAATATTTTTTGCTGAATTATGAGTGCAAGTTTATACACGTTAATATAAATCTTTTGATATAAAAAAATGCTTCGCCAACATATAACTTGAGAAATGTAATTTTATGAAAAAACTTTAAAAGGACTATACTGAATGATTAAAAAAAAATTGGATTTCTAAAAATTAATTGTAAATCGTTAAGACAAAAGTGACTGGAGTCATCAACAGATTCGAGCATTACTTATAGCACTGAAATATAGTGCTAGGATATTGGCACACGATTTAGCTTAGGTGATTTAGCTAGCATGCTGCAATATGTTTACAACTAATGCGTTTTAACGAAATATTAATTAATCAGATACTTTTCGAAATTCGCAAACGAAAAATCGCCAATTATTAACATTAGAGCATTTTAGAAGATTAGAACATTTTAGAACATTAGAACATATTAGAACATTTTCGTTTTCTAAGTAAAATATATTAACATTCTTTCTTCTACCTTAATTTTTGTTTTACAAAAATGATGAAAATGTGGGATTTGCCCACAACTGAAGAAGATGCAGTCTATTTTTTTTTTTTTTTTTTTTTTTTTTTCAAGAAAAAGGTTTATTTGCAAAGAATGCAATATTCGATTCGAATATAAATAGCAATAATAATATAAATAGCAGTAATATAAATTGGCGATAATATTGAATTGGTGCGATAATATTGAATTGGCGATTTTTCGTTTGCGTCCCGCAAACGTAAAAGTACTATTAATCACAAAATATTAATAAAAATATTAATAAAACAAAATATTAATAACAAATATTAATACAAAATATTAATACAAAATATTAATAAAAAATTACTAGCTAACCTTTTTCATGGACGAGGACGGACATTGCTTATTCCATGATCTTCTTCTCGTTCATTCATCGTTCATCTGCATCTAAGTTCAAAAACACAGATGTTATGTTTCAGCGCAGATGTTCTGGTCTAAAGTCCACAGGAAGTCGATTTTAACAACATTTAGTGCTTGAATTTATTAATACAGCGAAAATGCTTGAAAATATACAACAGAAAGTGCAGGAAAAATTACAACATTTTTTTACAGTGTATTCTTTTATGTTTTGCCATAATTCTGTTCATTTCCCAAATTTTTTCAGTACATTTTATAAAATCATCGGGAAATATATATACGCTGGCGTTTAAAATTAAACGAACAACATAATTTTCAAACAAATAAACATATAAACATAAAATTTGGATGGTGTTTTTGTTATTATATGATTAATCGAATTTTATATAACTTTAACATAAGTAATAATTTCACAGGTCGACATGTAAAATTTTTATTTTGTAATTTTGACTGATCTTTATGTTTTTTGGTGTGCTGAAACCGAAAACGAAGTCAGTTCTTCTCTATCACGTATAGATTTTTGTCAATACAGGGTGCCTACCAATGTAATTTCTTCCATTACTCTTCCACCAATATAATTATATGGTATGTTTTATAGTATGTTTTCATGATTAATTGATTATGGATACCTATTGTTGTAATAGCGCAGCACTAGTGCGACGTAAAACCATACTAACCAACCAACCAACCTATTGTTATGATGGTATATGTAAGAAATTGCGTCGGTAAGCACTCTGTATTGACAAAAATCTGTGAAAAATGGGCTGCATTTTCGATTTCAGCACATCAAAAAACATAAAGTTCAGCTAAAATCATGAAATCAAATTTTGTCAACTTCAATTCTGTAGGCCTGTGTTTTTAAACTAATAATTATTTATTTTTTCTCAAAAGTAAGTTTTGGAAACAAGAAAAATTTTCACCAATTTTAGAAAAGAAAACATAAGAAAAAATGGTGGTAAGGATGCATTACATATAGATGAAGATGCACATGGCTTCAAATGTCAAACTAAAT
The DNA here is from genome assembly GCA_963930645.1 of Salticus scenicus. Taxonomy (NCBI): domain Eukaryota; kingdom Metazoa; phylum Arthropoda; class Arachnida; order Araneae; family Salticidae; genus Salticus; species Salticus scenicus. The sequence goes on from OZ005662.1 coordinate 213,083,378, forward strand.
CCCGATTTTTCTTTCTGCATTCACATTTTTTTTTTTTCTTTTATAACAGACTTTTTTGAAAAAATATAATTACTGATTTATAAACTATGAGCTTCAACATGATAATAAAAATGTCGATAAATAATTTAGTAATGAACGTCTATCCAATTTTCATGTATGTATTATGTATATTTTTAAAAAAGTTATTCACATACGACAAAAAATAAGGAAAAAGAAGAAACAAGAAAAGTGAATACAGGAAGAAAAATCAGGTTTTATTTTAATATATGCATGTATGTGCATCTTTATCTGTCTGTAATGCATCCTCATGACGATTTTTTATTTAGTTTTCTTTTCTAAAATTGCTGACTTTTTCCATTTTTCCCAAGGCTTACTTTTCAGAAAAATTCAATAATTATTAGTTAAAAATTATTAGTTATGCTAAAGTTATAAAAAATTCGATTGATGATATGATAACGGACATGCCATTCAAATTTTATGTTTATTTGTTTAAAAATTACTCGGAAAAGAAGAAAACGAAAAAACACGTTATTGCTTTAATTTTGTACGCCAGTGTATATATAAGTAAAAATATACAGTAATTATAAATATAATGTTACAAAATTGTAAAATGCAAGTAGAACACATGATCAAATGCCACAATAATCCTCGAAAATAAATATAAATCAATAGAATCACATTCTAGATTATGCAAAATTGAACGTACCATTTATTTTTATGTTACAATGATTTTTTTTAATTACATATTTTTAGTATTTTAAATTAAATATAATAAATTTTTTGTCTGTTTCAGTTCACCAATACCAGGTCGTAATGTATGTGCATACATTAAGTAAATACAAAACGTATGGGATAGAATCCATGTACATTGAATTGATTATCATTGGCAGTTTGGAAAAGATGAAAGGAAAACTAAGACTTGAGTAAGTCACTAATGTAATTTCTAATGATGCTCATATTATGTACAGTCGGGTAATAAGAAATACCAATGGGTACTCTTTTAAATTGATCACCCGGTATATATTCAGGGTGGTTATAAGTAAACTTCCCCTATAAAGAGAATCCTACAGTCGGTAACAAAAGTTTCCGAACACTAGCAAAAATTCCTATGTAAAAAAAGTACACTTCATACGGTTTTGTTAAATAAATCCTTATCGAATCCTATTCTTACACTGACTAAGATCACGCGTTTATTTTTATTTACTACATCACGCGTTTATTTTTATTTCGACATAAACGGAAAAAATAATAATAAAAAAAAAGTTGTAATTTTATTTAAATTACGAGACAAGACTTTTTAATTTTCTCTTTTTTTTTTTTTTTTTTTTTTTTTTTTTATTATTATTATTTATTATTATTATTATTATTTTTTTTTTTTTGGCCATTATTATTATTTATTTTTTTTTTCCCCTTTTCTACAAAATTTAAAAGTGTTTATGACTTCGATGCTTTAACTCCCGTAAATATTTTTCGAGTTTCCTGAACTGATACATGTTATTTAAGTTCATTATCGAATGTTCCCTATTATTTAAGTTCACTATGAAAAGTGTCTTATTTAAAATGAAGTACATACCACTATCGGTTTGTGTACAGGAATTGTTATTGTGCACACTCAAAGAATTTCAAAGCTTTGCGTTCTATGGGAGATATTTCTATAAACCATATTTTAGCCTTTGTTTTGAGAAAATCACAATGAAATTCATATTAATTTTTCATATGCACAAAAAAAGTTTTTATACAGTATGATTAGCACTAAAATTTACAGGGCCACACAAAAATATTCACATACACTTAGAACTATAACCAGAAACTCCTGGAATAGCAATTTCGATTTTATTAAACGTTTTTAACAGGCTGTTTAAGAGTAATTATGATTTGAATTAGTACATCTGTCTGTTTTTTCGTCCGTCTGTCTGTCTATCCGTCTGTCCGCGCTCTAACTCCTCTAAATATTTATGGAATTTCTTGGAACTGAGTTATGTTATTCAAGTTCATACTATGGGATGTTTCCCATTTAAAATGGAGTACATACCATTACTTTTTTATGTACAAAGACACCCGAAAGAGTTAGTTTCAAAATATTGCGTTCTATGAGAGGTATTTATATAAACCATAGTTTAATACTAACAAAGGTTAATTACCTTACTTTCTAAGAGTTGGCGATGTTCGTCATTTTGGTAAAATAACGCAAAAGCTATTAATCTGGTTGTAATGAGTAAGAGTCTTTTGACTTGTCGACATGTCAGTATGAAATGTTTAGTTGCAATGTAGCAGGAGTAAGTTTATAAGCTTTTAAGATTTTAAGCGTTAGTTTATAAGCTTTTAAAGTGTACATATCTCTATAAATAGAGTTTTTATGAATAAATATGTTCGAAAGCCAAGAACTGTGTGCTTATAATACCTTTTATTTACGCAGATTATAATGAAATTGATATTTACTATTCATATGCATAAAAAAAATTAATATTGTATTAATATGATATGATTTGAATTAAGGTACAATACCACATAAAAATATTTATATACTGTTACAAAATTGTAAATAATTGTGTTTATTTTTGTGTAAATTCTGAAGTAAATTGATAAAGTGCTAATTTTGTGCCTTTCTAGTCGTTTTAGTGTTAAAATAGCCTTATTTTCCCTTAAAAACGCATTGAAAAGCTTCAATAAGGCAGGAAATTGATTTGGCGCCAAATTTGGCGACTTTTTCCCTCCTTGGCGATTTTTTTTGCGACCTTGGCGAGAAAATCCTTATTAGGGACATACCAAATATGGAAGCTCTAATCTCATTGGCTGATGAGATACGGAAATTCCTGGAATTTTCCACACTTTTCTACAGAAGTATATAAGGGACGTTTCTTCGCCAAGGCTAGTTCAGTTCAGTCCAGTCTGAGATCAGAGTCAGTCAGTTTCGCTAATGCTTGCATTGCTTTGAGCCTCTTTGGAGGAGACTTGCTTTATGTGTTATTGCTATACAGTTTATACTGTGGATTTGCTATTGACAGCTGTTGTTTAAGCTGTGTTTACTGGCTGAATTGAAGCTGATACTTGGTTTATATACCTGTATTTTTCTGGAACTTTCTATGAATAAATTACTGAATTTTTGCAAGTTTTTCCTTTCATTCTCGGACAACTCACGAACCCCCAAGTACGCAACAATACATTAATGGTTATAACCGAATGTTGCTGGAATTGCATTTTAGATTTTATTAAGCGTTTTTAACACTTTTCATTAACGTTTAAAATTGATAGTAAACTTAATTTGTCTACCTGTCTGTGTTTCCGTCTGTTCGTTGAATGATTATGTAGGCAAAGTACATTGAAATCAAAGAGTAAGTAGTGTTGGAAAGTGCTAATAATCTGTGCGAAACGTATGATTTTCCATCCTTGTTTACATCTAGCATTAATTTAAAAGATAAATTTAAAATAAAAATGGGAAAAATCGTATGAAAGAAATGGAACAGCTTTAGTACAAGACCCCTTTGTTAAATTTGAAATTTAGTGCTGAAGTAGCTCGGATGATTTTCTTCAAGATCTTTACTTTCGAAATTGTGATAACCATTTTAATTCATCGCCAAAATATCAACAAAAATTTAAAAGCCACCAAGGGGGTCTTATATTAAAGCGGTACTAACAAGATTTTAAGAAATGAGTATAGTAAATGTTGTTAAGAAACGAAGCACAGTTACCGCGTGTTTATACATAGAAGAATATACATATATATTTAAAAAAAAAAAAAGAAGAAAAATAAATAAATAAAAGATTTTGCCGTACTAAATTAAATTATGTTTTGTACTGAATTTTATGTCTATTATTTAGAACACAGAAATAGGATTTGGGTTTTTTATTTATTCTTATTTTAGTAATAATAAATATTTTTTTGCTTTCATAGCGTTAATTTAGCTGAAACAAACCAAGTCAAGAAATTTCTACTGTCAACAGATCGGCCTATAGGAAATGTACTATCTGCTGTGATTACTTTCAAAGAAATTCTCTATGAGGCAAGTGAAGTCCATCAAAGTGACCATGTGAAAACAGACAAAAAGTCGGACACCATTGTGGATCGAATGGAAATTAACTATCTATTTCCATTGTCAGTAAACCATTTACTGTTTTCTCTTTTTAATAAAATTATTTACTCGATAATGAAAAATGTAATTGTAAAGTTCATGAAGCATATTATATCAGAAAGGATAACGATAATTATCTTAATATAACATAAGTGCCATAAATAAGTGCAATATAAGTTCACGAATATTTTTTAAATAGTGCTTAACTTCTTTTTTTTTTTTTTTTTTTTTTAATCCTCACTTTATACATAAAAATGAAAAAATATTTTTTTTCTTTTTAAACACACCAAGAAAACAAAAATCCCGACACAAAGGAGAAATTAGTTTAAAAAAATAAAATTTAGTCAAAGTATTTTTCTAGGTAACTTATTTTAATTACAACTTCGAGGTTACACATTAACGTATACGTAATAAAAACCATTTCAAATGTGAAATAGCTGTACATTAATAACTACTATAATCACCACAATTTTGAATGCAAGCCTGCAAACGTGCATGCGTTCTATCGGACAGGTACCATATTTCCTTTTGTGGTATTTGTTGCACTGTAAATTAGCAATTATTAACGAGTTATGGATTACTCTGCATTTGTCGTTCAATCTTGTATAATCATGCTCGATGGGAGAAAGATCGAGTAACCACGCAGGCCGAGGCGGCAATCTGTAAAGCACATTTTGCAACAGCACCAGTATCAGGACGTCCGTTCTCCTATTAGATCTCTACTCCCTTCAGTACAGCTTATGAATGATAGCACAACGGTTCAATACCCAATCAGACGTATGCATTTGCCGTCAAGGTACTGAGATAACGACAAGAGAGCTTTATCACAGAAAATTCGCTCTTGACACCAAAACTCTTGTTGTAGATTTAATGTATTTACGCCACAAACAGCTAGATGTGAGAGCTAATATTGTTCGCCAGTTCATAAGTACAGAAGAATGTCCAGTGCATATACGCCGCAGATAGCTTGGCTCAAAGCACTCACATGATCTCCTTCTAACCACAATATGCCACCACTGGCACAGATAGAAACGGCTCTCCCCAGAGAATAACAAATTGCCACTCTACCTTCCAGTGAGCACTAGTGTGACACAACTGAAGTCGCAGATGGTAGTGGTTGGAGTTAATGATATGAACTCTACAGGGCGTCTGGCTCGGCGCTATCCCTCAAGTGGTCGATCTGGTTTATTTCAAAGCTTTTTATTTTTAATCGACTTCAAAAAAGAAGGAAGGTTCTCAATTCAAACCGTATATTTTTTTTATGTTTGTTAGCTCATAACTTCTGAACGGATGCTCCGATTTTGATACATTTTGTTTTGTTTAAAAGGTCTTGGTCTGAAATAGGTCCCATTGTAATATCTTTACGATCTAAAGAAAATACAGGGTGCTCCAAAAAAACAGTCCCAACTGTTTTAACTGCTAAACGGCTGCAACTATAGTGATAAAAATGGTATGTAAGAATAGCAAAGTGGCCATGCAGTACAAAGTTAAACCGCTTGTAGCGCCACCTGGTGCAAAACAGCGGAGTCAGTGTTCCTATCTTAAAAACGGTTCTAGAGAAAAAAGTGAATTACAAAGTTGAAGAGTATCATCGATTTAGTACAAAAAGATAGTTTAGATATTCATGCTAGCGTTCCTATCTTGGAAACGGTTCAAGACAGGGGGAAAAAGTGAATTATAAAATTGCAGAGCATCATCGATTTAGTACGAAAAGATAGTTAATACATTGATGCTAAAAATACAATGCTAAAAACGTGCATTTGTTTGTTCGCAATTTCTTACACTATGCACACTTGAGCTACATTTCACACGTTGTAGCGTAGCTGCTGAGACATACGCTATATAGTTCAAAATACGGTTACTTGATAATTTTTGTTTTGTTATAAAGATCTTAGTCTGAAGTAGGTCCCATTGTAATATCTTTACAATCTAAAGAAAATAAAACGCCATCTGGTGAAAAACAGCGGAATTAGCGCTCCTATCTCAAAAAGGTTCAAGATGGGAGAAAAGTTAATTACGAAGTTGTAAATAATCATCGATTTACTGCAAAAAGACAGTATATAGACATTATTGCTAAAAATAGAAAGCTTAAAACGTGCAGTTGTTTGTTCGCAATTTCCTACACTGTGTACTCTTGAACTACGTTGCACACTTTGCAGCGTAGCGGATGACACGTATACTCTGTGCTTCAAATTACTGTTACTGTAAGCGGTCACATCGATTAGCGCAAAGTCGATTTCAACCAACTTCAGAAAGGAGGGTGTTCTTAATTCGAGCTATGTGTTATTGGTGTTTGTAAGCTTATAACTTCGTAAGAGATGCTCTAATTAACCGACTTAAAAAAAAAGGTTCTCAATTCAAACCGTATGTTTTTTTGTTTTTATTTTTGTTTGTTAGCTCATAACTTCTGAACGGATAATCCGATTTTGATAATTTTTGTTTTATTGTAAAGGTCTTGGTCTGAAATACGTCCCATTGTAATATCTTTACGATCAAAAGGAAATACAGGGTGCCCAAAAAAGTCAGTCCCGACTCTTTTAACTGCTGAACAGCTGCTGCCTAGTCATAAAAGTGGTATGTAGGTATAGTAAAGTGGAGATGTGCTACGCGATTAAACCGCCTACAGCGCCAGCTGGTGGGAAAACAGTGGAGTTAGCGTTCCTCTCTCGGAAACGGTTCAAAACAGGAAAAAAAGTGTATTATAAAACAACAGAGCATCATCGATTTAGTACGAAAAGATAGTTTAAACATTAATGCTAAAAACAGAACGCTTAAAACGTGCATTTGTTTGTTCACAATTTCCTATTTTGTGCACACTTGAACGACATTGCATATGTTGTAGCGTACCAGATGACATTTATGCTATGTAAAATTCAATGTATGGCTATTGTAAGCGGCCATATCGATTAACGCATAGACGTTTTAAACCGACTTCATAAAGGAAGAGGTTCTCAATACAAACCATGTTTCTCATTGCTGTTGTTGTTGTTGAAATTTGTTAGCTTATAACTTCGTACGAGATGATTTAATTTTAATACTTTTTTTGTTGTAATGATCTTGGCCTGAAACAGGTTTCATTATGATTTCATTAAGATATAAACAAATTTCCGGATACTTACAAAAGTCTGTTCTCACTCTAACTGCTGAACGCATGCAGCTACACTGGTCAAAGCAGTATGTAAGTATCGATGTTGAAACTTCTGTCCGTCAGCTGCAATGCATATTTTGCTCTTTGTTTGAACTTTACGCTGCGCAATTTCCAGCGCAGCTGGTGACACGTATTCACTGTAAAGTTCAATATATATGCCTAGCTAATATGAACAATCTACAAAATCCCAAGACCTGTGCTTCCAAGCCTAGTGCCATCTGTCATGGGAGGCCATAACGGCCTGGCACTTTTTTCTATAACATTTTTCTAAAATCATCATCGCCCAATGTCGCGTGACGGCCATTGGCCTGGCGATGATTATTAATACTTCATGCCACCTGTCGCGTGGGGCAATTTTAGCTCCTGAATAATCGCCCACTGTCGGCTTAGACCGGATTAGGCATGGCGAATTTTGTATTTTCTTTTTCTTTTTTTTTTCTTTTGAGTTTTCAATAAACTGCGAGTAGTCCCCTTAGAAGCGCTCTACATCGCTCCAAGAGTGATGAGCGGGGGCTGCTCCCTGTTAAATATATATGCCTAACAGAATTTTTGTTACGAATACAGCGTATCCGTTCTTTACATTTCTAAAGACTTTTCAACTTAACGTATGTTCATTCAATAGATAGTTTTTTGCTCATATCTGATAAAGGCAAGAAAAGTGACACAACTTAAAAATGCAGCATTTGAAAAAAATCAATTTAAAAATAACTAGAATGAAACTGGCACAACTGTCTCTCGAGTGGATAGCTTTCTATATGGAGATGTAACATTTTTTTTCACATGGGGTGCATTTCATGTATTTTTCAGTGACATAAACTATTTTTTGAGTTATGTCACTTTTCTTGAAAGTTGTGTTTTGTGAAACTGCCACCGAACGTCTTTTGATGTTCTGCTATGTGAATAAGTTTTCACTGAAAAAAGAAAAATAAAACCTTTTTGTAAAAAAATATAACCGACTCCAAAAAGCAACCACTTTTCAAACTTAAAAAAAAAAAAAAAAAAAAAAAAAAATGGTATGAAATGAAACTGTAAATTGCGCCTAAAAGTATAAAATAATTTTCTTCGCCAAACAACCTATAACACTACAATTAATCATAACTTTTGAAGTCGGCGCAAAATTAAATAAAAATTTATAACTTTATTCGATACAAAAATAAAATCCTATTCTATATTACACATCTCACATTGTCACCTGCAAAACACAGCCGAAAACTACTTTGATTCAAGAAAACAAATAAGATTTCGTAAGCAGCAAAAGTTGGCGAAGATGTTGGTATCTGACGTCCTTGGTGAAAGAAAAATCGCAAAATTATCTGGCAAACTTTTTTAATTTCTTTGGGATATCATGATTGTTTTGAAAAGGTATATTAAGAGAGTAATCAATATTATGAAACAATACATCGTGCAATATATATATTATGAAAATATACATCTTGCGTGTATATTTTTGCATTACGTTTGATTGCCAAATCCAAAAGCCACCAGGGATGATAGTTATCAAAGTTATACCAAATTTGCAAAGGAAACTCTAACTTTGTAGAAACATAAATACCGTATTGTGAAGAATGTTCACTGTTCTATGTAGATGCTACTAATGGACCAATTGTATATAGTGATAAAATAATAAAGGAAACATGAAAATGGATCATTCGAGACAACAGCATTTCTTGCTACCGATCTAAAAACAAACCTTTAAAAACTAATTAAATTTTATTTAATTTTGCGCCGACTTCAAAAGTTATGATTAATTGTAGTGTTATAGGTTGTCTGGCGAAGAAAATTATTTTATACTTTTAGGCGCAATTTACAGTTTCATTTCATACCACTTTTTTTTAGTTGTTTGAATAGTGGTTGCTTTTTGGAGTCGGTTCTATTTTTTTACAAAAAGGTTTTATCTTTTTTAAATTCATTTTATATTCAGTAACAAATTTTGATGCTTATATTGAGTAAAATATTTATGTAACCCAACATTTACGGGTCATTTCCGGTTTCAAAAACTGTCGAGTGACTAATATTAAAATACCTGTAACTCAAGTTCTAAGCAAGATAGAAACAAAATTCAAACTGATTTAGAAAGCTAAAATGCCAGGCTTTAATACTAACCCAAAAATAGAAAATAGGAGTTTTGACCGAAAATTGCGTTTTAAAGGTAGGCAGGCACCTTAATGACTTCTCTTAATTTATTTAAACAACCTTTAATTATTAAATGTTAGAAAAGTCGAGTTGAGTCACTCCATATTTTCTTAGAGTTGAGATTTATAATATATATATATATTTCAGTTTGAGCACTGAAAAGAGAAATGCTCTTCCCATTTAATAAAAGAAATCTTTTTACAAAAACATAAAATACCATATTTCTTTGGTGTAATTCAACTACTGTGAAATCCTAAATATTACAAAAATAACATTTTTGAAAAAGTTAGAAGCTCGTTTTAGTTTACGAACCGACAGCATGTAAACTGAGAAAATTAAAATATCCGTATGTTCCGTAACGAATACTTTATGAATAAGAACAGAGCTTTTCTCTTTTCGGTGTTCATTGCTTCTAAAAAAAGTATAATTTAGAATTATGTCATTCAATTTATTTCACACTGTTTCTAAAAAACAGAATTATGTCATATTGTAAATAAATATTAAAATAAAAACTACGCATCTTTGAAATATTTTCAAATTTATTTTAATTTACAAGCCGACACCATTTAAAAACAGAAAAATTTATATAATTAAAATGATCTATAATTTTTGTAAAAGTTACTTTTTCATGAAATGAGACTAGCGAGTCTCGTACAGTAACCTGCTGTCATAAAGCAGTGTACAGTCTGTAAAGTCAGCTGTTGTAATTATGACCCCTGCCAAACCCAAGAAAGCAGTATAAATGATAATTTTCTTTCAAAACTATAGATATGAAATTTATAAATGTATTTTATACGATAGGTATCTTTTATCATTAATCTTAAAAGCATTTAAGTAGCTAAGTGTTAATTTAACAGTCTACCGAAAGTGACAACTGAGTGTTTAAATTTATTTAGTCCAAAAGGAAAATATTTCAGGTCAGAAAATTTATAACTAAAAGCATGCTAGTCATTTATGTATCTCTAATATGCTTTACATTTTTCTAGCGTAAATGAATGTTTTAAAATGCATGATCCTAATTACCTCATTGTATTTTGAAAGTGGGATAATTATGACCACACTGTAATAATATAATAACCGCGCATATATTACATTTTTTTTAAAAAAAAAAAAAAAGCTTATCTCCAATTATTGTAGAAAACCAATAAATTCCTGAAATTATTGATGATTTGCCCCAGCAGTTACAACCTGCAAATCAAGGGAAAGAAAGTATTAAATATCGATGAAAAAATGTTTGTTTTAACACAGACGAATCTAGATTTAGAAGTAATTCGTTTTGACTATGTGTTTTCAAAAAACAATCACAACTGTTTTGATTTTTGGAAACATATAGTGATGATCCACAAAGGACTGTAAAAAAAAAAAAAAAAAAAAAAAAAAAATATTATTCATGCATGATATTTCATAACTGCTGTTTTTGAACAGTTCAAGACATTTATTCTGATATGTTAAAATAATTTATAACATCTCTAATACCAGATGCTGTTTTCTTTCAATTTGATTTAATAAGTAAATATTGTTCATTTTATATTATTTTGTATTTAACCACTAGGGTAATTTTCTCAATCAATAAATTGAATTACGTGCAGTTAAAAACACCAAATCAAAACAATAGGGGTCTCATTAAAAGCGATCATAATTACCCCCCCCCCCAAATAGTTGTAATTGCGCTTTTGGTGAAGTAATTATAACCACCTGTATTAATTTCTAATACAGAAACCTAGAGAAGTAAAAATTTAATGGAATGTTCTTGAAAGTTTAAAGCTAACCTCTAATTATTTTTTAATTTATGAATTAATTTTTTATATGAATTAATTTAAAAATATTTTATTCTACCACTTTATGAATAAGTGGAAACAAACATATTTTTTAAATATCTGTAAGCTCATTTTAATCTCTTTACAGACCGAAATCTCACACTTCCTCACTGGTTTGCCGCACATCAGAAGAAACCAGTTATAAGGAAAAGAAATTCATTTTTTCTGCCGACGTCTGCCACTGAATTCCGCACAACTCAGGGCGTGCACATTTATGACTGAAAATAGATGAGGCGCAGCTTTACGTCTATCTGGTCGTCATTCTGTACAAATCCATGTCACTCATTTATTTGTATAAAGTCATATTCACTTTAGCAAGAGTTTGTTTTTTTCCTTGCATTTTCATCTGTTAGTTTAATTCTTTCTACCAAAAGACTTCTTTTTTTGTTTCAATGAAAATGAAAAAACTTCAGCAATTTGTTCAAGAAAAAAGCTGTCATGCAGCACATTTGATTTAAGGTTACAATGGAATTTCAAAATATATAAAATCGATAATCTGGCAACACCTGTAATCTGACTCTAAAATCTTTTTCTTTTTTTCCCCCTCCGCCCGTAAATCCATACACCTTATATAGATAGACCACGCTTCCCCCCTCATTATCTGTCTGCGACATGAAGTAGCTTTCCCAGCGAAATTATCACGTGATGCAGACTTGGAGAGAGAGACACGAGAATGAATATTATGTGATTTTTCCATAGGAAAGAAAGTAGTTTTGAGTTTTTTAATTTCTGTATTGTACACATACTTTTTATTTAAGCCTTTAGATTTATGCATCGTTGGAAAGCTAAAATGTCATAGATTAATTATAAAAAAATTTCTTTTGTGAGAAACCATTCTGAAGGGGAGAATTTTTTGTTTGAATTCCTACAAAAATAAGTGCTTTCTTATGGAAGAATCATAGAATAATAATAAAGGAAGAAGGAGCGTATATGTTTTGGTTTCGGTTTGTAAAATCCAGGAATGCTGGGTATAGGGGTATAGATTTTTGAATCGTCTCGTCTCTCTGTCAATCAGTCAGCGAGGCAGCACCCACAACAAACAGCGATAAATGCGCTGAGGATGGGTGCCCTACTTCAAGTTGAGAGTAGCTAAAGTAGCTTTCGCTGGCATTTCACTAGAAGGGGTTTGTAAGCATTAGAGTATTGGCGTGTTCCTTCTTCCTTTATTATTATTCTATGGGAAGAATCGCCCTCAACTCTTTGTCACGTGACATACGGCGCTGACCGCAAAGGATGAAGGTTTCAGATTACACCCTCATGTTGAAGACATTCACTATAATGGGAAGTCCTATTGGTGGCGTAGTCTATATATATAAGGTCTATGCGTAAATCACAGTACTACTCAACTGGTTACTCGCAGCCGATTTTGGAACTACGTAGGATCAAAGAAAGTACACTGTAAAAAATATGTCCTATTTGCTGCTAGAAATTATCTGTAATTTGAGAAAATACGCGTAATTTTCGAAAAAATTACGTTGTCAAAACATATTTTTTGTAATTAAAGAAAATTTCTGGCAGCAAATAAGACATTTTTTATCGTGTAGAACAACACAGGATAACTTCAGCTTGTAAAAATAAACCATCCTACTCAGGAATAAGAGTATAAGATCGAATTACGTTGTTAGCATGCTCAAATGAAGAAAGAACGTACAAGATCTAAATTATTGTGATCGGCAAAATCCACGGGTTTTTGCGAGAGTCAGTGTGTTTCCCGTTCTTATTTCAAACGTTACTTTAATTTTCGTTTAATTAAGGTAAATAATAGGGTAATATACATTTTTAATATTACTTTTTAATATTTCTTTGGATGTTGTGATTGGTCGACGATTTTGGTAAATTTTCGGAACACCTATAATTCGGAAAAATATCTGTAATCCGTCAATGTCTACTTCTCGAAGATACCGGATTATCGATGCTTCACTGTACTGCAAAAGGTTACAGTTTCATATAGGGCGCATTCGAAAGTATTTCCCGGGAAGCCCGGTCGACCGGGAAGAAGAAAAGTTGTTCGAAAGTAATTCCCGGGAAGCCTGGTCAGTTGCAAATGGTGTTCGAAAGCTTTTGACCGGTCGACCAGACTTGTCCCGAACTTCCCGAAATATTTTGTTGGGAAGTGTGGGAAATTGAATCACGTGACACAACACACGTGGATTGAATGCTTCGTCGGTGCTCATTTTAGCGCAATTTGTATTAGTGAATGGTTATTTTTCTAAATATTGAGGTTATTTTTCTAAATATTGTGGTTATTTTTCTAAATATATATTTTCTTCTATGCTCCGCCATGTTTGTTTATATTTTTGTTTCCCGGGAAGATGAAATGTGTTCGGAAGTACTTAATAACCCGGTCATTTCCCGAACTTCCCGCGTGACGTCATTTCCCAACTCGGGAAGTGACCGGGAAATACTTTCGAATGCGCCCATAGTATTTGTAGAAGAGAAATTCCAACTTTTTACTAATAAGTATTTGGCTCGGAGGAAGGATAAGAATGGAGATGGCGAGAGCCGGTTTTCAATGGAGAAAGAGTGAAGTAACTGTATGAGGTCCTTTTAACTGATGTCCCTTTGATTTTTAATAGCATACATTTCATTAAAATAATAAAACAAAAATCAACAAGTATTAAATTACTTGTGAAAAGTTATCCCCGGAATTTTCTTTGGTGGTCTATTAGTGCAGTCAAATGTCGAACAAGACGGCATTATTAATTATACATATAATTATAAATAAGCTAAAAATTCAAAATGAAATGTTGATTCGAAGAAAAACACAAAAAAATATGTCATAATTTGCACTACCCAACACGTTTTTCGGAAATGTTTTGGGTGAACCAATATGGCTGAACCGGTTACAGTTGGAGCTTCACTTAAACGATCTCTCGCCCTCTCCATATCTAGCCTTCCTCCGAGGTATTTGGACATTTTCGAATTTAGACGTTTTGTCAAATATCTAGAAAAGTTCTGTGGAAATTATCTTGAAACTTCGGAAGTACAAAGAACATGTTATACCTCATGTTTCAGTTAAAGTTTTGTCTTGAAGAAAAAAAAAGATGTGAAAAATTAAACAAAAATCAAGATGTTTTGGATTATCCTGTAAAAAGTAATAGTAGGGGGGCGTGGGGCTAGTTGTCACAGGGGTAAGAAGTAATTACGAAATTCACGCAATTTACGAAATAGTTTGTAACATTTGTGATTAAACATTTTTATAAACATAATTCTTATGACGCGCTTTATAATGTAAGCACAATCGGTGCTCCACAAAAATGGTTAATAAGAGGTTCTGTACACGTGCTTCACTTTAGCTAGTTAGTGGAGAAAAAAAAAAGATTTCGTAAATTTTGATTAAAGGTATTATATTCTTTAACAAAATGTTTATAGGTATTTATTTAGTCTGTGTTGAGTTATAAAATGCATGTTTATTTTTTTGTATAAATCGTTATATATTTTTATAAATAAACAAAATGTCCAAAATCGTACGATGGGGCAAGTTGAAACATGTTAGAGGAGTGGCTTGTGGAGATGCTTACAGCTAGAGGTCGATAGTCTCCGCCCATTTTCAGGAAACTTTCAGAAATGAAAACTTTTGACTTCTTTGCCAATACTATATTTATACAGAAATATTTTCTGTGATTTTATATTATAGTACCGTGATTATTTAACCGCAAATTAGAATCACGATTTAATCACGAATTACAGAATATTGCATAAAAATAATGGTAGAAAAAAAGCATTAACTTCTCGCCAATGAGAGTGTCCTGAAAAAAGGGCGGAGAATTCGAGCTTTGCTAAACGCTCTCTGTGGCAAAAGAATGGGTATAATGCTTCATTTGCAAAATGTGTGCACACATTAAATGCATGAGAGAGAATAAAATCCTTTGCTTGAATAAATTTTGACTAAGATTGACTTCTATGTTGATTTTATCTTTAATTTTCTCATTATTTTACTATAATCCATTTGATATAATCATTGTTACTATACCGAGAAGGTTATAATTTAATATTAAATATCGTCTTTTTTATTAAATTAATAAATATTGATAACAAAAAACATTATGAAATATTGTCTTTTCTATTGTTAGAGTTCCCTTTGTATCCGTTACAATTTGCCCCAAACCAAATTGTAAAAGGCAAATAATTTTGAAAACATTTTTTGTGCTAAAATTAGCAAAATTTTTTTTTTTTTTTTTTTTTTGACTATGAAAGATGAATATTCATGCTATGGAAAACAGCAATTATAAACAGGAAAATGTAAATACATTTATAAATATACTTAATTTTCCAAAAACTGTTACAACCTGCCCCACGCTCCCCTACTTGAAAGATGCGTTTCGGCTATAGCATATGATTATGAGAATTCTTCTAATTATCTGTATAAATTTTTATGAGATTATCACATACATTCATGGAGAAAAAAAATAATTGCCACTTTTTTAATTATAAAACCTAGGGTATTACGTCGAATGCAAAACCATTTTTAGGAAACTTGGCACACATACATTAGACACAACATGCTTATATCAAAATGCAATAATGTTAAAAATTATTTAATAAAAATTACCGTATTTCGTAAGATATTTAACTACACACGCGCAAGTTTAAAAAAAAATCATTTGCATAATTTAATAGCCAAAAGTATTGAGCTACTTGTATAAAAGCCCAAATATAGTGTAAAATCAAAAAGTTATGAGAGATAGAATAAACAAAATTTCAGTTCCTTTCCAAATGAAAGCTTTACTACAAGAGATTTTACTCCCATTTTTATTCTGGTTGAATGGGTTTTACATCTCACTAGTGTTGCACAATGGACAGTCCATATTTATTCTGATTCAATCAATGCCCAATGGTAATACAATGTTCACTGAGTGTAAATATTGATAAAACTTCTTATATCCCCCTTTTTTTTTTTAGACAGGAAGTGAAATTTTGTTCTTTACCTGTCATACTCTTTTGGATTTACATATTTGTTTTGGATTTTCATATAAGTAGCTCCATGCTTTTGGCTATTAAACTATGCAAATGAAAGTTTTTAATAGCTTGGGCATGCGTAATTTAGTAACAATACTCACATTTCATAAGATAAACATTTTCGCATTCTGATTGCAGTAAGCCATACCTAGTTGGTCATATTTCCTAAAAATGATTTTGCATTGGGTCTCATAGAGCACGTGTTTTAATTCTCCCCCCCCCCCCCCCAATCCCCAATTTATTTTTTAAAAAAAGTTTTTTTACACATGTACTTTCAAATTTAATTCTAGTTCGAATTATTAAAGTTTTTTTTTTTTTTTTTGAGATTCTGATGAAATTTTGGTAAAAGCAGAATTTAGTTTAGTACGAAGGATTTTTTTTTTTTTTTTTTCCCAAATTATAACATCGTTTTCAAATTAGTCAAATATATTTTCGATAAATATCCAACTATCGTAAAACTCTTATCGTAAAAATCCGTAGATTGAGACTAATAGTCCTCAGTCCTTAAAAAAAAAGAAAAAAAAAAAAAAAAAAAAATGTTCTGCCAAAATACATTTTAAGCGTTACTTTTTACAAGATGATCCAAAACATTGACTTAATTTTCTACTGACTTTTTTTTTTTTTTTTTTTTTTTTTTAAAGAAAAGGTTTGCTGAAATATGAGGCATAACATGTTTTTTTGTACTTCCAAAGTTTTAAGATAATTCCTTTTTCTATATATTTGACAAAAAGTCTAATTTTGAAAGTGTCAAAATATTTATTGGTAGATAGTGTATTAAAATTAACTATAGAAAGATTAATTAAAATTAATCGTTAAATTTCAAAATGGTCCTTGTGAATTAGTTTTTAAGTTTTATCTCCAATACATATGTGTGTGTGAATGTATATATATATTTCCCCCCTACAGGTAGCTTTAGATGATTTTAACTAAAGTTAGTTAACATGTTTTACAATCATATTATAAGAATAAAATCTTTCTTCTGGCTTTTTTTTTTAATAAAACATTTACAAATTATTTTGAAAAGTTTTGAAAAGCATTTCATGAAGATTCAACAAAAAAGACAAAGATTTTAAAATTGGCGCAACTTAGTAAAAATTTGTTTAAAAGCAATGATGTTTGAAGTTTTTATTTTACATAAGGTTCAATATTTACAAACATAAATGCTTATAACTCAATATAGAATGATAGAAATTGGGGGGGGGGGTGCCACACATTGCTTCTGTCAGAGATTCTTCTGTTAAATAAAACAAAGATATAGAATTTTTAGCTCAATTTGATATTTTGAAAATCTATTGTCACCTAACTGCATAACAGTCCTAGAACGCTATATATATATATATATATATATATATATATATATATATATATATATATTTAAAAAAAAAAAAAAAAGGGTGGAAGGAAGATTTCTTACTGAAATTTTTTTTATAATTATCTTTGTTTGAAAAATGAAATTCAATAATCTTTTGAAAAGACTAACAAACAGACCTTGTTTACTTGGAAAATTTGCATTTCTTTTAATTATTTTTTAGTAATTAAAAGTCAGTAATTTACAGCTTTGCTTTTCTCGGGGGTGTGATTGTGATTACTATATAATTTTGATTTAGAGATTATGCATAAGTGATATTATATATTCGCGTGCTTGCTTCATTATACAAACCGACATCATTTATATGGACAACATAGGTTTCAAGAGGGTTTTTTTTGTGCAATGAATTTTCTTCACAATTTTGAGCATGTAAAAGAGCAACACTTAAATAATATTTTATAAAAATTTTCATTGAAAAGTTTTGAAAAATTCAGTTGGTGGAACCTAGTTTCTTGTGACCTTTCGGAAAAGTGGTGTGAATGCAATTTCTCAAAACAAGTTTAATAATAAAACAAAATAAACTTGTTTTTTGTTATGTTTTATTTCCAAAATAATAGTATATATCTGTACTGATAAGTATAAAGGATTTAAGTCCATATTCTTGATTTTTCAGGAGACGAAAAATAAAGTTTAACTAGCTAAAAACAAATCAGAAGAATCGATTAGGAAAAAGGTATTTCGTTGATTTATACCTTTTATACCATTCAGTGGTTGTCAACCTTCATTTAATAAAGGGAAAAAATTGAATTAAATATTTTATACCATACATGAATGGTACATTTCTGAATTGGTCCTTTTTTTTACCATTGGATTTTCTCAAAGACTAAATGACATAGAATTAAATCCTTTATACCAATCGATAGAGAATTTTTTTCTGGGTCTGACTATGTACTTAACTCAAAATCGACATTTTTGGACTTAAATCCTTTATACTTATCAGTACAGATTTATAAGATGCAATTCATTTTAGGAAAACTAGGCATCTGGTGCTTTTCATTTAAGAATTCGACAACATTTTATAGAATACTATTTTTTTTTCCTAAGTAAAAGGGACAAGTTCCTACAAAGAAAAGTTAACTATCTTTAATGTGAAGGATTAAATTGAACAAAATTAAGAAAAAGCTGCGTAACAGTATGCTTTCAAAATTAAAATTTAAACATTTACATTGCGTTCCATCGTGATCGCACAGCCCCGTTCCCCTATCTTGGAATACATAAAAATTTGCCTGAAGAATTATATCAGTACAGTGGGCCAAATTATGGGAACAAGTGGCGCAGGCCCAGAGCCTCTAAATTTAAGGAGCGTCACTTTCAAAAATTGCAATGTCATAGCACAAATTTTAAAATGCCTAGTTAAAAAAAAAATTACTTATTAACATTCATTTTAGTATTGCTTTAAAATTAAATTTTGTCAACTTCATGAACAAATGGCATTTATATTGTTTGATCAACGTGCTTTAATTTTTCGGTTGTCGTGATTATAAAAATAATGTTTTTATTATAGCTTGATATGAACTGAGGAAAAAAGGAGGTATTATTGAAGAAGAAATTTTAAAAAAATGCATTACACAAATTAAATAGCTTGAAATAAATTTTAAAAACTTTTTTCAGACTTAATTTTGGCAAACTTTTCAGAGCAGAGAGGGTCTTATAGCCGGGCCCTGCATGCATGACCGACAGTTTTCGAAAATTATATTGAATACTCAGGCCACTATGCTGGAGGTGTGGTCAGGCTTTTATGGCCGCTGCTATCACTAGATCAGGCCTTATTGAATTCTTATCGAATCATTTAGTCTATCGAGACCTAGTTAATGCAGTATTGACTTCCAAGGAAACATTCAAAAAGGCGTCTTCAAAAATTATTGAAAAAAAATAATATGCGATTCTACTCTTCATGAAACACCAGAAAGTGAAAAAAATATCGGCTGAAATGAGTTACAGCGAACACAAAAAAATATCAAAATTAAACATATTTGGCGATTCAGCGCTGTTAGGTGATAAGTTCGTTAGCACTTAGCACCAAGATTGTCGTGTAAGAACAGAACCGTGTTTTGCTTCTCCGCAAAGTACTCAAAATCATTTGCCTAACAGTGTGAAATCGCCAAATATGCTTAATTTCGATAATTCTTTGTGGTCGCTGTAATTTATTTCAGCCGATAATTTTTTCACTTTCTCGTGTTTTATGAAGAGTAGAATCTTATATTTTTTCAATATTTTTTGAAGACGACACTATTTGAATGTTTCCTTGTTAGTTGCTCGTCATCAAGTTGTGGATACCTTGCTTCTGCTTAGTATGCCACCAAACTCCTGTAATATGTGCAATCAGATATTACGCACAAGCATTGTGAACGCAATGGTCATTTGAACATCTTCCAAGATAAACAAATACAAATTTACAATAAACTTAATTGCCTTACTGCTTACTCCTTAAGCTCATTCGGCCGGGAGCCCGGCCATCCTCAGAAGCTCTTCTATGTATTCAGCTAGGTTTTCGCTTACATTTTAATATGTAGCACCCCTCTTCGATCTATGAGTTGATTGGCTTGTTGGTCATTGCATGTGCGCTCTCGTTAGCCAAAACTTCGATATTTTCGCACAAGGTAGTATATTTAACTTAAAATTAGCTAATTTTCTGACGTTTTTAAATTTATATTTAAATCTATTTGTTTTACTTAGAGCTGTTATTATTTTACCATACTTAATGTCATTTTCATGTTCATTTAATCTGTTTATGATTTTCCACTGTCATTCCTGTGTGAAAGCCTATTTCTTTATTTTCGTATTTAATTTCGTGAATGCCTGCGGTTTGTAATGTGTCTATGGGATCTATATCATTCCTACTTATTTGAAAAATATTGTTGGGTTTTATACGTCACAGCCGATTTTAACATAAACATACCTACAAAACCCAACAATAATATTTTTCAAAGAATTAGGAATGACAAAGATCCCATAGACCCATTACAAACCGCAGACATTTACAAAATTAAATATGAAAATGAAAATAAAGAAATAGGCTTTTAGATAGAAATGACAAAGAAAAATCAGAATAAAAGAACATGAAAATGATATTAAGTACGGTAAAATAACAGCTTTAACTAAAACAAATAGAGGTTTAAATAAAGATTTTAAAAAGTCAGAAAATTAACGAATTTTAACAGTTACAAATATGCTACACCTTGCGCGTAAACAAAAATTTTGACCAACAAGCGCAAATGCAATGACCAGCGATCCAGGCAATTCAAACATCTAAGATGGCGCTACATATTAAAAGGAAAGAGGAAACGTAGCAGAACACACGACAAAAACTTCCTGAGGATGGCCGGGCGCCCAGTCGAATGAGCTTAAGGAGTAAGCAAGTAAGGCAATTAAGTTTATTTTAAATTGAAATGTCTTCTCCAATTAAGCGTTAATGCAAATACTAATGTTCATGTTTTTAAGAGATTTTTTCCATGCCCAGGTTTTTTCCAGGTTTATAACGTTATGCTTTATAGTTTTTTTTTTTCCCCAAAAAAAATTTATCGTTTACAGAAGTACAGTCCTTTGGGCAATTTTTTGTGTATTAAAACGAGGAATCTAGCTATGTAGGACTTAGAAAGTCTTGGTGAGGTATTTTAAAAGAGAAAATTTAAAGTACAGGGTGTTAGAAACTTTTGCTATATCCTGAACTAAAACGGATGGACGGATTACAGAACTAATTACAATGACATTGGAAGAAATTAACACTACGGAAAAAAATTGTTTTCTTAATGATATCTTTATTACTCAAAATAATAAAAGTACATATCCCAGTTAAAATGATTCCATAAAATTGATAAAAATTATCCTTGTAAACAAGATGCAAAATTAGGTTTTATCTTGTACAGACTTCACAGAAGTTAAATACAAAATACTTTAAAATCCATTCTATATCCACGTGTTAAGTGTAGCTGCAATCAGCATAGTAAGAAGTTCTGGTTTAAAACCAAGAGGTTCTCAGCTTGAAAAAATAAGGAATGATGCTTGCTTTTGCCTAGCAGTATTCATTCCGGAAAGCAACTCCTTTTTTTGCATTTTCCGATGTAAGTTTAGGATTTACACACAGCTCGAATTCTGTTGGGATACTACGCCTGAAAAGAAAAGAAAAATACAAGAGCTTTAAAACGAAAAATCTTTTTAAATAATATTATAGTTTAAAAAAAAAAATTAAGGAACTCTTTTATAAAATGTGAACTAAAAAGCACAAAATATCTATCTTAGTATTAAAATGCAGGGTAAGAGAAAATCGTGGGAGTGACACACCGTAATATTTGCATACATTTAAATCTTTAATTAAAATAATTTAGAATTAAACAAAAACCATTTTTAAAAAATCTCCCCTGACTGGGCTCGAACGCTAGACCTTTAGGTTCGTAGCGCGGCTCTTTACCTCGCAGCCACGGCGTTCACGTACGAAAAGTCTTTTTTTTACAATATAGATCTTTTGTTTGCTCCCAGAGTGGTTACAAACATACAAACAGGTGAAGCTAATACATTAAAAATACAAGAACTTTAAAGCGAAAAATCTTTAAAATGCATTAACAATTTCACTGAAATGGTTGCTGCAAATACTGCAAATACAAATAAATTTTGTGAAGTTTTTAATATCTCATGTTATAACAAAAAAAAAAAAAAAAAAAAAAAACGATTTTTTGCTTTTAATAAAATTTTGGTTTATAGCTCAAAAACTATAACAAAAAATATATTTTGTAGCTTTAATCAAAAACTATTTCGAGTTGCGAGATCCAAAATTATCACGAATACGTAAAAAGTTGACAATACCTAATTTCGCCGGCAGATGAAGCCCATGACATTCTGTGGGAAAACTTGTTTCTATAATTTTCCATTACCTAATGTATTTTTTTAGAAGCTCGGTTTCACATTCAGAATATTCATAACTAGCAAACCCGTGCGATATATTCGCATTTTATTTCTTTTCTTATTTACCTTTAAAATTTGAAACTCATAAATGTTATACCAATTTCACCACCAAATTAAAGTTATAATTTACCAGAAGCTAAATTATTAATAAAACCAAATTAATATTGTACAATAGTGAAACCAAAATCATTCAAAGAAAGGTTTCCAAATAAAATTCATGGTTCATAACCCAATTTTCATACTTCCACATGCAGTACAATTTTCCCCCGACGCCTTTTAAATGTTTGTCGTCATGTTGGCGATGACTTTTTTATTGATTTTGATATATATAATCAAAATAGGAATTATTTTTTTACGATTGTGTTTTTTAGTCAATTTATGACACAAAATTTAAATATATCATTAAAATATTGCTAGTTTTAAAATGACGCTTGCAAAGATTCTGAAGAAACAACTGTTAAAAATACTTTTTTTTTTTCGTAAAATAATCACAGACAAATGTCGTCATTTTTTTCTTATTAGTCCATTGAGCTAAGTCCGCGTGCTTAAATATTGTTCATGTACAAATATTTTTTTATCCACGCGTATCGTATCGTTTCGACAAAAAATAATTGAAACTAGTCCACGTTAGAGAAATATTATACAGATTGTTAAGTTACTCGTTATAATTTTAAATAATTAGTACTCCGTTTTGCGGCTAAAAAAGGAGAAAAAAGCATTTAATGAAGATTCGCATTTTTGAACTCAAAATTTGTAAATCAGATTTTCGAAAATAATTACTAATTTAACAGTTATGAATTTTCAAAATTGGTAAAAACCTTATTTTAAAATTACATTAGATAATAGGTAATTGTGAAAACAATTTTCCCCATAGAATAGCATGAAGCTTGGCTTTCGACACAAGATTGTCTCCTCTTAAGTTTCCCGTGCCTATAGGAACTGTGGGGAACTAAACAGAAAACTTATCCCTTTTTGTCTGTAACAATGGAGATGACAAAATTACACCTGAAGATTTCTGACACAAAGCAGGAAAAAAGATTATGCATTATGTAGCAAAGTCTAAATGATGGGAAAGCTTCCTTTAAAAAAAAAAAAGTAATCTTGTGATGAATAAGTAAATCTTTTCTTTGTTAACCGCTTTATCCACCCATACGATCAATTTAAAAGAAGTAATTCGGCAATCTTCTGGTTATTCACAAGCCTTCAAAAGTTGATTCATAGCAGCTGATGTTACGAAAAGTTATTTGAATTAATACAAATTTCTCTTTAGTCGATATGAATCTAAGATAACCGAATGTGATTTATTTTTAACAGCCACCAAGACAAAAGCAAATCCGAAAATCCGATTTTCTCCTTTTGTTAAAGAAGTTTTGAAATCTAAGAATCTGCTGCTGTTTAGGGGGAAAAAAAAAAAGAAAGAATTAGTCTTGTTTTTACTATTGCAGCACGTCTAAAAAAAGACAAATTCGTAATGAATATAGATTAAACGCATTATAGGAAAATCGCGAAGAGGCCTTTTATCTCCGCAACTATTGTTTGCAGACGTACACTTCCAATTACAAAATGTTTTTAAAAATGTAAGCATTTATGATATAACATGTTTAAGGGGATAGTGGGCTTTGAATATAATAAAAATCTAAGGGAAAAGAAATCAAATTTTTGTTTTTGTCAAATTAATTTTCAATGACTAAGTCTGAACAATATGCAAACAACCGCATATTTCTAAGTTAATATTTTCAAAAGTTATAAGAGATTCAAAAAATTAAAGGGCTGATTAAATGCCTTCCAAAATTTAAACAAACAAGCTGCAAAGTCGGCGGAGATAGATCATTTATATTTCTAACATATGAAATAATTTAAAATTTTGATTAAAACACTGAATATATGTCAGTGCAACAATTTTACGGTTTTAAACTGTATATTTGACGGAGAAATACTGGCACCCCAGCTGCAACATTTTTCCTGTACTTTTAACTTTTTTTTTTTTTTTTTTTTTTGCAGTGAATGATTAAAAAAAACATGCAGTTAAAAAAAATATAGCCTTCTAAAATGTTTGACTGATAAATAATGATAACTTGTGAAGTTCAATTTAAATGCTGTTTTCTCTTAATTTTTTTAATGGATTTTCTCTTCTTTCAAAATGTCCCTCACGTCAGAAATTTTGACTTAAAATTAATAGAAATTGCTTTTAACTGTTTTATGTTACATTTCAATAAAATATGGGTATTCTTTTCAAGTTTCACCTATATTTAGATTTTTAAAACTTATTACGCAACAGCTTGAAAATTTCATATATCTGTATACTTCAAAAATATTTCTTAAAAATAAACTTTTGAACGAATGTAAAAACAGATACCCAAATTTATTTTATATATATACACACACACACACACACATATATAATAATCAAGCAAAATTATGAAAATTTTAAACGCGAGAAGCATTTAAAGTTTTTTATTTTTTTTCCCCTTAAAGTTTCAATACTTCAGTTCATATATATGTACAAAAACTTAAAAGTTTTGTTGAAAAATTAGAAATTATTTATAACACCCACCGTCCTCTTAAATTTTAGAAAATATTTTTTTGAAAATTATAAGAAACTATCTTTTTTATACAGCCCCCAAGTCACTATAACCAGCCATATTTAGTAAAAGTTGACACTCATCTTAACATATACAACAAAATGTTTCACTTCTGTGCACCGAAAATTGACAGAGATACTCTGTTTCAAAGTTTGGGATTTTCTCCAAATTTTTTCGGCGTCTATTAATTGGTTGGTTACAAAATCCTTAAGCCCGACAAAATGGTGTAAAATTCTCAAACTTGGAAATTAAATATTTCGATCAACTTTCAGTGCACAAAAGTAAACCTTTTTTGTATTTATTAGGATGAGTGTGAATGTTTACTAAATATGGCTATAGAAAACAGGAGGAACTGTATTTAAAAAAAAAAAAAAAAAAAAAAAATTGTAATTTTCAGAAGATCTGTGACCGTAGTTTCGGAGATAAAAGCCTTCTCGCGGCTTTGCTTTACATCCTGCATATATAAGCAAAAAATAATTATATATGTGATATAAGTTATAATTATATTCTTAAGGAGACTGTGGACGTTCTAAAGCGCAGTATATTACAGTCTTAAAATAAAAAAAATCCCCATACATATGCAGAGAGGGGGGGGGGGTATTTTTGAAATGTTTTAACTTTCCTCATTTGATGCCTTATAATTTTTCTTCTCACAACTTTATATCGGTCTTTTTTTAAATAGGTATATTAAACAAATTAGGTTATATTTGTTTGTCCACAGACAAGCTAATAAGAAATATTTTTACGTCTGAATGATGAAATTTCATGCAAATTACCGGTTTTTCGAAACTTTAAAAATTATGATTTAAAGTCTTAAATGCAAACTAGATGCACAGATTATTTGAATACATATAAGATTTCTTCTTTATAGTTTATATAATTTAGTCCAAAATTAGCGAGGCTGGAGCATTTTAAAGTTTTTAGAAAAAATTGACATTTATTTAATTAAATTGTTTTGAAAAAATATACTTAACACTTTTTTTTTCAATGAATGTATGCAAAATTTCTAAATTTTGCATACATTCACACAAAGCACACTTAATATGTCTCTTATGAGTCATGTTTGAATATAGATTCATTGTTTAAGTTATTCCTATATTTCAACACAAAAATGTTTCGTATATACGATGCAAATGTCTGTCTACGTCATTTTTACCTTTCTAAAGTTGACAAATTTCCCCCTATTATTTTCTTTGGGAGTCCAAAAAGGGGGTTTTTTCAGTCCAAAGAAATTTAAAGTTACAAAAATAATAATAAATTATGAAAAATAATAAATTCATATTCAAAAATAATGAATTATGGCCCATTAATTTTTTTTTTTTTTACATCAAATTAATCTGGATGCTTTAAAATATGAGTGGAAATTTACAGATTATTCCAGTTATTACTTTTTGAGATATCGATAATTCTTTCTTTTGACGCGAACTAGAAGGCATCTAATAAAATTTCCATTTGATAACTAAGAAAATATTAAAAAGTAAGATTTAATATTAAAAATATCTATCCAAGATATCTATAAGATAAGTTTGCTGTCCAAATTTGGTTCGATTTGAAGTATTATTTCGAGAGTTATCGTGATGAAAAAATTTCCATTAGTATATATAAATCATGGATATAGTAATATGACATAGATTGAACAGCAAGTGGGAAAAAGTTATTTATTTTTTTTCTCGGGAAAAGTTACTCTAATGGCTGTCTTTCCCCGAGTAAATTACACACAGGAATACACACGGATAATTTAGTAAATAAAATTTATGAATAATTTATTTACTAAAGGTGAATGAAAAACTCCAGATACAGTTTCAAATACATTTTTCTTTTTTTCGATACTTTCTAATGGCTGATTTTAAAAAAAAATTTCAGCAGAAAAAATTTTTGCTCGATAACATGGGGATGATAGATCTATGTATATTACTATATCTATGATATAAATATACATCTATAAACGAAGTTATTGCAATAGGTCGATTTCTAAAGAAATCAACCTAAAAGTGACTTTGCATATTCGTTTTTAAACACTTAATTTACGTTGCCAAAAATATGCGTCAGTGCCATTTACCGCAGAGATTACTGATAAAATTTGAATCCTTTAAACAAAAGTGTGTTAAAATCAACCAAATAAGGCGGAGCTTAATGTTTAAAACAGAAAACTAAGCGGACGAAAAAACTGACAGTTGAAAACTAATTGTCTATTGACAACCAGTGAATGCAGAGCAGACTTCTTAAATCGTTTCTTGACGACAGCCACAGTTAAAGGCTTAATAAAGCATCAATTTAATTTAAGTACTCTATGTTTTTATTATTTTAAGTGCATTTTACTTATACATTAAAAAATATACATAAATATTTTAACTATAAAACTGCATTTTCTCAGAGAAATTATGAAAGAAATCGTACAGTTTCATAACGTTAAACAAGTATGGTTAAAAATGTTTAAGATAAATTCTTACATGAAGTATAACTGAAAATATGTAAATTATTGGATCGGCAGATCAGGAGCCCAATGTCCCATCTGCATTACTCATTACTGAGCGGATCATTTTCTATTTATTCCATATAATTTAAAATCATACAGGGTCCGCCAAGTTCCACACAAAACCTTTATGTCTCGGAGATGACAGAATTTGAAAAAATAGTGAAACACGTGTTCATTGAATTTGAAGGGGACTTTTTTTTGGTGAAAATTTTTTAGTGTCGTGTGTGGAATGGGGTAGGAGGCCACTAGGGAGGCCAACTTTGAATTTTCAAATTGAAAGATACGTCTTGTGATACATCGATAGAAATGTTTCTTCAAAACAATGAATTCGATATAGTTTTGTCCTGTCATAATTATTAAAGGAGATAAATGAATTTTTAGAGTTTTGAAATGTGGATTTTATACCTCCCTTTTATACCATCTCTTTTAATAATCATGAAATTTTCATTTGAAATTTTAAAATCGACTTCCATAATGCCCCTCCCGCAGTCTTCCCCCAGACCAAATTTTTTTTTTTTTTCACCAAAATAGGTTTCCTTCGAATTCATTGAACACGTGTTTCTCCATTTTTCATAATTCCGACACATTGTCGAGATGGATGAGGGGGGGGGGGGGACGTTTGCGTACCCTGTACCCACATTCATCTATACGATTAACTCCACATAACAAGAAACGTTTTTGTGGGGGCTGCTTCTCCCTTAAAAACTAACCATAAACAATACATAACAAATATTACATCTATTTCTGCGTAGCGCATGAGTGTGTATTGAATTTCAAGTCAATCTGATTATTTTTTCAGCAACTATCGTGGTACTTAAATTTTGCCCATAATCCATAAAAAGAGAAACTTTGGCATGTCCCTGTGCCCGAACTACAAATAATGCACCCCAAAACATAGTTAATTCTGCGTGGTTCATGAACATGTATACCAAATTTCAACTCAATACAGTGCGTGTTTTACGATTGTTACACATCAGATTTTTTAACTCTTTCCAATAAAATTGAAAAGACGTCTGTCCACATTCTAACTTTTGTAAATATTCATAGAATTTTTTGATTATGTTCACTGCAGGAGGTTCCTCTTGTGTAAAAGTGGAGTAAATACCACAACTGATTTATGTATTCATAATACCAAAGCATTGCATTCTGTAAGAAGTATTTCTCTTAACTGTATTTTAATACCTTTATTTTTCACAAATCACAATGAAATTAACATTTCTTATTATGCTGAATGTTTTCTACAAAATATAGTATGAAAGTAATGTTTAGTAATATAGTATGAAAATAAATAATGTATATTAAGAAATGTTTTGTACAAAACATTATGCATAAGAAATGTTTTCTACAAAATATAGTATGATTAGCATTAAGAGTTACAGGACTACAAAAAAAAAATAAATGATATTTCAAGGGCTGTAGTTAGATATTACAGAAATTTCCCTTTCATTTAGCATTTTAAACGATTTTTAACAAAATTTCAGAGTGTTTATGATTTGAATTAGTCTTTGACCGTCTCGCTGCCCGTCAATCTGTTTACCTCTATCATCCGTATTTATTTTCAGATACGTTATTGAAGCTCACTATGGCATGTTTGCTTTTATTGGAGTTTTTAAATGGCTTAAGTAGGATTAATGGTTTGTGTATAAGAACACCCCCCCCCCCCCAAAAAAAAAAAAAAAAAAAGGCCAATGCATTGTATTTTATAAGAGGAATCATATTTAATTCAGTGTTTCAGAAATCAATGAAATCAAAAAACATTGTCCACATATTTAAAAAATGTTTTCTAAAAAATAAGATGTGTTTAGCGTTAACATTTACATTAATACACTAAAATATTCTGATACATTGAGGAATACAATTACTAGAATTTCATTTCCGTTTCTGAAGCATTTTTAATACTTTCCTACAATGTTTTAAAGCGATTATGAACTCCATTCTGTCCTTTAGTTGTGTGATTACGTAGACAAAGTACTTTGAAAGTTACACGATATAACGAGCACGTGTAGTTGAAAGTATTAATCTATGCAAATCCAGGGATGAAACTACCAAACCTGTAAAAACCCTGAAAACTAATACTTACATGCAGGTAGGGGACACTTAATGATATATTACATGGCTATCTATAATAAGTGATATTTGAAAAGTTCTTAATACATTTCAAGGCAAATTATTCATTCAAAATGAGGAATTTCTGTAAAAACAAAAAGAATTTAACATGAAATGCAGAGACGGCAAAAATTTCAAAAACCGTGAATTCAGGGGTAGCTCCTGAAAAGTTTCACCCCTGCAAATCGCATAATTTTCCGGTTTTTTTTTTTTGTTTTTTTTTTATTAAATTAAAGGATTCTGGATTAGTGTATATTAGTAATAACTTTTGACAGATTTCTTTAAAATGTCATTCAAATATGATTAAAATATGACAAAAAATCCTTACCCTTGAATAGAGAATTTTAGCGGTTTCACTTTTATTTCATGGAGGAATGGATGGTTGCTCTCCCCAGAGAAAGCTGAAGAAATAGCACTGACGACGCCACCTCTTCTTTTGGCTAAAAGCTTACCGTCCCAGTGGGCTATGGCGCCATGAATAACACCCAAATCAACTGGACTAAACACAACATGGACAGATTGGAAAGGTTGCTTGTCGCTGTAAAAAAATAAACTAAGAATTTTTAGACGCTTCGAAATTTTTAGCATGCATCAAATACTTTAAAGTTTTACAAACCTGTAATAAAATTTATTTAAGGGTATCCACTAAAGACCTGCCTGACACACACACACCTTAACTTTCATTTAGCGATAAGCCTTAGACTGAATTATATTCCCTAGTCTGTAGTGATAGCTCTATCACGTACAGTAAAAGGTCTATGTGCTACAGAATGAGATGTGTTACAGCTACGCTTGGCGGTAAGTAAAGAAATTAAGTAATCCCACTCCAAAGATGGCAAAAAAAATTACAAGAACAAGAAGCGTAAAAAAATAAGCACGTGTTTATTCGTTTGCGATTTCTTAAACTCGTGACGTTACAAAACGTGAACGAAAAAAGAAAGGTGTACGGTAATTACGAAAGCTAATCATGCGCCGTACCACTGAATTACAAACACCAGTTTTGGTTCTTCCGTTCAAGATTTGGGGGAAAATCGTCCTTTTCGTCCAAATTTTACAGGTTTGGGAAATCACTGCATTAACCCTTTGCCACTACTATTAAAGTTTTACTCCTCTGTTCTGTGTTGCCAAATCTACGGACTTTTGTTTTATTAAATATCCACCACAAATTTTTAACTGTAACGGTTGCCTAATAATTTTGATGGTTATTCGTGCATTCTCAAATATTACTCAAAGTTATTGGTGGTACTTTAATAAAAATCTGAATTTGGCATCTCGATTTAGAGAGCTGTAGATCGTTAAAGCCGGCAAAGAGTTAAAGAAATCCGTATTTCACACATTTTTTTCTCAGAATTATTGTACTTATTTTGTATTAAATCGACGAGGCTCTACGACTTTATAATTCATTTTTTTTTTCCGTATCTCAGTTTTCTAAATCTGAAAGCTAATTCCACTGCTTACCGTCAAGTGATGCAGTAACCAATTTTAATTCGTTCTCAGTTATTTTACTATATTCGATACCATGTTTAACACAATAAATAGCTCCAGCCGTTTTGAAGTTGAGATGAGGAGGCAGGTCGTTAGTGGACACATTTTATGAGTAAAATTTCAACAACTGATTCAGAACATCAAAAAGAACAGCACCTGAAGAAACGATCAAAACTAAAAATAATGCGTTTGCGACGATTGCATCATTTTTTAATGGATTCAGAAGGAAATATGCCACTTTTCAAAAGTAGAGTAAGGGGTAAGAGAAAGTATTAAACATAACCAATAGCAGGAAAGAATATATATATATGAATTCTTTCTATTTTCGTGTGCGTGCGTTTAGGGGAAGGGGGGGGGGTGGATAAGGCCGATTGTCTTGTATTAAGGCCGAGGACATGTTGATGTTAGAGTTAAGGCCAACTGACCTGGATAGTGTACTCTTAAGGTCTTTTCCAGAGCTGCCAACCTAATCCGGCAAATTGCTAGTACCGCCCCATTTTCTACACCACTTAATTTTTAGAGCATTTTTCTTCTTAATTCATCGCAGATACATTTGAAGAGATTTGCTTTAAAAATTAAGTGGTGTAGAAACAGGGGCGGTACTAACAATTTGCCGGATTAGGTTGGTAGCTCTGCTTTTCTAAGGTGCATGAATACGGGCCCCTTTTCTAAGGGGCCCGTATTCCTGCACGTTTCGAAGGAACTCACGGAAATCTCCGAACAACTAGGCTGAAGAGTATGATCTGGAATCGAATCCGGCAACCCCATGACTACGACGACAGGTGCAATCTGAATTAAATCTGTTCACCAGCTTTGAAAAGAAACTCTTCTACTAATAGAATCTAAAGACGAAGAATCCAACAGGAAAGGTAACCAAATAAATAAATGCAATTAAGAAAATAAAAATCGGAATAAATGAAAATTAAAGTTTTCCTTTATCTATCCTTAACTTCTTTTCCTGTGTTTTTATTTATTTATTATTATTATTTTTTTAATTACTCTACTTTACTATTGGCTATGTCTGCTTTTCGTTTTCATCCTCATTTCTTTGCCTGTCTTCTGCAATTGGAGTTACAGAACTTTCTCATGCACAAAATTAAGAAAGGCGTTCGAGATGAGTTATCTTCAGGAATTGTTCCTTTTAATTTTATATAACCCAATTCTTTAAAGGATTAACAAAAAGGTATAAATCCCAATGAATAAGAACATTTTAAAAACAATATTAATTGTCTTAAATCCGCCATTTTATTGTCCTATATCAGATTAGAGTGAATATAAAAATGCTTTCCGACATACGTACTTTCCTTCGAGTTCGAACTCTGCTGATCCACTGCTTCCGTAGAGCGTTACGTGCAGAATGTCTGAGCTGGTCCATTCTCTTCGTCGCCGCCTAAAGACGTTAGGTATCACGTTTCGCCATGTTTTATCACCTTCTTTAACTCGCATAAACGTGAGTTTATATTCATAACCTAGAAGTAAAATTCAGTCAAAAGTGTAAAATGTGTGCTAATACAGTTAAAAAATACAAATTATAATAAGGACATTGGCGACTCTTCAATAAGAGGATAATTCATTATGTGATTTAACGGCCCTCTTCACTTACCGTCGCCGGAAGCCTGAGCCAATGTTATTCTATGGGGAAATTTTCTTTACAAGTAACTTATCAACTAATAAATATTTTTAAATTCTGTTTTCACATTCAGAAAAATCCTATCTGTTAAATTGACGGACTTTTTTTTTTTAAATGTATTTTTTTTATTTTTAATATTTTATTTAGAAATTGAAAAAATTTCACATATTGAAAATTCGTATTTTATGCAGCTTCAAAATAAAATATAAAATTAAAAAAATAATTTTTTAAAAAAAGTCAGTCAATTTAACAGCTGGAAATTTTCAGAATGTGAAAACAGAATTTAAAAAACACTCATTTTGTATGAAATATCTACATTCTACGTGCATAATCGTTTAGCTTTGTTTTATTTTCTTCAATGTAACATAATTTGTTTACATTCAAAATTCTACCATGATGCGGTACATAATTAGCAAATATGTTAAATATTCTGCTTCACATATTTTCATACAGTAGCATGTTTCGACGCTATAAGTTAAGTAGCGTTAACATTAGTCTATATGAATAGGGATAGTATAGATTACGTAGTATAAAAATATGTATTAGTTAATAAGTTATTTCTAAAGAAAAATTTCCCATGAATAACATTAGCTTCAGCTTCCGGTGAGTGAAGCGGGCCCTTAAGGGGATGTAAGTCAATTTGTAATCAATTATTTAATTAATTTATTTTTTCAGTAATTGATAAAGGAAAATGGATAGAATATTATGCAATGTTCTGATATGAACTTCAAACACTTTTTAAACCCGATCATTATGTCCTATCAAAATATACCTTGTATGACCTGGGATTCACACAGACACCAATACTATATAAAGCACATATTTAATATGCTTTAAATGTTTTTAAAATGTTCAATATGATCTTCCCAAATAAAAAAACGCTGTCAAAATATAAAATAAAATAGAATGCAAAATAAAAATACAAATACAAATAGTTTAGAAAACTAAATTGTACTTACTATTATTAAACCTCATCACTAATCCTGTCATAAATACCTTGTTATGAACCTAGAGTTTCACAAGGACCCTACATTAAGTACATATTTAACCTGCTTTAAATATCTTTAAAAAGTTCAAATCGTCTTTCGGCTATCTTAAAAATGGTTTAACCCTTTGCACTCGAGAGGTGACTCACTCACCATGTGGTTTGTTGCCGCAACTCGAGGTGACTCTCGCTCACCACTTGGTTTGTTGCGGTAACTCGATACGCGGCAGTAACTGTTTACGTTTAGTTTCTTCGACGCAGGTTTCTACGCTCTTTCTGTATAATCTAATGCGATGTATAATCACTTGTGATATTTGAAAGCATTAGTCCACTAATTGACTGGAGATTTTCGCCAGCCACGCGATCGAGCCTCGACTTCAACCTCCGATTCCAAAGATATCCGCTTGAATAGAAAACTACACAATATTCTAACAAGAGTAACAAAAGACTGCAAAGTCTGTTCTCAGAGAAATAAACCCGTAAAAAGGCATCAAACGACATATTGTAATACTTGCTCCGAAAAGCCGGGCATATATCTTGGGAATTGCTATATGAAATATACACAGAAGAATTAGACTAATATTTAAGAAATGTTTATAAAAAGGTGTAAAGATATATAAAATGTTAAAATATAAAAATTCTATACATTAATTTGTGTGTGTAAGGATTTTAAGTTACTGGTAAGAAATGCGTGAAAAAGGCTGGAGAGTTTTTAAAATAGAAAATTTATTTTAGCGAGCACTATTTTAAACCTAAAAATCATTAATAAAATAAACAGAATATGAAGGATTCTTATATAAAAACGAAAAGGCGTCCGATAAAAGTATTAGCAAAATAGGCTTTCTATTTTTATGCAAAAAATAATAAATAATAAATATCCATCACTAATATGGCGACAAAAATTCAAAAGCCGCCAAGGGAGAGAAAGTTGTGTAGCACGATAATGTTTACTTATTTATATACCAGACACTACTACGCTAATTTAACATACAAATAAATGAGCTGCTGCGTGTGACTGCACTTGCACGCTGTCGGGCAGAAATATTTGATTAATTCAAATTACTATATAAATAAATAAAAAATACGTTTAATGGGAAACATATATAACCATAGAAACATTTGTCTAAAATACGGCAGAAATAGTGCTCATAGCATATTGATACAATGGATTTAAGTTTTTTTCCTGCATCAATTGTAATGTTGCAATAAAAGTAGTTTTTTACAGGCAAAGTGAAAATAAAAGTGCAGATCATTCACTTCCAGATGGCTCAGTCTTGGCGAGAAACTTTGCGAGTGGGCGATCAAACTTGGTGAAAAATGGTGTTTAGGGTTCCGTAGTTTCGAAACTCTCCAACACACGGGAACATAGATCTCGAGCTTAACATGGGATTCTCGATGGGGTCATCGCCAAGCAACATCACCAAAAGTTATAAATAGGAGTGAGTTGATTTTTGTGAAAGAATATGTAGTCACTGCGATTCAGAGTAATTCAGAGACCTATTCCGAGTGATTGCACTTTAGGGATTGAGTTCTAAGCGACAGGATATTTTTGTGAATGAGCGAAAATTTCTGCTCTGGATTATTTGATGTTATTTGCTTTACTCCTGTGGAACAAGTGACTATTTTGGACTGTTGCAGACCATTCATCGAATAATGATTTTTACTCTACAAGTAACAGCTTCAAATGTTTCCAGAATATTAGAAGAATTAACATTTCTATTTGACTGTTTTCGAGAATATTCGTGTTAGTAATAGTTTTGTTGCACAGATTCGAGAATTTCAAAAAACGTTTGATATTGTCAAGGAGATCCCATACTAAAACTGTGACGATAATAGTCGCCAATCGAAACGTTTCAATTATTCAATTATTTAAACGTTTCAATTATTCAATTAAGAAAAAAATCTTAAATATAGTGCCCAGCTAAGCGGACAAAGCCTGCTAGTTAAAAATAAATCAGTAGTTTTAAACCATGCAAATAACTTTAAAAATCTTCTGAAGCAGGGTAACTGTTTATTTGTTTAATACAGATTTGTCTAGTTTCGCCCAAAATTAAAAAATAAAGCTTAAATTTATTCAAAAAAAAAAAAAAAATCTTTAAGAAACAGATTACAGATCTATAATAAAAATAAGAATTCAAAATAAAAGCAAAGATTGATGTAATTTTTTTCTATAGTGTCATTTCTGTCTCTAAATGAAATAATCTGAAGAGGGACAATATTGACAAGGATTAAGAAAAATGCTTCTATTCACATAGTTGTTTCGGCTTTTGAACTAAGTAAAAATTTTATATCGTGACAGTCATAATTAGCTATAATAAATGATAAACATTTAAAGTGAGGGTTTGACATGGACGTTTGGAAATGACAAGTTATAATATATTCTTATTTTTCTGTCCATTTTGCTGTTTGTAATTACTTTTCTAGAAAATATAGCGGAGTACAAAATGATGGAAACGATTATTTATTTATTTATTTATTATTTTTATTATTATTTAATTAAAAAATTATATATATTAATGCAATTTTAAACAAAATAACAATGTTACATGGAATTAAATAGGCAATATAAACATGCAAATAAGATTAAAAAACAATTCATATTATTGCAATATACCGCATTTAGTAGTCACTGCAAATGCCATGTGAGCAAAAATAAAAATGGCACAAGTCTTTCTAAATTTTAAATTTTTAGAATAGTCTTTTGTGGTTAAATTCAACAGAACTGCGGCGTAAGACATTGTGTTGTAGGGATTAAGGCCGATTGACTGCACAGGGGTCCTAGGACTGAGGAGGAGTGCCCTCCGTGGGGTCCTAGCCCGTAATTAAGCAAGTATCGGAGAAAAACACGGTAAACTCCGAACGGCTAGGCTGGTGACAGAGACCGGGGATCGAACCCGGCACCTCCTGTCTACCAACTTTGAGCGCAGAACCGTTCAGCCTCTAGTGGGCCCTAGAATAGAAAAGGATTTAATTTAACGAGTGAATAAAACAGTACATACCACACAAATAACAAATTTCAATGCTATTTTGACCATTTTTGCCAATTTTGTTGGCAGATATTGCTCCTTATGATACTCCAAATGTTCTCTATCAAATTTAAATCCGGAATACTAGCCAGTCAGCCAGTCGAGTGTGGCAGAAGGGTTTAAAAAAAATAAATTTGAATTTTTGGCAGAGTTGTACGCAAACACAGTACACTTTTCGATACATTTTATCCCACATATAGCCTTGTAAAATTAGCTTAACGAGGGAATTTTTCTTCGCTTACAATACGCAAGCGAAGTGATGACGTCACTAGCCGTTCGAGGATGCAAGAAAAATATTCCTTATGTTAAACACCCATTGGAATTTTCGTAAAAAATTAAAAATCGAGGAAAATTATTTCCCGATTTTAATCCCCATATTTTGGTATAGATATGTATTAGTTATCATGTGTACGCGTTAGGTTAAGTTGTTTTTGTTGTAAAATTGATAAAATTTGAATTTTAAAACCTCTAGAGAGAAAAAAAAACTTCCATATTCAATTGAAAACAAACATTTTATTTCAAAGGATGATATTTACACATTAAATATCCAACTAATATACTAATTAAAAGGAAAATGATAAATATTTTATCATAATTTTAAGTCAAACTTGTTTTCAAATGTCTAATTAAAGTAATCTGATATAAGATACTATGTTGCAGCGGAATAGATTTGATATCGGTCATCCTTGGCAGTAAAACAAAATATCGCCAAATTATCTGGCGAATATAATTCCTTTCAAAAATCATGGTTATTTTAACAACTTATTTTAGAGAGTAATGAATGATATTAAACAATATTTCGTACAATGCATATTACGAAAATATACATCTGGCATGTATGTTTTCGTATTACGTTTTTGATCGCCCAAATACAAAAACGCCAAGGACAACAGAGTTTTGAAATTAAAAATTTTGTCAATTTGACAGCAAAATAACTCAACCTAACACATGCATATGATAACTAATACATATATATACCCAAATATGGGGATTAAAATCGGGAAATAATTTTCCTGGATTTTTAATTTTTTTTTACAAAAAATCCAATGGGCGATTAACAAAGGAAATCATTTTCTCGCATCCACGGACGGTCAGTGACGTCACACTTCGCTTACGTATTTACTAGTCCATTCTAGAGCCCCTTAAATAAATAATAGGCCGGCGCATCACCGCCATTTTTTTGCCTCGTAAGAGGCAAAAAAATTTTCATCTAAAAACAAAATTGTCCAAAAATAATTTATGGTTATTAAAATACATATTTAGATTTAAATAATACTTTTTTACTCATTTTTTTTACTCCGGATTATAGCTAAGTGGTTTATGAACTGAATTTAAAATAACTTTAAAATACAAATTTTCATCAATTTCAACGAAAATTAAAAAGTCTATAGATAAGAATTATGATTCTATCTAAAACATCAATTCGGTAAGCAATTCTTATTCTTCAAAATTCGAAAAATATTGTCACGTTGATTTTTTAAAGAAATCTTTATTGTACATACAAGCATACAGTTAAAGTAACTAATTAATGATGGATTCTAAAATCTATATAATATTTCTCTAACGTGGTCCAGTTGCGCTTATATTTTGTAGAAACGGTATAGTCTGAGATCCGGCTGCAAAATTGCTACATTCATCGAGTATGTAATCAAAATCAGATTTTTATATTCAATTATAAAAGGGACAATATGTTTTGGCCGGGTTGCCTAATAAAATGTGGCCGCTAGTATTTTTAATTAAATTAATATTCATTGACTTTTTGGAGAGAAATTTCATTCATTTGTTATTGAAATAAACTATACTCCACATCACAGACATATACATAGTGAACTTGAAAAGTAATGGTTGCCGTTGCGCGTTTGGCCGCTACCTCTTCGCAGCCAGGTGCAAACAGGTAGTTTTTTGGGGCGTTTATACGTTCATGGCGTATGTTCATCATTTATATATCAAATTAAAGCTAATTCTTTTCTGCACATGGTAAACTTCGTCTGCCAATGTAAAAGTGGCCGCAAGTAGGGGTTGCCAGCTGTTAAAGATTGCTTAGAATGAAAATTAGCGCGCTACATTGTTCGTCAGACAAGGATGGCGATAGCCAATTGTACGCGCTTTTGAAGCTTTTGCGCATGCGTCGATTGATAGTGTTCTCAACCAATGGCACAAACAGTTGTAGAAAAGAATTTCAGAACTCCAAAAGAAATATAATTAATAAATTTTTGTGTGGTTACATTTAAAATTCCCTATAAATATAAAACATTTATTTCTCAATAAATAATCAAATTGTCTTTTCTCTATATAATTAGAACATATAATAAATATTTGTGAAAAACAATAACCCTGGTTATTCATGTAGACGAAGTTTATATTATACCTGTAATGTTTTAGGAAATACT
Source organism: Salticus scenicus (assembly GCA_963930645.1). NCBI lineage: Eukaryota > Metazoa > Arthropoda > Arachnida > Araneae > Salticidae > Salticus > Salticus scenicus. The sequence goes on from OZ005662.1 coordinate 213,122,453, forward strand.
CGATTTTATTTATTTTTTTTATTATAGATTGCATATTAATTAAATATTTAGTAAATAGGACAAATTACTTGAGATATACAAATTAAACGGAACATTGAAAAAATGATTAAATATTTATTGAAACCTATATTACATTTTTATATAATTTATTCAAAATCTGAATCATCGCTCTCTCACTTTCATTGCAGCCATCACTTTCATCGTCACAAATATCAAAATCCCCTTCATTATCAGTACGAATGATAATAGAATTATATAGCTCACTTTCAACTTGCATTGGCGCTGAATCTCGTAAGAACCATGTTGTTTTGAGAAAACCATCTAGGATCCACCCATTATTTTCTGCGTTGAACTTAATACAATTCGGCTCAGTAGCATTTAGCCACATCGAATTAACAAAGATCGTCCGCAACAATTTTTGCTTTAAAGATTTCCAGCAACTTAGAATATGAGTTGAGTTGAAGCCCTTAAGTTTTTTCAAAAACTTTTCTTTTCTTTTTTTCTTTTTTTTTTTTTTTTTTTTTTTGTAGCATACGTCTTATTGAACAAAATGAATCTTCCAGTATTAACAGTTTGGCAATCAACGATACCATCCATAAGGCACGTAAACTCTTGGACTACAGCAGTTTTACTTTCGTCAAAAATGTCATTAGGGTCAGTCAAACATGCGAAAACTTGTTGAATTCTCGGGTGTTTAACAAAAATGTTATAGGGCCTTACTTTCCCTTTATTGAAGAATGCAGTCGTATAGTCACAACCTGTGAATGCGTGAAACGCTTGCAACGCAATACATAAAGTTGGGCTCAATTTTTTTGACAATTCCGTACAATTTATACATATTTCGTCTTTACTATTCTTTTTTTTGGATGTACTATTTGCCAACCAAATTTGTAAATGAGGAAATTTGTGCAGATTACCTAGTAGAATTATTAAAATATCAGTGTCACTTGCTTTCACCAATATTTTAGACTCTTTACCTACTTTGCTTATATGAAATACTATTCTCGTATCTGCTTCCTCATGTTGGCATTCTAATTCAGTTTCCTCTTGTTTCACAACGCAATTTCCAGAACAGCAATATGAAAAACATTGTTCTCCAACAGAAAAAAAAAAAAAAAAAAAAAAAAATCCTATTACTGAAACAAAAGAGTTGTTATCCCAGTGAGAAGCTAAAAATTTAACTAGAGCTTCTTTAAAACGACAATTCTTTAAGCTTTTTGTAAAATCACTGGGTCTCGTTTGTAACGGACCATTAATTGTATATGGAATATCAATTTCCTGTCGATCTTGTCTTTCACAAGCTTTGATTGAAGGCGTTAAATATCTATCAAATATGATATGTACTTCGCGAGCGCTTTTTGAACAAAGCTTCACCAATATCGATTCAGCTAGCTTTCCAAATGTTTGCGGCAAAGTAGAGCCAATCTGATACAAATAGTAGAAACCATCAATAAATTCTATATCAATTTGTCCGGGATTGGCTGATACAATCTGTGATGTTAATTGTTTACTTAAAGCAGACTTGTCCATTTTGAGCATGCAGCCTGAACAATGGAATAGTGCAGGCGGTATTGGTGCAAGAGGATATGACAAACAGTACTCAATGTCAATCTTGTTATCTATAGCTATTGCCAACAGCCGTCCAAAAATGTCTCGTTCCATTTTAATTAAAGCTTTGTTGTCTCCGGTGTTACTCTTGATCCTTTTTTTTTACACAATCAGATGCAAAATTATGTATTTTATTACGTCTAATTGATTTCACAAATCTTGTAGGATCTTCAAAACATTCTGAAAAAAATTTCAACTTTTGTTCTTGACCCAATGACTTGCTGTTCAGTAAACAATTTGCAACATCTAAAGATGCCGCCTTACCAGTTGAAAGATTGAACAAAATATTTTTGTCCAGGTTTTCAGAAAAAGGATTCATTGTTTTCTTTATGATTTCAATAATTCTGTCCAAAGTTTTGTTATCTTTTTCAATTCGACTCTTTTGTATGGAATGTGATGTATCATCAGCCTGTGATAACCCTATTTCTGTTTTTACTACTGATAAGATTTTAGCCCTCATGCTGTGTCTAAGAGTCCATCTTTGTCGTGCAGATATAGAGTTTGTAAAATGGCTAACACCAGTCAAGGTATTACCAGCATCAGCATTAATCGTCTGTTCTAAAGTCAGGTCCACAGGCAATTTACTTAAGCATGATTTTGTTCGCCTAATACCAAAGGCGCCTTCACGAAATTACATAACCAGAGTTGAGTTCTCAATTTTCAGCTTGATTAAATTATTTAAATTCATAGCAGCCCATTTGGAGTAATTTGGTAGATTGAACGCAAAGAAGTAATCACACATCTCGAAGAGAGAATCAAGGTAAAGCTCAAAATTACTGCAACGAATACTTCTAGAAAATCGAAGATATATGCTGACGAGTTCTGTGTATTGCAAATAATATTGAGCAGTCTTTCCATGGCCACCCTGCAGTGTGACTTCGCGAAACTGTTTGTAATCCTCTAGTATTTTTTACAGGGAGTCAGTTAAAACAATGTTTTCATTAATTTCACATGAAGTATTTCTTACCGCTTCTAAATCTTCATTTAATGTTTCAAAATCACTTTCAATTTCTGATAAAAAAATTTCAAAATGAAGAACTTGCAAGGCACCAGAAGCCAAAGGATGTAGCCGTTTACACCTATTAAAGTGTTTGCTATCCAAGAAACTATTCATTGATCCTCCCGCTAGTGCCTCAGCTTCTACCAAAATCTCTACTAACCCACTGGAGTCAATGTATTTACCTATGGCTTTGAAGTATGCCATTTGCATATAAAATGCGCCTAAATTAATAAATACATTATCGAATTCAGGTTTTTTAGTATTTTGAATTTGCATAGCCAATTTGGCTATTGCTAAATCGTAAGTGACTATAAAAAAGAAATTAAAGAATATTTAATAAATTTAAGCTCACATTCTTTTCCCCAAATAAAGCTATTTTTAGAAAAAAAAAAAAAAATCTTTCAACACATTACTTTCCTATTTCAGAAATAGAATCCAGAATCAATGCATTATCATCTGATACACATTTTTTTTTTTTTTTTCGGTGCGGATTTTAAGTAAAAGTAATTGCGAATTTTAAAGAAAACCCAATATCCCCCCCCCCCCAAGAAAAAAAAAAAAAAAGTTCATGTCCCCAAACTGCGCACAACGAAATCTCTGCCCCCAAACATTTTTCCCGAAGCTTCAGAAATCCCCGAAATCGAGAAAAAACCTCAAGTCTGGCAACACTGATGAAAATGCAGCTGAATAGTTGCGAACACTATCAATGGACGCATGCGCAAAAGCTTCAAAAGCGCGTACAATTGGCTATCGCCATCCTTGTCTGACGAACGATGTAGCGCGCTAATTTTCATTCTAAGCAATCTTTAACAGCTGGCAACCCCTACTTGCGGCCACTTTTACATTGGCAGACGAAGTTTACCATGTGCAGAAAAGAATTAGCTTTAATTTGATATATAAATGATGAACATACGCCATGAACGTATAAACGCCCCAAAAAACTACCTGTTTGCACCTGGCTGCGAAGAGGTAGCGGCCAAACGCGCAACGGCAACCATTACTTTTCAAGTTCACTATGTATATGTCTGATGTGGAGTATAGTTTATTTCAATAACAAATGAATGAAATTTCTCTCCAAAAAGTCAATTAATATTAATTTAATTAAAAATACTAGCGGCCACATTTTATTAGGCAACCCGGCCAAAACATATTGTCCCTTTTATAATTGAATATAAAAATCTGATTTTGATTACATACTCGATGAATGTAGCAATTTTGCAGCGGGATCTTAGACTAGTACGATAGGGAAAATAAAATACGCGAGGATAAAAAATAATATACAAGTAATATTTAAGCACGCGGACTCAGTTCAGTGATATAAAATTAAATAAATATTTAAAAATGACGACATTTGACCAATTAGATCATTTTATAAAAAAATTTATTTTTTAAATTTGCATCTTTACAATCCTTGCAAGCGTCATTTTAAAATCAACAATACTTTAAAGATATAAACAAAATATAAACTTTTTCATAAATTGACTGAAAAACGCAATGATGAAAAGCTTAATCAAAATGGTTACTAAGTGTTATTAACAAAAAATTATGCAAAAATGAATTAACAATAAAAAAAATAAAAGGGATCTCGCCAATATGGCGACAAAAAATTAAAAGTCGCCATACGGGCCCTTTATTAAAGCTGTCTTTGTCCGAGAAAATATGAAAACTGTCGTCAAACATGATTTTTATTTTGAAACTTTCCTTTAAATGATTTGGTGTAACTTTCATTAGCGTTTCATTCCACAAAAACTAATAATAATTTGGCTTCTGGTGAATTAAAATTTTAATTGGATAGTGAAATTGGTATAAGTCTTATAAGTTTCAAATTTTAAAGGTAAATAAAAAAAGAAAAAAAAAAAAGAAACAGTGAAACTTTTGCAAAATTTAATATTTTTAAATTCGCGTTTTTAATATTTTGAAAATTTATTAAATTTATAATCTTAGCATGGCCTACAAAATATTAGATTGAAAATTACATTTTTAGGAAATTAAATATTTAAATTGTATAGTTGTATTCAACCGAAAGTTTTGTTTAAATATTTATAAAAGAAAGACTGATTAAACTCATTAACATGAACTCATTAACATGAAATAGTTAAAGAACTACATTGAAGAGAAAATCTTAAAGTACCAATTTGAGAAAACGGGAAAAGGATTGAAAATAACTTCCCTAAATTGAATCTGACAACTGTTTCAAAAGCAGCCTCAAAAGTATGTTCCTCAACAGAACCTATAATTATGTAAATTCCTAAACATGAGTTTACTAAAGAAAAATCAGATTAAATATTCTACAGACTGAAAGTGCTAATTACAGAATTTAATTATTCTCCGAGGTGACACGTTGATCAGATATCGCTTATACTTGACTGATTTTTGAATGACATTGAGGATGCTTCAGATGTTTTATACGAGGTTTATAATGCATATAAAGTAAATCTTGATAGACTAATAAATATTCGTGATATTTTTTATTCTGCGTTGTCATGCCAGAATTCAGAAATGAGGTATTTTATTGAATTATAACTTTAGACATCAAAATTACTAATTACAACCATAAAATGATTACACATAACGAATAATAAGCTGCATTTACATTCAAACAAGGAAAAACCTTAAACAGTTAAAATCCTGAAGGTGTTTCTTTAAGCTAACCATTATTTGTAAATGCTCTAATTTAAATTTTCCTTAGACTCCAAGACTTTATCTTTGTTGCAAAACAAGGAGAATTTTTTTTTTCCCATTATTAAAATCACACAATCAATTGATTGGAAGAAAATCATTTATTGATTTTTTTTTCTTTCTTCCATTGTTTAATGGTGTTTTCCATTACCTACGGCTTATTTCTATCAAGCTATCTACATGATAGACCAGATGTTTCTGCCTAAAGGTTGTCCGAGTGATTACTGCCGACCGGATGTCGGCCTGGATAGCTCAATTGGTAGAGCCTTGACCTTGTATGTCAAAGATCCGGGCTTCGACTCCCGGTCCAGGCATTATTTTCACTCCATCGGAAAAATAAAATTTCAATAAATATAATACGAGGGGTGATCCAAAAAAAAGTTTACAAGGCAAATGAAAAAGTATTTATTAACAACAGAAACAAGATACAAATGGGATTCAAGAGACACATCTGGCCTTCACTTTTCCACATAGTCGCCAAACCTGTTTAGGCATTTGTCAGAACGTTCGACCAACTTGTTTATCCCATCTTGGTAGTAATCAGGGCCCTGCTCATTGAGCCATTTCTCGGCAGCTGTTTTCACTGCATCCTCTGAGGTGAACCGTGTTCCGAATAAGTTTCGCTTCAACGCCGGAAATAGGAAATAGTCACTTGGAGCCAAATCGGGGCTGTATGGGGGGTGATTCCAGAACTCCCACTTGAACCTTTGCAGCAACTCCTGAGTCTGGTGAGCTGTATGGGGCCTGGCATTGTCATGCAGGAGCTCATTGCTTTGTCCCCGTATACCTCAACGATTTGTCTGTGAATTTCGGATGCGGCCACATTCTTGGCCCATAAGAATGGAATTACGGCTCGCACCTCTATGCGAGACCACTTTTCTAGACGTCGTGTCATTACGTCGCTCTTAAGTGTCCGCGTACTGACGCTACTTACTCGTAGAACCGCTGTAGGACAACTAGCGCCATCTGTCAACCACCCTGGGTGGAAATATTCGCTCCACAATTATTACGTTTCAAATGCTTCTGCTTGTAAACTTTTTTTTGGATCAACCCTCGTATATATCATGCCCCCGCAAAATAAAAAGTGATTACTCAAAAAATAGCAATTTTGAGTTTATGGCATTAAAAAATGTGTAAAGTGCCCAAACATAGAGCCCCTTAAATAAAATATATAGGCCGACACATCACCGCCATTTTTGTGCCTTGGAAGAGGACAGCATTCCCGCTTGGCATCTTTATCGCTTTCCTGGTATTTTTAAGAAATCTTGATCTGAAGCTATGATCGTTCAACAAAACCAATAAGTAACATTAATATTCCTAAAAACTTTTTTTTTTTTTACATTGCATTATCAGTATATCTCGTGGATGTATTGATAATGAGATGTGTTATCAGGGCTGCTTCTGTTTCTTATACAAAATGTCGCCAAAGCTCAAATACAGGGTAATAAAAGAACTTCTTAAATCGATTTATCAATACTAATATAAATGATATGATTAAAATAACACATTTCTCTGTACTTTACATTAACACATGTCAGAAATACAAAGAAAAATAAGTATATTGTTTTATTCATCTTAAATTATCTTATGGAAATCTGAACATTTTATGTTCTTTTCTTGAATAATTATAGCAGTTAATCCTCAAATAAACTCCCATATCATACTTTACTTAACTAAAATAATGAAATATAATAAAAGGAGTTACTTTAAAGTAACACAAGACGATAGAAATAATGAGTGCCGTTTATTTATCGATGGAACACGCTGGGCACATGTGGTAACCCTAAGGCAACAAAATGCCTGATGCGCCAGCTCGTATATATAGGAGCCTTACCCAAACATACATAAAAAGCAACTATATATCTCTAAAATTATCTACCCGAGAATCAGTTGTGTTATTTTTATGTCTATGCTAGTCAATGCTTTATAGTTATCTTTAAGTCGATATTTCTCAAATACAATATTTTTCAGTTTTAACACTTTTTGCAGTGGTGTGATACATCTGACTTGTATACTTGACCTGAAGTCCGCTTGTAACGCTCCGGGAAAAGTAATTTGTTAATATATTTTGTGGGAATTAATTGGAATATAATTCTTGGGGACAGAGCACAAAATAGGTTTGTAACATGAAGAACTTGCAAGTGACTTCCAGGGTAAGTCACCACCAGCGCCAACTGGAATCAAACCAGGTACCCTCCCTAACAACACTTGTCCATAAAACATCCTGAAGATGTCCATAGGATTTATTTTTATCCATAAAACATCCTGAAGATGTCTTTTGGAAAAGATGTCCTGCTAGGGCTGAGTTCCACGTCAATTCGGCGGAGCATTTGCCCTTTTTCTCTTCGGCCCCCGACAACCATACTTACAGGTCTAACAAATTCACATCGTCAACAGTTCTTATTGCGAGTATACTTTTAAATTTTGTTGCTGTATTCAGTCAAGAGGTGGTGCAAGTTTTTAAAGACGACTGATTTGTCGAGGTTCCTAAAACCTGAGTGGAGCGCCCTCTGAAGCGATTTCGCAAAAAGGATCCTTGCCAATTAACTGCGTTTCGAAGAAAATTACGGAAAACTCTGAAGGTCTAGGTTGATGAACACTTGCTGGGATCTAACTCTGCACTTCCCGTCTACAAGTTCAAGGGTTATTTTCTATCTAGACTGATTTACAAAACAGACATTAAAGGGGCAGTTAAACTTTATGAGTAAATAAGAGTAAATTAGGGTGCAAACTGTAATATAAAGAATAAAGAAGTACTGCTAAAGTAACATAAAAATCAAACTTTTGAATAGAAAGTTTCAAGACAGTAAAGACATCAGCATAAAGAAGAGTTAATTATAATCATAAATAAAAAATTTTCGTGTGAATGTTTATGCAGAGAATTTAACCATCAAAATTTTGCATGTTATGAAGAAAAATATTTTCTAGATAAGATAGATCAGAAACCTTTAATTTTTCATAAAAACAAAATCATTGGAAGTTAATTGACTTAAAACTGTTTGGATTTTTTTTTTTTTTTTCTTTTCCCCGTTTTGCAGTCTTTCGTGCTATTAATCACGTCTGCTGTGATTTTATCCAAATAGTGATAAGAGAAAAGAAAAGACTATATTTTATCAGTTTTTTTTTTTTTTTTTTTTAATCTTCTGCGTATTATGGAAGAGCTAGGTGTCCTCTTTTAAACCCCGAACAAGAGGGGATTGTATGTTTGAAGACCTTGTCTGGGGCCCTAACTTTCCAAATAAACCGACAGATTTCTATGCTTTTATTTATTCTTGCTACGTTTCCTGAAAATATTAGGGTTTTTTTTTTTTCCTTTCTTTCTTCAATTAAAATGTTTTTCTAGGCCACTTTGCATTTATAAATTGAAAATCTCAAGCTGGCAATCTTCTAACTTCCAAATAGTGTCTGATAAATTCATTCACCGAATTGTCAATCTTCAAAGCTTTAAATTACGCTGTTTTTTTTTCCCGTGGTAGGGGGAGAGGAATAGAGTATAAAAGCACTTTAAATAACCCCATAAACTGTCAACCAATTTTTCTAAGCGTTACAAATCGACTATAAATAGTCATTACACGTATTTCCCAATTCAAAAATATCTAAATACGGTTAAAAATTAGATTATACAGAGAATATGTCTTATTCAAGAATAATCCTACGTTGCTATTTTTTAGTGTTATCTGGAGTTCTTCCAATCGAAAACAGACTTTATAGAAACATATTTAAATTCAACGTCGGGATATTTTATAAATCTAGCTTATCCATGATTGATGAGACTCCATTTGTAAGCTATATTTGAATTTAATTTTCCTAATATAACTGTCACAGATCTCAACTGTTGAAATCAAAAGGAGGCTTGGGTTAGTCAGTGGAGTTTTAATCATGTCAATCCCTATTCCATACAGGAGATCTTGAGAATGTCTTGTTGAGCTCAGTAGAACAACATCGGAATGTCCTTTCAAAAGAAATATCACGAGAAAGAAAATATACAACAAAAAAAAAAAAGGCGCACTATGAAGGAATTATCCAAACAGAACGAAAATTGGTCGATGTGATGTACATGTAGAGAAAAACAAATGATCACAGTTTCAAAAAATTCAAATGATTTAATCAAGAGAAATGACCTCCCAAAGTAAACAAGTCAATAACGTATTGGTCGATTTCTGACACTTATGTAAGCAGTTATTCGGATTGGAATTAGTTGATAGAGTTGGTAGATGTGCTCCTGCGAGATAGAGTGCCAAATTCTGTCCAATTAGTGTGTTAGATTGGCGAAATGCCGAGATGGTTGCAGGACCCTTTTCATGATGCTCCAAACGTCTCCAGTGGGAGAGAGATTTACCGGCGAATTTACTGGCCAAAATAATGTTAGACAAACAGAAAAACAAGCAATAAAAACTATCGGTGCGCGAACAGGCATTATGCTGAAATATACGATCGGGATTGCGCGATATGAAAGGAAACACAACAGGACGTAGAATGTCGTCGACGTACCGCTGTGCAGTAAAGATGCCACGGATAACAGCCAAAAGGCGTCCTGCTATGAAATGAAATTCCAGACCATCACTCCTGGTTGTCGGGCCGTATAGCTGGCGACAGTCAGGTTAGAATCTCCCCTTTTTTCTGGGTGTCTCCAGACTCGTCTTCGCAAGTCATCAGGGCTCAAATCGGAGTAGGACTAATCACTGAAGACAATTCTACTTTATTCAGTGACATTCCAATTCGAACGATCCTGATATCACTGCAAACGTGCTTGTTGGTATACAAAGTTTAACAGCAGTTCGCACAAGCGGCTCCGTGAGCTCAACCCTATTTCTCTGAGCCGCCTGTTAATGGTATTTGAAATCACTGAAGTATCAGTTGCACGTAGGATCGATAAGGAGGAGGAATTTGGGGCTTTAAGCTACGCTCTGACGATTGATCAGTTCTCACGTTCTGTCCTCTCTTTATGCCGACCACTTCCTACCTGACGCTGTGTTCGATCATGGTTCATCCATTCCTGCCAATATCACCTAATAATGACATATCTTCTATGCAATTGTCAAACAATTCACAGATTAGACCAACCGGCTTCTTTTAGCCCAAATACACACCTCTCTCAAATGCTGACATCTGCGCATATTATTTGCGCACTTGTATGCGAGGCACAGTTACTGTCCATCTCAGTATACAGAATAAAATTCCTTAATAATTTATGAACTGGAATAAATTTTTTTCATTTTTAATATTCTGCCAATTGCGCAGTTAAGATGCACCGTAGCGTCACATGCTCATTCAATGGCAACCAAACTTCAAAATATTCCATTTTCCATCGAAACCTGTATGCATGTCAATTTGTGTCCAGTTTGCATTACTCCTTGGTGCGTCTTTTTTTATAGAGTATAGAGAGGGGGTTATAGAGTATATATCAAGTTTTTGAATAGAACTTTGCATCACACCATTTGCATACATTTTCACTTCGTCTAGATACTATTGCACAATTTAAATATTTAGGCAAATTTAACTTTACAGTTTTGGATAGCGTGACGCAAAAGGTAATTGAAATACATTTCAATACAGTCCAGTTGAACTGATTTATTTCACAGTGATCGAAAATTAAAAAGCATTGGATCAATGTTTAAATATATTTTATTAGACAAAACAAAAGTGGATAATGGAATTTTAAAACAAATCTAGTAACACCAAAGCCTCACTGGAATTTTGATATTTCTTCTAAAACCAATATCTTACATATGTGAATAAAAAAGCATCAGTCAAATTTTTATATACCTTTTCATGTTAAATAGAATGTTTGCTCTGTGAATATAAGTAAAAAATGCACGAGAAAATTTTGAACCAATTCGGAACGGGAATATTCCTTTTTCTTTATGCAGTGCAATATGAATACCGATAAAAGATCGAGCAGACGACATTAATATTTCAATATGCCAGTGGCAGATGCCTAATTAAAGCTCAATCATAAAAATAATTCGCACGATTAATTCATTGATTCATACTTTCCAAGGAAGTATATTAAAAACAAAGCAATTCGCGAATACGTATCGATTACCGTCGTATGTAGAACTCAGGAACCTTAGTCGTATGCATTTTCACCAAAAATTTCTTTACACAGGATGTAGCGCCATCTGTTGCCATGTAAATACTATATTATACCATATTCCTAATTTTTTTTTTTTCTTTTAAGAAATAGAAAAAAAGAAAAATCTTTTAAAATTAACAAATTGTCAGAGTTCATTGTTCTTTAAAAGTTAATTGAAAACTTTGTTTAAAAAAGATGGAGATAAATATTTAAAATCAAAGTAGGTTTTATTTTATTTTATTTGTTTTACTCTAATTATTATAATCTGATACTTCATTTCGATATTATATTACAGTAAAAATAATTTAAAAAGAATAACATTAAAATATTGATATTTTACACGAGTAAAAATTTACATTGTATAATTTATTGAAAAATTAATGAGCAAATTAATTTGCTAAAGTATTAAATTCATTATTTATTTTTAACAGTATACTTTTGTCGAAATATACTATTTTGATAGAATAAAGTGTTATACTATTCCAGTAAAAACAAATTTTAACTTTATTCCGATTTGCAGTTTATTTTTAGAAGAAAATGAATCAATATTTTGGATTATATCCAAGTGGTTTTACAAATATGGGAAGGAAAAATCAGAATCAAAACTAATATTTTACCCTTAAAATGCACTTATTGTCTTGGCAAATTAGAATTAATGATATATTTTACAAATGAATGAAATCTTTGTCTTTCATGTATGTCTTATTAAAAAACTGACCTGTTATCGTTGATAGTAAGTTAATATAATTGTAATCTGGTAGTAAATCTTCGTATTCATTCATTTTGCCTGAAAAGCAACGAATAAATTGAACAGTAAACATAAAACGAGTGCAGTTCTATAGATTATTAGTCAATTTGGTGCGACAGGGAAGAATTCTATTGTGGGATCAATTTACATGCTTGAGGATTTGATAAGTAAAATCACAAATATTAATACTATCTCATTAAGAAATATTGATTCATTTGATAATTTATGTAAATTCTGCCTTTCTTTTAATTACTCCTAACATTATTTTGGTCACATTTAGAGTAAAACCTTGGGATATTATTTTTATTATGTGGAGTATGATTAAATTTGTATATTGAAATTTCATGAAATTTATCCCTCCTCCCTCCAACCAAAAGATAATAGATTAAAGCAGGGGTTTTAAAGCGGTTAAGAGCAATGCGAAATATTAAAATCAGGGGTGTTTTAAACTTTATGTCGTGAAAAGATTTTAGTTGCACATCATCCGTCAAATGTTGACAGGTATTAACTAGTTTATTTTTAATACCCATATCTGCCACCTAGTATATAGTACAGTCGAACCTCATGAACGTGAACACTGAAAGTGAATTACTCTTAACATGAAGTATTTCCACAATCCCTGTCAAAATGAAGATTACTTTAGTTATCTGAAGATTAGTTACTGATTGGATGAACAATTTTTTTATCCCTCGAGATTCACGTTAACGAGGTTCGATTGTATTACTTTTCTCGCGTATCTTCAAATATATAATACACTTTTTCGTAAAATTTTAAAATATATACGAAAACGAGCGCGGATAGAAAAACTGAGTTCATAAACATTATTTAACATTCTTTAAAAAAATTAAGAATTAAATTTCTCTTGAACATAAATTTTTAAATTTTAAGTAGAATGTTTATTAATTATATTTAGAGCGAGAATTTTTCTGCATAATAAACTGTAAACTTAAATTTTACTTTGAACATATTGTCATATAATTTAGTGAGCAATTCTTTAAAAAATTAAATAATTTAATAAGTAAAAAATAAAAAAATTATACAGACACGACATTATTTCATTATTTAAAACATGAAAATCTGACATTGACAGATTTTAATTTAGTGCCAGAGGTTTATTGCTAAACTTGTTAATATCGACAAAAATCTTCTTTAGTTAATTCGTGACGATCTAAATTCCATGATAAAGTTTTCATTAAATCAAACCAATGTGTTTCAGCTGCAGATATTGTAACAAATAACGTTGGAAGTCCAAACTGTCTTATAGCCGCAAAACAACGTTTTTTCTCTTTTTCCCAATGAGGGGGAGGTGTGCCTTGGGGGGGACTCATGTGAAAGGTGTGCCTTGGTGGGGGGGGACTCATGTCAAAGTTGGGCCTGGGGGGGACTCATGTCAAAGTTGGGCCTGGGGGGGGGGACTCATGTCAAAGTTGGGCCTGGGGGGGGGACTCATGTCAAAGTTGGGCCTGGAGGGGGGGACTCATGTCAAAGTTGGGCCTGGGGGGGGGACTCATGTCAAAGTTGGGCCTGGGGGGGGGACTCATGTCAAAGTTGGGCCTGGGGGGGGGACTCATGTCAAAGTTGGGCCTGGGGGGGGGACTCATGTCAAAGTTGGGCCTTGGGGGGACTTCATTCAATAAATCCCCATTCAATAAACCGACTGAAATAGGCCCTTAGCACTATTAAGAGTGTATTATAAAAATTCGACAACGCTGTACCGACTGAAATAGGGGTACCTTGGGGGGGACTCATGTCAAAGTTGGGCCTGGGGGGGGACTCATGTCAAAGTTGGGCCTGGGGGGGACTTCATTCAATAAATCCCCATTCAATAAACCGACTGAAATAGGCCTCTAGCACTTATTAAGAGTGACCTATAAAAATTCGACAACTGTACCGACTGAAATAGGCCTCTAGCACTAATAAATAATTTATGTAATATTACACGAATTTTAATATTTCTGTTGCAGCTTGAAAATTAAATCATTAAGTTAATTTTATTTATTTATTTATTTTTTTTTTTTTAATTGCTTACTAAAAAATGTTCAAACAGTGGAAATGAAAAACTTCATTTTTAAATGAAATAAAATACAAAGCAAAATTCTTATGGGTTAATCTAATGTGCAACTGGCTTTAATGTCATGGGTTCTAAGTTCGATTCCAAGCCCACGACATTTTTCGTTCTAAAAACATTATTCAACTTTAAATTGCAAATTTATTATTTCTTACTAAGTGTCGATAAAAAGAGTAAATATTCACTTTATATTTTCAGAATACTTAGAGACACTTACCACAAAATGGAGCTTCATTGGCTGTCAGTAGGAAAAATCTCGAGCCGTTTCCATAATTGCGTTTGGTATCAACGTGGTATCCCATGGGAGCGCAGTCTGCCCCATTTTGGCCGCAAGAATCGCACTCGCCTGCCATATACAACTGCTGACTCTTGCACTTGTGGCCCATCATCTTGCAGTGGCGAACATTTATCGTATCGGTAAATAATAATGGGGCTCTCATATGACTGCAGATGATGTTGCGGACACCTGAGAAATATTAAATATAAGGTAATCAAAAAATTATTTATGAGCACACGAGAACAAGATTTAAAATGAGAGTCAAAATTGAAAAAAACTAAAAAAAGAGTACAGTATTTCTCTTTTCAGGACTTATTTATTCACCGAAAGAAGTGATTTCAGACTACAATGAAATCTCCCTTAAAGCCGTGGCTTGAGTAGCAGGGGCCTCAAACTGGTCCTGAAAATGCAAAAAGTGGTCTAAAAGTGGCAAAAAATGGTATGAAATGCAAAATACTGTCATTTTAGTCCCTTTATATATGAACCTTTGTTGATTGGTGCACAGCAGTGTTGGGCATAATTGATTGAAAAGTAATTGAATTACAATTAAATTATAATTATTTTACTGTCAATCAACAAGTAATTGATTACAAATAAATTGAATTACTT
Source organism: Salticus scenicus (assembly GCA_963930645.1). NCBI lineage: Eukaryota > Metazoa > Arthropoda > Arachnida > Araneae > Salticidae > Salticus > Salticus scenicus. The sequence continues at coordinate 213,137,518 of OZ005662.1, forward strand.
ATTCAATTTGTAATAATTCAATTTATTTGTAATAATTCAATTTATTTGTAATCAATTACTTGTTAATCGATTGACAGTAAAATAATTTTAATTGTAATTCAATTACTTTTTAATCAATTATGCCCAACATTGGTGCACAGTGCGAGGGGTCGAGTGGGGACCCCAAAAGTATAAGTTCCAGACCTTAAATGAAGGTAATAGAGCCCTACTTATAGCCAGGCCCCGATCATGACTGTTTGGGGTTCTGGGCAAAGCAAAATTAGGGGCCCCCTCGAAACCATCGCAACATCATTTATGTACGATAGATGATCAATCGTATGTACAATGCATAAACAATATTTTTGAAGCTAGATATTTAAATATGTTAATATTTTTTACATTTTCAATTACTATTTACGTTATAAAGCTACATACAATTGAATATGGGATGGATTTGTTCTGCCGATCCCTTCATGATATCCTATCTGACAAAGTGACAAAAAAGCACTGTGTAATATGTTTAATTTACACTAAACAAGAAAAGATATATAAATTTAGTAGTCATAGATTTGTTATCTTTGAATCATCGCTCTGCCGCCATTGTTTACACACTAGGATTAATTACAGAGGGTTTTACTGATTAAAATGAATTTTGAATCACATCGAACTCTGGTTGAACGAACCCGGCATATGTTGATCCAAGGCCCACTATTTAAGCACTAGATGAGCCAGCAGAAATAGAAAAAACAAAATATATCCAAAATGCAAATTATGTTTACGACAACGTACAGTATTTTTTAAAGATAAGGTCCATATACGTAAATATATAGAGATTTTAAGTTTTACTGAAATAAAAGAATATTTTGCAATTTAATATTAGGTCTTTTGGGGGCCCCTGGGCAAAGTCCCGGCTTGCCCATGCGATAATATGGGTCTGCCTATAACCCACTTTTATCTAAATTCACCTCATTTGGGGCGTTTTTCTCGGTACCAAATCCCCACCCCTTTCCCCATACACTTTAATACTACTATACCTCCATTAAAAGTCGGTGTGCAATATTATGGACCTCACATTTTGCGAGCAGATATTTTCCCCCATGAACTGACCACTGCTGCCCACCATAAGTAAGTGAGGTCAAACTTCAAATCTGTAATAATAATCTGCATAAGAGTAAAAAAACAAATAAGATTTCATACTTTTATATGCGCATAGTTAGAGATGTGAAATTGAAACCTGGAAAAAGGAAATTTTGCGTCACAGTATTTTTTAATAAATTCAGTGGCTTTTATAAATGGATGAGATTGGGTAACTTTAAATAGAAGGACTCGTTGCAGTATACAATCCACTGCTCCATTCGAAGAAATTCTTGTAAAAAGTTATATTTGGCTAGAAGTCGCTGAATTTTGACAACAGCACAATGATTTATATTTGTCAAAAAGACAAAGTTTCAGCCCTGATCGAAGAAACGGCGACACACTAATATAAATAAATCAATGAATTCTATATTGTACTTTCATTTTGTGTTATGAAATATAATTTAACTTCATGTAATTATTAATTGATATTTTTTATTTATTATTAAAAAAAAGAAAAGCACTATTATAATAATAATCATACATAAAAGTAAAATATTAACGAATTTTAATTCCGATAATTTTGATTTTACTCAAAAAAAAAAAAAAAAAAAATTATCTAACTGAAGAAGTATGGTTTCATTAGAAAATAAAAATATTAAACCTTGTTTAAAATTCATTAGTATTCTCTGCCATAACTTCAGCAGTAATTTATGAACTAATGGAGACCTTTCTTCTACTCAAACTGGACTATTTTATTTGTTCTAGCATATACAAAAATTCTTAAAAATCAAAATTAGCGCTAAAAATCTAAAAAAAATCAAGCAGAGAAATATCAGGAATTATTACAGAGCAGTACAGAAAAATAGTGTACATTCAAACCACTTAATATAAAGGATTGTCTGAATTATCCCTCCCCCCCCCCCAAAAAAAAAGGGGTCAGATTTTCCAAAATAGGGGGGGGGGGGTTGGTTGCCCTCTTGTGGAAGTTTTACTTTCACTATCGTTTCAGTAGAACGTCGTCGCCACTGCATATTCTTACAATTTTTCTCTATGGAGGGGCAAATATTTGTGGTGCTGCCATCTACCAATGAAAGATAAAGTTATTAGTTCAGAAAACACTTTTTTCAAAATTATTATAAATTTTCCTTCCATGTCAGATAATCGCCATTTTAATTTATTTTTCAGGACTAAATATAAATCTATAAAGAACCTGGAAACTAATTTTTTTTTTCCAAAAATTCATTTTGTAAGTTTTTTTTATTTTTTTATTTTTACAAACAGTGGAGAAAATAAAGGCTGTCTGATAACACTTTGCACAACATTTAACACGTTCTTTTTACACGTTAAATCGTTTAACACGCTGAGCGCCAAGCGAATTCTTAAGGAAATTCCTGTCAGGCCACACGCTCTGCTTAGAATCGCGTTATGTTTATCGCGTTTCAATAAAATCCATTAAAATGCCTTAATGATATAATCCTTTATAAATAAAAATTAAGTAAATTTTAAATAAATTGCCAGTAATTACTTAAAAAAGAATGTAGTTTTTTTAGTTTTATATCATATTTTACACTGTCAGCTACTGGTGGTTGACGTGACCTAAACGGAAAGTTCAGTGTCTGCCACTGATGACTTAATTTTCAATTTTTCAACTTCGTCGAAAGTTAAAAACGCATAACAGCATAAAATACGTCAAGCAATTTTTATTTATATACAATAATTATCTGAATATGTTTGTATGTTTTCAAAGCTAAACCAAATCATATTGCATACGATTCTAAATTTTGTTAACCACTCATGAACCGTAATGTATTAGATATATTTGTTATTAAAGATAGTTTTGTCCCATCTAGAGCTAACTGGCTTGGGATTTGCTGCTTAAAGTTAATTCTGAACCACAACGAAATGTATCCGAATTCTTTTATGAGGAATTCTATGAACATGTAGTTTTAGTTACACAAAATGATTTTTTTTTTTTTTTTTAAAGGGGTGGCTGCCATGCATGCCAAACAGAAATTTTTATGGTATTCCTGCAGTAGTTTGTGATTAAATAGGACAGTGATCACTGTTTTTAAAATAGTGTTGGGGAAAAAAAAATAAATATTTATGTGTGGCATTACATTTATCATGGAATTGCCCTTGTGAGTCCCTGTATGTAGACGAGTAATTAGACTTCTACAGTTATCAATTAAAAAACAGTGAACTTTAATTACACGTCAAATTTAAGAGGGAGCAGTATCTAATCTCGTCTACAGTGAAGGGTCATGTTAATCTATGAGAAAATTTGTTTCCATAATCATTCTCAAGTATTTTTTACTCTGTTTTCACATTTAGAATATTCCCAACCGTTAAATTAGTAATTGTAGTCGAAAAATCGGATTTTTCACATTTAATATTTTCTAGCTAAAGAAAAAATGCACATAGCTATATTTTAACTCAAAAATAAAATATTAATCAATTGAAAAAGCTATTTTTGAAATATGAGTACAATTTTAATGGTTGTGAATTTTCTGAACTTGAAAATGGAATTTAAAATAAGCTATTTAAAAAAACTTTTCAAACCCTAATTCTTAATGTACCGTATCACAAATCTTTTCGAAGTTATGATATTGCAAAATTTATTGCATTAAGGTGAAGGTATTAATGTAATAAGGTATTAAAGTTTAAGGTAATAAGGTGAATTATACATTTTTTCCCTTTTTAATTAAAAAAATTTTTTTTTTAAATACTTCGAATATATTAAGTCAAATTCAAACTCATGTATAAATGACTCATATAACTCATAACTCGTATACAAACTCCTCTTCTAATTTCGCATCGATAGTTTAACATTACAAAATCTCGCCAAGCAAACTTTGTTGGCGACAACAATAGATTAATAGTTAATTTGTAACTTAAAAGTTTCACGTGCCGTACATAAATCTAACACCAAAGGATTTTGTATAATTTATTTTCTAGACATCTGTCCGGGATGATTCATTGAGAAATCAATTGTTGCCATTAGAAATATTAGTTTAGTTTGTTAAAAAAAAAAAAAAAAAAAAAAAAAATTCTAATAATCGCATCGATTAGCGAATTGTATTCTTGGATTCAGAAAAATTTCCCTATCTAATGTTACCTACTCTGAAAAACTCGGACCGTTACTTTTATTTTATCTGGCCCTTTTAACGGACTGGCGGCTGCTATCGCTTTTAAATGAAATTTCAAACGATGAAATTCACAAATTTATCGTCCCAGATGACAGCAAGTACATAAGAATTTAGGGAAAACATTAGAAAATGAGTATTTGTGGAAATAAATTTTCCCACAAAATAACATGCACTGTAAAAAATGTTTTATTTGCTGCCAGAAATTTTCTGTAATTTGAGAAAATACGTTCTGACAACCTTATTTTTTCGTAAATTACGCGTATTCTCTCATATTACACAGAATTTATGGCAGCAAATAGGACATACTTTTCACAGTGTGGGCCTTGACTGTCCACGTTAAGGACTCGCTTCACTCACCGTCGCCGGAAGCCGAAGCTAATATTATGCTATGGAAAAATTTTCTTTACAAATAACTCATTAACTAATATATATTTTTAAATTCCGATTTCACATTCTGGAAATTTCGAACTGTTAAATTGACGGACCTTTTTAAAAAATATATTTTTTTTTTTTTAATTTTTTATATTTTATTTTCAAGCTGCAAAATACGGATTTTACAATGTGAAATTTTTTTCATTTCGCAATTTCAAATAATAATAATAATAATAATAATAATAATACATTTTTAAAAAAAAAGGTCCGTCAATTTAACAGCTGTGAATTTTCTGAATGTGAAAACAGAATTTTAAAACATCTATTAGTTAATAAGTTATTTGTAAAGAAAATTTCCCCACAGAATAACATTGGCTCGGACTTCCGGCGACGGTAAGTGAAGAGCGCCGTTAAGGCATACTAATAACATTTTCAGAAAATGGGAATGCGGACAGATTGAGGGGGGGCACGCGAGCCGATATAACAAAATTTCGTTGAGCAAAATGTTCTGAAATAAACGCAGATAAAACTAGTCTCTTAAAAATTATCCATAGCAAGTATTAAAAATGAATAGACTTATGGGGAAAGATCGGTATATATACCAAGTGATCCAGAACGACCCCCCTATTCCCGTCCTACCCGCCGCACACATCGCATCGCACGCAGTCTGCGCGCTCCAGATGTTACTCTGAAAGTTGAGTACAGACATCTGCATAGAAAGGACAATGCAGTTTTGATATAAACCAAAGCTAATGTATGAATTAGATAAGTTTAAATGCAATACAGTTCCCGCCGCTTATTAAAATCACATTCGTTCTGAGCCAAAGTGATTTTATTAAGCGGCTGATTTTTATATCCGGCGAACGTTCCTGCTCTTAAGGAAAAGGTATTACTTCCCTGAATTTCGAAAGATAGTTAGTAAACAATATTAATTAATTTTTTATAGATAATTAACTAATTGTGTCTTCGATATAAGTACATTAAACGCATTGTAAGTTCCCGGTCACTTTCGTTCGAGGAAAATCATCATTAATTTACCAAAAGTTCACGCTTTTCTTATAAATTTAAAATCTTTCCGTGTAAGCCTCATGAATTATAGAAATTTCAAAATAAGAACTAGAATTTGCCTTCTAACAATTAGAAGAAAAGAAAAATCAAAATCAAATTTGTATTTTATTACTGCGCTTTGAAAAATACGTTCCTTGAAATTGTTACGGAGATAAGTTGCGGGGCGCGTTTAATTTGTAACTGTCCTGCAAGTGTAAAATCTTGAACAATGAGCGATAACGGAGGGTTTGTTGTGTTTTAATTTCTTTTCCTATTAAAAAAAAAAAAAAAAAAAAAAAAAAAGAAAAAGAAAAGAAAAAAAAAAATCACAATGTAAATAAAAAGTTTTTTTTAGTGTGCAATAATGATATTTTTGGCTGCTGAGAATATTTGAGTTTATTAACCGGCGATGCTGATTTTATTAAGCGGCTGCTTTAAAATTAGTTTGTATTGATTTGATTCCGGTCCTGGTGATTTGATCAGATTAAGCGGCGGTTACTGTATTTGGAAGTAAATTGTACTTAAGTTCTGTAAATTTAGAAACTTTATGTACTTTTATAGGAAATAAACTACAGCAACGTATATAATATAATAAGCCTATTTTTGTCTCTCCCCTTTTTTGCGTACGATTAAAAAAAATCTTTAGAACGAAATAATTATATGTATACATTAAATTGTATGTCCGTATTGTTAAAATGCTTATATAATTCACTAAAATGTGTGCGTTCAAAGTGTGTTTTATTGATTAAACCAACCAATATGTACGGGCGTAAGTCTAATGTCCTGCATCGAATTGGGTACCCGCGGAGGAAGTGGGTGCGGGTCAAATTAGCATCAATTTTTGACCCGCGGACCCGCAAAATACTTTTCTTAAGTGTTTTTTTTTTCTTTCTTTCTTTTAATACTTTTTACTTTCTCTTACCCATAGGGGGTCCGAGAAAGTATTTTTTTTTAGGTTAAAATTTTTTTTATAAACTTTTGAATGCAGAAATTGGACGACATTCTCTTCCTTCATAGCAGCTTAATGCAACATAACTCATAAGTTGGATTTATAAAGACGAAATGCAAAAATATTATAGCATGACGTTTAAAATTTTATGTGAGAAAATTTGCCTTCAAGTATATTTCCTTTCTTATTTTACACACACTCACACGTACATATATATTACTTAAAAAAAATATTTTTAAAAATGTAATCGCAAGAATTCTTGTTATATTATACACTGAAGTTACGTTTATAACATTGCCAAAAAAAAAAAAAATCGAGCTCCGATACCATTCTTGCTTATTCTTATGCAAAATAACCTCCTGAATCCAAATATGACTCCCATTTTGCCCTGCCACCCACCGTTTTCTAGGGACACCACCCCCTCCCTGAATTTTTATCACTATGCACGGTAATTTTATGACCATGAATTTGATTTGGAGAATGAAAAAGAATTAATTTAAATCTTAAAAATAATAATAGATTAAAAAAATATAAGAAATGCAATATATAATAGCAGTGGCAAATCGCCCCCCCCCCCCCCCTAAATCTTACCCTTGCCGCAAATGTCCATGTTTTAGAATTTTCAAACTCTGTAGCCCCCTCAGAAGATATTTAGCAGTTAAAATAATCTTCTCCCCCTCTAAAAATAAGATTTATAGCCATAAAATTACCGAAAAGTGAAAAATAGGTGACCGTCTCTAAAAACAGTGGGTGATAGGGCAAAATGGGCTTCCTATTCAGAATCGGGTCATTTTACATAAGAATTTGAAAAAATGATGTTGGGGCAATTTTTATGCTAAAGTAGTCTCGTTATTTAAAATATGATTTTAACTGTACATTATTTAAAATTAGTATTAATTCTCTGATAAATATGTTCAATAATATAAGTATTTAGTGAAACAGAATTTTAATTCAGTTCCTTATATAATGTATATTGAATAATATTTTTGCGGGTCGTGAGTCGGGTTGCAGGTCAAAAGCTTCGGGTTCAGGTCGAAAGTCTTCCTACGGGTCGGGTGCGGGTCGAATTTACTTGATACGTGCAGGTCTTTAACATAGTTGCTTTATCAACTAAACTTGTGTATATCGCAGTGATTTTGTAAATGAAATATTAGTGCAGAGTTGGTAACCCTCTGAAATTCTCAATATCATTTACAAAAAAGTTATTCCTGTCTTATTTACAGATTTTTCATTATAAAACCGAAAACTTTTATCAAAGTTAAAGGTATACAAAAAATCCGGAGTGTTGGCAACTTTCGATTAGTACATGTGTGTAAGATATATTAACATGATATATATTTATATGGCATATCGAGCATTTTAATATGGCGTATGGCATATGGCATATCGAGCAATTTAAAAGTAAAATAGTATAACTGATATGCTATTGTTTTTGTGAAATACTAACTTCTAGCGAAGTACTCTAAACCAGAAAAAATTCTACTAAAAAAAATGTGATATTTTATTGTAAGCTCGATATGCATTACACGCATACATTATATATTGCATAAATATACGCATTTATAATACACATTCATAAAGCAAAATGTGATAACTACTTAAATTTTACCTTCAACAACACCTCTTTCAAGTAATGACCTCAGAGAATTAGAAGCAGTGCAACCAGGCTGAATTTCACCTCCGTTTGGATAGAAATCTACATGACCTTCCGTTTCAGTTATACCAATTCCTAAAACGAAAGTAAGGAAGCGGTAGCAATATGATAATTCCTTTTACAATTTTATTAGTTGAAGTTTAATTTGATTGAAAGTTGTTACCTTATTTGTAAAAACATGTGAGCAGTGTTGCCAAATTTAGGGACTTTTCAATAATCAACAATAATATTAAGGAGTGATATTTGACATAAATAGTAGACGATTAAATTTCGAATAATTAGATAATCGTTACAATTAAATTTTAGTATTTAAAAAAAAAAAAAAAAAAAAAAAAAAAAAAAGTACTTAAATTTGTCAACACTCTATAAGGGCTGATTTAAAAAGAAAAAGTTGCAAGCAGCATTCGAAAAGTAAATCTTTCTCCAGAGTAGATGAAAATGATGCTAGTTGTCTCACAGCAGTTGTGTGGGTAGGTAGTGTTAAGTTTGCAGATGCGTCAGTTTGTCTGAAATGGCAGGACGTCTAGGAAAGTGATCTTTCTTGAAAGTGAACTTGACTTGTTTATTATGGACAAAGATTTGTCCGCACGTTGAATGATAGTGTTATTCTGGAGGATACTGCCCATATGACCTCATGTTGTTCGCCAAACTCAAGGAATGGTGAGAAAACGTCCAAGTGAGAAATCTGGTGCTATCCTCCTTATTACCCAGATTCGGCACTCAGTGACTTTTTTTTTCGATATTGAAGGAACGCTTATCTGACATTCAGTTGTGACAGTGATATAAACACAGCTGCAATGGGTAAAGACGTGATTTCTACCAATCTGACTAATCAAATTTGTCTTCCGTTCAAAATTTATAAGAGATTTATGTTAAGAGATTTGTTACAGATATTTATATATTAAGAAAGATATTTATATTAATAAAAAGTGAGTAATAACAATGAATAAATATACAAAAAATTATATTAATTTGCAATTTTATAAGGGTAAAATACACGGTATATTAATAGAGTATTCTGTAATTGAACTCAAATTTCGATTGATACTAAAAGACTGAAGCCATCACCCGCTGCGATTTTTCTCCCGAATTCCAGTGTATTTCAATTACTTCAATTTTAAAAGCAAACACGTTTTATTTATGAGACAAAAAAATTTTAAGTTAAAACACATTTAAAAAAACAAAAACTACATACAAAAACAATTAAAATCAGACGTTTCGAAACCCGTCCAGGTTTCCTCATCAGTAATTACAACATAATATGCAAACAGGATATGAACACTCAAGGAATTTAAAGGAGTACAGAATATTGAGGAGCCAGTGCGCATGCTTCATTGATAGTGTGGAGATGCTTGGCAGTGTGCCAGCTCTCAAGGAAAATACGCGATTTATAATTATGAACACCAGAATTTAAAATTTTTATATTATCGAAGTCAGGAATATGATCGGTTTCTATTGAATGGATTACAATTTTAGAACTTTGGTTGCAATTTTTAAAAGATCGTCTGTGTTCTTGTAGTCTAATTTTTGCTGTACGGCCAGTTTCACCTATATAAACAGATTTGCAATTTTTACATGGAATTAAATATATTACACCAGTTAAATCCAGAGAAGGGGTTATGGGTTTAAAGTTGAAAAGGACGTTTTTTAATTGTTTAATTGGCCGGAAAGCAGTATAAATATTATGTACTGCTACCCATAACCCCTTCTCTGGATTTAACTGGTGTAATATATTTAATTCCATGTAAAAATTGCAAATCTGTTTATATAGGTGAAACTGGCCGTACAGCAAAAATTAGACTACAAGAACACAGACGATCTTTTAAAAATTGCAACCAAAATTCTAAAATTGTAATCCATTCAATAGAAACCGATCATATTCCTTACTTCGATAATATAAAAATTTTAAATTCTGGTGTTCATAATTATAAATCGCGTATTTTCCTTGAGAGCTGGCACACTGCCAAGCATCTCCACACTATCAATGAAGCATGCGCACTGGCTCCTCAATATTCTGTACTCCTTTAAATTCCTTGAGTGTTCATATCCTGTTTGCATATTATGTTGTAATTACTGATGAAGAAACCTGGACGGGTTTCGAAACGTCCGATTTTAATTGTTTTTGTATGTAGTTTTTGTTTTTTTAAATGTGTTTTAACTTAAAATTTTTTTGTCTCATAAATAAAACATGTTTGCTTTTAATATATATAATTGAGACGGTTTGATGTTTGTGTACGTTACTTCAATTTTCTTTATTTTTCTCCTCCCCCCCCCCCTCTCTCGCACTTTGTATACCTCAGTGAGATTTATTTTCCCATTATATTGAAGCAGATCGATATTTTTTTGCATTCATTATTAATTAACAAACAAAATTAACGAATTACAACTAAACTGTAACAACTAAAGTATTTTGTAGCAAGAAATATTTTAGTTAGCATAATTGTGTTAATTAAAAAAAATGAATTAATACTAACTATTCGAGTACACAGCTTTGTATGCTAATAACTAGATCACAGGTTTATCATTGGCTTTTAACACGAGTACTTTTTGCTTTAATTTCATGCTATTCATTAAAGTGCTTTTCTCTTGTTTTAGAAAAAGATCAATATATAAATATATAATTATAAAAAATATTTCTATTATATTTTTATCGTTTAAAGCTGAAATATTTTGATATTGCTCCAATAAGCAACAATCACTAGATATAGGAATACCAAATAGAATTACTGTATGACAAATGCTTGTTACTTTCTCTTACTCATAGGGTCGAGAAAGTATTGTTTTACGGTCAAATATTCGAACGTAAGTTTGTTATATTTACATGTTCTGAGGTCCCCTGAATACGAAAATCATGTTTTTAGCGAATGGTCTGTCTGTCATCAGCATATCTCAATAACAAATAGTAGCAGAAATTCCAAACTCTGTATTCTAAATGTGTATCATATAGGGATGCTACAGTAAGCTTTTCGTTGAGATGAAGCAAATGGTTCGTGTACAGGGACATTTAAAAGTATTCAAATACATTGCGTCTATGGAGGAAATTGGCTGGTAGGCTTTCCTTCCTTTTGAAACGCTAGAAGGCGGGTTGGTTGGTGCTTTCGCCCGGCTGGCTTTTCTTTCTGACGGTACTTTTTTATATTTTACCTATTTTTTAACTTGTTATCGGTCCATAATTTTCTGGTCCGTTTGCCGTCAGTTTCTTTTACCATGGAGGTTATATGTCCTTGCTGTGCTGGCGCAGCATTTTCCATTTTCACTGATTTCATTAATCATTATCATTTGGGCGCAATTCGGTACTTTCTCAAATGATGAGTTGGCTACTCTTGCAAAGTCAGATCTAATTATTGAAGCAGAAGATCCCTGCTGCAAAAAGGTCAATGTAGTACTTGCGGAAATAATTAATGCTCCTGATAAAGATCATGTTAAACGTCAAAAGGACTCTGAAGCCCTACAAAAACATTATTAAAGAACTTAAAAGAGGTTCTTTTTGTGCTGTCAGTAAAAATGATTATGATTATTCTCTATAGCTTCTGACATTGATAGTCTTATTGATGGTGGGTTAGCTACTATTTGTAATAGCGAGACTAAGCTGATCCAAGATGAAATCAATAAACTTTCTCAGTCCTTTAGTGAGGAAAAAGATGTGTCAGAATTTATTGTATAAAAATATCTTGACTAATCTTGATAAGGGTCCTCATGCCTGCCTATTTTGCGACAGATTTTTTGACACTAAAATTGGTCTAGGAGTTCACAAACGGCGTGCGCACCTTCATTTACTTTTGTTGGAACTGGAGAATTTGAGTATTGGTGCCCGTAACGTTAAGTGGGACGATGAAGAACTTTATCTGCTTGCTAAAACGGCGTATGGCTTATCGTCGTTTGATATTTCTAAAAATCTTATAAATGAGACTGAAAAAATTCTACCGCATAGAACATGCAATAAAATTAAATGCATAATGAAAACGGAAAGATACAAAACAATTTATAAAGCTGTGGCCAATAATTCAGATACAAATATTAATTCTTGTTCTAATCTCCGACTCTTCCTCCTCGGATGACAGTGCTGTTTTTGATGGAGATGTTTTTGCTACTAGGCATGCTAATCAGCGTAACTCAGTAAATGATCTTACCGGCCTGTCAAACCTTTTTACACCTGGTCCTTCTCATAAAAGTAGTTCTGATGGTCCTGACGTTACTTCGAACTCTCCTTCAGTTGCTATCCAGGCGGAAGACGAATCTATTAACAATGATGCCATCTCACCTGCTCAAGAGCTTTCCGTTTCGTTCGATAAACGAACTAGCTTTACGTCCTCCTTCACGATGAACTTTAATTCCAGTCCTCGACAAGTCGACGAGCATATTATATCGGGTTTGAACAGTAACAACGCTGTTGAAGTCGATCGGCCAATCTGCATTGATGTGTCTTAGAATGAGAATGTACAGAATGATCTCACAAACTTTACCTTTAATTAACTCTTATACTGCGTCTGAGTATGATATCTCATGTGACTAATTTATGAACCGAATAGACTGCCTAGAGTTCCCAAGTACAAAAAATTCCATGATATATTTGATAAGTTTTTCATTTATTTTAAAAATAATTTTAATTCTAGTTGTACTATGTCTGCTTTATCCAATATTATCGATATTTTTAGTTTAAATAATATTGATCTTCAAGCCTTGGGTGCTGACATCTTTAAGAACATCAAGCTCTTTGATTTTGACAGACCTCCTAGACAGAACAATGCAAATGTAAATGACTCCAATAAATTAAAAAGCGAAGAGGATATGCTAGAGTACAGAGAAATTTTTATACTAATCGAAGAAATGCTATTAATGAGATCCTCGATGGTACTATCTCCTGTCAAGATATTCCTCCAAGAGATGTTGAAAATTTTTGGACAGGTATTTTTTTCCCCTGGTGGTCTTCCTGAAAATAATGAAATTCATGATGTTTTGTCTGCGGATCCCGTCTGAAGTTTTATTGGCATCGACGAATTACATAGTAGATCTTTACCTAACTAGAATAAAGCTGCTGGACCAGATGGCATTTGCCCTTCAGAAATCTTGAAAATTCCTCGTTCTATGTTATGTTTTATAATTAATTCCTTTATTTTATGTAGAAATGTTCCTGACTTCCTGTGTGTTGCTAAAACGATTTTACTTCCAAAGGAGAGCAACGTCACCGAGCCCAGCAAATTACAATCTACATATCTATGTCTTCACTTATTTGTAGAATATTTCATAAAATCTTGGCTAATCGTATTGAAAATTATAATGATTATCCTCTCCAGATGGGATTCCGTAGGCTTGACTGTATCCAATTCAGTTTTTACTATTGATGGTCTGATAATTGAGTCCAAGAACAGAGCTAAAAATTTGAGAATTGCTTTCATAGACATTAAAAAGGCCTTCGACTCTGTTTCATGGAACTATCTCTTTGGTCAGCACTCGAGAAAAAGGGTCTTCCGCTTTCTTTTATATCTTACCTGAAATTTTTTTTTATTTCAAATCAACCAATTTTCTTTTATGGAAAGGCAGAAATTTAAAAGTTATTCATCCCTTATGTGGTGCTCGCCAGGGAGACCCGATCTCTCCAATTATCTTTAACATTGTTGTTGTAAAAATTGTTTAAAATAATAACTTTGAATTTCCTACTGGCGAAAATTAAAAAAATAATCATGTGCCTTACGCCGATGATGTTGCCCTCATTGCGTCAACTCAAGTTGGCATTATTGACCTTTTAAGATCGTTTATTCAAAAAGCTACCATTGCTAAGATGTACCTTAGTTTTCAAAAGTGCAGAATTCTCCAAGTTATTACGAAAGCGAGAGTGGACATCACCCCCTCTTCATTAAATCCTTTGTTATTTCATGACAATTCAATTTCTGCCATTGGATTAGATAATATTTTCCCGTATATGGTGTAGAATTTAACTGTTGTGATGTAGATGCTCCCAGAAATCAAGATGCCAAGGCTTTTGACTATTGCAAAAAGATCAAGGGAACTCCTCAAGCCACAGCAGCGTATGTGGGCTATTAGAAATATCATTCCACGTATTGCGGCCTGTTTTACATTTTTAAAGTTTCCACCAATTTACTCAAGTGCGTATTTTCAGAAAATCAATCAAAGAAGAAATTTTATATTTGACACACGATACGCTCAACGCATTAATTTATACTACTGCTCATGAAGGCAAGCTCGGGGTGCTGGATTTCCGCTAGTGGTATCCAGTATTTCGGGCCAATCGACTTAAAAGCTTTGCGGCTGGCGTGGGAGATTCCTCGAACATATTTTTTAAATTATATCCATAAAGAGTCAAGAAAGTGTCAAAATATTTTGCGAGAGAATAGCAACTCTTAACAATATGAATGACATTATGAAATTTCACAGAAATAAACTATCATAGTAATGATGGAAAAGACTTAGAAGTATCTAAACTTATCAATTCCCAAAATTCTTGGATTAGTAACCCGAACAAATTTTTGAGTGAGAGAGACTACATAAATTTTCTTTAACTTCGTTTCAATGCTCTCCCCTCAAAAGTTCGGGTTACAAGAGGCTCTGATTCAACTGATAAGATGTGTCGCTTCGGGTGCAGCTGAACTAAAACTACATACCATGTGATCCAAGACTGCACCAAATCTCATAGAAACAGAATTGACCGACACAATAAAATAGTCAAATATATAGCGGAGTAGAATACTAACATGAATCGTGGAGTACCTATTGAGCCCAGAATCAAGACTAATATCGATGCAAGAATTTCCGACTTTGTGATTGTTGAGGATAAGTTAGTTACTATTGTGGATGTCCAGGTTGCTGACGATGAAAATAACTTCATGAACACCTTCAATAAGTCTAAGATCGATTATTATGCCAACAACCTGGACCTCAGAATCAAAATTAAACAGTTATTTGGTGGGGAAAAGGTAACTTTTGGTGCTGCCACTATGCATTATAAAGGTCTTTCGTGCCCTAATTCAGCCAAAAATTTATTAAAGGAAAAAATTATTAGTAAAGGTGATCTAAAAATCATTTCTTCTAAAGCAATGTTGGGTAGCATCATCAGTTTTCGTTATTTTCACAAATCCACACATCGAAATTGGTTCGATTTCTATGTTTTTACATTATAGATTTTCTTAAAGTATTTTAAAATACCTAAGTTTTTATCGATTTTACTATTCACATTTATGTGTCGCTTCTTTTTTTTTTTTTTTTTGTTCTTTCTTCACATCGTCTTTGTACTCTGTATTTGTCTCTTTTGTATTTATGGTTTTCCCTATTTGTCTCGCTTTTAAAGTATTTTAAACAACCGTAGATTTTATCGATTTTATATTCCGTCATTGTTACTATATTTGTTCTCATGTTTAATGTCTTATTGTATGGTATTTTAACAACTATTTTATTTTTTTTCTGTAAATGTATATTTTTCTTTATTTTTGTATATTTTTCTTTATTTTTGTATATTGTGTATATTTGTTTTATTTATATAAGTATATTCATTTCATTATGTTCTTTGGAATTCTATTCATTTTATACCTCCATGGTGAATCTTTTACCCCTCACTGTGTAACTTCCCTTTCATAGTGATAATAAAATATTCAATTGCCACCCCGGTCGATCCTTAATTATCACTGCCCTAAAGTAACAACTATGGAAGTTGGAGGCAGCCACTAATAGTGCCCTCCTGAGTACAATCCGCTCTCGAGATTCGCTTAGGTAGAGTGTGCCTCCTGCTGTCATCGAGTGCGGACGTTTCTTGCTGTTGCTGCGCAGTGCGTTTATCGTTCTGCGCATTTCCCCTGCTGCTGTGATCCGAGGGCTTGTTACTGATTGTCGCTGATCGGGGCCTTTTTCAAGGCCAGAATAGTATCTCCGGGCGCAACGGTTACTTTCCTCGTGAAGTAGATGCTATTTTTGATGATGGAAGATGTGGATTTCTCGGGTGACTCTTCTAATGAGGAGCTCATCACTGACCCAGAAAAGTTGAAGGAGCTCATGACTGAATTGAAGGTATTGTGAGCTTGACTGTCGACTTCACAAGCTTCGTAGAAAGACGGATCGGACGGAAGAAGAGGAGAGAGAGGTCGATAAGGACATTTTGAGCAGGAGACTTGAAGTTTTTGCTGTTATGGATAAAATATGTAAGGTAACTGGTTTTTCCATGTTTAATGACTCGCCTCCATCCGTGCCTGTCGGGGTTACTCCGGCACAGACTCAGGAGAACTCGTCCCGTGAGGCGGCGCCATCTTGCGCCGCCAACGAACATGAAAATCCAATTCCTCGGGGGAACAAGGCCTCCTGAATTTGAGGTCGAATTAACTGAGACCCAGGATTTCACGGTCGTTAGCAAACTTAGGGCTAAGAAGAAGGTTGTGATAGGCAACCATAGGGATCTCCCCAATTCCAATATGGAGGTCGAGTCTATCCAAACTAGTAAAAATGTAATTGTTAGGAAAATTCAAATCCCCCCTTTTTCATTCTGCCACCTTCTGATTGGCAAGCTTTCTTAACAGAACTTAAAACTATAGATTTTGATCCCAAAACTAAAACTTCAGGAAAATTTTTAAAAGTAACTTGCTCTGAAGAGGAGTATTTTAGGACTATTCAGGACAAATTAAGTAAAATGAAAGTTCAATTCAAGACCTTTATCTTGGATTCTGAAAAACCTCTTCAGGTAGTCATCAGAGGGCTACCAATTAATACTACAGTTGAGAGGATTCAACAAGCTCTCAACTATACTTACGACTTTGAGGAAACCTCTGTTGTACAGCTCTATAGAGGGCATGAAGAAACACTACATGCCACTATTCCAAATTTCTCTTTTTAAGTCCAAAAATTTTGACAATATTTTTAAAATCACGGAGCTTATGGGGATGCAAGTCAGCATCGAACAGTATCGTGGTAGGAAAGGCCCCACACAGTGCTTCACCTGTCAGGTATTTTTTTACTCCTCTGCGGCCTGTTCCCTGCCCCCAAAGTGCGTTAAATGCGCCGGGGATCACAGGTCAAAGGACTGCACGAAGGAATTTGACACGCCCTGCCGCTTTGTGCGCTGTGGAGGGGAGCATCCAGCGAACTTTCGAAGCTGTCCCACGTTTCCTAAGGCCGCCCCCCCCCCCCTAAAAGTAAAAAGAAAAAGAACAATGTTAGTAAATCTCCGACCGATAGTGTGGAGAATCGAACTTTCATTTCCAGGAAGGTTGATCCAGCCCAATCTTTTTCGGGCGTTGCTCAAGAACGTAGCGAGGCTGCTACCCCTCCCCCTGTCAAAATTAATTCTCAAAATTCGTCGGTCCCTAGCAAGGATGAAAATTCGGCCACCGACTTTATTAATATGCTTTTAGCATTCCAAAATCAATTCGACCCTGATTTGGTCTTTTTAGCATTTACGGATGCTCTTCCGGTACTCCGCACTGCATCCACGGATGTTGACCGGATTCACATTCTGTGGGGTCAAATCCGCAGTATGTCTTAATTGTTTTTACCCTCCCTCATGTAATTTCTTTTTTGGCTACCCATGTTCCCGTCTTCTCGCAGCTTGAATTCTTTCACCATTGGTATCTGGAATGCCTATGGACTTCTGGATAAAGCACATGACTTTAGGGACTTTGTTACTCGTAATACTTTAGACTTAATTTTGGTCACTGAGCCCCACTTATACCAGGGACGCACTGTTCGTATTGCTAACTATGAGAGTTACAATGTCGACAGGACTCATAGTCTGCAAGCTTCCGGCGGCACTGCTATTTATGTTAAAAATGGTTTTAATTGTACCGAAGCCACGCCTATTGTTCTGGACTTCCCCCTTATTCCAAATTTGTTAATTGCAGCCATTTATATTCAAAGTACTAGGCAAAGGAGTAACCTGCTAGAGCAAGATCTTACCCGTATCAATAATTCTTTTCCAAATTTTATCCTTGCGGGTGATTTTAATTCTACTCGTACGTCTTGGAACTGTCCAAGCTATAATACTTCTGGCCGTAGGTTAAGAAGGTGGGTGGATCAAAATTTCGCGCAAATTTTAGCGCCCCCCCGAACCCACCTTCGTAAGATCTCAAAATATTTTGGATTTTGCCATCACCCGCAATTTTCCGTTTGCCTACAGCATTCAAACGCTGATTTATTTTTTATATCACGTTAATTATTAATTGCATGTTAAAGCTTAATATTTTTCCCGCTTGTTGGAAGAGAGCTATCGTTGTCCCCTTACCGAAGGGTGGGGGCCAAGATATCCACTCTCTTTCTAGCTATCGACCTATCTCTTTGCTCTCCAGTCTCTCGAAGGTTTATGAGTATGTTCGCGTCCACCGACTGAATGAATTCCTTGACTCATGACAAGATTATACCCGAGCAATTCGGGTTCAGGACTCGTCATTCAACGCAACATCAGTTGTGGAGAGTGACTGAATTCATTCACGATGGATACCAAACCAGCGGTGTGGCAGGAATTCTATTTCTCGACGTGCAGAAGGCCTTTGACAAGGTCTGGCATACCGGCCTTCTCTTTAAAATGACTGCGTTAGGTGTTCCTGACCAGCTAATTAAAATCTTTTCTGATTACCTCTCTAACAGGTCCTCAGTGGTAAAAGTGGGAAATTCCCTCTCTAGCCCGAAGCCTGTTCCCAGTTCTTTTCCTCAAGGTTCTCTCGGCGGGCCCCGTCTTTTTAACATTTACATTAACGACATTCCGCGCAAGCTCGACATCAACTTAGCTTTATTTGCTGATGATACTGCTATCATGTACAAACACAACCAACCACACACAGTATTTCAAAAACTCCAGGCTTACCTTAATTCGTATGCTATTTGGCTTAGGAAATGGAAAATTAAAGTTTATAGCTCAAAAAGTGCCGCCATTTTCTTCACTAATAAATCCTATTCCCCCGACGTTAACTTTACTCTCAATAATGATCCTATTCCATGGGAAGCTACATATAAATACCTAGGAATTCACCTAGATTCAAAATTATTGTGGCATAAGCACATCTCAGAGACTCTGAATAAAGCGCAAATTGCCACAGCCCCCCTCCTTCCTCTTTTGGCTTGGAATAGCCGCCTCTCTGTTAAAAATAAATTGTTACCGTACAAGTCCATGATCCGACCCATCTTGACTTATGGGTCCGTGGTGTACGGATCTGCCTCAAAGACTGTGCTAGAAAAAATTCAAGTAATCCAAAACAAGCAATTGCGTAGGTTTGTTCAAGCCCATCACTACGTTCGCAATGTTGTCATTCACAAAGACCTGAAAATTAGGCCAATCTATTTGGAAATTAAGAAACTTACGTTGAAGTTTCACAGGTCTATCCCAAAAGTTCAGAATCCTGTGTTAAATGCCTTAAGAAGGTACAATCCCAGAATCGGGAGGGACAAAAAACGCCATCCTCTACAGGGAGGACGGGTTTGTCCCGGTCTCCAAGCGTAGAAGGAGAGATCCTTCAGGTGTTACTTAACACAGAATTCTCACTCAAAATTCTTTTTCCCGTAGATTGAATACATCCTTATTCTTCTACTTTTGGCTATCCCCCTGACAACTGCAACCTACTGTGTCGTTTAACAGTCGCGGATGATCAATCTTCCAGCCAGTTACCGTACGAAGGGTTTTTATAAATTTTAATTATTAAACTTAACTGTAAATAGTGTAAATATCTCTTTTGTAATTTGTAAATTGTAATTTAATTTTATTAATTTTAAATAGTGTTAATATTTTTTGTCTGACTGCCTAACAGTCTTGCTAGGCTAAATTTTTCTTTATTTTGTATTATTCTAAATTGTATAGTATTCTGACTGCTTAACAGTCTGGTTAGGCCTATCACTATTATCTATTTAAAAAAAAAAAGTGTAGGTTTAGTGCTCCTTGCTCTGTTGCCATATGTATCACAGCTTTCAGATCGGCTCTGCTCTGCCTCTCTCTTCCGTCATACTGCTGAATGCATCAACTCATCACGCCAGGGTTCCTTGTGAACCCACTCAGATCTTGTTCCGATCCTCTAGATGATGCAAGCCGTCCTGTATTTTGTCTTCCTCTGGTGAAGGTAAGCGGCTGTCTCGACAGCTGTAGGTACTTCCTAAGCACGTGATGATGATGAATCCGCTCTCTCACGGATATCCCTGAGGTTCATGTAACCTCCTGCACTTTGAATTGGAGAGGCATCTGGTCACAAGACAGTGCTGAGTCGCTTTTAAGGTTGGGTACAGAAGGCGTAAGTGATATAGTTTAGGCCCCACCTCAACCAGGGGAGGTACTACCAAAACTGAATAAAAGAAACAGACAACAACCAAGTTATGCAAACCATGCATAACAAAATAAAAAAAAAAAAGGTTCGGACCCAAAAGAAACAAAGACGTGCCGGTGCCAAAAGAAGAAAGCTGTCGATTGAACCAAAACAACCAAACTGTACAAGAGACTAAAAAGTGGAACTCCCATCAGCGCCAAAAACGAAAGTAAACAAGCAGACAAAAACTGCAATTAGCATTAAACTACAAATCATAAAGTAAAATATTTAATTATATAAATATATTTATTTTTATTTTTTTTCTTTTTACTTTATTCATCTATTCAAAAGAAGGGGAAGGCCCTACACCGGAAACCCCCAAGTAAATAATATGTCCCTGTAATGTGAGGTGAGAGTACAATTTAAAGCTAAAGTGACAAAAGAGGCCTTTCACCTCGCCCCCGGCTGTGGGGAGGACTTTGTGACGCCTAATGTAGAGTCCCGCCGGATTTGTGAAAATGTGTAGCTATGGGAAGAAAGAAGCGAAGAAAAATAAAACTAAATTGTATTTAATAAATTATTTATTCAACTTTCTTAATTATAAAACAAAATTATTAATAGCAATTTTGAAAAAAAAAATCTTTTTTCTTTTTTAACAAACAAATTAGCTTTATTTCAGACAAACTTCATAAGACTGATAAGGGAGTTCCGAAGACGCCAAAAGAAGAAAAATTGCGTAAGAAAAGTATGTTTATAATTTTTAGGAAAAAGGGCTAGTACGAAGAGCATCAAGGTACTGACAATCATAAATATAATGCTTGGGATCCGCAACTGCGGAGCTACAACGACAGGAAAGAAATGTATGTAAAAAAACTTATAATCTATATATTAATACGTGAAGCAAAAACTTTGTACCCCTTTTTACGAAAATTGCGCGGACGGAGGATTATGAAATTTCGCACACTTATAGTTTATATAGAGAAGAAGTGCAGAATGCTAATATTTTTTAAAAATACAACGACAAAGACGAGAAATTGGAACATTTGTGAAACGACAAAGGTGCAATTCAAAGCCTATATTATCGGGTTTTATTTCCAGATTAAAATTAGCATTTTCATTTTTTTATACTGTTGCCAAAATTTTGAAATTTCAATTAATAATAAAAAGTTAATATGTTAATAACAATAATAAAAGTTAATAACAATGAGTTATTTTTTAAATAGCCAGTTTCATCTGAAAGAGTTATCGCAGAATGCTAATATTTTTTAAAAACACACAAGTTTTGCATTATATATATCTATACCGGAACTACTTTACCATTTAACCTTCAAAGAACTCAATTTCCTATAATACCTGCATTTGCGATGACAATAAACAAGTCTCAAGGACAAACATTCGAAAAAATTGGAATTTTATTGAATCGACCAGTTTTTACACATGGGCAATTGTATGTCGCAGCAAGTAGAGTTCGATCATTCGACGGTTTGAGATTTTATATTTCCGAATATAATGGTCAAGGACATTTAGCAAACGACGAAAGAGTTTTTACAAAAAACATCGTTTACAGAGAAGTTTTGTAACATTAATTAAATTATCGAAATATGTATGTCAAGTTCAATGGACAGCATTTTTTTTTTAATCGCATGTCTTTTTGTTTCAATAAAAAAAAATTTTAAAAAGGCATTCTTTATTTTAATCATTTTTTGGATTTTTTTTATTTAAATTTCATATAATTTTTTGAAAAAACTAGGTAAATTAACAGTGTAGCCTTGGCAAAATCTGTGATTATAGAAGTATAGTCTTTGACAATAGAACCTTAATAATGTTTAAACTTATAATTTTAATTAATTATGGTCGAATTTCGACCACTGGGCGACCACTAGTATGCAGTAAATTTACCATGATCAGTAAAAAGTTAATTAAAAAGTGGTCAGCCCAATTTCATTTTAATGAAACAGTGGAAATAATGGAGCTAAGTGAAGATGACCAATCAGTTTACCAAAAGCGAATAGAAGCTTTTAAAAGAAGACTTTTACACCTGTCAAAAGAACAAGTGACAAATAAAAAGATAGAGCCAGAAATAGTATTTTTAACTTATAAATCAGCAGCTTCATTACCTAAGGTTCCAACATGCGCACGGGTCCAATAAAAGGAAAGGGATTTACCGCGACTATGAAGAAAATTTACCCAGTTATAAATGCTCACGACCATACTATTATAAGAATAATTTGATATAACAGCTAAAATGCTTCTAGAGTGAGATTATGTTATTTTTTTTATATTTTGAAGTATTACACCATAACAATGCATGAAAAATGGCGGTTAATTCATCCTGAAACACGGAACAGTTATCACTTACACGATAAGAAGCTTTGTAAATAATTTCATTACGATAAAAAACGATAAAAGCCGCCCCAAAATGATTACCCAAGCCTGACCATCTGTATAGATGAAATATCATAGTTACTATTAAAATCTAGACTAAAAATATTAAAATTTATAATAAAATCATTGTTAAGATAATAATCGATATAATTTTTGTCAGAAATTCAATATCACTACTAGAAAACTCAAAACCATGATAATTAACTTTAAAATTAGGATCATGTTTTAAATTATAGTAAATATATGCGATATTAGCTCTATAATTTATATGAAGAATTCCTGCAATAACGTTAAGCGCATTAGTTCGGCCGTATTTGTAAGCACCAGTAATCAAGGTGAGAGCGGCTCTTTGAATTTTAGTTAAATGTTTATTTTTTTAACAGCGTAAAAGGTTTTAAAGTCCTTTCTGCTCGTGTTGTTGAGTCGACTTTCACCATGTTTCAGAGGTTTATGCATATAACGGCTACGACTCTAAGCTTCAGGGAGCAAGGGGAGATCAGATAAGGGACCCTGTTGACCTGCGGGTCTCTCCTAGGTGCTCCTTGCTTTCTCAGGGATAACACTTTTCAAGTTGTCCTCTTTATCTTTGTTATTTATGCATTTCTTTTTTTAGTTTTCTCTTCTTGTGATTTTTGTCTTGTATGTTGTCAGGCTTGAAATGGAAAAAAAAAAAAAAGGCACTACCCTCTTCTTGCTGCTAATAAGAGGCTCGGCGACATTAAAGAAAGGTTAAGATCAATTATGACCTATAATGGCAAAGTGCTTAACAATGAAGTCAAAGCAATGTATAAATCTCTAATGAAAACATCGATGCCTGAGGCCTATGTGAAGCATCTAAAGTCCCGGCAGCCCACTCATGGATCTCTGACGGAACTGGCTTTATGAGCGGAAAATATATTTCTTCCTTACATCTACGATTCAATTGCCTACCTACTAAGTCACGTTTAAAGAGAGGAAGAACCAATCTGTCAAGGAGCTGCTTGAGAGGGTGTGCAAACTATGAAACACTCTACCACGTACTTCAGGGCTTTTAATGCAACTCAAAAATTAAGAATTAAAAAGACAATGCCGTGATGAAGTATGTTGAGAGATCCCTTGGCCAACAAGGTAAAACCATCTTTATTGAAAAATCTTATAAAATTTACGGTGTAACATATAAGCCAGATATCGTCGCTTATAACGAATAGAAGACTTTAATAACAGACGCCCAGGTGATCTCGACCAATATCCGCTGAACTGAGCTCATTTGAACAAGACTGAAAAATATAAAGTTGTAAAAGACCATCTTATGGGACAGCGGAATATCTGAACTTTTATCATGTACATTAAACTTTAAAGGCGTTTTCTCGGAAGAGTTTACCATGCAACTTTTAGAAAACAAAGGCATCCAAACAAAGGAATTTTAAAGTTATATCCTCAAGGACAATCTTAGGAGGGGTAATGATTCATCGGAGTTTTGTTAACGTGACGACATCACGTCCGAAGATAAAGTCAAAGTTTGGGTCTTCAGTGTAAAGGGTTAAGATTCCCTAAAAAGCGAATCTAAGCAATTCGTTTTATTTATTATTTAGTATGTTTTTTATTTTTTGTTTTCTTTCTACTTTTCTTATGTGTTTGTAAAAAGTGCACTAGAAAAAAAATAACTAAGGCAGTAACTAAAATTTTCAGCTTCTGCAACCCAAAGAGAGTAATGATGCTAAACCTGGTTAAAAGGTTAATTTCTAATATGTACAAACGGGCTAGTACATACCTCCAGTTCTCGGATGGGTGCTCTGACCCAATTCATCCAACTGCTGGGGCCAGACAGGAGGACCCACTATCACCCCTGCTCTTTAATATGGCGATCGATGTGCTGCTCAGATCCTTGCCTGGGTATATTAGTGTTCCCGTAGGTGGTAAGCTTCTTAATGCTGCCGCCTATACTGATGACTGTTGTTCGCTGAGACAGAGAGGTCTCCAGGAATTACTGAACGTGTCGTTTGAAACTCTGCAAGAAAATTGGTCTGAACGTAACCTTTTAAAGTCCTTCACCATTAGTCTTATCCCTTCTGGTAAAGAGAAGAAAGTTAAGGTGGTTTCTACCCCTTTCTTTCTTCGTGGCACACCTCTGCGATCTCTCGGGGTCGTAGAGGATTTTAAGCATCTGGGTGTCACCTTTACCACAGAAGGAAGGACCAAGGTAAATCTTGTAGAGTCCCTGAATGGGAAACTGGAGGCTCTAAGGCTCCGTACAAACCTCAAGTTATTTGCCCTCCAGAGTCACCTATTGCCAGCCGTCTATCATGAGTTAGTACTGGGGAAATCTAACATCGGGGAACTTCAGGTGGGCGGACAAGCTGGTAAGAAGGTATGTCGGAAACTGGTTAGACCTAGCAAAGGATGTACCAATCGCTTACATGTACGCCGCGGTAAGAGATAGTGGTCTGGATATCTCATCGTTAAGGTGGGCAATGCCCAGAATGCGTATTGCGCGCTTCGAGACATTAAATCATTGGCATCACAAAAAATACCTCATGTTCATTACTCATTGATGTAAATACCCATCCTTCATCTGTAAATAATCATACAGCATTACATCACTCATCAAATCGCCCATCTGGTGAGACAGCCGCTCGCGGCCTATCATCTTTTATAGACTCATCTATCTCGAGGTGCCGCCAATATCTGAAATATCAGAATATTGAAATCAATTCGGCCTACCGCGAGCGCTGCATATGGGCCTCACGCCTATATGGGGCTTTTGATGGATTGGCTCTTAAAAATGCAAATAAGGTGCTATATGCGCACACTTGGGTCAGCGACGGTACATCCATGTTAACTCGTCGCAATTTTATATTTTGTGTGAAGGCTCGAATAAATGCGCTGGCGACCAGATGTCGAGCCTCAAGAGGCCGCCCAGAGAAAATTAGATCTTGTCGAGCCGGGTGTGCTTCTCTTGAGACGCCCAACCATGCTATACAGCAATGTTTTAGGACCCACGGCTCAAGGATTAAAAGACGACAAGAACGTGTCTTATTTACAGCGCTCCCTTGAGCAGCGTATGTTCGAAGCCACTCTTGAGCCGACGTATAGGCTAAGCTCGGGGGTGCTCAGACCTGATCTTGTGGCTATCAAAAACGGAGCATCAATTATTGATGCTCAGATCGTGGGAGACGGAATTGACCTTCGGGAGCGCACAATCATAAGTGCAGAAATATTTCAATAGTGCCCTCCTGAGTACAATCCGCTCTCACGGATACCCCCGATGTTCATGTAACCTCCTGCATGCTAAACTGGAGGGGTATCTGGTCGCAAGATAGTGCTGAGTCGCTTCTTAGGTTGGGGACCATAGGCGTAAACGACTAAGGTCCTTGCTGCTCGTGTCGTTGAGTTGACTTCACCACGTTTCAGAGATTCATGCATTTGACTGCTACTACCCGTAGTTTGAGGGAGCGAGGAGGGGTCGGTTAGGAACTCCTGTTGACCTACGGGTCTTCATAGGTGCTCCCTGCCATACAGGGATGATACTTTTCAAGTTGTCCTCTTTATGGTTTATTTCTTTATGTATTTTTTCTTCTTGTTTCAGTTTACTCTATTTGTGTTCTTTATCTCACATGCTGTCAGGGGTCCACCATTGATCGAAGCTTGTATAGAAAGTGTGTTTTCTCCTTTATCTGGTGTTATTTTGTATTGCTGGGTACAATGGCCTATAGTCTACACCCAGTAAGACCTATTCTAAATACCGCCTAGAGGTCCTGACTGGAAATCCTACTAGGTAGGAGCTAAAATTAAGAACCTGTAAAACATCATTTACTTTTTATTATTATTCACGAGAAGTGGTATTTTTCTTTTTTTTTTATTGTATTTTCGCCTGTCATAGGCGATGGTAAAGAAGATTAAGACGTTCCGGACCCTGGAGAATCAAGACTACAATCCGAGTCCGACACGGATGGATTCATAGACAAAACTCTCAAACTCCAAAATGAACTTAATAGAATCTTCATCCACAAAGAGATAAAGAAAGATCTCAGACACAATGTAAGAGCAAAACTACAAGAACTGATGAGAATAGTCGTAGATCAATCCAATGTCATCTCACATATGACTGGAATAGTTGGAGAAAAAGAAAAACTAATCCAGAGCAAAGCATACAGCGATGCCGTCAAAAAGACGGTTACTCCGTCCAGGATCGAAAGGGCAAGAAGTAAGTCCAGAACCAGGAAAACCTTTGCCATTAGGGTTACTCCTCAAGATAAAAATTTAAAATCAGCTGACACTCTTAGGGAAATCAAAAAGAACATCAAGCCGAATCAGCTAAAAGTGGGGATCAACGCCGTCAGAAACCTGAAAGAAGTTGGCGTTATTATAGAAGTGAATCAGAAAGGAAATATTGATACCTTAATAAAGGAATTCAAAAATAAAGACGCTCTCAAAACATTCGAAACATCCGAATTAAAAAAGAGAACTCCCCAACTTCTAACATTCAGTGTAGATGAAGAAATTACAGAACAACTCCTTAGTGAAATTCTTGAGAACGACGAAATCACTGCAAAAGAAGAATTACAAGTAAAATACAAATATAAAGCGAGAGGAGGGTGGAATTGGGTCATCACCTTGAACCCATCTGACTTTAACAAGATTGTCAAAGAGAAAAAAAATCAAGATCAACTGGCGGAGATTAGATTGTAAAGAGCACTTGAGGCCGATGATGTGCTTCAATTGTGCCAGATACAGTCATACTAGTAAATATTGCAGAAATCAGAAAATCTGCCTAAAATGTGCAGATAAAGATCACGAAACCAATAGCTGCACTAAAGCACCTAATTGTATAAACTGCCAATTTACTAACCAAAATTTCAAAACTAAGTATACCACCAATCATACCTGTACCGAAAAAATCTGTTCAATCTGGCTAAAAGAAATTGAGAAACTAATATTAAGAATCGACTATGACCAACAGTAATCCCAACAATATCAATATCTGGTACTTAAACTTGGGTAATAGTAGAGCAGCTTCTGCTACTCTACTTCAACATTTTAACAGGTATGAAAGAGACATTATCGGCCTAAATGAAATTTATTCACGAATAAAATTACTTGTCTCCCTAAAAACAGCAGAGCCTATTACTCTAATAATGAAGCCAAAGCAGCCATTGTTGTTCTCAATACCAAGTTTTCCACTTTCTTATATTACTGCAACAAGTTTGTTGTGATGGTTGAAATCACTACTTATAATTTTCGATTTATGGCTATTTCCGTTTATTCCAGACCTTCGGGTGATATCCTTGATGAAATCAATATTATCCAAATTCTTTTAAATAAATATTCTGATATTCCCACCATTATTATTGGGGATTGGAATGCCAAATCCTCTCTTTGGGATAACAGACCTTTAGACAGCAGAGGAGAAAAAAATTATTCAACTTATTCTTAATTAAGATTTAAAATTACTAAATCGAGCCGATTCGTTACCCACCTTTGTTAGAGGTCAGCGCATGAGCTGGATAGATTTGTCTTTTGTAAATAATTTTGAAGATAATGTGGAATATGATTTTTCTGTCGAAGATCGGCATTATGGGAGCGACCATAATTTAATCACCATACTAATTAAGTTAAATATTAATATTTTTGAGAGCAGTTAGCTCTCATTAAAGAGGATGAATTGGTGGAAGTTCAAAACTGGAATTTATGATTTAATTAGTTTTTACAAGAATGAACCAATGAGAACATTGATGAATATATTAGCAATTTTCAAGACAGCCTATATACGAGTAATATTGCCATCTCTAGTGTAAGGAAGCCTTTGAATAAAACTAAGAAGAATGCTCCTTGGTGGAACCAAAAATACAGATTTTTCGAAACAAAGTTCGCGCCTTGAGAAGATACCAAAAGGAACCCGATGAAGAATTAAGGAATTTAAAATTAGTCGAATTTAGAAAGGCTCAAGCTCTTTACAAAAAACTAATCAATCAAGAAAAGAATAAAAGCTTCAAGGATTACATCAATTCTATCACCAAAAAGACAGTTCACAATAGTATTTATAAACACTGTTGTAGGCAAGTCCAAGAAACCTAAATATTACAAGTATGATTAAAGAAGACTGAAATGTCACAATTAATAGAAATGAAAGCATAAAGCTTATTCTGAAGCATCATTTTGGCCTTAACTATAATTTATACAACAGTTCATGTAAACCTATTGAAACTAATTTTATTCCCATTACGATTAATGAAGTTTATAACATAATTAATCATCTAGAAAATAATAAAGCTCCTGGGCACGAGGGTATACCATATGAATTAATCAAACATGTTTTTCATGCTGATCGAGCTTGGTTTGTTGAGGTTTTAAATTATTGTTTGAAGTAGGAAAGTTTTTTAAGACTTTGAAAAGAGCCAAAGTCATTCTTATTTTAATAGAGGGTAAGCCACCCGATCTTCCTGGAAGCTACCGCTTTATTTGCTTACTGTCAACTTTTGGAAAGATACTCGACAAAATTACCAACCGTCTTGACTATTTTTTAGAGAGCAACAATATCATCTCGGAGTGTCAGTTTGGTTTCCGTAAGCATAATTCTACTTCTAATGCCCTCAAAAGAGTCAGAAAATTAAGTTCCTCAACAGTAATAATGAAATTGCTTTACTCCTCTCGATTGATTTCAGTAATGCCTTCAACAGCATTTTCTGGAACACCATACAGGATGCTCTTAATGAATATGATGTACCTCCAAGTCTATATAATATTCTAAATTTTCTCGATGACCGGGTTGTCTTTTTCGATGACGTGCACCTGAGATATAATACAGGTGTCCCTCAGAGTTCTAGCCTTGGCCCTAAACTCTGGAACATTGTTATTAATTCTTTTTTGGAAGATAACGAAGTTAGGGGTTCTGTCCAGGCTTTCGCTGACGACCTTTTAATCATTACAAATGCTACAGCATCGTATCATTTTAATACTACTGGTAGTAGTTACTTGGAAAAAGTTATTAAATGGGCCGAGGTTAGGATATTGGAGATTAATAAAAATAAATCTAATTTCACCGATTCGTAAAGGCTCGAAATTGATTACTTATATTCCTAAGATTCTTTATAGTAATATTAACAAAGTATATTACTGCTCTCACTTACTTGGGTGTCGTCATCGATTATAAATTCAACTGGACGGAGCATCTTATTTACCTTTATAATATGGTGTTAGATTACACGGTCAGGGTGAAGAGTATCTCCAGGGCCACGTCGGGTTTGGATACTATGCTTTTAAAGTATCTTTATTTTATTGTTGTAGAGAAAATGATCTCTTATTGTTCTGAAATTTGTTTCCATGAATATAAATATATTTTTGAGAAACTGAAGAGTATTCAGCGTATATTTTTGCTACTTATTACTAAGTGTTACTCCACGGTGACCACCGATGCTCTTTGTACTCTGGCTGGTATTGTTCATCTGGGAATTGCTCTTAAGTATAACAAGTATAAAACTCAAGTGCTGGATTGGAAAGAAGACGTTATAAATGAAGACATTTGTCTTCTGGCTAACGAGTTCACCAAAGAAACTTCCAAAATTTCTCCTCCTTGGGATGCTTTTAATATCTGAGTTATTTTGACTAATCTTATCGACAGGGAGAGAGATGATAACTACTTCTTTACTGATGGCTCTAAACTGGATGGTAAAGTAGGTTGTGCTTACCTCCATGTTTATAATAATATTATCTCTCTCTGAAAAATTTAGGCTTCCGGACCACTCTAGTGTCTTTGAAGCTGAAGAATCACTTAAGTTCGATAAGCATCATCAAGTTGATAGTATTATTTCTGATTCAAGATCAACTTTAATGTCTCTTGAAGGCTTCATTACAAAAAACAAGATTATTAGTAACATCAAAGACCTTTTGAAAGAACTGAACGAAGTAAATATCGGACTTTGCTGGATAAAAGCACACGCTGGTTACGATTTTAATGAGGAGGTAGATGGGTTGGCGGAGGACGCCACCCTCCTTGAAGATATAAATATTAATCTACTTAAGAAGAACCATATCAATTTGAAGTTTAAAGAACTGAAAATCAGAGACTGGCAACTAGAGTGGGACGGTTCTGATAAAGGAAGGCATACATATGACCTTATTCCGAAGATTAACACTCGTAGAGTTATGGGAAATTTTTATCTTAACCAAATTCTTACAAACCATGGATTCATCGGAACATATCAATGCCGCTTTTTCAACAAGAGCTATTTATGTTCTTGTAATTCGGGGATCCAGGATATCATCCATGTTGTTTATCACTGCTCCCTGGTTGACAACGTCAGACTTGAGCATTTTCCCAAGAATTTTAAAGATGTTCGACTGTATACTTTGCTGACTAATCAAGAACAAGATATGGAATTTTAGAGATTGTGAACTATTATTGTAATGTACTATTTTCTAGTTTATGATATTTGTGTCTTAAAATTGTTTATATTGATTTTTGTTTGTGCTTAGAAGTCTTAAGCACTTCTATCTTATACTAATAAATGTTGGTATTTGTACTGTTTTATTTTGGGTGGGGTTTTAAGTTACTTCATTCCGTTTTGGTGAACAGGTTGTTCGTGCCCCCGGCCTGGCTTTATGATTTAGTTTTTAGCATTGCCCCTGCCCCTATTGTCTGTAGTCTTTAAATACATTTGTTAGTCTTAGTTCTTTGAAACAATTTTTCGTTTATTTTATTTTGATGTTTGTCTTTGTTGCTGTATTCTTGTCGGCGTGTTTCTTGGTGGGTTGTGGTGCGGTGCCGCTCGCTGCGGCTGCGCCTGGGCTTTGCCTGGGTGTTCTGCGGGGTGTGGCGCTCGTGCCTCGCACCTGCTGGGGGGAGGGCGCTCGTGCCTCGCACCTGCTCGGTTCCTTGGATCGCTCCGGCTTGGTTGGACTGGTGTCGTTGTGGTGTTTGGGGCGTCGGAACCTGTGTGGGCTCCTGCTGGGGGGGATGCTGTCGTAACGACAAGACAGTTTGTTACTCGGGTGCCTTCAGGCGGGGCGAGTCAGAAGTATCTTACCACGTCATCCAGGGTTCCACCAAATCACATATAAGTAGACTATCGTCACAACCAAATTGTAAAGCATATAGCCAAGAAGAATCGCAGTCAAGGCAAAAGTCTTACCATATACCATCGAACCACGTATTAGAACTAATTTGGGATTGAGAATCTCTGATTTGGTTGTTGTAGAAGACAGGGTTTCGACAACAATCATATGAATACTATAATAAGTCTAAAATCGAATATTATGCCGACAACCTGGACTTGAAAAATAAGATAAAGGAAATTTATGATGTGGCTGAAGTTAGAGTTGCCGCCACAACTGTTAGATACAAAGATTTGTGGTGTCCAAACTCGGCTAAAAATCTCTTTAAAGAAGGTATCATTCATAAAGGAGACAAAGATTATTTCTACTAGGGCTGTTGTGCGGCGTCATCGGTTTTAGATATTACTACATTTTCACTCATAGCTTAGTCATCTCCTATGTATATCTCTTATATATCACTTTTTAAAGTTTTTTAAAATTAAAGTTTTTATTGATTTTATCTTTTATATATATCATTCTCTATATATATATCTTTAAGGTTTTTTTAATAAAACAATCAAAGTTTCTGTTGTTCTTATCTCTGTATAGTGATTTTATCTATACACTTGTATTGTCTTAATATTTCATGCATTTTAATCTTAATAGATTTTATTGTTTATTTCTACACCAATGTGTTTCATTATTCTGTGTTTTGTCATCTATTAATGTTTGAAATTTTTTTTACTATTAGTTTTCACATCTTTCTTGTACCTCCATTGTGTGCTGGTTATATTCCTTTGCTCTATAACTTCCGTTGCAGATAAAGTATTTTAGAAGCGAAAATGATGGATATGGACTTCAGGAAGCAAGAAAGGTTCCCGCAGCCCATTATTCGGATTCAGACGGTACGAACTTTCTCAGTGGAAGAGATTTTATTTCTTCACTTCATCTCTGATACAACTGTTTGCCAGTTAAATCAAGAATTAAGAGGACGAAACCACCTTACAATATCATAAAACAGAGGCTGCCAAAACAATGAGACTATCAAGTATTGCAAAATTGCTATTCTACCCATGGGGCTAGAGTAAAGAGGCATGAAAACATTGTTAATTACCTTGAAAGATCTTTACACCAACAAGGTTCCACTGTTTATGTCGAAAATCCCATTAAAATTGACCATGCTATCTACAAGCCAGATATAGTAACTTATAATGAAGAAAATGCCCTTATCGATATACAAGTTATTTCTGATCAGTATCCCCTTAAGTAATATATGGTACCTACCTCCCGAAGGGAGGTATCACCAAAAGCAGAAGTACCAAGAATGGCCGGAGTAGTGCGATTTGCACTACAAAATAAAAGAAACGAGAAAGCAGGTTCGGAGAAGACTAAGAACAAAGAACATGCGGGTGCCGAGCAAAAGCGATTCAACAAAGTGAAAAGGAAGGTACAGGCAA
Source organism: Salticus scenicus (assembly GCA_963930645.1). Taxonomy (NCBI): domain Eukaryota; kingdom Metazoa; phylum Arthropoda; class Arachnida; order Araneae; family Salticidae; genus Salticus; species Salticus scenicus. The sequence continues at coordinate 213,170,811 of OZ005662.1, forward strand.
ACTGCGAATACAAAGCACAAATATAGATACAAAAAAAAAGCAAAAGGCAAGCAGCAAAAGAGAAATTGCCGGAAAAAGAAAGAAAATAGAACTCCTATAAAATACGAAAAATCAAAATGTAATTTTTTTTTTAATTTTCATTAATATATATATTTAATATCAAACAAAAGCAAAAAGGGAGAGGCCCTAACGACCCCAACCCTCCAAGTGAATTATGACCCTGTTTTCCCCAAAACAAGTGTGTACATATTTTAAACTGCAAGGAAGGAAAGGGAGCTTCACCTCTCCCCGGCTACAGAGAGGACTTTAGAAGACTAATGAAGTATCGGCCGGCTTGAGAAGAATGAATGTATAACTGGGGAATGGAGAGAAAAAAAAAATAAAGTTTAACAGCAGTAAGTTGAAGCTGAAGTGAAAAATTTATCAAATGTAATAAATTTATTAAATTAAATAATTTTAATTTTTTTTAAATCCTTTTAAGGGTAGGCAAATACAGTTTTCATTTTTAGTAATGTACTTCATCAGTTGTATAAGGGAGTTCCTGGTAGTATAGTACGAGAGCAATTGGCAGAGAGTAAGGCTATTACAGTTCCGAGGAAAGATAGAGTCTCGATAAGATTTAACTGCAGTATAGTTGTAAATATAATGCAGGTCGCCGTCTACATGAGAATTACCACAAGAACCACTAGGACACTTGTTTAAAAAACGATAATAAATGGGGCATTTACCGTTGTTGGTAATAATTTGAGAAAGGAAAAATACCGACCAATTACGGGAAAGTGAAACTTTTGGGATGAGAGAAGAATTAGACCAATTTGTTTGCCCAGCTTCTAAGGCGACTTTTAAAAGTTGTTTCTTTACTGAGAGAAGGAGGTTTTGCCATAGTAAAACGTTGGATAACCGGTAGCCCTTTTGGCTTCACTGTCAACTAATTCATTTCCATGGGAACCCACATGGGCACGAGTGCAAAAGAAAGTAAAGTGCTTGTTATTTATATTTGGATTTCTTTCATTCCACGTTCTCTCTTTGCTTATATTTTGAATACTTTTATTTTGTGCAAAAATTGCCTGAATTCCTAACAATAAGCAAAACTATACTCCTTCCTAAGAAGAGAAATTCTAATGATCCTGAAAACCTTCGGCCCATCTCTATTTCTTCTTTGTTGTGTCGTCTTTATCATAAAATTTTAGTTGAATTGTCACTTTTGACAGTCACTCTTATCGATTTGGATTAAGGAACTTTGATGGCGTTGTCTCTGGTGTGTATGCCATCAATTCTTTAATCGAAAAGTCTAAGAAAAATCATAAAAATATTAATTTCGCTTTTATTGACATAATAAAAGCGTTTGACTCGCTTAATTAGTCTTTCATGTGGAAACTTTCATGTGTTCACTTCTAAAAATTTTGTTTGTTCTGCTCTTCATCTGCCAGGCGATATTCCTACTACTTTCTTTTATATTTCTATTAAAGATGATGCTCTGAGTATTTTAAGTTTTAGGTATAGGTTTCCTATACTTAACAGACTCAACAATTCTAGTGCTATCACCTTCAACACCAAAAGGTGGTCTTACGATCGATTAGCCACATACTACGTAACAGTAATTTTTAAATTTACAATGTAAATATTTGTTAAGTTTGTGCATGTGTAATGTCAATATTTTTTTTTATAAATATTTGTACTTATTTGTAAATTTTGTAAATATTTCACTTGATTTTGCAATCTTTTTTTTATTTTATTGTTATATGCAACTTAGTTCTTGTCTTTTAATTTGTTTAGTTTCACCTCCTAACCAAGAGTTGTACTACCCAGGACGTGCGGTCCTTGGGAGGGATGCAGTGTTGCGAATTTAGCCGTTTCAGCGGGCGACTTATGGCCGACTCAAAATTGGCACGGACTCTGGGAATCCGACTGTCTAAAACAAAGCATTGCGATGGCCGGAGATCGATGTTGACGCAATGTTATTTTTGTGCACCTGAAGAAATTCATCCAAGCGCGGGTAAACGGCGGTAGTAACTATGACTATCTTATACTTAAGCAACCCTCCAGTTGGAGGCCGCCGGAACCTTCCGGTCCAACCCCGTGCATGGTCTCTGGTGCTGTGGTGGCACTTACTTGCGATGCGTGTGGTAGGGAATTCACGTCTAAAATTGGTTTAGGGGTGCACCGAAGATTTACGCATCCCGAGGTTGCAAATGCTGCGATTAACATCGAGCGGCAGAAGGCAAGATGGACAGATGAAGAAACTAGAATTCTGGCGGTTAATGAAGCTCGCTTGGTGAGTCGGGGAGTCCGTTTCATAAATCAAGAGCTTATGGCCCTCCACCCCGAGAGATCGGTAGAGGCGATTAAGGGAAAACTGAGGAATGCGTTCAATTAGCACCTAGTGGAGGAGTTCATAGCTCAAGGGCTCCCTGATGCTGATCCGAGCAGCTCGTCGAGTAGCGAGGGTGCCGCTACTCCTGACATTGATGATATGACGAGCACTTCATTAACGGAAGACCGATCTGTCCCTGCAACCTCAAATGAAGATGACACATTGGAAGTGTGGTGTCGGTTGAAAGACTATCTAAAGTCTCTTCCTCCTTCAACGGAGGCGTTCTCGGAGTTAGATCAGGTCATTGCTTCACTTGACACTCACTCTCGGGAAGCTGTGCTGGCCGTGTTGAAGCAATTCTGCGGTTTGCATTTCCTCCTCCGCAGACCAGGTCTGGGAATAAAAATAACGGAGGATCTGGGACCAGGAGTAGAAGATCAAGAGCTGAGCTCTCGAGACGCAAACGGCGGCGAATGGAATATGCCAGAACACAAATTAATTACAAGCGTAACAGATCGTCTCAAATTAAGGAGACTATCGCCGGTCGTGACGGGACCTTCAAGGTCACCAAACAATTCGGTCACGACTTCTGGCATACACTACTCACTCGCCCGCCCGTCCCACTTCCTCCATTGCCAGCAGTGGGGTATGGGGTCCTCTATTTGCCTTGGAGGATTACTTGGCTCCCATATCCTACGATGAGATCAAGGCGAGTTTTCCCAGACACTCGTCGGCTGCTGGTCCGGACAAGGTCACACCTAGGACATTAAAAGGGGTTAACTGGGCAAGTCTGACAAAAATCTTCAACCTCGTCCAATGGTGTGGTCAAATTCCAGGAGAATGGACATCAGCCAGGACAGTCTTTATTCCTAAGGTCAACAAACCTGAGAGTCCTGGGGAACTTAGGCGAATTACCATAAGTAACTGTATGGTAAGGACCTTTACCAAGATATTAACTAAGAGAGTGAGCAGCAAAATTGTGCTTGACGAACACCAAAAAGGCTTTAGGCCTGTCTATGGTTGTCTCGAGAACACGACGGTCTTGGACCTAATCCTTTCGGGGCGAAGGGCTGAGATGCGGTCGGTTTTCGTGGCTTCCGTGGACCTGTAAAAGGCGTTCGATTCGATCGCCCATGAGGCACTTCTGAGAGTTCTGGGGGTTTTCAAGATGCCAGGCCAATTTATTAGCTTAGTTGGAAATATGTACAAAAGGGCTAGTACATACCTCCAGTTCTCTGACGGGTGCTCTGACCCAATTCATGCATCTGCTGGGGTCAGACAGGGGGACCCACTATCCCCCCTGCTCTTTAATATGGCGATCGACGTGCTGCTCAGGTACTTACCTGGGTACATTGGTGTTCCCATAGGTGGTAAGCTTCTAAATGCTGCCGCCTATGCTGATGACCGAAATACAGAGAGGTCTCCAGGAATTACTGAATGTGTCTCTTGAAGCTCTGCAAGACGTCTGAAGGTAAACTTTTTGAAGTCCTTCACTATAAGTGTAGTCCCCTCTGGTAAAGATAAGAAGGTTAAGGTGGTTTCGACCCCTTTCCTCCTTCGTGGCACACCTCTGATCTCTTGGGGTCGTAGAGAGGTTCAAGTATCTGGGTGTCACCTTTACCAGCGAAGGGAGGGCCAAGGTAAATCTTGTAGAGTCCTTGAATGGGAAGCTGGAGGCTCTAACTAAGGCTCCGTACAAACCTCAACAGAGGTTATTTGCCCTCCGGAGTCACCTCTTACCAGCTGTCTACCATGAATTAGTACTGGGGAAATCCAACATCGGAAACCTCAGGAGGGCGGACATTCTGGTAAGGAGGTATGTCAGACGATGGTTAGACCTGCCAGCGGACGTACCTATCGCTTACATGCACGCCGCGGATGGTGGCCTGGGTATCCAATCGTTAAGGTGGGCAATGCCCAGGATGAGAATAGCGCGCCTCGAGACTTATGAAATCACTGGCTCATACAAATCTCATTACATCTTCACCTGTACATAACCATGATTCATCTGTAAATATACATACAGCATCCTCATTTCATCAGTATCGCCCATTATCTGATGGAACGGCCGCTTGCGGCCTAACATCTTTTATTCTATCATCCATCTCGAGGTGTCGCCAGTTCAATAAATATCAAGACATTGAAATAAATTCGGCATACCGCGAGCGTTGCATGTGGGCCTCACGCTTACATGGGGCCGCTGATGGATTGGCTCTGAAAAAGGCATCCAAGGTGCCGTATGCGCACACTTCGATAAGCGATGGGACATCCATGTTAACTGGTCGGAATTACATACGTTGTATAAAGGCTCGAATAAATGAGCTGCCGACCAGATGTCGAACCTCAAGAGGCCGCCCAGATAATATAAGATCTTGTCGAGCCGGGTGTGCTGCTCTTCAGACGCCTAACCATGCAATCCAACAATGTTTTAGGACCCATGGCTCAAGGATTCAAAGACACAATGAGATCGTGTCTTATTTACAGCGCTCTCTTGAGCAGCGTGGGTTCGAAGCCACTCTCGAGCCGATATATAGGCTAAGCTCGGGGGTGCTCAAGCCTGATCTTGTGGCCATCAAAAACGGAGTGTCAATTGTTATTGATGCTCAGGTCGTGATAGACGGAATTGACCTTCGGGAGGCGCACAACCAAAAAGTGCAAAAATATTCCTCCGGTGCCCTCCTGAGTACAATCCGCTCTCTCACGGATGCCCCGGAGGTTCATTTAACCTCCTGCACTTTTAATTGGAGGGGTATCTGGTCGCAAGATAGTGCTGAGTCGCTTCTTAATTTAGGAACCATAGGCGTGAATGACTTTGAAGTCCTTGCTGCACGTGTTGTTGAGTCGACTGCCACCACATTCCAGAGATTCATGCATTTGACATCTACTACCCGTAGTGTGAGGGAGCGGGGGGGGGATCGGTTAGAGACCCCTACTGACCTTCGGGTCTTTCTTAGGTGCTCCCTGCCTCCTCAGGGATAACACTTTTCAAGTTGTCCTCTTTATGATTTAGTTGTTTTGTGTATTTCTTCTTTTTAGTTTTTCTTCTTGTGTCTTATGTGTTCTGTAGAGCTTGAAATGGAAAAAAAAAATGGTTTCGGGAGTAACTATGACTCTCTTAGAGGGGGTCATGGTTGCAGGGAGTGCTATGTGCAATACATTCCCATTCTGGATATTAGCCTCTGGCCTCCAAGTCCTATACGTACGTCCTTCGTCGTTCCCGCTGGAAATCGTGTTCCCTTGTTGACTCAGGCTAAATCGTGGTAGGGAGCCGCAGGCTCTTGGGGGTTGCCAGCCCTATTGAGCCTTGTATATCACGCCCCTTTAAGCAACAATAATGTTGGAGGCTGCCGCAATAGGCGGACTCCCCGGTTCTGGAACCGGCCCTTTAGGGGGAAGGAGACCCAGAGTCGGAACTTTCCTTTTGAGATGCTCTTGTTACAGGTTGTTGGCGAATTGCTACCTCCTAGTGGTACCGCCGGATATATCTCCTGGGACTTGTCCCAGGGGTGAACTAAAGCAATTAAGCCAACAGCCAGCTTACTTCGAGGTTGGTAGCCCTGTCGTCGGTGGATTCAATTACCATGAGTAACACAATTGAAGAAAATGGTGACGCGGATCGCGTTGCTGTTATTGAATCCGCCGACATGCCTGCTCCGATGCCTGCTATCACCTTTTTCCTGCCAATTTTGTCAGAGGGAGTTTAGCACTGTGACTGGTTTAGGAGTGCATAAGAGACGCATGCACCCTGCCGCCTACCATCAAGGGGAAGTCCAGCAATTGATTCCAAAGAAGGCTAGATGGACTGAAGAGATATTAGCCTCTGAAGAGGTGACCTTCAGAATGGCTGAGAGGGAAGCGCGTCTCATCGACTCAAGGAACATCAATGCTGAGTTATACTTCTTTCATGATAGAACTCTAGAGGCCATGAAGGTTAAACGGTGTCGACAGAAGTACAATGATCTGGTTGAGCAGTTACGTCGTGCTGTACACCCATCTAGCCTTAACACCATCGCCGATCCTGTTCCTGATTCCACTCCTATTTCTGACTCTGATTGACTACTGTCTTCTGTACCTGTGGAGAATCCTGTGTTCACGACTCCTGCAAACTTGGAAGACTGGCCCTCGATTTATCTGGTGAACACCATTATCTATGGCCATCTTGAGTGTTGGACAGCTGAGCTTAATTCCAGAACTCATCTTCAGCCTCCGCCAAGCCCTGATGAACTCAACCTTCTCGACGATGCACTTAGGAACATCCATTCTGATCCTGAACTTGCAAAGCAACAAACCATCAATTATATTTTTACAGTTATTAATCCTGGTTCCAGTTCTACTAAAAGAAAATTTGTATTTAGATCTATCAAGCACTTTTCTTCTAACCGGAGACGAAAACAATGAATATGCTGCCATACAACGTCTTTATAGGAAGAATAGATCCAGTGCCTTCGAGAGGTTATATTCCAACAGTTCAATTTCCCCGAATCTGGAGTCATCCGAGATTTTTGGCTACTGGTGTGCTCTTTTCAAGAACGAATTTCTGTAGTGTCCCTCTCTCACCTGCCAACTTTGAGGAGGAGTATTTTGAAGATGTTGAAGACTTTATTGCACTTAAAAAAGTTGATACCGCCAAGATGCCTTATAAGACAGCCGCCGGCCCTTACGGTGTTAAAACCGCTGAAATTTTGAAGATCCCAACGAGAGCTAGGGCCAAGTTATACACCTGCTGGCTTCTTGGCTGGGCGCCTTCTTTTGTGATTAATTCGAGGACTATCTTCATCCCCTAGAAGAAAGAGGCGGATTCTCCATCCAAATTGCGCCCGCTTTCAATCTCCTCTGTGCTGATTAGGCAATTCCACAAAATCCTTGCGGCAAGAATTTTTCCAGCTGTTGAGATCAATGAGAATCAATTTGGTTTCCAGAAGTTCGATGGGATTGCCCGGGAAATTCGTCAACTTTAAGACATTCTAAGGTCTGTCAACGAAGAGATTGTCCCGTTGTCTGCAGCTGTCCTTGATCTGAAGAAGGCATTCGACTGTGGACCACGCCTCGATTTTTCGAGCTTTAAAGAAAAGAATGATTCCTAATAGATTGATTAAATATATATTATTTATAAAAATGCTAAAACTTTTTTGTTTTTTCAGGGTGATATCTCTGAGCCTATCTTACCATCAAGGGGAGTCCGACAGGGTCACCCTCTTTCTCCAGTCTTATTCCTCCTTGTTTTTGATGAAGTTCTGGCTGCTATTCCATCACAAGCAGCCTTTCGCTCCAAGAACATCAGGGCCTCTCACCCGGCATATGCTGACGACATTGTGCTTATTTCCCACCCGACCAAGAGCCTGCAGTGGATGTTACAGTCTATGGAACCAGTAATGCGAGAAAGAGGTCTAAATATCAATGCTGACAAGTCATTCTGTCTCTGTTGAATTAAAGATGGGAAGAAAAAGAAGATGCTGTATAATCGTAATGCTGTGCTTCTGGTTAACAATCGTTCCCTGTCTGTCATCGATGAGGATGCCCCCTTTGTTTATCTGGGTGCAAGATTTTCTCCCTCTGGCCCACTTCCACCAGAAATCACCCGAGAGAGGATTTGACGACATTGGTTAAGAGCCTGTTGAAGCCACAGCAAAAATTATTCTTACTGTCTTACCATCTGCTTCCTCGATATTACCACAAGCTTATCTTTGGTAAGCTTTATTCAGGACAACTTAAAAGATTTGACATCCTTGTTAGACAATTTATCAGAAGAATTCTCCATCTACCGAAAGATGTTCCTTCTGAGATGTTCCATGCTTCTGTTGCGGATGGCGGCCTTGGCATCCCGTCTTTGAGGTGGTGTGCCGATGCTGGCCCGTGATAGGGGATTTGAGACTAAACACCATCTTCTGAACTTCAATGGTAAACCGTTAAATACTAAGAACAAGATCTATAAGATGTGGAGGACTCGACTGTATGACACCTGTGATGGCGCTGGCCTTAAGGAGGCATCCAAGGTACCTCAAGCTAGCTCATGGATACGGGATGGAACCCGACTGCTCTCGGACAGGGACTTCGTCACGTGTATTCAAGCGAGGTACAATATCCTCTACTCCAAATCTAGAGCTTCTAGAGGAAGACAAGATAAAGATCGTCTTTGTCAACGCGGCTGTAGTCAAGTTGCAACGCTGAACCACATCCTTCAAAGCTGCTACAGCACTCACGGTGGCCGTATCAGGCGCCACAATGCTATCAGTAATTTCATTGGAACCGCTGCTGAAAACAGAGGCTACAAGGCACATAAAGAACCTCATTTTACTGTTAACGGAAACATCCTTAAACCTGACTTGGTATTGTATAACTCTGATCGTGTAGTCGTCGTTGATATTTAAATAGTTAATGACCAGTTTCCTTTAAATCAGGCCCATAATGGCAAGATTAATAAACATGAAGTGCTCAAAGACCAACTTAATAATCTCAGACCCGCTGGTGTTTGTTTTATATCTTGCACTTTAAACTGGCGGGGTGTATTTTGTGAGAGGTCCTTTAAAGATATTACAGGACTTCGTGTTATGTCAAAGAAAACCGCGAGGATCCTGTCTACAAGAACTCTCATGGGGAATGGTATGATCTGGAGGATGTTTAGCAACATACGTCAAAAAAATGGCCGAGGAAAGGCATTGGATAGAGAGTCACATGTTGGTGTTTGGGGGGGTTGGGTTGTAGCAGGTCTTACCTGCGAAGTCCGAATTGGAAAAAATAAAATAAAAAATGGTTGCAGGAGTAACTATGACTCTCTTAGGGGGGTCATGGTTGCAGGGAGTGCTATGTGCAATACATTCCCATACTGGATACTAGCCTCTGGCCTCCAAATCCTATACGTACGTCCCTCGTCGTTTCCGCTGGAAACAGTTCCCTTGGGGACTCGGGCTAAATCGTGGCAGGGCGCCACAGGCTCTTGGGGGTTGCCAGCCCTCTCGAGCCTTATATATCACGCCCCTTTAAGCAACAATAATGTTGGAGGCCGCCGCACTAGGCAGACTCCCCGTGTTCCGAGGGAACCTTCCGATATAACCTCGTGAATGGTCTCTGAATCTGTGGTAGTACTTACTTGCGACACTTGTGTTAGGGAGTTTACGTCTAAAATTGGTTTAGGGGTGCACCGAAGATCTCCGTATCCCGAGGTTGCTAATGCTGCGATTAACATCGAGCTGCAGAAGGCAAGATGGACAGATGAAGAAACTAATTCTGGCGGTTGATGAAGCTCGCTTGGTGAGTCGGGGAGTTCGCTTTATAAATCAAGAGCTTATGGCCCTCCATCCCGAAAGATCGTTGAGGCGACCAAGGGGAAACGTAAAAATGCTTTCTACAAGCACCTGGTGGAGGAGTTCATAGCTCAAGGGCTCCCTGATGCTGATCCGAGCAGCTCGTCGAGTAGCGAGGGTGCCGCTACTCCTGACATTGCTGATGATATGGCGAGCACTTCTTCAACGGAAGACCGATCTGTCCCTGCAACCTCAAATGAAGATGACACTATGGAAGTGTCGTGTCGGTTGAAAGACTAATAAAGTCTCTTCCTCCTTCAACCGACGCATTCTTGGAGTTGGATCAGGTCATTGCTTCACTCGACAATCTTTCTCGGGAAGCTGTGCTGGCCCGACTTGAAGCAGTTCTGCGGTTTGCATTTCCTCCTTCGCAGAACAGGTCCGGGAATAAAATTAGCGAAGGATCTGGGACCAGGAGAAGAAAACAAAGAGCTGAGCTCTCGAGACGCAAACGGCGGCGAATGGAGTATGCCAGGATACAAATTATAAGAATAGATAGTCTCAAATTAAAGAGACGATCTCAGGTCGTGATGGTAACTTCAAAGTTACCAAAGAGTTTGCACACGACTTCTGGCACTCTTTACACACTCGCCCGCCCGCCCGGCCCACTTCCTCCACTTTCGGCAGTCGAATATGGGGGTCCTCTTTTTGCCTTGGATTATTTGGCTCCCATATCTTACGATGAGATCAAGGCGAGTTTTCCCAGGAACTCGTCGGCTGCTGTCCCGGACAAGGTCACACCTAGGACATTAAAAGGGGTTAACTGGGTAAATCTGACAAAAATCTTCAACCTTGTCCTATGGTGTCGCCAAATTCCTGGAGAATGGACATCAGCCAGGAAAATATTTATTCCTAAAGTAAACACGCCCGATAGTCCTGGGGAACTAAGGGCATTTACCATTAGCAACTGTATGGTGAGGACCTCCACTAAAATAATTAATAAGAGGGTGAGCAGCAAAATTACGCTTGACGAACGCCAAAAAGGCTTTTGGCCTGTCGATGGTTGTCTCGAGAATACGACAGTCTTGGACCTGATCCTTTCGGGGGAGAAGGGCCGAGATGCGGTCGGTTTTCGTGGCTTACGTCGACCTACAAAAGGCGTTTGACTCGGTCGACCATGAGGCACTCCTGAGGGCTCTGGAGGTGTTTAAGATGCCTAACCAAGTCATAAGGTTAATAGCAAACATGCACAACAGGGCTAGTATAGTAGTAGCACAACAGGGCTCTTTAGTTCAATTTTGCCCTCTTTCCTTTTTCACCTATTCTGACCTATATTTTGTTTATATATATTATATAGCTTTATTAATTAGTTGTATTTCATTAGTTATTCTGTTATTGTTTGCTGTTTAGCTTTGTGGTCCTCTTGTCGGAGGTGTGCCTTGGTGGGTTGTATTGTGGTGCCGTTTTGCTGCGGCGGCGCCTAGGCTTTGCCTGGGTGGTTTGCGGGCGGTGGTGCCTGCGCCACGCACCTGCTGGGTGGGGAGCAGCTTCTGCGGGGTCCCTTGTTCCCGCTTGGTGCGTTCGATGAGTGATGTGGTGTCTGGGGTGTTGGAGCCTGTGGGGCTCCTGCTGGAAGGATGCTGTCGTGGCAATTGGATATCTTGGTACTCGTATGTCTTCGGATGGGACGAGTGACAAGTTTATTATATGGAGTATGCTTAAATTTTGTATATTGAAATTTCATTAAATTTATCCCTCCACCCTCCAACTAAAATATATTTGATTAAAGCAGGGGGTTTTAAATCTGTTAAGAGCAAGGCGAAATATTAAAGAAAGGATGTTTTAAACTTTATGCCGTGAGAAGATTTTAGTTGCACATCATCCGTCAAATTTTGATGGGTATTAACTAGTATCAATTTAAAACGAAAGATCACTGTGGAACCTAGGATCAAGACTAGCGTGGGAACTAGGATTCCAGACTTGATCATCGGGTAAGAAAAACTGACCCATGCCATCGATGTCCAGGTTGTCGGCAATGATAACTACATGAATACTTTCAACAAGTCCAAAATTGATTGCTATGCTGACAATCTGAACTTAAACAACTATGTGACGTGGAAGAGGTCATCTTTACTGCTTCTACTTTAAACTATAACGGTCTCTGGTGCCCCAATTCGGCAAACAAACCTAATCAAAGAGAAAATTATTCACAAAGGAGATCCTAAAATTATCTCGAGTAGGGCAATGTTGGGCAGCATAATATTTTTCCGCTATTATCACAAGTCTATGCATAGCATTTAATAGGCCTCTCCTCTATTGATTTTATTTGTCAACTCTTTTAATGTATTTTTAATCTATAGATTTTATTGCTTTTATCTTTTACACTTGTATGTCTTTCTTTTAATTTTATTTGTGTCCTAACTTTTGTATGTATTTATTTCTTGAATTTGCTATTGGCTATTTTTGTTTTAGTCTTAAAATATTCTACACCTGCTGTTTTATTGATTTTAATCTCTCATTTTTAAGCTGTGATTTTCACATTTACTTTGGTTTTTGATATTTTCCCTTTGTAAATTTTCTGTACTTTTAAAGTATTTTAACCTGTATAGATTTTACCGATTTTAAATATTCTCTGTGTGTTGGCACATATTTTGGTGCTTTAATTTTTTTTGTAATTTTATTCTGTGCATTGTACTTTTTTTTTAACCTTATTGGTGTTTTTCATTTATGGCTGGTTCCCTTCATCATTTTTATTACTTGTAGCCATGTTCTTTCATTCATTCATCTTGTCATTTTGTGTTTGTTTAAACGCTTATGTTTACATCCATGGTAAAAATATCTATGTTTTCCTCACTATTATAACTACGCAGGAGGTTACACAAAGTATTTTAAGGCTTTCTACGACTCTCTTAATATCGATGCATTATTATAGTGCATTAGTAATTTATATCGATATTGGGAACATGATGGCAGCAGGTGTTGTGTGGAGGTTTTTTGGCTCGTGAAAATTTGTTATTTTTCGCGTTTATTATGTTATATTTAATAATTACTATGATTTTAGGTTTAATCTGTTCTAAGTTTCGTCTGTGTCTGCATATAATTTTTATGTATGGTTTCTACGTTAGTGATAAGTTATTGAAAGTTTCCGGGGGATTCGTCAAGGCGACACTCTTTCCTCCATCCTATTCTTAAAGGAATTAGAAAATGAAGTTTTCAACTTGCCTAATTATGGTGTAAAGATTGGTGTTAAAATATAACATTTCTTATACCGACGATGTAATTTTAGTCTCCACCAGCATTAATTATTTGCAAAAATTGGTTAATGTGTTCGTTGATCTTGCCAATACAAATGGATTGACTGTTGACAAGGATAAGTCTTACTATCAATTGGATTGCCAACGGTAAAAACAAAAGGGTATTGTACGATGAAAATAATTTCATTTCTCTCGGGGTTTTCCCCTGAGAACGTTGGGAACTGAGGAGACTTAAGTATCTAGGTGTTCCTTTTGGAATACACAGCCGTAAGAACCCTGATATTTCCAGTTCGATAGATAATCTGCAAAAAATTCAAACTTCGCTTTTTAAACCACAGCAAAAGATTTACTTTATGAATCATCATCTAATTCCCCCCTACCAACATCAACTTACACTTTGAGACATTCATATTGGGGTCCTAAAGAAGTTTGACTCTATAATAAGAATCGGAAAATTTCTCAAAATCGGAAAATTTTACATTTACCAAAAGATTTCCCGGTAGCTGCCTTTTACGCTTCTGTCGCTGATGGCGGCTTGGGCGTGCCTACTATGAGGTAGCACTGCCCTCTTCTTGCTGCTAAGAGGCACGGGGACATTAAAAGAAAGTTAAGATCAATTATTACCTATAATGGCAAAGTGCTTAACAATATTAATAATGTCAAAGCAATGTATAAATGTCCATTAAATGAAAACATCGATGCCTGCGGCCTACGTGAAGCAGCTAAAGTCCCGGATGCCCACTTATGGATCTCTCACGGAACTATCTCTCTGAATGGCAAAGATTATATTGCTTCCTTACATCTACGATTCAATTGTCTACCTACTTAGTCACGTTTAAGGAGAGGAAGAAACAATCTGTCAAGGAGCTGCTCCAGAGGGTGTGCAAACAATGAAACCCTCTACCACGTACTTCAGGGCTGTTAATGCAACTCAAAAATTAAGAATTAAAAAGACAATGCCGTGATGAAGTGAGATCCCTTGGCCAACAAGGTTACACCGTCTTTATTGAAAATTCTTATAAAGCTGACGGCGTAGCATATGAATCAGATATCGTCGCTTATAATGAGTACAAGACTTTAATAATAGACGCCCAGGTGATCTCCGATCAATATCTGCTGAACCAAACTCATTTGAACAAGATTGAAAAATATAAAGTTGTGAAAGACCATCTTATGGGACAGCGGAATATTTGAACTTTTATCATGTACAGTACATAAAACTTTTTAGGCGTTTTCTCGGAGGAGTCAGTTAAACAACTATTACAGAACAAAGTCATCAAAAAAGGGATTTTATATCCTCAAGGACAATCTTAGGAAGGTTGATGATTCATCGAAGTTTTGTTAACATGAAGACATCACGTCCGAAGATAGAGTAGAAATTTGGGTCTTCAGTGTGAAGGGTTGAGCTTCCCTAAAAAGCGAATCTGAGCAATTCGTCCTCTTGTTATTATTTTTAGTGCATTTTTTCTTTTTGTTTTCCTTGTACTTATCCTTTCTTACGTGTTTGTAAAAATTGCTCTGAGGAAAAAAAAAGCGAAAATGTTGATGGATGTGGACTTTAGGAAGCGAGAAATGTTCCCGCAGTCCATTATTTGGTTTCAGATGGTACGAACTTTCTCAGTGGAAGAGATTTTATTTCTTCCCTTCATCTCTGATAGAACTGTTTAGCAGTTAAATCAAGAATTAAGAGAGGACGAAACCACCCTACAAGATCATACAGCAGAGGCTGCCAAAACAATGAGACTATCAAGTATTGCAAAATTGCTATTCTACCCATGGGGCTAGAATAAAGAGGCATGACAACATTGTTAAGTATCTTGGAAGGTCTTTAGACCAACAAGGTTACACTGTTTATGTCGAAAACCCCCATTAAAATTGATCATGCTACCTACAAGCCAGATATCGCAGCTTACAATGAAGGAAAGACCCTTATCGATGTACAAATTATTTTTGATCAGTATCCCCTTAATAAAGCCCACAAAAATAAATTGGTTGGTTGGTTGTAGGATTTAAGGCCGATTGACTCCTGATGTGTCCTAGGCCTACAGGAGGAATGCCCTCCGTGGGGGTCTTTCTAAGGGGTCCTAGCCCGTATTTACGCGAGTTTCGGAGGAAACCACGGAAAACTCCGAACGGCTAGGTCGATGAGCGCGACCTGGGATCGAACCCGGCACCTCCCATCTACCAGCTTTGAGCGCAGAACCGCTCGGCCGCTGGTGGGCCAAAAATAAATTGGAAAAGTATCAGCAAGTAAAGGAACATCTTTTGGGCGAGAAAAACAAATGTGAACTCTTAAGTTGCACAATTAACTTTAAATGAATCTTTTCCGAAGAATCGATTAAGGGCCTTCTTGAACACAAAATCATCAAAAATAAGGACTTGAAAGTTATTGCGTCAAGAATCATTATGGGGGGGATTATCCTTTACAGAACTTTTGTAAGAATGACGTCCAAGGGGCTGAAGAATAGAGACGGAGCGGGTGCCTCCTAGTATGTACTGGTTAAGCTTCCTAAAAAAGTAAATATCTGAAGAATTTGTCCTCTTTTTATTGTTATTATGTCCATTATTTTATTCTCCTAATTTTAATTTTATTCTAATAATTTCGTACGCTCTAATCTTACGGTAGAAGTTTATTTGAAGTTAATTGTCTATTGCCTTATTTCTCTTTTTAAGCAATAAGATTTACACATTGTCAGGAAATTTGATCTTACCACGCCATCTGAGAAAATTTAAACTATTTTCTTCTTAGCTCATACAAAATCCAGCTTCTTCACAAGCCTAAATTATGTAAACCGCACTTGAATGTACTGATTAGTTATCTTAATGGTTCTTTTTAAATCGAGGCGAATTTACGGGACACCCGGTATATTTCCAAAATATTCAACATTAAATTAAACTGCTGATAAATTAGTGGTAAAAATTAAAACAAAAAAATCTATAAAAGTATTTAAATATATTGTCAGGTATCAAAATGAGCTGCTACTTTTGAATTAGATTACACTAATATTTCGGGGGGTGTAGGGGGATATATTTTTTAATAATTTGTCTTATCAGTTAAAAATATTTTTTCAAACATACAATCTAAGTTTTAAACATTTATTTGGCAAACTTTATTAAAAATTGGCGATGGGGGAGCAAATTTAAGAAAACTATAAGCTACTAAATGTGCAATCGTAAGTCTAAAAATTGGAAACCCTAAAGTAGTAACATTTTTCAAATCTTTCCTTACCACCAGCATCTGTATGAATGATATCGACAAATTCTGCATCAGAGCGGTCCAGCTTGCTTCGAGATGATGCACTGGTAAACAGATGAGTAGCAGGGTCGAGACCTAAAATAATGCCAAAAACAAACGTTTTTATGTTTATATTTTTAAAAACACATTACAACAAAGTTGAGAAGTTTATAAATTCTGCTTTTTTGCCTGACCGGGCTCTCATTTTCGAACGTTTTAAAAAAATTGTATACACGGTGAAAACAGTTGCATCTAAAATGGGCAAGATAAATGGAAATAAATTTCATATGTGAACGATTCGTGGTGTAATGTTAAAAATCACATTAAAAACTACGGATGAAATTCTGGCTAAGGCAGAATTTAATTTAGTACTACAAGATTACTCATTTATATTTTAACACCCTTTATATATATTCAAAAAAAAAAAAAAAAAAACTGAAAACCGTAGTCTAAATAATTAGGAAATATTCAGCCAAGACCCGTTGGCTCTGTGTTCAGAGTACACAACTACGAACCCGAAGGTTACGAGTTCAATTTCCCCGATGGGAAGTGAAAATGTGTATGTCGCACACACATATATATATATATGAATGAAAACACTAGTCTAAATAATCAGGAAATATAAAGCCAAGATCCGTTGGCTTTGTGGTAAGAATACACAACTACGAACCCAAAGGTTATGAGTTTAGTCCTCATCAATGGGAAGTGGAAAAGAAATCTTAAAGTTTTTACGGATTTCACAAAATATTTTAAGGTAGAGTAAGAAATTAAATGGTAAAATTGGATATTGGCAGGCAGTTTCGAAGTGGAACACTATAAATCAGTAACGACGCAAAATGTCAGATTTTGAAAGAAATAGTCCTGTGGTACTAAAATAAAATCTATTATTTAAAAAAATATATACAGAAATTGGCATATTTTTAAATTAATGTTATGCAGGAGAGGTCTGTTCTCATGAAAACAGGTTTTCGGTTTTTACAGTTGTATGTGAAACCGATTAAATAAATACACATGAAAAGAATTTCATACTGTCAAAGTGAGATTACTCTGACATTGTGTTCTCATTTTTCATATATTTCACTAATGATGTAACGTTTCATTCAAGGTTTTTTTTTTTTTTTTTCCTTCTTTTTAAATGGAGGTACTTTACGTTGAAAATTTGTAAACATTTATTTCTTCGGTTTCACACTACAATTTTCTCATTTGCAGATTATTAAGGGGATATTTGACTTGGCACACAAAACACTGCAAAAAATAAACCCGTAAAAGTACAGGAAAAATCTGGCTCCTGGGGTGCCAGTATTTCTCCGTCAAATATAGTTTAAAACCGTAAAATTGTATCACTGACATATTTTACGCAGGAATCCCGTAAATCAAACAGGTTTTTTGTTAAAAGTGCAGTTTTGTCCTGTATATTTAACGGAGAAATACTAGCACCCCAGCTACTAGATATTTCCTGTACTTTTAAGGGGTTTTTTTGGGGGGGGGAGAGGGGGGGCAGTGAAGGTTTCATGTAAAAGCTTATATTTCCATTTAATATTTATAAACAGAACTATGTTAGGTTTGTTCAATAAAATTCTGGTAATAATTCTTATGGTATTTGATTTTTTCTTTTAAGATTTGTAATTTTTAAATTGCGTTTATGCTTTATTTATTTAAAAGAATTTACTTAAAAGAATTAGAAATGAATTTTGAAATAACTTAAGAAAAAAAACCGCATGCTTATGAAACATTTTGCAGAAACAGGATTGGTTATATTTTTAATACATTTCGTTTGAAGATATTGCAAAATCCATCCCCAATTCTTTTAAATAGGTTCTTTTAAACAAAAAAAAAAAAAAAAGTATTATCTGTAGATGTTTTAGCTTTTTTGTTCATGGAAAAACCAAACTGAGAAAACCCAAATTTAAAGATTTCAAATCTGTAAAAAATATATCAAAAACCGTAAGAAGTTTCCTAAATATATATTTTACTGACAAACGTAATATTGTTCAATTTATAAATATTAAATGGAAATACAAGTTTTTATATGAAACTCCAGCCGTGCAAAGTCCCCTTAATTAGTTTTTTTTCAACTTAATGCTCTAGTAATTACATTTTTTAAATCTTTAAAATGGTTTGCCAATAGTGACAAAAAGATAGTGTTAAAAAGTATTACATGATTTTTAGATGAATAATTAATTTTCATTTAGTTTTCCGGTTTTCAATCGGCTTCAAGTATTAAAAAAAAAAAAAAAAAAAAAAAAAGATTGGTACGGGTCAAGTTTACGAATGATCTGAAATTCATCTGTGCGGTTCGGGTCGAGTTGCAGAAATGTAAGACTAAGAACTATGTTGAATATTGGCATTTATTTCTGAGATTTAGGAAAAAAAAATGCTATTCACTACAATTAAACAGCAGTTTGATGATTTTGAAAATAACAATTATAATGAAATTATAATTCAAAAAAATTTGGAGAAATTTAAAATTGCCCCCCCCCCCCCCCCCCCCCACCTCCTCCTCTCTCTCTTTGGCTACTGTCTTGTCACCAGAGTTGACAGATGAATAATACATTTTTAACATCTTTTTTTATTATTATTATTATTTAAGCGTCAGTCTATTGGTTTAATCACAATTACATGTTAATTGGTTTAATCACATTGGTTTATTTTTTAAAGCTAATGGTTTTAATATAAATAATTACAAGGTAAAAAGGACTTTTCATATACCATGTTTTAAAATTTTCTGTTGAATCATATAAACGCTAACGAAGGCAGCAGGAGCCCGGAACCATTGGCTAAAAGTATTAAAAAGTTCATTGCTATCGTGTTTTGAGCTATTATAAAATTTTCAAATGGCTAGCTACCTGGGAAGTTAGTTAAAAATTGATTGCAAGCTTTCTACTGGTAACGCTAATGAAGGCAGCAGGGTTCCGAAGCAGTTGGTTAAAAATATTTTTTAAAAATGCCTTTCACCGTGTTCTGAACTATTCTGAAAGTTTCAAATGCCTGGCTAGTCGGGAAGTTAAATACATTTTCTGTTGAATCATAAACGCTACCGAAGGCAGTAGGGACCTGAAACAGTTGACTAAAATTATTAAAAAAAATTTTATTGGCACCTTGTTCTGAGCTATCCTGAAAGTTTCAAATGTCTAGCTAGTCGGGAAGTTAGTTAAAATCGATGGCAAGCTTTGTACCGGTAACGCTGCAGACGGCAGCAGGAACCCAAAACAGTTGGCTAAAAGTATTACAAAAATACAAATTCACCGTGTTCTGAACTATTCTGAAAGTTTCAAATGTCTAGCTAGTCGCGAAGTTAGTTAAATTTTCTGTCAAATCGTATAAACGCTGCCGAAGGCAGTAGGGACCTGAAACAGTTTACTAAAAGTATTAAAAAAATATATTGTCACCGTGTTTTCAGCTGTCCTGGAAGTTTCAAATGTCTAGCTAGTCGAGAAGTTAGTTAAAAATCGATTGCAAGATTTGTACTGGACAAACAAACAAGCAATCAATCAGGAATCGAAGTTAATAAATAACAAGTAATGTTAAAAAAAAAATTCAGTCAATTTCTACTTAGGTCAACAAAGAAAAATTTTATTATAGTTATTTTTATTAAATAATTAAAAATGTTTGAAAAAACTGTATTAACACCAAGTGTCATCCACTACAAGTTTAAAAAAATGTATTTGCACTTGAGTGGATGAATAAAATGTATTTTATTAATTATTGAAAAATTGAACAAGATATATAAATATATATAGGGAGAGTGTGAACTAATAGTAGGAATTTAATAATTATAAGGTAAAAAAAAACTCTTTATACACCATGTTTTAAATTTTCTAATGAATCAGAGCTCTTGTCAATGTGCATAAAATTTTTAAAGTGACAATGACGTCAATTTTTGTGAGATATTTAATGTTCACGTTTAATTAAATGTATTTTTATGTCGAAAGAAAATGAACTCTTTTTTTTTTTTTTTCGGTGGGGGGGGGCAACAATTAAATTATAGCTAATATTTTAATGGCTATTTTTAACGCTATTAGGATGTTATTTTCATATTTTAATTATAAGAAAACTAATCGAAAATCGGACTTCGAAGTATTGTGTTGTCATCGGGTTGTGAGCTATTGTAAAAATTTCAAACGTCTAGCTAGTAGGGAAGTTAATTGAAAGTAGATCGCAAAATTTGAACAAGATATATACACGGAGAGAACTAATAGTAGGAATTGAAAAACACGGTAAGATAGCGGTGTACGAAAATAAAAATGCAGTACTTATCTGACATGCTTGCTTGTCACTCACCACTAAAAACAAAGACATTAAACTATTTAAGAATTACAATATTGCTTAATCTGCAAAAATTTAGGAATTCTGCAGCATGCAAATCTTTTATTTCAAATTATGTAATTGATGTCTGCGAAATGCGGAAGCAGTTTCAGGTCCTTGAACTTTGCATTGAGATTCTGATTAAATGGAAAAAGGCGTGGGTGAGTGCTGCTAACTTCATCTAAATAACATTAAACATCTGCATTTGAGAGCATACACAAAGATACGTTACGTAATATTTGTCATTGCCGAAATGTCAGATGTCTTTTGTTGCGAATTAGTTTTTGTATGTGCTGCGATAGCTAACAAGAAAAAAAAAAACTGACAGACTTGTAATTTCGTACAAATAGTTATGAGTAAAGTCAAAATGGGCTAAATAGTTTCTAGTGCATGCAGTATTTGTGGAGGATTATACAAATGTGTACAGGATTATACAAAAGAATCTCTATACATTATAGTTTATGGTCTACATTTATTTTACGCAAGTACGTAGCATGAAAATTTCTCGGGGCAGGAGGGGGTTCAAACCTCAGTGTATAATGTTGACGTTTAACTCAAAAATGTTCAACAAATTTGCTAAATTTTGGGGGTCATTTGAACACCCAAATCACTCCTCCCCCTTGGACACAGCCTTGATTTAAATTGCATTTTAACTTTGTTACACTCCATTCAACTCAAGAGCGTGTGATAATTAACGCGTAACACCCTTGTTATTCCATGGTTGGTTGGAGGATTAAGGCCGATTGACTCCTTATGTGTCCTAGGCCTATAGGGGGAATGCCCTCCGTGGGGGTCTTTCTAAGGGGTCCTAGCCCGTATTTACGCGAGTTTCGGAGGAAACCACGGAAAACTCCGAACGGCTAGGTCGATGAGCGCGACCTGGGATCGAACCCGGCACCTCCCATCTACCAGCTTTGAGCGCAGAACCGCTCGGGGGCCTGTTATTCCATGGAGAAATTTGTTTCTACAATTACCCCTCCCCCTTTTTTTTTTTTTTTTTTTTTTTTTTAAATATATATATATATATATATATTTTTTTTTTTTTTTTTTTTCAAAAAATTTACAACCGTTAAAAATAAATACTTTTTCTTTAAATATTTTATTTGAGTTAAAATAATTGCATTTTTCGCATTTTGTAGCTAGAAAATATTAAAAATGGGAAAAAACAGGTTATTCAAAAACATACTAATTCATTGAATTAGATTTGAATTTTCTGAATGTAAAAACTAAATTTAATAATATTATAGTTTTAAAAAAATTAAAGAACACGCTTTTATAGAAATGTGAACTAAAAAGCACAAAATATTTATCTTAGTATTA
Source organism: Salticus scenicus (assembly GCA_963930645.1). NCBI lineage: Eukaryota > Metazoa > Arthropoda > Arachnida > Araneae > Salticidae > Salticus > Salticus scenicus. Next base: position 213,192,480 of record OZ005662.1, read on the forward strand.
AAATGCAGGGTAAGAGAAAATCGTGTGAGTGACACGCCATAATATTTACATACGTTTAAATCTTTAATTAAAATAATGTAGAATTAAACAAAAACTTTTTTAAAAATTCTCCCCTGACTGGGCTCGAACGCTAGACCTTTTGGTTCGTAGCGCGGAGCTGTACCTCACAGCCACGGCGTTCACGTAGGGAAAGTCTTTTTTGCAATATAAATTTTTTGTTTGCTGCCAGAGCGGCTACAAACATACATACAGGTGAAGCTAATAAAAGCGTGTTAAAAACATACATTAGGTAATGAGTAATTAGAGAAACAAATTTCCCCATAAAACAGCATAAACTTTGGCTGCCGACGAGATTAGTGTTGTATTCTTTTAAGGGGATGCTTCCTCTAACGTAGTCAGCAACCTAACTTTGTTATTATATGGGCAAATTTGTTTTGCCAATTAATCATTTCTTTAACTTGTTACTTTCTTCTATATGTAATATAGAGAAACTATTGGATTCGCGAAAATTTTCGACCTCCATTTTTTGACGGATTTACACGTTTTGGGATGTCCTGAACACGAATTGATAGTTTTTAGAAAATGTCTGTATCACGATTTTTGTGGACACTGTAGCTCGCGAATCAATGAATAAAATCTTACCAAACTTGGTATTTAGTTGCAACCTGACATAAACTGGTGCTGATTAGATTTGGGGATCAATCGCTTAACAGGTGGCTTTGTGATCGCATATTTTGTAAACTTTTAACATGGCAGTATAGGAGAAAATTTCGTATAAATGTGCATAATGAGAGTTATTTAAAACTTGTGATTGTAAAATTAATATGAATTATTGATAATAGTAGTAAACTAGAAAAAAAAATTTATGCATGTGGGGGCATCGGTTCCCCCCCCCCCCAGGGGGATAAAGTTTCAAGATGGGTATCTTTCGAAAGGTCTCGTCAATACCTTTAAAACGAATGGTTGAACTATAAATCTGATAATTGAAAACGTTTTTTTTTTTTTTTTTTTTTTTTACTTTTAACAAAAAAAAAAAAAAAAAAAAAAAAAAAAACGATTTTTTTCTAATATTGTTATTGAGTGAATTTGTACAGAAAATATAGAAGAAAATCTTGTGGTGGCCACAACATACTAGTTTAATTCTATTTTCACCTCATTGTCTTTTAAATGAGAACCGTCTTTTAAACGAGAAAACCGAATTTGAAAAAATAGATTTGGTAGGGAACAATTTGCATAACAAATTTCCCTATGGAACAAACATGGGATTTGGTGCCGGTGATAATATTTAAAGAGTCTTCTAATGAAATTAATATGCATTAATTTTTGCTAATGGTTTGTGATCAAGTTGTCTAATTAGTGTCTACATACAAAAAAAGTATTTACATAATCCGATACTTCATGTATTATGAATAGAAATTATTGGATGTTTATTTTTCGTTAGTGTGTTATACATACTGGGTTTAAAAAAAATAAAATTATATTTTAAAAAAAAATTAAAGAACACTCTTTTATTGAAATGTGAACTAAAAAGCAAAAAATATCTATCTTTATAGTATTAAAATGCAGGGTGAGAAAAAATTGTGTGAGTGACACCATATTACAGGGTGATTATAAAATAATTTAGAATTAAACAAAAACCATTTTTAAAAAAATCTACCCTGACTGGGCTCGAACGTTAGACCTTTAGGTTCGTAGCCACAGCGTTCACGCAAGGAAAGTTTTTTTACAAATAGATTTTTTGTTTGCTCCCAGAGCGGTCACAAACATACATACACGTCAAGCTAATAAAAGAGTGTTAAAAAAAAAAAAAAAAAAAACATATATACAACGGAGTGGACAGAATTGTGCAAAAATATACCGATTTTTTTATTTATTTAAAAACGTAAATGTATGCCATGTAATAGAAATTTATAACAAGGAACTAAGCAAAGCCTGCATCTACAGCAGTTTTATTTTTAATCGTGATATTTTTTAAAGGTGATCATGTTTCTACTTCACTGACTTTTGTATAGAGAGTTTTTAAATCATCGATTTTTGCGAGTTTTCTTTTTAGACACGTACTTTATGTGGCCTATGGAAACAGTGACAAAGCTTTTATATAGCAAATAATAACAGGAGACTTGGCGTTGGAACATTGAAACCCGAAATAAACTACTACGTCAGAAACGCCAAAGAGAAATATTTGAGATGCATACAGTTGTTTCGGTAGCCTTAAGCGTACCGTCTTCAGTGCAAACAGAATTCTGAATCTGGAGAAGTACTCGTATATATAGGAGAGGGACCGAATTTAGTTCAACCAATAGGATTACGAAAAAGGAGGGGAGTGTGGCCAATAGGAATTTAGGAATGCAATCCTATTGGTTGAACTAAATTTGGTCAGTCTCCTATATATACGAGCACTTCTCCAGATTCAGAATTCTTTTTGCACTGAAGACGGTACGCTTAAGGCTACGGAAACAGCTGTATGCATCTCAAATATTTTTCTTTTGCGTTTCTGACGTAGTAGTTTATTTCGGGTTTCTTTTATATAGTAGATTGAAAATAATAACCATTGGTGATAAATAATTTCTATTTAAAATATTTTTAAAAGAGAAATTATAAATTTTGGTTTCTATTTTTTACCTGTGATTCGTTTAATTCCTTTGATTCTCTCTCCAACATGGCCGGCAACATGAGAACCTAGACTGTGACCGATTAGATGGAATTTGTTGCTCTTAGCTCCATATTTTTCCTACGAAGCAAAAAAAAAAGTCAAGTGTTAGTGCATGAAGAGTCAAACAAAATTTCAGTGAATACTGTTTTAATTGAGACTACGTATAGTGTTGATATGACTGTCAATCAACGTGAGCAACAAAAAACTAGATATTATGGCCATTACAAAACTTTCATTTTCCTGCACAAATTCACTGAATATAAACTTTATTAAACTTATTTTACCATAGCCTCCTAAACTAGATGCCTGTCGCGTGGCTCAGAAACTTGGCAACAGTTCGAGCGGTAGACAGCGCCACCTGTTACAGATTGCGCGAGTTTATTTAACAGCCACCAAAAATTTTTAAAAGTCTGATTTGATATACTTAAAAAGCGAACAGAATCGAAAAAACGTAGACATATCATATGTCACTTCTTAAAATTATTGGTGAGAGTTGAATAAAACAATGGCGCATACTGCACCAGGTGGCGCTATCTACCGCTTGAACTATTGCGAGCTTTCCGAGCCACTCGACAGGCATCTAGTTTAGGAGGCTATGATTTCACATACTAATGCAGACAATTTTCCCCACACATTTCAGAAGTACTACACAAATAGCACAAATTAAACTAATCCCACTGCCAATTTTGTGCCCTACAAACAGCATCTAAGGAAATGCATATTCGAGACTACACCCTTGGGAAAAACAACAAAAAAAAAATAAAATGAAAACTGGATTAACTTTCAAATCCTCACGTGTTCATGGTACAAGCATTCGTTTGAAAAGGCGTCGACAAATTCTTTTGAAAAATATTCAGAATTTTCGCTATGTGAGAATGAGGAGTAATTCTCCTTCATACACACACGATTCCTTAAAAAAAGTTCTTATTCTTTACACAATTTTATCCTATAGTTAAAAAAAAAAAAAAAAAAAAAAAAAAAAAAAAAAGAAAGCGTAGAGGATTGCAGCGACACCTATTTTATTTCTTAACATGGTCTAATATTCAAGAGATCTCAAAACTTAAAATCATCGTGAACCGGAGGTCGAAAATTTTAACGAATAAATACTTCCTCAAACATTTATAAATAAAATTGTCATGCATTTTCGAGTCCCCCCTCCCCCCTATTCTCTTACCCATGAATAAGTATCTATGGGTCAAATTTTCAAAACCAATTTTGTTTTGCAGTACCCTGAATTAGAAAATCAGGTTTTTAGTAGTTGGGGATCAGTGAAGGCCTTAAGTAAATATTAGGAAAAGTAAATATTAGGAAAGTAAATATTAAGTAAAAGTAAATATTAGGAAACTCCAAACTCTGTTGTAAATCTTTATCATATAGAAATATTTGAAATATTTTATTGAAATACGGCGAATGGTTCGTGTACAGGAGCATTCAAAATTCCTCAAATACATTACGCCTATGAGCTAAATTTCTTGCCGATACAACCTATCTCTTGGGCTACATTAAGTACAAAAGCAAATCTAATGTAGAATGTGATAAGAAAAGTATTCATTAACCCCTTGGGTACATTTGACGTCTGAGACAAGTCATTCACTTTTTTGTTTTTTATTTTTGTTTTGCAATTCTAATTACTTGAAGACATCTTAATACTACATATGTCACCAATATATTAGAAATAAATTCTTACGTAAAATGTACTGCTTTTACATACTACTCCAAGCAACCAAAAATTATATCCGTACATGCAAATATTTTCTCAAATAAATCCGTACCCAAGGGGTTAAAGCCACATTAACTCAGTTTTTTTTTTTTTTTTTTTTTCCCTCCTGGAGACCATATCTAGATGTCTCTCGAATTATATATCAAACTATTGTGTTTCATTTACTCCGATAAATTTAAATATACTTAGCAAATTATATCGTACCCGAGATATGAAAAGTTATGTTGATTCAGATTTGTACGTCGGATGACAGGTAGTGTCACGTGCCACTGTTATTCACTTTCAGCAATTTTTAAGATGATATCAGTATCTATTAGCTAAAACTTCAAACTGTATGAAAAATCCTTATTGCGAGAATGTTGAATACATTTTTTATATACGTTTGCCAGTAAGTGGGGCTGGAGTGATATAGAAGGAAGGTTTGGTGGCCACCTCCCCCTTATGCTTCAAAATTATGTGCATTACGGATAGAAAGGTAGAATATTTTTTCTCATCATTCAAATCTAGTCCCTCTAGAATATCTAAACTTATATTTTTCATGTTGAGTTGACACTGATGAAAAAACTTTTCAAACGCGTTTTTCTAATAACACTGCACTGAAAAAAAAAATTGTTCGAGCCCTGATACCATTCTTACTGATTCTTGTGTAAAATAACTTTCTGAATCTGAATAAGACTAATTTTGCCCAGTCACCCCTGGTTTTCTCGGGACACCACCCCCTTCCCACAATTTTTATCACTGTTCGGTAATTTTATGGCCATGAATTTCATTTGGAGAATGAAAAAGAATTTATTTAACACTTAAAAACAAAAATATATAATGTTTAATAAATAACATCAGTAATAGATTAAAAAAAATATAAGAAATGTAATACACAATTTCTGGGGCAAACCCCTCCCTAAATTTTCCCCTTGCTGCAAATATTCATGTTTTAGAATTTTCCATCACTGTGTAGCCCCTCAGAAGATATTTAACAGTTAAAATAATCCTCCCCCCCCCTCGCTAAAAATCTAATTTATAGCCATAAAATTACCGAAAAGTGGTAAAAATAGGGGGCCGTTCCTAAAAAAACTGTGGGTGATAGGGCAAAATGGCCATCATATTCGGAATCAGGAGGTCATTTTACATAAGAATGTGCAAAAATGGTGTTGAGGGCAATTTCCATGCAGAGCAGTTTAATCACCACCTGCTGAACTCACCCTTCGTATCCGATACGCCTGAGAAGCAGTGTTTCTGAAATTTGAATCTTTAATTATACTGTTAATGATGTTTTTTCGTTTTCATCAAATGCACTAATTGAGGAGCAAACATTCAAACCGTGTTTTCTCCAAAGAGTGATTTTTCTGTGAACTCAACATTAAATAGCACAAAATTATACTATTCTTTTAAACCAAAAATTTTTTTATCACATTATAAACGCTCTTAGAAAGTTGGGGTTTCAATCAAAAAGTGTTTCCTCCAGAGCCTGTTTTCAGTCAAACTGATTTCTCCAGCCGACCAGTCAGAACTTATTTCTGGTCGCGTACTAGTACATGTACCAGCTTTTTATGTTTGTTTATTTCGTTAGTTCTATCTTGTTTTCTTCATTTTAGAGGAGTGTTTTTTTTAATTTCAAATGGAAGAATTAATAGGTGGTGTATTAGTGAGTACATCTAATTATGGAACTAGAAAAAGACAGAATTGATGGAAAAAGAAAAGAAGCGAAAAAGAAACGATATTCAGCATCTTCAGATAACGTTTATGTTCAATGCAAACATTCTAGTAATACTTTTTCATACACTGATGTTACACCTAATGACGTTAAGAAGTTTCGGGATAGACTTTACAAAATTGCGGACAAACAGCGACAAGATTCTATTATAGCCTCATTGGTTGTTACAAAAAATGTAACTCGACGTAGACCTAATAACCCAACCCAAAATAAATCGCAATCATCTGACTCATAGCATGCATTTTCTGCTTATTTTATTACTAGTAGCAGTGGTATGAGAATTTCTGTGTGTAAAAACAATTTCATGGCTATAACTAAAATAGGTCGTACAAGGCTAGCCAATATTGTTACTGAAGTACATGCTGGTGAACCTATTGAGGAAAAGAGAGGAGGTGGTAGAAAAAGTCACTTAAGCATTAATAAAAAAAAAACAAGGTAAGAGAATTCATCTCAAACTTAAAGGCATCATAAAGTCATTATGGAAGACAAAAATCGAAGCGATTGTACTTGCACTGTACATTAAGTATAAGGAAGTTGCATGAAGTTTACAACAAGAACTGCAACGACGACCTGGACAAAGTTAATTTCGCTATGTTCAGTAGAATATTCATAAATTAATTTAATATAGGCTTTAAGTCTCCTTCTAGTGATGTTTGCAGCACGTGTTCTTTACTTGACCAAAAAATAAATCCTGTCCTGCAGGGTCTACAGAAAAAGTTGATCATATGACTGACAAAAGAATTCATATACTAAGAGCCAATGCATTTTATTCCATTATGAAAGAAAAAAACAGATGAATCAGTTGTTAGTTTATGTTTTGATTTACAACAGATTCAACATCTGCCAAAAACAAATATTCAAGATGCCTATTACTTAAGGCAATTCAACTTTTACAGCTTATGCATAATGAGTTTGGATGGTCTAATTACAACATTTTATACTTCGTCTGAGGAGTTAGCAGGCAAAGGCAGCACTGAAATATCGTCGGCTTTATATTGTCACCTAAACAAAATGGACCTTGAAGATAAAAAATCTTTGCAGCTCTTTAGTGATGGTTGTATTGCCCAAAATAAGAATAACATAATTCTTCAAATGCTATTGCAGTTTTTGTACACTACAATGTCAAGCATTGAAAATATAGTATTGTACTTTCCTGTCAGAGGACATAGTTTCCTTCCAGCAGATCGTATATTCGGTCGTGTGGAGAAGATCCTCAGAAAAAATATAACAATAACATCAAAAGAACAATACTATGAACTGTATCAGAAAGTTGGTGATGTAAAAATATTGGGGATTGACTGGAAACTTAATAATACGAAATCACTTAATGCTTATTTCAAAAATTTCCCATACATGTCAGAATTGAAAAGAATAGTTTTAGAAAAAAATAGAGAAGTGTGATGATCAAAGGATTCAAAAACTATAAATTCGAAGATATAAAAGAACAATCTGGAGCAAAACTTTAGGAAGGGGATTAATACTGCTATTATACGAAATGTTGTCTTACAATGACTTCCTCTGACTGAGTCATGGAATATCACTTGAAAAGAAAAATGACGTAGACAAGCTTTTAAAATTGATTTATGGTGAAGAGTGGAAAAATCAGCTTGATTTTAAGTGGTATAAAGATATCATTACTAATAACTCATGTAGAATATGAAGAAACAGAGGAAGCATGCAATTGCTTATGTGAAGATATTGGTTTAAAAATTTAAATTTCAAATTGGCTTAAAAATTTTAGTTCTTCCCTACAATTTGCAGGATGATTTTTTACATATAAATATTTAATTTTATAATTACATAACAAAGTCTGTTCTGTTAATTAGTTTTATTTCATTAAGAATGTTATTTCATCAATATGCGAGTTACATACTTTTTCATTCAAAAAATGTTTTGTCCACATTGGAAACATTCAAACATGTTTTCTCCTGTGGGTTTCGGTCAAAACATGCTTTCTCCAAAAATCGAATGCATTTTTCTAATTAACTCTAAGTTTATTAGGTAAAAGATGTCTACAGATCTTCCTAGTAACCAGTAATGCAACTAAACAAACGATAATTAGGGTCTAAGAAGGGTTATTTTTTAATTTATCAGTTTTTTGTGTTTTCTGAAAAATTGTATTCGAAGGAGAAAACACGGTTTGAATGTTTGCTCCTCAATTATGCACAACTGAAATATTGTCAAATATCTTTTCCGATTAAATACAGAAAATGTCACTGAAATACATAAAAATCACTTACAATAAGAAACAACATAAGTTCAGCTATTTCTTTTCCGACACGCTCAGTATTGGCTGCGGCTTGAGTATAAGGAATGGTGTTGCCAATACTCCAATCAACAATGATAACATTGAAATCGTCCAAGATCAAGAATTCATCTTTCATATGCTGTCAGAGAAACAAAATTAAAAAACTTCAATTAATATAGTAAAATTATATTAGACTTTTGAAGTCCACTAAGTAATAAATAATCTGGTGTGTCACTCACACGACTTTCGCTAACTCTGAAATTTAATACTATAAATACAGGTTGCAGATTAAGAGGTAAGATAACGAGTGCTGTTATGTAAACCTGCGTTAAACAAATTTAAATTAGGCTTCGGAAGAGTTTTATATGGTAATTAGTTCTGTGTGAGGGGGACTACGCCCCCCCCCCCATCATCCCCCCATTTCATTAATGCACTTACATTTATATAGAATTTAATTCGGTTATTAAAAAATAATTCTGTTTTTAAAAAATATTTTATTAAATTATTTATCAAAATTATCTTTTATGAAAATGCAGACGCTTTCCATATTAGAGTAGTAGAACACTAAATATATACATATAAAAAAAGTTTAATTTATTCTCTACATTTATTTTTTTTTTATTTATTTATTTATTTATTTATTTATTTATTTATTTTATTTATTTATTTATTTTTTTTTTTTGTTAAAAATGAAAAATATCGATTACTTTATTTTAAATTATCGCAGATCGATGGCTCAACTATTCGTTTTAAAGGTATTGGCGAGCTCTTTTGAAAGATATCCATCATGAAAATTTACTCCCCTCGAGGGGAGACTACCCCCCCCCCCCCCAGGGAAGCGATGCTCCTACATACACAAAAAAGTTTTCCCAGTTGACTATCTCTATTACAAAAAATATATTCGTTTCATTTGGTTTAGTGAAGTCTATAGATGTTAAACTCTACTTTCCTGCAATTTCCCCCACAGACGTAATGTATTTGAATACTTTTGAGTGTCCCTGTACACGAACCATTTGCTTCATCTCAACGAAAAGCTTACTGTAGCATCCCTATGATACACATTTAGAATACCGAGTTTGGAATTTCTGCTACTATTTGTTCTTGAGATATGCTGATAACAGACACAGACACACCATTCGCTAAAAACATGATTTTCGCATTCAGGGGACCTCAGAACATGTAAATATAAGAAAAACTCACGTTCGACCCTGAAACAATACTTTCTCGACCCTATGGGTAAGAGAAAGTAAAAAGGGTTTTAGTTAAAGACTAATAAATATTTCAAGTGAGAAAATTTGAGTTATTCTTTCAAATAATGAAAAGGCTGGAAAAACATTGTCGTCTGCGGAATTTTGAAGTTTTATCGGCAAGAGTGAATTTATTATGAAAAACTTATTTTACTAAAGTAATGTGCTAGCGTAGCTTTGTAACAGGTCTTACAGTTTTCTATATTCCAGAAAACACTTAAAGTAAAAAAAAAAATCATAAATTATGATTTTTAGCAAGTTAAATTTAAGAGTTGATTGATGGTGAAAAAAAATTTAATAAAGAAGCATCGTCTTATAAAATACACACGAAATATCTTTCTCATACCTGTTGATTGGATTTCCTTATTCCGGCAACGATATTAACATTCTAAAAATATGCATCATTTACAAGTTTTTTCGTTTCAATTTCTATGTTTAAAGGGCTACGTAAAAAATAACGTGTAATGTAACGAATACAAAAAATAACGTGACTCTGCGCACTGTATGCAAAATGTAATGTGCAAAGTAAAGAAAAAATGTAACGAAAAATACAAAGCAAAATGAATCTAACATTGCGTATATAATGCAATAAATCTGTGTATAATGCAACATAATTATACGATAAAAAGAGCTTTTTATATACCACGTTTTTAAATTTTCTGTTGAATCTATACAAACTTGACATTTCTATATATTAATACTTATTTTTATTTTTTTGGTATGACTTATCCCATCAACTAGAAAAATAATCTGTCACTCACACGAATTTCTCTTACCCTGAAATTTAATACTATAAATACAGGTTGCAGATTGAGGGGTAAGATAACGAGCACTTATGTAAACTTGTGTTAAACAATTCAAATTAGGCTTCGGAAGAGTTTTATATGATAATTAGTTCTGTGTGGGGGGCTACCGACCCCCTCAACACCCCGTTTCATTAATGTACCTACATTTATATAGAATTTATTTCGGTTATTTAAAAAAAAAATTATTTCAATTATTTAAAAAAATTATCTTTTATGATAATGCAGACGATTTCCATATTAGAGAAGTAGTATAACACTAAAAAAAAAAAAAAAAAAAAAATTAAAAATGAAAAAAAATCGATAACTTTATTTTAAATTATCGCAGATCGATGGTTCAACCATTCGTTTTAAAGGTATTGGCGAGCTCTTTTTAAAGATACCCATCATGAAAATTTGCGCCCCTCGACGGGAACCTTTTCCCCTCAGGATGGGAGGCGAGGCTCCTACATACAATATTTTTTTTTTTTCCCAGTTCACTATCTATTACAAAAAATATATATTCGTTTCATTTGGTTTAGTGCAGTCTATAGACGTTCAACTCTACTTACCTGCAATTTCCCCCATAGACGTAATGTATTTGAATACTTTTGAGTGTCCCTGTACACGAACCATTTGCTTCATTTCAACGAAAAGCTTAGTATAGCATCCCTATATGATACACATTTAGAATACCGAGTTTGGAATTTCTGCTACTATTTGTTCTTGAGATATGCTGATAACACACGCATAGATATCCACACAGACACACACAAAGACCATTCGCTAAATACATGATTTTCGTATTCAGGGGACCTCAGAACATGTAAATATAACAAAAACTCGCGTTCGAAAATTTGACCCTAAAATAATACTTTCTCGACTTTATGGGTAAAAGAAAGTAACTAGAGTCTTTAGTTTTTACTCTTTAAAGTTATTTATTAAATTAATTTAATGAGGTTAACAAATGTTTCAACACAAAATTTCGTTAAAACTAAACGCTGATTTTTTTTTTTTTTCCCCCTTCCTTCTTGTTATACATTTATGATAAGTTGTGTGTCTAACAGCCATTTTTACTTTCTCTTACCCATAAGGTAGAGAAAGTATTGTTTTTGGGTCAAATTTTCGAACGCGAGATTGTTATATTTCGACTTATTTTTCGAGACTTATTTTTTACTAACCGAATGAAATTCTATATAAATGTAGGTACATTAATGAAACGGGGGGTTGAGGGGGGCTACCGCCCCCCTCACACAGAACTAATTATCATATAAAACTCTTCAGAAGCCTAATATGAATTGTTTAACATAGGTTTACATAACAGTACTCGTTATCTTACCTATTAATCTGCAACCTGTATTTATTTTATTAAATTTCAGGGTAAGAGAAAGTCGTGTGAGTGACACACCAGATTATTGAAATTAGTTTAGCAAAGAAAATCTGTTGTGAATGTTAAACCATTAACGTCATTGCCAATTTATCATTATTATTAGTAGTAGTAATATAACAGGACTTAATTTCAATCGGATATTTCTCGTTGTCATAATTCGCTACATTTCATTTTGAATGCGTTCATGTGAGAACGTCCGCCAACATTCAAATTTACCTTTTTTTTTTTTTTTTTTTTTTTGGGGGGGGGGGGGGGATAGAGGGGTAGAGGGGGTTACTCATCTTATAACGTCCAAATTGTAAAACACTTTTACAAATTTGAAAGTAGATTGTTAACTATTGGACTGACAAGTAGTAAAGTTTAAAAAAAAAAAAAAAAAAAAAAAAAAATGTATGTCATGTTGAATAGACATCTTTGAAAGTTCCGGACTAATTAATGATTTGTATGTTTGCATTTTTCATAAGAAATGTTGATATAGAATCAAGACAACAAATACTAAACATCAAAAATAGAAAAACATGTGACATTTTTTCAGAGTATAAATTATTAAGTACGATACTTCATCAGGTGATAAAATGTGTACATGAGTGCAATTTGAAAGTTGTAGCTTACAATGGCAAACCTTATTACTTTGAAAATACTGATTTTAATTTTGCGCAAGAGTATAATAATTTTTTCAAAATGAATGTTAAACAAGCATAGCTTGCAAATGTTACGATTTTTTTTTTTTTTTGCATAAATTTATTTATATGATTTGTAGCAGTTCTCTGTGATTAAACGATGTCCTGCTGAAAGTGAATTATCAAAAAACATAATATATAATTATTATTACTTGAGTAGGGGTTTCTTCAAACATTTTGCGAGAAGCCCCCCCCCCTCCCTCCCACGTTGTTAGCGCCGCCAATCATACAGAACTTTCCTATGGAAAAATATGTATATTATTTACAAATCTGTTTTAGTGGTGCCACATGAAATAATTTGATTTACATAACGATCTACACTCAGTATGTCTTTGAACTGTATTTTAATAATGTAAAACTATTACAAATAGAAAGAAATTTATACATGTAATTGAAACTTACTACAATATAATATACGTAGAAAAGTATACGCATCATTATGCATACATTTAACAGAATACCACAAAAAAAAAAAAAAATACCAAATACCTTCTTAAAGCTTATTTAAACGTTGTCCAAGAAACTTTCCATGGTCAGTTTCTTTAAATTCAAAAAGCAGCAGCATTCTTCGGCACACCAAATATTTTCATTTGTTTACTTTTTTTTTTTTTTTAAATATAATATTAAAAAATATAATTTAAGTAAACAATCGTTTTTTGAAGTTAGAAGCTTTTTATTGTAAAGCCCTAAAAAGCATTAAATAAAATTTATTCTGGCAAAGACATGCTACAAAGAAATTAAAGTTTCAACACTAAGAAAATTTTAGAGAAAAATTATTGGTACTTTCCTTTTGCAAGAGATGAAAATTTTTTAATGTTCAAAATATTTTAAAAAGCTTTCGAGACCAATATTCTTAGTTAATGGTTTTTGTATAATCATTCGTTAGGCCAGAAATTTCAAATGTCTCGAAAGCTTTTTAAAATATTTTTAACATTAAAAAATTTTCATCTCTTGCAAAAGGAAAGTACCTATATTTTTTCTCTAAAATTTTCTTAGTGTTGAAACTTTCATTTCTTTGTAGCATGTCTTTGCCAGAATAAATTTTATTTTATGCTTTTTAGGGCTTCACAATAAAAAGATTCTAACTTTAAAAAATCTGGAGTGACTCCACTCGACTTTCCGAACATTGAGTAACTAACAGTTTTGTAGATAAAATAAAGAAAGAGGTGTTGCTAAACAAACAAAAAAGAGAAGACCATAACAGAGTGTTTGAGTATTTTTCTCCATATATCACACGAGGTTTTATTTAACGCTACTGAATTTTGAGCCCTTAGATCATAAGGATAAAGAATTTTTCGTTGTGTCCCTGTAAAAATCTATAAATGCTAGATTCACCAAAATGCTTATAGTTAGTGCAACAGTGATTTATAATATTCATACAAATTTTCAGCTCAATTGAATAAGGCGTTTAGATGCTATCGCTGGTCTCATAGGCCATAAAGATAAAGAATTTTTCTTTGTGTCCCTGTAAAAAAACTGTAAGTGCTAGATTCACCAAAATCTATACAGTTGGTTCAAATGTGACCTGTAACATGTGTACAAATTCTTTGCTGAGATTAATAAGGCGTTTAGACGCTATCACACTTTTAAAAATTTGGCAAAGAATTTTTCTTTGTGTCCCTGTAAAAAAAACTATAAGTGCTAGATTCTCCAAAATCTATACAGATTGAGTATCTGTGACCTATAATATGTGTATAAAGTTTTTGCTCAATTGAATAAGGCGTTTAGATGCTATCGCACTTTTAAGATTTTGGTCCCTTGGCCATAACGATAAAGAATTTTTCTTTGTGTCCCTGTAAAAAAACTATAAGTGCTAGATTCACCAAAATCTATAGGGTTCGTACTATGGTGACTTACAATATACGTACCAACTTTCAGCTTATTCGAACAAAGCGTTTAGACGCTAGCGTGTTCACTCACAAACATACACACATACATACATACACACATACATACATCATCGTAAAAATAGTGAAAACGGACTCGTTGGACCTCGAAACGTATAGAAACATCAAAATCTCGAATTCGGATTTTTGACATGATTACAATACTTTCCTCACTATAGTGTTCGGAAAGTAAAAATTATTGTTTACTTAAATTTTATTTTGTGCTTTTTAGTTACAAAAAAAAGAAAAAGCTTAAAAAAAAAACTAATTAAAATTTCTTAGGACATTTTGCAGACAACGGAAGATTTTTGTTTATCAATTGACTTTTTTTTTTTCGATTATTTATCTGCAAAAAAAAAAAAAAAAGTACAATATCGTCTTTTGATGACCGAATCCGGGACCATCGCGTTATCAGCATGACGCTCTAATCAAAAGTCTAAGAACTATCAAGAAAAATCATAGAACATTCTAGAAAAATCTAACAAATATTTATACAAAAGGAATATTGTTCTCGAATGTTTTTTAAAAATATTTGGATTATTTAAAATTTTTCATGTTTTTCAAAAGTGAAATATCTATATTTTTCTTTAAAATTTTCTTGTTGTTGAAACTTATGATTTTATAGCATAGATTTTATATATTATAGATTTTATATATTTCTCTGCAAGAATAAATTTTTATTTTAGGCTTTTTAGGGCTCCACAAAATAAAAAACTCAGTGTTATTTTTATTTATTTATATTTATACTGAAATTATTTTCTGCGTTCAGTAACTGAAAAAAAATTCCTTAGGACACTGTGTAGACATTGAGAGATTTTCTTTTATCAATTGACATCATTTCTGTTAATTATCTGCAAAAAAGTAACACATCGGCTTGTGAAGATCGAACCCACGAGCATCGCGTTATCACCATGATGCTCTAACCAAATGCGCTAACGAGCGACGAAAAAGGTTGTTTAAATTTACATTAAAGTGGAGGCACCTTCTTTTTCAAAATGACACGATGATAAAAATCCAATTTCAATAAAAAGCTTCTAAAAGAATATATAACTTTTTATTTTATGCTTTTTTTAGTATCTAAAAAAAGCTTTAAAAAAACTCTTCAAAAATTCTTAGAATTCTGTGTAGACAATGAAAAATTTTCTTTTATCAATTGACACATTTTCTATTAATTATCTGCAAAATTTAGCACATCGATTCTTTGGGGATGGAACTCACCACCATCCTATTAGCAACTTGACGCTCTAACCAACTGAGCCAACGCGCGACTATAAGGACTGATGACATTTACTTTAAAGTTGAAGTGCCTTATTAGCGTGACATGAAGACGCGATAACGAAATCCAATTTCAATAAAAAGCTTCTAAAAAAATTCTTTTTATTTAAATTTTTATTTTGTGCTTTTTAGTAACTAAATAAAAAGCTATTTTAAAAAATCTTCAAAAATTATTAGGATATTGTGTACACAACGTAATATTTCCTTTTATCAACCAACACCTTTTCTGTTAATTATTTTAAAAATTAACATGACGCTCTAACAAACTGAACCATTAAGGGATAGAGATACAATGAATTGCTTTTTTTTTTCTTTTTTTTTTTTTTTTAAGTGGAAGTGTCTTGTTTTTTAGCGTGACAGAAAACGCGATGACAAATTCAACTTCATGTAATAATATATATAAAAGTTCTAAAAATACTTATATATTTTGTACTTGAAACTCTATTTTGAGCTTTTTTAATATCTAAAATATCTTGTGTTTTCTAATATCTAAAAAAAAGAGAAAACTTCTTAAAAAAAAAAAAAAAAAAAAAAAAAAAAAAAAACTCTTCGAAAATTCTTAAGATATTGTGTAGTCAACGAAAAATTTTCTTTTATCAATTGACACCTTTTCTACTAATTATCCTCAAAAATTAATACGCTGGACCTTCCGGGGACCGAACTCTCGACCACCGCTTTATTAACGTCACGCTCTAACCAACTGAGCCACGAACAGAACGGCTTATATTTACTTTAATTGTTTACTAGCGTGACACGAAGACACGATGACAAAGTCAATTTCATATAAAAAGCTCCTAATTACCAACTCAAACTTAATTATCTTGTTTTATTTATTTAATTTTGCACGCACGCTTTTTATTTCCTAATTCAAAATTATTTTTAAAAAAAAACTTTTTCGACACTGTTCGTTTTGAAACTGATTGTTAATTTTCTTTTTCTTTCAAAAAAAAAAAAAGATTTTGATGAAATTCTGGCAAAAGCAGAATTTTAGTTTAGTATGGAGGACTATTAGGTTTTTTTTTTTTTTTCCCCAAATTATAACATCTCTTTCAAAGTATTCAATTATATTTTCGGTAAATGTCCAACAATCGTAAAACTGGTATCGTAAAAATCCGTAGATTGAGAGTAATAAGTCCTCAGTCCTAAAAAAAAAAAAAAAAAAAAAAAAAAAAATGAATAAATAAAGTAGCATCGCTTGTGCTCGCATAACAATTTCCTATAGTTTTAACATAAGAAATTATTCCTACGATAGATATTACTTCTATAGAATTCAAAAATTCGAACTATATAACAAAATGCAACCAACATCGTTGCTTTCTTTATTCTACTTCTTAAAATAATTTTTATAGATGCCACACCCACTACATAAACTTTAAATTTTACATCTACTTTTTAAGATAGCACGCGATCATGTTTTATATAAAAATTAAATCCACTTTTTTTACTTTTTATTTTTGCACGCACACTTTTTATTTCCTAATTCAAAATTATTAAAAAAAAACATTTTCGATAGTGTTTGTTTCGATACTGATTATTAATTTCCTTTTCTTTCCAAAAAAAAAAAAAAAAAAAAAAAAAAAAAAAGATTTTGATGAAATTGGCAAAAGCAGAATTTAGTTTAGGACTAAGGACTATTAGTTTTTTTTTTTTTCCCAAATTATAACCTCTCTTTTAAATTATTCAGTTATATTTTCAATAAATTTTAGATTTCGATAAATGTCCAACTATCGAAAAATGACACCGAAAAAATCCCAGATTGAGACTAATAGTCCTCAGTCCTAAAAAAAAAAAAAAAAAAAAAAAAAAAGTGAGGGGAAAAAATTCAGATCGTTTAAAGATGAGACTTAAAAAATGTGTTTTAACTAGCTTTATTTATTTATTTATTTATTTTTTTTGGTTACTCATCTTATAAATGTCCAAATTGTAAAGCATTTTTACATATTTGAAAGTAGATTGTTAATTATTTTACTACTTGTCAATTAAATTGTTAACAATTTACTTTCAAATATTTAGAAGTGCTTTACAATTTGGATATTATAAGGGGGGGAGGCTAATTGGAACTTTTTTTTTTCTTTTTTTTTAATCTAATTTTTAAACAGTTTGGATTTTTTTTCTCACTTTTTTTTTTTTTTACTTAATTATTTTACTACTCGTCAATCCAATAGTTAAGTAGTTAAGTTAAAAAGAAAAAAAAAAAAAAAAAAAAAAAGAGAAAAAAAATTCAAGCTGTTTAAAAATTAGATTTAAAAAAAAATTTCCAATTAACTTTTTTTTCCCCCACATGCGTCATGAATATTACTTCTGACGCCAATTTTCTCCATAGATACAGTAATAAGACAGATTGATCATGGGGGGGGGGGGATGATTCCTTTTTACTCGGAGAAAAGTCCACAATATGGCCGTCTTTTTCCGAGTGAATACACACAGATAATTTAGAAAATAAAATTTATGAATAATTTATGTACTAAAGGTAAATGAAAAACTGCAGACACAATTTCAAATTCATTTTTCCTTTTCTTTCTTTTTTTTTTTTTTTTATATGTTTATTAATTCAGATAATATTTAAAGTTAAACTCTTTTTATATACTAAAACTAACGTTTTTTACCTACGCCGCTGCTAACTATATTTAAAAGAATTCTGAAAATTCAATATTACTTACTAATACAAAATCTTAAAAAATATCAAGCTTTAAAAAACTTATTTCATTAACAATCAAACCAGTTTTTATTTCATAATAATAACAAAGCAATTGATTATAAAAATTATATTTTTCATAATTCAGTCAAATATAATTTACTTTTATGATAACTTATCTATATTTCTTTTCATAAAATTTATTAGAAGAATTAAAAGACTCAATATTTCGATATTTTGAAAATTCATCAACATTCGCCGAGTTTCAATGGTTTCAATACCACTATATGGCTGATGCCAAAATTTTTTCGGCATCAAATATTTTTGCATAATAAATTCTTTTTTCACATGTTCTTAAAGTTAAATAAAAATTTAATCTAAAATTTAATTCGCTTGGTTTATTTTATCGGCGAGGGATTTTAAATGCAGATTTTAATTCAAAAAGCGGGAAATAATTCATCGAAGGATTAAAAGTTATGGACCTATATTTACGAAATAATCCAAAACAGTAACGACGAGAGATTCAGTTTTTACCAATAAAACATCAGCAAACGGGGGTTTTTATACGATTGTGTACAGTTACCATATGCCTTTAAAAAGTAATATACAAAATCCTGTCGTATTAAATTCTGCCTGACAGAATTTTTATATTTTCCCTTTTCGAAATTAGTGCACAAGGGAAAGGAAATATTTAAACAAGAACACAAAAGACCTCGCGAGTCGCCTACATGAAATATCCTAAAAAAAACTATAAATAATGCTGACTTACATGCATCCAGCGAGCAATCTTCACTTTATCCATAAATCCATGGACAATCACTTTAGTTTCGCGGCGCGGGTTGAATAACCTGAATCCAGCCCGATCTCCCAGCTCGAGTCGAACCCCTTCACTTGCAGCTTCTGGCGTGAAAAGGTAAAATTTAGAAAGCTTTTTATGTCTTGTTATAAGATCTGCAGGAATGATATCTGGAAGAAAAAATGATAAAAAGTAATATATCAATTTTCATGCGTGACGAAAATTATATTGTTCGATTTCTATTAAAGAGGCAATACTGTACGAATAATCATTTGAAGCGTTAGTGCTGGTAAAAAAATTTTACATGTCATTTCTCGCTCCCGCCATAGAAATGTGGCGAAGCCTAGTGATGACACGTGGTGTTAGTCTGTCACAGACGATCTTTTCTTACCCTACCAATTTTTTCAATACTGTAAAATTGTTGAAATCCATTCCCAAATCGACACAGAGTTCGTGCTGCGGTGAGCTGCAACAAACGTACCAATTTTCAGCTCATTCAAACAAAGCGCTTACTCGCTATCGTGTTCACACTCACACATCACCGTAAAAATAGCAAAAATGAACTCTGGGGACCTCTAAACATATAGATATCTCAAAATCGAATTTTTGTCATCATTACAATATTTTCCTTACGTAGTATTTTCGGAAAGTAAAAAAAAAAAAAAAAAAATGTGCTTGAAAAATCTTAAGTACCGACTTTATTATACTTGATTTACATCTTGATGGACTTGCTTCTTGATGCAAAAGTTGCAGACATTTCAACAAAGCATACATTTCGTGTCTAGCCACGTGAGACTTTTGTAATCGAAATTAATGAACAAATAAGAATATTTAATTCGAAATATCTTGGAAATTTTCCTGAAGTAATATATTTAAGTGTTCGTGAAAAAATCAGTAAAAAAGATTAACTCTTCTTTTTATAGAAAGTGTTCGACTGTATTAAAGAGTACCGGTACAACTTACTTGTTAAAATCAGAATGCTCGTTTAAAATCAAGTGTACCAAATACAAAATAAAATTTACTTAATGCAAATAAGAAATAACTTAAAATTACAATAGAAAGCAAATTTATCGTGTGGGATTTGGAAATGTAGTACCCATGGCACCTACACTGACTCGTGAAGATAGAGTTGTGGATAAAAAATTTGGTAGGGGGGTAGTTTTATATTATCTTATTTTAGAAGAATATGAAGGTAGAAAAACTTCAAATCGTTTTCATAATAGAAATTTATACGGGGGAAAAAATAAAATAAATCAAGAATGAAAAACTTAGTTAAGCCAAATTTATGCTTGTGGTAAAAGTTTCATTACAGACTTTTATAAAATAAACAAATACTTTTTCTTTTTTAAATTCTCGTCAAATCGGAATTCACAATAAACTATTTCGGCTGTACATACTGTGTGTACAGTGGGCAGCAGAACTATTCGAGCGCTAGCAGTAATTCAAATATAAAAAGTACACTTAATACTGTTTTGTTAAATAAGTCCTTGTCGAATCATGTTCTTTGACTAAGACTAACAAAACAGTATTAAGTGTACTTTTTTTCGTATAGGAATTATTGCTAGCGCTCGAATAATTTTGCTAAGGATTTATTTAACAAAACAGTATTACGTGTACTTTTTTTCGCATAAGAATTATTGCTAACGCTCGAATAGTTTTGCTAAGGATTTATTTAACTAAACAGTATTAATTGTATTTTTTTTCCGTAAAGGAATTATTGCTAACGCTCGAATAATTTTGCTAAGGATTTATTTAACAGAACAGTATTAAGTGTACTTTTTTTCGTATAGGAATTATTGCTAGCGCTCGAATAATTTTGCTAAGGATTTATTTAACAAAACAGTATTACGTGTACTTTTTTTCGTATAGGAATTATTGCTAAAGCTCGAATAATTTTGCTAAGGATTTATTTAACAAAACAGTATTACGTGTACTTTTTTTCGTATAGGAATTATTGCGAGCGCTTGAATAGTTTTGCTTCCGACTGTAGCAGGCATCATTACATAATACTTGAAGGAGAAATACTTCAGCGATATATCATGAATTCCACATTTAGAAACACATAGTTTAGCCCGACCATCATTTTGGAAGGCATGGGGCACAGACGTTATTTGGATGCTCTCCTCTCCTTCTCTACAGAGCTGGAAAAGTTAAACTATTCTTGGGGGAGGTAGGTTGGAAGTTCATTTGGAATTATATTTTGTGATTTTTTTAATCCCCCCCCCCTCCTCCAGCCATACCTTCAATTACCCCAGTATTTATCAATCTATAACAAAACCATTAATTTATGCTCAAGATAATTGAAAAACTAAAACAGATTGATCAACCTATATAAATGTTATTTTAGTCTAGGAGATATGCGATAAAATTTAACAACTGTTTAAGCTCATTAATGTGTGTCATTAATTAATGTCAAGGAATAAGTCTCAAAAGATTGGGAAAATTTTACATTATTCCATATGCATTTGTACCTTACTTAAGGAGACTTGGCACCACAGAAGGTTTAATATAAAAGTTTATATTTCCATTTAATATTCATAAACTCTACTATATTAAGT
This sequence comes from Salticus scenicus, assembly GCA_963930645.1. Classification (NCBI taxonomy): domain Eukaryota; kingdom Metazoa; phylum Arthropoda; class Arachnida; order Araneae; family Salticidae; genus Salticus; species Salticus scenicus. Next base: position 213,214,061 of record OZ005662.1, read on the forward strand.
TTGCTCAATAAAATGTATATTCAGGTAACAAAGTTTTTGGTTTTTAATATATTTTTTACAGATTTGAAATATTTAAATTGTGTTTTCTTAATTAGAATCCCCCCCCCCCCCCATGATCTTCAAAGTGCTAAGTCTTCTATAGATATTTTAGAAAAGATTTAACATTTTTTGGATGTTTAACAACCTAGATGAAAAAAATTCGGGATGATTTTCCAATATTTGAAACAAAAAATATTAAAAAAATATAACAAAAATCATGTTTTCCTGCAAATTTTTACATATACATTAGTAAAGTAGCGTGCGGGAGCGAGGGCAAAGTGAGCGCATGGCCGGGAACAATTTTATGGGGTGCCAAATATTGTTCTTTAAAACCCCAAAAATAATCATTGTGATACATTTCTATTTTTTACAATTTTATCAGATCCTTCTATATCACTACCTCTGACTAATATTAGGTGGCTTGATGAAAAACCAAAACATTTTTTGGCGCATCATAACCTTAAATTTTTTACCTGGTGATTTTTGTAACGTGGGCGCTAACTCTGATAAACTCTCCTCTCACTCGTGCACCTTAAGGAGCCTTCACACACTAGCAACTGGAAAGCTTCAACTTCGGTTTCTTCTGATATTTCTTTGATGTGGTTTCAGAATCGAAGCTCGCTCGAGCCCTCGCTCACAAACCCCCTAGAGCGATAATTGCATGGGAACTGGTCTCTTTTGTAAAAAAACAATAAAAAGTAATGTCCCTGATTGTAAATGTGTGCAAAATTTCAAGGGTCACTTTTGGACAATGGATAATTTATGACTTGAATCTCTGAATGTTGCCAGAGTTTGGAGGAAGCTTTACCCACAAATTGATCGAACACTGTAGTCGAAGTGTCTACGGGAGATTGAGCACTGCGCCACTTTACATTCATAGTATGGTCAAGACTATAAGCGGTTCCTTTCATTTCGCATCCATAAAGCGCTAATACACTGATCAATGCTAATGCCTTCCCAGTAGTCAGAGTCTTGCTCTTTGTGTCTAATTTGTTAGTTCAGACAAAAAGGCCACAACTTATAATGAGGCCATAGGATCTTTTTGCATCTGCAGGTTGCTAAAAGGATGATTGCTGAAAATAGGCTATGAAATTTTCATATCCGTAAATGGTTAGGTTGGTAGTTTTTTACTTTCTCTTACCCATAGGGTAGAGAAAGTATTGTTTTAGGGTCAAATTTTCGAACGTGAGTTTTTGTTATATTTACATGCTCTAAGGTCTCCTGAATACGAAAATCATGTTTTTAGCGAATGGTCTGTGTGCGTGTGTGTTATCAGCATATCTCAAGAACAAATAATAGCAGAAATTCCAAACTCGGTATTCTAAATGTGTATCATATAGGGATGTTACACTAAGCTTTTCGTTGAGATGAAGCAAATGGTTCGTGTACAGGGACACACAAAAGTATTCAAATACATTACGTCTATGGGGAAAATTGCAGGTAAGTAGAGTTTAACGTCTATAGACTGCACTAAACCAAATGAAACGAATATATATTTTGTGTAATAGAGATAGTCAACTGGGGGAAAAATTGTGTATTAGGAGGCTCGCCTCCCCCCCCTTTGGGGGGGGGGAAGTTTCCCCTCGAGGGGAGTGAATTTTCATGATGGGTATCTTTCAAAAGAACTCGCCAATACCTTTAAAACGCAGGGTTGAACCATCGATCTGCTATAATTTAAAATAAAGTTATCGATTTTTTTTAATTTTTAACAAAAAAAAAGTAATGAGAATAAATTCAACTTTTTTTTATATATTTAGTGTTATACTACTTCCCTAATATGGAAACTGTCTGCATTATCATAAAAGATAATTTGTTTAAATAATAATTTTAATAAATTATTTTTTTTTTAATTATTTTTTAATAACCGAATTAAATTCTATATAAATGTAAGTGCATTAGTGAAACAGGGGTTGAGGGGGGCGGTAGCTCCCCTCACACAGAACTAATTATCATATAAAACTCTTCCGAAGCCTAATTTGAATTGTTTAACATAGGTTTACATAACAGTACTCGTTATCTTACCTCTTAATCTCCAGCCTGTATTTATAGTATTAAATTTCAGGGTATGAGAAAGTCGTGTGAGTGACACCCCATTTTTTTTTTTTTTTTTTTTAAATATAAATCAGATTTTGACATCGACATCTGTACCATTTTCAATTCTTTCAATATATATAAAAAGAAAGCATTGGATACGTGAAATTTTTTGAATTCCGTTTTTTGCCGGACTCACATTTTGAATACGATTTGTCTATTTTTAGAAAATGTCTGTGTGTACTATAAATATATTGGATGCTGTATCTCACGAACCAATTAACGGAATTTAGCCTATCTTTGTATTTAGCTGGACCCAGATCTAAACTGGCCTGATTATATTTTGGCGTCAATCGCTCAACAGGTGGCACTGATTTTTTATTTATTTTTTCCATAATTTTTAATATCGCAGAATAGGATAAAATTTTGTATAAATGTGAATGAGGAGAGTTATAACTAATGAGTAAAATTAATATGAATTATTTATAATAGTATCTGTAAACTAGAATAAACTTGTGTGCATGTTGTATTGCTTCCCAGGGAGGGGGTGTAAGTTTTCAATATAACTATCATTCGAAAAAACTCAATACCTTCAAAACAAATGATTGAATAGGATAAAATTTTGTATAAATGTGAATGATGAGAGTCATTTTTAACTAAATGAGTAAAATTAATGATTTATTTATAATAGCGCCTGTAAACCAGAAAAAAATTGTGTGCACGTTGTATTGCTTCCCCCGGGTGGGGGGGGGGGTGTTAGTATTCAATATAACTATCATTCGAAAAAACTCGTCAATACCTTCAAAACAAATGCTTGAACTACAGCTAATTTCCCCCCCCCTTTTTTTTTACGAAAAAATAGAAAACAAAAATTCATTTTATTGTGATATCGGCAAAAAATTATTTTCTTTCGGAATTCAGTGTTATACTTCTCCGAGATTTAAAATAAAAAAAAAAAAAAATGTCTACATTTCTCATGTAACATAATTTTATTAAAAATTTTAATGAATAATTTGCACAGCGTGAATTCGTATAATATACAGAAGAAAATCTTGGTGGCTACAACATACTAGTTATTAATGTAAGTAAATGTCTACTAAAATTTATTTAAAAAAATTATTCTTATTAGTCATTACATATATAAAGTTTGATGTATTTCCGTCTCCTCGAGTTCAAGATAATGTAAAAGAAAAATTTATTTAAAAAATTTGACAACAGCATTACCTATATTACGATCTACGGCAAAAGAAAAAAAAAAAAAATCCCTTTTCGATTTCTAGGGGTCATGATCGGTGAAGATATGAAGACATTTTTCAGAAGTGGTGTCATGAGAACCATTGCAATAGGTAGATCTCCTATAAGGAATCTACCTAAAAAAAAAATATATATATATATATATATATATATATATATATATATATATATATATATATATATATATATATATATATATATATATATAGGATATATTTATGCTGAAAATCTATAATAAAATCGTTTGTCCTGTGTGAGGGAGGTTGTAACTCATTCATCATTGCCCAGCCCAAACTTATGCACCAAGAAGCACGAAACTTGGTGATACATTCCTTCTGTGACGTCGACACCAACTAACCAACGATTTTAGAAGTATCGCCCCCCAACGGGGGGCGGAAGGGCAAAAGGTGATTTCACAAAATCTTTATATCAAAGAAAAAAAGAATCCGTAAATTTTTTACTTTAAAATATAGTTACCACTAATACCTAAAATCCAATTTCTGGAATTTTAGAAATTCGACCCTCAAGAGGAAGAAGAGAGCGAAACATGATTTCACATGCACAACATTGATTTCACATAACTATATCTTAAAAAAGCAACAATAATGACTTGTTAGATGTTGCCTTTTTATTTAAAGAAGTTTACCTAGAACTGAGTATTTCTATGTGGATACTTTTAAATTTGTTATCCTTAATAAATAAACGAAAGCTTCAAAAAGAGTTTACTTAATGTTATTGTTTTACTGAGAATTTCCTTAAAAAATACTGTTAGCAATGCTATTTGTGATAGAAGCTTTTAAAAATTAATAAATACAAATCAATATACAACGATGACCAGAGAAAGACTAACTGATCTATCAATCTTGCCGACTGATGAGTTATTTTTTGACAGTATAAAATTTATGCAATGATTCAGCTATATATTCCAGTTTTATCCTATTTTATAAAAGTATACATATATATACACACACACATACACTTTTATTCATAGATAATAAAGATATTATTTTATAATTTTGAAAGAGAAAAGTATTAACGACTGTAAAGCAAGTAACTGTATTTTATGGGAATTTATAAATAGCTTTTGAATTCTTCATAGATATTAGTTGTTTCGGTACGCATTTAACTCCATAACCCCGGAAGAAAGCCACTAATAGCCAAGGTGATATGCTTTTGAAGCTGGGAGACGGGAAGTGCTCGATTCAAACTCAGGTTGTACTCATCGAGTAGAAATTCCGAATTTTCCCGTGGTCTTACCTGAAACTTGCGGGTTACAATCTCTTAGAAAGACAGCTTCTTAAGGGCACTCTATGCAGGCCTAAGACTCACGCATTCAGTCGGCCTTAAACATCTATATCATCACCGAAAGAAGAGTGGCGTATAATTTTGAATTGCCCAGGGCGCTCCAAACCCACGCTACGACACTGATAAATGCACATTCCCCCCCCCCCCCCCACCTTAAACAGTAGCAAATTTCAAAATCCATCCCCCCCCCCTTTTATTTTAAGTAGGTTCTAATAAACATCCAATATATATATATATATATATATATATATATATTAAGTCTTTTCCTAAATATCTGTAAAAGTTTATTTCAATTTGGAGATCATGAAATCAATGAAAAAATGCAAACTGAGAAAATGGAATTTAAAGATTTTAAATTTGTAAATTATGCATCAAAAACCATAAGAATTGTTGCCTGAATACATATTTTATTGAACAAACCCAATGTAATGCAGTTTATAAATACTGAGGGGGAAAATAAGCTTTTATATGAAAACCTTCAGTACTGCCAAATCAAAGTTACTAAATTCCCTTAATGATCCTCGTAGTTTTTTTTTTTTTTTTTAACTTTCCGAACACTATAGTGAGGAAAGTATTGTAATCATGTCAAAAATCCGAATTTGAGATTTTGATGTTTCTATACGTTTTGAGATACCAGAGTTCGTTTCGACTATTTTTACGATGATGTATGTATGTTAGCGTTTATATAGCATGATATGTATGTAGCGTTTAGACGCTAGCGTCTAAACGCTTTTCTCGAATGAGCTGAAAGTTGGTACGTTTGTTGTAAGTCACCGTAGCACGAACCCTATTGATTTTGGTGAACCTAGCACTTATAGTTTCCTCACAGGGACACCAAGAAAATTTCTTTATCATTATGGCCTATGGGACCAAATTTTTAAAAATGCAATAGTGTCTAAACGCCTTATTCAATCTAGCTGAAAATTTATATGAATATTATCAGTCACTGTTTCACTAACTATACGCATTTTAATGAATCTAGCACTTATAGGTTTTTACAGGGACACAACGAAAAATTCTTTATCATTATAATCTATGGACTCAAAGTTCAGTAACGTTAAATTAAACATCGCGTACTATATGGAGAAAAATACTCAAACACCCTATTATACTTTTCTCCCTTTTGTTTATTTAACAACTCCTCTCACTTTACTTTATCTACAAAACTCAAATGTTCAAATTACTCAATGTTCGGAAAGTCGAGTGGAGTCACTCCAGATTTTATTAGACATCACGTGAAAAATTTTATTACTACTTTGCATATTTTGAAGGTGAGACTTCCTAAATTACCAAGTCCCGTTCTATAATCTATCTTTGCATGTATCTACACACACACAATTTTAAAGATATCTTAAATCTGAGGGGGGGGGGATCACTGAAATAAATTTAAGAAGTACTAAACTGTGTACAGTATTATATAAAATTACAAATCTAATTTCATTGATTTTATGAACTAGACATTAATCTTTACATTCAGTAAGACATGTTTTAAACTGCATCTTTCATAAATTCTGACTAAAATTAAAGTGGCATATACCTTATTAAGATATTAAACTTTGTAAACTTTGAGATGTATTTCAATAAATCTAAATTTCATAAATAAGCTCGATGCTGAGATCACTCATAACTACTAAATAGTACGCAATAAATTTTCATTTAAAATTTATATTATGAAAGATATATATTAGATATATATTTATATTATATAGATATATCATTTATATCTATCCCTCTTTCAGGCAATGGTGGACTTTCAAAAAAGTACAATCTATATGATATTTCTCTAACGTGGACCAGTTACAATTACTATTTTCTGTCGAAACGATACGATGGTGGTGTAATTAACAAAATACTCGAGAATAAAAAATATTTAAAAATGAATAATATTTAAGCACGCGGACTCAGCTCAATGAACTATAAGAAAAAATGACATTTGTCTGATGACATTTTACGGAAAAAAAAAAAAAAAAAAAAGTTTCTTTCTAGAATCTTTGCAATCATCATTTTAAAACGAGCAACAGTTTAAATACATATACAGAATAGGAATTATCATAAATAGACTAAAAAATACTATCAAAAAATATAATCCAAATAGGTTTTTTTTTTTTTTTTTTTTTTTTTTTTTTTAAACAAAAAACTATACTAAAATTCATTTCCAACATGGCGACAAAAATTTAAATTAAAAGGCGTTGTGGGAGTCCTATACTAAAGCGGTACTGCCTGTAGAAGTATGAAAACTGGGTCGTAAACTATAAATTTTATTTGAAAACCTTTCTTTGAATGATTTTGGTTTCACTATTGTACAATATTAATTTGGTTCTAATAATAATTTGGCTTCTTGAAAATTGAATTTTTAATTAGGTGGTGAAAATGGTATATTTATCTGTTTCAAATTTTAAAAGAAAATAAATTAATTAATTAAGTGCGAAAATTTCGCATGGGTTTGCTAGTCTATCCGCGATTGTAATGATCGATAGATGGCGCTTTCTCAACACTGCAGTTGTTAGTAAACATTATAGCCACGTGTGTTCCATTAGTGTTCTTTTTGTTATTCTACTTAATATTCCGGCATTACATCATGGAAAATTGATTGCTTTTGGAAAAAAAATATTTCAGTTTCTTCAAAGTTCGATCGGAAGTAGATTTTAACTGAAACTGAACAAATATTAGTTTCAAATCATCTGATTAATTCTTTACTTCCATTAGCCGAAGCAACTGAAATTTTAAATTTGTCATTTGGAAATAAATGGAAGCTCAATTCTGGATTTCTTGATCCTTTGGAGTTAGATTGTAGCACACAACAGTATGTGTTATCTTTTTTACCGTATTTATTCATTTTTATTCTATAAATATATGTGAAACTAAATATCGTGAAGCAATGGCGGCTGTATGGAATTCGAATTAAACCATGTTTATTGTAATTTCTCCTTAGCCCACCAGAGGGCGAGCATTTCATTACAATCGCGGATATAATATTTCACTAACGTGGAACAGTTACAATTATTTTTTGTCGAAACGATACGATAGTGGTGAAATTAATAAAATACGCGAGGATTTAAAAAAAAATATTTAAAAATGAATAAAAGCATGCGGACGCGGACTAATAAGATGAATGAACTAAGAAAAATGACATTTGTAGGATGACATTTTATGAAAAAATGTATTTTTAAAAGTTGCTTCTTCAGAATCTTTGCAAGCGTCATTTTAAACCTAGCATTATTTTAAACATATATACAATATGAATCATCATAAATTGGCTAAAAGACGCATTCATAAAAAGTATAAACAAAATAGGAACTTTTTTCTATTTTAACAAAAAATTATGCCAAAAAAAATAAAATGTCATCGCACTGTTTGCGATAAAAATTTAAATGCGTGATGGGAGTTCTTTGATAAAACTGTACTGTCTGTGGAAGTATGAAAACTGGGTCGTCAACCATGAATTTTATTTCGAAACTTTTTCTTGAATTACTCTGGTTTCACTATTGCACAATATTTATTAGGTTATAATAATTTGGCTTCTGATAAATTAAAATTTTAATTAGATGGTGAAATTGGTATAATATTTATGAACTCCAAATTTCAAAGGTAAATAAGAAAAGAAAAAATTCGCACGGGTTTGCTAGTTATAAATATTATTGCAAAAAGTGAGTATAATATGATGTTATTTGTAGATTAAAAACAGCATATTAAAATTAACACTCACATTACGATTAAGATTATTAATTAAAATTACTAATTAATCGTTAAATTTCAAAATGCCTGACGTATTAACTTTGACTTGCAAAATTTTTGTTCAGGTAGCTTTATATAATTTTTTATATGCGTTGATTACAATCATGCAAAAAAAAAAAAAATCTTTTGAAAAATTTTTTTTTTTTTTTTTTCAGAAAGTTTAAAATTTTTTTTTTTAATTGTAACTAAGTTTTGTGCCAAGATATATAAAAAGCGAATAACTGAAATTATTAAGATACAACAGAAAAGACATTGAATATTTCTAACTTAGTTTCGAAAAAATCATGTTTCAAGTTTTCATTTCACGACATATTCAATATTTGTTTACAAATATAAACGCTTGCAGCTCAGCCTAGAATGATGACAATTAAAGAATTCTTTTTTTGGCCACACATTACTACTATTACGTAGTTTCATGTTTTATTAAATTTAAATATTTAATTTTTTAGTCCAGTTTCGCCTTTGTGAAATTTTACTGTCGCTCTAAGCACTGTGATGCTCGGAAATTTTACCTTTTGCAGTTTATTTAAAACTTGCAAACTATGATGTAAAAATAAGTTTGGAACAATTTTTTTATTTTTATTTATTTTTTTATTTATATACACACACATGTATATATATATATATATATTTTTTTTTTGGGGGGGGGGGGGGGGGGCTTATATTTAAATCCTCGACTACTTACCAAATTCTAGCACTTGTGTTTTGAGAAATACTGTTAGAAACTTAACTTGTAAGAGAAAATGTTGAACAGCTCATTACAGTGCATTTCATGTAAATTCGATTGCTTTATTTAAATATTTTACTCCGTGCTACTGTACCTTATAATATTACGGATGCGTTTTCTCGTGCAATTCTGAGATTTAGGATCAGATTATTTTACATTGTAATTTAACCTGGAATTTAACAAATATGGAAATTATTAAAATTTTGAAATAGGTTAAGTGCACCAGTGGTTGACACTTTTAGAGCAATCTCATGTTTTTAATGTTCTAATCGTCAAAAAATATTTTTAGAAATCTTAGAAGTTAATTAACTTTAGTTGTGTTAACTTTAGAAATTAATACATATGGCATGAAAGACATTCAGAACCACATATATGTTAAAATATATACATTTGATAACAATTTTTTTCTATGAATTTTTATTCGACACTCAACTCAATGTTCCAGTAATTGACGCTGCCAGATTTTCATTTTATTAGTAATCGGCACCCTATGTTCCAGTGTTTGACACTGCTAGTTACTCATTTTACCAGTTATTAGCAAACTATGTTCCAGTGTTTGACATAAAAAGTTAAAAATCTTATATGAAAAATATGATTTTATTATTTTTCTTTTTTATTATTTCGGGATACATGTCAATTACTGCAGCGTGCCAATCACTGGAGCACCTACCCTATATAGTTTTTTTCTTTTTTTTAACGTATGCAAAATGAAAAATTCGCACCCCCTCTTTATTTGCCAGTTTAAGAATTGTTACATGATTTTATTGTACTCTGAAGTTTAATATATATATATTTATTCCCATTGTATTTATCAACATTTCGACATATGTGTATGTAGGTGTGTGTGTGTGTATACATATACATTATTTGTATATCTTCATTAGAACTATACTTATAAAGAGTCTTTATACAACAAATCTTTTTCCTGTTACTGTGGCGATTGGGGGTACTTATGTTTTTCTCCTTTTATAAAAACTTAATTTAACTGTCTTTCCTTAAATATTTATTTTTATTGTTATTTATTTAATTCGGCGAGGCTATATTTCTAGTTTTCTCAGTTGTAATTGGATGAAATTACGTTATTAAGTAAATATAAACTAATAAAACTATTAGAGATAAAATTTAAATAATCGTTAACTAATGTAAAATCTTTGTCAATCTTTAAGGGGTGAAAGAATACATTACGCTTTGGGCACATGGTACTAAGTGTACAATATAGATATGTGGCTAAAAATAAAATACAGTTTTTATGTTATACATGCACACATTTATCAGATAACAATAAATTTCTTGAACTGGAAATATTTAAGTATATATCAATAAATTTACTTTAAAACTTATATTCTATACTATATGAAAAAATATCTTACTTTGTGTGTACCGCAGAGCTGTTTTTTCTAAAGCCCTAAGCCCAACTAGCACGGGTTCTGTAAAAACATCCATATCCGATGCAAGAAATCGCTCTAACAACAACAGACACAATATTGCTACAGTAGCCATTTTCCACTTTTTTTCATAAACATTAAACAAATTATTATTTCACAAACTTTCGAATAAATAAAAGACAGTGTGAATTATCGTCCAACAAAAGGTAAAAGATTGTTGCTGTAAAATTCCAATACTTTTTTTTCCTTGGGACGTGAATATGTTACAGTGAAGTTGAGCAAATGTGTGAATTATTACAGAGGGCTACACGCAAATTCACGAGTTTGTTTTAAGGATCTTAAAATAAGAATCTTTCACAAACTTGCGTTTTTATTTGACCTTTACGACAGCCTCATGAATTCCTCCATAGAGTAAGCTGACCAGATCAAAGTACCTTTATAATAGAGAAGCGTTAAAAATTGCTACAATTATGCAATTATGGATGTATTTTTTCATTCCTAATAAATAAGGACTAAAAATAAAGTATTATTGATTAATAATTTACTTTCTGCAATTTTTAAAATCTTAGGAAGTCCCCATTAGTCCCCAGAAAATGGCCCTTCCATGGAGGATCAAAATTGTGATGGCATGTCTCCGGACCACCTCTAGGGGTGCGTCCCAGACCGTCGCCAATTCCCATCTGCGCAGCACTAGTGCGACATAAAACCCAACCATCCATCCCCAGAAAACGGGGACGTTTGGTCAGTATACCATAGAGGTCCTTGTACATTCGGCAGCAGAAGTATCCGAGCACTAGCCAAAATTCCTATGTAAAAAAGGTGCACATAATACTGTTTTGTTAAATACATCCTTGTCGAATCCTGTTCTTAGTCAGTCTGAAAACAGGATTCGACAAGGATTTATTTAACAAAACTGTATTAAGTGTACTTTTTTAATATAGGAATTTTTGCTAGTGTTCGGAGACTTTTGTTACCGACTGTACGACGAATCAGAATGCAGAACAAATTATGTGAAAAAAAAGTGCATTTTTTTAAGATGTCCTTAAGGCAACAAAGTGATTTTTTTTTCTCCCGAATTATAGTGTTACAGTTTTCTAAGAAAATCGTCTGCAATCACAATGGAAAATAGTTTTGATAAATAATTTTAATAAGTAATTTGCACTGCGGGAATATTATAAAAATATAATTAAAAATGTTTCATAATAGCCATAACAGTTATTTTAAGTATAATATTTTTCACTAGTTACAGTCGGTAACAAGAGTGTCCGAACACCAGCAAAAATTCCTGTGTAAAAAAAGTACACTTCATGCGGTTTTGTTAAATAAATCCTTATCGAATCATGTACTTACACTGACTAAGAACAGGATTCGACAAGGATTTATTTAACAAAATTGTATGAAGTGTACTTTTTTTACATAGGAATTTTTTCTAGTGTTCGGACAGTTTTGTTACCGACTGTACACTATACAACAGGAAAAATGTTCTTTAGAAAATGCCTTTCTTGTGTATTTTTGGTTGAAAATAATGAATCCGTAATTATTTTTTGTTTACAATGCACTATTTTCTTAAAAATACGCATTCAAGAGATCTAAATTATGAAGATCTTATTGGTGACATATGAAATGCTTTCGTTTTATTGCAATATTTCATTGAAACTGGACTTTAAGACTCGCATCTGGACTTTTCCTCAAAACCTAGGTGCTATTATGGATGAATATGTGGAATGGTTTTCCCAGGACATCTCTACAGTTGGCAGCAAATGTATCCGAGCACTAGCAAAAATTCCTACGTAAAAAATGTACACTTAATACTATTTTGTTAAATAAATCCTTGCCGTATCACGTTCTTAGACTGATTAAGAACAGGATTCGACAAAGATTTATTTAAAAAAAACTGTATTAAGTGTACTTTTTTACATAGGAATTTTTGCTAGTTCTCGGATACTTTTGCTGCCGACTGTATATTTGAAAAGAGTTTCAGTGGGTGATGGAATGGAAGTATGCTAGCTAAATATTGCTGGCCTGTATCAGGAGTACACCAACAGAAGAGAGAATGCCGGAAAAAAAAAAAAAAAAAAAAAAAAAAAAACATTTTTATGTTTATGTTTTCTATAATCAAGCCTCTGTTACATTTTTCTGTATCCGATTTGTATACATATGGGAAGTGCCTCCTATAAAAATGGTACCTGACGATCTATTTCGGTTTCGATATATTAATGAAGAACTTTTTGTTTATACAGTCGGCAGCAAAATTATTCGAGCGCTAGCAATAATTCCTATGTAAAAAAGGTACACTTAATACTGCTTTGTTAAATAAATCGTTGTCGAGTCATATTCTTAGTCAGTCTAAAAACGTGCTTCGACAAGGATTTATTTAACAAAGCAGTAGTAAGTGTACTTTTTTTTACATAGGAATTATTGCTAGCGCTCGAATAATTTTGCTACCGACTGTAAAGAATCATATAGTTTTCTATAAAAGACAGAAGAAAAAAGTTCAAATTTAGTGTACAGCGTTCTTTGCGAGAATTTATGAATTTAATACTTAAATGTATTTGGATGGATGGATGGATGAGTTTTACGTCGCACTAGTGCTGCGCAGATGGGCAATTTAAATGTATTTGGATATTTGAATAACTGTATACATGTAATGGAAATTTATATTTATTAGGAATCGATATATTTATACGCATCTTAGAAATTTCTGTATGTAGATGAATTCTCACGCAAAAAATGAACTTATAATCGGAAAAATATTCTTAGGGAGGCATACTATTCTAACAATCGCAACTATCGTAGATCACAAGTCGGTTCGTTCACCCCGCATCAAAAGTATCCGAGCACTAGCAATAATCCCTGTCTAAAAAAAGTACATTTAATACTGCTTTGTTAAATAAATCCTTCTCGAATCATGTTCTTAGACAGACTAAGAACATGATTTAACAAGGATTTGTTTAAGTGTACCTTTTTAAGACGGGGATTATTGCTGGTACTCGGATACTTTTGCTGCGGAGTGTACGATCCGACTTGTGATCTACGATAGCTGCGATTGTTACAATAGCATGCCTCCCTTAATTTGATATGTTCTCGGATGTAAGTTTGTAATTAACGAGAAACAAATATTGACTACTGGGCTTTCTTTCTTTCTTTTTTCTTTTTTTTTTTTTTTTTTTTTTTTTTTAGGACGGAGGACAATTAGTTTCAATCCTTTTTTTTTTTTATGGACCAGTTTTTTGTAACACCAAAATAAATTAGAAATATCAGTCCTATAGTTACAAATTTGATACCAAATGAAAAGGGCGATTTTTCTGAATCCAAGGGTGCAAATTGTTTTTCGACAGGACAATTAGATTTTTTAAAATCAACTAAAATAGGAAATTTTGATGGCAACACTTTATTTTAATTCGTTTCAGTCATTTTAAAAAGTTTGTAGCCCCGTTTTATGGTCAAAAAATGAGATAAAAAATAAATTAGAAATTAAAACTAAAACTTTTACAGATTGAAATTAACAGTCCTCCGTATTAAACTAAATTCTGTCTTTGACAGAATTTTAATCTTTCTTTTTTTTTTTTTTTTTTTTTAAGTATGACAGGACTATTTCTTTCAATCTGGCATTTTGCGTCTTTACCAATTTATAGCATTCCACTTCGAAAATGCCAGCCAGTATTCAATTTTGCCATTTAATTTCTTACTCTATCTTAAAATATTTTGTGAAATCCGCAAAAACTTATATATGTGTTACCGTTAAAGTATAATTCAGTTATTCATAGAAAAACTAGGTATTTCATGAAATAACTAAACAAGTCAGTTAAAGTATATAATAGATAAAAAAAATTTCATACTTTATCTAGTTATTCTATGAAATAACTAATGATAGACAGTTAAAGTGTAAAATAAACAAATTCAAAGTTATTTTATAAATTAATTGATCATAAGTTCATGTACGCAAAGTGTACAGACGTTCGCAATACTGGCTGCTGCAGTACAAAATTGTGCATATGTTTCAGATTCATGCATTTTCAGATAGGGTATCCAGAGATTTTTTTTTCATGTACTCAAAGCGTACAGTATAAGTAATACTGCCTGTTGCAGTACAAAATTGTGCATACTTTTCATATTCATGCATTTGGGATAGGGGTATCCAGTGATTTTTTTCATGTACACAAAGCGTACAGACGTTCGCAATACTGGCTGCTGCAGTACAAAATTGTGCATATTTTTCAGATTCATGCATTTTGAGATAAAGATATCCAGTGATTATTTTTATGTACGCAAAGCGTACAGACGTGCATGATACTGGCTGCTACATTACAAAAATTTACTTAAAATGCATGAAATTCAAAAATATCCAAAACTTTGCACTGCAGCAGCCAGCATCACGCACGTCTGTTCGCTTTATGTACATGACAGAAAAAAAAAAAAATCACTTGATACCCCTATCTCAAAATGCATGAATCTGAAACATATGCACAATTTTGTACTGCACCAGCCAGTATTGCGAACGTCTGTACGCTTTGCGTACATGAAAACAAAAAAACATCACTGGAAACCTCTATCTCAAAATGCATG
The DNA here is from genome assembly GCA_963930645.1 of Salticus scenicus. Lineage (NCBI taxonomy): Eukaryota > Metazoa > Arthropoda > Arachnida > Araneae > Salticidae > Salticus > Salticus scenicus. The sequence goes on from OZ005662.1 coordinate 213,229,103, forward strand.
AATCTGAAATATATGCACAATTTTGTACTGCAGCAGCCAGAGTATTACGCACGTCTGCATGCTTTGCGTACATGAAAAAAAAAATCACTGGGTACTCCTATCTCAAAGTGCATGCGTCTGAAAAATATTCAAAATTTTGTGCTGCAGCACTGCTAAAATATCCGGTAAATGTGGTAAATATTGGTTAATTAATCACATTCCCCAAAATTTAGCGGGGATTATGCATAATCATTTCATACTTTACCGATCTAGTAATCGTTATTCTATAGAATACTAGTTGAATCTTAGAACTCAATAATTTTATATACTTTAACTGATTTGTCTAGTTATTTCATGAAATACCAATTTATTCTATGAAATAACGGATTTCATACTTTAACGGTAACACATACACTCCTTCTCATATTTATAAGGACACTTTATATTTTGAAATAACTAATGTAAAAATAATTGTGAACAAGATTATACTAAGTGCACTTAATATATCTAGTACAGTCGGTAACAAAAGTGTGCGAACACTAGCAAAAATTCCTATGTGAAAAAAGTACACTTCATACGGTTTTGTTAAATAAATCCTTATCGAATCATGTTCTTACACTGACTAAGAACAGGATTCGACAAGGATTTATTTAACAAAACAATATGAAGTGTACTTTTTTTACATAGGAATTTTTGCTAGTGTTCGGACACTTTTGTTACCGACTGTATTCTAAAAACCAAAACTGATATAATCTTTTTAATATGAAAGAAAATTAATAAAAAATAATGCAAAATGTGTTTTTCTCCACGTTTTTAGATATTCATAACTATAGGGACAATCCAGATTTTTTCGTTTTACTTAACTTACTAGCGGATAAATTACAGTTGACATGCGAATTCGTTAACTGGGCTAGATTAATTCATATATAAGCCTTCAATTTTTCTTGGACGGACATTACTGATAATTCCTCGAAAAAAAGGACGTTCAAGTAGTGAAGTATGATAAATGTGTTTTTTAAGTGGAAGGATAATTTCAATCCGCCGAATTTATAATTAAATTCGGAGGTCTAAAATTGCTGAAGGAAATGTGATTAAACGTTGAACTGCTGGTTCGATAGGAAAGAGATCTGATGCAAAATCAGAGTTGTTTTACAGAGATCGAAGACTCATAATTCCTTTTACTGTTCTAATCATAATGACTGCTACTGAATTTGCTCGTAGTTTTTAACGAAAGGTTAGGGCCCACATTTATGCAAGTTTAAAATAATTAATAACATGTTAAAATGAATAAAAAACCCGTAATAATCAATCAGCATTTAATGGGGGAAAGAACGTCTGTGTTAAAGTTGAATAAAGACAATATTAAATGGTATGCATTTTCGGATGCAAAACATTTTATTCTTGATTAACCAAATGGTTTTAACAGTTACTGGCACGGTCTGAAGATAGCGAAAAACAGAGTAGATTTTTTAAAGGCAGATATGAATCGGGCATTTTAAAGGTGGATCTATGGTACTCTGGGGAGCTGCTTCTACTGAAGGCAGAATGAATTTAGTAATTTTTTCTATTATTATGAACATGAAGAGAATATCCGCAAATTTTAAACGGGGAATTATCAGATTTTTGTTAGATTTTGGGAGGTAATAATATTTTTTTCAACAAGACTTACATTTTTGCTCTACTTTTAGAGCAATAGGAAATAGTTTGAAGAAAGAAACTTCTCTATTATTGCCTTTCCCATGGCCTAAAAGTTGAAAAAACCTTAACTTATGATATTAGAAATGTGCATGGCAAGTGGAAAGCAATTTTAAATAGTTTAAATGTATTAAGAATATCACATATGCTATACGAAATGATATTGAAACTGAATATTAAAAACAAATATATATATATGTACCAGAGAGAATGTCTGACTGTTTAAACCTAAAAAGAGACCCCATAAAATATTAATTTAAAGAATAACTCAAAAGAAAGTACTAAAATTCGAGCTGTCCTTATAATTGTGAACACCTGAAAAATCATTTTTTTTACCATATTTAAAGTTTTTTAAGATTGAAAAACGATAAAACATTTTAAATATAGTCTATTAATGAAATTAAAATTAATTAAAAATATATTTGTTTAAATAATAGTGTTCACTGTTTAGTTAATATAGAAAAACGGGTGTCCTTATAATTATGAGAAGGAGTGTACATATATATATATATATATATATTTAATTTTTTTAGTTCCCCATCATACTATAGGTATGGGGAACTTAGGTAATCGTGAAAATTTTCGACCTCGGTTTTTTGACTTTTTTACACGTTTTCAGGTGTGGGGAATCCGAAAATGACAAAATTTGTATGGTGTCTGTCTGTAGGGTGTCTGTTAGTGTGTCAGTCCGTTAGTGTGTTAGTCCGTTAGTTTGTTAGTCTGTTTACACAATATCTCGCGAACAAATGATCGCAGAGAGGTCAGATCAATTTTAAAATATTACTTTCGATACTAACAAGAACCCTATTCATTTGCAACATTCGAATTAAAAAACTTCGTAAGTTATTAGAAATTTACGATTTTCTTAACATGGGAGAATAGGACAAAAATTCACTTAAACGTGCATTAAAAGGAAACTTTTAACTGTAAAGATGTCAGACCAGTTTTAAAATATCAGTTTTGATGCCGAAATGAATATCAGTAACTATAAATATGCTACTGTGAAAATTTCGCAAGTTATTGGAAATTTACGAATTTCTTAACATGGCAGTATAGGGCAAAATTTCACATAAACGTCAATTTTTAGAGATATTTTCATCGTAAAGATGTCAGACTACTTTTGAAATATTATCTAGAACACTGACATGAATATTAATGACTATGAATTTCACAATATAAAAACTTCGTAAGTTATTGGAAATTTACGTATTTCTTAACATGGCAGAATAGAGCAAAATTTCACATAAACGTCAATCTTGGGGGATATTTTCATCGTAAAGACGTCAAACCACTTTCGAAATATTATTTAGGATACTGGCATGAATATCATAGAGTATGATCTTTCCAATTTAAAAAATTCGTAAGTTATTTGGAATTTACGATTTACATAATATGTCAGAATAAGGCAAAATTGAGCATAAACTTCCATTTTGAGGATCATAAATACATTAGACAACTTCAAAATTACATTTATGATATTTGTTTGAACATGATTGAATACAAATATTCTAATAGGAAAATTTCGTGAATTATTCGTAATTTACGATTTTATCAACATAGCGAAATTGTAAATTTTTCATACAAATATGAATTTTGAGGATTATTGCATTGGAAACAGTAGTATAAAAACTAAACAACGGAATCCAGACAAAAAAAAAAAAAAAATTAATAGATTAGAATAAGATAAATATATCGAAGTGAACGGTGGATAGCCTACTAGGCGGGGATTTCATTCTGTCACTGTATCAAGCTTTGGTCAAATTCATTTCTTTTAACATGATTATAAAATGTCTCGCACTAGAAGTTTATGAGAACATAAATATGATGGAGAACTGAGCAGAGTCCACCTATGCTAACTAGTTAAATTTGTTTTCACATTCAGAAAATTTACAACCGTTGAATTAGTACTTGTTCCCTAAAATTATTATTATTATTATTATTATTATTATTATTTTTTTTTTTTTTTTTTTTTTTTTGTTTTACGACTAAAAAAAAAAAAGAATTAATACATTTAGTGAAAATTTTCATTTTTAAATTCAAAATTATAATATAAAAATTAAATTTTTGGAAAAAGAGTACTAATTTAATGGTTGTGTATTTTTAGTATGTGAAAAGGAAATTTAGAAATAATAATTAGATAATGCGCAATTCTATAAGCAATTTTACCCATAGTATTCTATAGGTACATGTATATTGTACAAAAAATATGTAAATTTTGAACAGTAAGCAAATACGCGGTAGAACAGTATAACTCCTATTTGTAAAGTGGAATGATTCATTTCCTCCTAAAACTGTCAAAGAAATTCCAACAGAGAAAATACAATTCTTTGTTTGCTCTGTGTTGGCTCTGTCGTTGGCTTGAATTAAAATTTGTTTTATTGAAAGTTATTAATTAAATTTTTTTAGCGTCTCTTGCACTCGTCCTCACCGTGGCTCTCGCAGATAATCAGTGCTCTACTGTATTCAAATTCTTTACAGAGTCCCTACGTTAATGTTTCATTTTCCATGTACAAATATTTAAAATAAAAAAGTAAGTTGGTAAAAGTTAGCGACCAAACTAATATATATATATAAAGTGTGGATGAGTGCTTAATTAGTTTTTGCTGCCGACTATTGCAGGGCTACTTGAAATCAGGCGACCACCTGAAAACTCACTATATAGATAAATTTTGAAAAACATTGAATCAATTTGAACCAAAGTTGGACAGTGAACTTACAGTCAGCAGCAACATTATTCGAGTGCTAGCAATATTTCCTATGTAAAAAAAAGTACACTTAATACAGCTTTGTTAAATAAATCTTTGTTGAGTCATGTTCTTATATAAGAACATGACTCGACAAGGGTAGCTGAAATTTTGTTATCGCAGTAACTTCTGAAATATTGAATTTATTCGAATCAAAGTCGAACAGTAAATTTATCTTACAAACATCGTGAATTAGTTAAGTGAGCAATTTTTGCTGTTTCCAAGAGGCAACTACTTGAAAATTTGTTAATATAACAGTCAAACCTCATTAATAAACAGCACTACAAAACCGATGCGTTGAAAAAATAGGTACAAAATTTTGGTTGGTTGGTTGGGTTTTACGTCGCACTAGTGCTGCGCAGATGGGCAATTGGCGACTACAAAATTTTGGATAAACACCATAAAATGCAAGAAACGTGCGAATTTCTTGCAATTTATGGCATTCATTCAAAGTTTTGTACTTATTACAATCGAACCTCCTTAACATGAATTACTTTTAAAATGAACTGTTTCCACAATCCCCGACAAAAGGAAGATTAGTTTTAGTTCCCCATCATACTATAGGTATGGGGAACTTAGGTAATCGTGAAAATTTTCGACCTCCGTCTTTTGACTTTTTTATACGTTTTCAGGTGTGAAGAATCCGAAAATGACAAAATTTGTATGGTGTCTGTCTGTAGGGTGTCTGTTAGTGTATCAGTCCGTTAGTGTGTTAGTCTGTTTACACGATATCTGACGAACAAATGATCGCAGAGAGGTCAGATCAGCTTTAAAATATTATTTTCGATACTGGCAAGAACCCTATTCATTTGCAACAATCGAATTAAAAAACTTCGTAAGTTATTAGAAATTTACGATTTTCTTAACATGGGAGAATAGGATAAAAATTCACTTAAACGTGCATTAAATGGAAACTTTTTACTGTAAAAATGTCAGACTAGTTTTAAAATATCAGTTTTGATGCCGGAAAGAACATCAGTAACTATAAATATGCTACTTTGAAAATTTCGCAAGTTACTGGAAATTTACGAATTTCTTAACATGGCTGTATAGGGCAAAATTTCACATAAACGTCAATTTTGAGCGATATTTTCATCGTAAAGATGTCAGACTACTTTTAAAATATTATTTAGGACACTGGCATGAATATTAATGACTATGAATTTTCCAATATAAAAATTTCGTAAGTTATTGGAAATTTACGAATTTCTTAACATGGCAGAATAGAGCAAAATTTCACATAAACGTCAATCTTGAGGGATATTTTCATCGTAAAGATATCAAACCACTTTCGAAATAGTATTTAGGATACTGGCATGAATATCATAGACTATGATTTTTCCAATTTAAAAAATTCGTAAGTTATTTGGAATTTACGATTTACTTAACATATCAGAATAAGGCAAAATTGAGCATAAATTTCCATTTTAATGATCATAAATACATTAGACAACTTCAAAATTACATTTATGATATTTGTTTGAACATGATTGAATACAAATATTCTAATAGGAAAATTTCGTAAATTATTTGTAATTTACGATTTTATCTAATAGATTTGTTTAATAGATTTTATCTATTAAACTAAACAACGGAATTGACCCTGACAAAATAAATTAATAGATTAGAATAAGATAAATATATCAAAGTGAACGGTGGATAGCCTATTAGGCGGGGATTTCATTCTGTCACTGTATCAAGCTTTGGTCAAATTCATTTCTTTTAACATGATTATAATATGTCTCGCACTAGAAGTTTGTGAGAACATAAATATGATGGGGAACTGAGCAGAGTCCATCTATGCCAACTAGTTTTTTTTTTTTTTTTTTTTTTTTTTTTGCACGTGAAAGCATATTTCAATTTTATGCTGAAAAAAAAAAAAGGCAACAATTAAACAATTAAATGTTTATTTTAAAGCTATGTCTATTTTCATATTTTAATTAATTTAAAAAAACTAATCAAAAATTCGTTACAAATTAGGTACCAAATGAGAGGCGCAATTTTTTTTAATATGTCGGATTAAACAGTTTATCGATCGGACAATTAAATTTTTTTTTTAATTAACTGAAGTATGAAAATTAGATGGCAACTTGCGTTCACACACTGAGTCAAAGGAAATCTCTTAAACTTTTTAAACGTAACAGAGTCAGGAAGTGTTGAGCGTAACTATATATATTGATTCTTGAATGAAAGATTTAAAAAAAAAATAAAAGTTTGAGTTTTATTTAAACGCAGTATATTTTTCGGTAAATTTTACCCGATATATATCCATGTAAACTTAGTTGTAATCAAAGAAAAATTTCATTCAAGCACTAGTACATTTTATTTTCAAGAAGTGTGCAATATTTCAATAAGAATGGTGGATAAGTTTTTGAGAAAACGTGTCAACTGCTCTTATGAAAGGTCTCCGGAAACCAGGTCTTGCGGGATGAATTTTTAATTTTTTTTTTTTTTTTTTTTTTAAGAAAAGGATGGGGTTCCATAACTGGGGGCCTTGGCCATGAAATTGAGGGAAATATCAGATTGATTACATGTGGAAATTTTTACGTTTAATTATTTTAGAACATAATTATTTTAGAACATATTTTAAATTTCAATTAATAATATTATTTATATTATTCCAGTATTTATTTGTTCCCCAGGTGTCCAAAGATTTAAAATTTTGCATTAGGAACAAAATTCTCACATTTTTTGACTTGACATAATTAAACATAGAACATAATTATTTTAGAACATAATTATTTTAGAACATATTTTAAATTTCAATTAATAATATTATTTATATTATTCCAGTATTTATTTGTTCCCCAGGTGTCCAAAGATTTAAAATTTTGCATTAGGAACAAAATTCTCACATTTTTAGACTTGACATAATTACTTTCTCTTACCCATAGGGTCGAGAAAGTATTGTTTTAGGGTCAAATTTTCGAACGTGAGTTTTTGTTATATTTACAGGTTCTGAGGTGCCCTGAATACGAAAATAATGTTTTTAGCAAATGTTCTGTGTGTCTGTTATCAGCATATCTTAAGAACAAATAGTAGCAGAAATTCCAAACTCGGTATTCTAAGTGTGTATCATATCGAGATGCTACAGTAAGCTTTTCGTTGAGATGAAGCCAATGGTTCGTGTACAGGGACACTCAAAAGTATTCAAATGCATTACGTCTATGGGGGAAATTGCAGGTAAGTAGAGTTTAACATCTATAGACTGCACTAAACCAAATGAAACTAATATATATTTTTTGTAATAGAGATAGTCAACTGGGAAAATTTTTTTTGTGTATGTAGGTGTAGGAGCCTCGCCTCCCCCTGGGGGGAAAGTCCCCTCTCGAGGGGAGTAAACTTTCATGATGGGTATCTTTCAAAAGAGCCCGCCAATACCTTTAAAACGAATGGTTGAACCATCGATCTGCGATAATTTAAAATAAAGTTATCGATTTTTTTTTTTTTTTAACATTTTTTTTTTTTTTTTTTTTTTTTTTTTTTTTTTTTAATGTAATGAGAATAAATTTAACTTTTTTTTATATTTAGTGTTATACTACTTCTCTAATATGGAAATCGTCTGTATTATCATAAAAGATAATTTTTTTAAATAATAATTTTATTAACTTATTTTTTAAAAACAGAATTATTTATTAATAACCGAATTAAATTCTATATAAATGTAAGTGCATTAATGACACGTGGGATTGAGGAGGGCGGTAGCCCCCCTCACACATAACTAATTATCATATAAAACTCTTCCGAAGCCTAATTTGAATTTTTTAACATAGGTTTACATAACAGTACTCGTTATCTTACCTCTTAATCTCCAACCTGTATTTATATTATTAAATTTCGGGGTAAGAAAAAGTCATGTGAATGACACACCAGATTATTCTTTTATGTGAGAGACAAGGAGCAACACTTTCTTAATGAAATATATTATGAATTACATTGTAATGTAGATTATACATAAAGATAAAAGTATTGCTCCACTGCGCTCATATAAAAAAAAGTTAAAATCGAAAGAAAAACATAACATCGACTACAGTGAAAACATTGCATACATTACTACTTCTCCCTGGTTTGAAAGAGATGTTATTCACGAAGTAGAATTTGTCAGATCAAATTTCACTTAAATATCACTTCTGTTATACTAAATATTCTTTAAAAATATTTAAGTCTTTTTTTTTTTTAATCTGCGTAGTTTATGTCTTGAACTATATTAACAGTTTCAATGTGGAAAATTGAATCTGCGTTGATTGTTGGGTTAAGCCCGATTGACTACGCTAGGGTCCTAGGCCTGTGGGTGAAATGCCCTCCATGGGAGTCTTTCTAAGGGGTCTTAACCTGCATTTATGTGAGTTTCGGAGAAAACCACTGAGAACTCTGAAGACTAGGTCGTCGGGCACGACTAGTGATCGAACCCGAGACTTCCCATCGAATCTGCGACATTTGGAAAACTAAGACTCCTATATGATAAGAGCTGGCGCAGTGTCCGCCATTTTCTAGCCCGTCTGGGAAAGTGTTGGCGGTAGAAAAAGCTAGGTTACCTGATTAGCGTTGTTATCGCCTTTAAACTTCTATGCAGATCAAGTGAGCTAGAACTTCTTATCACGAAACAAACAAGTTGGAAATTTTAAGAACATTGCCAACATTCTCAAAATTGCAACCCTTCACGTTAAAAGAAATGTAATCTTAAAGTTAATTTTAAAAGAATTTAAAGTAAAACAGTACATTTATATTAAATTTGTCAAACAACTTTGAAAATAAAATGAAATAATTTGAAAATAAGGGAAATCTTACGCTACAAATTTGTGCTCCTGCTCCGGATATCCACGAGTTACATCTGCAATTTATAATCCATTTTTTCCTTCTTTGGATTAGAAGAAAATATAAACAGGCGGTGCCCTTATCTGGAGTTATTTTTGCAATTTATTGCCGATAAACCACCAATAATAAATCGTCAGCCGGTCTTGTGGGCTAGAAAATGGCGGATGCGTCAGCCTATCTATGTAGGAGTTCTATGGAAAACTGTAACTCCACCTACGACGCTTCTTTTCAATCTATATGCTACAATACTTCTTAAGAATATACTCAATATTCGTCTTTCCACAATAAATATACAATGAATACAGATATTTCATTAGAAATTGTATAATTATAACCTGTGTTAATTTGTAATTTAAAAATAAATACAGAAAATCATGTTCTAAAATTATATACTTTCAACACTAATGCCTAGAGGCGAAACTTGCATTTAACATTACGCCAACAACGACTGTGAGGGGTCTATGGATTGACACTCTTGTGCCTTATGTTATAGTATAATTCTTATTACTTATACTGAAATTGTAGAGTTAATTCGCATCATTTTTTTATTTATAGTGGTCTAACCATTCATATATTAAAACAAGAACTTGAAATTCCTCAGGGCCAAAAAAACCCTCTTATGGACCCTCATCCTTTTATAAAATATTGTTTAAGTGTTGGCTGTTTCTTATGTTCAAAATTTTCAATAATTTTTTTTATTATAGATGAGAGGAGGGTATTATGGAATACCATTTACATTTCTTAAAATAACTTTACTTGTTTTTAATAAAAATCACCAAAATCATGATGAACACATAGTGTAATTATTTTTAATGAATTGTCACGTAATATATATATATATATATATATTGTTGTTATAAAAAGTTTAATTTAAAAAAAGTTACAAATGGGGGTTAATATGAAATAATCGGGTAATATGGAATAGGTGGTTTAAACCACAGACAAACTATTTAGACTTCATAAAATATAGTTATTTTTAACTATAAAAACCATATTTTTAAGAGCCATTTCTGCTTCGAGTTTATTTGCAAAAGTCACATATAATTTTCGTTCTCTGCTCCGGTACAGTCACAGTGAGCCCACACAGAACAGCTGAAACACTTAATCCAAATTTCTCCTCGTTTATCTTCGGAGAATTTTCCGTTACAAAAGATACATTCAGCGTCTTTATTTTCTGGTTCTTTAGTTGAATACATGAAGCCAATTTCAGATGATACTATGAAATACCTAGTATTCCATAATACCCGACACGCCATCTTTGAAAATGAATTTTTAAATTGATGGACAGAATATTTTCAGCTAAAAAACGACCAACGTATAACAAAATACAATTTTTTGAGCATACATTATGCTTAACATCAATGTTCAAATCACATGTGTATTAGTAAGTTTAAATGTTTGAAAACGTACCTGCAAAAACTCTTGAAAATCACAAAACATACTTTATTCTATAGAGAATGGTACGATAACAACAAGAGGTCGCTTCTTATTGTATTGCTTCATAGGAATCGTTCTTGAGTAATTCATGGTATTTTGACGAGATAGCAGCACTAATCAGAACCGAAACCTCGGTATTCCATATTTCCCGACTCTTCCATAATACCCTCCTTTCCTCTAATATAATAAATTTTATTTATTATATAAAAAAAATAGAGAAAATATACTTTTTTTTAGCCTTCGAAACCCATGTAACAACTTAAATGTTTTCGAATATTGCTAGAACATTCTGAACGAAGGTGTTGAAATAGGGCCAATGCCCTTTGCACAGGTATGTATGTTAAATAAATTTGTTTTTTAAATTATTTTAAAGCGTTGTTTAAAATACACTAAGTGTACAAATACAATATCTCACATTTTACACCTCAAACTGTAATGGCATGTATAGTATAATGTAGGGTAAGTGAAAGTACACGGTTAAAAATTTCGGTGCTACATTGAACCAAACTTTGGCTGGTTGAACCAAACAATAGCTGTAACATGCTACGTTAAACGAAAGCTTGGTTTTACAGTAACTGCAAATATGCAAGGGAGAAACTTACCATGATTTCATGCTTATTGCAGAAAAAAGCACTATATCATGATAAAAGATTTCATCTTATGGTTGCAGCAATTGTAACACCAAGTTTTAGTTAAACCAAGCACACAACCATGGTAAAAATTTATCAACTGATGGTTGTAGTTATTATATACCATGCTTTTGTTCAACCTAATGCAAAAAATTTAATCGCTCGGCACGGTGCTGCCTTCTGGATCATCATGTTCCAGGTTCGAATCCCAGTTGGACATGGATGTTTGTGATTTCTAGTATGTCTACAAGACGTTGATTTGTTACTGTGAATTGTAATATGGATCAATCGATACGAAAGTCATTGTATCTTGAAAATTTATTTTTCCAACTGAGTGAAAATAATGCCCGAACCGAGAGTCGAACTCCGGATCTTTGACTTACAAGGTCAAAGCGGCCTGCAGCTTATTCTGTTGAGCTATCTACATGATAGACCAGTTGCTCTGCCTGAAGGTTGAGTGAGTAATGCCCACCGGTTGTCGGCCTGGATAGCTCAATTGGTAGAGCGTTGACCTTGGATGTCAAAAATCCGGGGTTCGACTCCCGGTCCGGGCATTATTTTCACTCATTTGGAAAAATAAATTTTCAAGATACATGATTTTCTTCCCAATCTGCTGATTATGCGATATTAATAAAAATGAAAGTCATTGTAACCATAGGTCTCAAAGCTATCAAAATTAATGTAAAAATTAGTGCAAAAATTTTAATAGTGCATGAGCGCTACACCATATTTCTACTTTTTTCAAATCTTTTTTTCTTTTTTTTTTTTTTCTTTTCTTTGAGTACGACAGGTGGTACTATTTCTTTCAGACAATGTCATTATCAATTTTTATCTATCACCTTAATTGAAAGTACAAAGATTGTTTTTACTTAACATTTATATAAAGCTTAAAATTTGTATCTGTCCGGATTTTTAGTCTGAATTATTGGATTGTATCAAAAATTGGTACACTTATTATTCAGGGCAAAATTTAGCTAATGCCGTATTTTTTAATTCAATCAGATAATCGGTACAAAAGATATTAAATAAAACCCCTTTGAAATTTAAAATTATTAAAAAGAAAAAAAAAATGGCCGCCAAAAACAAATAAGTAAATATATTTATTTTACGTACAAACTTTTTTTTTTTTTTTTTATAATTAAAATTTAGAAAAATTTCGTTAAAGAAATGGAACAGCTTCAGTATAGAATCCCTTGGTGAAATTTAAAATTTAGCACCCAAGTAGCTCAGACGTTTCTCGCCAATATCATTCTACTCGCCTACTTTCTTCTCGCCTACTTTTTTCAAATCTTTTTTTCTTTTTTTTTTTTTTTTTCTTTTCTTTGAGTACGACAGGTGGTACTATTTCTTTCAGACAATGTCATTATCAATTTTTATCTATCACCTTAATTGAAAGTACAAAGATTGTTTTTACTTAACATTTATATAAAGCTTAAAATTTGTATCTGTCCGGATTTTCAGTCTGAATTATTGGATTGTATCAAAAATTGGTACACTTATTATTCAGGGCAAAATTTAGCTAACGCCGTATTTTTTAATTCAATCAGATAATCGGTACGAAAGATATTAAATAAAACCCCTTTGAAATTTAAAATTATTAAAAAGAAAAAAAAAATGGACGCCAAAAACAAATAAGTAAATATATTTATTTTACGTACAAACTTTTTTTTTTTTTTTTTTTTTTTTTTTGAATAATTAAAATTTAGGAAAATTATGTTAAAGAAATGGAACAGCTTCAGTATAGAATCCCTTGGTAAAATTTAAAATTTAGCACCCAAGTACAGTCGGTAACAAAAGTGTCCGAACACTAGCAAAAATTCCTATGTAAAAAAGGTACACTTCATATGGTTTTTTTAAATAAATCCTTGTCGAATCCTGTTCATAGTCAGTGTAAGAACATGATACGATAAGGATTTATTTAATAAAACCGTATTAAGTGTACTTTTTTTACACAGGAATTTTTGTTAGTGTTCGGACACTTTTGTTACCGACTGTAGCTCGGACGTTTCTCGCCAATATCATTGCTCAATTACTTACAAAATTACGATAGCCATTCCAACTCGTCGTAAAAATTTAAAAGCCGCCAAGGGGCTCCTATGCTAAAAAAAACTATACCAAAAATATATTAAGAAATCATTATAGTAACCGATGATAGGAAACACAGTTACTGCATGACTTCCTATGGAAGAATAGATTAAAATAAGATCTGTCGTACTAAATTAAATACTGTTTTGCGCAGAATTTTATAGGTATTACGTAGAAATTTTCTTTTCCTGAACAGAATTCTGTGTTTAATTAAATGGGCATATGTTAACTTTTTAGTTTTGCATATTAAACACAATTTGTTGCTTTCACTCACATTCACACAATTCCGCTTTGAATAAAATCTAAAATACGGCCATCACTCTCTGGTAAAGGAAACACTTAAAATAAATACAGCCTTCACATCTTTTTCCTGAAAGCACTTAATCTATCCATTCAATATCAATTAACTTTATACAGTTCAAATGATTATATTTGGAAAAACGTAATGCTACACTATTTGAACTTCAAACTAGTTGGCATAGGTGGACTCTGCTCAGTTCCCCATCATATTTATGTTCTCAGAAATTTCTAGTGCGAGACATATTATAATCATGTTAAAAGAAATGAATTTGACCAAAGCTTGATACAGTGACAGAAGGAAATCCCCGCCTAATAGGCTATCCACCGTTCACTTCGATATATTTATCTTATTCTAATCTATTAATTTATTTTATCGGGATCAATTCCGTTGTTTAGTTTTCATGCTACTATTTCCAATGCAATAAACCTCAAAATTCAGATTTATATGAAAAATTTACAATTTCGCTATGTTGATAAAATCGTAAATTACGAATAATTTACGAAATTCTCCTATTAGAATGCAGTCGGCTGCAAAATTATTCGAGCACTAGCCAATAATTCCTATGTTAAAAAAGTACACTTAAGACTGTTTTGTTAAATAAATCCTTGTCGAATCATGTTCTTAGACTGACTAAGAACATGACTCGATAAGGATTTATTTAACAAAACAGTATTAAGTGTACTTTTTTTAGACAGGGATTATTGCTAGTGCTCGAATAACTTTGCAGCCGACTGTATTTGTATTCAATCATGTTCAAACAATTATCATAAATGTAATTTTGAAGTTGTCTAATGTATTTACGATCCTCAAAATGGAAGTTTATGCTCAATTTTGCCTTATTCTGACATGTTAAGTAAATCGTAAATTCCAAATAACTTACGAATTTTTTACACTGGAAAAATCATAGTCTATGATATTCAGGCAAGTATCCTAAATAATATTTCGAAATTGGTTTCACGTCTTTACGGTGAAAATATCCCTCAAGATTGACGTTTATGTGAAATTTTGCTCTGTTTTGCCATGTTAAGAAATTCGTAAATTTCCAATAACTTACGAAATTTTTATATTGGAAAATTCTAAGTTATTAATATTCATTCCAGTGTCCTAAATAATATTTCAAAAGTAGTCTGACATCTTTACGATGAAAATATCTCTCAAAATTGACGTTTATGTGAAATTTTTCCCTATACTGCCATGTTAAGAAATTCGTAAATTTCCAATAACTTGCGAAATTTTCAAAGTAGCCTATTTATAGTTACTGATGTTCATTCCAGCATCAAAACTGATATTTTAAAACTGGTCTGACATTTTTACAGTAAAAAGTTTCCATTTAATGTACGTTTAAATGAATTTTTGTCCTATTCTCCCATGTTAAGAAATTCGTAAATTTCCAATAACTTACGAAATTTTTAGATTTGAAAATTCATAGTTATTAATATTCATGCCAGTGTCCTAAATAATATTTTAAAAGTAGTCTGACATCTTTACGATGAAAATATCGCTCAAAATTGACGTTTATGTGAAATTTTCCCCTATACTGCCATGTTAAGAAATTCGTAAATTTCCAATAACTTGTGAAAATTTCAAAGTAGCATATTTATAGTTACTGATGTTCATTCCGGCATCAAAACGGATATTTTAAAACTGGTCTGACATTTTTAGAGTAAAAAGTTTACATTTAATGCACGTTTACGTGAATTTTTGTCCTATTCTCCCATGTTAAGAAAATCGTAAATTTCTAATAACTTACGAAGTTTTTAAAATCGAATGTTGCAAATGAATAGGGTTCTTTCCAGTGTCGAAAGTAATATTTTAAAACTGATCTGACCTCTCTGCGACAATTTGTTCTTGAGATATCGTGTACACAGTCTAACTAACGAACTAACGGACTAACAGACACCCTACAGACAGACACCATACAAATTTTGTCATTTTCGGATTCCTCACATTTGAAAACGAGTAGAAAAGTCAAAAAACCGAGGTCGAAAATTTTCACGATTACCTAAGTTCCCCATACCTATAGTATGATGGGGAACTAAAAACTGATATCTGCAAAAAAAAACTAGTTGGCATAGGTGGACTCTGCTCAGTTCCCCATCATATTTATGTTCAATTAAATTTCTAGTTTGAGACATATAATCATGTTAAAAGAAATGAATTTGACAAAAGCTTGATACAGTGACAGAAAGAAATCCCCGCCTAATAGGCTATCCACCGTTCACTTCGATATATTTATCTTATTCTATTAATTTATTTTATCAGGGTCAGTTCCGTTGTTTAGTTTTCATGCTACTATTTCCAATGCAATAACCCTCAATATTCATATTTATATGAAAAATTTACAATTTCGCTATGTTGGTAAAATCGTAAATTACGAATAATTTACGAAATTTTCCTATTAGAATATTTTTACTCAATCATGTTCAAACAAATATCATAAATGTAATTTTGAAGTTGTCTAATGTATTTATGATCTTCAAAATGGAAGTTTATGCTCAAATTTGCCTTATTCTGACATGTCAAGTAAATCGTAAATTTCAAATAACTTACGAATTTTTTAAATTGGAAAAATCATAGTCTATGATATTCATGCCAGTATCCTAAATAATATTTCGAAAGTGGTTTGACATCTTTACGATGAAAATATCCCTCAAGATTGACGTTTATGTGAAATTTTGCTCTATTCTGCCACGTTAAGAAATTCGTAAATTTCCAATAACTTACGAAATTTTTATATTGGAAAATTCATAGTCATTAATATTCCTGCAAGTGTCCTAAATAATATTTCAAAAGTAGTCTGACATCTTTACGATGAAAATCTCTCTCAAAATTGACGTTTATGTGAAATTTTGCCCTATACTGCCATGTTAAGAAATTCGTAAATTTCCAATAACTTGCGAAATTTTCAAAATAGCATATTTATAGTCACTGATGTTCCTTCCGGCATCAAAACTGATATTTTAAAACTGGTCTGACATTTTTACAGTAAAAAGTTTCCATTTAATGCACGTTTAAGTGAATTTTTGTCCTGTTCTCCCATGTTAAGAAAATCGTAAATTTCTAATAACTTACGAAGTTTTTAAATTCGAATGTTGCAAATGAATAGAGTTCTTGCCAGTGTCGAAAGTAATATTTTAAAACTGATCTGACCTCTCTGCGACAATTTGCTCTTGAGATATCGTGTACACAGACTAACAAACTAACGGACTAACACACTAACCCACTTACAGACCCTACAGACAGACACCATAGAAATTTTGTCATTTTCGGATTCCTCACACCTGAAAACGTGTAAAAATGTCAAAAAACCGAGGTCGAAAATTTTCACGATTACCTAAGTTCCCCATACCTATAGTATGATGGGGAACTAAAATAAATTAAATATATACAAAACCTATATATAATTCCCAAAATTTATTTACATATCGCAGTACTTTGTCTAAAATAGGTATTGTTCTCCTAAAAATAGGACCTCTCCTAATAAAAACTATCCTTCAGGAATTTGTTTATCATTCTTTCAATTTTGTTTTGCATTCATATCCTTTGTTAAATCTGTCTAGGTCAGTATTTTATGGATTTAATATTTAAAATTGATTTTATAACTTAATAAAATTGTGTACAAAAGGACATACACACGTTATATCTAGTAACAGCTAAAGTTCGTTCTTGATTTTATACGGGACCTTATTCGTGATTTACAGTCGGTAGTATCGCAATTTTGATTCTCTTTGGCAGTGCCTCCCTCTGCGGTAACCCCCAGAGTTATTAATTCAAAGCAAAGATTATTGGCAATGTATATTCCGTTTTAGCGTTTAAAAGAACTTCGTTGCTTAAAATATTTCTAATTCCAATTTCTCTGAAATCCCATTAAGGGCCCTCTTTATTGACCGCCGCCGGAAGCCGAAGCTAATGTTATTCTATGGGAAATTTTTCTTTACAAATAACTTATTAACTAATACATATTTTTAGATTCTGTTTTCACATTCTGAAAATTCCCAGCTATTAAATTGACGGACCTTTTAAAAAAAAAAATCTTAAATTTTATTTTGAAGCTGCAAAATACGAATTTTCAATATGTGAAATTTTTTCATTTTGCAATTTCAAAATAAAATATTAAAAATAAAAAAAATAATTTTTTAAAAAAAGTCCGCCAATTTAACAGTTGGGAATTTTCTGAATGTGAAAACAGAATTTAAAAATATGTATTAGTTAATAAGTTATTTGTAAAGAAAAATTCCCCATAGAATAACATTGGCTTGTGCTTCCAGCGACATTAAGTGAAGAGGGCCGTTAAGTACTTTCATTGGAGGCAGTTCAAGATTTTTACTCTTCTGTTGTTATGCCCAACACATATTTCTAATCCTGACTTGATTCAAGAAAGATTCTTTACATTGACTAGCAAAAAGAGACATATTCGAAACATGCTTCAGTTCCTTCTGTTATGTCAAAATTTGAGGAATTCATATATAGAGTTCATACCTGCTAACATTCTAATTAGTATTCTGTAAAACTTAGTATCCGCCTTTTTTTTTTTTTAATTTAATCGTAATTTCATTTGTAGAATATTACTCTCTAAATATAGTAGTGTAGAAAAATGGGCGGGTACCAAATATTTTACGGAATACTGATTAGAAGGTTGGAAGCTATGTATGTTTCGAAATGTATCAATGTTCTTTAAATGGTGAAACAAAGAGGATTTATCAATATTTAGTCCCTCAGTAATATTTTCAGTAGTAATCCATGTAATATAATGACCTAAATAACGGATAATGTTTTCCATGGACAGGCACAAACTTTTGCATTAAAATTTGTATAATTAATGTACTTTATGGATAGAGGTTGTATACATTCGCATCGTACAAGTTTTATTAAGTGGACTACTTATCATTGGAAACAACAGCCAATGTTATTCTATGGGGAATTTTTCCCCCCATTATAACTCATTAATACATATTTTTGAAATTCGATTTTCACATTCAGAAAACTAAAGACCGTTAATTCGATTCACGACTTTTTTTTTTTTTTTTTTTTTTTTTTTTTTTTTAAGTTTCAAATTTATTTAAAATTTATAAAATTCAAAATTTCATTTTCTTAAATTTCTCATTAATCAATAAAGTCAATCAGGGAGGTTTTAGAATAGAGCCAGGCCAGAAAAATATCCACATATTCTAAAACCTCCCTGCTTGACTTCATTGATTCCTGTAATAAACAATTCCCGTCAATTAATTTTACTTATGAATGTGAAACTAATCAAACTCTACCTTTTTTAGATCTTTCTATCCATCGCAGTAAAGATAATTCAGTAATATGGTTTGATGTGTATTATAAAAATTCTTTTGTACCCCTCCCAATTCCTGCTACTTCTGCCCATCCAACTAATTATAAATTTTCGTTTTTCAACTCTTACATTACTCGGGCTCTTAAATACACCTCATTCCCATTTAGCGAAACTAAACAATTAAACAAAATTATACAAATCGGCATTGATGGAGGCTATAAAAAAACTACTATAATCAAAATTATCAATCAAATTAAAAATAACTTTAATTCTTCTACAATAAATTCTTCTACCTTAACCCCTAAAATTAAATTTAGTAATAGTCTGCCTTTCTGTAACGAATTTATTGATTTTAAACATTATATTTTCCGTAAATTTAATATACTAATTCCTTTTAGTTCTCCTTTAACAATTAAACACCTAAGCTTAAATGACCGGGATTTAACTAGACCCAATTTGGGAAGGGGGGGGGGTTATAAAATTCCACTAAAACTCAATCAAGATGTTTTCTTTTATATCGGACAAACCAAAAGAACTTATAACAAAAGAATTGAAGAGCATATTCGCAACGTCAAAGAAGCAAAGAGTTCAGCCTCAGTCAATTTTATATACGAAACCTCAGCTTCAACTCTTTTTGACCAAGCAGAAATCATCTCTTCTCCTTCAACTAGTTCAGAATTAACAGTTTCGGAAGCTGTGAATATAATTAAATATAATTCAATCAATTTTAAAGATGCTGCGTTTCTTCCTAAAATATGGTATTTTCTAATACAACCAAATATCTAATATAATTTCCTTCAACAGTTTCTTAGTTTTAATGATTGTTTACAGTGAAAGTTTTTCTGCATAATTCCTACAGTTATTGCAAGTTTTTTTCTCTACTATTCTACCTAAAGAATTCTCCATTAAAGTGATTTAAAAGTTGCGGTTCTGCAACAAGTCTTTCTCCTTGTTCTTGTGTCGCCAATTTCCCCTCTGCGCAGCACTGTTGCTGCGTGAAACCCAACCAGCCAACTTTTTCTTGTAAAGATCTAAATTAATGCAAGTTCCTCAGCATGTTCCTCAACACAGATTAATGCATGGCCTCAACTGTTCCACAAAAATATGTCTCCATAGTAAACCAAATGAAGCTCGACTCTTCGCCTTCGGACTGTTTTCATTTGTAATTGATCTGTTTCATCTATTTCATGTTTAATAACTGTAACCGAAATATGTTTCTTATGTATATATAATGTCACTGTACTTCTTGTTAAAAATGGCTATGTCTTGATGATGCCCTGATGTTCAGGGCGAAAGGCCTTGACACGATGTGTTTTTTAATGATTTTAATTAAATATATTTTATACATGTTTTACAGTGAATTCTTTTATAAATTGTGGTTTTTTACAAATACACGTGGGGTATCATGTCTATATGAGATGTAATTTTATACTTTTAATGAAAGCAAATATGTGTGTTCAGTTGATACGAAATTAACGTTTTATTTTGTTTGAACGCATCACACAAGCTAGCTTTATTAGAAAAAAAAAGCTGATTATTAAATACATTTTTTTAATCTGTAATTTGCATTTGAAAAAGATAACTCTCAATTTGTAAAATGTCAAAGGCTATTTTTTTAAAGCAATTTTTGGACTATGAACTCAATTATTTTCAACTAAATGTTAATTTTTGTCAAAATTCTAGTAAAACATTTATTACAAACAAAAACTTTTATACTCTAATGAAATAAAATAAAAACTAGTATGTTGTGAATATCATAAAACCACCTTTTATATACTCTTATACAAGTTCAAATTCTCGTAGTATATATTATCAAAAATTTCCATGATTGATTAATGCAGACGATTTTTATCTCTGAGAAACATTCAAACAAAATCGATTTTATGCTATACAGAAGATATCTTAAGGAAAGTTTTTTTTTTTCGTTTTAAAGTACTGACGAGTTCTTCTGAAAGACACAAATATAGAAAATGTTCACGACCACCCTTGGTGCGAAGCGTTGGTTCGTCAGACAGTGTCCACAAAAATTTTTATATATACACACATTCATTTTCTGAAAATTGTCAAACTGTTCAGGACGTATCAGAACGTGTAAATCCGTTGAAAAGAGGGAGGTCGAAAATTTTTATGAATCCAATACGGTTTCTTATACTAGATACAGAAGTTAAAAAGAGGAAGAAATTATTTATCTTTTTGTTGGAAGATTGCATTGTTATTTTTAAAATTTTTAAGCTACCAAAGTGACTTAAAATTAATCACATTTTAACTGATTTTAAAAATTCTCTATAAAATCTTATTTTTAACCGATTTTAGAGATTATGGGACTATACACTAGGGTGACCATACGTCCTCGAAATTCGAGGACTGTCCTCGAATTTTCATTTTTTCTATTTTTTGTCCCCAAAAATTCTTTGACTAATTGGGGACACTTAATGTCCCCAAATTTAAATATTTGTATCTATTTCTTTCAAAATCGCAATCCCTTCCATGGCAGATCAAAATTGTGAAGGCATGTCTCCGGACCACCTGTAGGGATGAGTCCTAGATCGTCGCCAATTGCCTGTTGCGCACCACTAGTGCGAAGTACATCCAATCCAATCAAAATCGCAGTCTAATGAACATGTAATTGGATAATCTTGAAAATCTTCAAAACTTTGAAATAAACACACTCATACTTCATGAGCAGAGAAAGAATCATGCACTATTCATCAGTATATAAATTTTATCTTGCCCGACATATGTGAAGTGAAAAACAAAATTTAATGAAATTTTGACAAAAATGGCAGTTATATATGACCACCACAAACTGCATTGATAGATACATTGATAGGAGAGAAAAAGAAATGATTTTCTTACAGTTATATAATTGGAATTATTTCTGCATTTCTGGGAGTGGGGATTCTGAAGATTAAAATAAATGCTGTTATTTTGTTTTCTCTATCACAATAAAGTGTAAATGGGTTCTATAGACTTTATTATTTTAATAATGCTGGGATAGTTTAATTTGCATAAACATACCTTAGGCTCAGCAATTTTTCATAGAAAAAAGGGTTTCAAAGTATTTTGTGATGTATAAATCAGAGTTACTTTTATTAATAATGCATATAGGTATCGGTCTGTTATGTCCTCGAAAAAGCCCCCAAATTGAGTTTTCAATGTCCTCGAAATTTATTTCGATTCGGGGACAAACGGTAATTTGTTCCCAAATCAGTGTTTGAAAATATGGTCACCTTACTATACACTCATAATTACTATTTATAGCCAATCTAACTTTTATTAAAAATCTGTCTCTTAACATTTTTGTACTCCAATCCAAAACATCTTATGATTTATCTAACATGATTCGAAATATGAAAAATTGCCAGCTCTCACTTTTTATCTGGAAATTTAATAATTACCAGCTTCTAAATTTTAAAATATCAATGTGAAGTGCTGTAAACAAAAAAAAATTACATATATATATATATATATATATATATATATATTTAAAAAAAAAAAAATTTGATATACATATATCAAACATATTTTTGACAAACATGGATTAAAACCACCCTGATTAAATATGCGTTATAATAATTATGCATTTAAATCAGTTTCTTTGTTTGGAAGCTACAGCGCTACAGATACACAGACGAAGGCTTCTACTTATAACACCCCCCCCCCCTTACGGTCATTAAAAAGTACCACCCACAGAAATGCTAATTTTTTAATTTATTCCACATTATTATTAATGCTCGCCTTTCTTTCACATCACTCTTTCTACGCTGTAATTTTCTCTAATATGTAATTACGGCTGTTAAAAAAAAAAAAAAAAAAAATATATATATATATATATATGAAAA
The DNA here is from genome assembly GCA_963930645.1 of Salticus scenicus. Lineage (NCBI taxonomy): Eukaryota > Metazoa > Arthropoda > Arachnida > Araneae > Salticidae > Salticus > Salticus scenicus. Next base: position 213,251,908 of record OZ005662.1, read on the forward strand.
AGGGAGGCATGTATAAAGATTGTTGCGTATAAATTAAAAAGTTAGCAACCCTGTATCCATTGTATAAAAAGAAAAAAAAGACAAGTTAAAAGATAAAATGACATTTATTATACATAGTGTTGAAACAAAACTAAAGTAACAGCTAACTTAAAACAATTGTGACACGTCGGTTTCGTGCCATATTCAAGCTAAAAACTCCATTAAAAATCTTCAAAACGAGGTAATTGTTCTTTGGTAAAGCGAATACATAAGTTAAAATAAATATGGCCTTCAAATCTCATTGTCCTGAAGGCAATTCAATATCGCCTCACTTTATGAGGTTTAACAGTAGGTCGGGCTCAGTTCCAAATACTGATTTCTTCCAATGGTTCTGTTTGGAGGCGCACAAAGCACAGCTACTTCAGAATCTGAAAATCTATCTCTGTAAAAAGAAATAGACTTACATTAATGGTGGAATTTATCGACGCATTACAATCAAGTTTGTACAACTTATCAAGTTTATACATATAGTTTATAAAATAAAGCATTCAGGCAATTTTTGTATATCAAGTACCTGGGTGATAGTTTCACTCGGTATCGCTGTAAATATCATTTTGTAGAGGAAATAGAGTGACGGTTTTTCGAAAATCGGCATTATAGAGACCTTTCTTTACTGATTAAATATTTAACATCATGTCATTGATAGTCCAGGGGGATAAAGAAATAAGTCATATAGATTTTAAAAATAGTCTTAGTCGTGATTTTCACAAAAACCGCTAGAGTTTTTAAATGAAATAATCTGGTTTGTCACTCACACGACTTTCTCTTACCCGGACATTTAATACTATAAATACAGGTTGCAGATTAAAAGGTAAGATAACAAGTACTGTTATGTAAACCTGTGTTAAACAATTCAAATTAGGCTTCGAAAGAGTTTTATATGATAATTAGTTCTGTGAGGGGGCTACCGCTCCCCCTCAACCCCCCGTTCCATTAAATCACCTGCCTTTACATAGAATTTAATTCGGTTATTAGAAAATAATTCTGTTTAAAAAAAATTATTTATTAAAATTATTATTAAAAAATATATCTTTTATGATAATGCAGACAATTTCCATATTAGAGAAGTAATATAACACTAAATATATAATTAAAAAAAAAAAAAAAAAAGCTGAATTAATTGTCAATATTACATTAAAAAAAAAAAAAAAAAAAAAAAAAAAAAAAAAAAATGGGGGGGAGGGGTGTTTAAAAATGAAAAAAAAATCGATAACTTTATTTTAAATTATCGCATATCGATGGTTAGGCCATTCGTTTTAAAGGTATTTGCGAGCTCTTTTGAAAAATACCCATCATGAAAATTCCTCGAAGGGGGACGACCCCCCCCCCCCCCCAGTGCGGGAGGCGATGCTCCTACAAAAATTATACACATACAGAAAAAAATTTTCCCAGTTGACTATATTACAAAAGTTGCAATTTCCCCCATAGACGTAATGTATTTGAATACTTTTGAGTGTCCCTGTACACGAACCATTTGGTTCATCTCAACGAAAAGCTTACTGTAACATCCCTATATGATACACATTTAGAATACCGAGTTTGGAATTTCTGATACTACTTGTTCTTGAGATATGCTGATAACCGACAGACAGACAGACACACAGACCATTCGCTAGAAACATAATTTTCGTATTCACGGGACCTCAGAACATGTAAATAAAACAAAAACTCCCGTTCGAAAAATTGACCCTAAAACAATACTTTCTCCACCCTACGGGTAAGAGAAAGTAAAAAGAATTTTTGCCTTATTTTTTCCTGGACGGAGCACGGATTACAAGTGTTTGCTAATTTTCCAGATGACAACAACCAAAGCAAATTGTCAAAAAAAGAGGGGGGTTTGGGGGAACACTTTTAAAATTGTATAATTGTTTAAATTCCCTTAAAAAAAAAAAAAAAAACAGATTTACTTTACTATTTTGTAATTAAAGTCTACCACATTAACTTTCCCCGATTAAATAAACTGAAAATTGTTTCAAGAAATTTCTGGTATAAAGATTTATGAGAAATAGAGGAAAATTGATAGATATGAATTTGTAATAAAATAACTAGAGCAGTTTCAAGATGAACAAGTTTGTCATACTTTGGCCTCGAGTAGAGTGGGGTCACCAGTGAACGCTAAATTTTCCTGAAGAGCGCGGTAATTCAGACAGAACTGTCGTCTTAAAAAATAAATAAATGATAAATTATCAGAATCGTTCCAGTCATTTTCAAGAAAACCAAGTGCCTGCCATATCTCACCCCGGGCAGAGTGCAAGTTGCTATCAAACTTTTTGAATACGAGAAATAGCAAGATGGTTTATCTCAAAATCCTTTTAAATTAGTATTTAATGGGAAACTTTGCGTAAGATTACAAAAACAAGGTAAACATCTAGAACGCCAAATTAAAATAATAGGAAAGCAGACAGATGTATCGGTAGCATTGAGCGTACCGTCTTCAGTGCATCCGAGTGCACTGAAGATGCACTGAAGACTCAATGCTACCGAAACAGCTGTTTGCTTTCCTATTATTTCAATTTGACGTTCTAGACGTTGTTGTTTGCCTTGTTTTTACACTTTTAAATTATCAAAATCGTTAGAGATATTTCCGAGAAACCCAGGACAAATATACGCAAGATTAACTTTTTTATTAATGTGATGGATACATAAATGTAAGTTCATTTTGCATACACTTCTTACAATATACTTACCTTAAAATACCAATGCTCGCGTATACTTTAACCTATATAGAAAATGCGTTTATGAAAAAAAAGTTAAAAAAATAAGATTTATATAAAAAGTTTATTTACCGTGTTATGAAACAGACAATAAATGCTGTTGTTTTAGTATATGCAATACATTGGATGTATATGTAATGAAAATTGTTCATAACACCTCATCATAGTAAATTAATGAGGAATTAGTGAGGTGATACGTCAGTGTACTTTTGATACACGCAGAAGCAGAAAAAGATATGAAATTATGATTAAATAATCTGGTGTGTCACTCACACGACTGTCTCTTACCCTGAAATTTAATACTATAAATACAGGTTGGAGATTAAGAGGTAAGATAACGAGTACTGTTATGTAAACCTATGTTAAACAATTCATATTAGGCTTCTGAAGAGTTTTATATGATAATTAGTTCTGTGTGAGGGGGGCTACCACCCCCCTCAACCCCCCGTTTCATTAATGCACCTACATTTATATAGAATTTAATTCGGTTATTAAAAAATATTTCTCTTTTTTTAAAATAATTTATTAAAATTATTATTTAAAAAAAATATCTTTTATGATAAGGCAGACGATTTCCATTTTATTCTCAATTAAAAAAAAGAAAAAAAAAAAGTACGATTTTTTTTTTCCAAGTTTTTTTTTCGTTAAAAGTAAAGAAAATCGATAACTTTCTTTTAAATTATCGCAGATAGATGGTTCAACCATTCGTTTTAAAGGTATTTTCGAGCTCTTTTAAAAGATACCCATCATGAAAATTTACTCCCCTCGAGGGGGGACTTCCCCCCAGGGGGGGGGGGGAAGGCGAGGCTCCTACATACACAAAAAAATTTTCCCAGTTAACTGTCTATTACAAAAAATATATATTTGTTTCATTTGGTTTAGTGCAGTCTATAGACGTTAAACTCTACTTACCTGCAATTTCCCCCATAGACGTAATGTATTAGAATTCTCTTGATTGTCCCTGTACACGAACCATTTGCTTGATCTTAACGAAAAGCTTACTGTAGCATCCCTATATGATACACATTTAGAATACCAAGTTTGAACTGTCTGCCATAATTTGTTTTTGAGATATGCTGATAACAGACACAGACAGACACACAGACCATTTGCTAAAAACAAGATTTTCGTATTCAGGGGACCTCAAAACGTGTAAATATAACAAAATCTCGCGTTCGAAAATTTGAGCCAAAAACAATACTTTCTCTACCTTATGGGTAAGAGAAAGTAAAAAGTATTTACTGTTAGGGGGGGGGGGGTGAGTTTTATGGTACATTCTTAAAGTAATATAAGAAATCATAACACGTAAACATCGTGAAAAATTCCAATAAAAAACAGCTACAACACAAACTCCCTTCTTGAACAAAAACGGCTAGATGCAGCGTCTAAAGCCAAGGAGTGAAATTAAAGTAATATATATACGTTTTATCCTTAAAAATACCTTTGTCCCTTCCATAAATTCGATTTTTACGCTCTTTAAACTAACGGTAGTTTAAAGTGCCGTCAGTAGATATAACGGGTTAAAAATCAGTTTTTCCGTTTATCGTATCGTATAAAAGTATATTTTGATAAAAACTAGTATAAAAACGTGCACTTTATATAGAAACTTTATCTATTATACTGTATGTTTCAACACTAAATCATAACCTTGGAGAACCTTTTGGACCACTAAGTTTTCTTAAGTTTTTGGTCATCCTATATTTTGATTTGAATTTCTAGTAGGAGTTAGTCAACTAATTCAAACTCCACTCGGTATGATAAAATATAATAATAAATGGAGTCTTGGCGTTGGAATATTAAAACCCGAATAAACAACTACGTCAGAAACGCCAAAAGAAAAATATTTGCGATGCATACAGCTGTTTCGGTAGCCTTAAGCGTACCGTCTTCAGTGCAAAACGAATTCTGAATCTGGAGAAGTGCTCGTATATATAGGAGAGGGACCGAACTTAGTTCAACCAATAGGATTACGGGAAAGGTGGGGAGAATGGCCAATAGGAATTTAGAAATGTTAGTGTAAAAAGTAGAATTTTTTTTTTTTTAATTCTTTTTACCAAACTTTCTTAATTTTTCTAGGGCCGCGGTAGCCCAGTCGGTAGAGCGCCGGCCTCGTAATTGGAAGATTGCGGGTTCGGTACTCGAGCCGGCCAAAGAGAGCCTCCCCACCTTTCCCGTAATCCTATTGGTAGAACTAAATTCGGTCCCTCTCCTATATATATATGTGCACTTTTCCTGATTCAGAATTAGTTTTGCACTGAAGACGGTACGCTTAAGGCTACCGAAACAGCTGTATGCATCGCAAATATTTTGCTTTTGGAGTTCCTGACGTAGTAGTTTATTCAGGTTTTAATGATAATATATATATATTTTATCTTGGTGTGAATGAAGAAAAGAAAATGTAACTTACATGTTACTTAATCCTGTAATAGGATTAATTTGTATCGATTTCAGATTCAGACCAGACAGGTAAGGAGAAGGACCAGCTTCAGCTTCCGGCCTGGATGCGTAGCCCCACCATATTTTAGCCCCATTGATGTCTCCTATAGGGAAACGACTTGTTGCTAAGTACACATATTGAGCACCAGGCTTCATCGGGTGTTCCGAACTATAAAAAGATAATTGCATCCAAAAAATTCATCAAATAACTATTTCACGAACATTTTAATACTTATAAATATAAATGGCGTAAGATAATAGTTTTAAAATACCTTTAATTACACTGGTGTTCAAAGTTAAAGCAACAACCTGTTTTCTCATTTTCTTCTTTTGCGCATAATTTTAAAACAAATAAAATTTAGATGGCATGTTCGTTGTCATACCATTAGTTGAATTTTATAAAAAGTTTAGCATGAGTAATAATTTTTGAACAATTAATTATATTTTTTTTCCCCAAAAAAAGTATGCTTTGGAAAAAAGGAAAAATTTCAATAATTTTAGAAAAGAAAACTTAATGAAAAGTGGTGTTAAGGATGCATTACAGATAGATAAGACGCACATGATTTGAAATGTTACTCAGAATTTCAATTTTTATTTCTGTATTATTTTTTCTTTTACTTTGATAATACTTTTTTTTTAAATATATATATATATATATATATATATATATATATATATATATATATATATATATATAAAATAAAAAAAACTATGAACATCACCAGAATAATAAAAATGTCGATAAATAATTTTTTATAATGAACATCTTATCCAATTTTCATGTTTGTATGTATATTTTTTTTAAAGTTATTCACATGCGAGGAAAAAAAAAAAAAAAAAAAAAAAACGAAACAGAAAAGTGAATACAGATAAAAAGATCTGGTTTTAATCTAACACATGGATTCATGTGCATCTTCGCCTATCTGTAATGTATCTTTAACACCTTTTTTCATGAAGTTTTGTTTTCTAAAATTATTGAAATTTTTCATTTTTTCCAAAGCTTAATTTTGAGAAAAAATGAATATTTATTAGCCTAAAAATTATTACACATGCTTAAGTTATATAAAATTCGGTTATTGATATTACGAACATGCCATCCAAATTTTATGTTCATATGTTTATTTGTTTAAGAGTTATGTGCAAAAGAAGAGAACGAGAAAACACGTTTCTTTAATTCAGAATATCAGTGTAGTTCGGTCAAAAAATTGTGTTCTAAGTATATGCGATTGTCAACCTTTAAAAATAGCTAATTAATTTCTAATTTTTTTCCATCAGGGATGTATAGTTTTAACGTGAAAGGGTTTTAAAGAGAAAAAAAAATATTTGAGATGAAGTCTACAAATAAATTTTTGGAAAATTAACATTTAAAAAGAGATTTAGTTTTCACACGTTTTTATTTAACTTGCTATATTGTTTTCTTGTGTGTGGGTCAGATCTAAGAATTTTCACCCACTTCCTATCATCCGATTAAGCTGAAATTTTACATACACTTATATTTACTACATATGTGTGTGGTCCATACTTGCCAACCATCTCATTAATAACCGTACAATTGTTAACGCCCCCTGAAAAAACGCCCCTTTTCTCACACCACTATATTTTTAGAGTTATTCTCTCCAAATGTTGTTACGATGAAATAAGACTGAAATTACTCCAAAAAGTTATTGGTGTGAAAAAAAGGCGGGTACTAAAAATTGTACGGTTCATAATGAGATGGTTGGCAAGTATGGTGGTCAGATCTAAGAATTTTCACCTACTTCCTATCATCCAATTAAGCTGAAATTTTACATACACGTAAAACTACGATGACAATATATGCTGACGTAGGCGAGAAGCTGGGGGTTCTGGGTCCTCAACTCCAGTGCAAAGATATTTTTCGGATTCTAACCCACTGAGAAGGGTAAAATAATGAGAGCATGGGCTCCAACTCAAGTTCAAAATTTGTTTTTAAAATTTTAATCCAGTTCTCTAACAGCACACTTATCCATAGTACACCCTGAGATCCCCCCCACCCCCCTGGGATGTGTTTTCATCCGCAGTACATCCTGGGGATGTCGTGTTTAGGAGATTTTCTGTTAAGGCTCCTATCATCCTAATGATAGGAAGTTTTACTTCCATGTATGTTATCCAACCCGTTTAATCGGAGTGTTAAGTTCATTGAGATAAAAACATGTTTTTAATATTTTTTAATTTATTTAGTTTTTAGTTCTTATATACAGCTTCTACCTTTGTTATATTTACTAAAACATTCTTCAAAAACAAAAAATAAACTATATTCATTTGAGTTTAAAAGTGAATAAACTATGTTTTCAATTTAAAATTTCCAGCATTAGAATGATATTTCATTAAAGCACTTAAAAACGTAAATAATTTAAAATCGTACATACTCTTAAAAAAAGAATTACAAATTAAAGCATAAATAAAACTTTTATTAAATATTTTTATTTTTTGGTGGGAGGGAGGGTGACGAGTTGATAAATTTTTGGCGAAAAAAATTAGGCTAAAATTATACCAACTTAGATATAACTTGAGATTACCCTTTAACTCATTTTGAACATCTTTCTAAATGCAAAAATATATTAGTAATGGACCTACAACTCGCCAGGTTCGGTGGTGCAAAAGTCTCACTGGGGCCCTTTAATAGACGACGGCAAATTTGGGATCCTCTTACATTTCTTCTCTTATATAACATATAACTATAAAAAAGAATTAAGATTCCCTCGGAAGCCCCAGTCCAACATTGGGGAGGGGGGGGGGGGGACATTGGCCCCGCTTACCCTACGTAAGTCAGACCTTGAATAAATAGATTCTTTTGATTCTGTGTTTGTCAATCTCTACCAGTCACTTTTTGTACATTAAAACAATTTATTCCCGAACCTACCGCTCTAAGTGACGAACTGTAGTGAATGTTTCGGGTCAAAATAATGGCACAACTAGCCGGTGGGGGGAGGGGGAGCTTCCTCCTACCCTTCCCCTTGGTACACCACTGATTACGGTAGTTATTAAAAATGAATGCCGCGCATTTAAAAAAATAATAATATTGTTAAACTTACTCGTCATCCAAAACAAGCCTGGCAATTTTTCCATTTCTGATTTGCGTTTCCAGTCTTATGACACCTGGATTGAATTCTGGGTATTTTTCATTTTCACAAGAACCGAAGTCACAAGCTGTTTCGACAATCACTTGATACTGGAAAACTAAAAAAGAAAATATACGGTAGACGTTTACGTACAACAGCTAGCGAATTTGAAAAAGTTTTTAAATAAATGATTTTTTTTAACTTTAAGTCTATTTCATTCAATGCATTTTATTTTTTAAAAATAAAATTATTTATTAAAAATAAAATTCAGTGAACCCTTCGGAAAACATAAACCTACAAATATGTTTCAGTCCAAATATCATTTTACAAAAATAATGACTGAAAAACTTAAAAAGATTTAACTTGTTTAATTATGCACTGGCGGAAAACACACTACGACATTAAGAAATTAGTTCTGAGAAATGAAACATTTAATTGATTAAAGTTTTAAAGGTCCCATATTAAACTATACATGAAAAGAGTTATTTGTAATGAGCAATGTTGGTTCATTTATAGCCGCTGTAATCGCTACATTTCTGAATGCAAGCTGTAGTAGTATAAGTTACTTTGTAGAGTTGCCTGTTGTCCTTTGTGAATCAAATCATTAACGATTATGGCTGGTTGCGATAACGTACGATTTACAGTCCAAACATGTTCTATACATTCTAGGTAGGTGAAATATCTAATGATTTTGCTAGCTAAGACAATATATCGACACACTGACGCACGTTGAGTGACAGCAGGAGTATCAGGACGAGAATTATCCTGCTGTAAAACGACCCTTTGAATGCTGCTGATGAATGGCAAGACAACCGTCTCAATCCTGAATTTGATATACGTGTTTCCTGTCAATGTGCTTGGTATAACGAAAAGACTACTTTCGTTACAAGAAATTGCTCCCGTCGCGAAAACTTTTGTCGCAGCTTTAATGTTTTTACGCCACAAACAGCTAGATCCAAGACCTAACCTAGACTTTCTCGCCAAATTACTATCTCCACTGGCATCAAAAACTGAAATGGCTCGCGCTAGGTCAGCACTTGGATTCAAGCCGTCTGCAGCGTGAATACTTTAGACCTGAAGCACAAATTTGACTTTGAAGACAGCTGTTCTATGACAGCAAGAGAACTCTCGCTGATATCCCAAGCGCCTTGACTAGGAAATTTGTACGTCATACTGACGATTGAAACGATTGGGCTGCTAAGCATGAGGAATATTTAAAAGGCGTTCAAGAAAATGCTCGTCATTTTACTGTTGTGTTTCAGTGTTACATATATCGCCATGGTCATCCAGATCACTAGATCTTTTCACATTGAGGATTATGGAACATGTTTAGACGACAAATAAAGTGTCATCCGCAATCAGCATTAATCATTGCAGATATGACTGGCCAAATGCAGCAGACATGAAACTTTCACAAAATGACATAATGAGGTAGGTACCTGTAAAACAGCATGCATATACTTTTGCATACTGGCAGTCAAAATCGTGTCGACTACCGAAGTTAGTTACACTGTTAAAAAAATGCAGAAAAAATACAGAAATTCTCTGTAATTTCAGAAAAAAAGGTGTAAATTACGAAAAAATTACGTAGACAAAACGTATTTTACGACTTTTTTTCTGAAATTACAGAGAATTTCTGTATTTTTTCTGCATTTTTTTAACAGTGTATGTACTACCATAGCACATTTGAACAAGATTTTCGCATGCATACTTTAACATGCCATTAAAATTTTAATTACACGTGATATTATTCGTTACAATTGACTACATTTTAATTAAATTCCTGTGATTTTTATTCCTTGTTTGGAAACATAAAAAAGGATTTGAAAGCAAAAAAAAAATTGAAAATTTTGAATAAAGTAAGACTTAATACTGTTAAAATATTCAAATTAAACAGCAAATATTTTTTTTTATTTTTTTTTATCTAGTGAAAAAGAAGTAAAGACTAAAATTTATTTCATTCATAGTTTTAAAAAAACCAATAACCACACAGGACATGAATTTGTAGTAAATATTCATATACGACAATGATTCAAATATAAACCGAAATTTCTTTCGTATGACCTCTAATGCGTCAGGAAAGCTCGTTCACTTCTAAACGTGATAGGTGGTTATATCACGTGATTGCATACATTTAAGCAAATTTCTTTCCACGCTTTAGTTGGCGTCACAATGAGGGAGCAAAACTTCCCCATTCATGTTGTATAACACATAAAATTTCTTACACGCGAATGCGTCAAACTAGCTGAAATCATTCGAAAACTTGAAGTGCAGTTTGAGGAGACTAGCCTATAAAAACCTACCTATGTACGACATAACAAGTTACAGCTAAGAAGCAAAAACTCGCCTTTCATCGGGAAGGGTTCTTGCAACACGCCTTCTCAAAAATACTTCCCGATGAGAAATCCCTAGATTTTCGAACATCAAAGGAGTTTTGCACATCGACTTTCTTCACCAACGCCACATAGTTAATCCTCCTTATACTATTAGTTACTGGATGAGACGAAATTTGCATATTGGCGGAAAATCTCAGACTTTCTATCAGAAACCCAATTCTGCTTCACAGCAATACCTTACTACACAGTCAATCGAAAAGTTGGAGGAAATTCGTTGGACAACAGTGGAACATCCTTCCTACAGTTCTGACCTATTTCGATGACTATCACATGTTTTGGTCACTAAAAGAAGCACTAACAGAGGAGCGATTTAACAACGATTTCGCTGCAAGGCTTTTGGGCGTAATTCGCTGAAAAAGCTCCCTCACTCTTTTTATAAAAATGATACTAAAAACTTTTAATCCATAGGCAAAAATGCATAGCAAAATAGGCGATTATATAAATTTATATATAAAAAAAACTTTCATATTTATATCTTACTCGTATATCAATAAATTTAAAAACAAAAATTCTTATTCATATTTGATTCACCCTCATAAAATTCTTGAGTTTTAATTATTATAATTTTAAGTAATAGAAAAGCTCATCATTTGGTATCAATTTGCATCAAAGACAAGTTTTATCTTTGTTATATTATTGTATTAGTGAGTTCTTAATGAGTAAGTTACATTAGTAAATTAGTATTCGTTAATAAAAAAGTTAAACTTAAAAGATTAGCATTATATAATCTTACAACTGTATCTTTTGGGAGTGGTTAATTTCTCAGACAGTGAACAGGGAAAGGAGGAGGAAATGGATAACAAACATGGTGGTAACAGAAGAAAGAAATTGTTAACAAAACGGAAGAAAATGGAACAAAAAAGGATGAGAAGGTATATTATAAGAGAGAGAAGGGGGGGGGGGGAGGAGATGTGATCAGTTGAGAAGAAAATGGTAAAAAGAGGAGATGTAACAGAAGAGGGTGAAGAGAAGATAACGAAACACGAAAGAGGAGATGTTAACAGAAGAAAAGGAGAAGATTGTGAGCAGAGAAGATGAAAAGACAAAGAACATGAAAAAGAGAAGATTGTGAAAAGAGTCTAAAGTGTTTTACTCGAGAGGTGAAGATGGTAAACAGAGGAAGAGATGGTGAATCAGGAAGATGATCAGAAAGAAAGAATAGGAGACAATTTGGAATAAGGTTGAAAAGAATAATTATTGTACTCAAATGATTGCATAAAGCAGTCTCTTCAGCTTCCGCGTTTCGATTTTAAGTCAATGGATTTAGTGATATAAATTTTATATTTAATTGAAAGTGGTACTTACGACAAAATGGCTTTTCATCTGCTGTTTTCAGATAAAGCTGACGTAAAGTATTCTTTGGATGCTCATCAAAAAATAGATCACTGTGGAATCCCATAACAGCGCAGTCACCCGTGTGGGAACAATCTGCACATCTGCCTTGCTCATATGTCTCCCAGTCCCTACACACGACACCTACTGGTGCACATGCTGAATCATCTGCTGACCGGTGCTGGGCAACTGGTTTTATACTTTCAAGATAAAGTTCAATGGAACGAAAATGGTCACAGGTGAAGTAATACCGACCAGCTAGAAGAAATAATCAAGAAATATTAGATTTTAATATAAGCATTTCAAAATTTGATTTAAAAAATATTACGATTAAACAAAAACAATACATAACATTCTTTTAATCTGCAGTTGTCATATTTTAACAAGAGTTTTAACTTTATTACTTATCAAGAAAAAACTGACCTAAACTAAGTTCAAATGACATAAGAATACAACTATAGTACTATTTCCCCACAACTGGATTTTGGCGCCATTTTGAACGATAACGATGTCGTTCTGGATTCTTTGCAATATAATAATTTGCAGCCAGCATGCTGTATTTTGGATGGCCATAGCAACCAACGTTCTTTTTTTTTTTTTTTTTTTTTTGTTTTTATTACCATGGCAACCAGCATAGCAATTAATTATAAAGTAGTAATTATTCGTTATTCTATCCGCGTTTGTAATGATCGATAGATGGCGCTCTCTGAACACTGCAGTTGTTAGTAAACATTATAGCCACGTGTGTTCCATTAGTGTTCTTTTTTGTTATTCTACTTAATATTCCGCCATTACATCATGGAAAATTGATTGCTTTTGGAAAAAAATATTTCAGTTTCTTCAAAGTTCGATCGGAAGTAGATTTTAACTGAAGCTGAACAAATATTAGTTTCAAATCATCTGATTAATTCTTCACTTCCATTAGCCGAAGCAACTGAAATTTAAAATTTGTCATTTGGAAATAAATGGAAGCTCAATTCTGGATTTCTTGATCCTTTGGAGTTACACTGTGGCACACAACAGTATGTGTTATCTTTTTTACCGTATTTATTCATTTTTATTCAATAAATATATGTGAAACTAAATATCGTGAAGCAATGGTGGCTGTATGGAATTCGAATTAAACCATGTTTATTGTAATTTCACCTTAGCCCACCAGAGGGCGAGCATTTCATTACAATCGCGGATTCCATCTTGTAAAGTATCATTATATTAAAATGTACTTTTATTCTTTATTATTAATTTATTTTGTTTATTATTATTTTATTTTGTTTATTGGTATCTAGTAGTGAATCAGGATTTTTTTGAGTGAATTATTTAGAATGATTTTTTTTTTTTTTTTTTTTTTTTTTTAAGAATGAATTAAACGAAGCATGTAGTAACACGTATTTAGCTACATGTGTATTACTTATCGGTAAGTTATGTTTTCTTTTCATGCTACGTGAAGAAGCTTATTTTTATAAATGCGTTGTAAAAATAATTGAAAGAAATGGTAAATGGAATTCTAATTTATATAATCGTATTTTACCGTAAATTGAAGAACATTTTAACTATATAAATGAATCGGAAGCATATATTTATGCATATTCATAAGCTTTGAAGTAGCGGAATTTAGGAAGATCTTTTATGATGAATAGTGAGGTGAGTCAAATTTGAATATGTTTCTGCTTTATTGTTATTGAAAATACGCTGAACTAATTTTGGTAATGACGCCATTTTGAATAATGCATTTCTTTCCGTTCGGAATCCATGGCAACCACTTCTAAAAATGGCATTTCACCATAATCGCCAAATACAGTTGTGGGGAAATACTATAGCTGTTCCGACATAAGCTTTATATCGAAACGACTATTGTTAAAACAGTTCAAAAGTCATTAAAATGAGTTTCTCTAGTAGTTTTATGAGTAGTGAAATTTATTAGAAATTACACACGGAAAAGATTAGTATTATTAGATAAGATGTAGTTTTACCGAACTTTGTTATGCAAACGAGAACACGTGCATTTAAAATCTTACTTTATAAAAGCTAAAAATAATAGTATGAGAAACATCTCAATCGTTTTATCAATCTCGTGAGATAATGTGGTACCTGCAGTCGACGATAATGGCTTTCACATTCTCGAATTATCCTAAAATCCTGTACAAGCGGATAACCACAGAACGACTTCTTGTGTTAAAACTTAGAAAATTTTGCTTACGATTCGAGTGCGTCTTGCGCATGCGTAGAAGGAACGCTGTGAAGGAATAAATAAGTGGTTTATCCCTATTTTGTTGTGTTTACATTTTCACATGTAAATAAACACGCAAATTAAGTATGGATGGATGTGGAATAATTAATATTTAGATATAATCAGAAATAGACAGTTTTATTAGTTATTTTTATTCTGTTAATCAGTTTCATAGATTTTTAAGGAGATGAATACTTTTTAAATTATCTATCTTATTTAAATATTTAACAAAAAAAAAAAAAAAAAAATTAATAAATAATAATTTTAAAAAAAAATAAATAAAATTTCCATTTTTTTTTCTTTTTAATAAGAGCAATTTTCAGTTTATAATGTTAATTGTTTTGATTAATTAGGATATACTGCAGTTATCTATACACCCATCGCAATCTTTTGTCAATGAAAAATCGCATTAATTATTTAGTACTTGTCATTTTCATAACCTTGTACTCTTGTGTATATTTTACTTCCAGCTTCAGTTGCTATTTATTTTTATTTTATTTTATTTTATTTTTTGCCCGTTTACTATTATTTATTTTATATATATACATCACAAGAATTATTTATTTTCGCACAGTAAAACACGTCAATATTGATCATTGAAAAGAAATTTTACATATACTATTTACATTTTTAACATATCATCTCTGAAAACGTTGGGAATACAGGTTGGAAATTAAGAAGTAAGATAACGATGTTATGTAAACCTATGTTAAACAATTCAAATTTGGCTTCGGAAGAGTTTTATATGATAATTAATTCTGTGTGAGGGGGGGGGGGGCTACAGCCCCCCTCAACCCCCCGTTTCATTAATGCACCTAGATTTATATAAAATTTAATTCGGTCATTAAAAAATAATTCTGTTTAAAAAAAAAAAAAAAAAAATATTATTAAAATTATTATTTAAAAAAATTATCTTTTTTGATGATGCAGACGATTTCCATATTAGAGAAGTAGTATAACACTACATACCAAAAAAAGCCCATTTTATTCTAAAAAAAAAAAAAAATACGTTTTTTTTTTTTTTTTTTTCGTTAAAAGTGAAAAAAATCGATAACTTTGTTTTAAATTATCGCAGATCGATGGTTCAACCATTCGTTTCAAAGGTATTGGCGAGCTCTTTTGAAAGATACCCATCAAGAAAATTTACTCCCCTCGAGGGGGGACGTCCCCCCAGGGAAGGGGGGGGGGCGAGGCTCCCACATACACAAAATTTTTTTCCCAGTGAACTATCTCTATTGCAAAAAATATATATTCGTTTCATTTGGTTTAGTGCAGTCTATAGACGATAAACTCTACTTACCTGCAATTTCCCCCATAGATGTAATGTATTAGAATTCTCTTGATTGTCCCTGTACACGAACCATTTGCTTGATCTTAACGAAAAGCTTACTGTAGCATCTATATATGATACACATTTAGAATACCAAGTTTGGAATGTCTGCTACTATTTGTTCTTGAGATATGCTGATAAAAGACAGACACACACACAGACACACAGACATACACACAGACCATTTGTTAAAAACATGATTTTCGTATTCAGGGCACCTCAAAACGTGTAAATGTAACAAAATATCGCGTTCGAAAATTTGACCCAAAAACAATACTTTTCTCTACCTTATGGTAAGAGAAAGTAAAAATATAAATCAATGTATGAAAAAAAAAATTGCCCTCGAGAATGAAATTAAAATCGAGAATGCACAGGAAAAAAAAAAAAAAAAAAAGTACTTTTTCTGGTCAAAAGGAGGGGGGAGGGGAGCAAAATCAAATAAGTTCTTACTTTAAATAATCAGAATATGATGGTACTTTATTCCAATCATGATTATTTAAAAATTACAGTGTTATTAGTAAGTATTGTTCAGCATGAAAAACAGAACACGTAAATGTATTATAATTAAATAAAAAAATATTTTATTAATACAGAACGATTTATATGTATATATATTATGTATAATGGAATAATTAAAAAATTTATAATTCTGAATGAAAAATAAAAGTTGCTCCTGCATAACTGAAAAATATCACAGGTTAATATACATTAAATTTGAATAACTTTATTAATAATAATTAAAATTTACAACTTATTCTTTAATTGGATTCCTGTATTACAATTACATTATTCAAAGTATGTGAAAAATATAATAGCTACATTAAATTCCTTGTGTGTTACATTCGTGGTTAAATTAAAAAAAAAAAAAAAAAAAAAAATTATACTTGATCTTTGAGAAATAGAGATAAGTAAACTTACTGATTCGAAATCACAATAGCTTGAAACAATCTTGCGAGGCAATCCTGCAAGTGTTTACATTAAAGCAAGAAAATAAATAAACCTTTTTGCTTTTAATGTAACACCAACTGGCTGAAAATCTCCGAAATAGAAATAAGAGAGACAAAGCATCCATATCCTACATTTGAATTGCGTCCCATACATACTTCCTCGAAACATTTGACGCAGCGTATATTTTACTTACAAAATAATTCCGTCATTCAAGACTTCGCCATTTAACATACAATAACGAATAAAACATTTCAAGTAATGCGATAAAACTATAAATTTTATTTTGGTAATCAATTCCTTAAAACGAGTCAGAAAAATATCACAGTAAAAAAATATTAAAGTTGTAAACAAACATAAATATTCTTAGAGGGAAAATGTATTTAATTTCTCCCCATGCGGTACTTTTTTCCCTTTTCAGCTTTCTTTTTACGCATGCGCAAGAGACACGAACTCAAGCTAAAAAATTTTCTAAGTTTTAACACTAGAAGTCGTTCTGTGGTTATCCGCTTGTAAATCCTGTCGCCGAAACGATAGTTGATGCTCAACATTAAGTTCCTTTCCTTCGAAAATGACCTTTTACTGCCTGTATACAAAATAAAATTTTTCTACATTGCTTTCTATGAGTTTAAACTAAGTTCCCCTTAGTAATGTTAAATTATTTAAAACAAAAGAAAAAACAAATATCTGATATTACGAGCTTACCATTTATGGTTCTTTTACAGGAACTTGCAAAAAAAATTGATACTTTGTGTTACATTAAACGCACAATTTGAAAAAAAAAATACTTAAACAGACTATTACATTTTTCTCTTTTGTTTATTTAACGACTTTTGTTTATTTAATTTATTTAAACAGCCGTTAATACTTTAATGTACAGAAAGTTTAATGGAGTCACTAAAATTTTTGATCCTGTAAAAATGAGGCTTTTTTATTGTTACTTGTATTTTATTCCTGCAACTTTCTATAAACTGAATAGCGGATACGTTCGAAAATATAAATGAAATATCTCTTTATTGTTCCTTTTTAATTGTATGTCGTTCATTATTGTTATAACTATGCTTTGTTATAATATCCGATTCTTTCTGCGAAGTATCTGAATTGTACGATTTAATTTCCAAAATAAAACCTACGTAATGATAGCTGCCAACATTACTAATTTTTTAATTAGATTTATCACCAGCATTTTCAAGAAAGGAATCGATCACATATTTTCGACGAATACATACAATTCGATAAACCGAAGATATTTGTAAAAACTTTCTGGTATGAAATTCTCCGTTGAAATAACGGAGACTTGGCACCTATGCGTAATATATACTCTATAAACTTTAAAAGAGATTGTGCTAATAAATTTTATAAATTAGCAAACTAAAAAGTTTTAATTACAAGCTTCTTTATCTTAATATTAATTAGTGTATCCTCGCAGTAAATACGAAGAAATGCTCTTAAAGTTATTTCGAGATAAATGCTGTCGTTTTCTTGAAATAGTATATCAGCATTGCGTTATCTAACATTGTGAAACTTAAGCAAACGTTTTTATAAATTCTGTCGTTAGAATGTTTTTGTAATAATCAAAAGATAAGAAAATAAGAAAGGAAAATAAGTTATTTAGATAAGTTTCCTATGCCTATATTCTAGAATAAAATTTGTTTAATATTGGAGGATGAGTACAGTCGGTAACAAAAATGTCCGAACACTAGCAAAAATTCCTATATAAAAAAAGTTCGCTTAATACAGTTTTACTAAATAAATCCTTGTCTAATCCTGTTCTTAGACTGACTAAGAACAGGATTCGACAAGGATTTATTTAACAAAACAGTATTAAGTGTACTTTTTTTACATAGGAATTTTTGCTAGTGTTCGGACACTTTTGTTACCGACTGTAAGACTTTGTAAGCAAAACTCACAACAACTGTTTCGAGTCAAAATAAAAGCACAATTTTTTTATCAAATATAAATAAATAGCTGAGTGCAGCATCGTAAGTAACGTCAATATTAAATAATTGAAAAAGAAATCCCAATAAATGCTGCTGTGATGTAAATTACTAATACTAAAAATTGCTTAAAAACCTTTTTTTTGTTTTCTAAGTAACAGATATAAAATTCTGCACAAAACAGAATTTAATTTAGCACAATAGGACTTATTTTAATCTATTCTACTATATAAAAACAAATGCAGTAACTGTATTTCATTCCCTGGCATCACTAACTATTTTCATTTCTAAAAATGTCTTTGGTGCAACTTTAGCATAAGAGCCTCTTGGCGGCTTTTAAATTTTTGGCGTCATTTTGGCGATGAATTAAAATGTGTATCGCAACTGCGTAAATAAAGATCTGGGTCCGAGCTACTTCGATGCCAAATTTTCAAATTTCGTCAAGAAGTTCTATACTGAAATTGTTTTTTATTTAGAACGATTTTTCCAAATTTTATTTTAATTATTAAAAAAAAAAAAAAAAAAAAGCACTTCCCTCCCCCCCCCCCCCCAGCATAAAAAGAAAGACATTTACTAAATTTATTTTTGGCTCATAAATAATAGAATCTTTCGATATTAAGTTTTTATAAATTCAATACATTTTTTAATAGTCATATTTATGCCACAAAGTTTACTTCAAAAAATTTCCATTTCTTACATTAAATTCAAGCCTTTTCTGGCCTTTCCCATTTATTTTATTTTACTAGAAATTGCCATCATAATTATAGAAACATTTATTTTTCAATAATTTTTAAAAGGTTAGTTATAAATATTTTCAAATAAATTTCTTAGTTAACTGATGTTATATCCTTCTAAAATGATAAAAATACACGCAAATTATCTTTTCTTGTAATTTTCTTTTTCAACATATATAAATAACTAGCAGGCTACGCCCGCTTCGCTGGTCACTATATTTAAATGAATTTTCGAAAGAATCTAATTAATATTTATTTTTTTACACCGCATTATAGAAAAAAATTAAAAAAGAAAAAGAAAAGACAAGAAAAGAAACTGAAATTGTTCCAAACCTCGTTTCGGGTACCCGCTGTCTACGGCAGCTCTTTTCCCGCCCGCATTGCATAAGGTCTAGGTTTCCCATGCCTGCAGGCAGATTTTTCCCGGGCACTTCAATCTGGATATTTATCGACGACAGGTGGGATCTGCTACTATTTAAGAACTACGATTTTAAAGATGAATGTATCTCAGCATCTATTAAATATTTTAGTTTTGAACCATGTATTTTATAGCCCATGCTATATACACTATATTAAGATTTGATTCTGACCAATGTAATAAAATAAATTAAAATAAAAAGTAGATTAAATATTTTTATAAACAAATAAATTTTAATCAATTTAATCATTTTTACTATGTATATACTACCATTTTCCCCGATAAATACAGTAAATAAAAAAAATGAATAAATAAAAGTTTTTCTTTTAAAGGAATTAACTAAAAAATGGAAAATAAGAAGTTGTTCTACTATAAAAAATTAAACATAACTGTTATAAATACGTTTTTAAATTTAAAACTAATTATACTTAATTTTTTCTACTGCATTACGATTTTATTTTCAATAAATATAACAAAAAAAAAAAAAAAAAAAATCGCCTTCAAATGAATGAATTAAATAAAAATAAGTTGCGTAATAGCCGTTGCTAAGGTACGCAGACGATTGGAACAAAAGAATTAAATTTATGAAAAATGAAGCATTAAAGGCAATATTTAAAATCGAAAAAACATTAATTTAAAAAATTCAAATTCGAAATTCGAATAAATCTCGATGGAGACACCTGCAGGGTCCCCAGGTACCTATATGCCAAATTTGGAAGCTCTGCGATCAATAGTGCGAGCACCAGAGCGCAGACACACACGCAGACACACACACACTTCTCTTTATTTATATAGACTAGCAGGCTACGCCCGCTTCGCTGGTCACTATATTTAAATGAATTTTCGAAAGAATTGAATTAATATTTATTTTTTTACACCGCATTATAGACAAAAACTTTAAAAAAAAAAAAGAAAGAAACTGAAATTGCTCCAAACCTCGCTTCGGGTACCCGCTGTCTACGGCAGCTCTTTTCCCGCCCGCATTGCATCAGGTCTAGGTTTCCCATCTCTGCAGGGAGATCTTTCCCGGGAACTTCAATCTGAATATTTATCGACGACAGGGGGGATCTGCTACTATTTAAGAACTACGGTTTTAAAGATGACTATCTCAGCATCTATTAAATATTTTAGTTTTGAACCATGTATTTTATAGCTCATGCCATTTACACTATATTACGATTTGATTCCGACCAATGTAATAAAATAAAATAAAAAGTAGATTAAATATATTAGATTATATATATATATATATATATATATATATATATAAACAAATAAATTTTAATCAATTTAATCCTTTTTACTATGTATATACTAGCATTTTTCCCGATAAATACAGTAAATAACAAAAATGAATAAATAAAAGTTTTTTCTTTTAAAAAAAAAAAAAAAACTTTCTTTTTAAAAAAAATCGCCTTCAAATGAATGTATTAAATAAAAATAAGTTGCGTAATAGCCGTTGCTAAGACACGCAGACGATTGAAGCAAAAGAATTAAATTTATGAAAAATGAAGCATTAAAACCAATATTTAAAATCGAAAAAGTATTAATACAAAAAATTCAAATTCGAAATTCGAAAAAATCTCGATGAGGTGCACACCTGCAGGGTCCCAGGAACCTATATGCCAAATTTGGAAGCTCTGCGATCAATAGTGTGAGCACCAGAGCGCAGACACACACACACACACACAGACACACACACAGACACTTATCTTTATTTATATAGATAATAATACATATCGTTCTATACCGAAGCTGTACCATTTTTTAGCATGATTTTTCTAAATTTTAATTGTTTAAAAAAAAAAAAAAAAATTGCACGTTCGTTTTCTTCTCCCAGCATTCAAAGAGTAATACTACAAACTGCGACACCGCAAAATCGCAGATTGAAAGTAATAGTTCGACCTGCCGTACTAAAAAACGTATTATAACACATGAAAATTAAAATAGTCTAAGCACCCATACATTGGAGAAAGATTACTAACATCTTAAAAGTTTAGATAAATAATAAAAAGAAAAAAAAAAACATGAAAATCCAAACGGGAAGGTAAATGGAGAAGAAATGTTAGCCTTAGAAAGATCATCAAAAAAGTGACCTTAAGACTAGTAGTGGGCAAGGATTAGACCAGGGATGACAAACCTAAGAAATATCAAATTTTGTTCATTATTTTTTAATACTAATCCGTGGTATGTATTACTTCCAATACCCGACTACTATAAGTAATGGAAGTATTGTATTCGGTCAAAAATTTCTATGTTGATTTTTCATTTGACTTATATGTTTTAAGTCTTCAAAATCGATAAAAGTGGTTTTTGAAAAATGGTCCGTGCATATGTCTGAGAAATCTATCATATTTCCAAAGCGAATTAAGACAGAACGACGAAACTTCATAATTCAGGAGTGCAGATGATTTTACAAACTTTTGATGCAAATCTGAAATAAGATCGTAAGTCCGTATTTCAAAAATGGCTCTAACAATTTTTTTCAAAGTTCCCCTATAAGTTAATTTTAAACGCCCTTTCGTACGTATCACTGACCTCAGAATAACTGATAAACATCGCTTATTTCAATTTTGTCTCAAAAGTGATTTAAAAAGTTAAAAAAAAAAAATAAAAATAAAAAAAAGGCCTCAACTAATTTTTTTTATACTTCCATATTAAGTCCCTTTTAGATGTAATTATGTAATTATTGGTTTCTGGTGAAGAGATGAATTTTTTAAGTTTTTAGTGAAAAAGCGTAAGAGTGACTGAAAGTTGGTATCTCAAAAAAGGCTAAGGATAGGTCTTAACATTAACTAAAGTAAATTATAAACTTTTTATTATTGTTATTAACTAAGATGTCTTTGTTTGCTAACACAGGAAACTTTTTAAGCATCTGATTGGTTAGGTCAATGTTTAGTCTTCTGTCCCTGATATAATGCAAAAAAGAGTTGTGTAGCAGTGGGTAATGGAAATCGTGTATACACCAGATTTTTTTCCTTTTTAACTAATTGCAGATGTTTATGCATAATAAAAATGAATTATTAAACTTATCTAGATACGTGCGCAAAGCTATTAAATAGTTCAATACTGCAAGCTGATAACCTCGTTATGAAGAAATATAGGTATAACATTAAATTTGAGACATCTAACTGTATAAATAATCTAACTGTAACATGACTAATATTTTTGGCCAGTCCCATGAATCAAGAACGCGAATATTGTAACGGTTGCTTCTGTACGTTTATATCAAACAGTTAATTTTTAGAGGATAGTTCCAATGCATTTCTTGATTCTAATGGATACCATTTTTGTTGAACTAGACGATTGACAATTGGGTATATTCTCTAATCAGTAAAAATATAATTAAGGAGATTTAAATTTTGGTGACCAAAATATAAGGTACTTTAAATCGAAAATGTAAAAGATTTTTTAAGGATTTCAAAAGAAATAGAGGAATAAAAAGCTGAAACAGACTTAAAACAACTGTCTTTCAGTGGTATATATATATATATATATATATATATATATATATATATATATAGTGCGTTTATTAGATTAATTCAGAATTTTGTCGATGATAGAATTATACCGCTACGAAAGATAATTTAATAACACTTTATTTTCAAAAATCAGCACTCTATTATTAAAATCCTAAGGACATATATTTCAGAACTTTTTTAAAAAGGGAAAAATGCTCTTATTCATATGACTTTGCACATTCATTAAAATGCATTGAAATACGTACGTGGAATGATACTGAATAAAAATTTAAGCAAACACTATAAATTCCAAAAAACACAATACAATTTGCTCCAGAATACCAATATATAAGCAACAATTCTTTGCCAGGTCGAATTATGCATGTTCCTTCATAATTAAAACCAGAGTGTAAATTGCCATTACTTTTTTTTAACATATTACTGAAAAATATATTTTGCTAAAATACATTAAAAATTCGCTAAAAAGTTTTTAAAAAAACGGCATTTCATAAAATATTTAAATAAAAACTTCTAATTTTTATTCAAATATTCACAGGCAAAAATTACGGAACAACTGAAAATTTTCGGAAGCGTTATTTATTTAGTATATTTCAATTTAATTTGGATTTTTAAGTGGTTTAACTGAGATGCAAAAATATTTAAAAGTATGTCAAAATTTGAAATTTGCTTCATAGAAGTGTTTTCGGCACTAGTACTGAACGATTATCATACTCCATATCTATATTTCTCCCCTTTTAACTTTATTTTGCACATATGACGTAGCTGCCTCTTTTTCTACTATTGAAATCAAAACAGAGTTTCACTGATTCATATTTCTTAAATCCCAATTACAAATGCTTGGTTAAAATAAAATTCAGTGAACAAAAAGGTATAGAAAACAAATTTAGAGTTAATCAACTTGATAAAAACAGAACACCACCAAAAGAATTAAATTAACTTTCGGAAAAGATAAAATATGTAATATATATGCTTGCGTATTTTTAGCCAAAATGCTAAAGAAAATTTTTTGACAGGTTAAACCCAGGTTAAAACTAAGTAGACACGAGTTTTTGCAATGTATGGTGTTTTGCTTAAGTTTTCATGTAACACCTATTTTTTCGTTGCGTTTTGAATGAAATATTTCACGTTCTTATGTCCTTCTAGCTCAGTCAAAAGAGTAGATCGATTTCTTAGATCTCTTTTAAATAAACATTTCGAAACAGGGTGAACTACCAAATTTGCTAATGAATTCATACAAGATATTTCTAAAATAAATTCTATGCCCATTTTCGACTCGACTTGATTCAGTATTTCGGAAGTTATCGTGATGACAAATTTTCTATTATGAACATACCTGGTTAGAGATTGCAGTATGACGATTTATAAAAAAAATCGACCTAAATTACTTACCTCTATGAATTCCTATTCTAGGTAAAATAGAAAAGGGAGAGTTGTGGCAACCAGGTTGATTAGCTCCTCCATTTGGATAGAAATCCACGTGACCAACAGCCATTCGCATGCCAAGACCTTTAAAAGTAAACAGGGAAATTCTATTGATAATTAAGTAGTTAAATATTTACATTTTACCTTTCATGTAATAAAAATGAATCAGAAATACTCTAGGGCCCTTTTAACACCCATTTTTGATAAAAGTATTAAAAATATAACCAGAAACAATCTGCTGTGTGACACACTATAATGCACTGAAACACTGATGTTGAATAATGCTGAATAAAAACTTATTACTTTCACACACTAGCACTAATACATACTATAGATAACTTATTCACACATTAACTTAACACGTTAACGTTTACGCTCGAGTTAATTCAAGCAGTGACTATGCCCCCTGTGTAGTTTTCTCTTAATATATTTTACTGTATATACAAGGAAATACCAGCCAGCACTAAACTATATACAGCCGTACCTCGTTACTGATAGTTACTGATTAAGAGTTATAAAATTATAAGATATTATGATAAGATATATGATAAGATATATGCTAAGATATTTTAGTTATAAGATTAGTTACTGATAGCATGAACTACTGATAACAGGAACAAATTTTTTATCCCCCTTGAGATTCAAGTTAACGAGGTTCGACTGCATAACGTATTTGGAAATATGTACTAAATAAATATACATATTATCCATATACAGTCGAACCTCGTTAACGTTAATCTCAAGGGGTATAAAAAAATCTGTTCATGTTATCAGCATAGTTCATGCTATCAGTAACAAATCTTGATATAACTAAAGTAATCTTCATTTTGCGGGGATTGTGGAAACAGTTCATGTTAAAAATAATTCACGTTAACGAGGTTGAACTGTACTTGTTTTCAATATATTTGCTTTAATTAAAGAAAAATGTGGATCCTAAGAGCATGTCATTGAAAAATATGCGACCGTTTAGTGGTTGAGACTTGAGACTGCCAACTGAGAGATAACTCTCAGCTTCTTTACTTGCCATATTTCTGTAGCTACGAGAAAACTTGTATATTAGTGTTAATAGATTGTCTCGAAACAAAAAAATAATGTTTGGCTTACAAAAAGATGAAATTTATTGATAAATGAACAGAAAATATAATCGTTCAACGTTTATTCAAAATTAACAAGAAAATGAATATTTTTTAAATAAGCCATTTTTTTTTTAATGGGTAATTTCACAACAGTATATATATATATATATATATATAAATCTATATGCTTTTTAATGATTACTCCCCATAAAAATAATCTCAAGATATTCTGCAGGTATTTTTAGAGAAAATCCACAGAATATCTTAAGTTATTTGGCCCATTCTTAAGAAAGTTTAGAAAATTTCTTTAAAATGTCTGTAAAAGTTCTTAAGATATTTTACAGAAAAAAGATAAATCTTCAAAATATTTTTAAATATTTGAAGAAAATCTTAAGAAAATACTATTTTCTCAAGAATATCTTCGGATTATTTTTAGTATTATAAGAGTTTTTAAAAATAAGGTTAAATTGAATTGGCTTTTTTAAACAGTAATTCTGGAAGTTAGCATGTCCAATCAAAATAGTAATGCTGTTTTCTCTTACCTCTTGATAATTTTTTTTAATAATAATTAAAAGTCTTACCAATTACGATAGCCTTTTTCACATACCCATAGCTGCCAACCTTTCGATTTTTTTACTCAGCTTTAGTTACCACTATTTTTAAAAAGAAATCTGTTATTTTCGATGATTAAATAAACTGAAAATAGTTATAAAAATTTTCTCATAATTTTCTCATATTTCATTTTCTCCCCTTGAAAAATGGGAAAGTTGGTAGCTGGTATATCATTTGAGATCTGAACATACTACTGACTTCATATCCAGGCAGAATTAAAAAGATAATTTCTGTTTGGTGAAATGTTTTTATCATCAAAAGTTTCAATCTTATACGTTTTGTCTTTTTTTTTAGATTAGATGTGAACTGTAATCAAAATCGTTATTTACCTTCTAGAAGCCCATTTCCGGAGTCTGTGTGAATAACGTCGACGAAATCAGCATCACTTGAATCTAATCTGTCTTCTAAAGGAGCATCATAGAACCTTGGCCCAGCTGGATCCAGACCTAAGCAGAAATGATAAATTCAAAATTATATATTATTCTAATTTGACCAACGCACACAATGTAGAATCCAGATATATTTTACTCATTTTTTATATATTCTATTTGTTAATTACCAGCTACTGCGATTTCAGGAAGGTATTTTGGTGAAAAAATTGCCTTTATAAGAAGTGTATGTCAAAACATTACTGTTCAAACACTGAACTTTGAAAATTTGAAAATTTTAACGCCTTCCAACAATGTTGAAAAGTGTACGGATTCTGTTTGTCTGCACTTTCATTTCTATAACCATATATATTATTTAGGTTCATAATTACAAGTTTGTTATTTTTAAAATGGTATATATAGCACTATTAGTTTATGTACAGGAATTCAAAAGAATTTAGATATGTGACGATGATTGTAGATGGCCGTAGGTTAATGAAGTGTAATTTGAAAACAGTTTTAGAATTCTTGCGAAGTATGCCGTCAATAACACAGTGAACCAGGCATTTTTGTAGAGAATTACGAAAAATTTTATTAAACATTTTATTTGATATATAGGTGACCAATTTTATAAAGTTACTATTATTGGATCATTAGAATTGGAGTGATTTTTAATAGCATTGGAGTGGGAGCTCAAAACGTCGACTTCTCAGGTCAAGTCATGATGATGAAGTGACGCTCCGATTTCTTCATTAATTTCGCCAAAGCTCTAATCGAAGCCAAATTCAAAATAGTAGAGAAAAAATGGTTGTAATTATGTTACATATAAAACACATACATTTTTTGAAAAGGTTACCGCATAATTATAATTCAAACGGTCCTCACTAAAAGCCAATCTTCGCCATGAAAACACGGAACTTTTAAGCAAAATTAATGTATCATGTTATAAAACAAAGAATGCGCTCATGGCGACAAACTGCATTTATTTGCAAGATGAAAAGAAACCGAATTAGAAAAGTCATAACATGCTATTGTAGATCTGCATTACGTTAAAGAAAAAATAATACATGATCAAAGGTTTCGACAGAGTTGCAATTAGCAAAAGTTACATATGTGGGAAGAGGGAAGATGCAAAAATTTAAAGAACATACTGTATGTGAATTTAAGTTGAAATTTAGAGGTCATAAAAAATGTGTTCATTACTTTTAACTATGATAATATATTTTTTAGAATGTGTGATAATCGACATCACAAGATACTTAACCTATCACTGGCACATCTTTAAAGCATATTCTGCGGAATATCTAACGCTGATTGCCCTACTCTTATGAAACAAGTGACTGTTCCCTTGGACTCAAGAATATTCGTCGAATAGTAAGTTTTGAAATACAAGCGACAACATTTTAGGCTGCTTTGAGAATATTTCGTTGAATTTTAAGTTTTATTGGACTGTTTTGAAAAAAATCGTTGAAATCAATTTTGTTGTATTGCTTCGGGAAATTATGCTAAATAAAGTGTACTCATCGACTAGAACTTGCCTGCTTCTTTACGAATTACTTTCTTCACAAGCAAATCTACATATTTCGTAACCCTACAAATTGGCAACACTGTATGTAAAGGGAAATAACAGTTAAAAAGTGTTTGATCTACGCGAATCGCATAGATTTTTAATTGTTTTTTCAGCAGATATCGAAGAGACGAAAAATCTTGCCAAAATTAAAGTTTTTAGCTAAGACTATAAAAGTCTCTTTCAGTTGCACGTCAATGAGTATGTAACCCAAACTCGCCACAATTTTAAATTTCTCAAAATTGATACATATTGTTCTGAAGCTTAACACAAGTCTTTCCAGCTCAATTTGAAGAAGAGTAGTTTATACCTCTGTTATGTTCTATGAAGCACAAGATGACGGATGAAATTAAATTCGATCAAGATCGACATATAAGTTATGTACACTCGGAAAATAGAAAGACACCTTCCAACAAATTTTGCCGTAAATTATCGTATCAACACGCGGCTGGTGCTGGTCAATTGATAATAACAGGCATAGTGTAACCATGTTTCCTAAGATTAACAGTGAGAACGAGTTCAAAGGCTTTGAGGGGTGCAAAATTGACCGACAGATTGGTGTTTGGTAAATATTCAGTAATTCAGTGTTCCCTTATCGATTATCTTCGCTCAACGACAAGAGTTTTCACCCCTATTTTAACACTGGACTCATTCAGTTCGCACTTCTGCAGAGGCTCCCATGGTTGCAAGAAATGTGGTTAAAGAATAGGTATTAATGCTATTGTTAAAAATTGCTTAGAGTTCGTCTACAAATTATGCATCAACATTTTTTCAAATAGTTATACCTATTTTTGATGCCATATTTGAATCCGAGATCTAGGAAGTCCGCATAAAGGTATAGCTATATACTTCTAATTAACTCTTGCTAGTATTACAAACAAAAAATGTAATAGGTATTCATACCTACATTAAAAAAGAAAAAGACAAGAAAGAAAGAAAAATCTCTCCTAAAAGTGATATTCATTCAGATAATAACAGAAATAGAAGTATGACAACTACAAAATAAAGTAATACCAATTAATAAGTTATGTGTTATGAACTTATATGAATAACCTATATGAATAACTATTTCAATTCCTATCTACCCAAAGTTAGAGACTAGAGATGAGACGGGCTCAGCCCGAGCCCGATCGGGCTCAAATTTTACGCAAATCTTCGGGCTCCGGGCGGGCTCGGATTCAAGCTAAAAGTTCCGTTTATTTTATTCTTCACTAACTGGAAAATGTAAAAAAAAGAAATTTTATTCATTTTGAGAGCATTTGCAGTAATGCCATAATAGTCATGATAGGTCATAAATCACAAAATAATCTAGCAAACCTTAGTAGCTTTGACTTTCCTTTTTCTAAATAGAACTTTTTTTTCAACGGGATGCATAATATGTCATAGTGTTATACAGTAATTCTTCCTCCTTCGTTATATTGGGCCTCATTATATCACTCATTTGGATAAATTTTTTGTTCCCCGATAGGCGCGTTATAAACTATATATATACGCTGCACTATAAATATATATTCTATAAATATATACACGTATACATAGACAGACATTCTAAATTGTTATAATTACATTTATAGTTATTTAAATTGAGGATTGATAATAAGAAAATTAATTTGAAAATGAAAACGGTATTTAATTTTACTATTGTGTATGCGTTGCATAGCGTACCACTTTCAATATCGGGCTCGGGAGGGCTCGGGCTCTGATCACACAAAATGTTTCGGGCCCGGGCGGGCTCGGATTGCCAAAATAGAGCCCGAACTCACCTCTATTAGAGACACAAATAACAATACGCCTCGAACACTGATAAGAAGTGAAATATCAATAACAAAAAAAGATAGGAATTACCTGCAAAGGGTTTCGATGATGCCTGTTCTCTATTCGTGCAAAAATAGAGAACAGGTCATAATACATAATTTTTTTTTTTAATATGAACTTTAATAACTTTCATATTTTAAAATTATTTTTAAACGAAATTATGCATGAAACATGTTTAGATCACTTCCTTCTAATGCATTAAAAAATTAAATTTCAATTTAATAAAACATTCAGGACGATATCAATTAACCTATCAGCCATATTCATTAAAAATAATCATTAGAACTCGACAGAACTATAAAAATTTGAAATACAACACATACACACATACATTTACACACTATATACCATTTTCCAGGCAGAGTTGATTTAAAGAGTAAAAAAAAAAAAAAAAAAAAAAAAAAAGTCAGTCAAAATTGCTATTTGAAATAAAGTTGTTGCAAGTTTTAATATAAAGGTGAACCCTAACAATTTTAACTATACTTTTATTAACTAGGCGTTAATGCTAATCGATTGATACCAGCCACGTGTTTATATGCTTAATTTTTATAAAAGTTTTAAAAATCTATTTAATTTTTTTTTTTAAACCTTTATAAAATAGATTTTGAAAAAAAAATTAGTTTAATTTATACTCGTATAAGTTTTTTCTCTTTAATCTTTAAAAACAAAATTACATTACATTTTTATTTTAAAAAATTATTAAAAATGAAATACTGAGAAATTTATAGAAACCTATCTATCTATCTATCTATCTATCTATCTATTTTTTTTTTTTTTTTTTTAATTAAACTGTTCAGAAAATCAAATAAAAATAAAAAAACTTATTTTTTTTTAAACATTAAAAAAAAAAAAAATATTTTTTTTAAATCTATTTTCAGAATTTTTAATCTATAAAAAATTAATAAATATATATATGTTTTTTAATTAAATATTTAATTAAAATATTCATATATATTAAAAAATTTGTAAATATTTGTTTAAAATAATTTAAATATTTAAAAACTTTTAATTTTTACATTAAATTTATTTTTAAAAGAAACTGAAAAATCCACAATAAAATTAATTAAAACCAATTTTTTAAACCGAAAATCTCTTAAAAAAAATTTATCTAATTAAAATTATTAAAAATTTATTTTAAAAATTAAAAATACCTACAATATTTGTTTCTATTATGAAAAAGAAAAAAAAAAATCTTTAAAAATTAAGATAAAAGTGATCTTCCCCCTCAAGAGACATGTATAAAATTTTAAATCCCTAACAATTAAAATTAATAAAAACTGTTCAGAAAATCAAAACTTTTTTTTTTTTTTTTTTTTTTTTTTGTAAACAACATATATATATATAAAATCAATATAAGAGTTTTTAATCTATAAAAATTTAATAAATATATATTTTTTTTATTAAATATTTAATTAAAAAAATTAAAAATATATTTTTAAAATCAGTAAATATATGTTTAAAATAATTCAAATATTTAAAAACTTTTAATAAACTTTTAATTTTTACTTTAAATTTATTTTTGAAATAAACTGAAAAATCTATAATAAATAAAATTAAAACTAATTTTTAAAAATGAAAAAAAAAATTAATTTTGTTAAATCTAATTAAGATTATTAAAAATTTATTTAAAAAAATAAAAATACCTACATTATTATTTTTTTTTAATTCTGAAAATAAATAAAGAAAGAAAGAAATTAAATTAAAATAAATAGTGATTTTCCCCTTCAAGACATGTATAAAATCTTAAATCCCTAAAAATTTGGTTTTAATTTTTATGTATGTATGTTTATGTATATAGATTGTTCATTTCTAGATTTTAATCTATTACAACTTAAAAATATACATTATAAAAGATTTTTTTTTTTTTAACTTTCTAAAAATATTCTTTAAAAATATTTTAAAATGTTATGCATTTATTTC
Organism: Salticus scenicus; assembly: GCA_963930645.1. Lineage (NCBI taxonomy): Eukaryota > Metazoa > Arthropoda > Arachnida > Araneae > Salticidae > Salticus > Salticus scenicus. The sequence continues at coordinate 213,283,758 of OZ005662.1, forward strand.
AAATCGTGAACATTTTATAATTCTTATTAACACTTTTTTGGACTGAGGGCCTATTAGTCTCAATCTGGGATTTTTGCGTTGTCGATTTCGATAGTTGGACATTTGTCGAAATCTAAAATTTATCGAAAATATAATTGAATAATTTGAAAGCGATGTTATAATTTGAAAAAAAGAAAAAAAAAAAAAAAAAAAAAAGTCCTCCGTCCTAAACTAAATTCTGCTTTTGCCAGAATTTCATCAATTTTTATTATTATTATTATTATTATTATTTAAAGAAAAAGAAAAGAAAATTAATAATAATCAGTATCGTTACAAGCGATATCGAAAAAGTTTTTTTTAATAATTTTGAATTAGGAAATAAAAAGTGCGCGTGAAATAATATGAAATAAAAATAAGTAAAAAAATGAATTTAATGATTTAATGTTTTTGTTTTTCGGGGGCTGCTCATGCATATAAAAAATGCGTATTAAAACGAGTCGAAGAAGGAAGCGAAATAAGTATTGAGTTATATTACGATAAATACGATATATAATATGATACGATATATTAGACCTATCGTCCAGAATTAGTAGGCATTTTCGTTGAAAGAAATAGTTTGTTCGTTCGGTGCAACTTGCACATTAGTCCCCTTTAAATATAGTGACCAGCGAAGCTGGCAAAGCATTCGTTGATTCACAACCTCAATTGATTTTTTTTTTTTTTTTTTTTTTTTTTTAAACCAAGTATAGAAATATTAAATCAGATATTTCCATGTTAAGTACAAAATAACAAAGAAACAACTTAAATTATTTTTAAGATTATAATCGTCTATGTATTGATCGATCATGTCGTTTGTGAAAAACTTTAATATTGAAAATAATCTCTTTCGAGGGGGGGGGGGGATTTTTTTTTTTTTTGTGTGTGTGTGTGTGTGTGTGTCAACCGTATGTACTGAAGATAACTGAACATTATGCATAAAATCTTTTTCTTGCTAAATAGCCGTGTCTGTTTCTTTTGTTTTTAAAGATTTAGATACAGCATTAAATAACTTTTTTTTCCTTCTTAATATCCACTATGATAATATTATAATAGTCCCCCACAACAGATTTACTTTGTTACAACTACAAACTGTACATAACCAATGTAATTAGCATTTTCTTCATGTTTTTTTTTTTTTTTTTTTTTTTTTTTTAAGAATAGAAAGAAATTCATAATATTTAGACCATTTTTTGTTACAACTTTATCATATATGACCCCCTTGACAACTTTTAAATTTTTGTCAGTATTTGGCGATGAATTTTTTGGTGTAATAGCTTGTTAGGGGGAAAAAAAAAAAAAAACACTAGTGCTTATAATCTAAAGCCTGTACTTTTTCCAAATACTTATACATTTATCTGTTGCCTACACTTTTTAGGGGAGGAATTTTTGTTTTGCCATAATTAGAAATATGAAATGTGTCCCAGAAATGTCTAATTCTGTAATGTTAAAAAAATTATCAGAGCGAAATTACAAGATTTATAAATGAGTTTGATTTTCACTGTATTTGGAACAACTGGCATATTGGTCCACAACTCTGTTTAGCGATTTTGCTTTGGTGATTATGGCGAAATGCGATTTTCGGAAGTGGTTGCCATGGATTCCAAGCGTAAACAAAATGAAAACGCGTTTTTCAAAATACGTCTGCTGTGTAATGTACATAAATAATTAAGCCTATTTTTAATATTAATAAAATAAACATTAAAAATTAACTTTCCTTTCTTTGCATGAAAAAATAACAAGGATCATCAGTATGCATATATAGGCCGTGGGCCATAGCTGGATATCGTTCAAGTCCGTTTCAATCATCGAGGGGCAATTTCAATTTAATGTTAAAATTAAAAAATATTCAGTTATCTACAAATTTGCAATGTTCTGGTCTGAAGATGTGCACATTATTTTAAAACTGATTAAATCTGTACTGATAAGTATAAAGGATTTAAGTCCATATTCTTGATTTTTCAGGAGACGAAAAATAAAGTTAAACTAACTAAAAACTAATCAGCAGAATCGATTAGGAAAAATGGATTATGTTGTTTTATACGCTTTATACCATTCAGTGATTGTCAATCTTCATTTAATAAAGGGAAAAAATTGAATTTAATATTTTATACCCAAGATTAATGCTAAATTTCTGACTTGAATCTTGTTTTACCAATGGATTTTCTCAAAGACTAAATGATATGGATTTAAATCCTTTATACCAATCGATAGAGAATTTTTTTCTGAGTCTGACTATGTACTTAACTCAAAATCGACATTTTTGGACCTAAATCCTTTATACTTATCAGTACAGAAATAAACTCTACAAATTTGACGTTTCTGCGGTCCTGCCATTTTACCTACTTTTAGAGATAGCAAGATTCTCTTCTCGTTTCTTTGCTTATTCTCCAATCAAAACCGGTAATTTTTTTCTTCAGGCATTTTGATCCAATGAAGGCTGATGTTAGTACACGCGCTAGCGCCCCGCTTGTATTTGATATGTTTTGTTTATGTTTACACTAGCTGTTACCCGCGACTTCGTTCACGTGGAAATTTTTATGTGTATGTGTGGGAACTGACGGGTTGATCATAATATGTAATGTAATGAAACCTTATCATTGTGGTGCTGTGCAAAACAGAGTGTGATAAAGTATACTCAAAAAATGTGTAACTCATCGAAAGCCAAAATAAAATGCCAAAATAAATAAAAAGTTATCGCCAACATGTTGATAAAAATTTTAAATTCGTTCATAGGGATCCTGTACTAAAACAGTACTGCGTTGCGGAAGTATAAAAACTGGGTCGTCAATTATGATTTTATTTCGAAACCTTTCTTTGTATGATTTTAGTTCACTATTGCACAATATTAATCTGGTTCTAATAATAATTTGGTGACTGGTGAATTAAAATTTTAATTATGTGGTGAAATTCATATAATATTTATGAGTCTCCAAAGTTTTTTTTTTTTTTTTTTTTCCATCTTCCGGCGAATTGTTTAATAATATTTTAGTTCTTAAACAATTTTGGACGGCTTTGCCCGCTTCGCTGGCAAACTTTTTTCAATAGAGCTTTATGAAAAAAAAAAAAAAGTAATAATAACTGAAATTGATCAAAAGCTCGCTATGGGCTCCCGCTGCCTTCGGCAACGACTTGTCCGTCCTTGCAATCTCCCGGTGCCTGTCCCTATTGCCTGCGACAATAGCTTACCCGTGGGCTTCCATTTGGGTGCTTAACATATATGACAGTTTCGATACGGACAGTATCGAAAATTTTGAAGTAACTCTTATATCTGAATCCCAGTTACATATGAACAACACTATACGTGATGTACATAATATTTGCTCTCAAGTCATTTTTTTTTTTATTTTTTTTTTATTTTTTTTTTTAATTGCAGGGTTCCGTGTACACACACATAGAAAAGAATTTCGTATAATTTTCAAGAATTAAGGAAAGAAAAGAGGTTTATAAGACAGGTTTCCCCCTTACTCAGTAATAAAACCGGAAATTTATTGTGTAAAATTTTCACTCTATACTGACATAATGGCCCTCTTTTCTCCACCTGTCACCAAAAGTACGTTTAATATTTTATAAAAATTGAAAAATTGCAAGGTTTAAATACATTTATTCAATAAAATTTAGAAGCTTATTTATAAATTTCCAGATATTCTGTTGCAATTAGACTCATGCCAAAATAAATCACATTCATATCCAGATATGAATCTACCCTTTTATGAATTAGGCAACAAAATCAGCCATATACTCTTAATCTTTTGTATGATCTGAAACGTTTTTCCCATAACTATGCCATTATAATTATGACTTAGTTTGAAGACGACAAAAAAATCATGTGAACAGACAAGATTGATCTAAATATTTTTTCAAACAACTTAATCAATGAAAAGCTGTATATTTATGTTGTAGAAAACAGATTATTACAAAGTTAACTGCTTTAGGGGGGGAAAAAATGTAATTTCAAAACAATATATTTAAACTAACATTTATTTCATATTCGTTATTTACTGTACTCCTTTAAATATTATATTTATTTAACGGTAAAGAATTTACATTTTAACCTCAACCTTAATAAACGTGCTAGCATTTCAAAAACAAAACTAATTCCTGAAAAGGAGCACTTGGTATCAATCTGGGTAAAAACTTCGTCACCAGCTTTGTAGACCAGTTTTGTGTAACACCAAAAATAAATTGGAATTAAAGATTATGATTTGAATTAGCTTATAAGTCTTTCTGTGTGCCTGCCCATAGCCTCCTAAACTAGATGCCTGTAGCGTTGCTCGTAAACTTGGCAACAGTTCAAGCGGTAGACAGCGTCACCTGGTACAGATCGAGCGACTTTTTTATTCGACAGCCACCAATAATTTTTAAAAGTCATATGATATATATAATCGATGTTCCTTCGATTCTATTCACCTTTTATGCATATCAAATCTGACTTTTAAAAATTATTGGTGGCTGTTTAATAAAGTCGCGCAATCTATACCAGGTGGCACTGTCTACCGATTGAACTGTTGCCAAGTTTACGAGCAACGCGACAGGCATCTAGTTTAGGAAGCTATGGCCGGCATCTATCGTCCGTAAACATTTTTTTATTTTACTTTTTTTTTTTTTCAAAATGATGTATGTTATTCAAGATAATTATGGAATGTTCACTATAATAATGGTATAAATAGTTGAATTGGTTTGTGTATAGGGACAAACAAAGGAATGCGAATGTATTGCATTTTATTAGAGGCATCTTTATAAAACATTTTAATAACTTTGTACTTGTACTGTGCAAGTTATAATAAAATTGATATTTATTATTCATTTGCTGAAAAAATGTTTTCTATAGAATATGGTATGCTTATGGCATTAAGATTTACAGGGCTATACTAAAATATTCAGATAGGGTAAGTGCTCCAGTGATTCACACTTTAAGAGCAATCTCTGCTGTTTTCAATGTTCCAGTCATCAAAAAATATTTTTAGAAATCTTAAGTTAATACACATGGCATGAAAGATATTCAGAACAACATATATGTTAAAATATATACATTTGATAATTATTTTTTATGAATTTTTATTTTACACTCACTCAATGTTCCAGTAATTGACACTGCCAGTTTTTCATTTTACGAATAATTGGCACCCTATGTTCCAGTGTTTGACACTGGTAGTTATTAATTTTACCAGTTTTTTTTTTTTTTTTTTTTTTTTTTTTTTTTATCATCACCCTGCTCCAGTGTTTGGCATAAAATGTTCAAATTCTTATATGTACAGTCGGTAACAAAAGTGTCCAAACACTACCAAAAATTCCTATGTAAAAAAAGTACATTTCATACGGTTCTGTTAGATAAATCCTTATTGAATCATGTTCTTTGACTAAGAAGAGGATTCGACAAGGATATATTTAACAAAACCGTATGAAGTGTACTTTTTTTACATAGGAATTTTTGCTAGTGTTCGGACATTTTTGTTACCGACTGTAAAATATATGCTTTTATTATTTTTTAATTATTTCGGGATAGATGTCAATTATTGGAGTATGTCAATCACTGGAGCATCTACCCTACATTAATGGTTACAATTGGAAATTGCTAAGATTTCATTTCCCTTTCATTTCCCGTTTTTAGCACTTTCTAACAATGTGATTATAAATTCAATTAGTCTGTGTCATATCAATCCATTGTGGAATCATTTCGGCAAAGTACATTGAAAGTTAAACGGATTCAACGAGTATGTACTGTTCGAATTTGTTAATCTTTCCTAACCACACGATTTTCAGTTCTTGTTTATTTCCACATGATATTAATTCTTTGCAGAGTCAGCAAGAGAGATCTCTCTCAAAAGTTCTTGTGGGCCATGTGGCATCGCTGTCAATCTTTCTGATTTCCAGACATCAATATATATTTATTTTAAAATTAATATATATATAACTTTTAAAGCTTAAAAACTTTTAAAGCTGAAATTAAATTTTGGAGTTGTCTTTTGCAGGTGGCGAGTTTTTCCTATCTTTTTTCTAGTAGGTTCAGGTGGGGTATGTTCTTGCTAGCATTTTCATTTCAAAAATTCGTATAATAAAACAATCTTTTTAATTTCTGATATAAAATTTCATTATAGTTTCACTCATAAGTAATAGTATTCGATTTAAAATAAGAAGCTTTTCAAACAAATCATATTTCTCTCTTTATAACTTCAAGTTTTTTTCATTACTATTCTGTTTGAAATATATTCTGGAATATGCTAGCTTGACACATCTTCAGAAACCTGCTAGTACTACATAGTTCTTTTAATAGCTGTGTTCCCACCTGTTGACGAAGAAAACACGGCATAATTTGAAATTTTTTGCTTGAATAGTGTTAAATTTAACTTATTTTCTTGTTTATTATCATTGTTAAAATTATTATTGTTTTTACGTTCCACTTTCATATCTTCACTTTCCATAATTTAAATTCATAGTTTTATTTTTGTATATACATTTAGTGCTGCTTTAGCGCTTATTTTATGCAAATTAATAATTTTTATCCTTTATTTTGAATTTATTTATTTATTTATTTATAGGCTTTTTATTTTATCAAAGCACAGAAAACTGCTACGAATTTCTATAAAAAATTACCGGTATTCAAAAATCTGAACAATTAACAGTTATGATATAACTTTTAGTTTAGATAAAATTCTCACTTGCAGATTCTACGATATTTTTCTTTAAAAATAGTACAAAATTCTCATCAGCGTACAAAACGCTGTTACGGATTATAGCAGGAAATAAGGGTAATTTTAATTAAATAAAGCATTATCAGCTTAATATTAAACATTAAATATTGCTAACTGCCAAATATTTAAATTTTATAAAATGTTTTTTCACAAAAAATACACTAGCTTTTCATAAATGACCGAATATTGTAGATTACAGATGCTTTGTCAAATATCTCAAAAAGTACACTGTAAAAAAAAAAAAAAAAAAAAAAAAATCTGAAATAGGTAAAAATTTTTAAGATATTTGGGTAAAAGCAATGTTCCAAATTGGAAAGTTCTTTTTATAACCCAAAATTTCAACCTAAATTGGATACGAGACCAATTTTGGATAGAATTGTTTTGGTGTTTATTTTTTGCAGTGTACATACCTATACATAAGAAATATTTACATTTTGTTTAGATCATCTACGCATGTTTTTTTTTTTTTTTTTTTTTTTTTTTTTTTTTTTTAAATAAGAGTTGAGTGATACAATATTTTCTAACAACGTCTTTATTTATTATAGACAAAAATATAAAATAAAATAGTGAACCATACATCGCAAGTTCGTAAACTAGAAATAGATTTTCTGACCCATTGTGTTACAAAACAGAACTTTCCAATTTGGAACATTGCTTTACACAAATATCTTACAAATTTTTACCTATTTTAGAATTATTATTTTTTTTTTTTCAGTGTACTGGACGAATCATCTTGAAATTTCTGGAGTATACAGAATATATCTGTACTGATAAGTATAAAGGATTTAAGTCCATATTCTTGATTTTTCAGGAGATGAGAAATCAAGTTAAACTAACTAAAAACAAAGCAGAAGAATCGATTAGGAAAAAGGGATTTCGTTGACTTATACCCTTTATACCATTCAGTGGTTATCAACCTTCATTTAATAAAGGGAAAAAATTGAATTAAATATTTTATACCATACATGAATGGTAAATTTCTGACTTGAACCTTTTTTTACCAATGGATTTACTCAAAGACTAAATGACATGGATTTAAGTCCTTTATACCAATCGACAGAGAATTTTTTTCTGAGTCTGACTATGTACCTAACTCAAAATCGACATTTTTGGACTTAAATCCTTTATACTTATCAGTACAGATATCTACCTTATATTTCTGTGAAAGTTTGTCCTCTGAAGCAAAAGGGGACCAGTAAGATATTAAATAACAATTATAATGTTTGGCATCACCCTGTAAAAAGTAACGTTTGAAAGGCGTTTTGACTGTAGAATTTGATTGATGTTTCTTATTATCTATACATTTTATGAAGCTAATCACATATATTCATGAACTTTGTTTTTTACTTTCTTCTAGTATATTCAATAGAAGAATGTATTGATTCGTAAAAATTTTCTACTTCCGGTTTTCGGTTGATTTACACGTTTTGAGAGCTCCAGAACACGATTTGACCATTTCTAGAAAATGTCTGTGTGACAAAAATTTTGAGGCGACTGTATCTCAGGAACTACCGCATATAATTTTATATGTAGATGCACTTTGACCTAAATTAGTGCCTATCAATTTTTGGTCTCAACTGCTCAACAGGTGGCGCTGCTATGCAGCGATTTTTAGGGACCCTCGATAGAGAGAGACTGGACATTGGCGCGCCGGCTTTTTGACGAAATTCTCCGTTTTAGTGCCAGTTGCTCCATTGCTTATCATTACGCTGAGAATAAATTTCGATTATTTTACGTCATAATCGAAAAAGAACTTTTATTACACTTTTACTTTGTTGGGAGATAATTTTTTTTTAATTTTGGAATACTTTTAAAAGATAAAATGCATAATTATTTATTTTATATCATGCTTTAAATACTTTGCATGCTGTTTTACGTATTTATTTCCTAACATATGAGATAATTACATTATTTATTTGCTAGCTATTAGTTTTTAAGTTCTGCAATATATTTAATATGTTAGATCTCAGTGTATTTTTCTGATATATTTCAAAATACATACTTAAAATAACTATAAAAATTTATTTTTTTATTTTTTACTAATACGCAAAATGTATCAGATTTCTTAAAATAAATTAATATAAATAAAGAAAATAAAGTGTATGTTATTTGCTAACATATGAAATATAAATTTCTTTTAAATAGTAATTGCAATAATAAATTTTATAAATAATATTTAAATAAGTAATTATTTTTATTTACATAATATTAAAAAAAAAAAAATCAATGAAATAAGCAAATATAAATAAAATAAATAAAACCATTTTTTAATTTTTAAAGATATTAGTTAATATTTTTACAAATTATTATTAATAAAATTTTTATGTTTAATATTTAATTAAGTCATTATTATTAACAATGCGTAATTGAAATAAATAAAATATGTATTTTTAGCTTGTAAAAATATTACGTAAATATTTTTATAAAATAATAAAAAATAATTTCTCTTCTGCCGTAGTTTTACATTTATTCATGAATTACTTGACAAAAACCAAGATTACCATATTTTTGTTAAAAATTTTCTAACTTTTATATGTAGAATGAATGCCCTCAGAAAAAATAAGGTAGAATTACTTTCACAAGCAACGTATTTTGCTTAATATAAAAATATGCAACAAAAAATTCCTCTGTTTTCGGATAGGAATTGAAAAAGTAACCATGTCGAAGGTTAAACCAAAATTCGTTTTTCTTCAAATTCTTTTTCTCTAAGACAAAAAAAAAATTACATATTTATATTCTGTATTACTTTCTGCACAAATTTGGTACAATTTCCTTTCATTTATATTGTATAGTAAAGCGTCAATCGCGAAGAAAAAAGTATTACGTTCTACGGGGATCGCCCCGAAATGGCACTAAGATGGCCGACTTTCGGTCAATGTCCAGTCTCTCTCTATATAGGGTCCCTAGCGATTTTCACAGTTTAAGAAAAGGCTATATCTCAGGAACTACTACATAAAAATGCATATAAATTTATATATTGTTGCATCTTGATATGTGTTAATGCCTATCAATTTTGGGGGTCAACTGCTTAACAGGTGGTGCTCTGTGCAGCGATTTTCATAATTTAAGGAAGGGGACCTCAGGAACTACTGCGCAATATTGCATAAAAATGTATATGTGGATGCACCTTGAGATAAGTTACTGCAAATCAACTTTTGGTACTAATGTCTGAACAGATGGCGCTTCTATACAGCGATTTCCCAGTGTAAGGAAAGCTATATTTCAGGTTCCAATGAGTATAATCAAACAATACTTGATAAGAAAGCCATTGTGAACCTTGTTGTAACCCTTGTGAGAAAGTCATTATGAGATATTATGCCAATTAAATCTGGATGTATATCTACCAATAGGTTGCGCTGATATAGTGCAGATTTTTCCGAGAACAGGATTATTATATTTTAACTTCTATAGTTTTTAACTTCTATAGTTTTTAACTGTAGGAAACTTGATACATGAGATAACCATTATGAAATTTCATTTTTTAAGATGTTAGTTAAACTGTGTTTCTTTGGATATTTAGTATTAGTTTTCTCTAAGATAAAAATCGCCTTTATTCATCTTGGAGATAATTTTAATAACAGTTTTTGTAAATTATTTGAACTGAGTGAAATTTATACAGGAAAATATAGAAGAAAGTCTTGTGGTGGCCACAACATACTAGTTTTAACAAGGGGGGGGGGAATGGCAACTTAATTAAATTATAACATGCTTGGTATTAAACACAGTACAAAGCCGATTTCAGGAAACTTTACATACTGCATTAGACATAGCATACTGCAATCAGAATGCAAAAATATTAAAAATATGAACGTATTTATTAAATAATTTCATTTGCATAATTTAATAGCCAATAGTATTAATCTACTTATATAAAAACCCCAAATAAATATCGTGCAAATTCAAAAAGTTGTACAAAAAAAAAAAAAAAAAAAAAAAAAAAAAGGCTAAAATTTTACATTTTTATTTGTATTCAATAAATGAGCATATATGTTCGTTGATTGTAAATAAATACTGATTTAAAAATAAATAAATGTGAGAGGGGGGGGGAGTTTATTTTCTTTATTTTTAGAGAAACTAAAATTTTGTTCGTAACTTTTCACTAGTTTATTTTAAATAATCTGTGTCACTCACACAACTTTCTCTTACCCTGAAATTTAATACTATAAATACAGGTTGGAGATTAAGAGGTAAGATAACGATGTTATGTAAACCTATGTTAAACAATTCAAATTAGGCTTCGGAAGAGTTTTATATGATAATTAATTCTGTGTGAGGGGGGCGGTAGCCGCCCCCCCCCTCAACCCCCCGTTTTATTAATGCACCTAGATTCATATAAAATTTAATTCGGTTATTAAAAATAATTTATTAAAATTATTTAAAAAATTATCTTTTATGATTCAGACGATTTCCATATTAGAGAAGTAGTATAACACTAAATATCCAAAAAAATTCCTTTTTTTTTTTGTTAAAAGCGAAAAAAATCGATAACTTTGTTTTAAATTATCGCAGATCGATGTTTCAACCATTCATTTTAAAGGTATTGGCGAGCTCTTTTGAACGATACCCATCATGAAAATTTACTTCCCCCCCCCCCCCACAGGGGGGACGCGAGGCTCCTACATACACAATTTTTTCTCAGTTGACTATCTCTATTACAAAATACATATATTCGTTTCATTTGGTTTGGTTCAGTCTATAGACGTTAAACTCTACTTACCTGCAATTTCCCCCATAGACTTAATGTATTAGAATTCTCTTGATTGTCCCTGTACACGAACCATTTGCTTGATCTTAACGAAAAGCTTACTGTAGCATCTATATATGATGCACATTTAGAATACCAAGTTTGGAATGTCTGCTAGTATTTGTTCTTGAGATATGCTGATAACACACACACAGACCATTTGCTAAAAACATGATTTTCGTTTTCAGGGGACCTCAAAAAGTGTAAATATAACAAAATCTCGCGTTCGAAAATTTGACCCAAAAACAATACTTTCTCTACCTTATGGGTAAGAGAAAGTAAAAAAGAATGTTACAGGGTAAAAAAATTAAATTCTAATCCTGACTTTACCGATAAGTATGCCTCACCACTTATCGATACGTTATCATTTGTATTTAATTCTACCGACACATTAACTTTAATTATTAACCTACGCACTAAACACATTCCATGAAATGTTACTTAATATACACTATTATACAAATATTCTACTAGAGAGTAAAAAAAACAACTAATCAAAAAATATTCATTTGCGTACGCCTTTCCATCCGTTATCGTCACTGTGTGGCTCAAAAAATAGCAGTGCAATGCAATTAGGAAGAACGGGCAGACAAAAATCCCAAAGCGGGAGGAAAATAGAGTTCTCACCGGAAATCCTGTTTAGATGCGGGATGGCATGACCGACCCGGCCAGCGATGTGGCTGCCTAAGCTGTGCCCTATTATGTGAAAACTGGATGGCCTGGCACCTGTGGAATCCTAGAGGGGTGAAGAAAAAAAAAGAGTGAAGAGCAGATAAGGGAAAGTTAAAAAAAAAAAAAAAAAAAAAAAAAAAAAGTCATACAGTTTGCAAAGATTATAAAAATCTCCATACTATAGTAAACTTTATACTATTTTTTTATTTTATTATTTAATTATTTATTTACTTTTATAAATTTACGTACGCATTAAAATATAAAAATATTAGGTATATGAAAAATTTCATCAGAAGTTTATTTTTTTATTATTATTTTTTTTTAACCGAAGAAACTTATTGACAATTTAATTTCAAAGAAACGTTTGAATTTAATAAAATTAAACATAATTTATACTTCTCATTAATATATTAAAAGCAAATGTAACATTTAAAATGAGATAATAAATACAAAAATTTTTAAAACTTAAAATATACGTTTTAATTAAAAACATTAAAATACACGATAGACGTTTTGGCTAGAACAGCCCTCCTCAGTGTCAAACATACAAGCACAACATTTACAAAAAAAAATCATAACACATCATAGTTGAACATTCACATACTATCTATGTTTTAATGCTGAAATTTCAGACGTGTTTCATATTTTTAGAATTTTAATATTGTGTTTTAAGAGGACATGGCACCTTTTACTTGGCACCACTGTAGTTGGTTTCATATAAAAGCTTATATTCCTATTTAATATTTATAAATCGAAATATATTAGGTTTTTTCAACAAATTAGATATTCAGGCAACAATTCTTATGGGTTCTGATATACCTTTTACAAATTTTAGAAATTGCGTTTTCTCAGTTTGCATTTTTTCATGGATCCATAATCTTCAAAATGATAACTACAGATATTTAAAAAAGATTTAATATTGGTTTCGGAGGTTTAATAGAACTATAACGTACTTAAAAGTTAAGAATGGATTTTTATATTAATTTATTTTTGAAAAAAGAAAATAAATAGAAAACTGCATGTTTATGTAAAAATTGGGGGGGGGGGATTTTTTGTTATAGTTTAAATATCTTTTCTTTTAAATATATTGAAAAACTTTATTTTATTTTTTAATAAGTTTTATTAAACATCGAAAAAAAAATAATAATAATAAATAAATAATTTACTTTTATTTTTAATATCTGTAGAAGTTTTAGTGTTTTGTAGATCATGAATTAAAAAAAAAAAAAAAAAAAATGAGAGCAGAGAAAACGCAATTTAAACATTTCAAATCTAAAAAATTGTGCATTTTCGATCTATTTTTTAGAGGCTTGAAATTTTAAATTGCGTTTTCTCAGTTTGCAATTTATTTTTATTTATTTATTTTTTTCCTATGAATTTATGATCTTTAAAATGTTTAAATTTTTATGAATACTTAAGAAAAGACTTTTTTTAAATGTTCAATAAGACCAACCTGAAATAATTATGGATAGAATTTTGTAATATCTTTAAAAGAAAAAAAAAATTAAAAATAAAAATCGAACAAAAATCACTCCCCCCCCCTCAAATTTTTACGTATACATGCATTTTTTTTTTTTTTTTCCCAAGAACTAATTAATAAATTTCAAATTCCTTCCCTGATTTTTTAAAATAGGTTCTATTAAACATTAAAAAAATATATTAAATTATTTATTAATTATCTGTAAAAGTTAAGCATTTTGAAGATCATGAATTCATAAAAACATGCAAACTGAGAAAATAATTTAAAAATTTCAAATCTGTGAAAAATATATTCAAACACATAAGAATTGTCGCCTGAATATATATTTCATTGAAAAAACTAATAGTTTAATTTATAAATATTGGATGGAAATATAAGCTTTTATATGAAATACTTCAGTGCTGTCAGCAGTGGCGCCAAGTTCACTTAAGGCTCATTAGATCGGTACCTACAGCTTAAATTAGATCACTACGAACACGGGCAGCCATGCTTGAACAAGGATTCGAACCCAGCACCTAACAACTGAAGACCAGAGCTCTAATCATTCGACTACTAAACCAAGAACCTAGACATCAAAATTTTTGTGGCATGCGGAATTCCTGCATGCTCATAAAGATAAACTAATCTTATCAATGTTTTACTATGAATTAGCAAGGACTCCTAAACTACACTGGAATAAGGATATGTACGCTACAGACGCTGAGATGTAGCTTTGCTGTACATCCTGGAAATTTCAGTATAGTAGTGCCATCTAATGGCCGATAGGCACCAAAATTGAATCAGCATAGTGTTTCGTAATAGCTTTTTATCACACCGTATTTTGTACAATGGGCTCTTCCCACCTGACGTCAGAGGTCACATGATAGAGGAAAAACAAATAGCAGACGAAGTCTTGTTTATCTATAGCGATTGCTGAAATAACGTATTTCCTATTCTTATTTTTGATCAATCGTATTTAATCTGTGTTATTTTATTTATTTTTTTTTTTTTTTTATACATCATCATTTTTAATCCATTTTATACCATTATTCATAATCTTTTGTTTGCTGTATACATTTACAATCATCATTTAGTTAATATTTGTTATTGATGTTCATGAAGAACATGTTAAATACTCTGATTTTTTGTACTTAAATCGGTGACAGTGCAATATCTTACTCCGTAAATCCATTTAGACCAGTAACAAAGTTAATTAACTTGTTGTAACACCTTTATGAAATTAAATTAAAACATTTTAAAATTTCAAATTATAATCTATAAACATTCCACAAGAACAAGCTATTATTTATTGCTAGATCAGTTGTTACACTAGACCAGGCCTGTCCAACCCAAAACACTTGGTGGGCCGCATTGGGAATTTATTTTATTAATTCGGGCCGCACCGTATGTACAGTAAAGAAAAAAGCCCCCTTACACCCCCCCCCCCCTCTTCTTTTCCAACTTTTCCGATTATTATCTAAATAGATATAATACTTTTATCTGTGATATCTTAATTTGATTTTTTTTTTTTTAAATAGAGATTTACCCTTAATTAATTTTTGCTTTTAACTCTATGAAAACTTCATATAAGGGATATAAACTATACCTTTTTCCGAACCGCCTTGACTTCCGAAATTCGAATATGCAGTCAAAAATGGGTGTTACTATTCGGGCCAGAAAAAAAAAAAATAAATATAAATAAAAATGAAAAAAAAAAATAAAAAAAAAAAAAAAAGAAGAAAAGGTTTGTCCAAGTTTTAATATGTACATGACACCCTAAACAAAATTTAGCAATTGAATTAAAAACTAGATGTTATTACCATTCGTTAGGCATTAGCTGCTGGTTTCTACGATAATTTACGGTGAAATTAAACGGGGAAGGAAATTATTATTATTACTATTTTATGAATGTAGATATGCATATGTGCATATATGTTTGTGAGTGTATGATTCATGTATGTATATACTTTTTTCGGGAAAGAGCAGGGTGAAAATTCGGAGCAGAATACATTAATTCAAATTATTTTCATTCATAAACTAACAATAGAATCGTGAAAAATGACTATATATTAAAACTATAATAAAAAGAATAATAATGGATCTAATAATATTCATTACAACAGAATTTTAGCTACCATAACCGTTGAAAGGTATTTTCACTTGGAAAAGTCAGAACGCATTTATTAATTTTTGATCCGTTAACCAAAGTTGTCAAACTAAATATCGTTTGCCTCCTCGCGGGCCGCAAGAAGCTACGCGGTGGGCCGCATGCGGCCCGCGGGCCGCGGGTTGGCCACCCCTGCACTAGACCATACGAAAATCGATTCTTACAGTTGAAAATAAATAAATACATAGTGATTTAAAAAAATTATTAAATTTACAAATACAACTATTGTACTGTTTATAAATGCACAATATTACTTTTATCTTATTTTATATTAAATATTAACATTTTTGCTCTTAAGAACAAAATTTAATTGAATTCGATTCTCAGAATTCGATTATTCGTTTTCCTCTATCACATGATTGAGCAGACGAAACTGGGAAGAGTCCATTACAGTGAAGAGGATGAAGTATAGCCATCAAATAAAGAGATTATATGCACGACAGTGTCACTTGCTGGATGATTTGCACCAAAAGTCGATAGGCACCAATTTATGTCAAATTACAACTAAATGTAAACTTGCGCATCAGTTCTTGAGCTTAGAAATACCACAAATTTTATTGTCACACTTGCAGACACTTTTTTTTTAAATGGTCATACTGTGTTCATGACATTTATTAAATGATAAATCCATCGAAAATCTTATAAACCCAATATTTCCGTCAATGAATAAAGAAGAAAGTAAATAAGAATGTAATCAAATGTTTTTCCTCGCCATCTACATACATCTCGCTGCTAAATACTCTAGGGACTCCCAATATTAATCTCACATAACATGTATAGTATTCGAATACTTAATCTGGAAATTACAATATCCTTTCAAGTTAGCCAGTGCATGAAAATATAATTAGTGTCATTGTACTCCAAGCATGTTGCATTAATTTCGCTTTCCTAAACAATTGATCGACGCGCCCGGTCAGTCAAGCATATTTTTGTTAGAGATCCCCCCGTGCTTTCGCGCCAAAACTTACCCCTTTTATTATATTTTTATTTATTGTACTTTTAATTTAAATACTTTATTTAGAATGTAAAAACATTTGAATAATTTTGCGTGTCTGGTACAACCTGAAGTTTAATATATTTTTTAAACACTTTAAATTATTATGACCAATTATTTCCTCACCAACGTTTAATACCAATATATACATTCTTCACAGGAAAGTATGTTGCGGTCATGATAAAAATTTCTTTTATCTTTTTATAAACAAATTAAAGCAGTGCAAATTATTTATAAAATTATTTATAAAATCATTTTTAAAATTACTTTTTATGATGAATGCAGACTATTTTCACCTCAGAGCAATATAAAACACTAAATTTTAAACATCAAGTCAGTTTTGTGCCCTATACACGACATCCGAGTTCTAGATCAAAATATAATGCGCTGAATTTTATGCAATTTTATATTTAGTTGCATCTTATCATAAACTGAGACAATTTTTGATGCATATCCTCAAATAACTGGCACAGCTGTGCTTTGGACGCATGACGGCTGGCAGATCGCACTGTTATACTGCAATATGTCATGTACGGGAAAGCTTTATCTCAGCTTCGATCGCGTATAATTGCACCAAACTTGATATGTGAGCTGGTCATTATGAAAACTAATGCTGACTCAGTTTGAATATCTTTGTGTCACTTTTTGTTCACATTCTGCGATATTTTATATGGCTATATTTTAGCATCTGTTGGTCGAAATTGCACAAAACTGCATACGTATTATCTTTATAGTGAGAAGGTAACAGATTAAGGTTGTGGTTGTGAACGCGTTTTTATGTGTCGCTTTATATATTAGCACTGCCTACCCGGTTAACATACACAGGATTTTTTTTTTTTTTTTTTTTTTTGTGTGTACTTGTTTTGTTATATCAATCAATCTTCATATTTATATAAATAAAGTATATAATTGTAAATATAAAACATAATAAAATTTAGGATGCAAGAAACATTAATGCCAATTTCATCCCAAAAAATAGAGACTGTTAGTAAATTAAAGAATTATATCTTTTATGAATACCTTTTCAAACATTGCACAAGAAAAAATGATGTATCACAGGAAGAACAGGAAAGAATTAAAAAAAAAAAAAGAATCTGGTGTGTCACTCACAGAACTTTCATTTGCCCTGCATTTCAGTACTATAAAGATAGATTGCGTATTAAGTCTTAAGAACAATAGTGTAAGATTAATAAAGTTCAATGTACTTTTAAAATAATCTAAAATAGGTTTAGAAACAGTTTTATTTGACACTAGCAGGCTACGCCCGCTTCGCTGGTCACTATATTTAAATATATTTTTCAAAAGAATTGAATCATTGTTAACTTTTTATATTACATTATAAATAAAAACTAAAAAAAATAAATAAATACCTACATTGAAATCGCCCTAAACCTTGCTCCGGGTACCTGCTGCCTACGGCAGGTCTTTTTCCGCCCGCACTGCATCGGGTCCAGGTTACCAGTGCCTGTAGAAAGGTTTATTCCGGGTACTTCAATTTGGGTATTTATCGGCGAAAGGTAGGTTTGTTATTTAGGAACTACGATTTTAAAGATGACTGTATCTCAACATCTATTAAATATTTAAGTTTCATTATTCAATAGAAAGTTTTCCTTATTCGCGTGATTTTTTTTTTTTTTTTTTTTTTTTTTTTTTTTTTTCCCGAAAACAATGAATTGGAAAACTTTTTTGGCAACAAATTTAAAACTAATATTTAAATGGCTAATTTCCAAGCTATTATAACGGAATTTTCATATTTTAATTAAAAAAATAAATAAATAATCTAACAAATATAAAAAGAATCTCAAATGTTGTTCTCGAATGGTCTTTGAAATATTTTTATTAGTTAAAATATTTCATCTCTTGCAAAAGGGAAACATCTATTTTTCTTTAAAATTTACTTAGTGATGACATGTTGATTTTTTTTATAGCCATCTCTCTTCAAGAATAAACATTTATTTTACGATTTTTAGGGCTCCAGTGTTTTTTCTTTTTTCACTTAATTTTTTTTATTTTGTAAGTTTTAGTGACTAAAAGAAAGCTTTTAAAAAATCTAATCAGAATTTCTTAGGCAATGAAATGTTTTCTTTTACAATTGTCATCTTATCTATTAATTATCTGCAAAAAGAGTGGCATACCCGTCACCGAGTATCGAACCCAAGACCATCGCATTAACAACTTGACGCTTTAACCGACTGAGCCATTGACCAACATAAGAAACACCTCACATTTACTTTCCAATAGAAACGCCTTGTTTTCTAGCGTGACACGGAAACACTACGACAAAATCCAATTTCAATGGGAAAAAAAAACTAATTAAAAAGAAACTAATCAAAAATTCGAAAATCGGGCTTCGGGGTGCATCAGGAGAGGTCATTATGAACCTCCATGCAAATTTGTGCAGCTCTGTGCTGTGATCAGCCGTTTTCCTAAAATGCGCCGGACATACATACACAATGACACACACATCTTATTATATGTACAGATATAATTCTGTGTGAGGAGGGCTACTGCCCCTCTCAACCCCCCGTTCAGTTATAGTGCATACATAAAAAGAAAAAAATTCAAAAGCTGTAATTAATTTGCCTTCAAACTGAAGTGACAGCCTAATATGTACGTCAAAATACCAAATTTTAATTTCCTACAGCTATTTGTTTTTAGGTTATGCTGATAACAGATATGCATACAAATCGACAGATAAACATTAGACTTTCGTAATCAGGGTACCTCAAAACGTGATTTAATGCAAAAAACCAGATCTAAAAATCCAAAAAATACTTTGTTTACAGTATGCGTAGAAAAATCAATTTTCCTTCCTGAGCAGTGTTCGTCGACATAAAATGTAGCAAAGCACTTCCACCAGTTACATTCAATAGAAAAGAAAGTTTAGCTCAATTTTGGGTAGCCCTGTATATAGTCTATAATCAATATGTAGTATAAATAATATTGTGTACTTAAATTTAGCCTTGCTTGAAAAATATCTAACACAAAAAAAATTACAATTTCAGAATTTTCGAATATAGCAGCAATATATCCAAATACTTTGGGTATCCCTGTAAATGAATAACGAATGATTTCCGTACAACAATCTTCACAAAACATGTTTTTATGCATCTTAAATTTTGTTGTTTCCGTTTTCTTTAAGTCAGCCTATAGATGCTACACTGTACTTACCAGAAGTTTCCCCATAAACATAATGTATTTGAATTCTTTTTGAAGTCCCTGTACACGAACCATTGGCTTGATCGCAACGAAAAGTTTGGTGGCATCCCTATATGATACTCAGTTAGAATACGAAGTTTGAACTTTCTGCTGTAATTTGTTTGAGATAAGCTGATAACGGACACACACACAGAGACCAAACGTTAAAAACATGACTTTTGGATTCAGGAGACCTCAAAACGTGTAAATATACTCAATTTCGCAAATTTGACCCAAAAACAATACTTTCTCTACCTTATGGGTAAGTAAAATAAATAAAATGTATTAAGAATCCTTTATAATGAAGAGGCGCTTCATCAAGGGATTTTATTACGAATGTATGCAAATAGACGAAGAAAAAAAAAATACAAGCGAAAAATCATGCGTTGCGCATTGATTAACACTTTCCAACTGTACCTTCTTGTATCGTATGACTTTCAATGTCCTTCGCCTACATTATCACACAACGGACAGACAGAAAGACAAAGGCATAGACTAAATGAATTCATATAGTCCTGACAAAATAGGAAAAATAGAAACAAAAAATCGTTTAGTTTTGAAATTTGGCGCAGTTATAGCTGGGAGTGTCCTGAATAACATGCTAAAAGCCCATGAGGGATAAGTGGGGGGGGGGGGGGGGGGTAGGGAGCATTTAAAAGGGGACACTTTCTGTTTTTATTAAATATATTGAAAACTATAGGATTTACAGAAAAAAAATCTCAATTACAGAATTAATCTACGTTAAATTTCCTACAAAAATGTCCCTTACGTTTTCTGTATATTATCAATAGTTTAGAAAATATAGGGAAATGAAATGTCACATTTTCTTCAAAAAACTCTTTTGCGTTAGTAAAATCAACTAAAAATGCGTAATTAAAAGGGTTCAGATCAAATATTTTCTTCTAATGTAAAAATTATGTATGAAGGGACTACACAAATGTAATATAGCAGGTTTTTCATGTTTTTAATAAATGATGCAAGTAGTAGCAAATGGCGTTTTGAGTACCAATTCAATTAACGAAGACAAAAAAATTAATATGCAGAAAAAAAGTATATATATATAATCTGTATCACAACATTTTTGTGTCAGTCTTACCTATAAGTTAAAATCAGTTCTACTTTTGTTGTGTTGGTATTGTTTTCAATCTATTAATTGCTAAATTTTAAGGTTAAATTTTATTACGATATATATCATTTATATTTGCATTTAAATTCCATCTGCTGCTTATGCGCAATAAATTTAACTGTATTTTGTTTAATATGAACAGTTTTTTCATTAATTTTAAAATCTTGTTTATGTTGAATTGTATATATAATTATATATATACATAACTTTGCCAATTTAGCTTTCTATTATTTTTTTAAGGTTTACAATGCACTTTGATTACACCTGCAATTGCGCTTATTCTTATGTGTATTATTTCAATTTTTAATCATTTACCTTATTTGGCTATTTGTGTATCTATGCTTTTACCAACTTTGATGTAGAATTGTTTTATTTATGATAAATATTGGAATATTCCTTTACTGGTATGAATGTGCCTAATTGAGTCTTGCTCTTAATGGTTCTTGATATGTATCACAACGACAGACAGACAGTATAGTTCTGAAAATGGGCACTGTCATAGTCGAGAATGTTCCGAGCAGCATATTAAAAGTCCCCGCCCGTGAGGATGAGCGTGGGGCAGGGGCGGGCATTTTCAGTTTTTATTAAATATATTGAAAACTATAGGATTTAGAGAAAGTATTTCAGTTACTACTGAATGTACTATCTACATGAAATTTACTACAAAAATATAAAAAAAAAATTAAAATCATGGAAGTTTAAAAATGGGCACAAGCAATGATAATAGTGCAAAATAACATTAAATGTTCCCGCCCGTGGGAGGGGAATGAGGGGGGCATTTAAAGTTTTTTTTTTTTTTTTTTAAGTACATTTCTTAAATATTTTGAAAACTACTGGCTTAAAGAAAAAATTTGTAATATTAAAATACGAGAAATTTGCTGCAAAAATGTCTTACTTTTCCTTTATATGATCAAGAGTTTAGAAAATGTAGAAGAATGAAATATCCCTTTTTCTTGAAAAATGCTTTTTTGTAATAGTAAAATCAACTACTGTGCGAATTAAAATGGTTGAGGTCGAATATTTTCTACTCATACAAAATATATATAGCGATATATATGTACACTGCTGTTCAAAATTTAAGAAACAAAATTTAGATGGCATATTCGGTATCATATGATTAATCGAATTTTATATAATTTTAGCATAAGTAATAATTTTTAAACTTTTTTTTTTTTCAAAAGTATGCTTTGGAAAAAAGGAAAAATGCCAATAATTTTAGAAAAGAAAACTTAATTAAAAGTGGTGTTAAGGATGCATTACAGATAGATAAAGACGCACATGCCTTGAAATGTTACTCTAAATCTCAATTTTTCTTTCTGTGTTAACTTTTCTTTTACTTTGATAATGGACTTTAAAAAAATATATAATTAATAATTTGTAAACTATGAGCATCACCAAAATAATAAAATTGTGGATAAATAGTTTTATAATGAACATCTTATCCAATTTTCAGGTTTGTATGTATATTTTTTAAAAAGTTATTCCCATGCGAAAAAAAGAAACAGAAAAGTGAATGCAGGTAAAAAGATCCGGTTTTAATCTAACGCATGGATGCATGTGCATCTTCCCCTATTTATAATGCCTTCTTATATGACCATTTTTCATTAAGTTTTCTTTTCTAAAATTATTGAAATTTTTCATTTTTTCCCAAGCTTATTTTTGAGAAAAAAAATGAATATTTATCAGCTTAAATTTATTACTTATGTTAAAGTTATATTAAATTCGGTTAATGATATGATAACGAACATGCCATCCAAATTTTATGTTAATATGTTTATTTGTTAAAAAAAAAAAAAATGCGCAAAAGAAGAAAACAAGAAAACAGGTTGTTGCTTAAATTTTGAACACTAGTGTATATATGAAAAAGGGCTATGTAAGGACGATATAGCAAATTTTGTATGTTTAAATATTTTTGAGGCAAGTAGGTACGAGCGATATTTTGAATATCAACCCAGACAACGAACACTAAAATTAACGAATAGAAAATAATCTGGTGTGTCACTCACACGACTTTCTCTTACCCTGAAATTTAATATTATAAATACATGTTGGAGATTAAGAGGAAAGATAACGAGTACTGTTATGTTAACCTATGTTAAACAATCAAATTAGGCTTCGGAAGAGTTTTATATGGTAATTAGTTCTGTGTGAGGGGGTCTACCACCCCTCAACCCCCCGTTTCATTAATACACCTGCATTTATATAGAATTTAATTCGGTTATTAAAAAATAATTCTGTTTTTAAAAAATAAATTTATTAAAATTATTATTTTAAAAAAATATTGACGATTTCCATATTAGAGAAGTAGTATAACACTAAATACAAAAAAAAAAAAAAAGAAAAAAAAAAAAAAAAAAAGCTGAATTTATCTTCAATATTATATATATATTTTTTTAATATTTTTTTTTTGGGGGGGGGCGGGGGGGAGAGGGGTTAAAAAGTTAAAAATGAAAAAAATCGATAACTTTGTTTTAAATTATCGCAGATCGATGGTTCAACCATTCGTTTTAAAGGTATTGGCGACACTTTTGAAAGATTCCCATCATGAAAATTTACCTCCCTTGAGGGGGGGGGGGACTTCCCTCCTGAGGGGGAGGCGAGGTTCTTACATGCACAATTTTTTTCCCCAGTTGATTATATTACAAAAAATATATATTCGTTTCATTTGGTTTAGTGCACTCTATAGATGTTAAACTCTACTTACCTGCAATTTCCCCCATAGACGTAATGTATTTGAATACTTTTGAATGTCCTTGTACACGAACCATTTGCTTGATCTTAACGAAAAGTTTAATGTAGCATCCTTGTATGATATACATTTAGAATACCAAGTTTGTACTTTCTGCCATAATTTGTTTTTGAGGTATGCTGATAACAGGCAAACACACAGACATACATACACACAGACCAACCGCTAAAAACATGATTTTCGTATTCAGGACAAAACGTGTAAATATAACAAGATCTCACATTCGAAAATTTGACCTAAAAACAATACTTTCTCTATAATAGCAGGAGACTTGGCGTTGGAATATTAAAACAGGAATAAACTACTACGTCAGAAACGCCAAAGAAAAAATATTGCGGTGCATACAGCTGTTTCGGTAGCCTAAAGCATACCGTCATCAGTGCAAAAAGAATTCTGAATCTTGAGAACTTGAACCTTGAACTTCTGAACCTTGTTATTGAACTCGACTAAATCCCATCTTATCCCTTCTATTGCTAATTGTGCCAGATTTTATGCTTTACCAAAAGTTCACAAACCCAATATTCCATTTCGTCCAATAGTCTCTAATATCGGTACTGCTTCCTATAATCTAGCTAAATTTCTTACCACAATTTTTGCTCCACTTCTTGCTGCTAATAGTTATACTGTTAAGAATTCCATAAATTTTGCAAAAAATATTCAAAACTGCCCTCACACTAATCTCACTATGGTTTCTTTTGATGTAAAATCTCTTTTCACTAATGTTCCAATAAGTGGCGCACTCTGCTGTCTCGAAAATAGATTAAAAGAGTTTCATTTCACCTCTTTCGAAATACAAGAATTAATTTCTCTTACGCGCATTTGTTTATCACAAACCACTTTTTCTTTCCAAAATAAATTCTATCGTCAGTCTGAAGGTTTAGCCATGGGTTCCCCTCTCTCCCCAATTCTCGCAGACATTTACATGCACTATTTCGAAAGCAAGCTTTTTAAGAAAATATCTTTTCCTTTTTGGATCCGTTACGTTGACGACACCTTCACGCTTATCGACATATCTCATCACAATATTGACCATGTCTTAGATACCTTAAATTCAATCGACAGTAATATCCAGTTTACATATGAAATAGAAAATAATGGCTCCCTTCCATTTCTTGATACCCTCGTCTCTCGCACTGTAAATGGATTTTCAACCACTGTCTATCGTAAAAATTTTGCAGTCTCCCTTCCTCCCCATGCGCGTTCATGTCACCCACCTAACCAAAAAATGGCTGCTTTCTATACTTTTGTAAACCGTGCCCTTAATATTTGTTCAAATCCTATTTTATTGAAATCTGAAATTAAATACCTGAAAGCCATCGCAATTGACAGAGGTTATGACCCTTCCATTATAGACAAAGCTATCCAAAAATTACAACTCCCTCGTATTTCGTCTACTAAATCAGTCACATCTAATATCAGTATTGTTTTACCCTATTTTTCTAAAACCAGTCAAACCATAGCTAAAATTCTCAAACAATATGATTTTAAAATAATATTTTCGCCTTCCAATAAACTCACCTTTTCTCAGTTAAAAGATCCTATTGATATGCATAATTCTTGGGGCATTTATAGTATTTCCTGTCAGTATGTGGTTTATCATATATTGGCCAAACTAAACGCAGTCTTAAATTTCGTCTAAAAGAACATATGAATTACGTCCGCAAACAAGAAACCAATAAATCGGCTATTTCTAAACATTGCTGGGAGGAAAATCATAATTTTAAATTTAATTCAGCCAAAATAATTTGCAGACCTAAATCCATTCATGAACTCAATTTCTTTGAAGCTTTTCATATTTATAAAAATTTTAAAAACCTTGTTAATTGTGATTTCGCTGTTCCCTATTTATCTGATTGTTGGAATTTTACATTCAGTCCACATTTCCTTAATTTTTCTACTGTTTACACAGCTACACATTCCTTAATTCCTATTGGCCACACTCCCCACCTCTTCCGTATTCCTATTGGTTGAACTAAATCCGGTCCCTCTCCTATATATACGAGCTTTTCTCAAGATTCAGAATTCTTTTTGCACTGATGACGGTATGCTTTAGGCTACCGAAACAGCTGTATGCACCTCAATATTTTTTTCTTTGGCGTTTCTGACGTAGTAGTTTATTCCTGTTTTAATACTTTCTCTACCTTATGGGTTAGAGAAAGTAAAAATAATCGTATAGTATTAAATTTTGGTATAGGGATAAATATCCTTATCTTAGGGATAGGTATCATTAACAACGTACTAATGTATCCTAAATAATAGACTAAAATTTTCCACTCGCAGATCTCATTCTAAATGTGATTTATTCATTTTTCTAAAATATTCTGAAACTATGGAATTGAGCGGATAAAACTGAAATTCAAAATTAACTTACTTCATATTTGCTACGAAAATAGTCATATTTTCTTTGGATGATCAATAATTCAAAAAATATAGGCAAATGAGAAATAGCATTTAAAAAAGTGCTTTTATGCAGTGATAAAATCTTTAAAGGCCATAATTAAAACAAATCGAATGGAATATTTACTATCTATAAAAAACTGTATGAAAGATGACTATGTAAAAATGATGTAGTAAATGTTCTATGGTTTATCTACTCTTTTAACTTGTCACCTTTTATGTTAATGAGCAGGGAAAATAAATCGTATATATTTTTGCAAATGGATAAAGTCATAATAGTAAGTGTCCTGAAAAACATACCAAAATAATAAAATTGTCGATGTTTTAGAATGAACATCTTATCCAATTTTCATGTTTGCATGTATATTTTTTAAAAAGTTATTCACATGCGAAAAAAAGAAGGAACAGAAAAGTGAATGCAAGTAAAAAGATCCGGTTTTAATCTAACACATGAGCTTTAGAAAATCTTTAACATCTTTATCTATCTGTAATGCATCCTTAACACCACTGTTCATTAAGTTTTCTTTTCTAAAATTGACATTTTTCCTTTATTCCAAAGTATACTTTTGGGGGAAAAAATTATATATATATAATTTTTTTTTTTTTTTTTTTTTTTTTTTTTTTTTTTAAGTTTAAAAAATATTACTCATGCTAAAATTATATACAAGTCCCCGGCCGTAGGGGAAGTAGGAGTGTGTTAAGTTTTTCTTAGACATTTTATAAACAATGAAATTTAGAAGCTAAGAGTTACGCAATCACAAGATTAAACTTATATTTTTCTTTACAAAAAAGGGATTATATTATCTTGAAATTATAAATATTGTTTAAAAAAAAAGTAGGCAGTGCCAATCATCCTTAAAAAATAATCTCATGTAAGTGACAGTATATACAAAATACACACAATATTTATATTATAATATAAAACAAAGAAAAACTACATTATACGAGCGTGCATAAAAAAAAAAAAAAAGGAACACAATTTTAATTTAAATATCTGCATTCCTATTTATTTTTTCTTAGAACATAAATAGTTTACGTTTAACTGTAATATACATTAAAGCACACTGAACACATTTTTATTTATTGTTCTTATGATTCATCTTTTGTAATTATATGCTCAATTTCTAACTCGTCATCTTCTAAAGGTACCTGCTTGGTTCAAGTGTTATTGCAGGTGATACAAAACAGATTTTTTCCTACTTGCCTCAAAGTTATTAAAAACATAAAAAACTTGTTATATTACCCTTACGTAGCCTCCTTCGTACATAATTTTTACATAAGTAGAAAATATTTGACCAGAACCCTTTTAATGACACATTTTAGTTGATTTTAATATTACAAAAAAGCATTTTTCAAGAAAACGTGATATTTCATCCCCTATATTTTCTAAACCATTGATCATACAAAGAAAAGTAATGGACATTTTTATGGGAAGTTTCACGTAGATTATTTTGTAAATCAATTTTTCCCTCTAAATTCGACAGTTTTAAAGATATTTAATAAAAACTGAAAAGCGTCCACTTTAAATGCCCCCCTTTTCTCCGCTCACCACCCACGGGTGGGAACTTTCAGTATGTTGTTCAAAACACTCGACTCCAATTTTCAAAACGAGATTTTTTTTTTTTTTTTTTTTTTTTTTAAATATGTTTCAATTTTCCGTTTTGGTTATTTGAATTGATACTCCTAACACAATTTGCCCTTACTTGCCTCAAAATTATTAAAAACAAAAAAATCTTGATATATTATCCTTACATAGCCCATTCATACATAATTATTACATAAGCAGAAAATATTTAATTAGAAAACTCTTTATTACATTCTTTAGTTAATTTTACTATTGCAAAAAAGCATTTTTCAAGAAAATGTGATTTTTTATCATATGTAAATGTATTTCAAAATTATTTTGTACATGTCGGTAATTGTTCAGAGCATTTTTTATTTTCGCAAACTGTAAAATTTATAAATGGGATACCATTCTCAAAAACCTACAAAAACCTAAACATTTTTCAAGAAAATGTGATATTTCATTTCCCTCTATTTTCTAAACTATTGATCATATAAAGAAAACGTAATGAACATTTTTGTAGGAAATTTCACGTAGATTAATTTTGTAATTGAGAATTTCTGTAAATCTTATAGTTTTCAAGATATTTGATAAAAACTGAGAATTTCCCCTTTTAAATGCCCCCAGCCGACTCCCCATGGAAAGGGCTTTTAGTATATTGTTCAGGACACTCTTAGCCATGACTGTGTCAAATTTCAAAACTACACGATTTTTTTTTTTTCCATATTCGTCAAGTTTTGGCCTTCGTTGCTCTTAAACGTTGTTGGAAAGTGTTAAAAATGTTTAACGCAAAAGAAAATATTATCCTGAGATGCTAACTGCAGCCCTTAATATATATGAATATTTTAGTGTAGCCCTGTAAACCAGTAGAGGTATTCACTCCATTTTCAATAGGAAACATCCGATAGAGTAAATTTGGATAACATTTCAGTTTCTAGAAATTCGATGAATATTTACGGGAGTTAGAGCGCAGACAGACAAATCGAAGTCATTGACACTTTTCAACCTGTTTAAAAATGTGAAAAAAAATGCATTTGACAAATACGTAATTTTCAATTTTCAACTATTGATATTTATCGTCGAATCTTATTTTCTAGATATCTGTTTGTAAAAGAGGGGCTATTAAAATTGTAACCTTGGCACAGACAAAGTATCAGAACGAACTTTTTTTTTTTTTTAATTATTATCTACCGTTTAACAAATCTTGCTACAGACACTTTTAGATACTTCCAAGACTACTTTTTTGCCCTCCACTGTCATGTTCCAGTGCAAAAAATCTGTGCTGCTGACCTAAAAGCAAGGTCTTAGAGCGTATTAAAGCCAATTTACATTCAGAAAGAAGCAAGAGTTAAAGCACATATTAAGTAATTATCAGATAAGGTGGAGGTTGTTTAACTGCATTAGAAATTTTCATATAAAAAATAAACTGGTATAGCACTTACACCACTTTCTCTCGCCCTAAATTATTATACACGTAATATTACAGTTCAAAGTGGGAGATATAAAGAAACTATTTTTTTAATGTAACTTAAAAATTAGTTTTAAATAGTTTTAAAAACAGTTTGACCTAAAAGAAACTTAAGTTGTGGCCACCACAAGACGACCTGTATTATCGATACAAATTCATTCAGTACAAATAATTTATTAAAATTATCGACCACGATAAAAGCAGAAGATTTTCATCTTAGAGAAAATTAATACTGAATATTAAAGAAAGTTTTATTCTCTCTAATTAACATCTTAAAAATTGCTTTTTTATAATGATTATCTCACATATCAAGTTTCGATATATGCCACAGAAGACGAGGTATAGCCTTCCAGTTCTTGGGGGTAATTGCAGTATAGCAGCGCTACCGTTATACATCCAAACCGAATCACTATAATGTCTCATAATGGCCTTCTATATGAAGATGTGTTTGATTATATGCAGTAGAACCAAACATATAGCCTTCCCTTAAGCTGCAAAAATCGATGTATGGCAGCTCCACCTGTTGAGTGATTGACACCTCAATTTATACACTATATTAGGTCAAGGTATATATAAATTTATATGCAATTTTGAGCAGTAGTTCCTGAAATACAGTCGCCACAAAATTTGTCACACACACACACAGACATTCTCTAAAAATCATTAAATCGTGTAATATACCTCTCAAACATGTAAATCCATCGAAAATCGAAATTAGAAAATTTTTAAAAATTCAATACTTTCTTCTATTGAATATAGAAGGTAAAAGTGAAACATCAACGCATTATTCATTAGCAATACAGTGCACGCTGATTCAAAATAAAAATGTGGGTAAAACTTATGTTTCTTCTTTTTTTAAAAAGAATTTTATATTCAAACTTGTCTATAGACAATATCTTGTTGAATTTTCACGATATTTGCCTTTTTTATATACATTTTCACAATAAAATCTACAAAAGAAACTTTGTTAAAGCTCGTACATACGCAGTTTAAAATATTGTAAAAATGCTCATATTCCAAATATTTAATATTTTCATATTCTGCTTACAGTGTGTTATGTAACGTATGTCAAGTTTCCTAAAAATGGCATTACATTATTTTGTAAACTGTAATAAAACAAAAACGCAAATGATAAATTACCGATTTTTTAAAAAAGAAACCTAGGTATCTCTGTGAATATACACGATTTTCTTAACTCCCATGACTTCAAAATAAAAATAATTACAAGATAAAAAGAACTTTTTATATACCATGTTTTTAATTTTTCTGTTGAATCATACAAACGCTACCGAAGGCAGCGGGAACCCGGAACAATTGGTAAAAGTAATAAAAAAATTCATTGTATCGTGTTTTGAGCTATTATAGAAGTTTCAAATGGAGCCGGGAAGTTAGTTAAAAATCGATTGCAAGCTTTGTACTGGTAACGCTGCCGAAGGCAGCAGGGTTTCGAAGCAGTTGGTTAAAAATATTTAAAAAATGAATTTTCACCGTGTTCTGAACTATTATGAAATTTTCAAATCTCTAGCTACTCGGGAAGTTAAATAAATTTTCTGTTGAATCATATAAACGCTGCTGAAGACAGTAGGGACCTGAAACAGTTGACTAAACGTATTTAAAAAATGTATTGTCACCGTGTTCTGAGCTGATAGAAAAGAAATTTTGTTACAGCTTACACATGAAGCACAGTTAAAAATTTAATAAAAATGCTCAAATTTCATCATATATTTAATATACTCTAATTCCAGTACATTACGTCTAATGTAGTATTGTCAAGTTTTCTGAAACTGGCAATGTATTGGTTTGAAAACCTTACATATTATAAACAAAAATACGTACAAAAATTTTTCTATGCAGTTAAAGAAACCTTTGTATTCCCCCCATGAAGGTACATTCTACTCTCAGATGATTAAAAGAAATCGCATATTGCATGTTAGAGCTATAAAACATTTTTTATTGAGTGTTCTCGAACTTCATCCCCTGTCTCCATTTTGCCTTCGGAACATAACCTTCGCTGAAATAAGTAGTATATGATGTTTACATCCACAAAGTTCCAAATGAATCGACCAAATATTTCTCTATATAATAAATTTAAAAAACACGGGTGCAAGAAATATGGTGTTACGAGATATGGTGTTTATTCAAAGTTTTTAACTTATTACTTTTCAACACCAGACCACCGGTACATTTTCAATATTTCTCTCGATATTTGACAAAACATCTGAATTAGAAACTTTGACATTATTTTCTACCTCATCAGTGTATATAACATAATTTATACAACTTGTTTCAATAATTGTATGTTGCTAAAAATTAAATTAAAATTAATTCTACAAATATATGCTACGCGGTTCGTTGCAATTTAATCCCATTTAAGGGAAGGCAACATTTATGATATATAAATACATTAAACTTGGTATATGAAATGGATATTAGTAAAAGCTATGTCGATTTAATTTGAGTAAATTGAACGACAGGTGGCGCTACTGTGATGCTTTCCGTTAATGCGAAGGCTGTATCTCAACTTCTGTTGTACATAACTCTAAAATTATTACGTGCCAGATTTTTCTATTGTAAAAATTTAACAGATTTAATTTGGTTGTGGATTGGACGACAACTTGTATTACTATTATTCGCTTTCTGCGTTTTTCCAGATAACTATATCACAGCATCTAATTCGTTAAAATTGCACTGAACAGCAAAAATATTTATTCTGGGAAGCGATACTGATTTAACTTTTGTGCATTTTAACCAGTAGATGGAGCTATTATAAGAAATCTGTGTTGGTTATAGTACACTAGTTTTCGTATCATCAAAACTTCTAACAAACTTTTTCCCATGATTGTTTCCAATACAACAGTTAATGATTATATGTTTAAAAATTATAGTTAGAGATCATAACCAATTAAAACTAACATTCCTAAAAATTTATTTTTATTATACATGTATGTATAAGGTGCATGTATATTATACATATATGTATGTATAATATACAAAACACATGTTATGCATATTATACATGCATAAAAAATATCTAAAGAACTGAATTTAAGTTACCATGAGGAATGTGATGAGGTCCTTCAACTTGTCAGCAACCACCTTGGACCGTTGCATAGCTTGAAAGTATGGAAATTCATTCCCGCAGCTCCAGTCCACTATTACAACGTTGTAATCGCCTTCTGACAGCAGTGCATCTTTCATACGCTGAAACACACACAATATTCTCTAATAATGTATTAAAAAAATATTTAATTTTTTTTTCAAATACGTAAAATGAAGAAGATTTTACTTAAAATAACATGACCAACTTTTCAAATATCTCAAACTACAAATAGAGAAAGAAAGAAAAGAAAAAGATTTTTGGAATACGAAGAATTGTGGTTGTATATGTTAAGGCACTTGACTATGCGAGGGTCACTGGCCTGGGTGGAATGCCCTCCATCGGGATCTAAGTGTAGCTAATATTTATTAAGATTTCGGGGGAAAAAAAAAATATTTTATATATATATATATATATATATATATATATATATATATATATATATACACACACACACACACATATATATATAGAGTAAGTGCACCAGTGATTGACACTTTTAGAGCAATCTCTGATGTTTTTAATGTTCTAGTCATCAGAAAATATTTTTAAAAATCTTAAGTTAGTACATATGGTATGAGACATTCAGAACCACATATATGTTAAAATACATTTGATAACAATTGTTATTTTTTTATGAATTTTTATTTGACACCCACTCAATGTTCCAGTAATTGACACTGCCAATTTTTCCTTTTATTAGTAATTGGCCCCCTAGTTTCCAGTATTTGACACTGCTAGCTATTCACTTTACCAGTTATTAGCACCCTATGCTCCAGTGCTTGACATAAAATGTTAAAATTCTTATATGTAAAATATATGATTTATTTTTCTGATTTATTAATTATTTCGGGATATATGTCAATTACTGGAGCATGCCAATCACTGGAGCACCTACCCTATATATATCATAAATACACTCAAAACGACTAGGCCGACTAGCGCAACCTGGGATCTAACCAAATACATTTCGATTTAAGCTCTTTAAGAGTAGAACCTCTCGGCCACTGGTAAGGCCTAAAATACGAAAAGTATCTTCTGATTGAATTTAATAATATGAAAAGTTTATAGCTCTGGAAGTTTTACAGATAAGTACATATTTTTTAAATGTTTTCCCAAAACTTTTTTTTTTTTTTTTTTTTTTTTTTTAAGAATTGTATGTCTTAAGCTTCTGTGACCAAATTCTATAGGGTAGAGTGGTGCACCTTGGGACATGGCCCACATTTTCAGAGTAATTTGCAATTTCTCACATGAGATTAATCGAATTTTCTTTTTTTTGTGAAATTCAAAGTTACATTAATGAGTGATTTCATAAACAAATTTATTGTACAAAAAATAAAATAATTTAAATCTGAGCATACAGGAATTAAAATAGGGACTTTCATAATTTTAATGTTTAAAAAAAAAAAAATACTATACTGCTAAGCTTAACTTTTTGAGAGTTACATTATGATAATGATCCAAATGGGGCAGGCTGGAACTCAACCCTGCCCCACCCCTACACAATGCAATGCAAAGAAAGCAATATTTGCGTGTACTATATAGATTTATTGAGACTTTAAATGTGTTAAAATTGGAAAAATTAAGAAATTTTTTTCTTCATTTAGAATTTAGACAAGAGCAATTATCAAATATAAAATACAATATTTGTTAATGCAATATACTAGTATACATACTTCGCATTGTCATTTATAAGGTTGTAAGTCTATATATAAAGATTTGTTAAACAATTAGGCTTAATATTTTTTACGCATTAAAGTTTTATTGTCAGTGTCCCAAACTGCCCCACCTCATGAGGCATTGTAGAGATTTATAAAAAAAATTTTACTAAAGTTAAATTTGATAAAATACTTCCTTGGAATAAATGTTAGCTGAAACAGGAATGCTTAAACTTTGTCAAACTGAGTTTAGAGAAAACTGAATAAAAAATAGATTTTCAAAAAATCATTGTCTAAAAAGTGTCCCAAGGTGCCCCCACCTTTCACCATAGTTACTCAAGACGCCAAATAATCATTTAAATAAATCTGTGTAGCAATTTTAGTTTGCCTTAAAATTGTGTTTTAAAAAAGTCTAAATTAAATTTTGAAAAAGCGGATATTCGCACGATATTTAACCCTTCAATCATGAAAACATTTCTTAAAAATTAACTTGTTAGTGAATTTACAAAGAAAACACAAATACGATCCGAATGTATTTTTAAATGAATTTGAGGTTTTTTTTTTTGTTGTTGGGGGAGGGGGGGGGGCGGAGATTAAAAATTAGTTAGCCGAAAGTATTTCAATTTTTTTTTTTTTTTTTTTTTTTTTTTTAAATAAAATTTAAAATTTACATTTGGGAAACAAGAGCGAAACTTGTGTAGGCGATAGTGGAATTCCATGGCTTCTATACGGTTACAATTTTATTCGAATAGTTTTAATCAGGGCTGCATAATACAAGGGGGGGGGGGAGAATAGCGCGTCAACTGGAAACTTACTCTAGAGTTTAAGTATGAGGAACTTCTTTTTTATTTTTGTTGATAGAACGTTGCACAAGTACGGAAATTCATTGTGAAATATCAGCAGTGTATGGATCACGTGCAAGTGAAATGTCTCATCCATCTGTAAAATAGTGCCAGTAGTTGGAAGACTGTCGCACAGACTCGCAGATTACTATTACAGATAAGACACTCCCGTATATTCAATGGTAACCAAAAAGCGACTACGGTGACCCTGTGGGCAACGGCTGTAAATTTCTCGAGTTCACCAGCTTAATCACTCGTCTTATTTTTATTGCATCTGTTTTCATTTGGCAACTTCGTTATTGTTTACAAACTTGATCATCAAAAGCAATTTATTTTAAAAAGCAAGTATTAAATATTAAGCAAATTAATTTTGAAAACATACATAAATCCAAAAATTTTTCCTTTGAAAGCATCTTGTATTATTTAAAAACAAGAAATGTTAAAAATTTAACGATTTGATACTGCTATTTCAGAATTACAACATGAATTTTTATTTGTACTTTAATTTGAATGTGTATGGCAAAGTATACATTTAAACATCATAAAAATTTATTTATTTGAAGAATATCTCAAAGTGTTTTGAGTATGATTTTGTGAATTCAAAAATAATAAAAAGTGAAAAGAAAAAAAAACTTAATATAATAACCTGATACAGGGTGGTCCGAAAAACATGATAGAAAGTAAGCGATCGTTGTGGAAAAAATAAAACCTATGTTATGGAAAAAATAAAACCTATGTCCATGAAACCTATGTTATTGAATAAAGATATGAATAACATTTAATATACAAAGTGCTCGAAATGTCTACCGTCCCCGACTATAGTGTTACTCTGTCGTAAAGCGCTGGAGTGTGTCGGAATCAAGTGCATCAATCTCAATTCTGATGGTCGATTTCAGGCCCTCAAGTTAATCAGAGAGATTTCTATAGATTCTGTCCTTGGTGTAAATCCATAAGAAGAAGTCGCACGGATTTAGGTCCGGACTGTATGGGGAACACTATCCCGTGCCCCGTGAATTTTTCTGCATCCAATGCAATCAAACGCTCACTAAACGTCGTTTTAAGCCACAAGAAATTGTCAGCAGTTCTATGGGGACGAGCCCCATCTTGCATGAACCAGTACTGGCGTGTCATGTTGAGACAGCCCACTTCAGGGCCAAAGTGACGCTCTAGAAACTCTCGATACGTCACTCCCGTGACCATACCGTCAATGAATATCGGACCACTCAACCGCTTCGACGATATGGCACACCACACCGTGACCCTTTGTGGATACAGTCGTGAGACGACACTGAGATGAGGATTTTTCGTTCCCCAATGGCACCTCAAGAAATATTTTTACGATAAATAATCGTTCTTCCAAGGTCCGTGATTCCATATTGGTTATTCATTATTCCCGGTAATAAAGCCTTCACCTTAATGTCAATATATGTGCAATTACAATATGGAAGAATTATACTTATATCAGTACATTTGAAATCTGGAACTTTAAATACTTTCGATCATGTTTTTCGGGCCACCCTGTATTAACTACTCGCGAAATAGTAAAACAATTTTGGATCGAAGATGCTATTCATGTAGACTTATAACACATGTAGAACTTCTGAGTTCCCCTTCGTTTAACTTAGTGGTGCTACTATTGTCATGGTTCGCATTTTAGCTTCACTGCCCTATCTGTATGGTAATCTGTGCACAAACTTAACCAATGCGGAAAGCAAGAATGGCCAACAACGAGGGGCACATAAGACATTATGCAGCAGGTATAAGACATTCTCAGCAATCTCAGAGGGAATATAGCACAGATTGCACAGGGGTTGGGGATATCTGTTCCCAATGCTCATTTCATCGACCGTCACCTGTCTGGTTCTAAGCTGGTTCAATAACAAATGAGCGAATTTCTGTGTTCAGAACATCTGACAACCAGTGAAGTGTTGTGACAAATTCCTAGAACGCAAACATTACACAGAAGTTAGGAATAATTGTTAGCAGTGCCCATTTTCATCATTCGTCAGTAGTCCAGTTCTAAGCTGGCTTTTTAACCAAGGAAAGAATTTCTATCGTCAGGCCATCTGACGATTAGTATAACATTCTGAAAAAAGCCTGCAGCGTTCGAGATTGTGCACAGAAATAGTGCACTGTATGTGTGTATTGTATTTTAACACAACTTTTCAATAGTGTTTTTTGACCTACATTGTTCGAGTGTAACTTATATTTTTAATGCCCTAGTTTCACAGAAATTGTGATATACTATTAAATTTCAAAGCATAGGCATAAAAAAGTTAATTTTAAAATGGTAATTTACAAAAGAGTTTAATAATCTTCATCATCGTTATAAAAACAGTGGAGTTGAAGTGTTTATTACTCAAAATAATAAGTCCAGTTACAAAATCTTTTGCGAGTACAATTTTATCAAGAAAATTCAAAGAACATAAATTAAAATATATTAATAATTATTTAAAACCTGCATCCAATCACTGATGAAGATGTTATCCACAAATCCGTGGATCAAGATTTTGGTTGGAATGGATGGATCGAAGTCCGACTTATGCAGCAGTTCTCTGTTATAAGGATGAAGAGGACGATGGTTTGTAGGATGAACTCTAGAGAAGAGCATGAAATTAGTGAAGTTGTTACCACTTCCTATACAGTGGAATCTGGAAGGCAATGTGGAAAGCCAATCGCCCATAAGGGCTTGACCTGCAACAAAAAGTAAAATTAGAGAATTTAATAAAAGTAAACATAATTTATACGTCTCATTAATATATTAAAACCAATGTAACATTTACAATAAGATAAATTCAAAAATTTAAAAAAACTTTAAAAATACATTTTAATTAAAAACATTAAAACATAAGACAGACGTTTCAGCTAGAACACTAGCCCTCCTCAGTGTCAAACATACAAGTACAAACAACATTTACAAAAATTCATAACGCATCATAACAAGATTAAATATTCAGGAGGAATAGCTTTAGCCTCGTTCAAGGCAGAATGTTGCATTTTGGTAAAAGCGCCCTCTAGAAAAATACGGGATTCATAGACATTTACATTAGGAGCTAAAATTTTAGCTCCTAATGTAAATATCTATGAATATCTAAAGCTATTCCTCATGAATATTTAATCTTGCTATGATGTATTATGAATTTTTGTAAATGTTGTTTGTGCTTGTATGTTTGACACTGAGGAGGGCTAGTGTTCTAGCCGAAACGTCTGTCTTGTGTTTTAATGTTTTTAATTAAAATGTATTTTTAAAGTTTTTAATTTTTGAATTTTTATCTCGTAAATGTTACATTGGTTTCAAAATTAGAGAAGTTAAGGAATAGATGGCAATGGCGGATATTATATTACTAGTGGACACTGTGAACGCCGCACCTCTGATTTCGAGAGTATTAAAAAACAAGAACTAAAAAGTTTGTTACGAAAATGTGGCAACAGTGTGTGTGCGTATGTGAATCAAGATGGACTAACGTTCCATTCTACATGTTTTTTAGAAAATACTTTACTTGATGTTAATTTCTGTATTCGTTATGTATTTTATGTTTGTGCCGTAAGTAAATATACGTTTAAAAGTAAACAAAGTGTGATCAGTGTCTTGATGTGTCTCGAAATGAATTTACCGAAAGAAAAGAACCAGGTGCGAAAAAGCAGACACCACAGACACTTACTCTAAAAATGAGCTATCTATACCGTAAAATATTTTGGTTTAATTTGTATGAACAACCTGTGGCAATTTGCTGGCTGTAAAAGATGGAGCACAGTTTTACAAAACTTTGGTATGAACACCAAGTGAAAACAAAATTTAATAAATTTTGCGCCATCTATTACATCCAGCAAATTGACACAGATTTTTGGTGCAAAATCATACAAACCTTAGAAATTAACAATTGAATAAATGCGATTTGTACCTTCATTAAAATAACTGCCCTTTTCGCTTCGTTGTTTATCCCCCTGTCATCGTTATTTCCTCCGAGTTGAACATTTGAACATAATCACGCCACGGTAAGAAAAATGACAAGTCAAAAATGACAATTTTGATATGTCATTGAAAAATGTGTATTAAGTGCACAAAAAGGTCATATCTCTATCTCGAAAATTATCCATCTGAGAAGCATTTGTGACAGTTTTATTACAATGCTAGTCAATTTGTTATCGTTGATTTTTTTTTTTTTTTTTAATTACAATTATTGAGTTTTACTTTCCGAACACTATAGTGAGGAAAGTATTGTAATCATGTCAAAAATCCGAATTTGAGATTTTGGTGTTTCTATACGTTTCGAGGTCCCCTGAGTCCGTTTCCACTATTTTTACGATGATGTATGTATGTATGTGTGTGTGTCTGAGTGAACACGCTAGCGTCTAAACGCTTTGTTCGAATAAGCTGAAAGTTGGTACGTATATATTTATTGTAAGTCACCATAGTACGAACCCTGTTGATTTTGGTGAATCTAGCACTTATATAGTTTTGTTACTGGGACACCAGGAAAAATTCTTTATCATTATGGCCTATGGGGCCAAATTTTTTAAAGTGCGATAGCGTCTAAACGCTTTATTAATCTGAGCAAAAGATTTGTACACATGTTATAGGTCACAGTTGCACCAACTGTATAGATTGTGGTGAATTTAGCACTCACAGTTTTTTTTACAGGGACACAAAGAAAAATTCTTTATCATTATGATC
Organism: Salticus scenicus; assembly: GCA_963930645.1. Lineage (NCBI taxonomy): Eukaryota > Metazoa > Arthropoda > Arachnida > Araneae > Salticidae > Salticus > Salticus scenicus. The sequence goes on from OZ005662.1 coordinate 213,323,275, forward strand.
TATGGGCTCAAAGTTCAGTAGCGTTAAATAAAACATCGTTTAATATATGGAGAAAAATACTCAAACACTATTATGTTTTTCTCTCTTTTGTTTGTTTAACAACTCCTCTTTCTTTACTTTATCTACAAAACTGTTAATTACTCAATGTTCGGAAAGTCGGGTGGAGTCACTCCAGATTTTTTGAGTTGTGCTACTCTTCCTGCCGAAATGCTACAGTCACCGACATAAGTGAAGGCACATTTTCGAATCAAGATATTTTTGTCGGATATGTAAAGAAATACTTCATGAATCCTCTTGAAACTTTAGAAGTTACGTTAAATCACATATTCCAGCGAAAGTTTTGTCCCAATGTCTAAAAGGAGATCAGTCGGAAATTAACCAAGAAATATAATCTTTATGATCACCCTGTAAAAAATAATGTTTGAAATGAGTTACAGCTATTGTATGAGCCTCCATTTAATTATACACTGGTGTTCAAAATTTCAGCAGCAACCTGTTTTCTCGTTTTCTTCTTTTGCGTATAATTTTTTAACAAATAAACCTATGAACATAAAATTTGGATGGCATATTCGTCATAATATCATTAACCGATTTTTATAAAAGTTTAACAGAAGTAATAATTTTTAAGCTAATAAATATTCATTTTTCTCAAAAATAAGCTTTGGAAAAAATTAAAAATTCCAACAGTTTTAGAAAAGAAAACTTAATGAAAAATGATAATGATGCATTACAGATATTAGGTGAAGATGCAAATGCATTCATGTGTTAGAATTAAACCGAATCTTTTTACCTTATTCACTTTTTTGTTTTCTTTTTTTTTTTTTTTTTTCGCATGTGAATAACTTTTTTAAAAATATGCATACAAACATGAAAATTGGATAAGATGTTCATTTTAAAACTATTTATCCACATTTTTATTATTCTGGTTCTGTTCGTAGTTTACAAATTATTACTTAAATATATATATATATGTCTATTATAAAAGTAAAAGAAAAGTTAATACAGAAAAAAAAATCGAGATTTAGAGTAACATTTCAAGACACGTGCGTCTTTATCTATCCGTAATGCATCCTTAACACCACTTTTCATTAAGTTTTCTTTTCTAAAATTGATGAAATTTTTCCTTTTTTCCAAAGCATAGTTTTGAAAAAAAAAATTATTTGTTTAAAAATCATTACTCATGTTAAAATTATATAAAATTCGATTAATGGTATAATAACGAACATGCCATCTAAATTTTATGTTCGATGTTTATTTTTCCTTAAAAATTATGCGCAAAAGAAGAAAACGAGAAAACAGGTTGTTGCTTAAATTTTGAACACCAGCGTAGATATAAATTTACACAAGAATTGACTTACATTAACGGAGATATAAAAATTTTTTTAATAATGTCGACAATTTTTTGTAAGTTTTTTGTTTATAATATGCAGGATCTTAAAATCAAAACAATGTCACTTTTAGAAAACTTGACGAATTGCAATAGATCAAGATTCTCAGACGAAAAAATTGAGTGAAGATTTCTCATCTTTCTTTAAAAACAAAGTGAAACTTTTAAAGGCTGTATGAAATTTCTGAAAATTAAATGAGACCAGGTTTTTTTTTCCCCCCTTTCCTCCAAAAAAAATCCCCCCCCCCCATTTTGTTTTTAAATTAAAATAAAGATTTAATTTTAATGATTTTTTTTAAACTATTCACACATTATAGTACAACACTTGTATTTTATTATGTGTGTGTGTGTATATATATGTATACACACGCACACTATCAATCATCTTGCTTAAATTATAAAAATATGAATATTCCTATAGAAAAAATCCATGTAGGCATTCACTACCAATATTTTTTATTCAACATAATATCTTCATAAAAAGAAATGATTTCATAGCAAACACAAATGCAGTAGTATGAGCCACTCAACTTGAAATTTTAACTTTGTAGCTACAATAATGTATTGAAATAAAGAAATAAAATTTTACTCAGAGTTTATAACTTTTTTCATAATTGCATATTCTTTTTATTTTTTATATTCTAAAAAATTGTTAATTAAGGTTTAACAAAAACGAATACCATTTGAAGCAAATTTGGTAAAATTCGTTGTTAAAAAGCCCATTAACAAAATTCATACTTACATTACCATCTTAATACTTTCACTTATTTATTTGTTCATTTATTTTTATTTCTTTACTTTGTTATATTAAATGGGTACAATTTATAAAATGTGCAGTGACAGAAGCCTCAAACTGTATTTAACTGATTATAGGTAGTCAAATTAAATGTTTTTTTTTTTTTTTTTTTTTTTTTTTTTTAATTTGAAGCCTTCTGGACTTTTTATATACTACAAATAATGTAAAAGATACCATTATGCAAGCCATTGTTAGAACTGTTATAAACTGGTATATACGAGCTAACGATAAGCAAAGAAATATATTCCTTTCTAAATATCAACCACAAGGCAGGCAAAGGCCAACGTGTACATATATATTAAATAATGAATTACACACTAACAAAATATTTACACTTCATACACCAGTCATGAGACTGCTTGTATAAATATAAGTTTTTTTTTTTTTTTTTTTTTTAAAGGTTTATTTAATGTTGCTTACTAGAGATGAATCTAAAGATATGAGAAATGTTAGCTCATTTAATGTAGTATTTTATTACCTTTTATAAATTATATTTTTAAAAATTTACATAAATATTTTAAGAAAATATTTTTTAAAGCTAGAAAAACAATTTCATTCCATTAAAGCCAATAACTTTTATATTTAAAAATAATAATAATAATAATAATAATTAAATCAGATTTAAATCAAGTTATTTAAATCACTACAACCCCAAGTGAGATTCCAAATAAACTTTCAGCAATAATAATTGCACTTTTTGCGATGGAAGACAAAGAAATCGCATATACTTGAGTATATTAGGAGCCAGTTTGTGACATGTTTTTTATATCAGAGCAAATGTAATTCTAAAAAGAAATTTAAAAAGTTTTTTTTTTTTTTTTTTTTTTTTAAACAGATTACTTAAAAATGAAAAGTGTGCAAATTTCTCGCAATATTAGAAAATTAAGAAATGTGCGAGATTCTAGCGATCTCGCGCTCTAATACAAACCCTGTAAGATACAACGTACTGCAATCAGAATATAAAAATACCAAATATCTGATGAAATATGAGCATTTTCATTAAATATTTTAATTTCGCATGCTCAAGCATTAGCCAGATTTCTTTTGCATAAATATTTAGCCAAATATATAGACTAACTATAAAAAAAAAAATCCCCAAGTAAATATCGTTAAAATTCAGAAAAATATCGTCGATAGAAAAGTTTATTTTCAAGTCACTGCAATAAATATGTCCTATATGCAGCCAGAAATTCCCTGTAATTTGAAAAAATAGCGTAATTACGTTGTCAAAACGTTTTTTTTTTTTTTTTTTGGTAATTACATAAAATTTCTGGAAGCAAATAGAACATTTTTTTACGGTGTACACTTACAAAATGAGGCAAAACATTCAGGGATTTTACCCATATTTTCATTTTGAATCGACGAACAGTCATGGGTCATGTATAAGGCACACTTTGTAGTTTCTCAAAATATGAAAAAAATATTTAAGAACCATTATTTTTAGTAAAAGATTGTTTTTATATAATCTTTATAAACTGGTGTATAGTCAAAAATACTGACTATAACTTTTATTATGCTGTTATTAACTGTACTTTCGCATTTGATTTTCAATTTCAGATTGAAAAATTCTGTTTATTTTTTGTAAGTTTATTAAGTTGAATATAAAATTAATATTTTGTAGTTATATTATTCTAAATATTATATAGATATATGTTTCAGTAAAAAAAAAATTATTTTCAAATAGTCATAAGTGTGCTTTCACTTACGTCCATGACTGTTCGTGTTCACGGATTTAAAATTAAAATGTGAGTAAAACTCCTTGTGTTTTTCATCTTATTGAAAACCTTTTTAAATCAACTTTTCTATCGACGATATTTTACTTTCTTTTGTATGTAATATAGAGAAAGTATTGTATTCGTGAAAATTTTTGACCTCAGTTTTTGGATGGATTTACACGTTTTGGGATATCCTGAAACGAATTTATAGTTTTTAGAAAATGTCTGTGTGCGTGTCTGTGTGTATCACGATTTTTGTGGACACTGTATCTCACAAACCAATGAATGAAATTTAACCAAACTTAGTATTTAGTTGGCCCCTGACATAAACTGGCGCTGATTAGATTTGGGGATCAATCGCTCAACCGGTGGCGCTGTGATCGCATTTTTTCAAAATTTTTAACATGGCAGTATAGAACAAAATTTCGTATAAATGTACATAATGAGAGTTACTTTAAACTTGTGATTGTAAAACTAATATGAATTATTTATAATAGTAGTAAACTAGGAAAAAGAATTTGTGCGTGTGGGAGCATTGCTTCCCACCCTGGTGTGGGGGGGGGGGGGGGAGTAAATTTTCAAGAAGGGTATCTTTCGAAAGGTCTCGTCAATACCTTTAAAACGAATGGTTGAACTATAGATCTGAAAATTTAAAACAAAGTTCGATTTTTTTTTTTTTTTTTTTTTATATTGAGAATAAAATGGACTTCTTTTGGATGCTTAGTGTTATACTACTTCTCTAATATGGAAATCATCTGCATTATCATGGAAGATAATTTCTTTTAAATAATAATTTAATAATTTTAATGAATTATTTTTACTGAGTAAATTTTTATAGAAAAATATAGATGAAAGTCATGTGGTGGCCACAACATTCCAGTTTTTTTTTTTTAAGTTAGTATATATATATATATATATATATATATATATATATATATATATATATATATATATATATATATATATATATATATGGCTAATAAATTAAACAAAAGTAATTTCACTAACGCTTACGCAGTTAAAGATTGCGTAAGACTGTTCATATTTCATCAGCTATTTGATATTTCTATATTCTAATTGCAGTATTTTGCGTCTAATGTAACATGTCAACTTCCCTAAAAGGTGACATCGCTTTGGTTTTAAAATCTTGCCTGCTATAAACAAAATATATAAGTTTTCGACGTAATTAAAGAAACTTGTATCTCCGTTAATATAAGTGCAATTCTCATATAAATTTATATCTATAAGTAAATAAAGGCTCATAATCGTATACTATAGCTACAACTCATTTTAAGTACAAGGTGATCCCAAAAGGTTATATTTTTTGGTTGTGACATCCCTTTTTAGCGTTCGAAACAAAATTTTTACTGCAATATATATGGAATACCACGTTTTTTTTTTTTTACCCCTTAAGTTTCAAATGAATTCATTAAATATATTTAGATATTCAACTAAAACCTCTAAATTCGAAACTGAGCCTTCGCTTATGTCGGTTAATGTATATTTTTACGTTCTAGGTTGCTATTAGAACCTTTTGCATTCAATATTTGATCTACGAAAATCAAGCTGTCAATTCTAGAGTAAGAAATACAGCTGAAATAAAGAGATTTGATTGTAATCAGTTTTTTTTTTTTTTTTTTAGGACCGAGATTAGTCTCAATCTGGGATTTTTGCGTTGTCGTTTTCGATAGTTGGACATTTGTCGAAATCATTTTTCGATAGTTGGGCATTTATCGAATTTTAAAATTTATCGAAAATATAATTGAATAATTCGAAAGCGATGTTATAATTGGGAAGAAAAAAAAAAACTTATAGTCCTCCGTCCTAAACTAAATTCTGCTTTTGCCAGAATTTCATCAAAATCTTTTTTTTTTTTTTTTTTTTTGAAAGAAAAAAAAAAATAGAAAAAAAAGAAAAAAAAGAAAAAGAAAATTAATAATAATCAGTATCGTTACAAGAGATATCGAAAAAGTCTTTTTTAATAATTTTGAATTAGGAAATAAATAGTGCGCGTGCAATAATATGAAATAAAAATATGAATTTAATGATTTGATTTTTATATAAAACACGATCACGTGCTATCTTAAAAAGTAGATGTAAAATTTAAAGTTTAATTTTCTTGGCAACAATTATAAATTAAAATAAATAATTTAATGAAAGTTTAAAAGTTAGAATTTCTAATTTTATATTAATTTCCTTGTAATCCGCGTTTGTAATGATCGATAGATGGCGCTTTCCCAACTGCAGTTGTTAGTAAATAGCCACACGTGTATTTATTATTGTTCTTTCTTGTTGTTCTATCATTGTTTCAGCGTGAAAGCTTTCAGTGGTGTGATAATTTCACCTTAGCCCACCAGAGGGCGAGCATTTCATTACAATCGCGGATACTCAAATGCTTCAAAAGTTTATAGAAACTTAAATTCTCACAAGTGATTTCAAACAATATAATACAAATGCGATAATGATATTAAAAAGTTCTAACACGATGAAAATACAGTTTTGCTGCATTTTAATATTACTGAATGGAGATTATTCATTTAAAGAAATATTTTTATGAGCTAATAAAATAAATTATGTAAATGAAAAGGTTTTCATTCCTCTTCTACGAAATTTTGATTTTATATCGGAACCAAAAATCTGTAACTAAATCAGTAATAGAATTTACTTTTAAATATTTTCTCCTCGATAGTTTATTTTCTAGAGACAAGCATTATATTATACAAAAAGAATTCCCTTTATCAATATTCAGAAACTTTTTGCCTCACTAATTTAATTTTTCTAAAAGCAATCGGTTTTATTTCTTTTTAAAAATCTTCATTCAACTATTAAAAAAAAAAAAAAAAAAAAAAAAATTGAGATTTTCAACTTTGTACTTTAAATAAAATTCAACGAAGCATGACAAAAAACAAAATGGAATACTTTTTTTTTTTCTTTTTTAATATAATTTTATATTTGAGTAATTTCTTCATGAGAGGTTTTAGTTAATTTGTCATGAAGAAATTTGAAAGAATTTTTTAAAACATATAAGCTGAAATTTTTCAATGTCTTAATTATTCATAGAAAACAGAGTTATTCCTATAGTATGGTCATTATTTGTGGAAAAATATTTTTTTTTTTTTTTTTTTTTTTTTTTTTTGTTGTTGTAAAGCTTTAAAATAAAGTACGCCAAATTTTGTTTGCTTTGTATGTGCTTATTTTGAGCTTATTTTTTGTATCCCCTGCTTTCAATATGACAAATAAATATGCAGAATTTATTTATTAGGTTAAATTTTCAATTTTGTAACAGCATCAAACATTTTAGGAGTATCCACCACTGCGATAGTCATTATTACCCAATAGTGGTCAATCTTGTCCATCAGTGGTTTATCTAATACATTATCTAGTACTATCGCTTCATATACCTGAATTTTTATGAGGGAGTCCAATTTCATAAAGTTAACTTTTTGTGAAGGGCCTTTTTTATAAAGCGAAATTTTGTAAAAAGGGTAGCTAAGGCCCCAATTTTTGCCTGGATCAGTTCCTGGTAAACCTAAATAACATTCAATGTCGAGGCGTTCCATTGGAAATGAAAATGCGGATGAACAGTGAAATCTAATTCCTTAACAATTTTGAAAAGAGTTAGAAATTTAGAAATCGTTAAACATTAAAATTTTAAATAAAACAAAGCTAAATTTGTTTTAAATATCTAAATGTATTTTAAGTTTTCATTTTTGCTTGCGTAAGTTTGACGATTTATACATGCTTAGGTAGAGAAAATATGAACTATAAAAATTAACGTATCGCATCCCGAACTCTTTCCCAGGTTAGTTTTACATCTTAGATTACTAGTTCCACCTGTTGCGCATAATATCACAAGTTCAGCCCCTCCCTATACCCCTATTTTAGCTTGAGAAAATGAGGGCTGTTTCCAACTTGTTCTTCGGAATATTCTACTTAAAAACGATGGGAACAAGGCACCCGCGTATCTCACGACCCCAATTTCGTCTTGAGGCCCCAATAGGGGTGCTTTACAGGTTGATTTTTATATGTCTAGAAATTCACGTAGGACTGAGTAATTATGAGAATACTAACAATATATTTTTTGAATTCTCAATTTAGTGGAGATTCTAATTATTGTAGTTTATTAAATGAATATTTTTAAAATTTTTCACCAAATTTGAATTCGATGGCCATACCCGCCAAAAATTAAGGATCAAAATAAGGAAGATTCTATAAATGGCATTTCCAGACCCAAGCAACACTGATAGAATTATGACATATGCCAGATTTTTAATAATTTAATCCAGTCAGTGGTAACCAACTCTGTCCCTACCGCTCCACTACTGGAAGTTCTATCTTTTATGGTGGGCGGTAGGAATTTTGTATAATACTGAAGCATTTTATTTATTACTAGCAAACCCGTGCGAAATATTCGAATTTTATTTCTTTTCTTATTTACCTTTAAAATTTGAAACTCAAATGTTTTACAAATTTAATCACCTAATTAAAATTTTAATTTACCTGAAGCCAAATTATTAATAAAACCAAATTTATATTGTACAGTAGTGAAACCAAAATCATTCAAAGAAAGGTTTCTAAATAAAATTCATGGTTCACGAACCAATTTTCATACTTCCACAGGCAGTACAATTTTAATATAGGACTCTCACGACGCCTTTTAAATTTTTGTCGTCATGTTGGCGATGACTTTTTATTATTATTATTTATATATATATATATATATATATATATAAAATAATTCCTATTTTGTTTATATTTTTTAGTCAATTTATGACACAAAAGTTCATATTCTGTATATATCTTTAAAATATTGCTAGGTTTAAAATGACGCTTGCAAAGATTCTGAAGAAACAGCTGTTAATAATACATTTTTTTTTCGTAAAATAATCTCCGACAAATGTCGTCATTTTTTCTTATTAGTCCATTGAGCTAAGTCCGCGTGCTTAAATATTGTTCATGTATAAATATTGTTTTTTATCCTCTCGTATCGTTTCGACAAAAAATAATTAAAAGTGGTCCACGTTAGAGAAATATTATATAGATTATTAATATCTGTCTTTTACAAAAACATTGAAATGAAAAAATGTTTTATTGCTACATGCTTCAATTTACTATAACTGTTTAGTAAATTTTATAAAATTAAAGTTATTTTCCTATTCTAAAAATCGCCATTTTTGTGAAACCGGCGTGGGGCTAAAGATTTTTATTACTAACAGGCATACTAATGTAGCCTGTAGATATAAAAAGGTTGACTACCCCTGGTTTAATCCATGGCTTAAATTGTTAAAAATCTATATGCACAGGTGAAATTCAATAAGTAAAATTCTAGTAATTATTAAAATAGTGCTATCTATTAATTATTTTTTTCCCTCTCAAAAGTAAAAATCTTGCTTAAAAATTGATGAAGTTTTTGATAAATTATATGGTAATTTTATGTTCAAGAAAAGGGAAAAATGTATGTACATAAGTAAGAGTGGGAGACAATACCGAAATGGGAGTTTCCCTCGACATAAAAAAAAAAGCTGGCGAGTATGCGCTTTTTTTTTTTTTTTTTTTTTTTTTCTCTCTTTTTTTTTTTTTAACCTATTCGCTCTTTCATTGGCATAAATGATTTTAAAATGTCTCAAAACGTATGTAGGTTTACTATTTACTTATACCTATTTTTTACTGAAAAAAAAAAACAAAAAAAAAGCAGTACTACTAATTTGTGTACACATTTTTCCCTTACTGCAAATGTTTATGTTTTAGAATTTTCCAACTTTGTAGCCCTTCAGAAGATATTTAACAGTTAAAATAATCCTTTCTCCCCCTACAAATCAAATTTGTAGCCATAAATTTACCGAAAAGTGATACAAATTAGGGGGAGGGGGGGTCCTAAAAAAAGGTAGGTGATAGCGCAAAATGGGCATCATATTCGGGTTCAGGAGGTCATTTTACATAAAAATTTGCAAAAAATGGCGTTGGGGCCGATTTTCATGCAGAGCAGTGTAATCAATGAAACGTCTGCAGATGATCTTTTTCTTTAGATCGTTTTTCGTTTGATTTTATTATTTATGTGGGTAGCTAAAATCTAATGATTGATTTTTAACCAATTCCTATTTTCCATGAACGACAATCAATGCTCAAGCAGTAAAGGACCTGTATTTGGAAGGGAGAGGGGTTTACGCAAGACTTGCAGAGCTGACAACCTAATCCGGCAAATTGTTAATACCGCCCCTTTTTCTACACCACTTAATTTTTAGAGTAATTCTCTTCAAATATATTTCCGATGAATTAAGAAAACAAATACTCAAAAAATTAAGTGGTGTAGAAAAAGGGGCGGGACAAACCGTTTGCCGGATTAGGTTGGCAGCTCTGGACTTGGGTCCACAACTCCAGTTCAAAATTTTTTTTCGAATTTTAATCCTCTTCTTATCCATCCGGTCGAACTGGAGATTTTGCATACATATACATATATATATATATATATATATATATATTTATTTATTTATTTATTTATCCACATCTGCTGAATTTGAGTTCTAATACATTTTGGAACAAAAGAGTTTATTATTATTTGGTGTCTGTACAGACGGTACTGCAATGAAGTCACAAAAATCGTCAGACTTAAAACTTGTTATGTATATTTATGAACTTTTTTTTTTAGGGGGGGGGGGGGTATATAATTATAGTGGTTCGTGCACAGACACACAAAAGTATTTCGGTACATTATGTCTATGGACGGCCATTATATCCCTTTTAATAATGTAACGATGCATTTAATATGATGAAATTTACGTACACTAAGGGCCCTCTTCACTCACCGTCGCCGATAGCCAGAGCTAATGTTATTCTATGGGAAATTTTCTTTACAAATAACTTATTAATTAATACATATTTTTTTAATTCTGTTTTCACATTCAGGAAATTCCCAACTGTTAAATTGACGCACCTTTTTAAAAACGTATTTTTTTTTTTTTTTTTTAATTTTTAATATTTTATTTTGATGTTGTAAAATACGAATTTTCAATATGGGAAATTTTTCATTTTGCAATTTCAAAATAAAATAATAAAAATTAAAAAAAATACGTTTTTAAAAAAAGGTGCATCAGTTTAACAGTTGGGAATTTTCTGAAGGTGAAAACCGAATTTAAAAAACATGTATCAGTTAATAAATTATAAGTAAAGAAAATTTCCCATAGAATAACATTGGCTCGGGCTTCCGGCGACGGTAAGTGAAGAGGGCCGTTAATGCGTTTAAAACAATAGTTTTTGTAGCAGGTGGTACGCATAACAAGTTTATAGGACTACTCAATAGGACTACTACTTTATCTGCATTTTCAGCAGTGTTATATTGGCTAATGAAAGCTAATATTCAACGGAGATTAAGAGATGGTGGTAGCTCCTCACACCCAATAATAGAAATAATACATTAAACCAGCTAATTTCATATCAGCCGAACATAAGATATAGAAAATTTGCTGTTTAATAATAACGTAGGATCTACGATAGCAGTTCATATTTAATCATACAAAAATTCAAAATGCACATTTTCTATACCTATTTCTGCTACATCATATCAATGTTTTTATGTGAAAACAGCATAAATATTACAAAACACAAGATTTTTTTTGTTTGTTTTATTAAATTCTAATCCACGCAAACCAGAAAAAAACTAATTTTTAAAATAAAGAGTACAAAAAAGGATTTTTTAAATAGATTTCTTTTCTAGGAGGTGCCGTAAAGAGAAAAATAGGGAAAATTTTGAAAAATTACGGTCAGCTTGGAAAAAAAAAATTAACATTTAAAGTTGAGCAATTTCTTTTTGCTCAGGAATAAAAGTTTCGTTTGTCAATTTTGAATGCTTCTCAAGTTTTATCCCCCCCCCCCCCTCTTCCAAAGTCATCACATTTTTCTACTTCTTAAGGCATCTCTATAAAAGTACTTAACTTGTTTTCTTTCTGTTAGTTACGTAGAAAACAGATTTTTCTACTTAACTATAAAGCTTATGAACATTTTAATGTTTGGTTAGGTGTGCGCGATTTCAGGTTCTCGAAAATTGAACAGAATTTTCTAGAAGGTTCCAGAATTTTAGACTCTTCCTTGGACATTCTAGACGATTTGAAGTTTCTACACGATTCCATGAAATTTCTAGACCTTTCCAGAAAGTTCAATGAAAATTCTATACTAAATTCATATTCAAGAAAATTGATGACAGACTGACTGAATTATTATAAAAGCATCTTAATTGAAATTTAAAACATACAAGTTATGCAAGACAGATATTTTAAGCACTTGTAGTAAAATACAAGAAAAAAATAGTGGCGAAAGCAGGAGAAAGTAAGCAAACATAAATTAAAAACACGCACAATAGTTGTTTCGGGTCGAAAAAATTAAGCAAGATCTTTCAACATTAAAAAAAAGTGGTAACAAAGTACTTTCAAAAGAGCAATGGTACAAAAATATAAAATTCAAATCATCGATCATTAAGTTGTTCAGGATGTTTACCCTGCACTCTTTGAAAGAATACAAAAGTTTATTTTAAATTTTTAAATACGTAGATTTCAATTATGAAAAAGGAATTTTTATAACGATACTTTATGGACATCAAAATATATTTATTAAAAAAAGAATAAAAAAATATTTAAGACGTCAAATTAGATGCGACTGTTTCGACAACTGTTGATAACTATCGATTTGTCGCAATGGTGGGGTGAACCCTATTTATGTGTAATAGAAACCCTATTTATGTGTGTTCGGTGATCGGGTTAAGGTCAATTTTTTTACACTAGGGACCTGGGCCTAAGGGGGTATGCCCTCCGTTTAAGGGATTCTAGACCGTATTCACACGAGTTTTGAAGAAAACCATGGAAAACTTTGAACAGCAAGTCAACGAACGCGATCTGGGATCGGACTCGCCAATCTGTAGACCTATTAGTTGGAAAATTATGCTATGAAAGATATCCTTATCAACAGATTTTTTCTCCTAAACATTTTTCTTCGATAGAATAAATCTTTAATAAATAAAATTTCACTCGAGTTTCGAAGAAAACCACTGAAATCTTCGTATGGCTAGTCGACGAACGCGATTTGGGATCGTACTCGCCATTCCCGTCTTCCATTTTTGGGAGCAGTACCTTTTGGCTACTGGTGAGGCCCGTAATAAGTATAGGAAAATGGGGCTCCTGATCTGTAGACCTATTAGTTGGAAAATTACGCTATGAAATATATCCTTATCAACAGATTCTTCCTCCTAAACATTTTTCTTCGAGAGAATAAATCTTTAATAAATAAAACACTTTATACTTAACAATCTTTAATAAGTAAAATTTCACGCGAGTTTCGAAGAAAACCACCGAAAACTTCGTACGGCTGGTCGACGTACGCGATCTGGAATCGGACTCGCCATTCCCGTCTTCCATTTTCGAGAGCAGTATCTTTTGGCTACTGGTGAGCAGCAGTGATGCCAGATGGTCGAAAATTATTTCCCCAAACAGATCTTCAAATTTCCCCAAATCAGGGGGTTTTTTCCGAAAAAATCCCCAACTTGATTTCTACTAAAAAGGGAAAATAAAAAATTTTTCAAAAAAAAATATATATATCAGGTAGATTTAAGAGGATTTAAGCTCAGATTTTTCCCCAAATGAAGGCAATTTTTGAAAAAAAAATACCCAAATAATAATAAAGCTATTCAAAATCCCTGGTCGTAGGGATAAGTCATTACGTTGCCAACATTGACAGAAAGTTGAACTCCCCAGATTTGTCCCCAAAAATTTTAGACTTCCCCAAGAAAGTCCCCACAAACATTTGGTCCCCAAAATTGTCCCCAGAAGCCTCAAAAATCCCCAATCTGGCATCACTGCTGGTGAGGCCCGTAATAAGTATAGGAAAATGAGGCTCCTGATCTGTAGACCTATTAGTTGGAAAATTATGCTATGAAACATCCTTATCAACAGATTTTTTTTTCCTAAATATTTTTCTTCGAAAGAATAAATCTTTAATAAATACCATCGAAACAAAACATTTATGTAATTTTTAGATAAGCCTATTAAAGATAAAGATAATCAGAGATCGCGTACTGAGTTTCGTTTTTCTTGTTATCCTTGAGAGAGAAAGTAAGAAGGTCGTTTAATATCTCAAATGTTGAATTTTATGGTTTGATGAAATGCTTATTCTTTATCGCGAAAATTTGATACCCTGATAAAATAAGAAAGAAAATTCATGTAGTTCACATAGATTTTATAACAACAGTACTTATTCTTTTTATTGCACTTTTATATAAATTCTAACAAGTGTAAAACTTTGTAATTAAAAAAAAAAAAAAAAAAAAAAAAAAAACTCTGCTCATGAATTTAAATATTTTTCTATAAAATCAGTAATTCTCAGTTAGATTACGAGGCCTTGATTACGATTAAATATTACTGCTCTTTAAAATTTCTAATTTTCAAACAATTAAGCGGTTTTTGGACTGCGGACTCATGATCACTATTTTTATTCATTTAATAAATTATGAAAATCAGCTTAAAAATTCGCGACTTTTAAGAAAAGCTTTAACAACTGTGATGTTGATAATCACATATTCTAAAAAATATATTATCATATTAAAAATTAAATTAAACTAACGAACACATGTTTATGACCTCTAAATTGCAACTTAAATTCACATACAGTATGTTCTTTAAATTTTTACATTCTCCCTCTTCCCACATATGTATCTTTAGCTTATTGCAACTCTATCGAAACCTTTGATCATATATTATTCGTTCTTTAACGTTAATGCAGATCTACAATAGCTTGTTATGACTTTTCCCAATTCGGTTTCTTTTCATCTTACAAAATAAAGGCAGTTTGTCGCCTTGTGTGCATTCTTTATCTCATAATATGGTACGTTAATTTTTGCTTAAAAGTTTCGGTTCTCATGGAGCTGTTTTGGCGTTTAGTGAGGACCGTTTGAATTATAATCATGTGGTAACCTTTTCAAAAATTGTATGTATTTATACGTAACATAATTACAACCATTTTTTCTCTACTTTTTGAATTTGGCGTCGACTAGAGCTCTGGCGAATTTAATCAAGAATCGAAGCGTCACTTCATCACAAAAATGTAAGCTATCAAGACATCGTTGTTGGGGCTCCTGGCTCCCCCTCCACTCCGTGCTTTGTAACAACTTTGAAAATTTTTATTAATTTTTATATTCACGTGCATGGTCACCACAGATGTTTAATATTTTTAAAAATATTTAAATAAAATGGGTCTACAGTTTGAATA